>OX451738.1:894342691-895800866 GCA_948472305.1 Vicia faba
AAAAGGTACCCCATTGAGTAACAAAGGTTGTCTTCTCCATGTCTTCGGGAGCCATTTTAATCTGATTATAACCGGAGAAACCATCCATAAAGGAGAAGACCTTATATTGTGCGGTGTTGTCAACCAGAACGTCGATATGAGGTAGAGGGAAGTCATCCTTGGGACTTGCCCTGTTCATATCCCTATAGTCAACACACATTCGAACCTTACCATCTTTCTTCGGCACAGGAACCACGTTTTCCACCCACTGTGGGTAAGAAGTAACTACTAGAAAACCGACATCAAACTGTTTCATAACTTCGGCCTTGATCTTCTCAGACATCTCCGGGCGTATTCGGTGAACTTTCTGTTTCACTGGAGGACAATCTTCCTTGGTAGGCAATCTGTGAACCACAATATCGGTATCCAACCCAGACATATCTTCAAAAGACCAGGCAAAGATCTCAACATAGTCACGCAGCATCTGAATTAATCGTTGCTTAACACTAGCTTCCAGACTTGCACCGATCTTGACCTCTTTCTTGTCTACCTCTGTACCCAGATTTATTGTTTCCACTGGCTCTTCGTGCGGCTGTATGGCTCTCTCTTCCTGAAGTAGCAGTCTAGAAAGTTCACCAGGCACTTCGCAATCATCTTCACCTTCGTCTTCGGCTAAGTTGATCGGACTTTCAAAGTCATAACCGGCAGTAGCAGAGTCATTATCAGTGGGATCGAGAGTGGATTCAGACCTGTATATGTGAGTGTGTGTAAAATAGTTGTTTTGAAATATATAACAAAAGAAAGACAAGGAGCGCAAAATATGAAATGCAAGAAACGTCCAATTCTTTTATTAATGATATATGAAAATGACACACATAAAGCCCTCATAAACAAAGCCACGGTGCCTCGGGTAAGGCACCGGGCCGTAAAGTTTTAAAAATTGTTTGTTACAAACTCAAAACAAAAGTCTCATTACTGGGTAATAAAAGAAATTGGGACGAAGTCCTTTTCCGCCCAATTGCTTAGTCCGTCATCAGTAGTCGGATAGATCCAACTGTCGAACTCAGATTCTTCAACATCGTCTTCAATGGAATTCACTCCTGAATTGCTGATAAACAGAGGAGGTCCTCTGATCCGTGCACGCCGAACATCCCTTTGAGCTTCTGCAGTGAAAACCAAACCAAACTTATTAGTCTTATGTGCAAAGTCAGGGAGTTGGCCCCAATTTACACACCCACCTTTCTCAACAACAGCCCGGGCATCCTTTAGGGAAGCCATCTTCATCGGAGGATTTTTAGTAATAATTTCAGTTGATGCCAGCGTCTGGGGCCCTTCTTCAAAATGTTGAAACGGGGTTTCAATGAACTCCCCATCCATCTCCACATACCGGAAAGAGTTGAGGTGGCTCACCATGTATTCCTCCTCTCCTTGTACCGTAACATTTTTCCCTTTCACTGGGTATTTCAGCATCTGGTGGAGCGTAGAAGTCACTGCCCCAGCTTTGTGGATCCACGGGCGAGCCAACAAACAAGAATAAGATGGCCGAATGTCCATCACGTAGAATGTAGACGCGAAAATCTGAGATCCAACCTTAATTGGAATATCTACTTCCCCGTGTACCATTCTCTTGGACCCGTCAAAGGCCCTAACAACAATGTGACTTGGCTTCAGCTCCAACCCTTCACAGTCCAACCGGTCTAAAGCTTTCTTAGGCAAAATGTTCAACAAGGACCCAATATCCACCAATACATGAGCTAGGGTAGTTCCCCTGCATTCAATGGAGACATGCAGGGCGTCATTGTGATTCTTCCCCTTAGCAGTCAAGTCTGCGTCGGAGAAACCCAACCCATTATCTGCTGTCAGACTAGCCACACAATCTTTGAACTGATCAGTTGATGTCTCCTGCAGCACATGCGCAATTTTCAGGAAAGCAATCAGAGCCTTAGCATGGGCCTCTGAACAAAACAGTAAAGACAACATAGAGATCTTTGACGGGGTTTGCCCCAGCTGCTCGACTACATTGTAGTCTCTTTTCTTGATGATCTTTAAAATTTCCTCTATCTCTTGTTTAGAGGCTTCAACAGTAATTTTCTTCGGTGCCTCCATCCGGGAAGGCTCATCGGTGGTCCCTTTGCCACGAGTGTCAGATGACTCGGTAATAGGGGTAAGAATTGGAACTTGAGCAGGGACAGTAGTAGATGTACTGGCCGGCATAATAACAACAGGCTTCCGAACAGTTGGTGGAGAGATCTCAGGGGAGAAAAGTCTTCCGCTGCAGGTGACTTTACTAGATCCAACAATATTGCTGACGTTAGTATCAACCTCTTCATCCTTCAAATCTTGTATAACCCCGTGATAATATACATCAGCCTCGTAGTGCCATGGGATAACTTTATCTGATGTATAGGGGATAGGCCCAGGAACAGTAATAATCAAGGGAGCGATTCTTGGAACAAATTTAATTCTAACAGGATTTCTCGAGGAAGCCTTAGAAGAATTGTCGAAAATGGTGATTATAGCAACTTCTTCAACAGGAACCAAAGGAACAACAGTCTTCTCAAACAGAATTTCTTTATTATCCATCAGGCATTGGACACCTGACTTCAAAAGATGGCAACCAGTAGGTAGGACGGAACACAGACGGAAACCATCGCCACAGCCCGGAAATAAACCAGCTAACAGAAGGTTCTTCTTCACAGTCATCAATGAAGTAGCAATGTCTTTCACAGAAACCACAAACAAGTCTTCATCTATAGCATTCACTCCATGCTTGGGCATAGGAGCAGTCACAACATTAGGCCTTTCGGTGCTTCGAACTCAATCTCCTTAGCATCAATCAAATCCTGTACCTTATTCTTCAGGACCCAGCAATCATTCATATCATGCCTCGGGTTATCAGAATGAAAAGCACATCGGGCGTTCGGGTTGTACAGCGGTGATGTGGTGTTGGGATTCTTCGGGGCCTCCTTCGGAATCACCATATTGGTCTTTAACAACTGCGGAAGAATCTGAGACAGGGTCATATGGAGCTGAGTGAACTGTCTTCGCGGCCTCTCGGCTCTTGGCTGATTGTTGCGTTGCGTGGCAACAGCTAGTCTTAATATAACAACCGCATTGACTTCTTGGCGGCGCTCAGGTCTATTATGGATCTTTGAACTGTAAATAGTGCTGAATTCCTTCTTAAAAGGCTTGTTTTCGGTACTTGGCGAAGCACCCTTCTGTATTTTGCCGCTCTTAATACCGGCTTCAACTCTTTCCCCAGTCATTATCAGCTCAATAAACCCGGACGATGAGCTACCAATCAGATGGTTGAAATATGGACCAGACAAGGTCCCCAGAAACATATCTACTAACTCTCTGTCAGCCAGTGGGGGTTGTACTCTTCCAGCAAGGTCCCTCCATTTCTGAGCGTAGTCTTTGAAACCTTCGCTCGCAGCCATAGACATACCCTGAAGTTGGGTACGCGTGGGAGCGAGGTCGGCATTGTATTGGTACTGCTTGTAAAAAGCAGTAGCAAAGTCTTCCCAATTACGGATACTTGCTCCTTCCAGCTGGTAAAACCATTCAAGTTGAGTCCCTGAGAGACTATCTTGAAAGAAGTGGATCCAGAGGTTCTTATCAGCAGTGTATGGTTGGATCTTTCTAACATACGAGCGGAGATGCAACTTTGGACAAGAAACCCCGTCGTATTTAGTAAAGATTGGTGCTTTAAACTTATGGGGAATCACCACCCTAGATGACAAACCCAGATCACCAAAGTCCAATCCAGGGACCTTCTGGATCTCCATCGCACTTAACCGGTCTTCAAGCTGTTTATACCTATCCTCAGCCGGAGGATACTGGTCTTCGTCAAAGTCAGTCTCGTTGTCAGATACCACAGGGCTAAGAGCCCTCCTTTCTTCTTGGTTTTCTCCCCCTCCAGATGAGTGGGATAAATTGACTTCATCTCGCAAATTATTACCAAATCTACGACCCATGTTCAGGAGGACTGTCTTCTTCTTATTTTTCTTCTTATCCTTCAAGATAAGAGTCTTCAGATCTTGCTGACCCTTAGCCAAATTCATGAACATTTCCTGGAATTGAGCGTTTTGAGCTTGTAGAGCCTTGATAGCTTGATCAGTTGATGTTTCAGCAGACATGATATGCTGAAATAAACAGCGAAGAGGATGAGAAACCTGTAATGGGTACCTGTAAGAGGTGTATGGAATGAAATGCGTATGATATGATTTCAAAGACGTCGAGAGATTCAAATTCGTAAACCAAAATGAAACACACTTTTATTAGATAAACTTGAAACAATGTTTGATAAATGCCTTTAAGGCGTTACAAAAGGAAATATTGAAAAGTAAATAAAAACTAGAAATAGTAAAAAGACATTAGCGCTCCCATGGTCGTTTTCCTCCTGTGCTGACATAGTCGTTGAGGACCTTCTCATTCTCCAGCTGCCTTGTAAGCTTTAGAATCTCTCGCTCCTGCTCGTGATACTTTTCTCTGTAAGTGTCGTGCTCTTCTCTCAACTGGATCCACGACCTCTTTAATGCCCCAATGTCAGTTGGCATGTACGGATGTAGGATAGTAGGAGAAACCCCTTCTTCACCAGCAATCTCAACAATCAAAGGCAAGACGGCTTCGTATGGCATTCCCATCTTTTGAGCACGTGTACGAACCCATCGGAGATACGGTTCCATCGGAAGAGAGGTCTTCATCCCTAACTCATGTGGATCAGACCGGTGCACCCTGTTCCAAGCTAGTATGAACCTGCAGCGATGCTCCTTACTATCCCCTTGGAAGTCAAAGACAATGCTCGACATTAGCAACTCATGAGGTCCGTCTCTCCTAGCTCGCCCAAACTGTCATAAGGCCTGACAAGGATTATAGGTGATCTCTCCTCGAATTCCAAGTAGTGGAACACTGGGGTATTCCCCACAACAATCTATAATAGCTACGTCTTCCATGTCTTTAGTGCTCCAAATAATGTCAGTGTGAGCGAGAGACATAATTCTGTAGGCCCAACCCATGCCTTCCTTGTTCTTCAAAACTGATTTGGGGAGGTGAGAAATAAACCACCTCGCCAGCAATGGTGCACAACACATAAGGGTTCTTGGTTTCCGAGCAGTACGGGCATAAAGAGAGTGTAGAATGTCACCCAAGAGAGTGGGCACAGGATTACGGGAAATGAAGATCTTCACCGCATTCACGTCAACAAAGGAATCTGAATTAGGAAACAACACCAAACCATAAATGAGAAGAGCCAGAATGTCTTAAAATGCCTGAAAGTCTAGACTGTCCCATAACTGATTAGCCCGATCAACCAAGAATTTTGCCAAGAAGCCTTTTGTCCCACTCCGAGTGTCCCAATTAGACATTACCTCAGCCTTTGTCAGATGGAGGGCTGAAGCAATCTCTTTCGGCCTAAGGACATTCTCCCAACCTGTAAACGGGGTCTGTTCTAAAATAGAGATACCAAGTAGATCAGAGAATTCCTCCAGAGTAGGGACTAACTGATAGTCCAGGAAAGTGAAGCAGTGGTATAATGGATCAAAGAACTGGCACAAAACACTCAACATCTGCTCATCCATCTTGGAAGTGACCAACCCAAGGAGGTTACCATGTCTTCTGATAAAGGAGGAAGTATCTGGAACCTTTGCAACCAAATCTCTAAGCTGAGTAGGAATCTGTACAAAGCTGATGTGAATAGTGTTTCTACGCATGGGTGCCATGACCTACAAAACAGAACAAAGATGAATCCCCTCTGTCTTTGAAATAGGTTAGTCTTGATGCAAGATGCATGCAATGTCATGATGCATGATGTTATGATAGGAACACACCATAAGTATTCACAGATAGAAAACATGGTAAGGGCAAACAAGTCACACAATAGCCCTTAAATTCAAGCTGGCATGGAGTTTAGGTATTACCCTCTTTCAGTTTAGTTGGTTCAACCTGTCCTAGTAATAGTAATCGGGTTCTAGAGGATCTCAATATCACTGACCACCCTCGATCGGTCATAATTCCAGTTTGGCAACCTTTTCTTATGGCCAGAATCATTGTGAGAGTTTGGTCTCAATGAGTGTAGCATACTGCTACTGTTCTATGGCCAAGTTGGTCAATTATAGGTTCTATGGTCAGTTGGTGCTTAATGACCCCTTAGAATACCCATATTCTCCTTGTTCCACCATAAGGGATATCAGTACAAACTAAAGTGCCACACCAACGTAGCTACTGCTTCAACTGTATTGGTCTACACCGTATAGTTACCTCACAGTTTATTGCTACTTACCTAAAAGGTATCCCCCAGATCCTAGTTAGGATCTATAGTAACTCTGATACAAAGCCCACAAAATAAAGTAAACAAATCAAGCAATTGAAAACATTATGATGAACTATTCCTAAGGTACACCCCACTTATTAACATCCCCAGCAGAGTCGCCAGTTCTTTGATACGGTGGAAAGAACTGACTGTTTTTGGAATGCTGGTTTGCATTTTGCGTTGGTTTTCGCAAAATGTCGCGGTAAGCAAGAGTCGCCACCAACTTTTATTTTATCCAACAAGGAAAGGAAAAAAAGCACAGAAAATTTCCTTTTTTGAGATACTTCTGAGCACGGGGGGTAAATTATATAAAGGGAAGGTATTAGCACCCTTTCTATTTGTGGTTATCCACGGGCTCTTAGGTACTTGCTCAATTGTTTTCAAAAATGTTTTCTTTGTGCTTGTGGGTTTGAAAAAATTTTTTGTTTGAAACTTTGATTTAACTCTTGCTTCTGTCCTCAAGAGTGTAATGAAGTGTTTTTGAAAACTTTGTTCGAAAAGGAGTGTAAGTGCGAAAAAGTTTTGTTTTGAAAGAGCAAGTATCTAAGAGCTAATCTACCTACTCGAAAAAGGAATTGTTCTATGCTAATTTCCTTTAGACAATGCTATCCCACTATTAATGAGTAAGTAGCACCGTCGTTGGAGTTTGAGGGTCAATTCGAATGAGGGACATACAGTCACTAAAGCAATGTTAGGACGCCTTAGCGGTAACCCTAATGTCTTAGATCATTTGTTTGAGGCAATAATATATGAGGCAACCATTTCGAGGCGACTATGATCTTTTAGACAAGAGGGCGATCTCTAAAGCGACCTATACTCAATGACCGTGTATGAAGGCAACCAAGTGGGAGTGTACCCTAGGAGTACGCATGTGTGAGTGTGTCGTTTTTAGTTATTTTTATCTTTGCACGTGTTAAGGGTGGTCTAATTTGATTTTAAGATTAAACATTCATTCTTGTCATGCAAACCCTATTATCAAGCATCTAACAGTTTTAATTTGCAGAAATTAAAGGTGCGGAAATTAAATTACAAGGCGTCGGGTATTTACATCGCCAAAAGCAACCGTTTGAAAATAAAATAAAACGTTAAAATAAATAAAATTTCCTAATTACTATTACATACCGGAAACAGATACATCAATATGGATAAAGAAAAGTAAATCGCGACGCGAAATTAAATCGGATTCACAATTAGGGTTTTGACCCTTTTAAAAGAAAATGTTTTTGTTTTTT
Organism: Vicia faba; assembly: GCA_948472305.1. NCBI lineage: Eukaryota > Viridiplantae > Streptophyta > Magnoliopsida > Fabales > Fabaceae > Vicia > Vicia faba. Next base: position 894,350,213 of record OX451738.1, read on the forward strand.
TGTTGTTTTATTTTAATAAAATAAATTAAATCCTAAATTAAAAGCTAAATTAATTAATTAAATAAATTAATGGAAAAAAATAATTAATGACATAATTTTGGAGTTTTTGATATTTTAAGAAAGAAATTAAAAATGATTAAATGAATTAAAACCTAATGAACTCTAATTAATTTTAAATATTTACAAAAATCAATCAAAGTTTCCTAGAATTAAAAAAACCTAACTAATTAATTTAAAATTTATTAAAGAAAATTAAATTCTGAATTAAAAAGTATTTTGGTGATTTTTTTTTGATAAAAAGAAAATTAATGATTGGTTAGTAAATTAATTAAAATAAAATAAAGTAAAAAAGTTAAATAAATAAAATATAAAGAGAATGAGAAATTGGGCCTGATTTGGGGGTGCAGGAAGCATTTTTGATGGCCCAATAGTAGTTGATCCAAGTGGACTTTTGTGATCCACTACGCATGCGTTGACCTGACTTTTGGTGCTCCTCTGATGCTGACCACCAGATTTGGCCATCTGGCCATCTGGCGTGTTGAAGAGTGAGGCGCATGGTGGATGATGGACTTGAGCGCACACCAGATTACCTGAAAAATAAGAAGAAAATGCAAGTTTCTAGAGGCAGGGATCGAACCCCTGACCTCTAGCCTTTTGGTCTTTGAACGCTTATGTGGCCACCACTAGGCCAACTTGTTGTTTTGTTAATAATAATACAAATAATATATTATATAAAAAACAAATCAATTGCCATACAAAACAAAAAAAAAGCGCGCTTCGTTTGAACTAGCCAAAGGATAGATTCCACGTATTATCCCTGACCTCCCAACTGTGGCTAAAAATCAGAACACTTATACCAACGGACAAAGGTTCGTTGCTATAAGCTTTCCCACCTTCAAAATCTCACACAGGCCATAACAATGGACTCTAGGACCATGGTTGGACTCGTCATAACCTCCTGATCACAACCATGCCCTTCATGTGGACCAATTGTACCTGAAATGAAAGTCCCTAAAAACAAAAGCAAAACCCTAGCAATGGCGTTTCACGATACAGAGCATATAAATCAAATTGGTTATTACAAACAGTTTGCAAATGATGTGAGGGTTAAGAATATGCAGTTATTTCATTCAATGGATGCAAGAATAGTGAGTTTCAATTTCAAGAACATGGCGGATTCGTGGACTACTTACAGTGCTTTAGAATGCTTGAAAACGCGTGGTTTGGATTGGGTTAGCTTCTGGAGATGGCCAGCAATCGATTGAGACAAGTCTCAAGCCCTGAAAATATCTCTAACCTTGAATTCGATCTCCCACTTTTTTTGTGATTTTTGCAACTTTTGTTCTGCCTCTACAAGTGATCTATAACCCCTATTCTTGTATGTTGCGCTTGCTTATGTATTGTGCAATACATTAGGTCTCAATTTGCTGTCCAAATCTCTTTCCATTAAGGCTTTGATATTTGATTTGATTTGCCTTTACAAACTTTCCAAATTGGCTTAATTTCAATCTTTTCTGCACACAATTGATTTGATACGAATTTTATTGCAATGCTAGCTGTAGTTGGAGCCCGAAATAACCAGAAAATCATTTGTTATCAATGCCTTAGATTTTATATGATTTTATTTGATTTAAAATGCATTAATTCAAATAAAAATCAAATTAAATAATAAAAAGGTGATATGGACACGTGGATAAAGCTAGAGCACGTGGGCAATAATGCAAACTCAAAACAACTGGAAAAGAATGGGCCCATATGGCAAAATTTGAAGTTTTGGGGATAATATGGCAAAAGAATGGGCCCATATGTCAAAACTGCATAACTTCTTCAATTTTGAACTTTTGGAGGTGTTCTTGGACTTTTTAGAAATATTAGGATGTCCTATAATCAACCCTTTTGGTATCATATAATTTTGATATTCCATGTTCAAGTTAGAAGCTTTGACAAAAAAGGTGTTTTTGTTGACTTTTCAAAATGACCTATAATGTCAAAATTCATAACTTCTTGTGAGTGCATATTTTAATCTTGGTATATGAAGATGGATTGTAGGGAATTGCATCCTCTTAAAAATGAGCTTTGGATGGGTCATTTCCCATAAATTATGAGAAAGTTATGCTTGGTCAAAGTTGAGTTGACTTTTCCTACAAAACCCTAATTTAGCAACTTTTGAATCTTGATGAATTTTGAGCAATCCTTGATGAATCATGATCAACCCTTGATCAAATGATGAAATATCCTTTAAAATGATAATGTTGACAAAAAATATTGAAGTTTGATTGTATTGGGATCACAGTTGACTTTTGCCCTAGCATAGTCGATTTTTGGACCTTTGAGCAATTGACTGAGCAAAATTTCTCTGCAAGGCTTGAAACTTGACATGGATGATCTTGAGAACATATTAGGACATTGGTGAGAACTTGGGGTCACTTGGACTCAAGGATCTTGATGCAACACAAAACCCTAATATGGGGTAGACTGCCTTAGGAGATAGCTTGTCTAACTAACTCTTGAGCCACTTTGAGATTTTCCTTGCACTGTTTTGAGAAATATGGGAGGGAAAATTTTGGGGTACAACAGATCTATAGAAAATTGTGAAGGATCTTCAGGAACCAAACTCTCAATTCCAAGAGACTCTACTGGCCCTAGACAAGGGGCAACAAGATATGATGGCATTACTTGAAGTTAAGAAGAAACCCAAGAAGAGAGCCCTGGTCAACATGGGCAGAAGGTTCAAAGAGTCGGTTTGTCAAATCCAGGTAGTGGAAGACTCATCTGAAGAAGACGAGAATCAGATTGGTGAGGTTAAGAGTACCCAGGCTGACTGTGTTAATGATCAAGAGTCTGATGATGATTATTTTGACAAGCAGTATCCACCCGCCGATGTCAAGTACAAACAACTAGAAGAAGGGTTGAAGGATGTTGAGATCCAAGCCGTCCCCGATTTAGATTTTGATGATTTGGGTTTAATCTCTGGGGTTGTTATTCCTAAAAAATTCAAAATACTAGTCTTTGCAAAGTACGATGGAGTTTCCTGTCCAAAACTTCACCTTAAATCTTATGTGCGCAAGATACAACCACACACCGCTGATAAGAAACTCTGGGTTCACTTTATTCATGAGAGCTTGACCGAAACGCAATTAGAATGGTTCTACCAGTTGGATGGTTCCCGCATCAATACTTGGGAAGACTTAGCTACCGCTTTCTACCATCAGTACCAGTATAATGCCGACTTGACGCCGACAAGAGTTCAGTTGCAAGATATTACCATGGGGAAGAATGAAGGATTCAAAGAATATGCACAAAAGTGGAGAGACCTCGCCAGTAGGGTTCAACCACCTTTGACTGATAGGGAGCACATTGACATGTTTATGGGTACTTTATCTGGTCCATATTTTAATCTATTGGTTGGCTGTTCTTCTTTTGGTTTCACCGAGTTAATCTTAACCAGCGAAAGAGTTGAAAGCGGCATCAAAAGCGGAAAGATTCCCATGGCATATGCCTCCACTTCAAATCCTGTAAAGAAACCTTTTTCTGCAAATAAGGAAATCAATGTTGTGTACAGGGAAAGGTCCTATACCAAGAAGAATGATCATCCGTCTGTTAATACTGTCTGAATCACCAATCCAACTCCTGCTCCAAGACCATCTGCTAATCATAAACGTTTTGAAACTCCGAGAAGACAATTTACGAGGATAGGCATGTCACTATACCAAGCCTTGCAACACTTGCTAAAGGCTAATTTAGTGACATTGCATGATCCTCCTTCCAATCCAGATACCTCTTCACCAAAGTATAATTCGAACGCCAAATGTGCTTACTACTCAAGTAGCCCCAGGCATGAGACTAACCAATGCTGGGCCTTGAAGAATAAAATCCATGATTTGGCCGATAAAAATACTATTGAATTTGACCCTCCTCCAACTCTGAATGTAATCACCGCGCCTATGCCGAATCATGACAAGGATGTCAATGAAGTTAACATCGTTGGTGATTCTGATGAAGAAGCTGCATTTGAAGATTGAGTGTATCCTACTACAATGGAGCTCCAGAATTGGCATGCAAAGGACTTCGTGCCCATCTCCTTCATTGAGGAGTAATCTACTTGTTTAGTTCTTTTCTTTCAATTCGAGAACATTTTGTCTTTAATATTTAACAATGACTTTTAAGCCATGTGCCTGGCCCGGGAAACTTTGGTTCATTTGTCAAGGGTTTTATTTATGTTCATCTAATAATAGATCATTCAATACAAATCATTGGACTCTTTTGCATTCAAATCTTTGTGTTCATTGTCTTTCTTTTCTTTCAAATACATTTTTCAAAATATCCATGTAACTTACATGCACACACACACACACACTCTTGCAGGTCCTCATCCACTCTGGATCCTATTGCCAATGACTCTACTATTACTGACTATGACTTTGAATGTCCAATTCACCAAGCCGGAGGAGAAGGCGAGGAAGATTGTGAAATACCGGGAGAACTAGGAAGACTTCTATTACAAGAGGAAAAAGCTATATAGCCGCATGAAGAGTCAGTTGAAGTCATCAATCTGGGTACCGAGGCAGACAAGAAGGAAGTCAAGATTGGTGATAACTTAGAAGATAGTGTCAAGAGAAGGTTGGTTCAGATGTTGCATGATTATGTGGAAGTATTTGCTTGGTATTATGAAGATATGCCAGGGTTGGATACCGACATTGTAGTTCATTATCTTCCGACTAAGGAAGATTGTCCTCCTGTCAAACAAAAGGTTTGTCGCATGAGGCCTGACATGTCTGAAAAGATAAAAGCTAAAGTGATGAAACAATTTGATGCAGGATTCCTAGCTGTGAGGTCTTATCCCCAATGGGTTGCAAATGTGGTTCTAGTACCTAAGAAAGACGGAAAGGTTTGTATGTGCGTCGACTATATGTATCTGAATAGAGCAAGCCCCAAGGATGACTTCCCTCTACCACACATTAATGTCTTGGTTGATACTACTGCTCAGCATAAAGTCTTGTCTTTCATGGATGGCTTCTCCGACTCTAATCAAATAAGGATGGCTCCCGAAGACATGGAGAAGACCACTTTCGTCACGCAATGGGGCACCTTTTGCTACAAGGTCATGTCTTTCGGATTGAAGAATGCAGGGGCAACATATCAAAGGGCTATGGTGGCTTTGTTTCATGATATGATTCATCATGAAATAAAAGTATATGTATATGATTACAATATCACAAACTAAAGAGGAACATCTCCATTACCTGTATAAGCTATTCGAAAGGTTGAAAAAGTACAAGTTGAGGTTAAACCCTAACAAGTGCACATTTGGAGTTCGATCTTGAAAGATTCTAGGTTTTGTTGTCAGCAATGAAGGCATTAAAGTCGATCCTGCCAAGGTAAAGGCCATCCAAGAAATGCCAGTCCCCCACTCTGAAAAGGAAGTTAGAAGATTCTTAGGTCGTCTCAATTACATGTCCCGCTTCATATCTCACTTGACTGCTACTTGTGAGCCGATCTTCAAACTCTTAAAGAAAGATCAGGTAGTCAGATGGAATGATGAGTGCCAAACTGCCTTCGACAAAATCAAAGAATATCTACAAGATCCTCCTATTCTTATACCTCCAGTTGAAGGAAGAACATTGATCATGTACTTTACAGTACTAGAGAATTCTATGGGGTGTGTTTTGGGCCAACACGACGAGTCTGGCCGAAAAGAGCAGGCTATTTATTACCTGAGCAAAAATTTTACCGACTGTGAAACCAGATATTCGCTGCTCAATAAAACTTGCTGCACTCTGGCATGGGCTGCTCGCCGGCTAAGAAAATATATGTTTAGTCATACCACTTTGTTGATTTCTAAGATGGACCCAATCAAGTACATCTTTGAGAAACCTACCCTCTCTGGAAGGATAGCTAGGTGGCAAATAATCTTGACTGAGTATGACATTCAATACACAACACAAAAGGCCATCAAAGGAAGCGTACTAGCAGATCATTTGGCCCATCAAGTTGTTGATGATTATCAATCTATAAACTTCGACCTACCTGATAAGAACATCATGCTGGTGACCGACTATGTGAAACCTGGACCGTATGACGGACCTGAACAAGGATCCCGATGGACTATGGTCTTTGACGGGGCTTCCAACACCTTGGGTAACGGAATTGGTGTTATGATCATCTCCCCTGAAGGTTGCCACACTCCTTTCACTGCCAGACTATACTTCGATTGCACGGACAATATGGCTGAGTACGAAGCATGCATTTTTGGTCTAAAGGCTGCAATTGATTTAAGGATCAAACATTTGAATTTGTTTGGGGATTCCGCTTTAGTGGTTAGCCAAGTAAAAGGAGATTGGGGCATTAAACACCATAATCACATCCCTTACAAGGAACTTGTGCTATCCCTGATTCCCTACTTCGAAGAGATCACCTTTGAGCACTTCCCTAGGAAACAAAATCAGTTGGCTGACGCCTTGGCAACCATGTCTTCAATGTTCAAGGTCAGATGGGACAACGAAGCCCCCATGATTATAATTGAATGATTCGATGAACATGTGCACTGTTGTGAGCTTGATACTGATACAAAAAAGCCATGGTACCATGAGGTGATGAGATATCTTGAAGCACAAGAGTATCCCGAGGGAGCATCCATCAATGACGGAAAGTTCTTACGAAGCTTTTCAGCCAAATTCTTCCTAAGCAATGGGATATTGTACAAACGCAACCATGATTTTACTATACTCCAATTTGTGGAAAAGAAGGAGGCAAAGGAAATTATGGAAGACATGCACGATGGTCTCTTTGGCACTCACTCAAGCGGACATGCCATGGCTAAGAAAATCTTAAGAGCTGGTTACTATTGGTCAACAATGGAGACTGATTGCCATCAACATTCAAGGACTTGTCACAAATGCAAATATATGCTGACAAGGTCCATGTGCCTCTTATCCCTCTGAACGTCATGACCGCTCCGTGGCCATTTGCAATGTGGGGCATTGACATGATTGGAGAAATCAAGCCCACCGCTTCCAACGGACATTGCTTCATTCTGGTTGTTATTGATTATTTCACCAAATGGGTCAAAGTCGCTTCTTTTGCCTTAGTCACTAAGAACGTGGTAGCCAGATTCATCAAACATAACCTCGTCTACCGCTATGGTATCCTCGAAAGGATCATCACCGTTAATGGGACTAACCTTAACAATTCTATGATTACCGAACTTTGCACTCAGTTCAAGATCAAGAATCACAATTCTTCTCCATATAGACCTAAAATGAACGACACAATCGAAGCAGCCAACAAAAACTTTAAGAAGATTGTGCAGAAGATGGTAGTAACCTACAAGAATTGGCATGAGATGTTACCGTTTTCTCTACATGGCTACCGTACTTCATCTAGAACATCAACTGGGGAAACTCCCTTTTCCTTAGTCTATGGCATGGAAGTTGTTCTGCCAGTAGAAGTTCAAATTCCCTCACTAAGGATTATGAATGAGGCAGTCCTAGGCGAAGACGAGTGGATTCAGACAATATTGGACCAATTGAACTTGATCAACGAAAAGTGACTGGCTGCTGTTTGTCATGGACAAACGTACCAAAAATGTATGATCAAGGCTTTCAACAAAAAGATTAAGCCTCAAATATATCAAGCTGGTGACTTGGTGATAAAACGCATCATTCTTCCACAAGGCGACCCCGGAGGAAAATGGACTCCCACCTATGAAGGGCCATTTGTTGTCAAGAGAGTGTTCTCTGGAGATGCCATGATGCTGACTACCATGGATGGTGAAGACTTCCCACATCCTATGAACGCAGACATAGTTAAAAAATACTATGCATAAGAGACCCACTAGGTTGACATACCTAGGAAAAATAAGGGCCTCCCGGCAAACCAAAAGGGTTGGGAAAAAAATTAAGGATATATGAAAAAGATTGTACACCCGGCAAGGTGAAAACCCAAAAGGGCGACTTGGGAAAAAATGGATATCCTGGTGGGCTAAAAACCCGAAAGGACGGTCCATGAAAAAGTTAAGGATTGAAAGCGTATGACTATGTCCCGTGGAATCATCACAGTCAACTTTATCACCAAGGTCCGAGTTCAAACGGTCCAAGATCAATCTAATTAACTTTTATCAACGGCAAGGGGCATTCATAGAAATTGGGGCAATAGTAGAGTTGGAATGCAATGAGATCACTTCCACATGGCTATTATCTTTGTTTTCAATTTTGTTTTCCTTTCGACGATTTCCTCTTACTAGGATCTCCATATCTTTGTACAAAAATGCCTATTCATGGGAAAAATATCAATACAAATATACTTTGAAGTGCAAACTTTCTATTTTTGTTTTGAATGCAAAAATTGTCCAATGACTAAAATTGAACGAACATATGCATATGCACATAATTAAAACTATTTGGCACATGTGTCCTGCTAAGAAGCATCAAGCATCTCAGTAATGTATGTGGAATACCCCACAAAGTTATTTCATTAGCGTTATCCCCACAAGAACGGCTGCGATAAACCAATCTTTAACAAAGTTACCCACAAAGTCTCTTTGCACAAGTTGATCCCCAACCAGAGTCTCAATCTCTTGGCAACTCTCTCCCTAGCTAAGTTGATCCTACAAGCAGAAGCCTTGTGGATCTCTTCCTCAAAGAACTCGCCTCGTTAGTAGTTCATCAAGTATTCATCAACAGGGTTTATTTCCCAAACAAGGTTTATTTCCTCAAAAAGGTTTATTTATCCAACAAACAACAAGTATTATAACTCCCCAGCTGAGTTTGTATACCCCTACCATAGTCTATCTTCCCCAGCCGAGTCTATTATCCCCAGATGAGTATATCCTCCCCAAGCTGAGTGTATCCTCCCCAAGTCAAGTATGTCCTCCTCGACTGAGTCTACACTCTCCAGCTTGAGTTTTCCTTTCAGACTATTACAAATCATAGGGCCACAACCCCTAATCCCCAGTAAAGTCGTCAACAAAACCTTTACTATCTCCAAAAGATACTATGAAGCCTGGACCTGACCAGATGTTAATACAAATTTCAAACTACTATGAATCTTGGACCCGACCAGGTAATAGTCAACTTCTCAAGTCACTATAGAGCTTGGACCCGACCAGATAATGGTGTAACCTTTCAACTAACTATGAAGACTGGATCATACCAGATAATAGTTAACTTCTCAAGAATTATGAAACCCGGGGCCGACTAGATAATAGTTTAACTCTTCGAAGATATTGAAGAACCTAGACTCAACCAGACCAGGGTTTAACTTCTTTTCCCTAGTAGAGTTTGCCTCAACTCTAGCAAGTTACTGTAAAGCCTGGATCCGACCAGATATCAGTTTTCAACTTCATCTTTTCAAGTAAGTTATTGTGAAGCTTGGATCTGACCAGATAACAATTCCCCTCAGAAGTTTGTTGTGAAACCTGTAATCCAACCAGATAACAACTAATTCCCAAGCAAGTAACTGTAAATCCTGGACCCGACCAGATATCAGTTCAACCTTATCTCCTCAAACAAGTTTATTGTGAAGCCTGGACCCGACCATATAACAATTAATTTCATCCACCTCAAAATATGTAAAGCCTGGATCCGACCAGATATCAGTTCAACTTCGTCTATTCAAGCAAGCTATTGTGAGGCCTGGAGTCCGACCAGATAACAACTAGCTACAACCCTCAGCAAGACACTATGAAACCTGGACCCGACCAGATAATAGTATAACTCTTCAAAAACTATGAAGCCTGGACCCGACCAGATAGTAGTTACCATTTCAAGTTACTATGATGCCTGGACCCGACCAGATATTAGTTTAACTTCATCCTTTCTAGCAAGTTACTGCAAAGCCTGGAATCTGACCAGATAACAGATAACTTCCTTATCCCCAGAAAGTTATTGTGAAGCTGAGAATCCAACCAAATAACAGCTTAACTTCACTCTCCCCAATAAATTTTCTGCGAAGCCTGGAATCCGACCAGATAACAGTTAATTTATCCTTCCCTAGTAAGTTACCGTGAAGCCTGGAACCGACCAGATAGAAGTTGACTCCCTCATCCTCAGCAAGTTGTGAAGCCTGGACCCGACCAGATAACAGTTGACATTCAAGAGATACTACCCACCAGAAGCATCCTTTCAACAAGTTTGAAGATATGTATACTCTTCATCTCCAGGAGTAAATGCTATTTTCTATTTTCTTATTTTCAAGCTTTTGGTTATATAATGTGAACAATAACTTTAAGCCTTGTTCCTTACTCTGGGCACAACAGTTCATTTGTTAGGGTTGTCATTTTTCATCCACATATTTTCATTTAATAACTCATTGGATGTTTGCATTCAAATTTTGCGCTCTTTGTTTTTCGTTTACTTTAATGCTTTCAAATATAGCTACGTGTTCTTATACCCATCCACATAAAAATTGAAGATCCACATCCATATTGGGTCCCATTGATAACAATCCTGCTATTGCAATTATGACTTCGAAAATCCGATCTACCAAGCCGAGGACGAATGTGAGGAAGATTGTGAAGTACATGGAGAGCTTACTAGACTATTAGAGCAGGAGGAAAGAGCCATACAACCGCATTAAGAGCCAATCGAGGTTGTGAACTTGGGTACCTAAGAGGACAGGAAAGAAATCAATATAGGTCCTGACCTAGAGGAAAATGTCAAAAAGAGGTCAATCCAGATGTTACATGACTATGTTGAGATCTTTGCTTGGTCTTATGAAGACATGTCAGGGCTCGATACTGGCATTGTGGTTCACCGTCTACCAATGAAAGAAGGTTGTCCTACTATAAAATAGATGGTTCATCGTATGCGTCTCGATATGTCTGAAAAGATTAAAGTTGAGGTAATGAAGCAGTTTAATTGAGGTTCTTAGATGTTACGTCCTATCCTCAGTGGGTTGCAAATGTGGTGTCAATACCCAAGAAGGACCGTAAGGTGCATATGTGTATAGACTACAGGTATTTGAATTGGGAAAACCCCAAAGATGACTTTACGCTTCCGCATATTGATGTTCTGGTTGACAATACCGCTCAGCATTAAGTATTCTCCTAAATGGATTATTTCTCTGGTTTTAATCAAATCAAGATGACACTTGAAGACATGGAGAAGACTACTTTTGTCACACAGTGGGGAACTTTCTACTACAAAGTTAAGCCTTTTGGTTTGAAGAATGCTGGTGCAACATATCAGCGTGCTATGGTAGTTTTGTTCCATGATATGTTCCATCATGAGATAGAGGTTTACGTTGGTGACGTGATAGCCAGGTCCCAGACTGAAGAAGAACATCTCGACCACCTGCACAAGCTGTTTAAGAGATTGAAGAAATACAAGTTGAGGTTGAATCCAAACAAGTGCACCTTTGGAGTAAGATCTGGTAAACTCGTAGGTTTCATCGTTAGTGGTAAAGGTATTAAAGTTGATCATGCCAAGGTTGAAGCCATTCAAGAAATGCAAGATCCTCATACTTATAAGGAGATATTGTGGTGTCTTGGGACGATTAAACTACATTGCCATATTTATTTCCCATTTGACTGCTACCTGTGAGCCAATCTTCAAGTTACTGAAGAAAGATCAAGTAGTGAAGTGGAACAATGATTGTGAGGTAGCCTTCGACAAAATCAAGGAGTACCTCAAGGAACATCCAATTCTGATGCCACCAGTTGAAGAAAGACCTCTCATCATGTACTTGACAGTATTAGAGGACTCAATGGGGTGTGTATTGGGGAAACATAATGAGTCTGGTCAAAAAGAGCATCCAATATACTACCTTAGTAAAATGTTTATCGACTGTGAAACAAGATACTCACTGCTCGAGAAAACTTGTTTCACTTTGGCATGGGCTGCTTGCCGACTAAGACAGAATATGTTGACTCATACTACTTTGTTGATCTCTAAGATGGATCTAATAAAATACATATTCGAGAAACCATCTCTCTCCGGAAGAATAGAAAGATGGAAAATGGTCTTGACACAATACGATATTCAGTACACTACTCAGAAGGAAATAAAAAGAAGTGTATTATCCGATTATTTGGCTCATCAAGCTGTAGATGACTATCAATCTATGAATTTTGAGTTCCGAGATGAGAACGTCGTGGTAGTTACTGATTATGAAGAACCTGGACCATATAAAGGACCTAAACCGGGATCCTGATGGACTATGGTTTTTGATGGAGCTTCCAACGCACTTAGTAGTGAAATTGGTGTCGTGATTGTCTCTCCCAAGGGTTTCCATATACCATTCACCTTAAGATTGTGTTTTGACTGTACCAACAATATGGCCGAGTACGAAGCATGTATCATGGGTATCAAAGATACCATTGTATGAGGATTGATTTATTGAATGTATATGAGGACTCAGACCTAGTAATCAGTCAGATTAAGGGATAATGGGATACGAAGCATCCAAATCTCATTCCTTATTGAGAGCATGTGTTGACATTAATTTCGTACTTTGAAGAAATAACTTTTGAACACATTCCACTAGAAGAGAATCAATTGGCAGACGCACTAGCTACCATGTCATCTATGTTCAAAGTAGGATGTGATAATTAAGCTCCTCAAATTACTATTGAGATACTAGACGAACCGGCGCACTGCTACGAAGTTGATAATGATGGAGTAGAGGAAAAGCCTTGGTACCACAAAGTAAAAAGATACCTCGAAACTCAAGAGTATCCTGAAGGAGCATCTATCAATGATAAGAAATTTCAGAGGAGGTTCTCCGCCAAGTTCTTTTTGAGTAGCATGATCTTGTACTAACGCAACCATGATTCAACTTTGCTTCGTTGTGTAGACAAGAACGAAATTGAGAAAATTATGGAAGATATGCACGAAGGTGTCTTCGGTACTCACTCTAGTGAACATACAATGGATAAGAAGATTCTGAGAGAAGGATTTTATTGGTCTACCATGGAAACTGATTGTCATCATCATTCCAGAACTTGCCACAAATTCCATATTTATGCTGACAAAGTACATGTGCCTCCAGTTCCTTTGAATGTCTTGACTGCTCCTTGGCCGTTTGCAATGTGGGGCATTGATATGATTGGAGAGATTAAGCCTAGTGCTTTCAATGGGCATCGTTTCATCCTGTTCGCTATTGATTACTTCACCAAGTGGGTAGAAGCAACCTCGTTTGCCTCTGTTACCAAGAATGTTATGGCTCGATTCATAAAGTATAACCTTATATGTCGGTATGGAATCCTTGAAAGGATCATCACGGAAAATGGTACCAATCATAACAATACTATGATCATAGAACTACGCATGCAGTGTATGATTAAGTATCATAATTCCTCTCCGTACCAACCAAATATGAATGGCATAGTGGAAGCCGCCAACAAGAATATCAAGAAGATATTGCAAAAGATGACGATGACATCCAAAGATTGGCATGAGATGATACCATTCACTCTTCATGGTTATCGAACTACATTACATACCTCAACAGGAGCAACCCCGTTCTCTCTAGTCTATGGTATGGAGGTTGTCTTACCTGTTGAAGTCGAGATTCCTTCCCTAAGGATTGTGAAAGACACAGGTTTAGACGAAAATAAATGAATTCATACTCGATTTGACCAAAAATTTGATTGATGAAAAAAGGATTGCGGTTGTTTATCATGGTCAGATGTATCTGAAATGCATGATCAAGGAATTTAACAAGAAAGACAAATATTAGGTGTACTAGGATGGTGATTTGGTAATAAAGCGTATTATCCTACCACAAGGTGATCCCAGGGATAAATGGACTCCCACATACGAAGGTTCATTCGTGATCAAAAAGATATTTTCTAGCGCTGCTATGATACTTACCACCATGGACGGTCAAATTTTCCACACCCTGTGAACACAGACATAGTAAAAAAATACTATACATAAAAGAGACTCGCTAGGTCGATAGACCTAGGAAAAAATAAGGGCATCCCTGCGAACCAAAAGGGTCCAGGAAATAATTAGGGATATATATATATATATATATATATATATATATATATATATATATATATATATATATATATATATATATATATATATATATATATATATATATATATATATATATATATATATATATATATATATATATATATATATATATATTGTACATCCGACAAGTCGAAAACCTGAAAAGGCAGCATGGGCAAAAAGGGATATCCCGATGGACTACAAACCCGAATGGGTGTTCCAGGAAAAAGTTAGGGATTAAAGCATAAGACTATGTCCCATTTGATCACCCATCTACTTATATCCAGCTTCATTACTAGTGTCAAGTTCAAATGGTACAAATCAATTCAATCAACTTCTTCCGACAGCAAGGGATGGGATACTTGAAGACATAGGGGCAATAGTAGAGTTGAAACTCGATGGGATCGTTTCCACATAGATGTTTTTCTTTTTCAAATTTACGATGATTTCCTCTTACTAGGATTTTTTTTCCTTGTATAAAACGGCCTTCTTATAGGAAAACTTTCAGAATCAATGCAAATATTTTTCAAAATTCAAAATTTTTGTTTTACTTTCTCTGCAAAAATGTCCAATGATTACGTTGAATGAACATATGCATTTGAATAAGATTATTATTTACAAAATGTATGCATAAAAATAGAATTAGCATTTACTAAAGACTCTAGGAGTTGGAATAATTTTCAATTTATCCACAAATCCCCACAGAGAAATCTCCATGGAACTATCTCTACAGAGCTATCTTCACAAGCTCATCCCCAACAAATATATATTCCCTGACAAATATAATATGCCCTCAGACAGAAATTGGGGCATCTTCCAGCAGAGGGATAGTTTGACATGATTGTCTTTCCCATTAGGTCCCGTAGCAGATAAGGAAGTTTGATCATTTCCCCAACATATAGTGGAAATTTCCTCAGTGCAGCCTATGAATTTCCAATCCCCATTAGAGATTATTTCCTCAACATATTTTACAGGATTCATTTCCCCAACGGAGTTTATTTCTCCAATATCGCAATTATCCGATATAATTCTCTTCTCTAGCTAGATGTCATTCAACATTGTCTTCCCCAGAAGAGCCGATACCCATATCTAAAACCTAGTCAGATGGCGCATCAGAAGAATATCTATCTCTTTTATCCCCAGTCAGGATACATAAGAATCAAATCCTTCAATAAAAAGAACGACGAGCAATCAAATCACCTTGAATGCTTCTATCCCTAAGCAAAAGTCGAAGATCCCCAGCAGAGTATCCTTAAACAGAAAGCAGGAACCCCCAGTAAAGTCTTTCTAAACACAAATTGAAGAATTACTTTCTTCATCCCCAACAACAGTTAGGGATTTATTTTCCCCAACCAGCGTTGTTACACAAAGCTACCGATACGCTCCAATGAAATATTGCATCCATACATCATTCATAAAATATCATAACATATGCACACGAAACACATATAATATTCTCATCACTACGCCAAAAAAGACCTAAGAAAGAACTTTTTCCCTTTAGCAGCGCTTAAAAGCATTGCCTATGGTAGCGCTGTCGTAAGTATAGACATTGCTTTTTTACGCAAAAGCGCTGCCATATGTATTCTTTAGCAGCGCTTTTCCCTGGAAAAGCACTTTCTAAGGTAGGCATCTAGCAGCACTTTTTCCTGAAAAAACGCTTTCTATTGACCCCCTTTAGACAACGCTTTCAAAAGCGTTGTCTAATGTATTTTTAAGGCATCTTTAGGCAGCGCTTTTCTAGGAAAAGCGCTTTCTAAAGTAGGCGTTTAGCAGCACTTTTTCCTAAAAAGCGCTTTCGTTACTTCACGTAAATTTAAGCGTTTTTTATGTAAAAACACTGCGTATTCTTTCTTTTTTAGAAGGCATATTTTTGGGAATAATCTCATAAACCTGTACTTCAAGCCTTACATTTCAACGACCCTTTATTTCAACAAAGAAGCCGTTAAATACAAAAAAAATGCATTATATACCATTATAATACCATTATATACCATTATATACCAAAATATAAACACCATTATAATTCAATTCACATGTTTGCTACTAAGTAGGAGGAGGATGCTTTATAATAAGGACAAATTTATGACTACTTCGAACAAAAAACTCATAGAATTTCGTATAAAGGTGATAGTACTCAAGTATAACAAAACCTTCTATTTGAATCCGCTTATATATGATATGTGCCAAATTCATTTCAGCCTAAAATCGCCAAAATCTGACGAGCGGATGGTCCTTGTCTTGCAAATAAGGTATGAACAGAACAACACGGTCAATTAAACTAACTTGGGTCCAACACAATTAAAAATTTTCATAACACTTTTCAACTTCCAATACCTTATATGATTCTTTTCTGAATAAAGTTTTACACAATTCCTCCTTGATTTCTTCCAACTGATTTTTCGTGTAATGAGCACACTTGCATTCATCAAAGTACTACATAACAAAACATAATATGCATGATTTAGTTAAAAGTAATAAATTATATGAAATATCCGATAAATATTAAAATAAATCCTAAGTTATAAATCCATATCGTGATTGGAATCTCTATTCGATTCAAAAGAAGGATTTCTTTCATAAACCTCAAAACAAAGTATCCGGAATCTATACTGTTACGTTGTTGAGCACACTACATAGAAAAACAAATAAGAATGTATAGTTGTCTTGTTTTATCAAGTAACATCACTGTGTAAGCAAAATTGTGAAAATTAATGTACCTCCACTTTTATCAATGTAATGTTGCTTGATCTAGACCGTGATACTCGAGCTTCTCTTTGAGAGCGGAATACTTGTATTGATCTAACAAAATAAAAACATATATTTAGAACAATCTCACAGAAATAATTAAATATACAAATACACATGAATATTTAGAACAATTTCACTTACGTATAAATCATTAATTTCATATCTGGATAATTTGTCCATTCACCATCTACCGAATTCAGATAATACACCACTTATTTGAAAGGACCAATAGCAACCAACAACCAGTGATGTCTATAAATTAAAACAAAAGTTTAGATGAAAATATTCAACACAAAAGATACAAACATTAGAATGAACTTAGAATGAAGTACTAACCCCACAGGAATCATATTATACGGTAAAAGATACAAGCTTTCTGTACTGCTGGCCATGAATCTCTCAACTAAGTGATTTCTTACTGAATCTGGATCCTGAACAATTGACGCTCTATTGACATGGGAGGCAGGCACGAAATGGAATCTGTTTGACAATTGATTCCCGCGTATCAATTTTTCATACAAGAACCTTAAATAAAAACATAATAAACATTAGACTATTTTCATTTAAATGTGTAAATAAATTGTTCGACTAATTAAATAATATATTGATTGCATTACCAGATGTATGAGTGTACAACACCGATGCCTAATTTTATATGCTGAAAAATTTGTTCCATTTCCTCTTTTGCAATTGCTTCGAAGTAAGAAAAACCAAATATATCGTCCTCCATATCCATTTGACGAATAGCACCATTCATCAAACCTGATGTTCCCACAAGTGTTTCAAGACACATCCGGAATCAAGGTACAAAAGGTTTTCTTGCCCCAGTTCTTGGAAGATCATTTTTCTTATTGGGTACGCTACTAAATTTCTGGCTCACTTGTTGTGACCGTTGAGCAGGTACCTAAAAATAATATAACTTAGTAAATTATAAAATCATGCAGTTTTTGAATTTGGATCATATAATTAACACTTTAAATGTACCTCTTTTTGTGATGCAATATACTCGTTGTGCCGCAAAATCTCTTTATCCTTAGAAGCGGGTTTTGTAGGAGTATGAAATTAATATGTAATAAAAATGTACGTAATGGTTCAAAATTGAAACTTGAATACTAAAATATTCATAATGGTTTTCAACATACCTCATCATCTATGAAAATGAGGTCCGACGGCCATGTAACAAATGATCCTATTGCATCTCGTAGCAATGTTGTCTCTGAAATAATGTCAGGTACCGGTAGCAACGCATCCAGATCTAATGCAACATCAACTGATACTTTCAGATGTCCATCAGGGAGCGGTCTATGGTGAAGTAAATCTCCCAAAGTGTTATGCAGTTTTCCCTTGCCAACTTAGCGATAAGTCGGTGACGATAAGTATAGCTGACAAGATGAAATGCCCTAAACCAATAATAAATATGTTATTGTTAATGTGTATACATGTCAATTAAAATAAATAAGCTAGTTTAATTTCATAACAACATATATAATTACCTCGGGAAATTTATTTTGACAATTGATACTAGCTTTGTCACTAGTTTCTTTTGCCTCTGAACTGCACTTTTGCGCCATATATCTCTCTCTATCCTGTTGAAATTCACAGGCTTGAGCCTTTAATTCCTCCAACGTTTGCATCATTTCTTGATTGCTATGATTTCTTTTCCTTGGATGCTTATACAAGGAAGGTGGAGTCACACCATGTCCTTTACCCCTCACCCGACTGGGATACTCAGCAACATTTAGTGCACAACTAAGTACGCTCATGTTATCCTGGTCCTCATCTGTGGTTACCGATTGAGATAGAGTATCCTGAAATTTATTTACATATATATATATCGAAAATTATTAGTAGAGATAAAAACTTAAGTATATACTAATAAACTTTTGATTTACTTAAATACACAATGTTATACTTACACATTCATCATAAATATGTTGAACATCTTCCCTAATAACTCCATCATTGCCCGCACGAGCTTCCTTCCATAAAACATGCGTTGGAAGGGATGTTTCATCACTTTTCGTCTCCTCTAACAACGCATTGACACAAATCATAAGATCATCAATTATAACACATTGAGACAATTAATAAGATCGTAGCATTTATATATACTTACAATTTTTTGTTGTAAGCGTGCATATCCCAAACGCCCTTTTCTGTATGGATACGTGGGTGTTGATGCTCTCTCGCGATTTGTGTCACTCACTTTCTTGAACTTCTCATTTTCTATTCATTTGGATACAAATTCATCCCATTCTTCGGGTCCAATGAAGTTGCTATACTTCATTGGATGATCCGCTTTAACAATATTTCCTTGCTCATCCTTAAGAAATTTGTTTGTTAAAAAAGATCTCCACCCTCTGTGTCTTTTTTCGGCCACTTGAAGACAATACTTTTTCGTTTATCTTCAATTTTAAAAGACCTCTACAAATAAACATACGCATTATAGTGTGTTAGTATAAGTAATTTAAAGACATTACCATGTGATCTTAATTAAGGGAACAAATATTAAGCATACATATAAGACATTCCCAAGCCTTACCTGTATATCAGTCCAAATTTTGTCTTTGTAGGAATCCAAATATTTATTAGTCCATTTATCAAAGGTGATTGGAACGTGCATATGAACAAGTGTACCAATGTGGCTTGTCAACTTGGCACCATTACGATCGATTAGTTGGTTATCATCATTCCAATGTACATCATATTTTACTCCTTTATCTCTATCAAGAATGATTTTTCTCATAATAGTGATGCCTCGTGTAATTTCTCCCTTTGATGTCTTATCTGGAGCATTTGTATCTTGTGAGTTTTCTTGATTACTAGCCATTTGCCTGTAATAAAGAAAAAATAAAAATGAAATGACAAATATAAAAATCCACTAAGGAAATATAAAAAAATGAAATGCTCATCCATCATAGCAGTTCACTCAAATGGTTTTATACTAATTAAGCTAAACAAAAATGTTAACTTCAACTTCTTAACACAAGAACAATGTAGAAAACAAGAACAATAACAGCAACAATGTAGAAAACAGCAACAATGTACAACAAGAACAATGTTACAACAACAAGAATGACGTACCTGAACAACGGCGGTCTATGGAGGTTAACAACTTCTTCGTTTTCGTCAAGCAACTTCTTTGTTTTCGTCAACAAGAACAATGTTACAACTTTTCATTTTCGTCGGAGAAGAAACGATTAGAAACGGTCGGAGAAGAATCGTTCAGAGAAGAAACAGTCGCGAAGAAGAAGTCAACGATTAGAAATAAATGAATATGGTTCTGAAAATTTTATATTTTAATTTTATAATTTGACCTAAGACAGTGCTTTTTAAAAGCGCTTTCTATCATACAAGATCTAGCAGCGCTTTCACGAGAAAGCGCTTTCTTAAATGGGGAAATTTTATATTTTAATTTTATAATTTGACCTAAGCCAGCGCTTTTTAAAAGCCCTTTCTATTATACAAGATCTAGCAGCACTTTCACGAGAAAGCGCTTTCTTAAGTGGGGCGAATTTAAGGCCTCTAGCAGCGCTTTTTAAAAGCGCTTTCTAAAGGCTGCCTGTAGCAGCGCTTTTTTTTAGTGAATTTTTTAAAAGACCTACAAAAACATTTTATCACTAAAGAGCTTTCTAAGGTAGGGCATTTAGCAGCGCTTTCTAAAGACTGTCTGTAGCAGCGCTTTTTTTTAGCAAATTTTTTAAAAGACCTACAACAACGTTTTCTCATTAAAGCGCTGTCTTTTTGGTGATGCCAAAAGTCAATTTTGGCGTAGTGCCTATATTTTGAGAACGTCATTGTGTAATGCATTACATACATCATGAAATTACATAAAACTAACTTTGTCTTTTCAGGTTAAGTTCATAAACAGACCAATATTATCAGCAATTTATAGGCAGGTTGTAGATCAATTCCCGAAATAGGATAGTGTGACTATCTACTTGGTATGATGAGCATTTCCCTCAGACTCTAAATCTGATGAGAAATTCCTTCAGAGATCCATTCTGAATAGAATTTCCCTCAGATAAAATCGGATAGATTCATTATGAAAAGCATCAGTGAGATAAAACCAGGCGAAGGTTCATTCTGATACTCCTTTGGATATAGTCGGGCATTGTCTCATTCCAATACATTTTTCAAATACAGTCGTGCGAAGACTCATTCTGACCCACTTCTGGATACAGTCAGGTGTAGATTCATTCCAATACATTTTTCATATACAGTCATGCGAAGACTCGTTCTGATCCACTTCTAGATACAGTCAGGCGTAGACTCATTCTAGAACATCATTCAGATACAGTCGAGCGAAGACTGATACTGACCCTCTTATAGATACATGGAATCATTCTAGAACATTATTTAGATACAATTGGTATGCAAGATTCATTCTGACACTCCCCAACATGTCTACTAGATACAGTCGTACACAGACGCATTCTAGTATACTTTTTCAGATACATTTGAGCGTAGACTCATTATGATACTCCTATCAACATTTACTTTGGATGTCATCTATAAGCCTATCTCTAATGGCATCCCGTCACCTTCTCTGAACGGCATCTTTAAGCCCGTTCAAGCAGTACAGTCAAGCAACAGTGTTACTTCGTGCACCTGTGAGTGCAAATTTCTGGGCACTTATAGTGTTCAATCCTCTTCCACCTTTAGATCACGAATGGAAATCATACCAATCTAACTCTTCAGGGCTAAGAAGATTGAAAAGGGGAAGCTGTTGTACCACAAAATTTTCCCTCCCATTTTCAAGATAAATGGTCTCAATTGCTCAAGATTACTCAAGGGTTGACCAAACAAACTCTCCTCCTAAGAAATTGACCTACAACTAGGATTTTTCTTTTCTCAAAGGAAATTTGACTACTAATTCCCTACAGTGGACTTCATGGTTTCTCATATGTCTCAAGGCATCCTCGTGCCATGTTTCAAACCTTGCAGTATAAGTTTGCTTAGTCAATTAGCCAGATGATTGAAAATTAACTATATTGGACAAAAATTCAACTTTGACAAATCTACATTCAAACTTCAAGATTTTTGGTCAACATTAATATTTTGAATTCACACTAATCATTTTATCAAGGGTTGATCATGATTTATCAAGAAAACTGACGATTCATCAAAAGTCAAAAGTTACTAAAGTAGGGTTTTCTTAAGGACAAGTCAACTGAACTTTGACCAAGCATAACACTCACATACTTCATCAAATATTCCTCAACCAAAGCCTATCTTGAATGAAATTCAATTCTCTACAACTTTGTCTCTCTAATCTCAAGGCCAAAAATGCTTCATTTGAGAGATATGGGCGAAAACATTACAAGTCATTTTAAAAGTCAACAAAAAGACATCTTTTGTCAAAGCAATTAACATCAAGTTAAAGACTTCAAAATAAAAAATGTCCAACATGAGAGTTGTAAGAAACATCTTGGGGTTTCCAAAAAGTCCACAATCATCCTCATATGACAAATATTGAAAGAGTTATGATTGGTGCAAGTTGGGAAATTTTGAGAAAATACATGAAACCTAAATTGAACAAAATTGGATTTTTGTGCTAATGGGCCTAGATTTTTAGGTTCAAGCATGGTCATGGCCTCATATTAGACCTCTAAATCCATTCAAAAAAAATTGTGATTTTTATTTCTTTTTATTTTGATTTTATTCCTTTAAATTAAAAATAAATCAAATAAAATATAAAACTCATGGACTTAGGCGCATGGACTTTTGTTTTGATCAAATTTAAAGCCCAAAAATCACATAAATAGCTAGCAAGAACATGTGGGGTTGATTGGTACATGATTGGACTAAAAAAGAGAGATTTCATACAAAACATCCATCAAATATTTGATCATAAAATACAAAAGATTTGATTCACTTTTGTTGACCTAAATCTTCCACTATAAATACATAGCATGTTCAGACCATCAAAGACACGAAAATAGCCTCAAGAACACACTCTCAAATCTCAAATTTTCTCAAAACTATGGAATATCGGAACTCTTATCTCCAGCCTGTATCAATCCATTACAAGAATTCCATCGTGTTCCTGAAGTTCCCAGGAGTACATCCCATCCATCCTTGATGCTTGAAGCACGCTAGATCATCACATCTGAACATCACCAGTTTGGTAATCTTCTTGAAATTCAAACTCATAATTCATGCATTGTTGATTGATTCTATGCATATATACCTATTTATAATGATGTTTGGACTTGGTTGGAAACATCATTTGCAAGCTTTAACGCAGGAGTGAGGATCTACCATTGCTATGGTAGTTTGAGATATTTTCTTTGAAACTCACTTTACAAGCGTTTCTAGGCTAAACTAACACCACCATTGGATTTAGGAGGTCCAAATTAGGGGGTCACATCCCATCTTAATCTTTAAATCTTGCTATTTTTGCAGGTTGAATATTTGATTGATCAAAGAAGACGACCGCAGCTAGGGTTCTGGAGCTTCTCTGATCTAACGTTTTATTATTAATTTATTTGTTTATATCATATAACACAAAGCCAATGCAGCGCAGATGGTAAGAAGCGTGACTGTTAACATAAGGGGTGTGGGTTCGATCCCAATGTTTTGCAATCATTTTGTTTTTATTTTTCAGGTTTTAACGCAGGCTTATAATATAATGATTGATTCTTATTCTCTATCACAACAAACAGCATGGCGCAGGGGTAGAAGGGCGCGTCTGTGGCTTCAAGGGCGTGGGTTTAACATTCACCCCATGTATTCTTTTTTTCCTCACTTTTTTTCTAACCCAATTTTCATCATAATTTTCATTTTTTTTCTTAATTAATTTTTAATTAATTTTTAATTAATCATTAACTAACCTAATTTTTTTTAATAAAACATAACAAATTAGGGTTATAATTTTTTAATTAATAATTAAATTTTTTAGTCTATTTATTAATTAATTCATTAACCTTTTTCTTAAAATTAAAATTAATTAGAAACAATTAGGTTTTGTTGTATCCAAAAATTTACCCTCTTTATTTTCAGTATCACATGCACACATATCATTGGTTTTATGGTTATGGAATCAAGGTATACTTAGCAAGTTTCGTCAGGTTACAAGTGACGTTTATTTCGCCAATGAATATTCTCAGAGTATTTTCCATGCTGAAGATCAGTTCGCCGATTCGCAACGATTCGGGGTTCAAAGATTCACAAGTCCAACCCGACGCGTCATATTCAGGTGTTCTTTCGCCAAGATATCCCTGATAACATATTCGTAAATTCAGGTACGGATCGGGAGCCAATTCTTTAAAGAAGGTCTCCGAATGTGTGATTTTTTCTCGAAGAAATATGGTGAAAAAGTGTGTTGAAAGTGCAGTTTTTACGCACTAAAAAATTCATAACTTGAAGATCGTGGCTCGTTTTGAACCCGTTTCGGTGGCCAAAATTCCGTCTTGAAGTCATCTACGTTTTCATCTCTCACGGCTGAAAGCCAATTTCGATCAGAAGGTCTTCAAAAATGCTAATTTATCAAGTATTTTTGTACATAAAATTTGTGACAAAAGTTTATTTGCGTCATGTTCAGAAAATCATAACTTGGTCGATTTTCATCATATTGAGCTAGCTCCAGCGCCAAAATTTCAAAATTTGAGTTGGCTACGATTTCACAGGAGGTATTGAGTTCGAACGGTATCCAAAAGACCTTCTTTTTTTTCCCAGAGTGCACGTGACGCCCCGAAAATCCTGAATGCTGAATACTATTTCATCTGAGTCGAAACTTCGAAAACTTATAACTCGGTCGATTTTTATCGGATCGGGCCCATCCTTTTACACAAGGTCACTGACTCAGAGATCTACAACTTTTCTTCCAAAGTCGAGACCTGGTTCTGCTCCGATCAATACCAGTTTTTTATTGAAGAATGTGTCAGAGTAGACACTTAAGCCCAAAATAAGTTTGTCTGAGGCGAAACTTCAAAAATTCATAAATAATTCACCGTTTATCGGATTGAACCCATTTTCGGGCAAGAGTTTATTCTCGATCTCGGCTACATTTTGTTTTCACATTTCAACTTCAAAAAATGCACTGAGATCCTTTCGATTTTTCCTGGGACGTGTCAGACTCAAGTGAATAAAATCTGCACTATTGCCTGTGGTTATTGGAAGCCCAATTGTACATCCAAAACCCATATCTTTGTCCTAATTTCCATTATATAATCTCATTATTTTCACACAAACAGGACACGAAAAAAAACCTTTTCCACAACCTTGTCAAAATATCAAATTCTTTTAAGAACCCTAGAAATATTGAAATACTTGTCACAAACCCCCATCTCACTACAAACAAGTCATCCTTGTTACAAACCTCCATCTCACTACAAACAAGCCATCTCATTCTCCAGTAAGGGTAAGGCTGGTTTGATCTACATGATCAAAAGGGTGTAGAAGCATTCATACATGCCATATCGGTTTTAACATTACAAAATTTCATATATTTGCTTTCTTTGTATTTCATGATATAGTAATTTATTTAATGTGTTCATGAGATTCAACGTTGTAGATGTAGACCATCTAATGGTCCCATGCAGGTTATTACAAAACGCTGAAGCCAAAACAGAACAATAACCAATACATGACTCATGGCAAGGTAGGCATCCTGAAGAGGCTAAAGGGTGTGGGTTCAACACTCACTCCTATTGGTTTTGGTTTTCTTCCATTCTATTTATCCTTTTACTTATTTTCATTCTTTCTGTTTAAAACTTTTTTCATAAAACCTACAATTTTTCACAAACCTTTGATTTTTTATAATAAACTCGAATAATTAATTTTAGGTTTTTGAATTTAATTTTAAGTTTTCAATTTAATTTTTGGTTCAACATCCACCCCTGACATTTGTATTATTTGTATTTTCTAACTCTATTTTCCATTGATGCTTATTCCCCCTTTTTTTTTTTGGCAAATTTTATTCTTTTTTGTTAATCATTAAACATAAGTTTTTTTTAAAATCTTTTTTTAATTAAAATTAATTAAGTTTTAGGTTTTTTTAATTAACTTTTTTTTCAAAATTAACCTTTTTTATTATTAATTAAAATTAATTAGGTTTTAGGTATTTTAATTAACTTTTTTCAAAATTAACATTTTTTATTAATTAAAATTAATTAGGTTTTTTAGGTTTATTTAATTAATTATCATAAATCATTTTTTCATAAAAAATCACCAAAATATTTTCTTTGCTATTTTTTTCTTGTTTTTATTTTCCTAGATAAAGTGTATAGGGCGCGCGTTCAATTGTAATAGCGTAGCTTTATTTTTTCTGCTTTTTTTTTTATCATTATCATGTAATTGCTTCCGGGATGTAATAGTTTTAGGATTTATTTTCCACACTCTTCACTATTATGTAAGTGTCCCAAAGCTCTGTAATAGCCTAGGTTTACATTTTCGCCTTTACCTTTAGCTACTGTATTTTATGCAATACTTAGATTAATAAGATTGTATGGAAAGATAAAAATGAACGATAGAAAACCCTAATTTCAAGATAAATAACCAAACTGAATCATTTGCACACTCGCACCTCTAGGATAACCTCACTTGTTGCCTTCAGAAAAACAATGGTCATGTCCCTCGAACGTAGGGATACCCTTAGCAAAGACTCTCAGTTAAAGTCATCATAATGAACATAGTCCCTCAATGTCCTTTGAGTTTCCTACGAGAAATGATCTTGTCCCTCGATGTTGCCTACATTCACCTTGTCAACACTCTTAAGGACTGATACAAGAGTTATCACAAAGCAAATCGCCACACTAAGGCATTTTCAAAACAATTTTCAAAACACACAAATCACAAGCAATTTTAAAAATATGAGCTAAGCATCTAAGAGTCCGTAGAAAATTACTGATGGAAAGGGTGCTAACACCTTCCCTTTCCATAATCTACCCCCTTACTCATAAAACTCTCGAAAGGTCTTTTTCTGTTCTTTTCACCCTTTCCTTTGTTGGATTAAAGAAAAGTCGATGGCGACTCTTGCTTACCGCAACATTTACGAATACAAAATGCAAAACCAGTATTAACAGTCGGTTCTTCCACCATATCACAGGTTTTAATTAATTATTATCACTTAAATTATTTTCTATAAAACATCAAAAACATTAACACTTAGATTTCAAGTCTTTGACATTTTTAAACACTTTTCTTATTTATCTATTGCTATTTAATTTCCTAGAAAATGGTATAGGTCACACCATCAATGTAATAGCGTATATTTCTTTTCTCGCATTTTTTTAATTATGTATCTGCTCTGAGGATGTAATAGAGTATGTTTACTTTCCCGCAAATTTCTATACTTATGAATTTGTCCCAAAGTCATGTAATAGCTTAGGTCTTTACATTCCACCCTTTAAAGTTCTGTGCATATTTAACTGTTAGTAACTCGGGTTTGTATGGCAAGACAAAAACAAAATTTAGAAAACCCTAATTCTCAAGATAAATAACTAAAATTAGTACACTCTACACACTTGTACCTCTAGGGTATCCTCTCTTGTTGCCTTACGATATTGGTCATGTCCCTCGAAAATTTGGGATACTTTATCAAAAGACCCTCGATCAAATCATCATCTCCCTTTCGAATAAAGATCATATTCCCTCGATGATCCTTCAAAGTTGCCAACAAAGGATCTAGTCCCTCCGATACAATTGCTAAAGTATCCTTAAATGTTGCCTTTGATGACCATACGACGACCCTACGCCTCTCCCTTCATATCTAATAGATGGGGCTACCTACCAAATAATGGTTTGGATAGTACTATCTCTAAAGGAGAAGGAAAAGAATAAGAAAGGCCATACTTAGTGGGTAAGAAATATTAATCGCTTGCTCACAACCTTTTCAAAACATTTTTCACACATCATTTTCGAATGAATATTTTCAAAAACACTTTCTATACATTCTTGAGGACTGATACAAGAATTATTACAAAGTTAGCCTTACATTTGCATTTCAAAATATTTTCAAATCACACATAAAGAAAGTTTTTCAAAAGTGAGCTAAGCAATTAAGAGCCCATAGATAACTATGGATGAAAAGGGTGCTAACACCTTCCATTTTCATAACCTGCCCCCCAAACTCAATCTATCACAAGTCTTTCCTATTCTTTTCACCTTTCCTAAATATTGGATAAAAGAAAAGTTTGTGGCGACTCTTGTTAACCACGACATTTGCGATAAAACCAAAAAAGTTAGTTCTCCCACCGTATTAAAATATGAATATGAATCGCATATACTATTCTCATTAATTTTGAGAGAATCATTACAAAATACATTACATGCATCATGACATTACATGAAGCTAACTTTGTTTTCAGGTTAAACAGACGAATATTATCAGCGATTTATCGGCAGGTTGTAGATAAATTCCTGAAACATGATGGGGCGACTATCTACACGACCAAATGATTTCCCTCAGAGACTAATACTAACGAGGATTTCCTTCAGAGATTCATTCTGAAAAGCATTTCCCTTAGATAAAATCAGATAGATTGA
The DNA here is from genome assembly GCA_948472305.1 of Vicia faba. Taxonomy (NCBI): domain Eukaryota; kingdom Viridiplantae; phylum Streptophyta; class Magnoliopsida; order Fabales; family Fabaceae; genus Vicia; species Vicia faba. The sequence continues at coordinate 894,378,418 of OX451738.1, forward strand.
TTCTGAAAAGCATCAGTCAGATAAAACCAGACGCAACTTCATTATGACACTCTTTTGGATAAATTCGGACATGGACTCATTCCAATACATCTTTTAGATACAGTCGGACGTAGACTCATTCTAATATATCTTTCAGATACAATCGGGAAAAGACTCATTCTGATCGACTTATGGATACATTCGGGCGTAGACTCATTCCAATACATTGTTCAGATACAGTCGGGCGAAGACTCATTATGATCCTCTCATAGATACACTCAAAACATATACTCATTCTAGAAAATCATTCAGATACAATCGAGACATAAGATTCATTCTGACACTTACCAACATGTCTACTAGATACAGTCGGACACAGACTCATTCTAGTATACTTTTTCAGATACAGTTAGGCATAGACTTATTCTGATACTCCTATCAACATTTACTTCGGATGGAATCTATAAGCCCATCTCCGACGGCATCCTGTCACCTTTTCCAAATGACATCTTTAAGCCCGTTCAAGCAGTACAATCAACCAACAACACTACTTCGTGCAGTGGTGAGTACAAATTTCTGGGCACTTAAGTGTTCAATCCTCTTCCACCTTCAGATCATGAATGGCGGACATGCCAATCTAAATCTTCAGGTTTAAGAAGATTTACCAGGGGCAACTATTGTACCCCAAAATTTGCCCTCCCATCTTTGAGACAAATTGATTCAAGACACATCTTCATGCTCGTGAAGGTCTCAATTGCTCAAGACTTATCTAGGATTGATCAGATGGACTCTCCTCCTAAGAAATTGACCTACAACTAGGGATTTGCTTCTCTAAAAGGAAATTGGACTTCTAATGGCTCAAATGGACTTCATGGTTTCTCATATCTATCAAGGTATCCTCGTGCCAAATTTCAAGCCTTACATCACAAGTTTGTTGAGTCAATTAGTCAAATGATTGAAAATCAAATATATCGGAAAAAAAGTCAACTTTGACCACTTTATAGTCAAACTTAATTATGTTTGGTCAACATCAACATTTTGAAGTCACATTCATCATTTGATCAAGGTTTGATCATAATTCATCAAGAAAACTCAAGATTCGTCAAAAGTCAAAAGTTACTAAATTAGGATTTTCTTAAGGAGAAGTCAACTGAACTTTGACCAAGTGTAACTTTCAAATACTTCATCATAAATTCCTCAACCAAAGCCTATCTTGAAGGAAATTCAATTCTCTATAACTTTTCCTCTCTAAGCTCAAGGAAAAAAATGCTTCATTTTAGAGATATGGGCCAAAATATTACAGGTCGTTTTAAAAGTCAACAAAAAGACACTTTTAGTGAAAGCAATTTACATCAAGTTAAAGACTTCAAATGAAAAAATGACCAACATGAAAGTTGTAGGAGACATCTTGACGTTTCCAAAAAATAAAAGATCATCTTGATATGATAAAAATTGAGAGAGTTATCATTGGTGCAAGTTGAGCAATTTTGAGAAAATGCATGAAGTTCAAATTGAGCAAACTTGAAATTTTGGGCTAATGGGCCTAAGTGTTTAGGTTCAAACATGTTCATGACCTCATATTACACCTCTAAATTCATTCATATATATATATATATATATATATATATATATATATATATATATATATATATATATATATATATATATATATATATATATATATATATATATATATATATATATATATATATATATATATATATATTTGGATTTTATTAATTTAAATGAAAATTAAATCAAATAAAATATAAAAACATTGGATTAAGGTGCATGGTTAATGTTTTTAATCCTGCTGGAAGCCTAAAAATCTACCTTGAAGCTGAAGAAATCGTGTGGCCTTATTTGAAACAAGTCTTCATTAGTTTTGGAAGATTTTAACTTATTTTCAAACAAAATCAAAGATATGATTTCATGAGATGTCCAAGCCCACCACTTGACCTAATCTACTCTCCTATAAATACATAACACCTTCAGTCATCAAAAATCACACAAGGCTGTCTCAAGAAGAACCCTAAAAATCTCAAAATTTTCAAGACATAGGGAAAACTCAAACCCTCGTGTGAAACCTTTATCAATCAATTCCAAGCATCCCATCACACTCCTGAGGTTCCCAGGAAGCCATTCCAGCCCTTACTCATGCTTGAAGCATGCCAGAACACTCTCCCTCGACGGCACAAGTTTGGTAACCTTTCTTGAATTCAAACTTTTAATTCATGCAATTTAAATGAATTTGATGCATACATTCATGTTCATATTGATGTGTAGAACTATTTTGACGTATTACTTGTGAGGTTGGACGTAAGAATGAAGATTTGCCATCGTTAGGGTAGTTTGTAATATTTTATTCGAAAGTCACTCTACAAGCATTTTCAGGTCAAACCAATGCTTCCATTGGATTCGCAAGATTCAAATTAGGGGATTAGGGTCCCTATTAAGCTCTAACGCACGCGGTTTTGCAGGTTAAGGGTTTTGGCTCACCAGAGAAGATGACCAGAGCTAGGTCCTCGGCGCTTCTCTGATCCAATTGTTTTACTATATAATATGTAGTTATCATGTTATGAACGCGCAACAACAATTGGTATGGTAGTGAGTGATACATTTAAAATAGCAAAGAGCGTTGGTTTGATCCCAACTTTTGTCAAATAATTTTATTTTTTAGGATAACCTACAGGTTTATAACAAAAGGATTCATTCATATTCCATAACACAAACATCATCATGGCGCAGTGGATAGAAGGGAAAACCTGTGACCTTAAGAGTGTGGGTTCAACTTATACCTCATGCATATTTGTTTTCCTAATTTTCTAACCCTATTTTCATTCCATTTTCTTAATTAATTAACCTATTTTCTAAATTAACCATTAACAAACCATAAACCTTTTTCAAAACTATAACAAATTAGAATTAGGTTTTTTTAGTTAGTAATTAATTTTTTTGACATATTTTTATTTATTAATTAATTAATTAAGTTAATTAGATTTTTATTAATATTAAAATTAATTAGAAATAATTAGGTCTTAATTACTATTATTAACCTAAATTATTTTTTATAAAAACACAAAAACATTAAAACACTTTTTTCTAATATTTTTCTTTTTTTTTCTATTTAATTTCCTAGAAAACAGTATAGGTTGCAACTATCAATGTAATAGCGTAGATTTATCTTTTCTCGCATTTTTTCTAATTATGTAACTGCTCACTGGATGTAATAGCTTAGGTTTAATTTTCCACACTTTACATTTCGCACATTATAATTTTTAACTGTTAGTAATTAGGGTTTGTATGGCAAGACTAAAAGAAATATAGATAACCCTAATTCTCAAGATTAACATAACTGAATTAACACACTCTTCACACTTTCACCTCCAAAGTAACCTCTCTTGTTTCCTTACGATACAATTGGTCACGTCCCTCGAAAATAGGGATACTTTAGCAAAAGACCCTCGATTCAACAATATCATCATGGTCTCTTTCGAATAAAGATCATAGTCCTTCAATGACCCTCAAATTTTCCTACAAAATGATCTAGTCCCTCAATGACCCTATGAGCAAAATGATGATAGTCCCTCTGATACAATTGCTGAAGTATCCTTACATGTTGCCTTCGATGACCATACGATGATCGTATGCCTGCCCCTTCACATCCAATAGATAGGATTACCTACCAATTAATGGTATGAATAACACTATCTGTAAAGGAGAAGGAAAATAACAAGAAAGACTCTAGTGGATAAGAAGTCTTGAATGCTTGATCACAAACGAAACATTTTTTACACTACACTTTCAAACAAGATATTTTCCAAAACACTTTGTATACATTCTTGAGGAATGATACAAGAATTATTACAAAGTCTGCCTTACATTAGCATTTCAAAATGTTTTCAAACAAATCACACGCACATAACAAGTTTTTAAAATGTGCTAAGTAATTAAGAGCGCGTAGATAACTACAGATCAAAAGGGTGCTAACATCTTCCCTTTTCATAACTTACCCCCGAACTCAAAATCTATCAAAGGTCTTTCTTGTTCTTTTCACCTTTCCTAAATATTGGATAAAATAAAAGTTAGTGGCGTCTCTTTCTAACCGCAATATTTATGATAAAACAAAAAATTTAGTTCTCCCACTGTATTACATTGTGCATATTTGAGTTGCTAATAACTAGGTTCATTTAGACTACTAATTTGATCTAGTCCAAACACCTTCTGCTCAACATTGTTTTTGAAATAAGTTTTTAAATACCTATATTTGAAATGTCATTTTTAATTGGGTATCTATTCAACCCCATCTAAATAAGTCTCGATAGTCTAAGAAGTGGTATTAGAGCTCCGGTTAATTTCGTGCTTCGAAACTCTTATTAGAAAATGGCGTACGAACCTAAAGGGGATTATAAACTAACCCCGATCTTTTTGGGAGAAAACTATAGTTATTGGAAAGCTTGTATGCACATTAAAGTTAACTCATATGACAAGGGTATGTGTGAAGCTATTACTCAAACTGATGCTAATGGCGTTGTCAATCCTAAGCCAGAAGCACTATGGAATAATGATGATAAGAAAGTACATTAAAACTCATTAATAGTTTGAAAGCACTTGGTAATCTTATTTCTAATGCGATTTCTACTAAAAAAATTGTGATATGTCTTACTAGGAATTGGTAACCGAAGGTCACCGTGATCAAGGAAGCGAATAATCTTACAACCCTTAATCTCACTACATTGTTTGGTAAGTTTGAAGAACATGAACAACAAATCACTTGCTTAGACAAGCATGATAAAAAGCTTGAGAAGAAGGATAAAAAGGAGAAACTAACAAATAAGGAGGAAGGAACAAAGTCTCAAGCTCTTAGGACTTCTTGTTCAAGGTTCTCAAAATGTAAGCACATTGATAGTGATTCTAGTGATGATGAAGATTTAAATTATCACTATGGTTGCAAGAAAGGCCACACCATTGAAAAATTCAAATTTAGGAGTTTTTATTTGTTCCTAAAGGTATTTCTCAATGGTTACTAAATGCAATCAATTTTTTACTAACCCCCAAGGACCCAATGAAGATTGGGTATCTAGCTTGTCTTATTGTTTTTGTAGGAGCATTGTCTTGACTCTATGAAGAGAATATGTGTTATCATTTATGGTGGATCAAGACATATGATGAGTAACATGTTCTAGTCCTATTGTATATGTGGCAAGAAGATGGATATTGTGATCTAGAAAGCAACAACAAGTATTTTTTAATTGGTAAAATATGCATAAATTACTTTTGATGTTGTATACAAGAATACACGAAAAAGGTATTTCATTTCATGATGTAGGTGCATCTTCAAGAGACATACTCATCGATGCCTAAGAAGAAATTGATCAACCCGAATCGGTGAAACATGAGGAGGAGAAAGATAGCTATCATGAAAAGGATAAAGATGAAAGTTCAATAAAAAAGAATGATCATCAAATCAATGAACTTCTTGGATTCATCACAAGTTATAGTTTTGGATACTTTATCAAAGTGAAAAGTGGTAAGATCGTGGTTTTATAAAGTCTTTGTGGCATACTTTGTATTTGGTTCAACTTTCTTTCAAGAGTTCCTTGTGAAATGTAAGTGCATCCTCCGTCATATTGTATGGCGAGATACTATCGATTCAATTTTCACTTTGTTAGTAAGTTCTCTCTTTTACTCGTTTATTTTTCTAAGTACACGACATACTTGGTGTATGATATATATATATATATATATATATATATATATATATATATATATATATATATATATATATATATATATATATATATATATATATATATATATATATATATATATATATATATATATATATATATATATATATATATATATATATATATATATATATATATATATTATGAGTATTCATTTTCAAAATAATTCTAAATTGATAATCATGGTGACTTATCAATTTATATACTTGAAATGATCTCATCATACTATATTTTCATGTATTTTATTTTATAAACACTTATGTGTACATAAGCATGTTTATCTTCATTAAACGTCAATTATAACACATTTGACATTATATCATATTTGGTTATACTAACATGCAACTTGTCAAAGAGTTCTCTAAGCTTATGCAAGGAGAGTTTAAAATGAGCCTTATGGGGAGTTGAATTACTTTCTTGGACTTAAAATAAAGTAACTCAAGGAAGGAACACATGTGCAGTGAATTACCTCCTCGATTATATGGGAAAAGGGGATGCTGTGTTTGAGTATTTTGATATTCAAAATCAACTTGCCAACATTTTCACAAAATATTTGCAACCAAACCATTTTTCAACAAACATGAGGAATTTGGGGTTATTGATATCTATAATGTTGTTTAATTTCTTTGTTTTTTGCACTTTATACTTTTAGCCTAACCTTTTATTTAAGTATTTTACATCATGTGAGTGGAACTTCTATTACATCAAGAGTGAGGTAATATTTTTCTGTTCTAGATTGGCCCAACCACTAGAGTGGGCCTAGTCTGACCTCATCCTTCGGCACGACCCGGGCGACCACGGCCCAGGCTCCCCCGCCCTCCATCGGGAATCATCAATCATTTTACCTCCTAGACCAGCGCTGAACTATGATAATCGACGAGCACCTCTCAGTCTACCCAATCTCAAGTCAGCCAGACAACCAGGAATCGACCAGACCGCTGCCTTTAACCTACCTCCTCCTTGGAACTAATGGCTAGTTACGGGCGCACATGCCCGGTTTGACCAAGTCCTGGAAGTTACCTATTTTTATGGACCCGCATATATAGGCCATAAAATAGGGACCAATGACCAAGCGCCAGATGCACTATATAAACCCTCATCATGTGAGGGCCAAGTATCGAATATTGACTATTCATCAATAAAACCCTAATACTTTTCTTGTATCTCTTTTTTCTCTACACTTACTTGATCGTCAGAGTGCCTTACAAGTACAATTCTCCTTTTCCTCCTTATTTTTTCATCCCGTCTGAAGATCATCATCCGGCCATCTTGCATGTTTTGATCAACCGATAAGATCAGTTTCAATTTCTCCTTGAAAGTAAGACTTTTCTTAATGCATTTTACTTGTTGGTTAAAAATGTTTGATATGTTCTCAAATGATGAAAACCATGAATGTTCATTTCCAAAAGTTTTGGTTGATAACCATTGTGTGTTCTCAATGTATATGCTTATAAAGACTTCATGTATTAATTCTTTCACATTTTTATAAGTTTCTACTTGTTGTGTAAGCATGTGTTTTTATTAAGTTCATTTCTTGCATTCATGCTTGAGTTAATTATATGTGTGTTATTTGAAATATTTGTTTCTTGTTGTAGTTGGTCATATGTTATGACAAACATTTTCATTTTGGTTTTATTAGTGACATGTTCTTGTCATTATTTTAGGCACATGCATGTGTGGCATTTGGAGTTCCTTTATGATGTGTTAGGTAATCACGACGCTATAGAAGCAACTTGAAAAAAATTCTTTTGCATCACATTTATTATTCATCTTGCATTGCATTACATTGTAGCGATATAAATGTTGAGAATAATCCATTGAGTTAACTTGACTTACACAAATCAAATAAAATTCACCACTGTGCTTTATTGTTTTCAGAGGAATGGGAAAAGAGAGAATAAACCCAAAAAAGAGGGGGAGAGAATCTAGAAACGAAGGTTGGTTATTCAAATAGAAGGTATTAGAACCCAAAACATCTACGGTACTCCGCAAAAACCTCTTTGAAAATATGTGTATTTTGGATATAAATGTGTATACAAAAATAGATGGTGGAGATGAGAAAAAAGTTTTTTTTTTTTATTTTTGCACCCTCCGCGGTTGAGAACCTTTAGTGTTTATGTACCACCTTTCGTGCAATAGGGGATCAGGGTACTCGTAGTTCACCTCAAAAATTTTAAAACACAAGTGTGTTGGTTAATTTTAAGATAAGAGACATCATCGTCATATCCGAGTGGAAAACATACTTATTACACACGATTATGAGAAAGGAGAATTTGCATCATCTCAAAGTGGAGGATATAGCTTGGATTTTGAAATCAACAAAGCCTCACTCAACACCCAAGTGGAAAATATCTCGCTTTACTACATATCATAGAAGTATAGTAGCTCGCATCACTACAAGAATCGACAAGAGTCTAATCTTTTTGAGAAAAGATTTTAAAGTAAAAAGAAAAAGTGGCAAAAAAATGGTTTGAATGAGTTTGATTGACTTTTAGTCTTCTCACAAAAATGTCAAAGTATGATTAATATTGATTAAAATTTGATTAAGAAAATATTCTAAAAATACATGAACCTAAGTCCAAGTTTATTATGAAAGTGGTTCAAGTTAGAAAACAAGAAAAGTTTTTAAAAGGAGGGGGGGTTTGAAATTAAAGAAAATAGGAGGAGATAAAAGGGACAATCCTAAACCATGAGGTAAAAGCTAAGGAAAAGAACCATCTAACCAACAAGAAGTCAACACTTGACATATGAAGTCAATGTATAATTCTCATTCTTTGGATTGAAACCAAGCAAGCAAAGGTACTAAACCTCTCAAGAATACCAAACTTCGGATGCATTAAGTCTTCACAAAAATTGGGATGAATAACGATTGTATACATAGGAATTCCTAATCACAGACAAAGCAACTAATCAGAATAACATGCACACAAAGAAAATCAACCCAATGTCTTGGGGTAAACCCCAAGAACTCCAGAAAAAATAACAACAAGGTCCCAAGGATAATCAGGGCTTATAATCCTAAGTCCAGGAGGTCCATAACTTTATGCCAAGGATATTAACCAGATAGTCCAAGTGACTTTAAATTTTTTTATTGTTCAATTTAATTATTAAATGTCTTCAAAAATAAAATAAAATCTCAAATGAGAAAAGATAAAATGACATAAAGATAAATGCTCAAATGAGCAAAGATAAAATGACATAAAGATAAATGCTCAAATGAGAAAAGATGAAAATAATATGAAATGTTAATACTAAAGTAAATGGTGAATTAAAGCAATGACATAAAATAAAAGGCATAAAGTAAATTCACAAAGTAAAGTCAATTGTTAGTGAATTAGAAGTTAGAGGTTAGTTGAATGACCATCTAGAAAATTGCATTTGAAAACTCATTAGAAGATTGAAAAAATAAAAGCTTCTCAATAACAAGTTTTATTTTCTTTTTGTCAAGTGTATCATTCATTTCAAGTACCAAGGTAAGCATATATGATCAATGATGATTAAATGATCCACTTAGACAAAAATTCATGAAAATTTATTAGAGGATTGATAAGATCAAAGCCTCCTATGATACAGTGGCAGAACCGACTGTTATATTAGTTTTGTGTTTTGTATTTGCAAATGTAGCGGTAAGCAAGAGTCGTCACCAAATTTTCTTTTATCAAACAAAGGAAAGGGTGAAAAGAACAGAAAAAGACCTTTTTCAAGATTTTCTGAGTAAGGGGGTATTTTATGGAAAAGGGAGGTGTTATCACCCTTTCCATCTGTGGTTTTCCACGGGCTCTTATGCACTTGCTCATTTTTTAAAATTTCTTTCGTGTTTGTGTGTTTTGAAAAGCTTGTTTGCTTTATGATAACTCTTGTATCAGTCCTCAAGAGTTTTGATAAAGCGTTTTTTGAAAAGGGATTTGAAAGTGTAGTGTGAAAAAGGTTATTTTTGAGAAAGTACTTAACAGTTATCTACCTACTCGAAAAAGGTGTTCTTTTCCTCCTTTCCTTTAAATAGTGTTGTCTTAATATTAGTGAGTAGGTAGACTTATCGCTTGGATGTTGAGGGACTATCGAAGGGACGTTCACGGTCACTAAGGCAACTGGGCAAGAACTTTTAGTAATTGTCCTAAAGTTCTAAGATCAATTTTTAACCGAGGTGGTGTTGAGAGGTCCATAGAGGGACTTGTGATCTCTTGAACTAAAGGAGAACCACTAAAAATTATCACATTTCGAGAATTGTGACAGTTTCCGAAGGCAACCGAAGTGGGAGATACCTTAAGGGTGAGCATGTGCAAGTGTATTGATTCAGTTCATTTATCTTGCAATTTAGGGTTATCTAATCGTTTTAATTTACAGTCTTTCCATGAAAACCTAATTACTAGCAGTTAATAGTGCGGAAAGTAAAAACAGGAAGATAGAGTCCTATGCTATTACAGGGCCTCGGGGAGGGGGGTTTACAAGTTCAACAATTGGGGGAATAAACAGTAAAGAAACCCTAGTTTTAAACTATTACAAATTGTGTACAGATACATTAATTAAAAATAATAGTACAAAAAATAACAACGCGCAAACGTTAAGACGAGAATAAGTTTGACAAAGCCTAAAAATCTAATTGTTCAATATTTTTGGTATTTTATATGAAAAAGATTTGAGATTTAACCTAATTTCTAATTAACTTTAAATTAAAGAAAACAAGTTAAAATCAATTAAGTTAAATTAATTTGCAAGAGTTAATTTTAATTATAAAAAAAAAGCCTAAGTCTATTTTTTGTAATTTTTGTTGATTTTATGATTAAAATAAAAATGAATTTAAAAACATAAACTAATTAAAAATAAAATAAAGTAAATTAAAAAAAAAAGAATGAAATGGGTATGGTGTATGAAACAGTCTAGGGGGTATGGCGCTGAAAATGTCTAGGCCCAGATGTGTTGGCCCAACGCGTGCCTGATCAGATGTTGCTGATTCTCTGGAGGTCCATCCTGGGGAAGCACTCTAGGAGCGTTGGATCTGGATCAATGAAGATTTGATGGCTAGATCTGAGGGTGCAAGGTATACGCGTTGGGTGGCAATGTGTTGGATCTGAAACAAATTTGTTAGAAAATACAAAATATAAGATTTTGGGATCGAACCCAGATCCTTCCTCTCACACGCCTTATGCCTTTACCATCTGCGCTACTAATTCATTCATGATTATAATAAATTAACAATATTATATGTAAAACAATGATCAAATCCAAGTCATCAAAAATGCGTGCGTCAGCAATTCAAATGGACCAATCAAATTATATGATATTGCCACATTAGATCTTCTCCTGGGTCAGAGGAGTCAACGATGTCGGAGCAGCATTGCATCATCTTCTCCGACCAGACAAATATACAAACCTGCAAAAACGTGAGGATTAAAATGCACAAAGGACAATACTCCCCTTGAAATTTTCCCAAGAATTCAAATATGGGGTTAGTTTGGTCTGAAGGTCCATAAATAAGGAGTTTCGCAAGCTTTAGTTCGTGATTCCCTAACAATGGCATCACATGATTTAAGCCTCGAAGTTCTCATGCGAAGCGTCCAACCTTCCCTAACTAGTTTCCTAAACACAAATCAAATCATTAAAACCATGAATAATGCATAAATTTCTAGTTTTAATTTTGTCAAACTTGTTAATCGGTGGTACTTGATCGCGATGATTTGGGATGCTGTGAGCTTTGAGGATGATGGGAATGGACTCCTAAGATCTCCAGGACGCTGATAGAGTGCTTAGATCTGGGGAGGACTGGCTGAATCGTGTGAAACATATTGCACTTCTTTGGAAATTTTTTGAAACTTTTAGGGTGTTGTTTTGATGTAGTTGCGCCTCTTCCTTGGCTTCTGAATGTTTGTTCATATATATGAGACATATTAGGTCAACAAATATAGAGAGGTATCAATGACTTCATGAAAAAAATATTTGATTTCCAATTATGTGAATATTTTACTTTTTTGGACCAAATCATATATTTGCCTCTCTCCACGAAATCCCCTTGTCATAAACTAAATATATGTTCATTCTTTAATTGGAAACCAATCCCATGCAATCTTTAAATATTTTTATATCATTTATTCAATTTAAATTAGATTATTAATGATTAAAAATCAAAATAAATAAAATAAATGACCAAATAAGGCATGGATGGGTTTAGAGGTCGTGGACCATGTTAGAAACAAGTTTGGATCAAAAAAGGATAGGCCCATTTGGAAAAATTCAAGTTTGATCAATATTTCCTTCATGCACTTCTTCAAAAATTTGTCAACTTTAGCAATACATATCTCTCTCAATTTTAACCCTATGAGGGTGTTCTATGACTTTTTAGAGAGCTTAGGATGTCCTCTAAACAACCCTTTTGGTTTCATCTCAATTGGATCTTCCATGTTCATGTAAGGAGCTTTGACCCAAAAAGGTGTTTTTGTTGACTTTTTGAAATGACCCATAATGTATGCGCTTGTATCTTTCAAATGATGAATTTCTTGAACCTGAGGGATGAAGAGAAGTTGTAGGGAATTGTATTATCTTCAAAATGAACCTGGTGGAAAAATTTCTGATAAAGTATGAGAAAGTTATGGATGGTCAAAGTTCAATTGACTTTTCCTATAGAAACCTTAATTAGCAATTTTTGAATTTTGATGAATTAGGAGCATTTCTTGAGAAACAATGATCAACCCTTGATCAAATGTTGGATATCAATTCAAAATGTTGATGTTGACAAAAACATCTTGAAGTTTGACTGCATATGGGCCACAGTTGACTTTTGACATAATATAGTTGATTTTTAAACATTTTAGCAGTTGACTGAGAAAACTTGTAGTGCAAGGCATGAAATTTGTCATGGACAATCTTAAAGACATATTAGGACCACGGAAAACATTTGATACCATTGGAGCTCACACATATTGATGAAAATTGAAACCCTAGTTAGAGGTTTATTGCCTTAGATGGAGAATTTTTCTGGTTAATTCTTAGTCATCCTTGAGCAGTTTGAGGACCTCAATGGGCATGCCTTGAGTAAAATGAGAGGGCAAATTTTGGGGTACAATACCTACTAACAATTAACCTCAAGGTTATTAGATCAAAGGTTTCAAATTAATATACTTCGGCTTGCAAACATATGTTTTGGCCACGAATGATCATTTCTCGAATCGGGACAAATTTAGCGCTATGTTAAGGAACCATAAGTGAACTTATGTAGAAGTCACACCTATTTTGAGGCCAGTAAATAGAAATCTATGTACCACATGTTAGAGAAATGATATGTAGATTATTCTCCAACAACATGTAGCACAAGATGAAGAAGGAGGGGATGTATCAGATGAAATTCCGGTTTCAAATATCATCAACATCATTCATCCATTTTGATACATTTGGTTTTTTAACCTATCAAAACCCAACATCTAATGTGGTTGAGGAACTTGTCCCAAAATAAGACCCAAATCATGACCAAACAAAAATAATAAAATAATATTCAATAAAACAATATTTAAATGATTAGTAAAAGGGAAATAATTGGTAAAATACACAAAATGTATTAAAACACCAAATAAAAATCCTAAAAAATATCAAAGGTCAAACATGAGTCAACAAGTATTGACATATTTTTTTAGAATTTTTTAAAGTCAGAAACTATTTTTAAAATTTAAAGAAATAAGCAAAATAAACTAAAATTGGTATAAAGTAGTAAAATCAGAAATAAAAATAAAACGAGGTCACCAATATTTGTCAAGAGATCATTGGGTCCTTCCATATTTTTCTAGAATTTAAAAATCAAGAAAAGTTTTTTTAAACAATTTAATTATTCAAATTAAGTGAAAAATCATAAAAAATACCAAATCATAAAATAAAATTATGAAAAAAAATAAGAATCAGAAAGAGAAAAATCAAAAGTATTTTTGAGATCTTTTTGAGAATTTTTGAATTTGAAATGAATTTTTTATGAATTTTTGAAGTTTAAAACAATTAAAATATAAAAATTAGAAAATAAAATAAAGCCAAAAAGATGTGGACCATTGGATCACTGTCAAAACGTGTTAGTAATCAAATCCAAGGGATCTGACGCGTTGTGCATGATATAGTCATTAGTGAATAACAAAACAAATCATTTATTTTAAAAACAGATAAAACAAGCCACATGTGTGGTTCTGATTGGTTGAAAAATTCCATGTCATCGTCTTCAACCTTTAGATTGTTAACAAAGTCAACCAAAACACGCGATTTACAGGTCCCTCAAATGTTAAAGTTAGACATTCAGACCGGGGCCATTCGATTTGTCTCATCAAGATGGAGACAATTGTACCCTCGCGGAAAAATTATTTAACTTGTACTTCAATCGATTTGAAGAAAACCAGAAGAAAAAAGTTGGAAAGGAATTAGAAAATTCATGAGTAAAACTCACTTCCAGTTAAAAACTAATGATGTGATAAGTATCATAGTGATGAGAGCTAAATTGTAGCAACAAGTTTGGAGAGAATTGATGGAGGAATCTACCTGTTGAAGTTCAAATTCAGAACTATGAAACTTGACTTTGCTAGCATGATTCAAGGAACCTCAAAGCTCTGTTAACTTCAATGAAGTTCAAGGATGAAGAATCGACAAAGAAATTGGGTCGGAAAATGATTTAGAATTGAATTTGAAGTTGTAGAATTATGAGTTATGGAGGAAGTTCAACAGGGGTTCTTTGGCTCTCTAAAGCTTGTCAAATGAGTGGGATATCATCCTCTATTTATAGGCAAGTGAATTATGATGAGAAACGAGAGGAGTTATGGGTAAATCGTGCAAACCAAACCAGTTGTGATCATGCCAAACATGTGACTTGAAATGCCTTAAAATGACCTCATATCAAGTGCAATTCTTGTCAAAACGCATATGGACAATTGTTAAACATGTTTAGAAACTAAACCTTGAGTTATTTGACCTGTAATCCAAGTTTACTCGTGGTAAAAATTATGACTTGAAGCAAAAATAGATTTCATGAAGCCAACTTCAATAATGCATAGCTCACTACTCATGGACTTTATGAGATGGTTCTAGAAGCATTTGAAAGACAAGGTTACAATATTTACAATGTGCCAAGAAATACATGATTTGGATGCTTGAGAAAAAAATCATGCCCAATTGAATTTGTGAAAAACACACGGATGTTTTGTACTACGAAAAATTCTAAGTGTTGAACTTCAAAATGACATATAATGTTCTTCAAAACTAAATGACTTTACACTCAAAGTTTGATCTTTATATCTGAACATGACAAGAAGTAGATACTTGAATTAAATTTTAGAATTTAGATCACTTAAAAATGATAAAAATTGAAAGAGTTATGGTCTTTGGAAGATGATGAACAAATTTGGGGAACATCACAAAAGACCTATAATTTTTTCAATTCTTCAACAACTTTCCAAGCATACTCAAGTCTTGTACATGAAAACAAAGTTGTAGTAGACATACCAAAGATTACTTTTGGAAAATAATGGGCTCAAGGTGATAAAAATTTACCAAGTTATGATCATTTGAAGTCAGACCCTAAAATTCAAAGGCTCTTCAAGGAGGCTTGTAATCTTTCTCAACTTTTGGTGATCTTCCATTCAAAATTAGCCTTAGACTTCTGAAGATAGCTTGTTAAATAGCATTAAAAGAGAATCATGGCTTTAGAGTCACTCAAAAATCTCAAAAAATGAGCAAGATATGGCCCTTGGAAGTCAACAAACCCTAGCTCAAAGAGTGTCAAAACAACTTGAAACCCCTTTCAACTTTTGACGATTTTATCCTTCACAATTGGATATTGTCATGTGAAGAGAGGTTGTTGTAAATGATTATAAGAATCCATCGCAAAAGGGACCAACTCAAAATGTTTAAAATTGAAAGAGTTATACACTTGTAATCACTGAATCTAGTATTTGTTCAATTAGGTCAAACTTGTTGAGTCAACCTTAAATCTTTTTGAACTTTCTTGGAAAAAATAAGCATGATGAGTCATAAGAGGTCTTGAAATAGTGTTGTCTTGAATCTCACTTAAAGATGGAGCTTAAGTCTCAATTAAGCTTATTGAAAAAAGAATGGAAATAAACACATGAACCTATAAATCTTCTGGATGACTTCCACCACCAACTTTGAGTATATCTTGACTTAAATAAAGTGAGAGAGCTCCTTGAACCACAAATCTTTGATGTTATAGACATGACCTTGAAGATTGTACTCTTGCAATCCATCAGAGAACCATTTGATTGAAAATCACCCTGAAACTCTAGATTAGATGGTGAGATGAATGCAATTGTGATCACCTAGAATATGAACATTCTAAGAAACATATATACCTATTGATGTTAGTTAAAAGAACACATGTACAAGATACTCAATTCAAGGTTCTTGGTAATCTCTCAAGAGTAAACTTAAAGATAGGATAAAGAGAGAAACAACCTTAATGTGTGTGTCTTGATGCATTGTGACATGAGATGATGAGAAATCTTATGGGCAAAAATTGGGGTATAACAACTGCCCTTATTTAAGTGTCTTCTATCCGGATATACGAAGGTTAAAATCTTCATCTCGACGCGATTGAAGATACTTAAATATAAAACAGACCTTATTTTTGGCCCTAATATGCCATGAAATGTTTATGATCATGAATGCAAACAAACAACTCCAAGGTGACACTGAACACCACTAGGTAGGTAGAAGATAAAACGATAGATCAAAAAGAGAGTCTAACTAGGAAAATAAATCATTAGGAGACAGAAGAATTAACTCTATTGGGGTAAAGCCCAAAGAGGAGATAAGGAATCACTAACTCAAATAATGAGGGAAAAGCAATAGATGGCAACAATTGACAGATAATTGTGAACTACCCACTCCTAGAGGGGATAATAAAAAGAGAGTAATGTCGACTCACAAGGGATAAGAAATTAACGACCTGAAGGATGCAAATAGAAGTGGTAATATAATACCGGCAAATACCAATATTAGAGTCGATAACAAATGATTGGCATTAATACTTATGAATGGAAAGAAATGATTGACATCATCACTCATGGTTGGGAATAAATCAACTCTTTTAGAGAAAAGTGTATCTCACCAATGAACTATCTCCCGTAACAAAGAGACTACCATACATTATTGTACAAATTTCAACAAACTATCTCCCTTAATAAAGAGACTATCATACATTGGAGTAAAACATCTCAACAATGAACTATAACCCTTAATGAAGAGACTACCATTCATCAGAATAAAACATATCAACAACGAACTATCTCCCATAATATAGAGACTATCATCCATTGGAGTAAAACCTTAACAATAAACTATCTCCCGTAATAACGAGACTACCATCCATCAGAGTAAAACATCTCAACAACGAACTATCTCCCATAATGAAGAAGCCACCATCTATTGAAGTAAAACCTCAACAACAAACTATCTCCCGTAATGAAGACTCTACCATCCATTGGAGTAAAACCTCAACAATGAACTATCTCCCTTAATGATGAGAGTACCATACATCGAAGTAAAACATATGAACAACGAACTATCTCCCTTAATCAAGAGACTACCATTCATCGGAGTACAAATTTCAACAACGAACTATCTCCCTTAATGAAGAGACTACCATTCATTGGAGTACAAATCTCAACAACGAACTATCTCTCTGAATGAAGAGACTACCATCCATCGGAGTAAAACCTCAACAACAAACTATCTCCCTTAATGAAGAGACTACCATCCATCGGAGTAAAATATCTCAACAATGAATGATATCCCTTAATGAAGAGACTACCATTCACTGGAGTACAAATCTCAACAACGAACTATCTCACTTAATGAAGAGACTACCATTCATCGGAGTACAAATCTCAACAACGAACTATCTCCCTTAATGAAGAGACTACCATCCATCAAAGTAAAACCTCAACAACAAACTATATCTCTTAATGAAGAGACTACCACCCATCAGAGTAAAATATCTCAACAACGAACTATCTCCCTTAATGAAGGGACTACCATTCATCGGAGTACAAATCTTAACAATGAACTATCTCCCTTAATGAATAGACTACCATTCATCGAAGTACAAATCTCAACAATGAAGTATCTCTTTTAATGAAGAGACTACCATCCATCAGAGTAAAACCTCAATAATGAACTATCTTCCTTAATGCAGAGACTACCATCCATCAGAGTAAAATATCTCAACAATGAACTATCTCCCACAATGACGAGACTACCGCTCATCGGAGTACAAATATCAATAATAAATTATCTCCCTTAATGAAGAGACTACCATCCATCGCAGTAAAACATCAACAATGAACTATCTACCTTAATGAAAAGACTACCATCCATCAGAGTAAAACATCTTCGACAGACTTACTGGGGAAGAACAGATTGCTCAAATAAAGAGACTTGTCACTTGCTGTTTACGAAGAGGATTGCGATAACGCTTCTGGGAAATGAATCTTGACTTCTTGGGGAAGTGCCAATACATTCCTGCTGAGGAGATAAAGTCTTCATGTTAAAAATAAATACACATTCTCAGTCCAGGGCTGAAAGCCTACTGTGATACGGAGGCAGAACCGACTGTTTTTATTGGTTTTGCGTTTTGTATTCGCAAAATGTCCCGGTAAGCAAGAGTCACCACCGAATTTTATTTTATCCAATCAGGAAAAGGAAAAAGAACAGAAAAAACCTTTTTTGAGATGTTTCTGAGTACGAGGGGTAGATTATAGAAAGGGAAGGTGTTAGCACCCTTTCTATCTGTGGTTTTCCACGGGCTCTAAGGTACTTGCTCATTTTGGAATTGCTTGTGTGTGCTTTCTTTGAAAAGTTTTGTTTTACTTTGTTTTAACCCTTGTTTCTTTCCTCAAGAGTGTTATGAAGTTGTTTTTGAAAACTTAGTTTGGGAAAGTGTTGATGTGAAAAAGTTTGTTTGTTTGAGAAAGTACTAGAGAGTTTTCTACCTACTCGAAAAAGGTCTGTTCATTTTCCTTTTAGACAATGCTATCCCAGTATTGAGAAATAGGTAACATCGTCGTTGGAGTTTTTAGGGACATTTGAAGGGACATGTACGATCACAAAAGTAATGTTAGGAAACGTTAGTAATCATCCTAAAGCCTTAAAGATCTTTTTTTGAGGCAACATCTGAATGGGTCATTTTAGATCTTTCGAGGCTAGAGGACAACCACTAACAAACCCTATACTTCACAGTCGTTTACCGAAGGCAACCAGAGTGGAGTAAACCCTAAGCGTGAGCATGTGCATGTGTTTGATTTCAGTTATTTAATCTTTGCACAATTAAGGTGATTTATTGTTTTAATTTTCAGTTAGCCTTTCCATACAATCATATTAACATACATCTAAGCAGTTTATAGTTTGCGGAAATTAAAATGCGAGAAATTAAAGTCCTAGCTATTACAAGGCTTTTGCAGATACATAATCATTTTGACCGAAAATAAAGATGCGGAATTGAAACCCTAACTACTATTACAAACTCGGAGCAGTTACAATAATAATAAAAAAGGAAACTAAAAGCGCGCGACGACTTAAATGCGAGAATAATTAGAAAACCTAAAAAATCTAGTTGAAAAATATTTAGGTTAGTTTTTGGAGACAAATTAATTAGGTTATGTACAAATTAAACCCTAATTTCTAATTGATTTAAATTACGAAAAAAAAGAAATTAAATTACCCTAAATAATTAATCTAATTAATTAAGGAAATAAAATATTTTTTATGAAAAAAATGATTTTTATGTTTAATTAAATAAACCTAAAAAACTTAATTAATTTTAATTACTAAAAAATGTTAATTTTGAAGAAAAAAAAGGTTAATAAAAAACCTAAAACCTAATTAATTTTAATTAATAAAAAATGTTAATTTTGGAAAAAAGTTAATTAAAATACCTAAATCCTAATTAGTTCGAATTAAAAAAAAGGTTAATTTTAAAAAAAGGTTAATTAAAAAATAATCTAAAAAACCTAATTAATTTTAATTAAAAAAGGTTAATTTTGAAAAAAGGAGAAAGAATTAAGTTTGCCAAAAAATAGATAGGGGAAGAAACATCAATGAAAATAGGGTTAGAAAATAAAAATAATGCAAATGTCAGGGGTGGGTGTTGACCCAAAAATTAATTTAAAACTTAAAATTAAATTTTAAAAAAACCTAAAATTAACTATTTGAGTTTATTATGAAAAATCAAAGGTTTGTGAAAAATGTTAGGTTTTATGAAAAAGGTTTTAAACAGAAAGAATGAAAATAGGTAAAAGGATAAATAGAAAGGAAGAAAACCAAAACCAATAGGGGTGGTTGTTGAACCCACGCTGTTGTACCCCAAAATTTTCCCTCCCATATTCTTCAAAGATTTGTCAAAATCAATCTTCAGATGGCTCAAGACTTCTCAAGGATTGCACAGTCCTAATATCTCCTAAGCCAGTCAAAACTAGGGTTTTGGTTCTTGCAAGGAAGTTGAGGTTTTCAAGGGCTCAATCAAGTCATATATGCCTATATACATTGCCAAGCATCTCCATGCCAAGTTTCAAGATTCATAACATCAAGTTGCACAGTCAAAAGCCCTAATTGCTTCACAATCAACTGTAGGGGTAAAATGGTCATTTGGCAGTCAAAAGTCAAAAATTTTGGTCAACATCTTATTTTGAAGCCACAATCATCATTTGATCAAGTCTTGATCATGATTCCTCAAGCATGGCTCAAAAATCATCAAGATGCCAAAAGTTTCCATTTTTGGACAGTTGAAAATTCAACTGTAACTTGACCAATGCATAACATTTTCATGGATCATCATAAATATCCCATCCAATGCTCATTTTTAAGGGGATGACATTTCCTAAAACTCATCTTCACATTCTAAGTCCAATAAATGCTCTCACAAAAAGTTATCAATTTCTACATTATAGGTCAATTTCAAAAGTCAACAAAAAGGCACTTTAAGTCAAAGACCATAACTTGAGATTGGCACATCAAAATGACATGGGACCAAAGGCATTGGTTAGAGGACTTCAAGACCTTTCCAAGATGTCCAAGAAAATGTTCATAGCTTCAAAATTGAGCAAGATATGCATTGGAGAAGTTGGGAAATTTTTGGGAATTTACAAAAGTCAACTTTGCCTAAAACACCTCATTTTTTCTAATGGGCCTCAAATTCTTTCTTGAAACATTGTCCAAGGCCTATGTACAACCCATTGAGCTTAAATTGATTTATTTTCTTATTTTTAATTAATTAATTGAATTTTTATTAATATTAGTTCATTTAATTCATTTAATTGTAGGAAAATTCAAAAGATATTGTTTTCAAATCTTTTGTGGAGCAAATATGACCAACACATGCTGAAGATTTCGTTTGCCAATCAAAGAGACAAAATCATCCATTTTTGGCAAGTTTTATCAATAAAAAAAGTTGAAAAAGATTTGATTGAAATCAAAGATGCAAAACATAATTTCATGGATTCTTGGACAAGTTTGTACCCTAATTCCCTTCCAACATAAATACTGAAGCAAACCCTAATGCCTCAGACGTGCAAAAGCTGCTGCAAACACCATAACCAAAATCCTAAAAATCAAGAAAAAGTTGAAAACTGAAATCAACCTTCCAGCATAATTCAAAGCCTTTTCTTGATTCAAACGCATTGCTGACATTCCCAGGAACCTGTTGCAATCAAGAACGAGCTCTAACACTCAAAGAATCATTCTACACAGTCATACGGTTTACCACTTTTTTTCAAAATCATAATCATCGATTCATGCATTTTTAACATTTTTTATTGATTATGTTGTGTTTACAGGACTCATACAAAGCTTTTGGTACACAATAATTGCATTATAATGCCCAGAATTGCAAAACGCCATTAATGGAATCTAGGGTTTCAGAGCTCTCAGATTAGGGCTTTTCACATACAGCAAAATTGGACCTCATAACGCATATGGTTGAATTCGTCAAGGCCAGACGAATTCAACCCAACCATCGCGCCCTTTTTATATGCATTGTACGCCTAATCGTTATTATTGGCAGTTTTGCTTTGTGGAGGTTAAAAACCCCCGCTATCTTGTTCTTTGTTTTACAGGGAAAGGTAAAAGATGAAGGACGTGTCTCAACATGGTTGGCTAGTTTGAATATAATGCGCGCTTTTTGGTTTCCAGCATAATTGATTTTCTTTTATATATTATTTTCATTATCTATTATAATAACAAAGCATGCAGCATGGTGTAGTGGAAGAGGACGTGTCTGGCAATTGTTGGGACTTGGGTTCGATTCCCAGGTCCCCCCAAAACTCAATATTATTTTTCATAACATCTTTATATGCAGCGCTTTCAATGCATTCCACCATATGTCCTCACGCATCAGCTCGCCAAGTGGCCACAAGGCTCAATCCAAAGGCCAGGGATAGATGAACACCATGCTCCCTAGTCAACGTGCCTCCAGGCAATTCCAAAAGTCAGCAAGGGCTTGATCATTGTTGGGCCAAGATTGCTTCACTAAACCTCCATTGGGTCATCAAACCCCCCCTGGTTTTTACTATTCTTTTTATTTTTCCTTTTAATTCTTTTAACTAATTATTAATATTATTTAATTAATTAACAAATTAATATTTTTAATAAATTCAGAGAATAAAACATGTGAATATTTTTATTAATTATTACTATTTTTATCTATTAATTTATTTTGTAAATAAATTCTAATTAATCAACTTAGTTTAATTTAGGTTTAATTTTAACTTTTTTTCTCAATAAATAAAAATCATGTAGAATTAGGGTTTGCCAATTTTCAATCATATTTTCTTATCATTATTCTAATTTATTAATTATTATTATTTTTGTAAATAAAATGTAAATTAATTGACGTAGTTAATTAGGTTAACTTTGACATTTTTTATAATAAGTAAAATAATTTAGAACTAGGGTTTTTCTTGACTTTAATTTCTTTTCTTTTTATTTTCATAAAACATAAAAAACACAAAAAACATTTTCTTGTAAATAATTAATTAATTAATTAGGTTTAGGTTTAATATTTGATTAATTGCAAAAAAGGACAAACTAATTTCTTTATTTCTCAAAAGGGTCAAAACCCTAAGGACGTCCTGATTTAATTTTCTTTCGCATTTTAATTCTTATTTTTGATTATTATGTATCTGTTCAAAGGATGTAATAGTAATTAGGATTTACCGCTTTCTTTACTTCCCACACTTTTTACCAAAACGGGTTTTTGTCTTTGGCGATGTATAGACCCGCGCCTTGTAATAGCGTAGATTTACATTTCCGCACTTTAATTTTCCGCACTCTTAACTGTTAAATGCCTGCAAGACTGTATGCCAAATAAAATTAACTCGTAGATCACCAAATAACATGTACAAGATAAACATTAACTTAATTGAACACACAAGCACATGCAACTCCTAGGGTACGCCTCACTCGGTTGCCTTCGAACGTGGTCGTCAAGTATAGGGTGTTTTAGAGGTCGCCCTCCTGTCTAAAGATCCAGTCGCCTTGAAACGGTTGCCTCGGATAAAAAGGATCTAGGACATTAGGGTTACTTCTAAGGTGTCCTACTATTGCTTCGGTGATCACACTATCCCTTAATCGAATTGACCCGAACACCTCCAACGATGGTGCTACCTACCTCTCAATGGTGGGATAGCACTATCTAAAGGACTCTTACACAGCCTGATTCCTTAGAGTAGGTAGATCTCATGGGTACTTGCTCTTTTCAAACAAACAAAACATCTTTTCACACTGACACTTTCTAAAAGTTTTCAAACAAATTTTTCATACACTCTTGAGGACAGATACAAGAGTTACTTAGAAATATTTCAAACAAAACTTTTTCAAAACCCACACACATTTGAAAAGCAAACATCTTTTGAAAACATAAGAGCAAGTACCTAAGAGCCCATGGATAACCATGGATAGAAAGGGTGCTAACACCTTCCCTTTCTATATATCTACCTCCCGAACCAAGAGAAATCTCAAAGAAGGAATTTTGCTGTGCTTTTGTCCTTTCCATGTTGGAGAACATAAAAGACGGTGGCGACTCTTGCTTACCGCGACATTTTGCGAACCAGCTTTAAAAAAACAGTCAGTTCTATTTCCACCGATCACAGAACTGGCGACTCTGCTGGGGATACTTAATAAGTGAGGTGTACCTTAGGATTAGACCACTCTTATGTTTTCTATTGATTGCTTTGTTTGCTTTAATATTGTGGGTTTTCCTGTTTTGGAGTTTCATAAATCCTAACCCAGATCTGGGGGATACCTTTTAGAAGTAGCAACAAACTGTGAGGGAACTGTGCGGGGTATACCGACACGGTTGAAGTAGTTGCTACGTTGATGTGGCACTTTGGTGAGTACCGGTAACCCTTGAGTCAAGTCAAGGAGAGTACGGGGCCGCCGCGTGGTGTCGCGAAGCATCAACTAACCTTAGGAACCTTACTTGACCATCCTGGCCTCTTTAGGGGTAGTGAGATGACCGACTTTGGTGCAGTCCGAAGTTGGTAGATACTCGATACTACACTCATTGAGGGTTGTTTTCTTGGAATATTTTGATCGCCAGTTCAGTGGCTAAATCAAAACAATGAACATAGAAAACAACCCAATGATATTGAGCTCCTTAGAACCCGGTTACTTTTGATAGGACAGGTTTTGAGCCCACTAACTTCAAGAGGGTAGTACCTAAACTTCATGCTGGCCTAAACTCTAAGGGCTTTCTGGTGTGACTTGTATGCCTTAAAACTTGAACTACTTGCATATTCTTATCTGACACATGAGTTTCTTGCAGGTTTTGTTTACAGTCCTTAATCTGGGCTTATAACAGGGCTTACTTACACCTCACACCTTTGCATCCACGTACATAACATCATACACATCATAACATCATACCATAGTATTTCCTTAACCATTTCAAGGATCTCAAGGGTTTGTGATGCAGGTCAGGCTGAACCAACTGTCTAGCAAGGGGCAAAGGGGATTTATTTTCCTCTAGCCAAGGTTGATAACCTGAGTCAGGGGCTATGACCCACTGGATATGGTGAGCCTTGACTCTTGAAGAAGGACTCTCAACAATATGCAGTGCCTTCCATCAAGTTACAAAATGCAAATTCTAACAATTTTCTTGTCTACCCCACGAGATCCTTGAAAACATTGCATGCATATCATACACGTCATTGCATAACAGGTACCCTTGTTACAGGTCACTTATCTTCTTTGTTGTTTATTTCAGCAATCATCATGAATCCTGAATCATCCAATGAGCAAGCTATCAAGGCCCTCCAGGCCTAGAACACCCAGTTTCAAGAGTTGGTTATGAGCCTAGCCCAGGGTCAACAAGAGTTGAAGACTCTGATTCAGAAGAAGAAGAAGAAGAGGACCGTTTTGTTCAATCCTAGACGCAGATCTGGGAAGGGATCACAAAATGAGGCTGACATGGCTGCTTCCCCTGTAGGGAAAGACAGTCCCCAATAGGGAAGGGTTCCTAGTCCTGTGGTCTCCGACAACGAGACAGATTACAATGATGAACAGTACCCTCCAGCTGAGGACAAATACAAATAGCTGGAAGATCGTTTAAGTGCTATGGAGATACAAAAAGTTCCCGGCCTGGACTTCGAAGATCTAGGTCTATCCTCTGGGGTGGTGATCCCACATAAGTTCAAAGCACCTTCTTTTGCGAAGTACGACGGGGCTTCTTGTCCTAAGATGCATCTCAGATCATACGTAAGGAAGATCCAGCCCTACACGGCTGACAAGAATCTATGGATCCATTTCTTCCAGGAAAGTCTTTCAGGGACTCAACTCGAATGGTTCTATCAGCTAGATGGAGCCAATATTCGTAACTGGGAGGACTTGGCTACTGCATTCTACAAGAAGTATCAGTACAATGCCGACCTCGCTCCCACGCGTACCCAACTCCAGGGTATGTCACTGGGGATGGGTGAAGGTTTTAAGGAATATGCTCAAAAATGGAGAGACCTTGCTGGAAGGGTGCAGCCACCTTTGACTGACCGTGAGCTTGTTGACATGTTCCTGGGGACCTTGTCTGGTCCGTTTTTCAACCATTTGATCGGGAATTCTTCTGCCGGGTTTATAGATCCGATCTTGACTGGGGAGAGAATCGAAGCTGGTATCAAGTCTGGGAAGATACAGAAAGGTGACTCCTCGAACACTGAGAAGAAACCATCCAAGAGAGATAGTGCTGTCAACGCGGTAGTTATTTCAAAACCGGCCGGTGCTCCTCAGCGTCACAATTAACAAAGGGAAGAGAGACCTAAAAGGCAGTTCACTCCCCTCAGCATGACCTTGTCCCAGATATTGCCACAGTTGCTGGAAACCAAGTTGGTAACTCTAAAGGACCCTCCTAAGAATCCCAACAGGACACCTTCAAGGTATAACCCTAATGTTCGCTGCGCTTATCATTCTGACAGCCCGGGGCATGCTACAGATGATTGTTGGATTTTGAGAAACAAGGTTCAGGATCTGATCGACGCAAAGGAGCTCCAGTTCGAAGCGCCCAAAGCTCCCAATGTGATCACTGCTCCCTTGCCAAAGCATGGCTAGGATTGAAATTTTTTTGTTCATTCGAATGTTCAAGTTGTATTTTTCTTTGCTTATACAAACAATTAATGTCATAGCAAACTTGTTTATTCCATTAATGCATCACATATGTCTGTTTGAATTAATCTATTCGTATTCATTATATTCAAAATTGCTTTCATTTTTTGTGATGTTTAACTCTCGATTGATGATTCTAAGCCTCTTGAGGGAGGATGACGAAAACGATACCACAATCTACAGTATGCTTTTGAACAGACCCCGCTGATGAGGTACAGGCATTGTTTCAAATCCTAAACACTGGAGTTATAAGGATGATAATCCCTCATCAACCCCTTCGAGCCAAAGAAGTAGGAGTTTTTCTTTTCACAAAAAAATTAAACCCTTAATCATAACCCGGGGCAGTGTAGTTTTCTCAGTTGATCCAAATGCACAATGAACAGCATCAAAAGGAGTCCTTCCGAAAACAAAAGACAGTGATGGTTCCATATAATCGTCAAGATAGGCAGTCGTTATAAAAGCCCGTTAAAGTCAAAACCTATGAAGGAGACTTACAAAAACTGGGGCATCCCGCTGACTGTAATCACAAAAGAAACAGTTCAGGCAAAAAACAGGGATAATAAAATCAAAAAGAAAGAGTTCCTATAAACCCTCCACAAAAAAGAAATGACTGCCTATTCGAAATAAACTATCAGTATTCGAACCATCATTGGAGTATCAAAGCAAAGACTCAAACAAAGTCTAATGCATGATTAGCTGAGTTTAGGTTTGAAGAACATCACGAAGAGCGGGTGGGTACAAATAAAATTTGAGCCTTTATCCTTTGTTTCTTAAACTGTGAACCAGGCCACATTATAACCCTCAAAAGTCCTAGCTGAAGCATGGGTTAGTTCGAAAGCATACTGTTACGAAAGGTATCCTGACTCCTTAAGGCTTGCGGTAAAATAACGAGTTGACATCACATGTTAAAAAACTTGCTTGTTTTACTGAAAAATACATTTTCAAAAACTTCAAGACAGACATAAGCTTTGCATTTTTAATATAACATTGCTTGCATATGACTATTTGTTCGAACAGCAGAGAAATTCGCACGACGAATATCTAAGTGAACAAAAGTACTTCCAACCAAGGGGCAGATGTGATCATTGTCCATCATCTGGGGAAGTCCGGTCAAGATTCAGAGAATCTCTCAAAGGCCAAATAGCCAGGGGCAGGTCTCCATCTAAGTCACTTGGGGCATCGGGCGTGAATTCCAGCGACAAATCTGGTGCGATCAAACATCTTCTGGTAGTCTGACAACTCCACACTATTGACAGTGACAACTCCTTGCATTTTGAGAGCATGGACATAGTCGAAAAAATACTACGCATAATCAAAGACCCGCTAGGTTGACACACCTAGGCAAAAGTAAGGGCTTCCCGGCGAACCAAAAGGGTTCGGGCAAAAATAAGGGATGAAAATATAAAATCTGTACACCCGGCAAGTCGAAAACCTGAAAAGGCGGCTTGGGCAAAAATGGGTATCCCGGTGGACTGAAAACCCGAAAGGGCGGTCCAGGAAAAAGTTAGGGATCAAAGCGTACGACTATGTCCCGTCATCTTGTCACTTGCCCACCAGAAGAAGAGTTGTAAAATCGGCAGTTATCAAGCACCTCCACAGGTACCTTCTCCCGCAGAAACTGGGGCAATAAGAATTGTCTAAGCGATCTGGTTGCGCTGTCCATCAGGTACAAGGTATATTCGGCTGAAGAACATGACCAAGTTACCTTCACTCCCCAAGAGTAAGGCAAGATTCAGCCATGCTCTCCCCAAGCAGAGTTGGTCTCCCATCAGCCCAAAAAGGCACAGTATCCAGCAAGTCAGCAACACTCTCCCCAAGCAGAGTTAGCCTACTGTCAGCCATAAGGAAGTTGGGTATCCCCAGAAGATCTCAATATTCCCCAGCAGAGTATACATATATTCCTATACAAGCGTCCCCGACAGTCTTAATATAAGATTGTTCCCCGGCAGAATACCAGACATCCCAGTGGAGCCACTTCCCCAGTGCAGTCCAAAAGTTTCCCCAGAAGAGTTGCATCATCCTCCCCAGTAGATTCTGGAAGCTTATCCCCAGTAGATTCTGGAGGCTTATCACCTGTAGAGTATCAACGCGTCTCTCCCCGACCATATTTAAAGGTTATTCCCCACCAGAGCTTATAACTGGGTTATCCTCAGCTAATTACCACGGAAAGATCGTCCTCAGCGAAGTTCTTCCTACCCCCAGCGGAGTTCATCAAGTCTTCCGACAAAACTTATCAATGGAATCCCCAGCGGAGTTATCATCAAAATCTCAGTGAAGTATCTCTTCCCACAGAGTAATTCCCCGAAGAGTAATCTCTTCGCCAAGTTTATTCACCAACGGAGTCATCTTCTCCTACCGGTTTATTCTTGCAAACATCTTTGTTCATCATCCCCAGCGGAAACGAAGAACTCTACTCTTCAACATCAGCCCAGGATTTAACAAGCTCCAGGCATGCGTCAAGGATTTATTTTCCTAGACGAAAACACATTCATAAACATCACATTGTCATACATCATGATACATGCATATACGCATCATATCATACAATCTCATTTGTGTTGAGAACATCATTGCTTGATTCATATCATGCATTGCATTTGACTGACCTTTACCTTTCAGGAAGGATACAGTTAAATGATCAGCTATGTCAAAATAGAAAAATACAGTCAAAGGAAACCAATCCAGTCAAAAAAGACAAATACAGTTAAATCCCAAAGGTTTCTCTGATGCCAATTCAGTCAAAGAAGACAAATCCAGTCAAAAAATACAAGTACAGTTAAATCCCAAAGGTTTTTCTGATGCTCATCCAGTCAAAGAAGACAAGTCCAGTTGAAATTAATTCCTAAAGTCGTTATAGACACTCGTCGTCCTAGACACCTGTCGTTATAGACACTCGTCGTTATAGACACCCGTCGTTATAGACACCCGTCGTCATAGACACCCTTCGTTATAGACACCCGTCGTTATAGACACCCGTCATTATAGACACCCGTCGTTATAGACACCCGTCGTTATAGACACCTGTTGTTATAGACACCCATCAATATAGACACCCGTCGTTATAGACACCCGTCGTTATAGACACCCGTCGTCATAGACACCCGTCGTCATAGACACCAGTCGTCATAGACACCCGTCGTCATAGAAACCCATCGTCATATACACCAGTCTTTATAGACACCCGTCGTTATAGACACCCGTCGTCATAGACACCCGTCGTCATAGACACCCGTCGTCATAGACACTCGTCGTCATAGACACCCGTCGTTATAGACACCCGTCGTTATAGACACCTGTCATCATAAACATCCGTCGTTAGAGACACCAGGCGTTATAGACACCCGTCGTTATAGACAACCTGTCGTTGAAGACAATCCCGTCCATAAAGACAACACGTCCACAGAGACAACTCATCAAGAAAGACAAAACCTGGTTCAGTTAAATCGATCCCTAAAGATTTTTCTGAGATAACCTGTCAGCAAAGACAACCCGTCGTTGAAGACAACTCGTCCATAAAGACAACTCGTCAGAGAAGACAAAACCTCCCCAGGTTCAGTTAAATCAATCCCTAGGGATTTTTCTAAGATAACTTGTCAGTAGAGACAACCCACCAACCTTTTGGAGTTCCGGATTCGATACCTGTACCTAGCCAGGGCATGTCTGTGAGCGATTAATTCCAGATTCGATACCTGCATCTAGCTAGGGCATATCTGCTTGAAGAGTTGAAGATCAACCCCTGTAACAGGCCGAGAAATTATCTTTCTTTCTCAGGTATGCAAGTTCTCGCTAAGGAATCCCTTACGCGATCGACACTTCCAAATGGCATATATAAGCCCATTCCCGACAAGGTTCTGTCACATCTCCATATGGCATCTATAAGCCCATCCTCCTATCCACCATCTCTCCAAATGGCATCTATAAGCCCATTCCCGACATCACACTACTGATACTCTACTATGCGAGTGCAAATTTCTAGGCACTCTAGTGTTCAATCATCTTCCACCTTCGGATCACGAAAGGCACGCAAGCCAATATACATCCTCAGGTTTAAGAAGATTGAACAGGGGCAACTGTTGTACCCCAAAATTTTCCCTCCCATATTCTTCAAAGATTTGTCAAGATCAATCTTCAGATGGCTCAAGACTTCTCAAGGATTGCACAGTCCTAATATCTCCTAAGCCAGTCAAAACTAGGGTTTTGGTTCTTGCAAGGAAGTTGAGGTTTTCAAGGGCTCAATCAAGTCATATATGCCTATATACATTGCCAAGCATCTCCATGCCAAGTTTCAAGATTCACAGCATCAAGTTGCACAGTCAAAAGCCCTAATTGCTTCGCAATCAACTGTAGGGGTAAAATGGTCATTTGGCAGTCAAAAGTCAAAAATTTTGGTCAACATCTTATTTTGAAGCCACAATCATCATTTGATCAAGTCTTGATCATGATTCCTCAAGCATGGCTCAAAAATCATCAAGATGCCAAAAGTTTCCATTTTTGGACAGTTGAAAAGTCAACTGTAACTTGACCAAGGCATAACGTTTTCATGGTTCATTAGAAAAATCCCATCCAATGCTCATTTTTAAGGGGATGACATTTCCTACAACTCATCTTCACATTCCAAGTCCAAGAAATGCTCTCACAAAAAGCTATCAATTTCTACATTATAGGTCAATTTCAAAAGTCAACAAAAAGGCACTTTAAGTCAAAGCCCATAACTTGAGATTGGTAAATCAAAATGACATGGGACCAAAGGCATTGGTTAGAGGACTTCAAGACCTTTCCAAAATGTCCAAGAACATGTTCATAGCTTCAAAATTGAGCAAGATATGCATTGGAGAAGTTGGGAAATTTTTGGGAATTTACAAAAGTCAACTTTGCCTAAAACACCTCATTTTTGCTAATGGGCCTCAAATTCTTTCTTGAAACATTGTCCAAGGCCTATGCACGACCCATTGAGCTTAAATTGATTTATTTTCTTATTTTTAATTAATTAATTGAATTTTTATTAATATTAGTTCATTTAATTCATTAAATTGTAGGAAAATTCAAAAGATATTGTTTTCAAATCTTTTGTGGAGCAAATATGACCAACACATACTGAAGATTTCGTTTGCCAATCAAAGAGACAAAATCATCCATTTTTGGCAAGTTTTATCAATCAAAAAAGTTGAAAAAGATTTGATTGAAATCAAAGATGCAAAACATAATTTCATGGATTCTTGGACAAGTTTGTACCCTAATTCACTTCCAACATAAATACTGAAGCAAACCCTAATGCCTCAGACGTGCAAAAGCTGCTGCAAACACCATAACCAAAATCCTAAAAATCAAGAAAAAGTTGAAAACTGAAATCAACCTTCCAGCATAATTCAAAGCCTTTTCTTGATTCAAACGCATTGTTGACATTCCCAGGAACCTGTTGCAATCAAGAACAAGCTCTAACACTCAAAGAATCATTCTACACAGTCATACGGTTTACCACTTTTTTTCAAAATCATAATCATCGATTCATGCATTTTTAACATTTTTTATTGATTGTGTTGTGTTTACAGGACTCATACAAAGCTTTTGGTACACAATAATTGCATTATAATGCCCAGAATTGCAAAACGCCATTAATGGAATCTAGGGTTTCAGAGCTCTCAGATTAGGGCTTTTCACATACAGCAAAATTGGACCTCATAACGCATATGGTTGAATTCGTCAAGGCCAGACGAATTCAACCCAACCATCGCGCCCTTTTTATATGCATTGTACGCCTAATCGTTATTATTGGCAGTTTTGCTTTGTGGGGGTTAAAAACCCCCGCTATCTTGTTCTTTGTTTTACAGGGAAAGGTAAAAGATGAAGGACGTGTCTCAACATGGTTGGCTAGTTTGAATATAATGCGCGCTTTTTGGTTTCCAGCATAATTGATTTTCTTTTATATATTATTTTCATTATCTATTATAATAACAAAGCATGCAGCATGGTGTAGTGGAAGAGGACGTGTCTGGCAATTGTTGGGACTTGGGTTCGATTCCCAGGTCCCCCCAAAACTCAATATTATTTTTCATAACATCTTCATATGCAGCGCTTTCAATGCATTCCACCATATGTCCTCACGCATCAGCTCGCCAAGTGGCCACAAGGCTCAATCCAAAGGCCAGGGATAGATGAACACCATGCTCCCTAGTCAACGTGCCTCCAGGAAATTCCAAAAGTCAGCAAGGGCTTGATCATTGTTGGGCCAAGATTGCTTCACTAAACCTCCATTGGGTCATCAAACCCCCCCTGGTTTTTACTATTCTTTTTATTTTTCCTTTTAATTCTTTTAACTAATTATTAATATTATTTAATTAATTAACAAATTAATATTTTTAATAAATTCAGAGAATAAAACATGTGAATATTTTTATTAATTATTACTATTTTTATCTATTAATTTATTTTGTAAATAAATTCTAATTAATCAACTTAGTTTAATTTAGGTTTAATTTTAACTTTTTTTCTCAATAAATAAAAATCATGTAGAATTAGGGTTTGCCAATTTTCAATCATATTTTCTTATCATTATTCTAATTTATTAATTATTATTATTTTTGTAAATAAAATGTAAATTAATTGACGTAGTTAATTAGGTTAACTTTGACATTTTTTATAATAAGTAAAATAATTTAGAACTAGGGTTTTTCTTGACTTTAATTTCTTTTCTTTTTATTTTCATAAAACATAAAAAACACAAAAAACATTTTCTTGTAAATAATTAATTAATTAATTAGGTTTAGGTTTAATATTTGATTAATTGCAAAAAAGGACAAACTAATTTCTTTATTTCTCAAAAGGGTCAAAACCCTAAGGACGTCCTGATTTAATTTTCTTTCGCATTTTAATTCTTATTTTTGATTATTATGTATCTGTTCAAAGGATGTAATAGTAATTAGGATTTACCGCTTTCTTTACTTCCCGCACTTTTTACCAAAACGGGTTTTTGTCTTTGGCGATGTATAGACCCGCGCCTTGTAATAGCGTAGATTTACATTTCCGCACTCTTAACTGTTAAATGCCTGCAAGACTGTATGCCAAATAAAATTAACTCGTAGATCACCAAATAACATGTACAAGATAAACATTAACTGAATTGAACACACAAGCACATGCAACTCCTAGGGTACGCCTCACTCGGTTGCCTTCGAACGTGGTCGTCAAGTATATGGTGTTTTAGAGGTCGCCCTCCTGTCTAAAGATCCAGTCGCCTCGAAACGGTTGCCTCGGATAAAAAGGATCTAGGACATTAGGGTTACTTCTAAGGTGTCCTACTATTGCTTCGATGATCACACTGTCCCTTAATCGAATTGACCCGAACACCTCCAACGATGGTGCTACCTACCTCTCAATGGTGGGATAGCACTATCTAAAGGACTCTTACACAGCCTAATTCCTTAGAGTAGGTAGATCTCATGGGTACTTGCTCTTTTCAAACAAACAAAACATCTTTTCACACTGACACTTTCTAAAAGTTTTCAAACAAATTTTTCATACACTCTTGAGGACAAATACAAGAGTTACTTAGAAATTTTTCAAACGAAACTTTTTCAAAACCCACACACATTTGAAAAGCAAACATCTTTTGAAAACATAAGAGCAAGTACCTAAGAGCCCATGGATAAACATGGATAGAGAGGGTGCTAACAGCTTCCCTTTCTATAAATCCACCTCCCGAACCAAGAGAAATCTCAAAGAAGGAATTTTGCTGTGCTTTTGTCCTTTCCATGTTGGAGAACATAAAAGACGGTGGCGACTCTTGCTTACCGTGACATTTCGTGAACCAGCTTAAAAAAACAGGCAGTTCTATTTCCACCGACCACACACGCCCTTAACCTTCTCAGGATGTCTGCCTCGCCATGCATTGGTGGTTATTCTGTTTTGGTCTCAGCGTTTTGTAATAACCCTGCACGGGATCCTGTCTAAATCTGCAGTGTTGAATCTCATGAACACATTAAATAAATTACTATATCATGAAATACAAATAAAGCAAATATATGAAATTTTGCAATATTAAAACCGATATGGCATGTATGAATGCTTCTATACCCTTTTGATCATGAAGATCAAACCAGCCTTACCCTTACTGGAGAAGTAGTAAGATGTGAGTTTGTGACAAGGATGACTTGTTTGTAGTGAGATGAGGGTTTGTAATAAGGATTTCAAGGTTTTTAGGGTTCTTGAAAGAATTTGATATTTTAACAGGGTTGTGGCAATTGTTTTTTTTTTCGTTTGTCGTGTATGAAAAGAATAAGATTATATAATGGAAATTAGAGAAAAAAATGGGCTTTGAATGTGAAATTGGGCCTCCAATAACCACAAGCAATAGTGCAGATTTTTATTCACTTGAGTCCGTCACATTCCAGGCTAAATCGCAGGGGCTTAAGTGCAACTTTTGAAGTTGAAATATGAAAACAAAATGTATCCTACATCGAGAACTAACTTCTGTCCGAAAATGGGTTCAATCGGATAAACGGTGAATTAGTTATGAATTTTTAAAGTTTCACCTCAGACAAACTTATTTTGGGCTCCAGTGTCAACCCTGACACGTTCTTCAATAAAAAACTGGTATTGATCGGAGCATAACTCGGTCTCGACTTTGAAATAAAAGTTCTAAACCTCTGAGTCAATGACTTTGTGTAAAAAGATAGGGCCGATCCAATAAAATTTGATCGAGTTATGAATTTTCGAAGTTTCGACCCAGATGAAATAATATTCAGCATTCAGGATTTTTGGTGCGTCATGCACACTCTGGGAAAAAAACGAAGGCCTTTTGGATACTGTTCAAACTCGATATCTCTTGTGAAAATGTAGCCAACTCAATTTTTGAAATTTTGGCGATGGAACCAGCTCAATACGATGAAAATTGACCAAGTTATTATTTTCTGAACATGACGCAAATAAACTTGTCACAAATTTTCTGTATAAAAATATTTGATAAATCCGCATTTTTGAAGATCTTATGATCGAAATTGGCTTCCAGCCGTGAGAGATGAAAACATAGATGACGTCAAGACAGAATTTTGGCCATCGGAACATGTTCAAAACAAGCCACGATCTTCAAGTTATGAATTTTTTAGTGTGTAAAAACGACACTTTCAGCATACTTTTTCACCATATTTCTTTGAGAAAACTCACACATTCTGAGACATTCTTTAAAGAATTGACTCTTGAGCCAAACCTAAATTTGAGAATACGTTATCAGAGATATCTTGGCGAAAGAACACCTGAATATGACGCGCCGGGTTGAACTTGTCAATCTTTGAACCCCGAATCATTGCAAAACGGCGAACCGATCTTCAGCACAGAAAATACTCTGAGAACATCCATTGGCGAAATAAACGTCACTTGTAACCTGAAGAAGCTTGATAAATATACCTTTATTTCATAACCATAAAACCAATAATATGCGTGTATGAAAAGAGGGTAAATTTTGGGGTACAACAGCTGCCCCTGTTCAATCTTCTTAAACCTGAAGATTTAGATTGGCTTGTCTGCCTTTCGTGATCTGAAGGTGGAAGATGATTGAACACTAGAGTTCCCGGAAATTTTCCCTTGTTTGTAATGATGCTTGACTATGTAGGTAGTATCGAGAATGGGCTTACATATGCCATTTGGAGGAGATGACGGAAGGTCACCGGAGATGGGCTTAAAGATTCCATCCGGAAGATATGACGGAGAATCGTCGGAGATGGGCTTAAAGATGCCATCTAGAGGATGTTGATTTCCCTAGATAGTCCTTTGATGAGAATTTATGTTCCTGTTATTGAGGAGGAATCTGATGAGGAATGTTGGTGTCTGTCTTGGGAGAAATGGAATTTTAGGAACTTCAGTTGTCGGTTACTCTACTGGGGAATCATCTCTTAGTCGAGGAGATGAAAATGAACTGCTATCTGGTCGTGCTCCAGGCTTTACAATGATTTGCTGAGGATAATAAGACTGACTGATATCTGGTCGTGCTCCAGGTTTTACATTGACTTACTGGGGAGATGAGATTACATTTGCTATCTGGTCATGCTCCAGGCTTTGCAATCTCAAAAATTGTTATCTAGTCGTGTTCCAGGCTTCAGAAGGAATTAAATGGTTATTCGGTCGCATCCGGGTTTCAACTTGAATTTAAGGCATACTAACATCCGGTCGTTTCCAGGCTTCATAGTAATTGGTCGAGTAAACTACTATCTGGTCGAATTCCAAGCTTCGCAGTACCTCATACTGTTATCTGGTCGTGCTCCAGGTTTCACAGTGTCTCTTGCCGCTATCTGGGTGTGCTCCAGACTTCACAACATCTTATATTGTTATCTAGTTGTGCTACAGGCTTCAGTAATTTGGGGAAATTAAGCTATTATCCGGTCGATTTCCGGGCTTCATAGCTTGAATTTGAGATATACCATTATCTGGTCGATTCCAGGCTTCGTAGTATTTGTACTGTTATCCGGTCATGTCCCAGGCTTCAGTAGTTTGGATAAATTAAGATATTATTCGGTCGAATTCTGGGCTTCATAGCTTGAATTTGAGATATACCACTATCTAGTCGATTCCAAGCTTCGTAGTTTTTTTTACTATTATCCGGTCGTGTCCCAGGCTTCAGTAATTTGGTTGACTATTATCCGGTCAGTTTCCGGGCTTCATAGCCTTTGAACTGGAATATAAATCTTGGTGTTGATTTGACTGAACCAGAGAGAACTCGAGTTATCTTCAACTGGGAGAGAAATCTTAGTATCGATTTGACTGAACCCAGGAGAGGTCTTGGATTAACTTTGACTGGCATAGAAATCAGGGGAATCTTAGCGGCGATTCGGCTGACCCAGACGAAAGTCTTAGAACATCTTCAATTAGAATAGAAACCTTAGTGTCGGTTTGACTGAACCAGAGAAAATCTTGAAAAGTGTTAGAATATCTTCAACTGGAAAAGAAACCTTTGTGTCGGTTTGACTGAACCAGAGAGAACTTGTGAGAACTTGATTTCATCTTTCCCTGAAAGGTAAAGAGTTAGTCGTATGTAATGTCATGATGTATGAAATGTAATGAGTAATGATGTTCTCAAAATAAATGAGATTGTGTTGTATAATATGTATGCGTATGCCATGATGTATGGATGTGCAATGCTATTGTGATATTCTCTAGTTGGGGAAAATAAATCCTGGACTGCTGCTGGAGAGTATAAGGAGTTGAGTTCTTCGTTTCCGCTGGGGATAGTGACCAAAGATGATTAGCTGGGGATTTACATCCATTCTGCTTGAGAACATTCTGCCCGAGGAGACTCTGTCTGAGAATAATCCTGTGGGGGAATGACTCTGTGGGGAAGAGAGATACTCTGTTGGAACATCTGCTGATTTGGAGAAATAAACTTAGTTGGGGATGAACTTCCATTGCGGGAGAGAAGAGCTCTGTTGGAGATTGAGCTTCCGCTGTCAGAAAAATAAACTCTGCTCGGGAGATGGATTTATAAACTGCTCATGGTTATAAAACTCGACTGGGAAATGCAGATATCAGCTTTCTGAAGGAACCTGCTAGGGAAGGAATTCCTGCTTGGGGATACGGAGGTCGGACCTTGGTTGTCTCGGCTCTGTGGGGAATATAGGTATCACTTGCTTGTATGTGATAGTGACTTTGCTTCCAACTGTCTCTTCCCCTTGTACCATGCTGGAAAAAGTACATGCGGAGATTTTGTGGATAGATCTATGTCGTGATTGTACTTGAACATGTATTTAATGAGTGTCAGGATGACATCCGTCTTTGGATCGTATCTGAACTGTACTTGAAACATGTGTTGGATGAGTTTCAGAATGACATTCGTCTCTAGATCGTATCTGAACTGTACTTGAAACATGTGTTGAATGAGTGTGAGAATTACACCCGTCTCTGGATCGTATCTAAACTGTATCTGAAAGTTGAATCTGAATGAGTATCAGAATGGCATCCATATCTGAAGTGTATCTGAACTGTATCTGAAAGCTGAATCTGAATGAGTATCAAAATGGCATCCCTATCTGGATCGTATCTGAACTGTACTTGAAACATGTGTTGAATGAGTATCAGAATGACATTCGTCTCTAGATCGTATCTGAACTATATTTGAAACATGTGTTGGATAAGTGTCAGAATGACATCTGAAAGTTGAATCTAAATAAGTATCAGAATGGCATCCGTATTTGTAGCGTATCTGAACTATATCTGAAATTGGATCTGAATAAGTATCAAAATGGCATCCGTATCTGGAGCATATCTGAACTGTATCTGAAATTGGATCTGAATGAGTATCAGAATGGCATCCGTATCTGGAGCATATCTGAACTGTTGCTCGATTCTGGTGCTCTTGATGAATGTTGCTCAAGGTATAAGTCTTCCACTGATAGACATGTGACGACACATAGTCGTACGTTTTAAATCCCTAACTTTTGCCTGGACCGCCCTTTCGGGTTTTCAGTCCACCGGGATAACTTTTGGCCCAAGCCTCCTTTTCAGGTTTTCGACTTGTCGGGTGTACAGATTTTGTTATGTATATCCCTAACTTTTTCCCGAACCCTTTTGGTTCGCCGGGATTCCCTTATTTTTGCCTAGGTGTGTCAACCTAGCGGGTCTTTTTTTTCATGAATAGTATTTTCCGACTATGTCCATGCTTTCAAGATGTAGAGAGTTGTCACTGTCTATAGTGTTGTGTTGTAGTACTGTCAAAAATGTTTTCTTGACGACACATGATTCGTAATGCCCCAAGCGATTCATATGGAGATCTGCCCCTGGTTATTTGGCACTTTTGGAGGGACTGCCCCAAGTGTGTTTAGATATCATGTCATGCCCCTTTCTTATGGAAGACATGTTATTGTAAGTGTCTTTCCCACTGAGGTGATTTTGTCCATTGAGAGAATGTTTGTTCATTGAATATCCATTGTGCGGATTTCTCTGCTGTCAAACAATTAGTCATATGCAAACAATGTCATTTAAAGAATGCAAAACTCATGTCTGTCTTGAAATTTTTTTTGAAAATGTGTTTTGTGTAGTAAAATGAAATTTGCAAGAATGTGATATCAACTCAGGATTCGTAACAAAGCCTACAAGAGTCAGGATACTTTTGTAACAGTATGCTCTCAAACTAACCCATGCTTCAGCTAGGACTTTTAAGGGTTATAATGTGGCCTGGTTCACGGTTCAAGGAACAAAGGATAAAGGCTCAAATTTTATTTGTATCCAACCCGCTCTTCGTGATGTTCTTGAGTCCTATGCTCAGTTAATTGTGCGTTTAGATCCCGATTGAGTCTGGAATCTTTGCTCTGATACTTAGTGATGATTCAGAAATTGAACATTTGTTTTGAAAAGACAGTCATTTTTGTAATCTTATTTTTGTCGAGGATTTGAAGTAACCTCTTTTTTTTTTGTTTTCGTTATCCCTTCTTTTGCCTGAACTGTTTCTTTTGTGATTACAGTCAGCGGGATGCCCCAATTTTTCTCTTAAGTCTCCTTCATAGGTTTTGACTTAATGGGCTTTTATTTCGAGAGATAATGACTGCTTGTCTTGACGATTATACGGAACCATCACCGTCTTTTGTTTTGGAAGGACGTCTTCGATGCCATTCATTGTGTACGAAGTGGCAGATTGTGACTGAATGCACCTCTGAATTAACTGAAAAAACTACCCTGCCCCAGGTTATGATTAAGGGTTTTAATTTGTATGAAAGAAAACTCCAACTTCTTAGGCTCAAAGGGGTTGACTAGGGATTATCTTCCTTATAACTCTATTGTTTAAGATTTGAAACAACGCATGTACATCGTCAACATGGTCTGTTCAAAAGCATATTGTATAGATTGTGGTATCATTTTTGTCATCCTCCCTCTAAGGCTTATAGTTTTTTAATCGAGAGTTGAATATCACGAAAAGGAA
Source organism: Vicia faba (assembly GCA_948472305.1). Taxonomy (NCBI): domain Eukaryota; kingdom Viridiplantae; phylum Streptophyta; class Magnoliopsida; order Fabales; family Fabaceae; genus Vicia; species Vicia faba. Next base: position 894,418,660 of record OX451738.1, read on the forward strand.
GTAAGAATGCATTTTTGAAATAGTGAATACGAATGAATTGATTCAAGACAAACATGTGCAATGCATTGATGAAATAACGAGGTTTGATATGAATAAATGTTCAAACAAATCAAAATAAAATTACACATTGAAAATTCTAATGAACGAAAATTCTGCTTGTGAGAAATTGTCACTTCAGATGGTATACCTTGGAGGGATGGCAGAAGAACTCAACTTGGCCGTCTTGTGCGAATTCTAGCCCTCCTTCATCAATCAGGTCTTGAATTTTATTTCTCAACGCCCAACAGTTGTTGGTGTCATGTCCAGGACTGTTGGAGTGGTACGCACATCTTGCATTTGGATTGTACCTTGGGAAGGCTATGTTGGGATTCTGAGGAGGGTTCCTTAACATAACCAACTTGGCATTCAACATGTGCTACAATGCTTGAGCCAATGATATGTTGATTTCGGTGAAGCATCTTTCATATGTATTCTTCTTATGCCGATTTCCCCGTTGTCGCTGGAGAGGTTGTGGTTGGGCTTGTGATGTAGTAGCAATTTGGAAAGCTCTATTCCCAACCTCTTCTCTCACTGGGGCTGATTAATGCCTTGATCCATAATTTTAACTGTTTGTTTCATGGATCTGCATCCATCTTGGTGAAGCTTGTTGAGGAAGCTCTTAGCCCTTCTTGTCCTCGAGCTAAGTTTTGGATAAGAGACATTTTCCCCAGCATCTGGATTCTCATTGCTTCTACATCAGCTTGCAGTTGTTCTAATTGTTCATCCTTGTTGTTGTCAGGACGTTCCTTGGTCAGATTCCCGGCGAAGAGTGTTTTCAGGTCTTCTTGCCCCTTGGATAGATTCAGGAGAAATTCCTGGAATTGGGCATCTTGAGCTCGGAAATATCTGTTGTCTTGTTGTAGATCCATTGCTGAAATAAACAGCGAGAACATGAGAGACCTGCTTTAAAACCTGCTTATGCAATGATATGTATTATATATGTATGCAATGTTTTCAAGGATCTCGCGGGGTAAACAAGAAAATGTCAGAAGTTGAATTTTGCAGCTTTGATTGAAGAATTTTGTATTGTTGGGAGTCCTTCTATGAGAGTCAAGCTCACCATATCAAGTGGGTCATAGCCCCTGACTCAAGTTGTTAAGTTTTGATCTTCTGACAACATTGGCTAGAGGAAAATAACTCCCATTTCCCCTTGCTAGACATCTGATTTATCATAACCTGAATCACAGGCCCTCGAGATCCTTGAAATGGTTAAGGAAATGTTAAGGCATGATGTTATCATGTGTATACTATGCTTTTAAGCAAAGGTGCGAAGTGATGTAAGAAAGTACACCCTGCAAGAAATCCAAGTTATTGGATAATAATTGTAAACAAAACCTGGAAGGAACTCATGTTGTCAGGTAATAAAACTCTGCAAGTAGTTCAAGTTGAAAGCACACAAGTTACGAAAACAACCTTAGGTTTGGGCTTGGATGGTTTTTAAGGTCATACCCTCTTGAAGCTTAGTTGGTTTCAAACCTGTATTAGAAAAGTAACTGGGTTCTAAAGATTCTCAATATCACTGATCATCCTTTATCGGGTATTGTTTCAGCTAAAGCAATCTTTTTTTATGGCCGAAATATCCCGAAAGTCAGATCTCAATGAGTGTAGCATCAAGTATCAACCAATCCTCATCTTTATACCGAGGCCGGCTATCTCACTACTTTCTAATGGCCAAGTTTGTTCAACTAAGGTTCTAAGGTCCGTTAGTGATTCACGACACCACGCGGCAGCCCCGTATTCTCCTCGTTTCCACACGAAGGATACCGGTACCAACCAAAGTGTCACACTAACACAACCATCGCTTAAACCATATTGGTCTACACCGTACAGTCTCCACGATCTATTGTTGTTTACCTAAAAAGTGTCCCCAGATCCGGGTGTAGGATCTTTAATAATACCCAAACAAAACCCCTTGAATTTAAATCAGGAAAGGCAAAACAAGAAAGCAATTTTAAAATGACCTAGATCCTAAGGTAAACCCCACTTTATATTCCCCAGCAGAGTCACCAATTCTGGGATATAGTGGCAGAACCGACTGTTTTTACTGGTTTTGAATTTTGTATTCGCAAAATGTCGCGGTAAGCAAGAGTCACCACCGACTTTTATTTTATCCAATCAGGAAAAGGAAAAAGAACAGAAAAAACCTTTTTCGAGATGTTTCTGAGTACGTGGGGTAGATTATAGAAAGGGAAGGTGTTAGCATCCTTTCTATTTGTGGTTTTCCATGGGCTCTTAGGTACTTTCTCATTTTGAAATTGCTTGTGTGTGCTAGCTTTGAAAAGTTTTGTTTTACTTCGTTTTAACCCTTGTTTCTGTCCTCAAGAGTGTTATGAAGTTGTTTTTGAAAAATTTGTTTGGGAAAGTGTTGATGTGAAAAAGTTTGTTTGTTTGAGCAAGTACTTAAATGTTTTCTACCTACTCGAAAAAGGTCTGTTCGTTTTCCTTTTAGACAATGCTATCCCATTATTGAGAAATAGGTAGCATCGTCGTTGGAGTTTTTAGGGACATTCGAAGGGACATGTACAATCACAAAAGTAATGTTAGGAAACGTTAGTAATCATCCTAAAGCCTTAAAGATCTTTTTCCGAGGCAACATCCGAATGAGTCATTTTAGATCTTTCGAGGCTATAGGATAACCAGTAACAAACCCTATACTTCATGACCGTTTTCCGAAGGCAACCGGAGTGGAGTAAACCCTAAGAGTTAGCATGTTCATGTGTTTGATTTCAGTTATTTAATCTTTGCCCAATTAAGGTGATCTACTGTTTTAATTTTCAGTTAGCCTTTCCATACAATCCTATTAACATACATCTAAACAGTTTATAGTTTACGGAAATTAAAATGCGAGAAATTAAAGTCCTAGCTATTACAAGGTTTTTGCAGATACATAATTTTTTTGACCGAAAATAAAGATGTGGAATTGAAACCCTAATTACTATTACAAACTCGGAGCAGTTACAATAATAATAAAAAAGGAAATTAAAAGCGCGCGACGACTTAAATGCGAGAATAATTAGCAAACCTAAAAAATCTAGTTGAAAAAGATTTAGGTTAGTTTTTTGAGAAAAATTAATTAGGTTATGTACAAGTTAAACCCTAATTTCTAATTGATTTACATTATGAAAAAAAAGGAATTAAATTACCCTAAATAATTAATCTAATTAATTAAGGAAATAAAATATTTTTTATGAAAAAAATAATTTTTATGTTTAATTAAATAAACCTAAAAACTTAATTAATTTTAATTACTAAAAAATGTTAATTTTGAAAAGAAAAAAAAGTTAATAAAAAACCTAAAACCTAATTAATTTTAATTAATAAAAAATGTTAATTTTGGAAAAAAGTTAATTAAAATACCTAAATCATAATTAGTTCAAATTAAAAAAAAGGTTAATTTAAAAAAAATTAATTAAAAAATAACCTAAAAAACCTAATTAATTTAAATTAAAAAAGGTTATGTTTTAAAAAAGGAGAAAGAATTAAATTAAGTTTGCCAAATAATAGATAAGGGAAAAAACATCAATGAAAATAGGGTTAGAAAATAAAAATAATGCAAATGTCAGAGGTGGGTGTTGACCCAAAAATTAATTTAAAACTTAAAATTAAATTTTAAAAAAATCTAAAATTAATTATTCGAGTTTATTATGAAAAAATGTGAAAAATGAAAGGTTTGTGAAAAATGTTAGGTTTTATGAAAAAGGTTTTAAACATAAAGAATGAAAATAAGTAAAAGGATAAATAGAAAAGAAGAAAACCAAAACCAATAGGGGTGGTTGTTGAACCCACGCCCTTAACCTTCTCACGATGTCTGCCTCGCCATGCATTGGTGGTTATTCTGTTTTAGCCTCAGCGTTTTGTGATAACCCTGCACGGGATCCTGTCTAAATCTGCAGTGTTGAATCTCATGAACACATTAAATAAATTACTATATCATGAAATACAAATAAAGCAAATATATGAATTTTTCAATATTAAAATCGATATGGCATGTATGAATGCTTCTATACCCTTTTGATCATGGAGATCAAACCAACCTTACCCTTACTGGAGAAGTAGTGAGATATGGGTTTGTAACAAGATGGCTTCTTTGTAGTGAGATGGGGGTTTGTAATAAGGATTTCAAGGTTTTTAGGATTCTTGAAAGAATTTGATATTTTGACAGGGTTGTGGAAAATGTTTTTTTTCTCGGTTTGTCGTGTGTGAAAAGAATAAGATTATATAATGGAAATTAGAGAAAAAAAAGGGCTTTGAATGTGCAATTGGGCCTCAAATAACCACAAGCAATAGTGTAGATTTTTATTCACTTGAGTCCGTCATATTCTAGGCTAAATATCAGGGGCTTAGGTGCAACTTTTAAAGTTGAAATATGAAAACAAAATGTAGCTGACATTGAAAACTAACTCATGTCCAAAAATAGGCTCAATCGGATAAATAGTGAATTAGTTATGAATTTTTGAAGTTTCGCCTCAGACAAACTTATTTTGGGCTCCAGTGTCAACTCTGACACGTTCTTCAATAATAAACTGGTATTGATCGGAGCATAACTAGGTCTCGACTTCAGAAGAAAAGTTGTATATCTCTGAGTCAGTGACCTTGTGTAAAAAGATGGGCCCGATCCGATAAAAATTGACCGAGTTATGAATTTTCGAAGTTTCGACCCAGATGAAATAATATTCAGCATTCAGGATTTTCGGCGCGTCACGTGCACTCTAGGAAAAAAATGAAGGCCTTTTGAATATCGTTAAAACTCGATATCTCCTGTGAAAGTGTAGCCAACAAATTTTTTGAGATTTTGGCGCCGAAACCATCTCAATAAGATGAAAATCGACCAAGTTATGATTTTCTGAACATGACGCAAATAAACTTCTGTCACAAAATTTTGGTATAAAAATATTTGATAAATCCGCATTTTTGAAGATCTTCTGATCGAAATTGGCTTCCATCCGTTAGAGATCAAAACGTAGATGACTTTAAGACAGAATTTTGGCCACCGAAACGGGTTCAAAACAAGCCACGATCTTCAAGTTATAAATTTTTTAGTGCGTAAAAACAACACTTTCAGCACACTTTTTCACCACATTTCTTTGAGAAAACTCACACATTCGGAGACCTTCTTTAAAGAATTGACTCTTGAGCCGAACCTGAATTTGAGAATACGTTATCAGAGATATCTTTGTGAAAGAACATATGAATATGACGCGCCGGGTTGGACTTGTGAATCTTTGAACCCCGAATCATTGCAAAACAGCGAACCGATCTTCAGCACGGAAAATACTTTGAGAACATCCATTGGAGAAATAAATGTCACTTGTAACTTAAAGATCAAATTCTTGTTCCAACTTTTCATCAAACACCTTATGATCATGGATCCAATTGAGCATGAAAATTCCAACAAATTATGAGAAAACAGCACTAATGGAGTCATAAAACAGTGTTCAATGAATCAAAACCAGAAATCCACAAGAGATCACATTGTGAAAGATGATGATCCAACTTACCAAAGGTAGAATTAGAGAATTATCAAAAAACTTCTAGAATTTGCTTCAATTCAACAACAAGAATCAATTATCAAAGCTTGGATGTAGAGAATTGATGAATAAAAAGTGTTTGGATGGAGGTTTAGCTCAAAGATTAGTAAGCTTCAATGCAAAGCTTACTAACTTTTTGAAAATGGAGCTTTGAGTGAATTTGGTAGATGGAGAGAATTGAGAGATTTTTTAGCAAAGTGATTTTGGCTATCAAAAGCTTGTGATTTGAATGAAATGAGGTCTCTATTTATAGAGTTTTAGGATTGGGATTAGTGGTGATTTGGTAATTGATTCTTGGAGACAAATTTGAATTAATGATATAATTTCAAATTATGCAGAAAAAATTGGAGCCAAAATGGTACAATTTTGAATTTGCTGGCTTTTTTCAAAAAACACGTGCATTTTGCTATTATGAGTCGATACATGGGTGGTATGCGTCGATACATCCTAGTTGTATAACACAACATGTGTCGATACATGCCTCTATGTGTCGATACATACTGATATTTCAACATATTACAGAATCAAACCATTTGCATGAGTCGACACATAACACGCATCTCCATGTCTTCGGGAGCCATCTTAATCTGATTGTAACTGGAGAAACCATCCATAAAGGAGAAGACCTTATGCTGTGCGATGTTGTCAACCAGAACATCGATATGAGGCAGAGGGAAATCATACTTGGGGCTCGCCCTGTTCAGATCCCTATAGTCAACACACATACAAACCTTACCATCTTTCTTCGGCACCGGAACCATGTTTGCAACCCACTGCAGGTAAGAAGTAACTACTAGAAAACCGACATCAAACTGTTTCATAACCTCGGCCTTGATTTTCTCAGACATCTCCGGGCGCATTCGGTGAACTTTCTGTTTCACTGGAGGACAGTCTTCCTTAGTTGGCAAGCGGTGAACCACAATATCAGTATCCAACCCAGGCATATCTTCATAAGTCCAGGCAAAGATCTCAACATAGTCACGCAGCATCTGAATCAACCGTTTCTTAACACTAGGCTCCATATTTGCACCGATCTTGACCTCTTTCTTGTCTACCTCTGTACCCAGATTCACTGTTTCCACTGGCTCTTCATGCGGCTGTATGGCCCTCTCTTCCTGAAGTAACAACCTAGCAAGTTCCCCAGGCACTTCAAAATCATCCTCACCTTCGTCCTCGGCTTGATTGATCGGACTTTCAAAGTCATAACTGGCAGTAGCAGAGTCGTTATCAGTGGGATCCAAAGTGGATATGGACCTGTATATGTGAGTGTGTGTAAGACAAATAACTGTTTTGCAAGATAGAAAAGAAAAACAAGGAGCGCAAAATTCGTAATGGAAGAAAACGTCCAATGCTTTTATTGATGATATATGGAAATGACAAATATTAAGCCCTCACAAACAAAGCCACAGTGTTTCGGGTAAGACTCCGGGCCGTAAAGTTTTAAAATTGTCTATTATAAACTCAAAACAAAAGTCTGATTACTGTGTAATAAAAGAAATGGGCACGAAGTCTTTTGTCGTCCAATTGCTTAATCCACCGTCAATAGTCGGGTAAATCAAACTGTCAAACTCAGACTCTTCATCATCATCTTCTATTGCATTCACTTCTAGATTTGTGATACGCAGAGGAGGTCTTCCAATCCACGCACGCCGAACAACCCTTTGAGATTCTTTGTCAATAACAGCCTGGGCATCCTTGAGGGAAGCCATCTTCATTGGGGGATCTTCAGCAACAGTTTTAGTTGATGCCAGAGTCTGGGGGACTTTTTCAAAGTTTTTGCACGGGGTTTCAATGAACTCCCCATCCATCTCTACATACCGGAAAGAGTTAAGGTGGCTCACCATGTACTCCTCTTCTCCTCGTACTGTAACAATTTCCCCTTCACTGGATATTTAACATCTGATGGAGCATAGAAGTTACTACCCCAGCTTTGTGGATCCATGGGCGATCCAGCAAACAAGAATAAGACGGTTGGATGTCCATCACATAGAATGTAGACGCGAAATTCTGGGAACCAACCTTAACAGGAACATCCACCTCTCCATGTACCATCCTTTTGGACCCGTCAAAGGCCCTAACCACAATATTACTTGGCTTCAGCACCAACCCTTCACAGTCCAATCGGTCTAACGCTTTCTTGGGTAAAACATTCAACGAGGACCCAGTATCCACCAGAACATGAGCTAGAGTAGTGCCCCTGCACTCGATGGAAAGATGCAGAGCGTCATTGTGATTCTTTCCTTTGGCAGTCAAGTCAGCGTCAGAGAAACCCAACCCGTTATCAGCTGTCAAACTAGCCACACAGTCTTTAAACTGGTCAGCAGATGTCTCCTGCGGCACGTGTGCAGTTTTCAAGGAAGCAATCAGAGCCTTAGCATGGGCTTCTGAGCATAGCAATAAAGACAACATAGAGATCTTTGAAGGGGTTTGCCCGAACTGTTCGACTATGCTGTAGTCGCTTTTCTTAATGATTTTTAAAATTTCCTCTATCTCCTGTCTAGAAGCTTCAACAGTAATCTTCTTCGACGCCTCCGTTTGGGCAGGCCCACCGGTGATCCCTTTGCCCCGAGTGTCAGACGACTCGGCGACAGGGGTGATAACTGGAGTGAGAATTGGAACAGCAGTAGATGTACTGGCAGGTGTAATGACAACAAGCTTTTGAACAATTGGAGGAGAAATCTCAGGAGAGAAGAGTCTTCCACTTCGGGTGACCTTGTTAGACCCGACAATGTTGCTGACATCAGTATCAGTCTCTTCGACCTTCAAGTCTTGTTTAATCCCATGATAATACACATCGGCCCCATAGTGCCACGGGACAGCCTTATCCGATGTGTAAGGGATAGGTCCAGGAATAGTAATGATCAATGGAGCAACTCTCGGAACATATGTAATTCTAACAGGCTTTCTCGAGGAAGCCTTGGAAGAATTGGCAGAAATGGTGATTATGGAAACATCTTCAACAGGAATCAATGGAACCAAAGTTTTTTCGAACAAGATTTCTTTGTTATCCATTAGGCGTTGGACACCTACTTCAATAGATGACAACCAGTAGGCAGGATGGAACATAGGTGGCAACCTTCGCCACAGCCCGGAAATAAACCGGCCAACAGTAAGTTCTTCTTAACGGTCATCAACAGAGTGGAAATGTCTTTCACGGAAGTCACAAACGAGTCATCATCCACAGCATTCACTCCATGCTTGGGCATAGGAGCAGTCATGACATTAGGATTTTCCGACGCTTCAAACTCGATCTCCTTGGAATCAATCAGATCCTGCAATTTATTCTTCAAAGCCCAGCAGTTGTTTGTATCATGCCCTGGGCTATCAGAGTGATAAGCACAACGGGCGTTCGGATTATACAGCGGTGATGTGGTGTTGGGATTCTTTGGAGCCTCCTTTGGAATCACCATGTTGGTTTTCAACAATTGCGGCAGAATTTGAGATAGAGTCATACAGAGCCGAGTATACTGTCTCTGAGGCCTCTCTGCTCTTTGCTGAGCGTTGCATTGTGGGGCAACAATAGGTTTTGATATTACGACCGCATTAACTGCTTGGCGGCGTTCAGGACGGTTTTGGTTCCTCGAGCTGTAAACTGCACTAGATTCCTTCTTGAAAGGCTTCTTCTTTGTGCTTGACGAAGCACCCTTCTGTATCTTGCCACTCTTGATACCGGCTTCAACCCTCTCCCCAGTCATAATCAATTCAGTGAACCCGGACGATGAACTACCGATCAAATGGTTGAAATATGGACCAAACAAAGTCCCAAGAAACATATCCACTAACTCCCTATCAGCCAGAGGGGGTTGTACTCTTCAAGCAAGATCTTTCCACTTCTGAGCGTAGTCCTTAAAACCTCCGCTCGCACCCATAGACATACCCTTAAGTTGGGTTCGCGTGGGAGCAAGGTCGACATTATACTGGTATTGCTTGTAAAAAGCAGCAGCAAGGTCCTCCCAGTTACGGATGTTAGCTCCTTCCAGTTGGTAGAACCATTCAAGTTAAGTCCCTGACAGACTATCTTGATAGAAATGAACCCAAAGGTTCCTATCAGCATTATATGGTTGAATCTTTCTGACATACGAGTGGAGGTGTAACTTTGGGCAGGAGACCCCATCATACTTAGAAAAGACAAGAGCTTTAAACTTGTGTGGGATCACCACCTCAGATGCCAAACCCAAATCTTCGAAGTCCAACCCAGGTATCTTCTAGATCTCCATTGCACTTAGCCGGTCTTCAAGTTGCTTATACCTATAGTCAGAAGGAGGATAATGGTATTCATCAAAGTTTGTGTCATTGTCAGAAACCACAGGGCTAGGACCCTTCCTTTCTTCTAGATTCTCTCCCCCTCCAGATGAGTGAGACAAATCAACTTCCTCTCGCAACCTGTTCCCAAATCTGTGACCCATATTCAGGAGGACCGTCTTCTTCTTCTTCTTCTTCTTCTTCTTCTTCTTCTTCTTCTTATTCTTGTCCTTCAAGATAAGAGTCTTCAGATCTTGTTGACCCTTGGCCAAGTTCATGAACATTTCCTGGAATTGAGCAATCTGAGCTTGCAGAGCCTTGATGGCTTGATCAGTAGATGTTTCAGAAGACATGTTTTGCTAAAATAAACAGCAAAGAAGATAAGAAACCTGTAAGGGCACCTGTAATGAGGTGCATGGGAATGGAATGCGTATGAAATGATTTCAAAGACTTATGGAGATTCAAATTTGTAAACCAAAATAAAACACACTTTTATTATATTAAAACTTGGAACAATGTTTAAATGCCTTTAAGGCATTACAAAAGAAATACTGAAAAGTGAATCTAAACTAGAAATAACAAAAGACAATTACCAAAGCTTGGATGTAGAGAATTGATGAAGAAAATGTGTTTGGATGGAGGTTTAGCTCAAAGATTAGTAAGCTTCAATGCAAAGCTTACTAACTTTTTGAAAATGGAGCTTTGAGTGAATTTGGTAGATGGAGAGAATTGAGAGATTTTTTAGCAAAGTGATTTTGGCTATCAAAAGCTTGTGATTTGAATGATATGAGGTCTCTATTTATAGATTTTTAGGATTGGGATTAGTGGTAATTTGGTAATTAATTCTTGGAGCCAATTTGAATTAATGATATAATTTCAAATTATGCAGAAAAAATTGGAGCCAAAATGATACAATTTTGAATTTGCTGGCTTCTTTCAAAAAACACGTGCATTTTGCTATTATGAGTCGATACATGGGTGGTATGCGTCGATACATCCTAGCTGTATAACACAACATGTGTCGATACATGCCTCTATGTGTCGATACATACTGATATTTCAACACATTACAGAATCAAACCATGGGCATGAGTCGACACATAACACGTATGTGTCGACACATGCAAGTTATTCAAATTGGATGAGTCGATACATACATGCATGTGTCTACACATGCTAGTTATTAAAACAAGAGGAGTCGATACATAACATGCATGTGTCAACACATGCTAGTTATACACAACTAGATGAGTCGATACATACCTTTATGGGTCGACGCATGCTGTCTTTTGCCACAATACAGAATCAAATCAATCTTGCATGAGCCTTATTTGTTGGATGCTTCGACTCGGTACCTATAAAACACCATTTTGCAAAGGCAAAGACAAATATTTTTTGTATTTTGATTAGAAGTTAGTAAACAACACATATACAAAACACACAACCAAGGTGCTTGGAGATTCCTCAAGAGCAAACTTAAAGATAGGAGATAGAAAAAGAGGAAGAACCAACCCTAATGTGATCTTGTTATGAACAAGTTGACATGATATGATAGGGGAATCTTAGGGGGGAAAATTGGGGTACAACAACTTCCCTTATTTAAGTGTCTTCTATCTGGAGATACGAAGGTTAAAAATCTTTGTGTCGACGCGATTGAAGATACTTAAATATAAAACAAGCCCTATTTTTGTCTCTAAGATGCCATGCAATACTTATGATTATGATTGCATATGAACAGAACAAAAGAGACGCAAAGTACCACTGGGGATGCCACAAAAATGAAGAAACAAAGGAGGAACCCCCACCAGGAAAATAAATCACTGGGGGACCCAAAGAATTGAATCAGAGAGGAGGATAACAAGCATCGACGTTCACTGCCGATTTCTACCAACGTTCACTGAAGGTGGAGAGAAAAAGATATACCGACTCACAGATGACAGTAAACTACTTACTCAATAGTTGAAGGTAGAAGAGAAAATATATCATGCCATCGCCGTTCACTGACGAGGAACTACCACCATTTATTGATGATAGCAAAAAGATAAGAAACACTGACGTTCACTGCCGATGTACTACCAACATTCACTGAGGGTAGATTTGAAAATATCATACCACCACCGTTCACTGATGATGAACTACCACCGTTCACTGATGATAGCAAAAAGATAAGAAACATCGACGTTCGCTGCTGATGTACTACCAACATTCACTGAAGGTAGATTTGAAAATATCATACCACCACCGTTCACTGACGATGAACTATCAACGTTCACTGATGATAGCAAAAAGATAAGAAACATCGACATTCACTGCCGATGTACTACCAACGTTCACTGAAGGTAGATTTGAAAATATCAAGTTTTCCCCAAAATTATGGTGTTCTTCCTAGAACGGGTCTCAACTTCTTCTTTAACCAAGGCACTCTGCCTGGAAAGGGTAATATGTAAGTTGTCTCAAATAAAGAGCCTTCCACTCATTGTCAAGGGGAATTGAAAAGAGAAATGACTTTCTGGGGATAGAAATATGGCTTCCTGGGGAAAGAGATATGGCTTCCTGGGGAAAGAGATATGGCTTCCTGGGGAAATACCACATTATTCCTGCTGAGGGGATAAAGTCTTCTCGTGCAAAATAAATGCACAAACCAAAGCTCTAAGTTCTCAGAAATCCAAAGTAAATAATATCGTCATGAAACCACGAATCCAATTAGAAACAAACTGAAGCAAGACGGCCAACGAAGATACATCCTTTGAGAAATAAACTCAAGAGGGAAAACCGAATCCACCTAAGCAAGGAGCGCTTCAGGAAGGTTAGAACACAATGTCAATGAAAAATGATTTGTAGCAATGCATGATGCATGTATGAATGTATGAGTGATTTCGTGCATATGCTGGTAAAAGGATACATAATCAGTACAAACAAACAAAACTGCCTCAGGTACTAACAACATTGGGCTAAGCTTCAACCAGAAAGATCAATCCAAGAAAGGTAAAAGCAACTGCGGAAACCAAACCTATTGTCTGTCCTAACTTCACTGGGGAGAAACATAGTCCGGATGCAGCTAAATCAAACAGATACCGAGATAAAACATCTTTCTTTCGGTTTCATCGGAGAAATAAGTTTTTCAAAAGCAACGTACCTACTGGAGATTTCAAGACCAGCCTCAAATTGAGCAGACTGACGCCGAGACAATCAAATCTCACTAGGGAGTTCAGATCCACTTTGAAGGAGAAAAAAAATACAGACTTCACTAAGGGAGACAATGCTTTATCATCGATACATCTACTGGGGACTTCATGTTGACTTCATTGGGGAAATATCATACAGACTTCAATGGGAAAACAAATGTTTCACGATCCTTACTCCTACTGGGGATTGCAATATTGAATTTTAAATAAGGTAGATGGAAACCATATCGTCAAAACATCAACTGAGGATATCGTGCTGACTTCATTGGTGAGATCAAGGCCACATCATCGAGGGGAAACCAAGATACATTCTTTGAGAGTAATTATTGCACCAACCTCTTTGGGGAGAAAGGACTTCTATCAAATAAATGAGGCCTTTACCGGAGAATATTGGATTGAGTCTTCATATCATACAAACCTATTCCAACAAAATATGCCCTGGTATTGTCTTCTTGGGAAATCAAGAAGTCAACACTAATGCCAATACTGCAAAAAGAGCGATATCTTAGCACACCGAGGGAATAAAACATTTCATCATATGAGAGAAAACTTCGCTGGGGAATCTGGGACGGAGGCTTTTGACCATGCAAACCCAAAATCAAAAGCGAACCAAGACTTGGCCAGGGATAATGGGATTACCAACCTAAAATTGTACCTTGCACCCACTGGTATCGTCTTCAACTATCTGAGAAACATACAAAGATCATGCGCATACTAGCAAAATAACCTGAGAGAATCTTCATGGGGAATCAAGAAGTTAACATCATAGCAAGAAGTCAAAATTATGGGGATTTTAAATCAAACCCAGCACTTGGCGGGAGAAAACCCAAAAAGTTGATAACCATTTCAACACTTCTTAGAAAATATACTGCCCTGGTCCAGCTGCTTAGGGAGCATATGACAACAATAATGTCATAAATGGAGGGAGCAATGCTCTACAAAAGATTTCATATCAATAAAAAGGGAGAAAGAACTCCATCAAATGAGAAAAGGCTTCATAGCTCTTTTTAATCTCCATTTGATCACCACCTGGCTGGGTAAAGAATCACACTCATTTGGAGAAGTCTGCAGCAAGACTGGAAAAAATGCGATTATGAACCCAACACCATAACACAACTTGAGGAAGGTTCTCAACTTGGGGTAGATATAGCAGCTATCTTTGAAAAAATCTGGATATGCCCTTGGAGACAAATCTGGTGTCCCAAACTTACCGGGCTGATCAAGGTAACTTTCATAACTTGCCCTTAGCTACATGCTTTTAGGATAACCTTTTTGATCAAATGAATTCTAGATATTTGTTTGAATCTTGACGTAACTGCCCTAGATTGGCCAAATGTTGCATCCTCTTTGCTCCACAACTCTTCTCGGCAACATGCCTTTTGCTGATACTCAAATGTAAACTTTCATGATGTCAAGCAGTTGTTTTACAAGCAGAAAATGTTTATTCTAAGAATGAAAATTCTAAGGCAACAATTATGTAAGTCTTGAAGATTTTATTTGAAAAGATGTCGCAAAACCTTGTGAACGAATCACTAGTCAGGATGCGACATGGATTTTTTGTATGAAAGATAACAAAAGCATATGATACCAATCACAATAATTTATCAAAATTAATGGGAGTCAGGAAACACTATATTATTGGAGTATGCTTTCGAAATAAACCCTGTTTTAATTAGGACTTTTGAGGGTTGTAAAGTGGCCTGGTTCACGGTTTTAGAAAAAAAATTTTAAGGCTCAAAAATATTTGGTGCCCACCCCCTTCATGATGTTCTTCGGTCCTAAGTTCAGTTAACTTGACACGAACATTCATCTCTCACAAGAAATTTTGAGATGGTTGAGGAATCAAACAAGGTTTTCTTTGGACATGCAAGTCACTCATTCCTGCTTCTTTTGGGTTTCTTGTCACGCGACTCTGTTCTTTGATGAGGATTTCACACTGTAATCTTTTATCGCATTTCAGGCCTTCCATTTCTTCCTTGCTTTCTGGACATATTCCTTTTGACTTTGACTCCGAAGTGCAGCGGGATGCCCTGACTTTTGCCTAAGCCACTTGTTTTTTCAAGTTCCAACTTAGAGGGGATTTTTGTCTCTTTCTTTTTCGTCATCATTTTTTTTATTCACATTATCTTTTTCTTTTTCTTTTTTGAACATGTCGCGTGACTTCGAGTCATTTGTGACTTGTTGGAAGAATTGTGAATGCCTTATTTCTAAGTAGATGAAAGATAACCATTGTTGTATCGTCATCTGCTGAACTCCTGGTGTGCGAGAGATAGCCATTAAGATATCGTCAATTGACACACCCTTCTGATAAGCGAAGATTAACCATTGTGGTTTTGACTTTCCTCAACCTTTCGAGGGATAACCATTATTGTATCCTTGGATGCGCACTCCTGATGAGTTCTGAATGCTCGATCAAATTAACTGAACACTACCCTGCCCCGTGTTAGAAATGAGGGTTTTTTATGAATAGAAAAAGAAACTCCTACTTCAAGTCTCAAAGGGGTTAACGAGGGCTTCACTCCCTTATATCTCCGGTGTTTGAGGATTTGAAACAATGCATGTACATTGTCAACATGGTCTTATCCAAAAGCATACAACCAGGAAATTCGTGTTTTAATATCATCATCCTCTTCCCAATCTCTGCCTAGGCAAGAGAATGGGTAACAAGTTGGTATCATAAAGCAATTTAAAATTGAAAACAAATACGAGTGAAACGAATGAATTTCTTCAAGACAAACATACTCATTGTATTAAGATTAAACATTCAAATGCAAACAAGTTCTTACATGCAAACAGTGTAACGATAAACAAGAAAAATTACAAATGAGAAAGCAGTAAAAATGCTAGTAAATTGAGATGACTCTCTTATCTAGACTTGCGCTGAAGGTAACATTTCCCAAGCTTTGGAACTATCGACAACAAAGATTCATTCATGCCCTGCTAACGAATTGTTTTGAACATTAGGGCCAATGTCCTTAAACGACAAGATGCCGCTTCAGACCAACCTCTGAACTTCGACCTTCAAAGCAAAGCAATCTTCTAAATCGTGCCCAGGAGCATCCTGATGAAAGGCACAGGAAGCGTCAGCCTTATATCCTCTTGGCAATTTTTCAGGAACAACTGGTCGAGCTCGAGTTTGAACCAGATTCTTCTTCAACAAAGAAGGATACAACTCTGTGTATGTCATTGGAATTGGATCAAAGCCCATTTTCCTCTGATGGCATTGCCCTTGACTTCCTTGTTGAGGTGCCCTCTGATATGCAACAACAGTTGGAGTCTCATTTATAACAGGATTAACTGAGGCGACTTGCTGATGACGCTGATAATTCTTTCTAGGAGCTTTTACCCTTCTCTCTTGCATAACAACATTTGCCCTTGTTGGTTGAGGTTGAACACTCGGTGGCTGATTCTGAGCAACCACTAGAGCTCCTATCAGAGTAGTCAAGTTGGCCAAGCCATCCTTCAAAGCAGAAACTTCTTCGCGCAGCTCGCGATTCTCCTGTTTTAAGTTGTCCATCTTCTTCTTGAAATTAGCCCGAGTGTTGTAGTGATGAGTCAGCTTGCAAAGGTGAAGTAAAGAAGCTGGGTAAGACACCTGGATATGCATAACAAATGCAAGAAATATGTACAATATGATGCATGATATGCAATGCATATGATTATTTTTACTTTATCATTTAATATTTCAAGGGATTTAAGATTTATAGACACATTGCAATCATCAAAGTAATAACGCATTTGAAATACTGAAATTTTTTATTATAATAACTTCAAAATGGATTACAAGTTTCAATGATCCCAAGTACAAAATGAAAATACAATCTAAAATCCTGAGAAGAGGAACTAATAGAGATCAATCTGTACGCTGGCGCTTCCCTGTGGGCCTGGAAATCTGAGCTCTCAACCTCTGGTTTTCTTCCACATGTCTGATGGCAAACTCCTTCCAATCATCTGAAGTAGGAAGTGAGTAATCAAAACCTGTTTGAGGCTTAGGAGAAAATAAATCCCCTTGCCTCTCCATAGACTCCACCGCTCGACCCTCAAGGATCTCGATCAAATCATCTTTCTCCTTCAAGTCTGCTCTGTAGGAACTCTCTAAAGTCTAGAACTTGTTCTTCCGAGCATCCCTTTCCTATTGCATCCTAACCAAAGCAAGCTGCAGCTCTTCTAGATCATCTAATAAGGGAGAAGTGGTCTTCAAAAATAAATCAGGCATGGGTGTCTCCTGAGTATACAGCATCTTCAACTGAGTGGCTCTCGATCGGACCCACTGAAGATATGGCTCCAAAGAAACAGCACCCCTAGGTCCCAAATCCTTCCTACTCTTCTTATGAATGTAAAGAAGTGATACACTGGATCATAGAACTGGACCAAAGTTGAGAGAATACCATCCTTCATCTTTAGCTTCATGAGAGGAATAATGGATCCATACTTCTTCCGAAAGTCTGCAAAACACTCGATCTCGGGAATTAGACTGATCAACTCATCTATCTTAGGATCCTTGAAACTTTATTTCCCGGTCTTTCTCTTTCAGAATCCATGGTTTAAAAGTACCTGAGATATTCACAAATAGTCAACCTTTAAATCCCTTGAAATATTGTTTTCTTCAAAAGATGCTTATGAGTGCATGGATGCATGATGTAACAATCACACACAAGATCACACATATAGGGTTCATAGGTTCAACGTCACGAGCATGAAGTCGAAGGTACTACCCATAAGGTATTGGTCTAAAAAGTTATCACCTTCCGAACAAGGTTCTAAGAGGTTCCCAGAGTCTACATCCTTCCTTCGGATATTACCAACCTCCCGATTAACTCAGTAATTAGTAATATTCTCAAGAAAGACTCGTCCGAGCGTAGTATCGCGTGAGAACTACTTCCAAATTACTCCGTCATAGCTTCCGCACTACACCTAAAAGGCCAAGATAGGTTAGGTAATCTACGGTCCTCAGCTTCAGTAGGCTCCCAGGTCGAAAGCAGTACGTCTTCCCGATTACTCAATAAACGACACTACAGTCAAAGGGTCCTCCACTGAGTGGGGGATCTCATGCCTCCTTTTTTGGGATTAATCCATCAAAGTTAACATGACTATACCTCCCGTCCTATCTTAAAGCTTGCCCAAGTCCGGGTATAGGACTTATGAGTAATCACCAAGCACCCTGAAAACCAGGAAAATCCAGACAAACATATATACAAAATACAACACATAAACAACAATAGCACATATACAGATATAAACAAAGATAGGCTCAACCCACTTAGGGATGGACCAGCAAGAGTTCAATCTTTCCCCAGCAGGGTCACCATTTTTCTGTAGCGGTAGAAATGTTCGAGACTAAGCCATTGGATTGACTAGACTTTATACAAATCAAAATAAAAATCGCCACCGCGCTTTATTGTTTCCAAAGTAATGAGAAAAGAGCGAATAACCCAAAAAGGGGGAAATATTCAAGGTAAGGGGGTTGGTTATGCAAAGGGAAGGTATTAGCATCCTAAACATCTACGGTACTCCGCAAGAACCTCTTTGAAAAAATCTGTATATTTTGGCTATAAAAATGTGTTGTATATAAAATGGATGGTGGAGGTGAGAAAAGAAATATTTTTATGATTTTTGCACCCGCCGCGGTTGCGAACCTTTAGTGCCTACGTACCACCTTTCGTGCAATAGGGGATCAGGGTACACGTAGTTCCTCTTTTAAAAATTTAAAACATAAGTGTGTTGGTTAATTTTATGAGATAAGACATCATCGTCATTGTCCGTGTGGAAAACATACTTACTACCCACAATCATGAGAAAGGAGAATTTGCATCATCTCAAAGTGGAGGATATGGCTTGGATTTTAAAATCAACAATGCCTCACTCAACACCCAAGTGGAAAATATCTCTCTTTACTACATATTGTAGAAGTATAGTTGTTTGCATCACTACAAGGATTGACAAGAGTCTAATCTTTTAAGAAAAGTTTTAAAGATAAAATCCAAAGTGGAAAAATGGTTTTAAATGAGATTGATGGACTTTTAGTCGTCTCACAAAAATGTCAAGATATTATTAAATTGATTGAAGTTTATTTATGAAAATGTTTTGAAAATGCATGGACCTAAGTCCATGTTTATTATGAAAGTGTTTCAAGTTTAGAAATAAGAAGAGTTTTTTTTAAAAAGAGGGATAAAATTTTTGAAATTAAAGAAGATGGGAGGAGATGGATAGGCTATCCTAAAGCATAAGGTAAAAGCTAGGGATAAGAACTGTCTAACCAACAAGAAGCCAATACTTGACATTAATGAGTCAATATAGAATTCCCATTCTTTGGATTGGAACCAAGCAAGCAAAGATATTAGACCTCTTGAGAGAACCAAACTTCAAGTGTATTAAGTCTTCGCAAATATTGGGCAGAGTAACGGTTGTATACGGGTGAATTCCAAATTACAAACAAAGTATGTAATCACAATAACCTGCACACAAAACAAACAAACAACCCAATGTCTTGAGGTAAACCTCAAGAACTCTAGACAAAATATCAAATAAAGTCACAAAGTCTCCAAGATAGGCCAAGGTCTCTAGTCCTAAGTCCAAGAAGTCCAATACTCCATAATTCCAAGGATAGTAACCAAATAGTCCAAGTATCATTAAAGATTTTTTATGGTTCATGTTGATTATTAGGTGTCTTTAAAAGGAAAAGAAAAGCTCAAGTGAGAAAAATAAAAATGACATAAAAGTAAATGCTCAAGTGAGCAAAATATTAAAAAATGGCATGAAATGTAAATGCTTAAATTAAATGGTACATAAAGCATAAAAAATAAAAGCATAAAGTAAAGTCAATTGTTAAAAATTAGTGGTTAGTTGGATGACCATCTTGAAACTTGCATTTGGAACTCATTAGAGGATTGGTAGAACCAAAGCCTCCACACAACAAGTTGCATCTGCTTTTTGTCAAGTATATCATCCATTTTGGAATCCTCAAAAGTGACATTTAATGATCAACGATGTTTAAGTGATCCGCATTGACCAAAGGTGTTGTAGATCCAGTAGAGGATTGGTAGAACCAAAGCCTCCACACAATGAATCTCAAGGTTATTGGATCAAAGAGATCAAATTAACATACTTGGGCTTGCAATCATAAGTTTGGGCAATGAATGATCATTTATTCGAATCGGGACAAAATTTAGGGCTATGTTAAGCAATCGTAAGTGGACTTATGTAGAAGTCGCACCTATTTTGAGGTCGGTCAATAGCAATCTATGTACTTCATGTTTGGATAAATGATATAGAGATCACCATCCCTTAACATGTAGCACAATTTAAAAAAAAGGATAAGATGAAGAGGGAGGGGAATGATAAGCTAATTTGGATCACCATTTCAAAATTCTTTCATCTTTAAATTCAACCACTCCTCTAGATGGATTAAAGTACTAAACATATCATTAATCCAAAGCACCAAAAATGAATTAAATAATTCACTCTTAGGTATAATTGAATTGATGAACATTTATGCAACTTCATCTACATCACAAAGTCCATTGAATTTAATGATAAATTAGACATTTAAAATTGCAATCCAAATTATCCATCAAATAGAATGAGCAGAAAAATATTTGAGCCAAAACAGCCCCAAAATAAGGCAGAAAAAGTATTTTTGGCACTGTTGCAATCGATTGTGCTTAGACAACAACCTATTGCATCAGTGCAATTTTTTATCAAATCAATTTTCTATGACAATCGATTGCAATGTTACAACAATTGATTGCAACCTGTTAAAAATCAGTAGAAAACAACATTTTAAAGATCAAATTCTTGTTCCAACTTTTCATCAAACACCTTATGATCATGGATCCAATTGAGCATGAAAATTCTAGAAAATTATGAGAAAACAACACTAATGGAGTCATAAAACAGTGCTCAATGAATCAAAACCATAAATCCACAAGAGATCACATGGTGAAAGATGATGATCCAACTTACCTAAGGTAGAATTAGAGGATTATCAAACAACTTCCAGAATTTGCTTCAATTCAACAACAAGAATCAATTACCAAAGCTTGGATGTAGAGAATTGATGAAGAAAAAGTGTTTGGATGGAGGTTTAGCTTAAATATTAGTAAGCTTCAATGCAAAGCTTACTAACTTTTTAAAAATGGAGCTTTGAGTGAATTTGGTAGATGGAGGGAATTGAGAGATTTTTTAGCAAAGTGATTTTGGCTATCAAAAGCTTGTGATTTGAATGAAATGAGGTCTCTATTTATAGAGTTTTAGGATTGGGATTAGTGGTAATTTGGTAATTGATTCTTGGAGCCAAATTTGAATTAATGATATAATTTCAAATTATGCAGGAAAAATTGGAGCCAAAATGATACAATTTTGAATTTGCTGGCTTTTTTCAAAAAACACGTGCATTTTGCTATTATGAGTCGATACATGGGTGGTATGCATCGATACATCCTAGCTGTATAACACAGCATGTATCGATACATGCCTCTATGTGTCGATACATATTGATATTTCAACACATTACAGAATCAAACCATCTGCATGAGTCGACACATAACACGTATGTGTCGACACATGCAAGTTATTCAAACAGGATGAGTCGATACATACATGCCTGTGTCGACACATGCTAGTTATTAAAACAAGATGAGTCAATACATAACATGCATGTGTCAACACATGCCAGTTATACACAACTAGATGAGTCGATACATACCTTTATGGGTCGACGCATGATGTCTTTTGCCATAATACAGAATCAAATCAATCTTGCATGAGCCTTATTTGTTGGATGCTTCGACTCGGTACCTACAAAACACCATTTTGCAAAGGCAAAGACAAATATTTTTTGTATTTTGATTAGAAGTTAGTAAATAACACATATACAAAACACACAGCCAAGGTGCTTGGAGATTCCTCAAGAGAAAACTTAAAAATAGGAGATAGAAAAAGAGGAAGAACCAACCCTAATGTGATCTTGTTATGATCAAGTTGACATGATATGATAGGGGAATCTTAGGGGCAAAAATTGGGGTACAACAATAGTGCGGCAAGTTTTCTCGAGCAGTGAATATCTGGTTTCATAATCGGTAAACTTTTTGCTCAAGTAGTAAACAGCGTGCTCTTTTCGGCCACACTCGTCTTGCTGCCCCAATACACACCCCATTGAATTTTCTAAAACAGTTAGATACATGTTCAACGGTCTTCCCTCGACTGGTGGCATCAATACAGGAGGTTCTTGTAATTATTCTTTGATTTTATCAAAAGTAACTTGGCATTCATCATTCCACTTGACTACTTGATCTTTCTTCAATAGCTTGAAGATTGGCTTACAAGTAGTTGTCAGGTGAGAAATGAATCTGGCAATATAGTTCAAACGTCCCAAGAATCCTCTGACTTCCTTCTCAGTATGGGGAGAAGGCATCTCTTGTATTGCTTTAACTTTGGCAGGATCGACCTCAATACCTTTATTACTGACGACAAAGCCTAGGAGTTTACCAGACCGTACCCCAAATGTACACTTGTTTGGATTCAACCTCAGCTTATACTTCTTCAGTCTCTAAAACAGTTTTTGTAAGTGGTCAAGATGCTCTTCTTCTGTTTGCGATCTGGCTATCATATCATCTACGTAGACCTCTATTTAATGATGTACATGTCATGAAATAAAGCTACCATGGCGCGCTGGTAGGTTGCCCCAGCATTCTTCAGTCCGAATGGCATCACCTTGTAGCAGAATGTGCCCCACTGTGTGACAAATGTTGTTTTCTCCATGTCCTCAGGTGCCATTTTGATTTGGTTGTAACCTGAGAATCCGTCCATGAAGGAAAACACTTTGTGTTGTGCCGTATTGTCAACTAGGATATCAATGTGGGGGAGTGGAAAATCATATTTAGGGCTCGCCCTATTCAAATCTCTGTAGTCCACACACATTCGTACTTTGCCGTCTTTTTTAGGTACGAGAACAATGTTGGCAACCCATTGAGGGTAGGAAGTGACATCCAAGAATCCAGTGTTGAATTGTTTCATAACCTTTGCTTTAATATTTTCTGACATATCAGGTCTCATGCGGCGAACCTTTTGTTTTATTGGCGGACAATCTTCTCTCGTAGGTAAACGATGTACCACAATTTCTGTATCCAGTCCCGGCATGTCTTCATATGACCAGGCGAAGATTTCAACATAGTCGTGTAGCAACTGAATCAGACGCTCCTTGACACTGGGTTCCAGATTGGCACCCACCTTGACCTCTTTTTTATCTTCTTCGGTACCCAAGTTGATTGTATCCACGGGTTCCTCGTGAGGCTGAATGGTTCTTTCCTCTTATTGTAGCAGTCTGGCAAGCTCCCCTGGTATTTCACAATCTTCCTCACCTTCGTCTTCGTCTTGGTAGATCAGATTCTCAGAGTCACAAAAGGCCATAGAAGTGTCGTTACCCATGGGATCCAGAATGGATGAATACCTACATTGTGAGTGTGGGTGTGTATAAAGGTATAGCTATCTTTTAAAAGAAAATAAAATGTAAAAGAAAAACAATGAGCACAAAAGTTTGTATGCGAAAAACGTCCATGATTCATTGATGTCATATGAAGATGAAATAATAACCCTTACAAATGGACCATTGTGCCTCGGGCAAGACACAAGGTTTTAAGAGTGCGAATTGTTTTTGAATATTATAGATCCAACAAAATGTAAAGATAAATTACTGTGGGATAAAGGTTATTGGGACGAAGTCTCTAGCCTCCCAATTGTTGAGCCCTCCATTGATAGTCGGAAAGATCCAATCCTCCAAGTTGCAATCATCTACACCATCTTCTACCACGTTGACCTCACGATTGCTAATCTTCAAGGGTGGCCCTCCAGCACGGGCACGGCGTACAGCCTTTTGAGCACTTGAAGTGAAACCTAAGCCAAACTTGTCAGACTTATACGGGATATCCGGAAGTTTCCCCCAGATGGTGCATCCACCTTCCTCTACCACTGCTTTGGCATCCTTCAGAGATGACATCCGGAGCGGAGGTCTTGTAATCTTGGGAATCTGGGACACGATCTTAGTCACTGCTACCTCTTGGGGGACCTCTTCGAAGTGTTGAAATGGAGTTTCAATGAATTCGCCGTCCAATTCCACATATCTGAAGGAATTGAGATGGTTGATCATGTATTCTTCCTCTCCATGGACAGTAATAATCTTTCCTTGAACCGGATACTTCAGCATCTGGTGCAATGTGGAGGTGACAGCGCCAGTATTATGGATCCATGGCCGACCTAGCAGGCAAGAGTACGAAGGGCGGATGACCATTACATAAAAGGTTGAATTGAAAGTTTGAATCCCAACCTTTATGGGGATATCCACTTCCCCGTGCACCATTCTCTTCGAGCCATCAAATTCCCTTACTACTATGTTGCTTGGCTTTAACGTAAGTCCTTTGCAGTCAAGTATGTCAAGAGCTTTTTTCGGTAATACATTCAAGGATGAGCCTGTGTCAACAAAAACATGGGCCAGAGTTATGCCCCTACATTCCACTAAGACATGTAGTGCCTCATTGTGCTTTCTTCCCCTCGGTGTTAGATTAGCATCCGAGAAGCGTAGGCTGTTATCCGCTGTCAAGCTGGCCACGCAGTCTTGAAATTGATCAGCAGACGTCTCTTGAGGCACATGGGTTATTTTTAGGAACTTCTCCAAGGCTTTCGCATGCGCCTCAGAACACAGTAGTAATGCCAGCATGGATATTTTGGAGGGAGTTTTCCCTCACTGTTCAACTACATCGTAGTCGCTCCTCTTTATAATTTTTAATATCTCCTCCATTTCTTTCTTGGATATCTCAGGGATAGTCAGTGATTGAGCCTTCGTCCGGACAGGCTCCACTTGAATACTCTTTCCTCGAGTTTCAGCAATAGGAGTGTTGGTAGGAATGACAACAGGGATTGTAAAGGCTTCGTCAATAGGAGCACTTGCAAAGATGATTATGGGTACGGAAGTAACCTTTGGAGTAGTCACAGGGATGATCACGGGTCCAGAAATTGCTTTTGGGGGAGAAATTTCTGGAGAAAAGATCCTACCACTTCACGTAATTTTACTAGTTCCGGCAATATTGTTGATGTCAGAATCTTCTTCTTCGGATTTTATCTCTTCGGTGGCCGGCCAGTCTTGTTTGATGCCATGGTAGTAAATGTCCCCTCCATAATTCCACGGCACAGTTTTGTCTGATTCATATGGAACTGGCCTAGGCATTGTGATTATTAGAGGAGCTGCTTTCGGAACCGATGTAATTCTAATGGGTCTTTTGGTAGAGACCCTGGAAGAATTGGCGAATATGGTAATGATTGAAACATGATCAACAGGAATAGATGAAACATGAGTACTTTCAAACAAAATCTCTTTGTTATCTGTTAGGCGCTGAATTCCTTCTTTCAACAAAGGGCAATCAGTTGGTGAGGACAAGAAGAGATGGAAAACTTCATTACAGCCCGGGAACACACCAACTTTCAGCAAGTTTATCTTAATGGTCAGAAGTGGAGTCATGAGTTCATCAACTGTGGTAACAAACAAATATTCTTCAATAACATTGGTATTGTGACCATGTCTAGGCATGGGAGAAGAAATGACATTTGGCTTCTCGGGCACATCAAACTCAATTTTCTTTTCTTCAATGAGGTCTTGTATTTTGTTCTTCAAGGCCCAACAGTTATTGGTATTGTGGCCAGGACTTTCAGAGTGATATGCACAACGGGAATTGGGGTGATAATGAGGGGATGTTGTATTGGGATTTTTTGGAGCCTCTTTCAAGGTTGCCAAGTTGGATCTCAGAAGATGCGGTAATACTTGAGACAGAGTCATCTTAATTCTGGTGAATTGCCTAACTGGCCTTTCCACCCTTGGTTGATTACTTCTTTGTTGCTCATACGTAGTCTTTGCAATCATAACAGCCCCCACCATTGGTCGGCATTCGGCCCTCTCTTGGTTTCTTTGTGGATATGTAGCAGCTACCTCTTTCTTCCCAATAAAAGGCTTCCTCACGGCTGTAGAAGAAGATGAATCCTTCTGAATATTTCCACTTTTTATGCCAGCTTCCACACTCTCTTCGGTCAGTATTAGTTCAGTAAAGCCTGCAAACGAACTTCCAATGAGATGGTTGAAAAAGGGACCAGACAAAGTTCCTAGGAACATGTCTACCATTTCCCTTTCAGACAGAGGGGGTTAAACTCTTCCAGCCAAATCTCTCCATTTTTGTGCGTAATCCTTGAAACCTTCATTAGAAACCATGGCCATACTCTGGAGTTAAGTACGGGTAGGAGCCAAATCGGTATTGTATTGATACTTCTTGTAGAAATTTGCGGCAAGATCTTCCCAATTATGGACGTTGACTCTTTTTAGTTGGTAAAACCAGTCGAGTTGTGTTCCAGATAGACTGTCTTGGAAAAAAATTCACCCATAAGTCTTTATCAGCGGCGTGGGGTTGGATTTTTCTCACATATGATCGTAGATGCATTTTAGGGCATGACATTCCATCATATTTTTCAAATGTAGGCACTTTGAATTTCGGAGGAATCATAATCCCCGACACTAGTCCCAATTCTTCAAAGTCTAAGGATGGCACCTTTTGTATTTCCATCGCGCTCAAACTCTCTTCGAGATGTTTGTACTTGTCATCAGCTGGAGGATACCTTTCCTCAAATTAGTCTTCCTCTTCTTCCTCCTCTTCTTATGATTCTGACAGGACAGCTGTTTCCTTGCCTTTCCCTTCTCCTTCACCGGAAGTTGTTTCAAAGTTCAAAGTCCTTCTTGTCTGCCCCTGAAATCTTATCTCCGTGTTTAAGACTCCAGTTACCTTCTTTTTTTCTCTTTTTTCTTTCCTCAGCTAGCAGAGTCTTCAATTCTTCTTGCCCCTTAGCTAGGGTCATGAGCAACTGTTGAAACTGCATGTTCTGAACTTGGAGATCTTTCATTGTTTGTTCGATATCCATCTTACTGAAATAAACAGTAGAGAGATGAGGAGACTTGTTGCAAAAGACATGTTTATGTTATGATGAATGATATGTGCATATGCAATGTTTTCAAGTATTTCAGAGATTCAAGTTCGTTTTAGACAAAAAGAAACACGCGTTATATTAATAAAATAAAGTTTGAGTACATCCATCCGCCTCGGACAAAATAATACAAAACTCTAAGATAAAAAAGTAGTGCGCATCCTCTTTGGTGCAATGTAGGCATTTAGGGTCCGCTCCTCATGAAGTAGCCTAGTGAGTTCCAAAACCTTCTTCTCACTTGCGTAGAATTGGGCTTCAAAAGTATCTCTCTCTTCTTTGAGTTGTATCCAATCCCTTTGTAGGTTTTCAAGAGATGTGGGCATGTCAGGATGTAGGATAGTGTATGGAACATCTTCTTCCTTAACAGGCTCAATGATTACTGGGCGAATGGAGGGGTAAGGCATCATAAGACTTTGAGCACGGGTTCGTACCCATTTGAGGTAAGGCTCAAGAGGGATGGAATTCTTGTGTCCAAAAGTCTTGCTATCCACCTTGTTTAGCATCCTCCAAGCTCAGATAAATCTCGGGCGAAGACCTTGATCGTCGTTGTCGTATTCGAATACCAAACCTTGAATCAGCATCTCGTACGGGCCGTCCCTTTGGGCGTAACCAAATTGTCTTAAGGCTAAGCATGGGTTGTAGGTGATACCTCCCCTAATTCCAAGTAAAGGGACATTAGGGAATTATCCATAACGGTCGACGATGATAACATTCTCTTTAGCTCGGAAGCACCAATGAATGTCTGAATGTTTGAGCGTCATTAACCTTTGTGACCACCTTGAACCTTGCTCATTCTTTAAGACTGATTGGGGAAGATGAGAAATAAACCATCTCGCCAGGAGAGGGGTGCCACACATAAGGACACCTCTTTTCCTCATTGTGCGAGTGTGAAAAGAGTGTAGGATATCCCCTAGCAATGTAGGTACCAGGTTGCGTGACATGAAGATTTTGACGGTGTTCACATCTATGAGTTGGTCAGGGTTTGGAAACAAAACCATCCCATAGATGAGGAGAGCCACAATTTCCTTAAAGTCTTGCAAGTCTAGGGAATTCCAACAGCTTTGGGCTTTCTCAAACAGAAACTTTGCTAAGAAGCCTTTGACATCACTCCTAGTTTCCCAATGAGTTGTGACATCAGATAAGTTCAAGTGTAGAGCTTGAGCAACCTCTTTTGACTTTGGGTCTCTTTCTGTACTGTTGAAAGGTAGTTGATTGAGAATTGGAATCCTCAAGAGTTGGGAGAATTCTTCCAAAGTAGGCACAATTTGATAGTCGGGAAATGTGAAGCAATGGTTCAAAGGATCAAAGAACTGAAAGAGCACCTTCATCATATCCTCATCTATGTTGGAAGTGACCAAGTTGAGTAGATGACCATGTCTCTCGGTGAATGGAGAGTTCTCAGGAATCCTTGAAGCTAGATCCTTAAGTTGTGGAGGAATTCTTACAAGGTTGAGTTGAATAGTTTTCCTGCAAAGTGAATCCATATCCTAAAAAAACAAGAACAAATATGAATCCCAAAATCCTTGAAATGGTTAGTGGATGTATATGATGTTCATGATGTCCATGATGTTATGTACAAGCATGCATATACAAGCAAAGCAACCAAGTTCTTAGTTTAGGATTTCATGGAGTTTTACAGGTAAGTACCCTCTTGAAGCTAGTTGGCTTAAACCTGTCCTAGTAATAGTAACCGGGTTCTAAGGAGCTCAATATCACTGGATTGTTTCTTTGGTCATTGTTTTAGCTCAAGCCTCTTTAATGGCGACCGAAATATTCCAAGAAACCAAACCTCAATGAGTGTAGTATCGAGTATCTACCAACTTCGGACTGCACCAAAGTCGGTCATCTCACTACATCCTAAAGGCCAAGTTGGTCAAGTAAAGGTTCTAGAAGTTCATTAGTGCTTCATGACATCACTCAGCGTCACCGCATTCTCTTTGATTAACTAAAAGGCTACCGGTACCCACAAATATGTCACACTAACATAGTTATTGCTTAGACCATGTCGGTATACCCCACACACTTTCCACAACGTATTGCTATTTACCTATAATGTATCCCAAATCCGGGTAGAGGATTCAAACCCAAATAAAGAACCATAATGTAAAGCATACAAATCAAACAATGTAAGCAAGTAAATGTGATCTATCCCTAAGGTAACCCCACTTTTAGAATTTTCCCCAGCAGAGTCGCCAGTTCTGTGATACGATGGGAGAACTTACTTGATTGTTTTGCATTTTATCGCAAATGTTGCGGTTAGCAAGAGTCGTCACCGACTTTTCTTTTATCCAAAAAGGAAAGGTAAAAAAGCACAGGAAAGACCTTTGAGATTATTTCTTGAGTTCGGGGGGTAGATTATGAAAAGGGAAGGTATTAGCACCCTTTTCATCCATGGTTTTCCATGGGCTCTTAGTTACTTTGCTAGATCACTTGCTTTTGTTTGAAATTGTGTTTTGTGTGGTTTTGAAAGTATTTTGTAAAAGAGGCCATTGTTTTAGGAAATCTTTATAATGATTCTCGTTCGTAAGAATGTATACAAAGATGTTTGTCTTTTTGAAAATGTTTTCAATGTTTGTAAGATATTTTGAAAATGTGTGTGTTTGTTTTGAAAATAGCAAGGATATTTGTTTGAAGTGGAGAAAGTAACTAAAAGTAAACTACCTACTCAAATGTCTTTCTTGTTCATTTTCTTTTCCTTTGACATTGTTATCTTACCATTGATTTGGTAAGCAACCCTATCTTTGGATGTAAACGGGACGGGCGTGGGTCATCGTATAACCATGATTAGCAATGTTTCAAGGTATATTAGCATTTTTGAGGGACTAAGATCGTTTTGTAAGGCAACTTTGAATAGCGTCATCGAGGGACTATGATCTTGTTTTTGTTTGTTTTGCTAAGATACGTTACATGCGTAATAAGGTCATTTTTGTATAAGGCAACCAAGTGGAGTAATTCTAAGGGTGCTTGTGTGCAAGTGTGTCATTTTCATGCTTGATTTTGTCTTGAATTAGGGTTTTCTATTTGATTGGTTTTATCTTGCCATACAAACCGTAATTACTAACATGTTATGTAAAAGCGATAAATTGCAAAATTTAAAGATTACTACGTTATTACAACACTTTGTGGGAGGGGGTATACAATTTATGAATGGTGATTTGCAAGAAAGTAAAAACCCTAATTATCTATTACAACCATATCGAATTTATCAAATGTACAAAGAAACAGATGTAAATACAATGTATAAGAAGTGAAATGAATACAATGTACAAGTATGAATGAGCAAGGCCATGGATGTTGTTTGGACTTTAATTAACTTAGGAGAAAAAGAAATAATTAATTAAAAAAGAATATTAGAATTAAGTTAGCAAAAGAAACTAGTTTAAAGAAACAAATTTCTAAATAAATAAAAATCACAAACCTAATCTAATTATTTAATTAATTTAAAAAAAAATTTAACAAGAAAATAATTTAACCTATTAAACAAACATGAATATATTTCATATATATATATGTATAAATAATATTTTTGAGATTTTTTTATTTACAAAAAATAAATATTGTTATAATATTAATAATAGTAATTAAAAAAAGGTAAATAAAAATAAAATATATAAAATAGGTTAAGGGGGTTAATAATTAAAACGAGTGTTTGGAGAAAAAAACAAAAAAAAAACTATTGGGCTTTCAGCCCACAACAATTATGGTCAAAAATCTGATTTTTTTTACAAAGGGGATGGGGGTGTAGCAAAACTAAGGGGTTGGGCTCAGTAATTTTGCTTTGGGCCTTAAGGAGAAGGCCTGGTTGTTTTAGACAAAACAACGAGGTTTAAGGGGACGCTCATTTTGTTGTTTCACTTCTCTCTCTCACTTCTGATTCTCTCACTTGTTCTCTGTAATTCCTCCACCGGAGAAGAAAAATAGGCCGCGTCGGAAATCTCCTTGCGGCGGTGACAGCGGTGGCTGGGTTCAAAATCTCAACTTTTTGACATTAATCTCTTCCTCTCTTCTTCCTCATTACTAATTCAGCGTTTTATTTTGCAAAAACATGAGATTCAGCCTAGATCTAAAAGGGGACAACCGGAACCCTAGGGGTTCCGATTTGCATCTTCTACATGATTTGGTGAGATCTCTCCTTTCTTTGCTAGTTCTGAGGGGTTAGGTTCTTTGAAAACAATGATAAAAAAATTAGGGTTTATGTATTGCATGCATTACTGTATTTCTATATTTATGATGATTATGATGATGATTGTTGGCTTAGGAAAACTGAAACTTGAGGATTTGTTGTTCTAAGTAGTTCGTTTTTTTTTTATAAATGATTTTTCTGAAGGTTTTGGCTCTGTTTGTTTGGAAGGCTTGGTTTCTGAATTTCTATATTGTGGGCTTTGTATGTTTTTCTTTGTAAAATTGAAAAGAAAAATGTGAGTGATGACGGCTCTTAGATTTTCTGTTTTGGTGATGATGATCTGACTTAGGGTTTTGGCTCTGTCTGTTGTGATTCTGACTTTGTATATTTTGTAGAAAAAGAACTTGAAATGATTTTGAGGGTTTTGACAGTTTGTGTTGTTTTTTGTTTGAACTGTATGATGATTTGTGAGGGTTTTGACAGTTTGTGTTGGAATCTCTGTATATTTTTTTTGTAAAAAAAAAAGAAAATGATGCTATTGTTGATTCTCTCTTGAGGTAAACGAATGTTGGCTTTGTGTTTATTTTTGTTACAAGTTTTTCTGTTCCTTTAGTTTTTAATTGAACCTAAACTCTTGTTTTATAAAAGAATGCTAAGAAAAAGTTTCACAAAGTTTGTATATTTCTATGAAAAGAACTTGGAAGTAGTTTGAGAAATTACCTCTTTACTTGGTTGTTGTATTTGGTATCTTGTGGCTTGTTGACAATGATCCTTGAGGGTCCTGTGATGAAAGTAATGACCTGACTTTTTATCTTTTCTGTATATTCCTCTTTCTTGCCCCTAATACAAAAAACCTTCTTTTATATGCACAGTATGGCTGCCTTTTATATTGGTTGGTTTGTCCATTTTCTATGATAAAATTATGCTAATTGTGCTGGTTGACTTTGCTTGTTTGTAGTTGGTACAATGCCTGTTGTACTGACTTTGCTTTTTCTGTACTTGTTGTATATTTTCTGACTTTGGCTTCTCTTGTGATCCAAGACTTAAATGCTTGAGATTTTTTATATCCATCCCCCCCCCCCCTCTTTTGAGTTTACTCCTTTACTTTGTGATTTTCTGCATTGCTTCCTTTCAAACTTGTATTTGCTGATAGTTTTTTTTGTATTTTGTCACTTGTGGATTTTTGCTGTGAACCAAACTTTGCTTTGAGATTTGTGGTAAAGTACCCTAGGCCTATGACATGACTTTACAAATTTTGAGGCTCTTTGATTGTTGATTGTACTGGTTTTCTGATTTGAAACAACATGAGACTTTTGCTTGTTGATTTGATAATTTCTGATTTGAAGCAACATGAGACTTTTGCTTGTTGATTTGGTATTTTCTGATTTCCTCTTTATCTTTTGTGAACCAATATTGGGGATTTGCAAGAGATTAACCCTAGCCAATGATATATGATCCTGATTTTCTATTGCTTGTTGTACTGGTTTTTTTCTGAATTAAACCTGCACCTGTTACTTGATGAATTCTGGTTTGCACCTTTTAGTTTATTGTGAACCAAATCTTTTGAGATTTGCAATATAACTTTAGCCTATGATTAAACTGAAATTTAATGAGGCTTTTTGAGTTGTTTTAAATCATGTTGGGCTGAAATATGTTGGGCTCGTACTTGTGTTGGGCTTGAAACTCCACTTGCACTATTGTGAACCAACTCTTCTGAGATTTGAAATATAATTTTGGCCTATGATAAAACTGAAACTGTATGAGGCTTTTGAACACCAGACCTTCTTTTTTCTGAACTTCTGGTATTTTTCTGCCTGTTATGCTTATCCTGCTATTTCTTGCAGTTTGCTTGCATTATTTTTCTTGCTGCCAGTTATGCTTGCCCTGCTGTTTGTTGCAGTTTGCTTGCATTGTTTTTGAACCAAGTTTCCCCCTTTTGATTTGCAAACCATGAACCCTTAGGCCAATGATTAAGCAAAGAATGCATGAGGCCTTAGCATACAAACCCTTCTTTTCTCATTCAGCGGAAACCACCCCAATGATGAATTTAGGATTACCTTTGTATGTTTTGTTCATTTTCTGAATATTTGAACTACTAACAAACTTTTCCTTTTCTCTTTTCATGAACATGAAGCATGGATGGAAAGCAAAGGCTGTAGAGATTTCTTGAGGATGAAGACTTAGGATTTCTCTTTTAAACAATTTTTGTAATTTATTGCATTGGTAGATATTTCTTTTGTAAAATTCAAAATTTGTAATGTAATGAATACAATGCTTTTGAATAATATTGTGAAAATATTGTACCAAATTCAATCTTTGAATCTTGTAATTCTTATGTTTTTTTTAGTAAGAAACCTCATTCTAGGTAACTTGTATTTCAAGCAATCACTAAAGATGATCAAATAAAACAAAACTCTTTGCACTCCAATCAAACCTTTAAAACAAAAAAAATGAAATTTTGAGAATTCCATTTGATTAACTTAACCTCAAAGGCCTATGATCAAAAAGTCTTAATCTTCAATTCTTGTTCAAAATCTAAACTGGTAACCAAAATGAGTTCGCATGTAATTCTTGATTCAAACGGGATTTCATCATCTACCAAACATGTTTTAAGAACAATCGTCAGTCTTGTAGAATTAATAAACTTCAGCGAATTGTGTTTAAGAACATTTGAAATTTTGAAGACTCAATTATCCCTGAGAAATCCCAAACCCTAATTATTGATTTGTCGTCTAGGAAGAGAATCTGTCTGGTCGACCCTCGAGCTAATTGTATGCACCAGAAACCCTAGGATAACATCTTGTATGAAAATTTAGAGGGCAAATTTTGGGGTACAACAGGCCTACATATGCCATCCAAAGTAAACATTGAAAGGAGTATCAGAATAATTCTTTTTAGGATTCCGTTTCTAAAGGGGGGATGCTTTTCAAAACGAAGTGCTGAAGGAGATGCTTTTCTGAATAAAAATTCTGAAGGGGATGCTTTTCAGAGTGAAGTGTTGAAGGGGAAATGCGTTTGAGAACTCCTCTAAAGGAAATTCTCTCCAAAACTCGGTCTCTTGGGGAAATGCTTTTCAGGATTCTGTATCTGAAGGGGAAATGCTTTCCATAATGAAGCATTGAAGGAGATGCTTTTCAGAATGAAGTGCTGAAAGGGAAATGCATTTCAGAACTCTTCTGAAGGAAATGCTCGCCAGAACATGGTCTCTAGGGGAAATGCTTTTTAGGGTTCCATCTCTGAAGGGGGCATGCTTTTCAGAATGAAACAGTGAAGGAGAACGTTTTTAAGAATAAACTTCTGAAGGAGATGCTTTTCAGAATGAAGTGATGAAGGGGAGATGCGTTTCAGAACTCCTCTAAAGGAAATTCTCACCAGAACTCGGTCTCTAGAGAAAATGCTTTTCAGGGTTCCATCTTTGAAAAGGACATGCTTTTCAAAATGAAGTGCTGAAGGAGAATTATTTTCAGAATAAACTTCTAAAGGAGATGTTTTTCATAATGAAGTGTTTAAGGGGAGATGCGTCTCAGAACTCCTCTGAAGGAAATTCTCTCCAAAACTCGGTCTCTGGGGGAAATCACTTGGTCATGTAGATAGTCGCCCCGTCTTGTTTCGGGAATTGATCCATAACCTTTCTGTAAATTACTGGTAATATCTTTCCGTTTTACGAACTCAACCTGAAAATACAAAGTTAGTTATGTGCAATGTCATGATGTCTATAATGCATTATGTAATGATGCTCTCAATATAAATGAGAATGTTATATGCGTTTTGTATGAATATTTTATGATATTTTTGTAATTGATATATGGATGCAATGTGTTATTGGAGCGTATCAGTAGCCTTGTATAATAATGCTTGACTGGGAAAAATAAATCCCTGATTGTTGCTGGTATGAAGAGAATAGTTCTTCAACTTGACTATACTGGGGACTTCTGCTTTCAGTTTGAGGACATTCCACTAGGGATCTTTGACTTCTGCTTGGGGATAGAAGCATTCAGGGAGAGTCGGTCATCCATCGTTCTTTGTAAAATTTGTATTCTGACTGGAAATGAAAGAACTAATATTCTCTGATGTGTTGTTTGACCGAGTTTCGGATATGAATATTAGCTCTTCTAGGGAGGATAACATTGGATGTCATCTGGTCGGAGAAGAGAATTTTGTCGAGGGATTTTTGCAATGCTAGAGAAATAAACTTCGTTGTGGAAATAAAACCTATAAACTATGGCTGCTTCACTGGAGAAATAATCTTTGATGGGGATTAACTTGTGGGGAAAGATCTGTGGGAATTTATGGTCAACTTTGAATGTTTATCCCAACTCCTGGAATCTTTCGTAAATACTAATCATATTTGTATGCATATATTTGTAAACGGTAATCATATTCTAATGCATATGTTCATTCAATATAATCATTGTACGTTGCAAAAAAAAACAAATAAAATAAAATAAAAATTGTAACTGATTGCATTGATTTGGAAAGTTTGTCTATAAACTGACAGTTTTATACAAAGAGACAGAAATCCTAGTAAGAGGAAATCTTCATAAAAGAAAAAGGTGTACAAAGAGAAAAAGGAAAACATATATGTGGAAATGATCCCATCGAGTTCCAACTCTGCTATTGTCCCTATGTCTTCAAGCATCTCATCCCTCAATGTCGGAAGAAGTTGATTGAATTGATCTGTACCATTCGAACTAGAAATCGGTAATCATGCTGACTGTAAGTAGATGGGTGATCCGACGGAACATGGTCTTACGCTTTAATCCCTAACTTTTGCTTGGACCTTCCTTTCGGGTTTTCAATCCACCGAAATATCTTTTTTTGCCCAAGCTGCCCTTTCAGGTTTTCAACTTTCCGGATGTACGTTCTTTTTATATATATATCCCTAATTTTTTCCCGAACCATTTTGGTTTGCCGGGATTCCCTTATTTTTGCCTAGGCCAGTCAACCTAGTGGGTCTATTTTATGCGTAATATTTTTTAACTATGTCTGCATTCACAGGGTGTGGAAGATCTTCACCGTCAATGGTGGTAAGTATCATAGCACCACCAGAAAATATCTTCTTAATTGCAAGTGGCCCTTCTTATGTTGGAGTCTATTTTCCCATGGGATCACCTTGTGGTAAGATGATGCGCTTTATAACTAGATCACCAGTCTAGTACACCTTATGTCTAACTTTCTTATTGAAGGCCTTGATCACGCGCTTCTGATACATCTAACCATGTCAAACAACTGCAAGCCTTTTCTCATCAATCAAATTTATCTGGTCCATCCTAGTCTGAATCCACTCGTCTTCGTCTAAACCTACGTCTTTCATAATTCTAAGAGAATCAATCTGGACCTCGACAGGCAGGATAGCCTCCATACCGTAGACTAGAGAAAATGGAGTTTCTCGATTGATATACGAGCTGAAGTGAGATAACCATGAAGAGCAAATGGTAACATCTCGTGCCAATCTTTGTATGTCACCATCATCTTCTGCAAAATCTTCTTGATGTTATTATTGGTCATTCATCTTTGGTCAATACGGAGAAGAATTATGTTTTTAATCTTGAACTGCATGCAAAGTTCCGTGATCATGGTATTTTTGAGATTGGTACCATTATCTATGATGATCATCTCAGGTATGCCATACCGACAGATGAGGTTATACTTAATGAACTAGGCTAACACATTCTTGATAATAGAGGAAAATGAGATTGCTTTAACCCACTTCTTAAAATAATCAATAGCGACCAGTATGAAACAATGCCCATTGGAAGCAGTAGGCTTAATCTCTCCAATCATATCAATGCCCCAGATTGTAAACGGCCAAGGAGAAGTCAATACATTTAGAGGAAGCAGTGGCACATGTACTTTGTCAGCATAAATCTGGCATTTGTGACAAGTTCTGGAATGACGATGGCAAACAGTTTCCATGTTTGACCAATAATAACCCACTCTCAGAATATTCTTAGTCGTTGTATGTCCACTGGAGTGATTACCAAAGAAATCTTCGTGCATATCTTCCATAATCTACTCATCTTCTTTCTTGTCTACACAACAAAGCAAAGTTGAATCATGGTTGCGCTTGTAAAAAATTTCCTTACTCAGAAAGAACTTGGCTGAGAACTTCCGTAGGAATTTCTTATCTTTAATAAATGCCCCTTCAGGATACTCTTGAGTCTCGAGGTATTTTTTCACTTCTTGGTACCAAGGCTTTTCCTCTACTCCATTAGTATTGACTTCGTAGCAATGCGCCGGTTCTTCTAGTCTCTCAATAGTAATTTGAGGAGCTTCATTGTCCCATCTGACTTTGAACATAGATGACATGGTAGCTAGTGGGTCTGCCAATTGATTCTCTTCTCGCGAAATATGTTCAAAAGTGATTTCTTCGAAGTATGGAATTAATGTCAACACATGCTCTCGATAAGGGATGAGATTTGGGTGCTTCGTATCCCATTCTCCCTTAATCTGACTAATTACTAGGGTTGAGTTGCCATATACGTTCAAGAATTTAATTCTCATATCAATAGCAGCCTTGGTACCCATGATACATGCTTTGTATTCTGCCATGTTCTTGGTACAATCAAAACATAATCTGGTGGTGAAGGGCGTATGGAAACCCTTGGAAGAGACAATAGCACCAATTCCATTACCAAGTGCGTTGGAAGTTCCATCAAACACCATAGTCCATCGGGATCCTGGCCCAGACCCTTCATGCAGTCCAGGTTCTTCATAGTCAGTGACTAGCATAATATTCTCATCCGGGAACTCAAAATTTATAGAATGATAGTCGTCTACAGCTTGATTAGCCAAATGATTTGCCAATACACTTCCTTTGATTGCTTTCTGAGTAGTTTAATAAATATTGTATTCTATCAAGACCATTTTCCATCTTGCTATTCTTCCGGAGAGAGCGGGCTTCTCGAATATGTATTTTATTGGATCCATCTTAGAGATCAACAAGGTGGTATGAGTCAACATATATTGTCTTAGTCGGCGAGAAGCTGATGCCAAAGTGCATCAAGTTTTCTCGAGCAGTGAGTATCTTGTTTCACATTCGGTAAACTTTTTGCTAAATTAGTATATTGCATGCTCTTTTCGACCAGACTTGTCATGCTGCCCTGGTACACACCCCATTGAGTTCTCTAACACTATTAAGTACATGATTAGAGGTCTTCCTTTAACCAATAACATCACAATTGGAGGTTTTTGGAGGTACTCTTTGATTTTTTCAAAGGCTATCTGGCAATCTTCGTTCCACCTTATTACTTGATCCTTCTTTAGTAACTTGAATATTGGCTCACAAGTAGCAGTTAAATGGGAAATAAATTTGGCAATATAGGTCAATCGTCCCAGGAAACCCCTGACTTCCTTTTCAGTTTTGGGAGTTGGCATTTCTTGAATAGCTTTAACCTTGGTTGGATCAACTTCAATACCTTTAGCACTGACGATGAACCTAGGAGCTTATCTGATCTTACCCCAAATATGCATTTGTTTGGAATCAACCTCCGCTTATATTTCTTCAATCTTTCAAACAGCTTGTGTAGGTGGTCAAGATGTTCTTCTTCAGTTTGGGATCTGGCTATGATGTCATCAACATAAGTCTCTATCTCGTGATGGATCATATCATGGAACAAAGCTACCATAGCATGCTAATACGTCACACTTGCGTTCTTCAAACCGAAAGGCATGACTTTGTAACAGAAAGTGCCCCACTGTGTGACAAAAGTAATCTTTTTTATGTCTTTAGGTGCCATCTTGATTTGATTATATCCGGAGAAACCATCCATGAAAGAAAATACTTTGTGATGAGCGGTATTGTCAACCAGAACATCAATATGTGGAAGCGGGAAGTCATCTTTAGGGCTTTCTCTATTCAGATCCCTGTAGTTTATACATATATGCACCTTACCATCTTTTTAGGTATTAGCACCACATTTTCAACCCACTAAGGATAGGAAGTTACAGCCAATAAACCTGCATTGAACTGCTTCATAACCTCAACTTTCATCTTTTCAGACATCTTAGGACGCATGCGACAAACTTTATGCTTTATAGGGAGACAACCTTCCTTCGTCGGTAGATCGTGGACCACAATATCAGCATCAAGCCCTGGCATGTCTTCATACGACCAAGCAAAGATCTCAACATAATCATACAACATCTGAATTAACCTCTTTTTGACATTGTCTTCTAGGTTAGCACCTATCTTGATATATTTCTTGTCCTCTTCGGTACCCAAGTTCACAACCTCGACTGGATCTTCATGTGGTCGCATGGCTCTTTCTTCTTGAATTAACAACCTAGCAAGTTCTCCAGGTATTTCACAATCTTCCTCACCTCCGTCCTCGGCTTGGTAGATTGGATTTTCAAAGTCATAATTGGCAATAGCATGACTGTTATCAATGGGATCCAAGGTGGATGTGGATCTGCAATTTTTTGTGTAGGTGTATGTAAGAATACATAGTTATTTTGAAAATAATAAAGCAAAAGAAATACATAGAGAGTAAAATTTGAGTGCAAACGTCCAATAATTTATTAATGAACATATGCTGATGAATAATGACAATCCTAACAAATGGACCGTTATGCCTCGGGTAAGGCGTAAGGCTTAAAGTCATTGTTTAAATTACATAAACAAACTTAAAAGAAAGAAAAACAAAAAATAGCATTTACTCATGACTAAAGGAGATCGGTATAAAGTCTTTAGCCTTCTAATTATTTATCCCATTGTCGATAGTAGGGAAGATCCAATTGTCTATGTCGCAGCCATTATCATCGTCTTCCACATCGTTAACATGATTGTTGTGAAATCCATTACTGTTGATGCGGAATGGCGGTCTCCTAGAATTGGCACGAGCACGACGAACAACCTTTTGAGCCTGAGAAGTGAAACCCAAATCAAACATGTCGGATTTGTAAGGAATATTGGGAAGATGGCCCCAAATAGTGCAACCAACTTCTTCAACCACACCCCCAGCGTCTTTCAGAGAAGCCATTTGGAGTCTTAGGAACAACAGAAGCTGTTTTATCAATCGAGGTTGTCTGAGAAACAACTTCAAAGGCCTGGCAAGGAGTCTAGATGAATTCACCATCCACCTTTACACACTTGAAAGAATTCAAATGGCTTACCATATATTCTTCTTCGTCGCAAACTGTACTGATCTTTCCCCTCATGGGATACTTCAACTTCTGGTGTAAGGTGGAAGTGACGGCACCTGCCCCGTGAATCCAACGGCGTCCCAACGAACAATAATAGGCTGACCGAATATGCATTACATAGAAAGTAGATTCGAAGACCTGGGAACCCACTTTGGACGGAAGATCCACCTCTCTATGCACCATTTTCTTTGAACCATCAAAAGCTCTCACCATAATGTCACTGGATTTTAGGACGATCCCTTCACAGTCAAGTTTATCTAAAGCAGCCTTTGGCAAGACGTTCAAAGAGGAACCTATTTCCACCAACACATGAGATAAGGTAGTTCCCCTGCACTTAATAGAGACATGCAGGGCCTTATTATGATTCCTTATTGCAGGAGTTAAGTCTGCATCAGAAAAGCCTAGCCCGTTATCAGTCTTCAGGCTAGCTATATGATTTTCAAACTAATCATCAGAGATCTCTTACGGTACATGGAAAGATTTCAAAAATTTCACCAACGCCTGAGCATGAGCTTCGGAGCATAACAATAGGGATAACATATATATTTTGTAGGGGGTCTACCCCAGCTGTTCAATAATCCTATAGTCACTCGTTCGGATAATCTTTAATATTTTCTCCATCTCTTGCTTGGAGGGGTCTTTGACAGTAACTTCTTTGGTGACTATGTGTGGGCAGGCTCGGTTCTATGTTCTTCATCCTGGGTCTCAGTAGTAGATTCTATAGCAGTGATACGAACTGGTGCAGTAACCATATTTGAAGATATCTCTGGATAGAAAACCCTTCCACTTCTAGTAACCTTACTAGTCCCCGCAATATTGGCAACGTCAGGATTAGTAACTTCAACATTTTCCTCTTCAATAGTCAACGGTTTCTGCTTGACTCCATGATAGTAGACATCATCTCCATAATCCTAAGGGACAACCTTATCATAGGAATACAGAATTGGCCCAGGAGCAGTAATAATCATGGGAGCGACTTTAGGTTCGGCGGTAATCTTCACATGACCCTTAGAAGTGATCCTTATTGGGGTACCAGAAATTATAGACACGTCTTCAAGATTCAAGTCTTGGGAAATAATATCCACGGGAGGAGTCTTCTCAACAAGAATTTTCTCAAAAAGAATCTCACGGTCATCCATCAGACATTGAATACCTTTTTTCAGCAATGCATAACCATTGGATTGGGATGCACAGTAGTAGCAGTGTTCAGCACAACCTGGAAATAAACTGGCTTGCAATAGCTTTACCTTAACAATCATCAGGGGAGTAGTCAAATCATTCATAGTAGAAACATAAGAAACATCTTCAATAGCATTAATGCCCTTGTCATGATTGGGTATAGGTGCAGTAATCACATTAGGAGTCTTAGGAGGGTCAAATTCAATTTCCTTGGCGTCAATCATGTCTTGGATCTTATTCTTCAGGGCTCAACAGTTACTAGTGTCGTGTCTGGGGTTGTTAGAGTGATACACACACCTTTCATTAGAGGAAGTGTTGGGATTTGGAGGAGGATCTCTCGATGTAACCAGCCCTGCCTTCAACATATGTTGCAACGCTTGGGCCAACGCCATGTTGATCTTTGTAAACTGTCTCCTGGGCGTGTCCTGCCTATGCTAATTATTTGGTTGTTGTTGCACTGGCACAGGATTGGAAATCAGTACAACCCCCACAGATTCATTTCAATCGCTCTTATTACGACCCTTCTAGATGTACACAACATTGGATTCCTTCTTACCATTATAAGGCTTCTTCACAACATTTGAAGATGTAGCCACTTGAATTTTATCGCTTCTAATTCCACTCTCAACATGTTCCCCAGTCAAAATTAGTTTAGTGAAACCAGCCGAAGAACTCCCAATAAGATGATTATAAAAAGGACATGTCAATGTGCTCATAAACATGTCAACTAGCTCTCTATCACCCAAAGGAGGTTGGACTCGGCCTGCAAGATCTCTTCATTTCTAGGCATACTCTTTAAAGCCTTCATCAGAATCCATGGTCATGCTCTGCAGTTGCATACGGGTTGGTGCAAGATCAGCATTGTATTGGTATTGCTTTTAGAAAGCATCAGTCAAATCTTACCAAGTGTGAATATTGGCCCCTTCAAGTTGAAAGAACCATTCCAGTTGTGTTCTAAGCAAGCTCTCTTGAAACAAATGAACCCACAGGTTCTTGTTAATTGTGTGCGGTTGGATTTTCCGATCATAATATCTTAAATGCAGCTTAGGATAAGAAATGCCATCATATTTAGCTAAGACATGAGTTTTGAATTTAGGATGGATGATAACTCCTGAAACTAGACCTAAATCATCCAAATTCAGTCCAGGCACCTTCTGGATCTCCATAGCTCTTAGACGCTCTTCCAGCAATTTGTATTTCTCATCGGCCGGGGGATACTCCTCATCCAGGTAATCATCTTCCTCTTCATCAAGACATTTGTTAGAACCAGGGCTGCTTCTTTCAGTTTTCACACTCTTATTGTCTTCATCCTGTTTGTCATCTTCATCAGATGGGATGTTAAGATCTCGAGCTTGCTTGACAGGACCTCTGAACCTTCTTCACATGTTAAGAATTCCAATTGTTTTCTTCACTTTCTTTTTCTTCTCACTGGTGACCAGTACATTTAGCTCTTCCCGCCCCTTGTCTAAGTTCACGAACATCTGTTGGAATTGAGCATTCTGGGCTTAAAGATCTCTGACTATTTGTTCAAGATCCATTTTTTTACTGAAATAAACAACAAGAAGATGAGAAAACCTGTCTTGAAAGTACCTATTATGTAATGAGATGCATGATATGTAGATTCAAATTTAATGTTTTCAAGGATCTCGCGGGATAGAAAAAAGATTGAAACGAAATTTGGCCGCAACTTTGACTTGTGAACTTTGAGTCTTCATTTTTGGAAGTCCTTCCATTAGAATTAAGCTCACCATATCGAGTAGCTCCTAGCCTTTGACTCAAAGAACGTATTTTGATCTTTGATGGTGTCTGATTAGAAGAAAATAAATCTTCTTTCCCCTTGCTAGCAGTCCGACTTCAAATCCTGCAACAAA
Source organism: Vicia faba (assembly GCA_948472305.1). Lineage (NCBI taxonomy): Eukaryota > Viridiplantae > Streptophyta > Magnoliopsida > Fabales > Fabaceae > Vicia > Vicia faba. The sequence goes on from OX451738.1 coordinate 894,461,984, forward strand.
GATCCCTAAGATCCTTGAAATGGTTAGTAAATTCCATGTCGGATGTTATGATGTCATGATGTTATGTTTATGTTTAAACAGATAGAAAACACAAACAAATAATACAAAATCCTTCGGTTTAAAGTCTTGCACGGGTTCCATAGGTAAGTTCCCTTCTCTATTGAAGTTAAGTTGGCTCAACATGTCCCAAAATAGTAATCAGGTTCTAGGGATCTCATATCACGGATCTTTCTCGAAGGTTTTATTTTAGTACAACAACTGACTTGCCACCAAAACATCCAGTGAGTCATATCTCAATGAGTGTAGTATCGAGTATCAACCAACCTTGGACTGCACCAAATTCGGCCATCTCACTACCTTCTAATGGCTAAGATGGGTCAATTAAGGTTCTAAAAGTCAGTTAGTGCTAATGACACCACACGGAAGCCTAATATTATCCTCGACTGACTCAAGGAAAATTAGTACAATCCAAAGTTCCGCACTAACTTTAGCCATCACTATAACCATATCGGTCTATGATGTACATTTTTCCTGATCTATTGCTACTTACCTAAGGCATCCCTAGATCCAGGTGTAGGATCTTACAAGTAAATAAACCCAAGAAACCCTTAAAAGTAAATCAATCAAAGAAAACAATTCAAGAAAATAAAGTGATCTAACCCTAAGGTAACCCCTCTTTTTTAAGTATTTCCCAATAGAGTCGTCAGCTCTGTAATATGGTGGGAGAATTGACCTTTGCGTTTTATCGCAAATGTGCGGATAGCTAGAGTCGCCACCGACTTTTCTTTTATCCAATATTTAGGAAAGGTGAAAAGAACAGGAAAGACCTTTGATAGATTTTGAGTTCGGGGGGTAAGTTATGAAAAGGGAAGGTGTTAGCACCCTTTTCATCTGTAGTTATCTACGGGATCTTAATCGCTAGTTCACTTTTGAAAATTGCTTTTTTATGTAAGTGTTTTGAAAAATATTTTGAAAATCCAAAGTACGGATAACTTTGTAATGGTTCTTGTATCATTCCTCAAGAACGCGTACAAACTGTTTCAGAAAACATTTTTGAAAGTGATGTGTGAAAAGGTGTTTTTTATAGAAAAGTTATGAGCGAGCGATTAACAGTTTTACCCACTCAAGGTCGTTCTTGTTATTTTCCTTCACCTTTAGAGATAGTGTTATCCGTACCATTAGTTGGTAGGTAGCCCCATCTATTGGATGTGAAGGGACAATTAAAGGATCATCGTATGGTCATTGAAGGAAACAGATAAGGATACTTTAGCAATTTATCGGAGGGACTAGATCATTTTTCGTAGGCAACATCGAAGGGTCATCGAGGGACTATGATATTTTATTTGGAGGGACTTTACTAAAGTATCCCTATTTTTGAGGGACTTGACCAATTATCCGTAAGGCAACGAAGAGAGGTTACCCTAGAGGTTCAAGTGTGAAAGTGATTCAATTCAGTTATTTTATCTTGTATTTAAGGTTATGATATCGTTTGATTATTATCTTGCCATACACGCCTAATTACTAACAACATATAATACAACATAATTATAAATGTGCGGAAAATAAAGGTCCTACGCCATTACATGGCTTCAGGGCAGTTACATAATAAAGATGCATAAAATAAAACCCTAAAACTATTACATCCTGGGAGTAGATACATACTACAGAAAAAGTGCGAGAAAAATAAACCTACATTATTACAATCAAATAATACGACCTATACACTTTTATCTAAAAAATAAAATAGCAAAAAAAAAAAGAAAATATGAGAAAAAGTTTTGGTATTTTAGAAAATAATTTTTAATGATAAAAATAATTAATAAACCTTACATTTTTAATTGATTTTAATATTTTAAAAATAGGTTCAATTAATAAATAAAAAGAAAAGTCAAAATTTAAATTTTTAAAAACTAAACCTAATTTAATTGGTATTAGAAAAGATATTAGGTTAATTAAGAAAAAAATTAGGTTTTAATTAGGGTTAATTAAAAGAAATGGAAAATCAATGAAAATAAGAATAAAAAAATAGGGTTAGTGAAAAAGAAGCAAAATATTTGCATGGGGTGGGTGTTGAACCCACACCCTCAAGGTTCATAGCCTATACTCCTTTCCACTGCGCCACCGCGCTGTTGGTGTTAGGAAAATAAACATTGGATAACATATTAAGAACCTGCACGTTAGTTTGAAAATAAACAAAATAAAATGCAAGACGCATGGAATCGAACCCATGCCTTTCTGTTTAAAACGCGCGCCCTTCACTATCTATGTTGCATATCCAATTTGTTAATATAACACAAATAAAACAATATATTATAATTCAGTGGACCGGAGAGGCACCGAAACCCTAGCTCCGGTCGTCTTCTCCAGCGAGGCTTTTTCTTTTACCTGTAAAATAACGCACATTAGAGAGAAAAGTGAACCCTATCCCCCTAAATCGACCCTCCTGAATCCAATGGAGGGGTTATTTTGGTCTGAAACTGATTGCATTATGAGTTTCGAAACAAAAATCTGATTGTGCCCTAACAATGGCACTTTGTTGTTCATGCGCTAGAGTTAACATATTATGCATCAAACTTGTTCTAAAAATGGATATGAACACATGTAAATAAATCAAGTTAGTTAACAATGCATAAATTAAAGGTTTGGATTTGAAAAAAATACCAAAGCTGGTAAGCATAAAACGTGGTGTTCTTGCGTGCTTTAGGCATCAAGGAGGACAGGGATGACCTCCTGGGATCCTCAAAGAGATGATGAAAGGCTTGGTTTTGATTGTAAGAGGTTGGAGACAAGGTTTTGTTCTTTCCCTAGTTTTGACAACTTTTGGAATTTTTAGGAGTGTGTTCTTGAGGGATTTTTTGTGTCTTTAGTGTATGAATGTCTTGGGTATCTATAAAACAAGGTATTAAGTTAAAAAAACTGAATTGAATCCAAGTCTTTCATGGTGAAACATTTTTATTGAAAAACTTGCATGTAATTTTCCTTTTTTAGCCAATCATGTGCCAATCAATCCCACATATTTTACTAATTGATTATTTGATTTTCAGCTTTGTAATTTGATTCCAAACAATAATTATGCGCCTCATATCTTATGATTTTTTATTTAATTGATTTACTTTGCTTTTAATTAAATAAAATCAAAATAAAAGAAATAAAAAACACAAAAAATAAATAGGTGGACCTCAAAAGAAAAGCATATTAGCCCAAAACTTCAAGTTTGATCAATTTGGGTTTCATGCATTTTCTCAAAATTGTCCAACTTGCTCCAATCATAACTCTCAATTTTTATCATATGAAGGTGATCTAAGACTTTTTATAAACCTCAAGATATCCTCTACAATCTCTATGTTGGTCATTTTTCCATTTAAATATTTTAACTTGATGCAAATTTCTTTGACAAAAAGTGTCTTTTTGTTGATTTTTAAAATGACCTATAATGTCTTGTCTCATATCTCTCAAATGAAGCATTTTTGGGCCTTGAGCTTAGAGTGACGAAGTTGTAGAGAATTGAATATCCTTAAAAATTAGATTTGTTTTAGAAAAATATGATGAAGCATGTGAAAGTTGTACTTGGTCAAAGTTCGGTTGATTTCTCCTAAAGAAAACCCTAATTTAGCAACTTTTGACTTTTGATGAATCTTGAGTTATCTTGATGAATCATGATCAATCCTTGATCAAATGATGAATGCAACTTCAAAATATTGATGTTGATAAAAATCTTGAAGTTTGACTGTATGTTGACCATAGTTGACTTTTTATTCAATACAATTGATTTTCACTCATCAGAGCAATTGATTAAGTAAATTTGTACTACAGGGCTTGAAATTTGACATGAGGATACCTTGATACATATGAGAAACCATGAAGTCCAGTTGAGGCATTAGAAGTACAATTTCCTCTGAGAAAACCAAAACCCTAATTATAGGCCACTGCTTAGGAGGGGGATCATCTGATCATTCTTGAGTAGTCTTTAACACTTGATAACCTTAGGAGCACGGGAAATTCTTTTGAAAATGAGAGGGAAAATTTTGGGGTACAGCAGTCTTAAATGTCCTTTTCTTTGACAATAGGGATTTTAAGATCAAATTGTTCTTGGTGTCAAACAATTTCAAAACTCCATCTTTCATGACAACTGAGAAAACTTTTTCGACTAGTTGTCCAACACTTAGCACGTTGCACTTTATTCCAGGTAAATAAAGCACATCTTTGATCATAGCTTTCCCTCCATTACTCATTTGAAAGACTATATTTCCAGTACCTTCTGCTTGCAACAAACTATTATCATCAAGTTTTACCTTGCTCTTCTTCGACTCGTCAAAATCTGCCAACCACTATTTTTGACCAGACAAGTGGTTCGAGCAACCCAAGTCAAGAAACCAGATTTTGGATTCGACATGGTTATCTGCAATTGCAGCCTTAACCACCATACCACCTTCAGAATCATCTGAATATTGGTGTGGAAGGTTCACTCCTTCTTTCTTGCTTGTCGATCCCTTATCTTTTCTGTACCAACAATTTTTGGCTACATGACCCCACTTTTCACAGTTATAGCACTGCGCACCTTTTTTATCTTCTTTTCCCTTTCGATAGTTTCCTCCTCATCCTTTCGAGGATTCAGAAGCTCCACTTTTGACCTGATGTTTGTGAGGTTTCGAACAAGACTTCTTGCCCTGAGTCTTGTCCAACTTGCCTTTCAATTTGTTGGAACCACCATCCTTTTTCTATTACTGAGCTTGCAGAGTCCGTATCGAGTCTTGGACGTATTTCCTTTCGATAGTCCCCATCTCATGTGCCTCCAACGAACCAACCAAATCTTCCACTTTAGTGGTTTCAAGATTGTTAGATTCTTGAATAGCTACGATAACGTGATCAAAGTGAGAGGTCAACATTCTCATTACCTTCTCAACTATCATCTTATCAGTTATGGTTTCACCACAATCCTTCATGAGATGGATGAGTTTTTGAACCTTCGACACATATTCTACAACTTTTTCATCTTCTCCCGTCGACCACAACTCGTATTGTCGATGCAAGGTTTGTAACTTGACAACCTTGACTTTCTCATCTCCTTCATAATACTTCACCAAAATATCCCATGCCTTCTTCTCTGTTTCAATATGAGAGATTAGTTCGAAATTAACAGCATCTACCGCCGTCTGAATGCAATAAGCAGCCTTGCAATCTTTCTTCTTAACTTCGTTGTGGGCTTTTTTCTGTTTGTCGGTTGTATTTGCAGCCAACGTAGGAACGCCGTCGGTAACCACTTCTAGGGTTTCATAGAAGTCAAACAAGGATTGCATCTGTTTTTTTTCATCGGATCCAATTCTTGCTGTCAAGTATTGGAAGAGAATTCAGAATACCCTTATCACTAGCCATCTTCGCAGCGGTTGATTCACTTGTCCTAGTAACACGATATCTGACGTGAAATTCTTGAAAACTCGACCAAGAATAATAACCAGGCTCTGATACCAATTTGTTAGTGCGTAAGACACTTTAGTGAGGAGAGAAAGAGGAAATAATAAAGAAAATAATGATTTATATTATGGAATTGTACAAATAATGATACAGACTAAGACTATTTATATACAACCCCAATTGGACTTGGATCTACACAACTTGGATTATATTTAAATATTAAATCTAATCAAATCTAATCTAATCTAATATTTTAACAAATCTAATTTAATATTTCAACATAAACAAGGATGCAAAATGATTGAATTGATATAAAACTTGGACTTAATAATTAATTAAATAAAAGATTAAGTGGGTAATTATAGCTATTAATTTGATGTTTATAAAAATTAAAATCGAGAATCAAACTAAATTACCTCAGTTGTTATTGATTATTGAATGGAATCAATTTTTTTTAAATTTGATTTAATTTAAATTATCAATTTAATCAATTTTTTTCTAATCAACTTACACTCTTAGAATTTTTCACAAATATTCAATTTAAGTACTAAACTATCATTATTTTTCCTATAAATACTAAAATACCATTTTTTCCAAACAAAAATAATAATATTTTAAAATACATCCACCAATTAATTGAGCTGAATCTCTTATTTTTTAATCATATTTTATTTTCATGCGAATTTTCATAAGAAACTTTACCTCTTTAAAATTTTCGACGGATTATGTTACAGAAATTCCTTCCTACGGAATTTCCTACAAACATACTTACAAATTTTAATAAAATCATATTTAAAAAATCATATTTTTGAAGAATCCGCGTATAATTTCATAAGAGATTAATTTTACATAAAATTTTGCGGATAAAATCTACAAATAATTTAAAAAAAGTAACATAGGACCATCAAAACATTGGACAGACTTTCAATAACAAAATTTTTTTGTTTGAAAACATAATAACTTAACAATAAGTGGGAAAAGTATAGTGTTTTAGAGAATAATTAAAAAAATGATATTTTGGTGAAAAACTCATAAGTCTTATATATATATATACAATAAACGAGTCAAAATAATTATAAATTAAATATTTTTTAATTTAATAATTTATTAATTAAATTTTCATTTCTTAAAAATAAATAAGTGAATTATCACATATTCTACGCGTGTATTTTTATAGTCAGATAATTGAATTGAATTCTCGAGACATATAGAACAAATCATATTGAGCAACACTATTATGAGTAAAACTGATTATGGTACATGCATTAATATTTCACGTGGGTGAAGATAGAAAGTGTCACTTTCTCTTCCATATTATGAATCTACACAAAAATTGAAACATTAAATACCGTATCTCTGTGAGGGAATACATGAATGAGATGTGGTAGCAATACATGAGCCGCTACTAATTAACCAAAGTAGTTGAACTTTAATCAAAACTACTTGTTCAACTTGGCATCAAATTCCACTACATATATATATTAGTGACTTCTCAACGAACACATCATCACAAAAATTATCTACAATAATTTCAACATGTGAATAGGTCCTACCTAGCAAAATAACCTACCTCTAGTTTGCCTTCAAATAGTAACCAAACAGTGTTACATGGTCCCTTCAAGCTTTCAATTCTAGCACGACACATTGACACATGAACATATCTAAGTTTACTAGATGATTAGAATGCGACTTCATATGGTATTCAATTTATGTGGATGGAAGAAAATGGCAATATGCATTGGAGGTTCTTAAATATGTAAACATTAAAGCTAGAAAAGTTATGCTATGCTATATGTCGTGTAGCATAATCAAATGCTGTAACCATTTGCTGGTGTAATAAATTTTCGTCTTCATAAGCGTGCTAATGAATTTCAAAGTATGCAAATCAATGGTGCAACATTTGCTTGGTTTGGTGGAAATTACAATGCTCAGCAGTCAACATATGAAACTTTGTACTGATTTACTAGCATTCATATCCATCATACTTATTTAAATTTTTTAAATGGGTTCCACTCATTTTTTTAATCATATTATATTTTAAAATTGTTTAAATAATTCAATTATATTTTTCAAATATCTATATTATTCATTAAAAAATTTAAAATTAATTCCACCAAACCACACAATATTCTCCACATTCATATTATATAATTAAATTTAGTATATTAAGAAGGAAAGAAACGCTCTAACATTAAATAGTATGTAAGTTAAAAAACTAATATCCCATTCAATTATCCATGCTTTTCTGACACACTATTTTAGAAATCTGTGTAACAACGTTTAAAAGCTATCAATAATCATGCTCTTACAACTTTTCTTATTACAAAAAAAAAAGTTATTTTTTGGCACTCTAGTAAAAAGGTAATCATGCTGATTGTGACGGACTCTTTCATGATCATGTTGAAAAGTAAATAGAATTTCTCTAATATACTCATTATATTAGATAAAGACATTTTTAAACATATATTTTATTCTTCGAATTGATTATTTATAAGATTAAGATATTTTAACCTTCGTGTGATGGTAGTAAATTTTATAAGTGTTGTTTCCTTTAGATATTAGAGGTCGATGTTGGAAATGAAATTGTTTGGAGGAACTGCTAGTCGAGATGAAGACTTAATCTAGGAATTGTTCATGAAGAAAATTGTTAAGGTTGTTGATCGTTAATGCCTCTTTTGCCACAACTAAAAGATACTCAGAGTGGGCTTCTTGTATTTTGGTCCTATATGAGTATCACCAAATTATTATTTTTTTGTGTGCCTAATAATGTGTCAAACTAATCATATAGGAGATACATTTTTCTGATTTGATAAAGAGTTGAAAAATTCAGTAGAAGACATCATGGTTGGTAAATATCCTTTCTTAAGGGAACTTTAATGGAGGTGGCTTGTTTACCCATTAGAGTCGAGGGATTAAGTTTGTACTCTACGGTGGATGTTGTCTCATATACTTTTATGACTTCTACGATTCAATTTTAGGTGTTACAAGATCATATTTTGAGAGACACTAGGATGTATGATATGGACTCTAATTTTGACCTTAGTTATTTTACTAGCAAGTACATTGTGCCTCCTAAAGAATAACATGATTTGGCGAGTGCTCTTTTTAGTAAAAGTGTTCATGACTTGGACATAAAGTTTGATATGACAACAAGACAAAAAGAAGTTTTTGGTTTGCAAGCAACCCATGCTCATGATTTTTTACCTGTTATTCCTGTTGTTGAGATAGACCAACACATGTCATCGATAGAGTATCTTACTATTCTTATACAGCGCCTTATGATTCTTGTATTTCCTATTGATGAGATTTTCACTATTTATCATTAGACGTGCTTGAATACATTTATGGAACATGAGATTCATCGTAGGGAGCTTCCATACTTCAAATATCGACATGACTTCGTTAGAGATGTCTCATTAGATATATTTTGGTGGATCGGAGTATTTGTGAAGAAAGATACACATATGAATTTCATTATTGACCCACAGGAAGTGACGCTGACACTTAGTCCAATAGATGTCTTGTATACATGTGATTGGGAGAGAAACATGCATGTGTGAACTTTATTGAGATTTTTCCACTAGTAGGAATAAGGTCTAGAGGTTTTACTGCAGAACAGGAAACTCTCAAGCCACCTCAAGTAAATTGGTCAAACATGAGAAAAAGTGTTCTAGCAATCAACATGCCTTTAAATCATTTTAACGTGCTCTTGAAATTTACACTTTTAAAGATCTAACAAGCGAGAGTGCTTTTAAAATCAATTTTATTAGTTGAAGAAGATGATGATGAAGAAGAAAAAAGAAGTTGGACAAGTGACTCCAAATATAAGAAAAAAAGGGGGAGGGGTTGAATTGTATGAGTTTTAAAATGATGTTCAATTAAATTTTTTTTTATAAAATAAATTGTTTAAAATGATTTTATAAAACAAACAAAAAGTAGGCAACGAAATAAATAGAGAAACAAAAATCAGAGTAAGGAAGATTTAAAATCACACGAAAATAAATAAATATCAGAAATAAAAAGAGATAAGGGTTGAGAGAATTGCACCAAAGGTTTATTAAGGTTCAGATAACCACTTAGTCTACTTCTCACCCCAAGAATTTCATCTTGAGAGTTTCTATTATAGATCTGATAATTTCACAAGTTATGTTCGCAAACCTTCTTATAATCAAACTTGAGTTTTGCACTTAATATTCTCCAAACCAAACACAATATTTCACATCACGCTAATCTCAGAGCCAAGAGAGAGATTTTACAATGTGCTAAGCTCACGAACCAAATCGAGATTTTGACGGACAATCTCATAAGCTAAGCGAAAGCTTTTACATCAGGAAAAACTCACGAACCAAATAAAAATTTTAATGAACAATCTCACAAACCAACCGAGAGATTTTATTGGCTAAGCTCACAAATCAAAAAACAACTTCTCACAAGAGATACTACACAAAAGATAAATTTCTCTTGTGTAAACTAAAATAATACCCCAACACCATAACAAACAAAAGTACGCCTCACTTATACATTTCACTCATAACTCACTAAAGAAATTTAATGAAAATGAAACAAATGAGAAAGAAGAAAGAAGAGAGTGAGAAATTTTATAGAAATATGTTTTCTGGTGTATTTTGAAAGTAGAAGCCCTCTATTTATAGGTGAAAATCTGGCTAGAATGAAAAAGATTCATATGCCTTTAAATTTCATAATCATAATACCTTTGGATTAATCGATTATGAGCTTCAAATTACAACAACTCTAATTCTCAAAAAGGAAAGCCTACAACGACTATGTCTTAATTAATTAGGAGTTTCCTTAATCGATCAAGAAGCTTTAAGCCTTGCTCTAATATTGGCCGACGGCCTAAATCGATTAGATAATGCGCACAAGCTTTCTAAATGTTTAGGAACATCCTTGATAAATTCCTCATGCACATTGATTGTTCCCATAAAGCTTTTAATGCGTTTTAGAAAATTAGAGAAGTTAAAACACTTTTAGGTGAGTGTGTTGTACCCCAAAATTTACCCTCCCATATTCTTCAAGAAATTGCCAAGTCAAGCTTCAAAATTCCCCAAGGGTTGCACAGTGCAAAGGTCTCCTATACAGTCAAAATTAGGGTTTTGGTTCTGATCAAGAAAATGAAGTTTCCAAAGGTCCAATCAAGTCTCACATGCCTACAAATATGGTCAAGCATCCTCATATCAAGTTTCAAGACTTTCAGCACAAAATTGCACAGTCAAAAACCCTAATTGCACAATAGTCAACTGTAGGGGTAAAATGGTCATTTGACAGTCAAAAGTTCAAATTTTTGATCAACATCTCATTTTGAAGCCACAAACATCATTTGATCAATGCTTGATCATGATTCTCAAAGTTTGGCTCAAAAATCATCAAGATGCAAAAGTTTCCTTATTTGGACTGCTGAAAAAGTCAACTGTAAATTGACCAGAGCAATCTCTTTAAGGAATTTTTCTGTGCTTTTGTCCTTTCCATTTGGAGAAAATAAAAGACGGTGGCGACTCTTGCTTCCGCGACATTTCGCGAACCAGCGTTAAACAGTCAGTTCCAGATCCACCGATCACAGAACTGGCGACTCTGCTGGGGAGATCTTTTTAAAGTGAGGTGTACCTTAGGGATAGTTCATAACTGTGTTTTCAATTGTATTGCTTTGCTTGCTTTAAATTGTGGGACTGTCTTGGGAGTTCTATAGATCCTAACCCGGATCTGGGGATACCTTCTTAGAAAGTAGCAACAAGGTTGTGAGGGAACTGTGCGGGGTATACCGACATGGTTGAAACAGTCTGCTACGTTGATGTGGCACTTTGGTGTGTACCGGTAACCCTTGAGTTCAGTCAAGGAGAGTACGGGGCCTCCGCGTGGTGTCGTGAAGCATCAACAGACCTTAGGAACCTTAATTGAACTATCTTGGCCTTTTTAGGGTAGTGAGATAACTGAATTTGGTGCAGTCCGAGGTTGGTTGATACTCGATGCTACACTCAATTGAGGGTTGCTTTCCTGGAATATTTTGGTCGCCAGTTCAGTGGCTAAATCGAAACGATGAACAATGAAAGAAATCCCGTGATATTGGGACCCTTAGAACCCGGTTACTTCTAATAAGACAGGTTGAGCCCACCAACTTCAAGAGGGTAATACCCAGACCCCATGCTGGTCTGAACTCTAAGGGTTTCTCTTGTGTGACTTGTGTGCCTTCCAACTTGACTACTTGCATGTTTTATCTGACACATGAACTACTTGCAGGTTTTGTTTTAGTCCTTAATTGGGACCCATAACAGGGCTTACTAACTTTCTTGCAGGTTTTGGTTTGCAGTCCTTAATTAGGACTCATAACAAGGTTTACTAAGTTTCTTGCAGGATTTGTTTATAGTCCTTAATTGGGACTCATAACAAAGTGTACTGAGTTTGCTTGCAGGTTTTGTTTATAGTCCTTAATAAGGGCTCATAACAGGGTTTATCCATATTACCCCATGCATCATGACATCATACCATTGCATACATCCTAACCCATTTCAAGGATCTCAAGGGCTTATGATGCAGGTCAGGGTGAATCAACTATCCCAGCAAGGGGCAAAGAGGATTTATTTTCCTCTAGCCAAGGTTGTCAGGGGCTATGACCCACTTGATATGGTGAGCTCTGACTCCTGAAGAAGGTTCCCCTAACCAAGGTTGTTTGGAAATCAAAACCAGACATGATGACTAAAGTCAGGGGCTATGACCCACTGGATATGGTGAGCCTTTGACCCTTTGAAGAAGGACTCTCAACAACATGCAGTTCCTTCAATCAAACTACCGGACCCAAGTTCTAACAAATTTTCTTGTTTACCCCGCGAGGTCCTTGAAAACATTACATGCATATCATACACATCATTACATAACAGGTATCTTTGTTGCAGGTCACTTACCCTTTCTCGCTGTTTATTTCAGCAATGGCCTTCCAACTAGATAACCAGGACCTTCTCGCTCAAGAGACTCAGTTCAGAGAAATCCTCCTAAATCTATCCAAGGGGCAGGAGGAGCTAAGGACACTTCTCATGGAGACTTTTGTCAGGAACAGTGCTGAGGATGAAAGGCTGAAACACCTACAAGCTGAGGTGGATGCATTGAAGGTCCAGATGCTGGGGCAGGTGACTTCCATTCAAGGGTTAGCTCAAAGACAAGAAGAGCTCGGGGTTCTCATCAACCAACTGCTTCAGGGTAACCAACTGGGGCAAACGTCTAAGGGTAAAAAGCCAATCATCGTTCGACCATCTTTGAGACAAAGAGGCAAGGAGAAAGCTCCTCATATGGCTTCAGTATCACCAATTCAGTATCAACCTCACCAGCTTCAACCAGACAAGCCCAAAAGGCAATTCACCAAGCTCAACGTGTCGCTGCCTCAAGCCTTACAACAACTGCTGAGGTTGAACTTGGTAACTCTAAAGGATCCTCCTAAGAATCCCAACAGGACACCTTCAAGGTATAACCCCAACGCTCACTGCGCTTATCATTCTGACAGCCCGGGGCATGCTATAGAGGATTGTTGGACTCTGAAAAATAAGATCCAGGACCTGATTGAGGAAGGAGCTGTGGAATTCACCCAAGATGGCCAGGCTGAGTGCTTCTACCATCCCTACAGGAGGCACCATTTGAAGTAACAAGCCCGAAGATGAGAAGAATTTTTGTTCATTCGAATGTTCAAGTTACGGTTTTCTTTTGTTCAAACATTTACTCATTGTTAAACATTGTTATTTCATTAATGCATCACATATGTCTGTTTTGAAGCAATATATTCGTATTCACTATACGCAAACTATTTTCATATTTTTTCTGATGATCAACTCTTAAATAATAATTCTAAGCCTCTTGAGGGAGGATGACGAAAACGATACCTCTATCTTTACAGTATGCTTTTGAACAGACCCCGCTGATGAAGTACAGGCATTGTTTCAAATCCCTAAACACTGGAGTTATAAGGATGATAATCCCTCGTTAACCCCTCTGAGCCAAAGAAGTAGGAGTTTTTCTTTTCGAAAATTAAAATCCTTAATCATAACCTGGGGCAGGGTAGTCTCTCAGTTGATCCGAGTGCATAACGAATGGCACCAAAAAGGTCCTTACAAAACAAAGAAAGACAGCGATGGTTCCGAATAATCAATAAAGAAAGGCAGTCATTATCTCAAAAAATAAAAAACCCATTAAGTCAAAACCCATGAAGGAGACTTACAAAACTGGGACATCCCGCTGACTGTAATTCCAAAAAAAGGAAACAGTTCAGGCAAAAAAAAAGAAAGGGATAACAAAAATCAAAAAAGAAAGAGGTCCTACAAACCCTCAGCAAAAAAGGAGATGACTGCCTATTCAAATAAACGTTCAATATCCGAATCATCACTAGTATATCAAAGCAAAGACTCAAACAAGGTCTAACGTATGATCAACTGAGTTTAGGTTCGGAGAACATCACGAAGAGCGGGTGGGTACAAATATAATTTGAGCCTTTATCCTTTGTTTCTTAAACCGTGAACCAAGCCACGTTATAACCCTTAAAAGTCCTAGCTGAAGCATGGGTTAGTTCGAAAGCATACTGTTACGAAAGGTATCCTGACTCCTTAAGGCCTATGGTAAATACGGAGTTGACATCACGTTTTACAAACTTTCACTGGTTTTATGAAAAAAGAATGCATTTTCAAAATCTTCAAGACAGACATAAGCTTTGCATTTGGATATAACTTTGTTTGCATATGACTTTTTGTTTGAACAGCAGGGAAATTCGCACGATGAATACCTAGTGAACAAAGGCACTTCCAATCAAGGGGCAGACATGACCATGGTCCATTATCTGGGACAGTCCAATCAAGATTCGGAGAATCTCTCAAAGGCCAAATAGCTTGGGGCAAATCTCTGCCTGAGTCACTTGGGGCACTCCAGCAACGAATCTTGCCTGATCAAACACCTTCTGGGGCATGACAAAACACTTCTAACAGGGGAAACTCCCTAACATTCTGAGAACATGGACATAGTCGAAAAATACTACGCATAATCAAAGACCCGCTAGGTCGACGTACCTAGGCAAAAATAAGGGCTTCCCGGCGAACCAAAAGGGTTCGGGCAAAAATAAGGGATGAAATGAAAAATCTGTACACCCGGCAAGTCGAAAACCTGAAAAGGCGGCTTGGGCAAAAATGGGTATCCCGGTGGACTGAAAACCCGAAAGGGCGGTCCAGGCAAAAGTTAGGGATCAAAGCGTACAACTATGTCCTGTCATCTTGTCACCTGCCTACCAGAAGTAGGTCTGTCCATCAACAAGCTATCAGCATCCCACAGGTGCCTCCCCCATAGAAATAGGGGCAATAACGGGTGGTCTAAGCAATCTGATTGTTTCTGTCCTCCAAGGTATCAAGGTAGGTTCCGTGGAAGAACATAACCAATACAGTTCAATACTTCCCCAGAAGAGTCCAACCCAGTTCCCCAAGAAAGTTGGAATTCATCTCCCCAAGCAGTAAGCTTATCCCTAGTAGATTCTGGAAGCTTACCCTCGCAGAGCACGAACGCGTCGTCCGGCTTTATTTAAAGAGTTATTTCCTTAACAGGATATAACTGGGTTATCCTCATCCAAAAACCATGGAAAGAGCGTCCCCGACGAAGTTCTCTTATTCCCAGCGAAGTCTATTCATACTTCCAATACAACAAAGATATCCTCAGCAAGTTACTATCAACAATTCAGCAAAATCTCTCTCCCCACAGAGTATTTCTCCCCAGCAAGATCATCAGAGTACTGTTCTCCCTGCAGAGTAATCATTCGTCAAGTTTATTCCTCAACGGAGTCATCTTCTCCTACCGGTATTCTTGCAGTTATCATCCCCAGCAGGAGTAAAAGCTTGTTCTTCAATATCAGCCCAGGAGTGACTTCCCAGCACCCGTCAAGGATTTGCTTTCCTAGACGAAAAACACATTCATAAAACATCACATACATCATTATAGCATGCATAGACGCATCATACAAATCTCATTTATGTTGAGAACATCATTGCTTGGTCCATGTCATGCATTGCATATGACTGACCTTTACCTTTCAGGAAAAGATACAGATAAATTCTCAATCATATTTCAAGACCTAGACCGGTTCAGTTAATCGACTCCAAAGAGTTCTTATCCAGTCCAAGGCCTTCTCTAGTCCAGCTAAATCGACCCCAAACAGATTTTCCTGATGAAGACTCAGTAGAAGTCATTTTAGGTTATAATTTCCTATGGATTCTCTCCCCGACGGTGCGTGAGATGTAATTCCCTTTTAGATTATAATTTCCTATGGACTCTCTCCCCGACGGTGCGTGAGGTGATAATTCCTTTTGAGATTATAATTTCCTATGGTCCTCTCCCCGACGGTGCGTGAGATGTAATTCCCTTTTAGGTTATAATTTCCTATGGTCCTCTCCCCGACGGTGCGTGAGATGTAATTTCCTTTTAGGTTATAATTTCCTATGGTCCTCTCCCCGACGGTGCGTGAGATGTAATTCCCTTTTAGGTTATAATTTCCTATGGTCCTCTCCCCGACGGTGCGTGAGATGTAATTCCCTTTTAGGTTATAATTTCCTATGGTCCTCTCCCCGACGGTGCGTGAGATGTAATTCCCGTTTAGGTTATAATTTCCTATGGTCCTCTCCCCGACGGTGCGTGAGATGTAATTCCCTTTTAGGTTATAATTTCCTATGGTCCTCTCCCCGACGGTGCGTGAGATGTAATTCCCTTTTAGGTTATAATTTCCTATGGTCCTCTCCCCGACGGTGCGTGAGATGTAATTCCCTTTTAGGTTATAATTTCCTATGGTCCTCTCCCCGACGGTGCGTGAGATGTAATTCCCTTTTAGGTTATAATTTCCTATGGTCCTCTCCCCGACGGTGCGTGATATGTAATTCCCTTTTAGGTTATAATTTCCTATGGTCCTCTCCCCGACGGTGCGTGAGATGTAATTCCCTTTTAGGTTATAATTTCCTATGGTCCTCTCCCCGACGGTGCGTGAGATGTAATTCCCTTTTAGGTTATAATTTCCTATGGTCCTCTCCACGACGGTGCGTGAGATGTAATTCCCTTTCAGATTATAATTTCCTTTGGTTCTCTTCCCGATACTGCGAAGATGGTAATTCCCACCAAGATTTTCTCAACGAGCGTTGTTGAAGTTAGAGTCACCCAAGGTTCTCTTACCGTTCATGCTAAGGTGGTAACCATCCCTGGTTCATTCATCATCTTGTGAAGCTCCAGATTCAGCTCCTGTAACCAGTCAGGGCACATCTATACCAAGCATCTGAAAATCAGCTCCTGCAACGTGTCAGGTAATCATTTTCTATTTTGCAGGTATGCAGGTTCCCGCTAAGGAATCTCTTATACGATCAACATCCAGATGGCATCTATAAGCCCATCATCCTATCCATCAATCTCCGAATGGCATCTATAAGCCCATTTCCATCACACCGCTACTATGTGAGCGCAAATTTCTGGGCACTCTAGTGTTCAATCATCTTCTACCCTCGGATTACGAAAGGCACATCAGCCAATCTGCATCCTCAGGTCTAAGAAGATTGAACAGGGGCAACTGTTGTACCCCAAAATTTGCCCTCCCATATTCTTCAAGAAATTGCCAAGTCAAGCTTCAAAATTCCCCAAGGGTTGCACAGTGCAAAGGTCTCCTATACAGTCAAAATTAGGGTTTTGGTTCTGATCAAGAAAATGAAGTTTCCAAAGGTCCAATCAAGTCTCACATGCCTAAAAATATGGTCAAGCATCCTCATATCAAGTTTCAAGACTTTCAGCACAAAATTGCACAGTCAAAAACCCTAATTGCACTATAGTCAACTGTAGGGGTAAAATTGTCATTTGACAGTCAAAAGTTCAAATTTTTGATCAACATCTCATTTTGAAGCCACAAACATCATTTGATCAATGCTTGATCATGATTCTCAAAGTTTGGCTCAAAAATCATCAAGATGCAAAAGTTTCCTTATTTGGACTGCTGAAAAAGTCAACTGTAAATTGACCAGGGCATAACTTTCACATGGATTATCAGAAAAATTCCATCCAAAGCTCATTTTGAAGAGAAGGACATTTCCTACAACTCATCTACATACTTCAAGTCCAAGAAATGCTCTCACAAAAAGTTATCAATTCCAACATTATAGGTCATTTTCAAAAGTCAACAAAAAGGGACTTTAAGTCAAAGGCCATAACTTGAGATTGTTAAATCAAAATGACATGGGACCAAAGGCATTGGTTAGAGGACTCAAAGACCTTTCCAAAATGTCCAAGAACATGAGAAAAGCTTAAAAATTGAGCAAGTTATGCCTTGTGGAAGTTGGGAAAGTTTTGGATATTTTGAAAAGTCAACATTGGTTCAAATGACCTAAAATTGCTAATGGGCCCATTTTTCTTCCATAATTCATCATCCATGGCATGTGCACGACCACTTGGCCCAAAGGGAAGTATTTCTTCATTTTTTATTTATTTATTTGAATTTTTATTTATAATAATTCATTTAAATCAAATTAAATACATGGAAAATATTTAACCTAAGTCTTACAATCCCTTTTTACATGAAATCCACTCAATAACTCGTGCATGATCCAATATGGAAAGATTTGGAGAGAATTGATATGATTGAGAGCAAAAACACATGGAAAAAGATTGAAAAATAATGCTTGAAAATCAAATCTCAAAAGCCATCATTGCAAGAGATTTTGATCAGAATTGTTAACCTAATTTACTCAATACATAAGCCTGAATACAAACCTAATGAGATGGACCATTAAGCTGCGCAGAAAACCCATCTTCAAACTTGAAATTTTTGCAAAGAAACTCAAAACTGAAAACCTCATTCTAGGTCGATTCAAGGCACTATTTTTGTTTCATTAGCTTGCTGAAGCTTCACTGAACGATTCCCAATCAAAAACATTCATCAAAACCTCAAGAATCGGTATACAGAACTTAAAATATTTCATGAAAAATGCATATTCGTGTTTTGATTTACAGGCATCCTCATGACATTTTGTTCATTGATTCATACTCCTGATGCAATTCTGAAGCTAACCCATGTGTTTGATTGAATTTTTGCAAGCTATATACGATTTCACCATTGTCAATTTTTAGGGTTTACAGGATTCCAAATTAGGGATTTTAAAACAAGGAAAAATTGGAGCATGAGAATTAGACCATACACTTCAGCACACTCAGACGATCATGAACCTACCCTCGCGCCTAATTTATAGAGCCCCTGGGGCTAGTCGCTATTTTCCCAAAACCGGCCTAAAAGAACACCATGAAAAAAGTTGCCTAATGTGTTTGTGTTTCAGGAACATGAAGAAGATGATATTGTGGCTGCCAACGATTGGCTGGTTTGAAAATTCGCGCGCAAAGACTCATTAACGCTTTTGTTTCTTTTATAATATTTGTTGGTTGTTTAATATTAACAAAGCGTGAATTGGCTCAGTGGCAAGCATAGCTGGTGATAACGTACATGACCTGGGTTCGAGCCCCAGGTCTTCATTACTTCCATATTTTTTTTCAAATAATATTCACATGCAGCATAAGCGTTGTGGATCATCATACGTCCCTCTATCCAGCCATCCACGCGTCCAATGGAATCCAATCAAAGGCCAAGAATTGAGATACATGGTGAGTCCCAGTCAACGCGCCAGCATACTCCCTGAAGAAAGTCAAACAGGCCATGCTAAATGGGCCAGAATTCTTGGACTTAACCTCCATGTTGGGGACTACAACCCCCCTAGGTTTGCCATAATATTTTTTTATTTTATTTTCTATTTGCTTTTAATTATTATTTGTTTAATTAAGTTATTATTTTCAAAATATAAAAAAACACCTAAAAATCAAAAAAATCAGAAAAGAGGAAAAATATAATAAATATTTTGTTTTAATATTTTCGTAATTAAATTGTTCATAAATTAATTAGTTAAATTAGGTTTAATTTTAATTCTTTTAATAAAAATCTAAAAAGCATAGAATTAGGGTTTAATTAATTTTTATCCTTTTTATTTTTCTTTCATAAATAATTAAATAATTAGATATTTATTTTTATAATTAAATTTGCATGTAAATTAATTAGGGTTAATATTAGGTTTTAATCTTCTTTTCTTAATAAATTAAAAAACAAATAGAATTAGGGTATGCATTTAATTTCAATTAATTCTTTTTCATTTAAATCATAAAATACCAAAGAAACAATTTCTTTCTTTCCTTTTTAATTAATTAATTCCATGTAATTTTAATTTTGCAAAAAGGGTCCAACGCCCTCGTTTCGATTTAATTCTTATTCGCATATTTATTTTATTCCTTTGTAATATTTATGTATCTCTCCCAAGGCCATGTAACCTTTTAATTTTCTCGCGCTTTTCTTTACCTTCTTTATTTTTCTGTCAAATCGGGTCCTGGTTTAATTTTGGCGATGTGGACCCGCACCGTTTGTAATAGCTTAGAATTTACTTTTCTCGCAATTTTTAACTGTTAAATAAATAGCATGAAAGAATGTATGGACAAAATAAAAACAAACGTTAGATCACCAATAACATGACAAAAGACAAAAATAAATGAAAATGACACACGAATCGCACACACCACCCCTAGGGTATGCCTCACTGTTGCCTTGCCTCGAAAGGTGATCGTCGAGTAGAGGATGTCTTAGTAAGTCCTCATGATCCGGGAACCTGGCATGAGGGTAGCTTCTAAGGTATCTTCCCATTGCTCTGGTGATCACCATGTCCCGAACCTCGAATTGACCCGAACACCTCCAACGGTGGTGCTACCTACCTCTCAATGGTGGGATGGCACTACTTTAAAGGACATTTACACAGACGAATTCCTTAGGGTAGGTAGGTTCTCGTAGATACTTGCTCTAATCTCAAAACAAATTCAAAAAGACTTTTCACACCGACACCTTTTCAAAAAGCTTTCGAAAGCAATTTTTCAAACACTCTTGAGGACCGATACAAGAGTCGAACTGGAATTTTCAAAGAAACTTTTTAAAACCCATATTGAAAAGCAAACAAACCATTTTTGAAAACACAAATGAGCAAGTATCTAAGAGCCCATGGATAACCATGGATAGAAAGGGTGCTAACACCTTCCCTTTCTATAATCTACCTCTCGAACCGAGAGCAATCTCTTTAAGGAATTTTTCTGTGCTTTTGTCCTTTCCATTTGGAGAAAATAAAAGACGGTGGCGACTCTTGCTTCCGCGACATTTCGCGAGCCAGCGTTAAACAGTCAGTTCCAGATCCACCGATCACAGAGTGTATGAATTTTACCTTAGTAATTTAAGAATTATTATATCTTTACAATACTTTGATTACTCAGAAAAAACTAGGTGAGCTTTCACATCCTATTTTCACAACCGTCAAAGCTTCAATATCCCTTGATTTATTCATCATTGATTTATCACTTCATATATGACATGACTTCTTCTATATGACGAGGTTTGATAAGACTTATTAGTAGACACCATCAACAAAGATTGCTTGACTAGAGATTGAAAGGGATTTCACCAAACGCTGCTTGATATTAGGTGACATCCTTAAGAGGTTAGCTTTGACATAATGATTTTACAAGTTAAACAACTTGATCATCTTGATCATTAATTCATTATATTAGGTGACGTCCTTAAGAGGTTGGCTTTGATATCATGATTTTACAAGTTAAAAAACTTGATCATCTTGATCATTAATTCATATGAATACTTCCCAATATTGTGTTGTCTTCATAAAAACCATTTAGATCATATGAATGATGTAGACATAGTACCTGCAAGCATCTAGATCTAAATTCTCCCCCTTTTTGATGATGAAAACATATCTCTCAGGGAGGTGGATAAACAAGAAACAAAGTTAAAATATTGGAGTGGTTAAACTGTCGATGATAAATATAGAGATACCCTACTTTCCATAGGAGTATACTTCCCCCCCTCTGAAATTATCAAAAAGGCAAGAAAAAATAAAAAGATAAGGAAATAAATCAAGCACATAGATCAAGAAGTTCAAATAAAGAGGAAAAACATAGATTCAATTTTTCAAAAGCAAATAACTCATTAATCATCAAGATAATTCAATTATAAAGGGAAAAAGAAGATCTAAGGAAAATATATATACAAGCAACATGAAAATAAAACAAGTATGCAAACAATTGAAGACTACTTTGTGCTCCATCACCATCATTAAACAACTCTGATGGAAGTGGTGTCTGAGAAAGTTATTATGCCAGAAAGATTATCTTCTTGTTCACCTTTTTTTGCTTTTTGATGGGAGTTTAAGGGAGAGATTTAATTGGAGGATTATTTTGGATTTCATAATCAAAATCCTTTAGAGTTAAAGGTCCTGCCTACTGAGGCACTTATATCTGAGATTGACTTTAAGCGGATCTTCTAGATCCTAACACGAAAGTAAGAATGAACTATGCAGCTTGATGAGAAGAAAAAGGAAAATCATTAGTTGTAAAACAAATAATAAATCATTTATATTTTCTATTAAAAATGTCTTTTTACTTCTAAGGCTAAAGCATAACCAATTGAGCATAAGTCAATTAAATGACAATGACTATGATAATTTTTAAAACAAAAATCGTGTAAAGTTATAATTTAGCAATATGACTATGTCTTGTTTCAGTGGGAAATGAAAAACAATATTTATAAAAATAAACTTTTCTTATTTATGAGAACATAAGGTTAAATTTTTTTTCTATAAACACAAAGAAGTTAATATAGGATAGACGGTTATGACATGCCTGTTGAAGATTAATCTCTAAAATTAGAAAGCTAAAACTTGTAAAATTTGAGAAATCAATTTATGTAAGGTTTGATAACAAAGATTCTGACAATGAAAAGTTAGAGCTAGTTGAAACCTTTGCAAATTTTGAGATCATAGAGAAAACTCGATAACTTGTAACAACACAACTAAATTGAAGAAACCACTAGTGGTATAAAAGATATTATCTCATATGAAGATGGAGAAGCATATGTATCATCTTTCAAATACAAGTCATCACATCTATAAAATCAAATTTTTGGAAGCAAAAATGATCCCTTGAGAACCAAATCATCCTTCAGAAATGAAGCTTCCATAGTAGGACCCATTTCAATGATTTAACCAACATCGATGGCTCGTACCCTAGAAGATGATAAGTAGAATACGACAATGAAAAAGGAAATCAATCAATTCTAGAGGAATAAAGATTGGGACTTGATACCATGATCTTAAGGAAAACATAAAATTTTAACCAAATATGTTTACAGGATTATGTTGGAAGAGTAAGAACATATGGATGAATTTTAAATTAGCATTACTAGAGAATCTAATTTTCTTATCAATGAGAATAACAAAGTTTCGTAGTTCATTGTAGAAAACCACAGATTTGTTGGTTGATTTTAAAGAGTGATGCTTTATACATTTTGAGTGGTCAAACCTTTTTTTGTTTCCCGCTCTTGGAGGTTAAAGCATTTGTTTGTTTCACGTCGAAATGGACAAAGCATACTCGTTTGTGAAAAAAATTGGATTCACGCAAGGGAGGAAAAGAAGTTTGATGAGTTGAGTTGATTTTATATGGAAATAAGTATTTAAATAGGGAGCTCTCCAGCAGTATCCAAATACTTGGGAAAGGAAGGGGTCCACACCCAATCACTCTCTTTTTCATCTAAAAAGTTATTATGAAAGATATGAGGTGAGTAGAGTCATGATTCCTTAGTGAAAGATAAGTCTTGAGACAGTGAGCTCTACAACAATGTGCTATTACTCAGAGAGGAAGAGGCCTACGCCCAATCACTCCCTTTTTTATCCACCAAAGAATGAACTAAACTAGTGTTATTAATATATTTCTGTTAGGAAGATGAATACCCAAACAATGAACTATACAACAATATTTTTGTATCCCAGAAAGGAAGAGGCCTACACCCAATCACTCTCTTTTTCATTCCAATTTATTATGAAAGTGCTTTTGAAAACGATAAACTTGGCGTTAGATCAAGTGCTTATGTTTAATTTTTGTGAAAGCATTTGAATTAGGCGAAAGAGATACTCGATATTGAATCGAGCACTTTAATTTGAATTTTATTTGGGAAAAATGCTCGATGTTGGATCAAGCCTCTTTTTGTTATTTTTGAAAATTGTTGGATTTTAATCTTGAGTTAGAAATTAACCTATATAAAAAAACATCAAAAAGGAAAGGAAGAAAATAATCAAACAATACAAACCCAAGGGTGGGGGATACATTTTTCCAAATGGGGAATAATAAAGTAGAATAAAATCATAATGGACATCATAGAAAACACAAGAAAACGTGTCACACGTGAATTGTCGCCTAAGGACACAAATGGAATTCACATGATACAATGGCACGAATTAAACTCACGTAACACAAATATGAGATTTCAAAACCGTCCATCAAGATTTAAATCTAAAAATATGCACAATGACTTGAAAAGTCGCGTCAACATGAATTAAACCTCAAATTTCTAACACAAGATGCGAATCATGGCAATCAAACCATCATATGAAACACGAACTTAATGAAAATAAGATAACGAATCACAATGTAAAATTAAGAGACCTCAATGCAAATAACTGTGACACGGGGATTCTATCATGGAAGTTGGAATTAAACACATCGTGACGACATAAAAATCAGCATGTCGCACACATATACACCTTGAAAATCCAGCACTTGCTAATGCGTGATGCACTCATTGCAAAATAATATAAAAATACATAAACAAAGGTAATGTTCATGTAATTTAATGCAATATGAATCTAACATCACAAAATACATTTACAATACGCTTCCATCAACACAAGATCGAAAATTGTCATACATATCTGATGTAATATATGCATTCAAAACTTGTTCGAGAGTGAAACATAGTTCAAGAACCTGAATTCGTAATGCAATGGAAAATAATATACATTTTAAACATATACAACATTATAACAGCACTACAAACCAAAAAAATCTAGCAAAAACCAACATCAAAATAACCAAATGCACTCGACATAGAATAAAAAAACTCAAGACAACATATACGCAACAAGACTAAAGAAATTTAAGTCTAAAATTTACCCAATAGTTGGATGTACTGATCTGCTACAAACATGCGATGGCGAGATACTGTCGGTGTTTTGCGAAATACACAGATTTTCTACTGTCTTCTCAAAAGTATCCAAACGTAACTTCTTTGACATCATTGTGGTGTAAGAAACATGTTGAAACCGGACCAGAGATGATATGCTGGGAGTGAAAGTGTTGTGGATCATGGTTGTATGGTGTTGTCAATTTGAAGTTTGAGTCACATTGGAGATGCGGCTGTAGGGAGTTTGTGTGGTGAGCTTCGATTTGGTGAGATCTAGTTGTTGGTCATAAGTCAAATTAAGTGGTGGTTATCGGGTGTAGTATCTCAATGAAAGTGTTTAATGGCGTTTGTGAGGTTGTTTTAGTTTGGAGGTGATGCAAGGTGGTGGATCGGTGGAGAGGCTTTCATGGTGATAACGGTTTTTCATGGTTTGGATCTGGTTTTGGTGTTAGAATATAGTTTGATTCTACAACCCTCAGTTAGAGTTTTGATGATAACAAAATACAAGATTAAATGAATTATGAGATTTATATAAGACATAGATGCTACTTAAAATTATGTTGTGTATTTGCAGAAACTCTGATGGAATCAGCATCAGAATATCAGTATCAACATCAACATCAGAAGATATGTCAGCATCAGAAGATCAAATACGATGTGCTATACGCTGAAGCCTGATGAACAGAATCTGCACATAACATACTCTGACTCTGATCAAGATCCTAACCATGTCATCAGCACTCAGAAGCGTTAGAATAAGCTAAAGCCAAGAACACTCTGATTATCATTAGCAGAACACTCTGAAGTGTCAACGTTACTATGCATTCAAGACAGATTAATTACCAACGGCTTTATTCCAAGACAAAGATCTTCTTAAAAAGGAAAGAACGTTATGAGCATTGAAAAGTATTTATGGACAGCAACGTATCTCTTCCTAGGCTATTTAAACAAGTCAGTGAGAAAAGAAATGGCTAATACTCTACACGCACGCACGCACGCATACGAAAAACTCTCTCACTCAAATTGCTAAAGCTTTCAACCACGCCTAATCAATAGAATTAGCAGTCTAGTTCATTCTAAGCTTCATATTGTGTATTATCACAGTTGTGATATATAGTTTTATTAGAAAACATCAAACACACTTTTGTTCATTTATCTGTAAGAGAATTTCCTTGAGATAAACCGGTCTGTGGTTAGACTCAAGAAGGCTTTAACAGTTGTTAAAGCAGTTGTGTATTCAGTTGAATATAGTGGATTAAGACCTCGTTGGAGAGAGGCGAAATCACCTTGACGGGTGGACTGGAGTAGTTTGAGATCAAACGAACCAGGATAAAAATACAGTGTTGTCT
Source organism: Vicia faba (assembly GCA_948472305.1). Classification (NCBI taxonomy): domain Eukaryota; kingdom Viridiplantae; phylum Streptophyta; class Magnoliopsida; order Fabales; family Fabaceae; genus Vicia; species Vicia faba. The sequence goes on from OX451738.1 coordinate 894,487,841, forward strand.
GCATTTGATTTTAAGTTTTACAATTCAATCCCCCTTCTTGTGTTTTTCACATCTTCAATTGGCATCAGAGCGCCTGGTTCTGAGCTTATAACACTTAACCGTGTCAGTACAAGATCCAACGTTAGAAAAACACAATGGCAGGACCACATCAAAACATCAGCAATGACAACAATGAAGAAAGAGATAGATTCAGCGGCAAACCTCCAGTCTTTGATGGAGAGAACTTTGATTACTAGAAAGACAGAATTGAAAGCTTCTTTATGGCCCATGATGCTTATCTGTGGGACATGGTGACTGATGGATACACGCACCCAGTGGATGCAAGTGGTCAGAAGATTGACAGGAAAGCAATGTCTGATCAACAAAAGCGTGATTTCAGAAATCATCACAAGGCCAGAACAATTCTTCTCAGCGCCATCTCTTACCCTGAATATGAAAATATATCAAACAGAGACACTGCAAAGAATATGTTTGACTCTCTGAGAATGACGCATGAAGGCAACATTCAAGTCAAAGAAACCAAAGCTCTTGCGCTCATTCAGAAGTACGAGGCATTCAAGATGGAAGAAAGTGAATCAATAGAAACGATGTTCTCAAGATTTCAAATTCTGGTTGCTGGTCTCAAAGTTCTTGACAAAGGGTATTCCACTGCTGATCATGTTAAGAAGATCATCAGAAGCTTGCCAAAACAGTGGAGGCCAATGGTCACATCGTTGAAGCTAGCTAAGGATCTCAACAAAATCTCTCTGGAGGAACTTGTCAGCTCCCTCAGAAGTCACGAGATAGAGATAGAAGCAGATGAACCTCAAAAGCAAGGTAAGCCATTAGCTTTAAAATCTAACAGAAAATTTGACTCCAAAGTTTTGCAGGTTGTTGAAGAAACCTTTGATGGGTCCTCATCAGAAGAAGATGAACTATCTCTCCTCTCCAGAAGGGTGAACCAACTATGGAAGCAGAGGAAAAGAAAGTTCAGGAATCCCAGAAGATCAGAAAATCAGAATGAATCTTCCTCCAGATACAGAAGGTCAGAATCCTCCTCTGGACACAGAAGATCTGAAGGCTCTTCAGGAAGCAGAAAGCCAAACAACAAAGACATCATCTGCTATGAATGTAACGAGCAAGGACACTACAAAAGTGATTGCCCAAAGCTTCAGAAGGAGAAGCCCAAAAAGAAGTTTGGCAAGGAAAAGAAGAAAAGTCTCATGGCTACATGGGATGATTCTGACACATCCGAAGCTGACGCAAAATCAGATGATGAGAGAGCAAACATAGCTCTCATGGAAAACATAACAAAAGACAGTGAAGCTTCTGAATCAGACTCTGAATCAGACACAGAAGAGGTATTACCTGACTTTGATATTAACTTTACTAAGGCTGAACTAGCTGAAAGCCTTAATGAAATTCTGGAAAGATATCAGCAGATCAGAGTCAAATTCAGAAACCTAAAAAGGAATCTTGCTTCTGACTCTGATAAAACTGAGAGTCTCAAATTGGAGAATTCTGAGTTGAAAGATAAAATTTCAAAATTAGAAAATATATTGCAAAACTCTCAGAAGGAAACAATTCCTGAAACTCCCAGTAGTGCTGATGAGATCATCAAGGAGTATGATCACAACTTTCAGAAGTTTCTAGCTAAAAACATAGATAGAAGCAAAATGGCTTCAATGATCTATGGAGTTAGCAGAAATGGCAGAAAAGGAATAGGATACCAAGGTAAGGTACCTACACCAAAGAATGTCATGGATTTAGTTATAAAACGCACCTCACTTGATTCACACTTTGTATATGGGCACACACACGACATCAAATATACTAGTAGTAATTATTCTGTCAAACCAAAATTCAACCAGAGTTTTGGTAAAACTAACAAATCAGGACCCAAGAAAATATGGGTACCTAAGGATAAAATAATACATGTTGCAGATATCTTTAGCAGCAAAGCAGAAACACCAGTCATGGTACCTGGACTCTGGCTTCTCACGACACATGACGTGAAGAAAGCATATGTTCCAAAGCCTGGAACTTAAGCTTGGAGGCCACGTAGGCTTTGGAGGGAATCAGAGGGGAAAGATCATTGGCTCAGGAACAATAGATAATGGAAATCTTCCCTCTATAAGTAATGTTTTATTAGTAGATGGATTAATGCATAACCTGTTATCCATAAGTCAATTAAGTGATAACGGTTATGATATAATCTTTAATCAAAATTCATGCAAATCTGTTAGTCAGAAAGATGGGACTATCCTATTTAATGGAAAGAGGAGAAACAACATTTATAAAATCAAACTTTCTGAACTGAAAAGTCAGAATGTAAAGTGTCTTCTGTCTGTTAACAACGAGCAATGGATCTGGCACAGAAGATTGGGACATGTTAGTATGAGAAGAATATCTCAGATTAACAAACTCAATCTGGTCAGAGGACTTCCTAACCTGAAGTTCAATTCAGATGCTCTGTGTGAAGCATGTCAGAAAGGCAAGTTTGCAAAACCAGCTTTCAAATCTAAAAACGTTGTTTCCACCTCTAAGCCATTAGAACTTCTTCACATTGACTTATTTGGACCAGTTAAAACTGCTTCAGTCAGTGGCAAGAAGTATGGGTTAGTAATCGTAGATGACTATAGCAGATGGACATGGGTAAAGTTCTTAAGACACAAGGATGAGTCACACTCTGTGTTTGTCACCTTCTGCAACCAAGTTCAGAATGAAAAGGATCTTAGAATCGTCAAAGTCAGAAGTGATCATGGTGGAGAGTTTGAAAACAAAGAATTTGAATCATTTTTTAATGACAAAGGAATTCTGCATGATTTCTCTTGTCCTAGAACTCCCTAGCAAAATGGAGTTGTAGAATGAAAGAACAGAACATTGCAAGAAATGGCCAGAACCATGATCAACGAGATTAACATTGCTAAGATCTTTTTGGCAGAGGTAATAAACACAGCGTGCTACATTCAGAATAGAATCTCTATAAGACCTATTCTGGAAAAGACTCCATATGAATTGTGGAAGAACAGAAAGCCCAACATTTCATATTTTCATCCATTTGGATGTACTTGTTTATTTTGAATACTAAAAATTATTTGAACAAGTTTGACTCTAAAGCACAAAAGTGTATTATGTTAGGATACTCTGAATGCTCAAGAGGGTACAGAGTATACAATACAGAAACACAGATTGTGGAAGAATCAATCAGTGTTTGTTTTGATGATAAACTTGACTCTCAAAAGTCAAAGCAGAATGAATTACTTGCAGGTATGGAAGTTGAATTCACAGGTACTTAAGACAAGTCATCAGAAGCTCTTAACAAAGACACTCCTTCAACATCAGAAAGAGGCACTGTAAGCAATCCAACACCTTCTGTTGATCAACTTCAGAAAAGACCATCCAGAAGCAGCATGGATCACTCAGAAGAAACAATCTTAGGAAGAAAGGAAGATCCAATCAGAACAAGAGCCAGCTTCAGAAACTCTGAAGAATCCCTCATGGGACTTGTTTCTCTAATTGAACCATCAACAGTTGATGAAGCACTTCTGGACAATGACTGGATTCTAGCAATGCAAGAGGAGCTAAATCAATTCACAAGAAATGACGTATGTGATCTAGTTCCTAAACCAAAAGGATTCAACGTCATTGGAACAAAATGAGTGTTCAGAAACAAACTGAATGAACAAGGTGAAGTCATCAGAAATAAAGCACGATTGGTAGCACAAGGTTATAGTCAGCAAGAGGGGATAAACTATACAGAAACCTTTGCTCCAGTCTCCAGGTTAGAATCTATCAGACTTTTAATTTCATTTGTTGTAAATAAAGGCATCACTCTGTATCAGGTGGATGTTAAGAGTGCATTCTTAAATGGCTATATAGAAGAAGAGGTATATGTGCACCAACCCCCTGGTTTTGAAAGTTCAAAAAATCCAGAATATGTTTTCAAACTAAAGAAGTCACTGTATGGTCTGAAACAAGCTCCCAGAGCTTGGTATGAAAGACTAAGTAACTTCCTGTTAGAAAAGGAATTCACTAGAGGGAAAGTGGACACAACCTTATTCTGTAAGACAGTTAAGAATAACATTTTAGTATGTCAGATTTATGTTGATGATATCATTTTTGGATCTACTAAACCTTCTCTGGGAAGAAAGTTTTCTAAGTGTATGCAGGCAGAATTTGAGATGAGCCTAATGGGGGAATTGAAATTCTTTCTGGGCATTCAGATCAATCAAACCCCAGAAGGAACTTACATTCATCAGAGCAAATATGTCAGAGAACTTATGAAGAAATTTGATCTCTCAGAATGTAAGCCATCAAAGATTCCAATGCATCCCACGTGCATTCTGGAAAAAGAAGAGGTAAGCAAAAAGGTAGAACATAAGGTCTACAAAGGTATGATTGGTTCTCTTCTTTATCTAACAGCTTCAAGGCCTCATATTTTATTCAGTGTATGCATTTGTGCAAGATTCCAATCAGATCCTAGAGAATCTCACTTAACAGTTGTTAAGCGAATTTTCAAGTATCTGAAAGGTACTACTAATCTGGGTCTGTTTTATAGAAAATCAAGTGATTACAGCTTAGTAGGATACTGTGATGCTGACTTTGCTGGAGACAGAGTAGAGCGTAAAAGCACTTCTGGAAGCTGCCAGTTTCTGGGAGAAAATCTGATCTCATGGTCCAGCAAAAGACAATCCACAATTGCTCTATCAACAGCAGAAGTTAAATACATAGCAGCAGCTGGATGCAGCACACAAATGCTCTGGATGAAAAGTCAACTTGGGGACTTCCAGATATTTGAGAGTAACATTCCTATCTTCTGTGACAATACTTCTGCTATTTGCTTAAGTAAAAATCCAATTTTGCATTCTAGGGCTAAGCATATAGAAATAAAAAATCATTTTATTAGGGACTATATTCAGAAAGGGATTTAAAATTTAAAATTTATTAACACAGACCATCAATGGGCTGATATTTTCACAAAACCACTTTCTGAAGATAGGTTCAACTTCATTCTGAAACATCTCAGTATGAAGCTCTGTCCTGAATATAATTGTTTTAATTTTATATATTAACCTTCGAAATTATGTTTATTTTCTGTGAACTACTGATCAATCTTCTTTCATAACTTTAGAAATGCAGATTGTATCAGAATCTATCCATGAAGATCTGAGCGCTTCAGTTCAAGGATAGAAGTGCTGTTCACCCAAGCAAATAAGTGTCATCCAGTCATTAGCTGTTTTCTGAGGCTGAACACGCGTTCACATTTCTGAAAAGGCAAAGCGCTGATTGGATGCATTGAGACACATGTCATGGGTAACCGTTCCAAGTATCTTTCTGAATCCCCTAAAATCAGCTATCATTAAATGCTAATAATCATTATTTATTTCTCTCTCTTAAACGTTTATGTTTTCAAAAACTTTTTAGAAATCTATTTAAACACTTCACACCATTCACACTTTTTACCTTCACTTTCGTTTTCTCTAAATATTTCGGATTTCTGTGTTCTTACTTTCTCAAGAAAACCTTCAATCTTTTTCAAAAACCTCGTGTGAACATGGCTTCTTCCAGCATTCCTTCTTTAGATTCCCAGAAAACTGCTTCTTCTGAACAATATGAAGTACATATCAGAACGCTTCTCACTCCAATCAAGAACATTGAAGTTCTGTCTGAACTAATTGTGGATTTCAACAGTCTCAAGGAAAATGGTTTTGATTTATCTGAAGAGATTAAAGCTCAAGGTTGGGAAAAGTACTTTAACAGGCTGGTGGGTCCAACGTTTCCTATTCTGGTAAAGGAATTTTGGATTCACGCTTCTTCTTCAAATCATCAAGTTACATCCTACATCATGGGGAAGAAGATTGTGATTACTGAAGACCTGATTGCAAGACTGATAGGGTACAATGGAGGTGGTATTCGCTGCATTGATATGGCAGAAAGGTGTGCAGATGTTGCCCTAATTGCAAGGGAAATTTTCACGCTGGGGCTTCCCCCCAGCAAGATAAGGGATTTGAAGGACAAGCACAGAATTTGGGCCAAGATCATTCTGGGCTGTTTCAACCACAGGAAGCCTACCAGCTCTCCTGATTACATTAACATTGATCAGCAGTTTCTGCTCTATTTCATCTCTCAGAAGGTCAAGATAAATCTAGCTCATCTTCTATTCAACCATCTCAGAACAAGTGTCAAAGAAACAAGGGAAGAGGAACGTACAAAAATGGATTGGATACCCTTGGGAAGACTGATATCAGATATTCTTACAGAGAATAGGCTGATTGAACATTTGACAGAGGCACAAGAAATCAGCACTCTGGAACCATCTGTTGGCAAGCAGCTGAATGCCAAAAATCTGAAGAAAATGAAGCTGATAGAGAACATTAAGAAGGAGCCCAGCGTCACTCATTTTGCTGAAATCTCCAGCAGAAGAGTCCCTCTGGACGACTTCCCTATGTTCACAGAAAATGACTCTAAGCCTCAAATCATTCTGAGATATTTGGATGCTTGTAAAGCTGATGGTACAACACCAAATCTGAATATTCAAGATCTTTAGCAGAAGGCTCCAGAGGTTGTTCTGAAGAAGACGAAGAAAAGAAAAGCTGCTGCAGAAGGATCATCTCAACAGACTCCCAAGAAAAGAGGTAATCCTATTTTTGTAACTGTTTTAGATTCAACTATTGTTTCCACATCTATTCCTATTCCAACTCCATCTGAAAACCCAACTCCTCAAACTTTCGATGATTTTGACCTCGACTTTGACCCTTCTGAATCATTAACCCTCAGAAGATCTCGCTCTAAACCACAAAATCCAAATACTGAAACCATACCAGAACAAGAACTTGAACAAGTTCTTTCTGATATAGACCAACACACTTCCGTTCCCGAACCAGAAAATCCAAATCCAAACACAGAAATTCCACTCTCTCCAGAACCAGAAATCCCATAACCTTCATCTCCTCAACCAGATATTAATCCACCCTCTCCTCAACATGAACAATCTCCACAACATGAGGCTCAAACCTATAAGGCTCAACACTCTGAATCCCCTGAACCACAACCTTTGGTCATTCAATTGCCCTGTGGTACCACTGTGAATATTCCTCAACTCCCCTCTTCACCAGAAATAACTCCACCAAATTCCCCATCAAGTCTAATCGTAATTCCTGACTCTCCCACTCCCTCACCTAAGAAAAATTCGGATGACCACAACAAGACTGTCATTGATCTAACATCCTTTGAACGCCTTGCTGCAATAAACAACAAAACTGCTATCCCTAAACCAAAACAACCAGATGTTGGTTCCAGCATATTGAACTTTGAAACAAATATACAGAAGTGGATCACTTCTTTGAAACAAGCAAGTCTGGAACTGGTTGATCCTGCTGTATCAGACCTCCTCTGGACACAATTCAGAAGATGGGTATGCTCTGAAACCTTTAAGTTGCAAGACCAGAGCTATGGACAGGCTCAACAGAACTTCGGCAATCTGCTGAAGGAAATGGAAAGTCCAGTTTTGAGCAAGCTGCTTAAGGAAAAAGTTCTCCATATGGATATTGCTCCTTGGTCTGAAAAGCGTCCAGCATCCAAAGTTCAACCTGTAGAAGAACAGACGATTCCAGCTGAAGACTTGGGTCAAGAAGAAGTTATTGCAGAAAGCTCTAAGAAGCAGCCTGTATCTGAAGATCCTCAAGCTTCCTCTCTTGACAGGCAGACTCTGGTGGATTTGAAAAGATCTGATATGCTGATGAATGAAAGGATGGATAAGTAGGACATCAAGATTGATTCTATAGCAAACATGGTATCTCAGCAACAGGAAACCAGCAATCAAATCAAGAGCATGTTGGAAGCTCTGTTCACACGTCTTCCACCTTCCTCTTAGAATTTTCTTGTGTTTTCGTTGTTTTCTTTACATGTTTGTCTGTAATATTTTTACTTGTTCTAAACTAATCATTACTTCTGTTTTTATATAAACGCTCTTTTTGCTCTGATAATTTTAACTCTGATTATTTGTGCTTTTTGATAACTGACAAAAAGGGGGAGAAAGAATGATATTTTTCAATAACGGATTACTAAGACATAAGTCTCAAACATTCTAACATTCAGATATATTTGAATTTCTTTCTTCTGAAAAGCTTACAGGTACAAGAATCTGATGAACTCTGATAAAGTAAAGTTCTGATGCTCAAAGAAAGTTCAATAAAGTTCTGATGCTCAAGGTCTCATGGAATTAAAGGGAAGTAATAAACTCAGGGGGAGTTTTTATCTTCATTACTCTGATACCTTTTATTCCTTATCTTCTTATCTCTGATACCGTTTATTCGTTATTTGTTTATCTCTGATACCTTTTCCTCTCTATCCTTAATCTCTGATACCTTTTATCATTTTATTTTAATTGAAAAAATCCGGTTTTTGTCATCATCAAAAAGGGGGAGATTGTTAGAACATAGTTTGATTCTACAACCCTCAGTTAGAGTTTTGATGATAACAAAATACAAGATTAAATGAATTATGAGATTTATATAAGACATAGATGCTACTTAAAATTATGTTATGTATTTGCAGAAACTCTGATGGAATCAGCATCAAAATATCAGTATCAACATCAGCATCAGAAGATATGTCAGCATCAGAAGATCAAATACGATGTGCTATACGCTGAAGCCTAATGAACAGAACCTGCACATAACATACTCTGACTCTGATCAAGATCCTAACCATGTCATCAGCACTCAGAAGCGTTAGAATAAGCTAAAGCCAAGAACACTCTGATTATCATTAGCAGAACACTTTGAAGTGTCAACGTTACTATGCATTCAAGACAGATTAATTACCAACGGCTTTATTTCAAGACAAATATCTTCTCAAAAAGGAAAGAACGTTATGAGCATTAAAAAGGATTTATGGACAGCAACGTATCTCTTCCTAGGCTATTTAAACAAGTCAGTGAGAAAAGAAATGGCTAATACTCTACACGCACGCACGCATACGAAAAACTCTCTCACTCAAATTGCTAAAGCTTTCAACCACGCCTACTCAATAGCATTAGCAGTCTAGTTGATTCTAAGCTTCATATTGTGTATTATCACAGTTGTGATATATAGTTTTATTAGAAAACATCAAACACACTTTTGTTCATTTATCTGTAATAGAATTTCCTTAAGATAAACCGGTCTGTGGTTAGACTCAAGAAGGCTTTAACAGTTGTTAAAGCAGTTGTGTATTCAGTTGAATATAGTGGATTAAGACCTCGTTGGAGAGAGGCGAAATCACCTTGACGGGTGGACTGGAGTAATTTGAGATCAAACGAACCAGGATAAAAATATAGTGTTGTCTGCATTTGATTTTAAGTTTTACAATTCAACCCCCCTTCTTGTGTTTTTCACATCTTCATTTGGTTCTTGTCCAAGGTTAAGTTTAAAATGGTGAGTATGGTGAGACATGGAAGGAAGTTACATTTGGTTTAATAGTGGCGTAGTGAGGTGTTTTCTGTGGTGAGACATGGTGGTTAAAGGGATTGAACGGAAATAGAGAAGAGAGTATAAAAATGGTGTAGTCAGAACCGCAAACGGAAATGAGTTTTAACATTGGTGTCATAGCCTAATTTTTACCACTAATATCCCACTTATCATATCATTTCAAAATACAAAAATATGCTTTATTTCCTTTTCTTAATTTTCAAGGTAGGCCTTTTTCATCAAGAGAACAAGTTGGGTTTCTAAATTAGGGTTTTGATCCCCTAAGTCAAAGTTAAGGTCAACAAGTGGTCAACAAGGATTATTATTCAAGGCATGGCCTATAATCTTAGGTCAAATTTATTTCAAGCGTCATTCAACATTAATTAATCTAGAGAACTTCAAGTTTGAGGAATTTTTCAAGTGATTTTCAAGTTAGGGTTCATGTGTTTATTTCTTTGCCCTTTTCATTCAAATTTCTCAAGTAACCCTCAAGTTTTTTCAAAGGCCAATCAAGGTTCAATCATGTAGTGTTAAAAGGATCATCGTTGTACCTTAGAATGCAAGAAAAGGTTAAAAATCACAAGTTTGTATAAGGTTGGATGACCTAAAACTAAGTATGGCATGTCATTTGGTCGAAACACCATAACTCTCTCTTTTCTCAATATTTTTGGACACTTATTTGAGCCAAATTTCCCTTTTGATGTCATCTACAACTTTGCTTCAGAGGTCAAATATAAATCCAGGCTCTAAGTCCATCAAATATTGGAGGTCACATATGCATAAAACTAGGTTCATGACATACTTAACCTAATCCCATAGCTATTTTCCAGTGCCACGACCCCAACTTTGAATTGGTTCTTTTTGAATTGTATTCTACTCCATGAAAGGATCATTTGGTAAAAAGAAAATCAAGAAACACACAAGTATATTCCATTTGGCCTAAGCTTGAACATGGTGACTCAACTCTACATCTTTGATACATGACCCGTAATTAGAAATGACCTAAAACTCAACTTGGGGACCACAACACATGTGAAAACTTCTTTGTCATGATGAAACATGTTTGGTACAAAACAAAATGACCTGAATTGCTCAACAAATCACACATTTTATGTCATTCTTCACAAGAATTTGGATCTAGAATTTTTCAACTTGGTTCACATGTTTGGGATCTGAAATTGGCATATATGATGAACTCGCTCCCTTTCTATAAATTAGAGAAAACAAATTTCATTCATTTTCAAGCTTTAATAGCCAAAGAAACTCTACCATACTCAAGCTCGAAAGCTCCAAAAAACAAAAAAAAAATTAACTCTATTTTCTCTTCATTTCAACTTCAATTCTCAACCTAGAAACCTTCACGGGCATCATCTGAAGTTGTTTGAAGCTTAACAAAAGTTCTACAACCCTTGGAAGTACTAATTTGACTCCACCATTTTCAGACCTCTGATACTTACTTCAAACAGGTAGCTACGAGTAAAATCATTGAGCAAACAAGTTACCACACTCTTCATCGTGATCTTTTGATTGAAAGCCCTCATTCACCATTCATTTATCGTTTATATTTGTCATTTAATTTTATTTTGAAGCTCTTATGGTTTATGTATTTTTCTGCAAATTCCATCTACTTGGAGTAAATCAATGCCTCCAATGTAGACATAAATGAATGATGACGTTTGTTTGAAATTATGGCACTTGCAATACAGATGTCAAGACTGATGTCTCAACACAAAAGAAAATGTCAGTACATATGTTATAACATCATCTGCTAACAGAAAAACATAAGATTATGCAGAAAATTAAATTGTAGAAAATTAAATAACACAAATTGCTAACCCAATTCGGTGCAACGTCAGCTTCTCTGGGGTTACCAAACTAGGAAGGAAATCCACTATAATAATATTAGTTCAAATCCTAAACAATCTCAGTTTACAACTTCTCTCCAATCACTACCTTGTGCAACTTCTACCTAGGAACCTCCTAGATATGAGAACCCCCTCTCACTTCTAATCACCGCAATGATACCTACATCCACAAACCTTGTGACTAGACCAAAGAACCAAATATAAGATTACACTTCAAATAAACAATATTTAGTTTTGCTTAAAATCTTCATATAAGAACAATACGCAACTCTTTGCTTAAAAGCTCATGAGTGAGAATAATAACTTGATAAAACAATCAAGTAACAATCATTCAAACTTAATGTATCAAAAGATACATGAGTGACATACAAATAACACAAACACTAAAACCTTAAAATACTCACAAAACCCTAATCTTTATTTTGCACCCACAATTTCTTCAATATGAATGCTTACTATTTTAGGTCATAGCAAGTCCTTATTTATAGACTCTTGCAGTATGGGCTTGGACTCTTCAAATCAAACCCAATCTTCACTTTTTAAATTAGCTGAAAGATCTTCATATAAAAATAGGAATAAATCTTTTAAAGTTTCCTAAAAAGTCTCCAAGATATTTTTAATGAAACAAATCAAATATGCACTTGTTCCTAAAATATCATTGATTTGTTGCGCCTGTATGAGTTCTAGAATATCCGAGAATCTCATATTTATCAATCAAATCTTCAAGAAACAAAACAGCAGCACCTACTCATTAACAAGCCAAGATGTCAGGACATGTGGCTCAACATATGTCTGATACATATTGTTGTAACCGGTTTGAAAATTTAGAGTCGCCATCCTTAATTTTTATCCTAAGGAAGGGAACGTAAAGGATAACCCTAATTTTATCAGAGATTCTAATTTGTTTGACTCATTTTAGACAAAGGGAAGGTGTTAGACAACCCTAATCTACCTTATTCACAAGGATACTAGGGTTTAGAAATGCAATCTTTGAGAAATAGGGTTTTAATTTTTATTAGGGGAACTCGCCACGATTTTAGTCGTATGCCTACGTATCCTTTGATGATGAATCAGAGTCCCAATTTGTAGTTTGTAGTGGGTTGGTGTTTTTTATGGATTACAAATATATTTCAAATTTCCCTTAAACCAAGTCTGGGTGTGTGAATAGCAGAATTGTTAGACGAAGTTCGCAGTCGATTTAAAGTATCTCCATAATCCTTTTTGAAAATTTTCTTGCATTTAATTAAGTTATTATTAAAAAAATATTTGGTGTTATTTAGGTATTATTTAAATATATTAATATATAAAAATCTTTTTAATGCATGACAAAATATAATTTTAATGCAATTTTCTAAAAATAATTGAAGAATGAATTAGTAGAAAAAAATAAATATTTGAATTCTATAATAATAAAATAATTTTATAATTTATAAATATATTAAATATAAAATTATAATAATAGTATAAATAATAAAAAATAAAATAATTTTAATAAAAAAGCGCAGGGGGTGTATTTTATTTGGGTTAAGTAAAATAGAGGGTGTGAATAATAGGGCCTTGAATTCAGATGTTGAATTCAGGCGCAAGCGCATAGGTGTGAGTTTGTACTAGGTAGAAAAAGTGGTGTGTTGTTAGATCTAATAAAATGAGTTTGATTATATGGCAGAAAAAACAAAATAGCACACTATTATTACTATTACTATTCTAAACCAAAAATCTATTATGATAAATATAACTATATGTAAAGAACAATAAAGTAAAAAGGATTTAAATAAATTTCACGTGAAAGTTGTAGAATAGTATACTCACAGTATCAATTATTAACTTTTTCAAACTTTCACTCTTTCATGTTCACAATATTTCTCCTTCTACCTTCTTTCTCCGCCAAAATCTGAATCAAACCCAAAACAATAGCTCTATCATCAAAGCAAAAAAAGAAGAAAAAAAAGATGTGGCATATGACGGGAAGCATTCAGAGAGAGAGAGAGAGAGGTTGATAGTGTTAGAAAACTCATCCTCCAATTGTGAGAAAAAATTTAGGTGTTCTATACAGAATCCTAAAAAAATTATTGATAAGATTGTTGATCTCCAAATGATTGTTGATGGAGACTTCATAGTTTCTTGGTTGTTGTTCTTCGATGTGAAAAGCAGCAATTTTTAGGAGAACTCTAGTGAGTTATTGATCTGCAAATGATTATTGATTCTCCAAATGGTTGTTGATCCTCCAAATGATTGTTGATGGAAAACTTTAGGTGTTCTGTTCAAAACCCTAAAATTAACCAAGAGAGTTGTGTAGAAAGAATATTTGTGACTGAGATAGAAAATTATTGATGAAAAATAATGGTAAAGAGAGTCCTATTTATAGATTTGAAATTAAGTTAAAGACACCCCAAAAAGGAAATATTCCACACCAAGAAAATCCCAAAGCTTATGATTTTATCTTGGTCAGCAAGTCTACAAACTCTGACCAATGAGAAATCTATTTTTTTAACATGTGACCAATCAGAAAGTGACAAATCATATGATTTTGTTGTTTTTATATTTTATATGATTTTTTAGTTATTTTTGAATTAAAAATTTAAAAAAGTGAAAAAAAAAACTATTTTTTGAAAATTTATTAATTAAAAAAAACGAAAATAATAATTTAATAATAAAAAAAAACTGATTTTTTTGGGAAGATTTATACCAATTGAGATTTGATTGAAATTTGGAGGACAAGATTATGAACTTAAACACTTTTGTGATTTTGTTTCATTATTATGATTGATTTGGTGATTAATAAAAAATAATTTTGAAAGATTTCAATTATTTTTTAACAACTTAACTATCACGTGTATAAAATCAAAGATTTTAAAAAAATAAAAAAAATAATTTTAAAATACCCTTAAAATAGAAAACAAAAGTAATAATAAAATAATTAAAAATGTGAGTAATATCCAAAACAATTATGAAACTAAATTTAAAAATAATTTGAATATTTTAAAAATGAGGGGGACAAATTTAGGGTATGACACACAAGACAACATAACCTGTCATGACAGTTTGTCAAGATGTTGTGACATCTTGCTCAACATCAGCTCAGAACCATGTTTTAGAAAAATTCAAGCCAAACCTAAAACCATGGATTTTACAATCCCCCTTTGAAATTTTTTGGCTAAAACAACTAAAGCACCATAATCCTGAGGAGAGGAATAAAACAAAAACACAAGCTACATGCAAACATGTAAATTTTGTACAAACTGCAACAGAAAAAAAACATCAGAGAAAGCATCCAGTTACAAACCACCATCTTCAATACACCAGAAGACAAATGTCCAGACATAAGGTATGACATTACAGACAGGTCCAAACTCCCCTTGTCCACAAGATCAAGACTCCCTCTTAAAGAGAAAACCCAAATCACCAGAAAATCAAAAATACCAAATATGAACTACCCAAGTTCACACATCAGACGCAGCAACATCAGAAGATAAAATAGTCTCTCATCATGATTTTCACACGGCTCCATCAGGCAGGATGTTAGAACATCTAGTAAGACATCCTACCACATCAGCAGCAGCAACAACAACAACACCAACAAGCATGACAGGCTATCATGATCCCTCTAAATAGTTTCATCCAGCAAGCAACCACAATCATTATTTCCCCCTTAGTAGTAACACGGTCCTATCAGCATGCTAGTTAACATGTCAAGACATGTTTCATAACATCAGGACATACATAACACAATATCACTTTACTCCCATTTTTTAGCAAAAAATAGAGTAAATGTAAAACAAAAAGGAAGCACATACATTGTACACAAGCAATAAATATAGATGGAAGCATACAATAGCATATGGAAACACACAATATCATATGGAAACACACAACTCCGGTGGAAACAAACAAACTTCAACAATTTCAGGTGGTAATCTACCTCTTCTCCCTGTCAAAGATCCTCTCGCACTCTTTAGTGCTATCACCATCCCTTATATCTTGCAGAAAACTTTGTCCCATCTAATTGCAACTTGCTTAGGCTCCCTAAGCATCAGAACATAGAGGAAATATGTAGTATCAGTTGCACTCCTCGATATCTTTAGTTGCTATAACTCTTCAATAATGTAAGTTCCAATCCCACTGCTTATGTTTTCAATCTGATTTTTAAACATAACATCAATTTGTTCCTTGTTATCCATATTCTCCTAAGTAACAACCTTTCCTTCAGCAAGATTCTTGATAAGTTGATCATGACTATTAAGGTTCTTGTTCCAGCTTTATTGAATGAGATATCTGATATCATTCAGAGCTTCACCAAATAATGTCATGGCATCATGTTTGACATTATGATCCTTCAACATCTGGTCAATCCATACTAATTGAGAACAACCTCTTCTTGTTCCACCATACTAAGAAACAGTGGTATTTCCAGAGGAAATCAGACTATCTCTTAGACACAAATACCTACTGACCCACTTTGACCCAATGATGCATTTCAAGATTCTTCTCTCTTGAAAAGTAGAACATAACCTTGGTTCAAGTTTAAAAACAAGACATGAATTTGACATTTCTTTATTGAATTATGTATTGTCTTCTTCATTAAAGTATCTTGTATTGATCTCCTTGAGTTATTTGATATTTCTTTATTGAATTATGTATTGCACATAAGGTGTCCCAACACTGTCTTCAACATCCTTCTCCCTTTCAGTGAATGAATCATCAAGTATCACACTTGTTGATTCCATAACATCTTTAGTTTTGGGGTTAAAAACTCTATAAACTCTTTTGTTTGAAGAGTAACACGGAAATATTCCTTCATTCTTTATGAGATTCTCCTTAGCTTTTTTATCTTTGTTCACCAATACATTGCATTTACTTCCAAAGGTACGAAAATACTTGACTATATGCTTTCTTCCTTTCCTTATCACATAGAGAGTAGTTGAAGTACCTCCACTCAAGGTGACCTTATTGTTAATGTAGCAAGAACCAGTCATAGCTTCAACCCAAAACTCCAATAGTAATTGCTTACAGAGAGCATAATTCTAGTTGATTCTTGTATAGCCATAGTCGTTTGCTCAACAATCTCATCTTACTAAGAAGGGATGGAACAATAGAAATGCCTCTTTCCATCTAAGCTATCTATCTGCATAGGTCCCATTATATCCATATGAAGAAGTTCCAACATTTTGGAAGTAGTCTGATGTTGCAACATCGGGTGTGACATCATGGTTTTCTTTCTAATTTCACACTCACCACAAACATTATCTTCTCCAATTTTGAGCTCTGACATTCGTCTAATGACCCATTTAGATATGATTTCCTTCATTCTCTTGAGATGAAGATGCACAAGTTTCTGGTGCCATAGCTTTACTTCATTCTCATTGGTTATTGAACATATGGAAGAGTAAAAAATAATTTGAGATTCCCACAAATAGAAGTTGTCTTTAGACCTTATCCCATTCATCATAACAACATCTTTATCATCTTTGACCAGACATTCCGATTTTGAGAAATTGACTAACAGTCCTTAGTCACACAAGAGACTAATGCTAATAAGATTAGCAGTTAATATTTTGACAAGAATAATATCTTCTAAACTAGGTGAACCATCACACATCAACCATCCAACTCATTTAATTTCACCTTTAAACCCATCACCAGATCTGACAGTTTCTGTGGGATGAGGTCTAATATTCACCAATAACTTTTGAACCTCTGTCATGTGTCTAGAGCACCCACTGTCAAAGTACCAGTCTTTTCCACTTGAGTCTTAGGGAAGTATGAGCAATACATTTCATATCCCTATTTTCAACACTTCTCTATTTGCCTGCTTGATCAACCTTAGAATGAGTTGAAGATTTTTCATCTCCATACAACTTGTAACAGAAAGGCTTAATATGGACATGGTCACCACAATAATGACATATCCAAGTTGATGATTGGAATATGGATAATGCTTTATCATTTCTGTGTTTACCGTGAAATTTGGTAAAAAAACTGCTAGTATTCCCAAACAAAAATAGTTTATTGGTTACTCGCAGGATCGACTAGATTGATCCTAAGACATGTGTCTAAAGTTCTTTTACTAGTGTTCTGGATATTTGTTCTACGTCAAAAAGATAAATATAACAAAGGCAAATGTAAAAGACAAAAAGGTTTGAAGATAAAGGCAGAAAATGTTTTAAAGTAAAACTGGAATATAAAGAATTTGACTTAAACTTAAACGAAAAGTAAAAGACTTGATTTAAATATAAATGACTTTGAATATAAATTGGTGTTTCTATACGTACATTTTCAATGACTTTTTTCTCTAACACTGATACTTCAAGTTTGTATGAGTGATTTGTACAATATTTAATACATTGAATCCTAATACGTACATCCTAATTTATACTAATTCGACCCTAACAATCTTTTTCAACAAAAGTGCCATGTTTAAGTCTTGCATGATTCTTCGAATCGCCAGACTTCCACGCGTCCTTCCGGATAAGATCAAACCATTTGAATTTAAATCCTGCTTCAATTTGAAGTTCCAAAAAAGCAACATGACGTGTCAAAACATTTCAAATTTGAAACTTGATATTTCCTTAAGTCCCATCCATTCTACAACAGTAAAACTTCTGTGATTATTTAACATAACCAAATTATCCATAGTTTGGTCAGTCGAAGACCATATGAAATATTTTTATATTTCTCTTAGAAACAAATGTCCTTCGACAACCTTCATATTATAGATCGTCGAAATTTCCAGCTAACAAATTGCCCTCCAAAATGTGTATTTTGAAACACTTGAAGAAATAGACATTTTTTTGCAAAAACCTTCCATTTCGATGCAAAAGTTGCTTCATGATGACTATTCTTGCTGTAACGTCATGGTCATGATGACCATCTTTCCAAACGTCTCATCGAGACGTGCATAATCTAGTTTCCATCATTGCTACACTAAAGTAGGTTCAAAACGTGGCTTTCCAAAAAGGAAACATCTAGTTAGGTTATTAAACACCAACACGTGTCCCACTATCTCTTTCATTTGAAAAATATAAACATAACCGTTTGTTCACTATAAATACTCCTTTCATCCTTAAAAATACTTTTTTACTCTCATTTTCTATTATCTTCTCAGAAAAACCTGTGAACTTCATCCATCTCTTTCCTTAAAAAAAATCCACATTCATTTTCAAGCTTTCTCGTCAATGGAGCCCACACAAAAAAGCAACAAATATGGAAAATATGTGAAGGACACTAAGGATGTTACTTTCACTCATATTTAACACGTCACCAATCCCATTCTTTCTGGAAACCAAGAATTTGTTTTGACACCAACACTTTTTACTGAACAACGGGCTATATACGAGTCTCAGGTAATAATTCATTTTACTCTTACTGATAAAACCCTAGGATACATGGGCCCTGTGGTCCATGCTGATGATCTAA
Organism: Vicia faba; assembly: GCA_948472305.1. Classification (NCBI taxonomy): domain Eukaryota; kingdom Viridiplantae; phylum Streptophyta; class Magnoliopsida; order Fabales; family Fabaceae; genus Vicia; species Vicia faba. The sequence goes on from OX451738.1 coordinate 894,506,550, forward strand.
AAAAACTTAGAGAATTTTTTCCTACATATCATGGAACCAAACTCATAGCAAGTAAGATTAGTACCCCTAAGAAAGTAGATGAAAATGATGACAAAAACCTTAAAGAATCCACTGTAGAAAATACTCAAGAAGGATCCCCCTTAGGTTCTACAAATGTAGAAAAACCTTTTTATCTAATTATATGACTTACTCCTTTAGGCCTTTTAGATCGTGTCCAGGGAAAGATAGTAAATAGTATCTCGACTGGCTAGATCTAGTCGAATTCAAAAAACCCTAAGTCTGAAAAGACATGGGTATTTTTGACTTGATCCAATTGTCGAAAGTTGGGCCTAGATATTGCCAAAACTTGTTGATGGAATCTTTGTATTTTTGGGATGGTACCTATAATACCTTTCAACTTCCTTGTGGAATTATTACCCCATACCTTGTTTGATGTCGCTGCTGTTATTGGGCTTTGACCTACTGAGGAAACTTTCGAACCCTCTTAGCAAGCTGAAAACACAATTAAATTTAAAGTCAAACACGCTGGCTTCACCAAATACATCAACCACTTTTATGCTAAAGGAGATGAAATGTCAGATGTCGAACATATAACTTTTCTTTCCCTATGTCTATCTAGATGTATTTTGTGCAGCAAATATTTGCAAGTAGCCAAGAGATTTCAAACTTTAGCCAATTAACACACAACTCAAAACAAAAACAGTTTCGGAAAATTTATATGCGTCGATAAATTACTCAATTCTATTTGAAAAATCCATGTATGAAATTTAAAGCAAGTAAAGCAATAAAAGATAAGAGATACACATGTTTGTTTAGGAAGTTCACCAATCGCCCTCGTTATGGCTACATCTCCCCCTAATTCCAAATTTAGAATTAGGATTGTTTCTTACTTTGCAAAAGTATGGTTATAAGAGAAATATTCAAGATCAATCCTAAAAACCCTAACCATTTGGTGTTGACTCAAACCCTTCTCTTCTTTTGATCTTCAACAAGACCAAGGAAAAAATAGATTCAACCTATTCTTGGCTTACGCTACTTCCTTGCAAATATTTCAAACACTCCAAGGTTCCTTATAAAGATTTCAAAGACTCCAAGGTTGTTCACTCAAGAAAATCTGATTGCAATCTATCAACATAAGATCTTCAATTCTATCTGGAACTTTAAGCTACTTCCTTGCAAAGGTTTAAAACACTCCAAAGTTCCTTTCCAATATTTTAAGCACTCCAATGTTATTCACTTGACCGCGATTCCCTCTTGAACGATATTGCACAAAAAAACCCCAAATCAACCAATGATCTTGGAGGATAAACCCAATGTTTTTCATGGATGAAAACCCCTAAAAAGCTAAACCTAATACACAATTGGACATTATCAATCCTTGTCTAGATGGCACCCCAACAGAACATCGCTACAATGTAATGTCAGTGTGTATACATCAATTGGAGGTTGAAGATGAAGAGATAAATATGCTAATTTTATGGTTTCACCCAGTTATGAATGATGCATGAATGAGTATTTATAGTTTTATAAATTTTAGGGCAAAAAGTATATTTTTATAATTAAAAAGAATTGAAAAATTGACCCAATCAAATAGTATGTGTCGACCTGAAAATTGTATGTGTCAACACATAAGTCAAATTCTAACTACATGTGTCGACTTGAAAAACGGATGTGTCGACCTAAGCAAGTCAGAGGCTACACGCTTTAAAAATGTGGTACATGTGTTGACCTGAAATTTGTATGTGTCCATACATAAAATTAACATTTCTGTAATTTTTTAAAAGCTTCAGTATGTGTCGACTTGAAATACTTATGTGTCGACACATAGAATAAAAATTGATGTAGGAAATGGTTTTTCATGAATAGGACCAATTTCAAACTTGTTTTAAATTATTCTTAAGACCTATAATGCAAGGGAGTGCCACAAGACATTAGGATACCATCCACCATACTGAAATGCTAGCTTTCCGAGTTTTGAAATCATGCAAAACATCTAATAGTGAAGTTGCACTCACATTTGTTGTGTGGGAGTTCATCAAGCACCCTTTGTGTTTTATTTTATATTTGTGTTTACTTGTTTTTTGTGCTTTACTAACCCTATTAAAAATACAACAATATGCTTTGTTTCCTTTTCTTATTTTTGAAAGGTAGGGCTTTTTCATCAAGATATCAAGTTGGGTTTCTAAATTAGGGTTTTGTTCCCCTAAGTCAAAGTCAAGGTCAACAAGTGGTCAACAAGGATTATTCTTCAAGGATGACCTATACTCTTAGGTCTCATTCATGTCAAGCTTCATTAAAGATCAATTGATCAAAATAAGTTTAAGTTCGAGGCATTTTTAAAGTGGTTTCAAGTTATGGTCCATGTGTTTATTTCCATGCCCTTTTCATTCAAATTTCTCAAGCAATCCTCAATATTTTTCAAAGGACTATCATGTGGTGTTAAAATGATCATCGTTGTGCCTTGTAAGGCAAGAAAAGTTCAAAGATCACAAATTGGTACAAGGTTGGATGACCTAAAATCAAGTATGGCATGTCATTTGGTCCAAACACCATAACTTTCTCATTTCTAAATATTTTTGGGCGCTTCTTTGAGCCAAATGTCCATTTTGATGTCCTATACAACTTTGCTTTATAGATCAAACATCAATTCAGGCTCTAAATCTATCAAATGTTAGAGGCCACATATGCACAAAACTAGGTTCATGACATGTCTGACCTAATGCTATTGTTTTCCAGTGCCACGACCCAACTTTCAACTCATGCCATTTTCACATCAAGCATCCTTTTGAATAGGTTCTTTTTGAATTTTGTTCTACTCCATGAAAGGATCATTTTGAAAAAAGAAAATGAAGAAACACACGAGTAAATTCCACTTGGCCTAAGCTTGAACATGGTGACTCAACTCTGCATCTTTGGTACATGATCTGTAATTAGAAATAACCTAAAACTCAACTTGGGGACCACAACACATGTGAAAACTTCTTTTTAATGATGAAACGAGTCTGGTAAATCACAAAAAAACCTGAATTGCTCAAGAAATCACACATTTTGTCACATTCTTCACGCGAATTCGGATCTAGAATTTTCCAACTTGTTTCACACATTTGGGATCGGAAATTGGCACGTATGGTGAGCTCGCTCCATTTCCTATAAATAGAGAAGCATTTTTACTTCATTTTCAAGCTTTTACCACAAAAGAAAGTTTGTCATACTCAAGCTCGCAACCTCCAAAAAACATAAAACCGTAACTTTATTTTCTCTTTATTTTAACTTCAATTCTCAACCCCGAAACCTTCACCATAATCATCTGAAGTTGTTTGAAGCTTAACACAAGTTCGGCAACCCTTGGAAGTACTACTTCAACTCCACCATTTTCATAACTCTAAAGCTCACTTTGGTTAGGTAGCTACGAGTAAAATCCTTGAGAAAACAAGTTGCCACACTCTTTGTCTTGATATTCTGATTGAAAGCCCTCACTCACCATTCATTTATCGTTTATATTAGTCATTTAATTTTAATTTGAAACAGTTATGGTTTCTGCATTTTTCTGCAAATTCTCACTGCTTGGAGTGAATCAATGGCTCTAATGTAGAGAGACATGAATTGTGATGTTTTTTAAAGCTAAAATGTATGGTGTTTAAGCTTAAAACAACGAATTCATGAACTTGCAAAATAAATATGATGGAGGTTGAAGATAAAGGTGTGCGCATGCAAGGGTGAGAAATTTTAATTCTCCAACCAATCAAATTGCGCCACGCCTTCCTATTTGTTGCATCTTTTATTTTTATTTCATTTAAATTCCTTTTTCTTTCAAAATTCATTAAAAATAACTCCTAAATGATTTTTAATTCCTTTTTTTCTCATAAATCCACAAATATATTTTCTACCTTATATGTTTTTTCTTCGAATTTTTATAATGATGTTTTAGCATTTTTGCTATTTTCTCTTATTTTATTTTTGAATTAAATTTAAACATTTAATTCTCCATCATTTTGAAATATTTCTGAGTCCAACTTTTGAGATTTTGATCCTTGCAGTTTTTCTTACATTCTTAAATTTTTATGGCTTTTTATTTGATGATTTGAGGCATCTTTTGTATTTTTCTTTAATTTCCATTTTAAACCATTTAAAATCATGTTTAATTTCAATTTAAATATATATTTGATTGTTCTTGATAATTGGTACCTCTGACTTTTGGTTGACTTGGTAAATTATGGTAGATTGGAGCTCATATTGTTCAATTGGACTTTACATTGATGCTTGATGAACTTTCTTCATTTCAAATCTACCATTAAATGATCATTTGATAATTTTTGGTACTTTATTAATGATAGGTTTGTCTCAAGGTATCATGAAGAAGATGAATTGAAGTAATGATTCAATCCCCCTGCCTTATTGCTTGATCAACTCTCCATCTTCTTCTTCTTCTTTCTTTTGTTTTGACTTGTGTTGCATTGTTTTAGAAGAATGACTTTGTTTCATTTCTCTAACATACATGACACATACATTGCTATTATCTGGCCTCAGATAGTTTTGACTCTACATAATTCCAATTATGATTTCTTAACATAACTCTAAATTGTCTCAAATCGGTTGATTAACAACTAACACTAACATTAACTCTATATTACTGTGCTAACTTTACTTTTCCGCACTTTTACATTAATGCCATTTAATTTTTTTCCATTTACTTTTGTGCAATTTAATTTCTTGCCATTTGTCATTCAAGTTATTTATCATTTCATGTTATTTTCATCTTTTTCTTGCCTTCAAAGGCTTAAAACATTAATAAATAATAAACCCTAAAAAACTTATAATGTGCTCTTGAGGACTATTATCATTATCCTTTGCTTTTGTACTTTGGAATTAAGATCATGGTTACTTTCCCTTAGCTTGGAGTTCATATGAAGCTTTGGTTCATCTGAGGCATTAATTTCATATGATACTTTGGTTCATCTAAAGCATTAATTTCATCTGATACTTTATGATACCTAAGACTTAGAATCATTTGAACCTTTTGTTTTATCTGAGAATTGGCCATGTTCTTAGACTTTGTGACCTTTATCTGGACTCTGTGATGTTCATCTTCTCATTATGCTTGATCAACTTGTGGCTTAATTCCAAAGGGAAATTAATGTTGGTTTTAACTAATGTCAAATGCTTGCTCTTATTATGGTTAGTTCACTTGCACACACAAAGGCTTTTGTTTTGGGTTACCTTATAATGAGACCTTTTCATTTTATGTCATTTACTTTATACTTTAGGATAGTCTCTTCATCTCCTCCCCTTCTTTAATTTTCAAAATCTTCTCCCTATTTTAATACTTCTTGTTTTCAAACTTCACATATTTTCTTAAACAAACCTTGACTTTGTCAAGTTATCCAGAAAACCCTTTTCTTAATAAATGCTAAAAAACTTAAGAATATTCAAATTTTTTTCAAAACTTATAAAAAGGACAAACACCATCAAACTTCTTTTTGCGCCTTAGTGCACTTTTCTTTTCAAATCATCCCTTTTTTTCTGAAAGAAAAAATATGAGTCTATTCTTGAAGTGATGCAAATTCCTATACTTTTACAGTATTTTGTGAAATTGATTGACATTTTCCACTTAAATGTTGAGATGTGATTTTTTAGTAAATCCAAGTAAAATTCTCCATATCAAGATGATGCAAATTCTCATTTTCTCATAATTATGGATAATAAGTTGAGTTTTCCACTCGAATATGACAATATATTTTCACCTAAAATCAATCAACAAACAAAACTCTTTTCATAAACAAATGTAAGTTGTTCCTATGTATGATACGGTGGCAGAACCAGACTGTTTTAGGAAAATGTTGGTTTGCGTTTTGCGTTTGTGTTTGCAAAATGTCTCAGTAAGCAAGAGTCCCCACCGACTTTTATTTTATCCAACTGGAAAGGAAAAAAGCACAGAAAAATTCCTTTTTCGATATTCTGAGTACGGGGGGTAGATTATAGAAAGGGAAGGTATTAGCACCCTTTATATCCGTAGTTTTCTACAGGCTCTTAGGTACTTGCTCATCATTTTAAAATTGCTTCCGTGTTTGTGTGTTTTGAAAAGTCTTTGTTTTACTTCGTTTTAACCCTTGTATCAGTCCTCAAGAGTGTCACAAAGTGTTTTTGAAAACTTTGTTTGGAAAAAGTGTAAGTGTGGAAAAGATTATTTTGAGCAAGTACTTACTAGCATCTACCTACTCGAAAAAAGAATATTTATGTTCTTGTTTCCTTTAGAGAATGCTATCCCACTATTAAAGAGTAGGTAGCACCGTCGTTGGAGTTGTAAGGGTCAATTCGAAAGGGACGTACGATCACTAAAGCAATGTTAGGACGTCTTAGTAATAACCCTAATGTCTTAAGATCATATTTGATGCAACATTTCCGAGGCAACATTTCCTAACGGGACATTTGATCTTTGTTAGACAAGAGGGTAACCACTAAAACACCCTATACTTAATGATCGTTTACCGAAGGCAATCGAAGTGAGAGTATACCCTAGGAGTGCGCATTTGCGAGTGATTTGATTTCAGTTATTATCTTTGCACATGTAGGGTTTGCTAACCAGTTTAAAATTTACATACAGCCTTGTCATGCAATCCTATTATCATACATCTTACAGTTAATATTTGCGAGAATTAAAATGCGAGAAATAAAAACTACTCTATTACAAGGCTTCGGGGAGGGAGATTAATTACATATCCAAAAACCCGTAAAACGATAAATAAAATAAAATCCTAATTAAACTATTACATACTGTGAACAATTACATTAATATCGTAAAAATAATAAATGTGCGCGATGAATCGAGAACGAGAGAAATTAGGGTTTTGACCCCGTCTAAACCTAATTGAAAGAAAAATCATTTTTTGTTGTTTTAGATTATTTTGAGAAAAAATAGAGTTTAATTGAATAAATAAAGAAAACCTAATGACTAATTAATTTAAATTAAGAAAAATAATTAATTTGACCTATTTTTGTATTTTGTTATTTTATGAAAAGAAATAAAAATATAATCAAGAACAAAACCTAATTTTCTAATTGATTTTAAATTATTTACCAAAAAGGTTAGAATTACCCTAAAATTAAATTAAACTAATATTAAATTAATTTTGACAAAATAAATTAAAACCTAAATTCTAAATTGATGAAATTGATTTTATGATTTTGTAAAAAAAGAATTTAATTTTGTGTTTAGAAAATAAATTAATCAAATAAATAAAATAAAAGAAAAGAAAATAGAAAAGAAATTAGAATGAGCCTGGTGTTAAAGCAAAAAGCGTGGGGGGGGGGGGGGGGTCTGAATTGCAAATCCAAGCCCAAATGCGCCTAGCCCATGTTGACTTTCCAGATCCAATGCAGTTAGCTTGACTGATGTCCATGGTAGACCTTCATTGAGAATCCTTGGATCTAGCATGTGGATGATCTGATTGGCTGGACATTGAGGGCGTATAGTGGTATCCTTGTATGCATGTGTACCTGATGATGTAGAGAAAAATAATATGGAATAAAGTTGGGGACCTGGGAATCAAACCCAGGCCCTTTGGTACTTTCATACTGCAAGCTGACCAGCTGAGCTACGTTGGTTATTTGTATGGATAATCACAAAGAAATATTATATAATAAAACAAAATGCTAGTTATCAAAACGCACGAATTTTTGAATGGACCAGTCACCGCCTGCCACGCAACCCTTCTTCTTCCTCCCTCCGTTACTAAAAGTTCATTAACTTTTACCTACGGACAAAGGGTGTAGGTATAACCCTGGGCTTCTGCAAAACCCTATAGAAGCATGATAAATACACAACAATGGTACCAATAAACTCGTGACAACCTCACGAGCATCATGGTACCCTTATCCATGGCTAATTGTTCCTGCAAGCAAAACCCCTAAAAATGAATCTAAAACCCTAAACATGGCAACCTGTTGTATAGTCAATAAAAATGCAATTAAGTATTACCATTAGCTTGCAAATGTTTCAAGGATTTAGAATATATAAACAAATCATGCTAAGAGTGCCAGGATTATGATATACGATTTCAAAAAGCATGGAGGTCGTGGGATACTTACAGCGCGTATCTGGGCACAAAAATGCTTGCTAATGATTGGAATGGGATCCTAGAACGCCCAGGAAGTGATTTATGTGGCTGGAAAGTCTTGAGAAAGCATGGAACTGAGAAAACAGTTTGCAACTTTTCTTGATTTTTTTGAAAGTTTTTTTCACCTTTCCACGCCTCCAATTCCTTTTCTTTTGGTATGCACTTGTTCTATATGTACCCTAGAATGAATTAGGGTTTCTATTTGGTTTCAAATCTTCTCTAATAATGATCATTGATTCAAGATTTGATCCTTTGTGCAAATCTTTCCAAATTAATAAAATCTAATCTTTTTATGTCTATTTGAAGCTTGCATGATTTGATTCTCTTTCCAGCTGTACAAGAGGCCTAAACATGCACAAAATCTCAAGCTTTGATTAGTTTTGATATTTTCATGATTTAATTTTGATTTAATTTGATTTAATTGAAATGAAAATCAAAATAAATGACAAAAAATAAAATAAAGACAAGTGGGAAGGATCATGGGTCGTGGGTCATGTTACAAACTCAATGCAAGCATAAAAAGTTGGGCCCATTTGGAAAAAAAATGCAATTTTGGCCACTTTTGACTTTTGGCAATTTTGCAAAAAAGGTCAACTTTACCAATGCATAACTCCTTAAATTTTGATCCTAGAGATGTGTTCTTGGACTTTTTAGAAATCTTAAGATGTCCTCTAAGCAACCCTTTTGGTCTCATCTCAATTGAGTCTTCCATGTTCATGTATGAAGCTTTTACAAAAAAGGTATTTTTGTTGACTTTTCAAAATGACCTATAATGTCAAAATTTATATCTTCTTGTGAGTGCATATTTTGAACTTGGGAGATGAATATGAATTGTAAGGGATTGCATCCTCTTAAAAATGAGATTTGTATGGGTCATTTTTCATAAAGTATGAGAAAGTTATGCTTGGTCAAAGTTGAGTTGACTTTTCCTGCAAAACCCTAATTTAGCAACTTTTGGGTTTTGATGAATTGTGAGCAATCCTTGACGAATCATGATCACCCCTTGATCAAATGATGAATAATACTTCAAAATTAGGATGTTGACCAAAAATCTTGAAGTTCGACTGTATGTAGGACACAATTGACTTTTGCCCTAGCACAGTCGATTTTGAGGCCTTTGAGCAATTGACTGAGCCAACTTCCTCTGCAAGGCTTGAAACTTGACATGGATGATCTTGAGAACATATTATGATAATGGTGAGAATTTGGGATCCTTTAGACTCAAGTACCTTGATGCAAACTGAAACCCTAATTTGAGGTAGACTGTCTTAGGAGAGAGTTTGTCTAGTCAACCCTTGGACTTCCTTGAGCAATTTGAGGACCTCACTTGAAATGTATTGAGAAATATGGGAGGGAAAATTTTGGGGTACAACAGCTTCCCCTGTTCATTCTTCTTAAACCTGAGGATGTAGATAGGCTTGCTTGCCTTTCGTGATCCAAAGGTGGAATATGATTGAACATTAGAGTGCCCAGAAATTTGCACTCGCATGAAGTGGTACTGACCTTGCGATTTCGGGAATGGGCTTATAGATGCCATTCAGAAGTTAATGACAGAAAATGGGCTTAAAGATTCCATCAGAAGAAGTGTTGATCGCATAAGAGATTCCTTTGCAAGGGCCCGTATACCTGTTGTTGAGGAGGATTTCGCTGGGGAATGCTGGTCTCTGTCTTGAGAGAAATAGAATTTTAGGAGCTTCAGTCATCCGTTATTTTAATGGGGAATCATCTCTTAGTCGAAGAGGAAAAAATGAACTGTTATCTGGTCGTGCTCCAGGCTTCACAGTGATTTGCTGAGGAAAATAAGACTGACTGCTATCTGGTTGTGCTCCAGGCTTTACAATGACTTACTGGGGGGATGAGATTAAACTTTCTATCTGGTCGTTATCTAGGCTTCGGAATTTCTCACTTCTTATCTGGTTGTACTCCAGGCTTCAGAAGAAATTAAGTTGTTATCCGGTCGCATCCAAGCTTCAACTTGAATTTAAGGCATACTAATATTTGGTCGATTCCGGGCTTCTTAGTAATTGGCCAGGTAAACTTCTATTTTGTCAAAATCCAAGCTTCGCAGTGTCTTATATTGTTATCTGGTTGATTCCAAGCTTCAGTCCTTTACCGCTATCTGGTCGTAATCCAGGCTTCGTAACTTCTTACTTCTTATCTGGTCGTGTTCCAGGCTTCAGAAGAAATCAAGTGGTTATCTAGTCGCATCCGGGCTTCCATTTGATTTTAAGGCCTACTAATATCCGGTCGATTTCTGGGCTTCATAGTAATTGGCCGGGTAGACTTCTATTTGGTCGAAATCCAAGCTTCGCAGTTTCCCTTACTGTTATCTGGTCGTAGTCCCAGGCTTCAGTGTCTTATACCATTATCTGGTCTAATCCAGGATTCATAGTGTCCTGTATTGCTATCTGGTCGATTTCCAGGCTTCAAAATACCTTGTTAAGCTGTTTTCCGGTCGATTTCCGGGCTTCACCGCTTGTGTTTATGATATACCACTATCTGGTCGAATCCAGGCTTCATGGTGTTTTGTACTGCTATCTGGTCGATTTCTAGGCTTCATAGTATCTTGCTGGGGATTCAACTATTTTCTGGTCGAATCCGGGCTTCATAGCTTGGATTTAAGAGATACCACTATCTGGTCGATTCCAGGCTTCGTAGTATTTGGAGAAATCAAGATATTATCCGGTCGAATCCGGGCTTCATAACTTGAACTGGAATAGAAATCTTAGCACCGATTTGACTGAACCAGAGAAACTTGTGAGAATTTGATTGTATCTTTCCCTGAAAGGTAAAGAGTTAGTCGTATGTAATGTCATGATGTATGACATGTATCGAGTAATGATGATCTTAAAATAAATGAGATTGTGCTGTATGATGCGTATGCGCATGCCATGATGTATGGATATGCAATGTTCTTGTGATGTTTTCTAGCTGGGGAAAATTAATCTCAGACTGCTGCTGGAGAGTACAAAGAGTTGAGTTCTTCGCACTCGCTGGGGATGAAGACCGAAGATGATTTGAGAATAAATTGGTGGGAGAATAACCCTGTTGGAGAATAAACTGGCGAGAGATACTCTGTGGAGATAGTCTTCCATTGTTGGTGATAGATAAACTCTTCTTGGGGAGAATTAACACCAGTGTTTTTAGATACCTTTTACTCTGCGGGGAGTGCATGCATTTTTAGTCATATTCTTCAAGCTGGCTCTATCCCTATACCTGGTGGGTAGAGTAACTATCAGGTTTGGGCACTTCTGTTTGCCCCTGTTCTTGAAATTACCAGTAATCATCTTTTGTTTCGCATGTGAATATTTATGAGCAACAATTATTTTCAAATGCATATATCAAAATTGAATCATTGGACGTTCTTGCAAAACAAAACAGGAAAAGAAAAACAATTTTGAAATTTATTGTAAAATGAATTGTATTATACAAGAGGATGACGTCCTCGTAAGAGAACACCGCCGAAAGATAGAGTTTATACAGCCATGTGAAACAATCCCACTGGGTTCCAACTCTGCTATTGCCTTTATATCTTCGAGCGTCTCATCACTTTGCTACTTGGTTGAAGGTAGATCAGATTGGTTGGCGCCGTCCGAGCTTGCTAGTTGATACCGAAGTCTGGTTGCAAGATGATCCAACGAGACATAGTGTTACGCTTTGATCCCTAATTTTTGCCTTGACCTCCCTTTCAGGTTTTCAGTCCACCGGGATACCCTTTTTTTCCCAAGCCGCCTTTTAAGGTTTTTGACTTGTCGGGTGTACAGTTTCTTTCCATTTTCATCCCTTACTTTCTCCTGAACCCTTTTGGTTCGCCGGGAAGCCCTTATTTTTGCCTAGGTCAGTCAACCTAGCAGGTCTTTGATTATGCGTGGTATTTTTTCACTATGTTTGCATTAACGGGGTGAGGAAGGTTGTCACCATCCATGGTGGTTAGAATCATAGCTCCTCCAGAGAAAATTTTCTTAACCACAAATGGCCCTTCTTACGTAGGGGTCCATTTGCCCCTGGGATCACCTTGTGGCAGTATGATGCGTTTGACCACCAGATCCCCGACTTGATAATCTTATCGTCTGACTTTCTTGTTAAATGCCTTGATTATTAGCTTTTGATACGTCTGACCATGACAATAGCAGTAAGTCTCTTCTTGTTGGTTAGATTTAGCTGATCAAGCCGGGTCTGGATCCAATCATCCTCGCTCAAACCTGCGTCCTTCATAATTCAGAGAGAGGGTATCTAGACTTCGATGGGTAGGACTGTCTCCATGCCATACACCAAAGAGTAGGGTGTTGCCCGTGTTGACGTCTGTGCTGAGGTACGGTACCCATGAAGAGCGAATGGTAACATCTTATGCCAGTATTTGTATGTCACCGTCATCTTCTGCACAATCTTCTTGATGTTCTTATTAGCTTCTTCAATAACCCCATTCATTTTCAGCCGGTAGGGAGAAGAGTTGTGATGTTGTATCTTGAGTTGTTTGCAGAGCTCTGTGATCATCATATTGTTGAGATTTGTACCATTGTCCGTAATGATTCTCTCCGGTACACCATATCGACAGATCAAATTGTGTCGGATAAACCGCGCCACGAGTTCTTGGTTACTATAGCAAAGGAAGCTGCCTCAACCCACTTCGTGAAATAATCAATAGCTACAAGAATGAAACGATGCCCATTGGACGCAGTAGGTCTGATCTCGCCGATCATGTCGATGCCCCACATTGCAAAAGGCCAAGGAGCTATCAAGACGTTCAGAGGAACGGGAGATACATACACCTTATCAGCATAGACTTGGCACTTATGACAGGTCCGAGAATGCTGATAACAATCGGCTTCCATAGTAGACTAATAATATCCTGCCTGTAGGATCTTCTTTGCCATGGTATGTCCATTGGAATGAGTTCCGAAAGTACCTTCATGTAACTCTGCCATAATCCTTTCTGCCTCGTCCTTTTCCATACATCGCAGTAAGGTTGAATCATGGTTACGCTTGTAAAGGATCCCATTACTGATGAAGAACTTCGTAGCGAACCTTCTCAAGAACTTCTTATCATTAACAGATGCACCCTTGGGGTACTCTTGAGCCTCAAGATACCTCTTCACCTCGTGAAACCAGGGTTTATCTGCTACCTCTTCAGTCTCAATATCACAACAATGTGCGGGTTCGTCCAACCTCTCAATGGTAATCTGGGGAGCTTCATTGTCCCACCAAACTTTGAACATAGAAGCCATGGTAGCTGTGATACGGTGGGAGAACTGACTTGGTGTTTTGCATTTGTGTTCGCGAATGTTTCGGTTTAGCAAGAGTCACCACCGACTTTTTATTTTATCCTAAGGAAAGGTCAAAAAGCACAGGAAAGACCTTTGAGATGTTTTCTTGGGTTCGGGGAGTAGATTATAGAAAGGGAAGGTACTAGCACCCTTCCTATCCATGGTTATCCATGGGCTCTTAGTTACTTGCTTAGATCACTTGCTTTGCTTTTCAATTGTTTGAAATGGTGCTTTGTGTGTGGTTTTGAAAGATGTTTTGAAAAGAGGCCATCGTTGTGGCAACCTTTGTAATGATTCTTGTTTGAATGTATACAAAGGTGTTTTTGTCTTTTGAAAAGTTTTCAATGTTTGAAAGTAGGGTTTTGAAATTGTGTTGTGAAGTGTGTTTTAAAGATAGCAAGAATGTTTTTGCAAGCTTTGATCAAGTAACTAAGAGTTGTCTACCCTATTTTACTCAAAGATCTTTCCTATGTTTTCAACCCTTTTAACAGTGTTGTTTCACCATTGTATTTGATGAACAACCTTGTGTTAGGATGTTTAAACGGGACATACGCGGGTCATCGTATAGACCATGATAGAAATTGTGTCAAGTATTTTTGGCAATTTTCTTAAGGGACTTGATCATTTTTTTTAGGCAACTCAGATAGCGTCATCGAGGGACTATGATCTTTTTTTTTGCCAAAGTACTTGACATGCAACCATGGCCCATTTTGAAGGCAACAATTGGATTGAAACCCTAGGGGTGTTTGTGTGCAAAGTGTGTTTGATTGCATGCTTTTGTTATCTTGAATTAGGTCGAGCTATTGGTTAATTTGATTTTTGCATACAAACCCTAGGTCTAACCATGGCATAATTGAAAACATTTAAAGGTGCGAGAATTTAAAGCCTACACTATTACAACATGATTTAGGGAGGGGGGGGGGGGGGGTACAAATTTGAATTGAGGGTATTTGACAAGAAATTAAATTCTAAATTATTACAACCAAATCGAATGTATAAGACAATATTTAAATGTGCAATAATTAAATAAAATACAACAAAGAAATGTTAAATAAAATGTATTATGCAAAGAGTTTTTATGTATGTAAAAAGTATTTTTTAATATGAAATGTAAATAAATAAAAAAAGTCAATTTTAATTATTTTGTTATTTAGGGCAAAAACCCTAATTCTTAAATAAATAGCACTATTTATTAATTATATACAATAATATATTAATTTATACAAAAAATAAAAGTATATTGTAAAAAAGATATTTGTAAAATATTAATAAAAATGAAAATGTATTATTTTTTTGTATTTTTGACCTAATTATTTAATAAAATAAAGTATATAAGTATATATATATATATATATATATATATATATATATATATATATATATATATATATATATATATATATATATATATATATATATATATATATATATATATATATATATATATATATATATATATATATATATATATATATATATATATATATATATATATATATATATATATATATATATTAAACATATTAAATATATAAAAATAAAAATTAATTATTTACAAAAAAGTGTATATTCAAGAAAATATTTTTAAGTGTGTATAAAAATAATAAATAATAAATAAACATATATTTTTACATTATTCTTTGAGTTTTAATAAAAGGAAAATAAATTATTTACATATTTATACTAGTAATAATGAAAATAAATATCAAATAAATATGAAAAAATATAAAAATTAATTTTAAGTATTTTTTATGTTAGAAAATAAAATATCAAAATCAGAAATGAAACAAAAATACAAAAATTACAAATGTATACGAAATGGGCCAGGGGGGTGTAAAAAGAAAAGATGGGGTGCCAAAAGCAAGCCTGTACAGGCCCAGCCCAAACCAAACTTCATCTTCTTCCTTTGAACAAAATAACGCGCGCTTCTGTACACAAATGTTATCTCCTGATTCTTTAATTTTTTGACAAAACTCATAACATGAAACTTGTAGTGCATCAAACAACGAATCCAACCATATAAAAAACTTGAGCTAACTCTCAAAGACCAGAGAGAATTTCTCTGGTCCTAATTTCTAACATAGTTTTTTCAAAAAGTTCATGGGTGAAATTCTCCTAGCACGATTAATGTAAATGAAAACTAAGCATATGTATGGCTTCAGGGCTATGAGTACAACATATTTCATTCACAAACCTAAGCCTAACTATTCCTAAATAGAGAGATAGAAGTTCAAGAAATACCTGTTTCAGTTGACTTCGAGCTGGCCAATGCAACAACTTCCAAGAGTGTGTGGGGTTCTTTTGAGTTTTCCTGATGTCCAATGAAGCTTCCCCAATGCCTAGCTTGTTTTCAAGTAGCCTGAATCGTGCTACAGAACTCAACCTGCAAAGCTTTGAAACAAAAATGGCAATGTGTGTTAAGGGTGTTACAGCTAGAAATGGATGATCTGGATAGCTTAGGTATGTATGTTGGAAGGTGTTTGAAGTATCTTTGGACAAAACGCACGATGGAATTTGATTATGGCTTGAAGTTTGCAGAACTGACTCTGTTTTGCAAGAAAATGGGGGTTTTGTGCACTAGGGGTTTTGAGAGACAAAGGGGTCGTGTTTCTGGCTTGTTAGGAGGTATCAAACTTGTTTGCAATGTTTGTGTAAGTTGGTTTTTTACAGATGTGAGAGATGGCTTGTGATTTGCAACTTTTCTTCCTCTTGAAGCAAGAGTGTGTATCTGTCCAATGCAGGCATGTACAAGTCCTATATCATGCTGCACATTTTGCTCTTGGTTACTGGAATTGGTAGATTTGATCTTGCCTCAGAGATATGGCCCCATGCCTCAAGGATCTTGTTTTGACATAAAGTTAAGTTTAAGCAAAAATGGCATTGTTACTTTTTCCATTTAAGGCTTAAACTAGTGTATAATGCCCTAATGACAAAGACAAAACCTTAGCTCAATGGATATGCATTAAATTATGGAGTACAAACTAGTTTTGAGGCCTGTAATTATGAACCAAGCTAGCTAGATCAGATTTGCAAATTGGTATGAACATGTATTGGCCATGGATCAAAGTGAGGTTTTGCCAACTTCAAGCATTCGATTCTCTCTAACAACAAGGATGTTTGAGGAGTTCTTGGATAATTTTTAAAGCTTGGAACATGTACTATAATCCATCTTTGAAATTAAACTTGAAACTCCAAGTGGAACTATGTGAAAAATGGCCAAGAAGATGGGTCAAAATCCTGCCTAAATTAGGGCAAAATTTCCCTAAGTTAAAAGTTTTAGGTACCCTTGTTCCAAAAATCATACCTTGAAATACATGCCTCTTTTGAGAAAACTTTGTGAATCAAAGTTGTATACTTTGTGATGGACTACAACTTTCATGCTTCAAGTTTTGTTTGAATCCATTTGCATCTTGGTGAAAAATTGGGACAAAGTTAGGAAAAAATAAGAAAATTTCATAACATAGAAAATTTCTAAGTTATGAAAATTTTCCATTTTAAACCCTAATTTGCATTTTTGAGTTTCTTGATGAACAAGTTTCATAATTTTACATGTCATGGTAAAAAATGACTCTTGGCACTTGATTTTGACCAAAAAGTCAAAGTTTGACTTTTCGGTGTACAGTCAAATTTTGATCAATTGACTGAAAAATTCATCTGTCAATCCTATGCATTTGAGATCTTTTGAACTTGTTGAATGGGTCAAGACAATGCCATTGATTCCTTGAGTCCATGTGTGAGATTGATTATCCATTGGTTAGGTCAAACAGTCAAAAATTGCCTTTGTGCAGTCAAAACCCTAAAAATGACCATTTGCCCTTTTGGTGATCTGATCAAATTTCTTGTGGAATTATGATCCAAACTTGATCAAATGGTTCTTATGAGTTCATAATGTTGATGTGGGTCAAATTTCATGAGGTTTGACTGTCAATTGGCCACAGTTGACTTCTTCCCCAATATAGTTGATTTCTAGGTCAACTGTCCAATTGACTGGGCAAAATTTTGAATCAAGGCTTGAAACTTGGTATGGACAAACTTGTGAGTCCAATATGAAGTATGAAAGTCACTTTGGGCATTGTAGGTCAAAACATCCCTGTGCAAACTCAAACCCTAATTTAGGTCAACAATGCAAGGAGGTGTCTTGAGCAGAGCAAACCCTAGTTTGATCTTGAGTTCCAAGAGTCTTGTGATGAGAAAATGTTGATGAAATGAGAGGGAAAATTTTGGGGTACAACAGTTGCCCCTGTTCAATCTTCTTGAACCTGAAGAGTTAGATTGGCAAGTTTGCCTTTCGTGACTCGAAGGTAAAAGAGGATTGGACACTAGAGTGCCCGTAAATTTGCACTCGTCAAAACATAGATGCGAGAATGGGCTTAAAGATGCCATTTGGAGATGGTAGAATCTTGATGGATATGGGCTTAAAGATGCCATCCAAGAATCTTTGTTGAATTGCAATGCTGTAGGTCATAAGAATGAGCATCGAAATGGTATCCGTGTTTGGAATGCATTTGAACTGTATCTGGAGATTGAGTCTGTATGAGAAAAAGAATGGCGTCCGTGTCTGGCGCATATCTGAGCTGTAACTGTATTTGAACGTTGAATGAATACCAAAATGACTGTCGTGTCTGGAGTGTATCTGTATTGTATCTGGGTGACAGAGAAACATCTGTGTTCGGAGCAACTGTGTGCTGGGGATAAATTCCGAATTGGTGACATAATGGAAACTGTGTCTGGAGCGTATCTGGACTGTATCTGAAGTTGAGATCTGTATGAGTAGCATAATGACTTCCGTGTCTGGAGTGTATCTGAGACTGTAACTGGGATCTGAATGAGTAACAGAATGACTTCCGTAGCGACTACACTAGGGGGATCAAACTGCTGGTGTAAAGGCCAGAATGGCATCCGTGTTTGGAGCGTATCTGGACTTGTAGTTGATAGTTGAATCTGAATGAGAGATAGAATGGCTGCCGTGTCTGGAGCGTATCTAGTTTGTATCGGATTGCTGAAGTCTGAATGAGTGGTAGAATAACCACCATGTCTGGGGTGTATCTGTACTGTATTTGACTTGAAATTCTGGATGAGTAATAGAATGACCGCTGTGTCTGGGGTGTATCCATACTGTATCTGAATAATTGTTAACAATAGGCTTTTAATCTTATCCTGAAAAAGGTAAAATGTTATCTAAAACACAAAGTTATGTTGCATGATATGTATGATGCAACGAATTGTGTTTCATCAATGTTTATGATATATGAATGTAATGGATGGGCATGTAAGCTGAGTAGCTGTCTTGTTGAGGAAGATAAATTCCGGATAGCTGGAGATAATGAAATCTTTGATTGCTGTCAGGGAAAGTAAATCCTTGACCAAAGCTGGGGATTCCAAAAAATCTTTGATTACTGAAGATGAGAAATCCTTGCTGACTGCTGACTGCTTGGGGAATAAGGAAAACTCTGAAAATCTCTACTGGGGAGTTAAAACCTGGGAGACTTCTGCTGGAGAAATGAGACTGAGAATCTTCAATTTGCTGGGAAATAACTCTGTGGGGAGAATGTTTAGACTATTCTGGCTCTACTGAGGATTGGGTTTTCAGGGTTTTCGTGCTCCATTGGGGATCTTGAAGCTTTAACTCTGATGGGAATTTTGAAACTTTACTCAGTTGGGGAATCAAGTTTTAGACTGCACTGGCTCCGCTGCGGATCTTGAAGCTTAACTTCGCTGGGGAAATATACTCCAAATTTAGCCTTGTTTGAGGATCTGAATGATGTATTGTAGGGGATTTCTTCTGGAACGACATAAAGATTTCTTCCTACTCCTTCAACCTATCAGTAATTATCCTTTTTCAATTTCATTTTATTTGTAAGCAGTGATTATATTCAAATGCATATGCCTATTTAACAAAACATTGGACGTTTTCAAATAAAACATAAGTGTAAAAAGAAAAGAAAGGCAAGCGAATTTCTGTACTTTGAAGTATATTTGTATTTAACTTTTGTGAGTATCTTTGTACAAAGGATACAGACATCCTAGTAAGAGAATGTTGTCGTAGAAATTGAAAAATTTTATACAAAAGAAAGATGGCTATGTGTAACAATTCTATGGTATTCCCATTCTGCTATAGCCTTCACAACTCTGAATATCTTGTCCATTCGCTGCTTCGCCCGCTGATGACTGGCTTGATCGGAAGCTGGGAGCTTGTTGGTGAAAAGATTGTTCTTAAAGTGATCAGACAAGACATAGTCATACGCTTTAATTCCCTAACTTTTGCCTGGATTGCCCTTTCGGGTTTTCAATCCACCGGGATGCCCATTTTTGCCCAAGTCTCCCTTTCGGGTTTTCAACTTGTCGGGTCGTTTTATGCGTAGTATCTTTTGACTATGTCTGCGTTTGCAGGGTGCAACAAATCGTCTCCGTCCATAGTGGTCAGAATCATTGCCCCACCAGAAAAGATGCTCTTAATCACAAATGGTGCTTCATAAGTAGGAGTCCACTTGCCCCTGGGATCACTTTGCGGCAAGATGATCCGCTTGATTACAAGATCTCCGACTTGATATACCTGACGTTTGACTTTCTTGTTGAAAGCCTTGATCATGTGTTTTTGATACGTCTGACCATGACAAACAGCAGTAAGTCGCTTCTCGTTGATCAAATTAAGTTGATAAAGCCGGGTCTGAATCCAATCGTCTTCACTCAAACCAGCATCCTTCATAATCCTTAAGGAAGGAATCTAAACTTCCATGGGTAGCACAGCTTCCATGCCATATACTAAAGAAAAAGGGGTTTCCCCTGTTGAAGTACGTGTCATGGTACGGTATCCATGTAGAGAAAATGGTAACATCTCGTGCCAGTCCTTGTAGGTGACTGTCATCTTTTGAATGATCTTCTTGATATTTTTGTTCGCGGATTCAACAGCACCGTTCATCTTCGGCCAATAGGGAGATGAATTGTGATGATAAATCTTGAACTGTTCGCATAGAGCGGTGATCATAGTATTGTTCAAATTCGTACCGTTGTCTGTGATGATCCTGTCGGGGACACCATACCGGCATATGAGGTTCTGCTTGATAAAGCGGGCAACCACATTCTTTGTAATGGAGGCAAAGGAAGCTTCTTCGACCCACTTGGTAAAATAGTCAATAGCGACCAGGATGAAATAATGTCCATTGGATGTCGTGGGCTTGATCTCTCCAATCATGTCAATGCCCCACATTGCGAATGGCCAAGGAGCTGTCAGAACGTTGAGAGGAACATGAGGAATATGTACCTTGTCAGGGTAGATTTGGCACTTATGGCAAGTACGGGAATGTTGGTGACAATCAGCTTCCATGGTAGACCAGTAGTAGCCTGCCCTTAGAATCTTTTTAGCCATCATATGTCCGCTCAAGTGGGTGCCAAATGTGCCACTGTGTATCTCAGTCATGATCAACTCTGCTTCAGCTTTGTCCACATAACGAAGTAGAACACAATCATGGCTGCGCTTATAAAGGATGCCATTGCTTAGGAAGAACTTGGCAGCAAATCTCCTTAAGAACTTTTTGTCATTGACGGAAGCTCCTTCAGGATATTCTCTAGTCTAGAGATACCTTTTGATTTCATGAAACCAGGGTTGTTCCACTACTTCTTCGGTATTAATCTCATGACAGTGCGCGAGTTCGTCCATTCGATCGATGGTAATTTGGGGAGCCTCGTTATCCCAGTTGAGTTTAAACATGGAAGACATTGTAGCCAGAGCATCTGCCAGCTGATTTTCCTCTCGCGGGAAGTGATTGAAAGTAATATGCTCGAAATGAGGCAACAACGTTAGGACATGTTCTTTGTATGGGATAAGATTAGGATGTTTAGTGTCCCACTCTCCTTTGACTTAACTGATAACCAAAGCCGAGTCCCCAAATACGACCAAAGATTTGATTTCCAAGTCTATAGCAGCCTTGAGACCAAAGATGCAAGCTTCATATTCGGCCATGTTATTGGTACAGCTGAAACAAAGTCGGGCAGTGAAGGGTGTATGGCAACCTTCCGTAGAAATGAGTACTGCACTGATACTGTTGCCAAGTGCATTTTAAGCACCATCAAAGTACAGGGTCCATCGGGATCCTTGTTGAGGTCCGTCATACGGTCTGTTACCTTCAATGTTGTCCAATGTCATGATGTCCTCGTCCGGGAAGTCGAATCTCATAGATTGGTAATCTTCGACGGCTTGATGAGCTAGATGGTCAGCTAGTACGCTCCCCTTTATAGCTTTTTGGGTAGTATACTGGATATCATACTCTGTCAGGATCATTTCTATCTAGCGATTCTTCCAGATAAAGCAGGCTTCTCGAAGATATACTTGATCGGATCCATTTTAGAAATCAGCAAAGTGGTGTGAGTCAACATATACTGCCTTAGCCGGCGAGCAGCCCATACCAAAGCGCAAAAAGTTTTCTCGAGCAGTGAGTAGCGAGTCTCACAGTCGGTAAACTTTTTGCTAAGGTAATAAATGGCATGCTCTTTTCGGCCAGACTCGTCATGTTTGCCCAGTATGCACCCCATTGAGTTATCCAAAACAGTCATATACATGATTAACAGCCTTCCTTCGATGGATGGCATCAAAATAGGAGGTTCTAGCAAATACTTCTTGATTTTATCAAAAGCAACTTGACAATCATTGTTCCATTCAACCACCTGATCTTTCTTTAACAATTTGAAAATTGGCTCACAGGTAGATGTCAGGTGAGAGATGAACCCGGTGATATAGTTCAAGCGTCCCAAGAATCCTCTAACCTCCTTTTCAGTACGGGGGCATGCATTTCTTGTATAGCCTTCACTTTAGCTAGATCAACCTCAATGCCTTTGTTGCTGGCAATAAATCCCAGAAGTTTACTAGACCTAACTCCAAAAGTGCACTTACTTGGGTTCAGTCTGAGCTTATACTCCTTCAACCTGGCAAACAGCTTTTGCAAATGACCAAGGTGTTCTTCTTTTGTCTGTGATCGAGCTATCATATCGTCTACGTAAACTTCAATCTCATGATGTATCATATCATGAAACAAATCTACCATGGCGCGTTGATAGGTTGCCCCTGCATTCTTCAGTCCGAATGGCATCACTTTGTAGCAGAAGGTACCCCATTGCGTGACAAAAGTAGTTTTCTCCATGTCCTCGGGGGCCATTTTGATCTGGTTATATCCCGAGAATCCGTCCATGAAGGAAAAAACTTTGTGTTGAGCTGTGTTGTCAACCAAAATGTCGATATGCGACAGTCAAAAATCGTCTTTAGGGCTAGCCCTATTTAAATCCTGATAGTCCACACACATTCTGACTTTGCCGTCCTTTTTAGGCACGGGCACGATGTTAGCAACCCATTGTGGATAAGAGGTAACAGCCAGAAAGCCAGCGTTGAATTGCTTCATTACTTCGGCCTTGATTTTCTCAGACATGTCAGGCCTCATCCGGTGGACCTTTTGCTTGATCGGTGGACAGTCTTCTCTTGTAGGGAGACGATGAACCACAATATATGTGTCTAACCCGGGCATGTCTTCATAAGACCAGGCGAAGATTTCAACATATTCGTTCAACAATTGCAATAAGCTCTCTTTGACACTTGGTTCCAGGTTGGCACCCACTTTTACTTCTTTCCTGTCTTCCTCTGTCCCCAAGTTGATGGTTTCTAGAAACTCTTCATGAGGCAGAATGGCCCTCTCTTCTTGTTGTAGAAGTCTGGCTAACTCTCCCGGTACTTCACAATCTTCGTCAACTTCGTACTCAGCATGATTGACCAAATCTTCAGAGTCATCGAAGGCTAAAGAAGAATAGTCACCCATGGAATCCGGAGTGGATGGGTACCTGCATTTGTGAGTGTGGGTGTGTGTAAGGGATAACCATCCTTAAACAAACAAAAATGCAAAAGGAAAGAAAAATGAACACAACAGTTTATAGATGAAAAACGTCCAATGATTCATTAAAACATGGCATATGATTATGAAGAAAATCAAGCCCTTACAAATGGACCTACATGCCCCGGGCAAGGCATGAGGTGAAAATAGTGCGAATTGTTTTAGTTATTACAGACCATAAAAATGGGAAATTGTTCAAAGATAAAATTACTGGTTGATAAAGGTGATGGGAACAAAATCCTTTGCTTCCCAGTTGCTCAAACCCCCATCGACGGTCGAAAAGATCCAATCTTCAAAGTGGCTCTCTTCATCTTCATCTTCTACAACATTGATTCCATGGTGTGAGATCTTGACAGGTGGTCCTCCGACCTTGGAGCGACGCATAGCCTTTTGTCCTGCAACAGTAAACCCTAACCCAAACTTGTATGTCTTATGGGGAAAGTCAGGCAATTGTCCCCATACTGTACTCTTTCCTTCTTTTAATTACAGCCTATGCGTCCTTGAGAGATGCCATCCTAGATACATGCTTGGGAATGATAGGCACCTCAACCATTGTCTTCGAAACTGCTACCTCAGGGGACACTTCCTCGAAATGCTGGAAAGGCGTTTTGATGAACTCGCCGTCCAACTCCACATAGCGGAAGGAATTGAGATGGCTTATCATGTATTCTTCCTCGCCGTGCACTCTTATAATCTTACCCTTAACAAGATATTTCAGCATTTGGTGCAAATAAGAGGTAACTGCCCCGGCATAATGGATCCACGGTCTCCCTAGAAAACATGAATATGACGGACGGATGTCCATCACGTAGAAGGTGGAGTTGAAAACTTCTGTGCCTACTTTGATAGGAATATCAACATCTCCATGAACCATTCTCTTGGAACCATCAAAAGCCCTAATAACGATGTTACTAGGTTTAAGAGTCAGTCCTTCGCAGTCCAAACGGTCTAAGGCTTTCTTTGGCAGCACATTCAAGGAAGAACCAGTATCAACTAAGACATGGGCGAGAGTGGTTCCCCGACATTCAACTGAAACATGTAACGCATCGTTGTGTTTCCTTCCTTTGGGAGTTAAGTCAGCATCAGAAAAGCCAAGGCCATTATCAGTAGTAAGACTGGCCACACATTCCTGAAAATGGTCAGCCGAAGTCTCTTGGGGTACATGTGCCGCCTTCAAGAATTTGATTAGGGCCTTAGCGTCGGCCTCCGAACAGAGAAGAAGAGCCAACATTGAAATTTTAGAAGGGGTCTGCCCTAACTGTTCCACAACGTCGTAGTCACTTTTTCTGATCATTTTCAAGATTTCATCCATTTCTTTCTGAGTGGTTTCGGGGATAACCACAACATAAGCCTTCGTCCTGACAGGAACTTCCAATATCCCCTTAACCTTGTCGGTAGTATCAGTAGATGGTCTTACTTCAGGAGTATCCAATTCTTCAATCACTGGGCCTTGCACAAATGGTCCAACAGGTACAGAAGCTTTCAAGGGTCCGAAAACTGCTCGAGGGGGAGCAATCTCCAGAGAAAAGATCCGACCACTGTGGGTTATCTTACTTGTACCCGCGATGTTCCCTACATCAGGGTTTTCTTCTTCAGAAATCTCTTGGACTGTCTCAATTTGTTTGACACCATGGTAGAAGATTTCTCCACCATAGATCCATGGTATCGTTTTGCTTGATTGGTACGGGACAGGTCCCGGCATGGTGATCTTTAAAGGTACACATTCAGAGTCGGGTGTAATCTTGACAGGCCTTTTGCAAGCCTTGGGAGGATTGTCGGAAATGGTTATAATTGCAATATCGTTGGTTGAAGTAGCAAAAGTATCAGGAGTAACAGGATTGAAGGTATCAACAGGGTTTTTTTGGAAAAGTATCTCTTGGGTATCCATCAGGCGTTGGACACCTGACTTCAACATTGGGCAATCACCTCGTATGTTCAAACAAAAATAACAGTCTTTACCACAACCAAGAAAGATTCCGGCTCTCAACAAATTTTATTTAATCACAAGTAACGGTGTCAGTAGGTCAACAACATCAGTAACATGAGTGTCCTCCATAACAGCATGAATATTGTGGCCGTGCTTGGGCATCGGAGTAGATATAACATTGGGCTTCTCAGGAGCATCAAATTCTACTTCCTTAGCATCAATTAGATCCTGGATTTTGTTCTTAAGCGCCCAACAATTATTGGTATCTTGCCCAGCACTGTCGGAATGGTAAGCACACTTGGCATTGGAGTGGTAGTATGGAGAGGAGGTGCTACGGTTCTTTGGCGCTTCCTTCAAACTAGTCAGATTCAGCTTCAACAAATGAGGAAGTACCTGAGAGGGCGTCATGTTGATGCGGGTGAACTGCTGTTGTGGCCTTTCCCCCCGTTGTTGATTAGGTCTCGACTGATTGTTACGAGGTTGATCATTTGACGAGTTTTGAATCATCACAGCCCCTACAGTCGGCCGGTGCTTAGTTCTTCCCTGTCCCTTCTGAGAATACACAGCGGAAGCATCCTTTTGAATCTTTCCACTCTTAATACCGACCTCAACCCTTTCGCCGGTCAAAATCAGTTCAGTAAATCCCGCGGAAGAACTTCTGATCAGATGATTGAAGAAGGGGCCAGACAAGGTCCCCAGAAACATGTCAACTAACTCCCTATCTGATAGCGGTGGCTGCACCCTTCCAGCCAGATCACGCCACTTCTGGGTGTACTCTTTAAACCCTTCATTGGAAGCCATCCCTATACTTTGTAATTGAGTACGAGTGGGCGCCAAATCAACATTGTATTGATACTGACGATAAAAAGCAGTTGCCAAGACTTCCCAATTGTGAACCTCTGATCTCTCGAGTTGATAAAACTAGTCTAACTGCGTGCCAGACAAGCTGTCTTGGAAAAGTGTACCCAGAGGTCTTTATCGGATGAGTGGGGTTATATTTTTCTGACATACGACCTCAGGTGCATCTTTGGGCAAGACAGACCGTCATACTTGGCAAATGTTGGAACCTTGAACTTGGGAGGGATAACAATCCCAGCTACCAACCCTAGTTCTTCAAAATCCAATCCGGGCACCCTCTGCAACTCCATAGCTTCCAGTCTATCTTCAAGGTTCTTATATTTATCATCCGCTGGTGGATACTGTTGTTCGGAGTAGTCTTCGTCTTCTTCCTCTTCCTCCTCTTCAACCTCGGATTCAGAAGGCACAGTAGTCCCTTTCCCTTTACCGGCCCCTTCGTCAGACGTTGAGGGGAACTCGAGAACTCTCCTGGCCTGATGCTCAAATCTTCTTCCCAAAGTGGCTACTCAAGGTCTCTTTTTCTTTTTCTCTTTATTCTTCTCCAACAAAACTTTGAGGTCCTCTTGACCCTTTGTCAAGGTCATGAGGAGTTGATGGAACTGTGAATTTTGTGCCTGTAGATCCTTTACCATTTGCTCCAAATCCATCTTGCTGAAATAAATAGCAGAAAGATAAGGAAACCTGGCGTGAAGACCTGTTTATGCATATGATGAATGGTATGTTGTTCATGTAATGCATTCAAGGGTTCAGAAATTCAAATTTGTTGCAAACAAACAGAACGCACGTCATATTAAGAAGAAATTCGTTAATACATAAGTGCCCCATGGGTGAAATATTACAAAACTCTTAATGTAAAAAGACATTGCGCATCCTCTTTGGCGCGATGTAAGTGTTGAGAGTTTCCTCCTCGTGAAGTCGGCAGGTGAGCTCCAAAACCTTCTTCTCACTGGCATAGAAACTGGCTTCAAAAGTATCCCGTTCTTCCTTGAGTTGGATCCAACTCTTTTGCATTTCTTCCCATGATGTTGGCATGTCAGGATATAGAATGGTGTATGGAACCTCTCATTCCGTAACAGGCTCTTTGATCAAGGGGAGAATGTAAGGGTATGGCATCATAAGATTCTGGGAGCGGGTTCGTACCCACTTGAGGTAAGGCTCAAGGGGGATGGAATTCTTGTGCCTCGATGTCTTACTATCCACCTTGTTAGGCATCCTCCAAGCTCTGATGAACCTTTGTCGAAGTCCTTGCGCATCGTTGTCGAAGTCAAAACTAGGTCCCGAATCAGCATGTCATGAGGGCCATCCCTCCGAGCATATCCAAATTGTCTCAAAGCTAGACAGGGGTTGTAGGTAATGCCTCCCCTAATGCCAAGTAGTGGGACATTATGGAATTCCCCATAACAATCAATGATGATGACATTTTCTTTGGACCGAGAACACCAATGCACATCAGAATGTGTGAGGGTCATCAATCGTTGTGACCACCTTAAACCCTGCTCATTCTTCAAAACTGATTGTGGAAGGTGAGAAATAAACCACCTTGCTAGGAGAGGAGTACAACACAGGAGAACACCTCTTTTCCTTATTGTTCGTGTGTAAAATGAGTGTAGGATGTCCCCAAGCAATGTAGGTATAGGATTCTTGGATATGAAAATCTTGACAGCATTCACATCTATAAGTTGGTCAGGGTTTGGGAACAAGACCAACCCATAGATAAGGAGTGCCACAATCTCTTCAAAGGCTTGTAGATCAAGAGAATTCCAGCAGTCTTGTGCCTTCTCAAACAGAAACTTTGCCAAGAAGTCTTTGACATCACTTCTTGTTTCCCAATGCCCCTTGATGTCAGATGGTTGCAAGTGTAATGCTTGAGCAACATCTTCAGGCTTTGGTTCTTTTTCCGTACCGTTGTAGGGTAGTTGATTAAGAATAGGAATTCTCAGGAGTTGAGAAAATTCCTCCAAAGTAGGCACCAATTGATAATCAGGGAATGTGAAACAGTGGTGTAGGGGGTCAAAGAACTGGAAGAGAACTTTCACCATGTCTTCTTCAATGTTGGTGTTGACCAAGTTGAGGAGTCTACCATGTCTTTCACTGAAGAGAGAATTCTCTGGAATCCTGGAGGTGAGCTCCTTGAGTTGAGGAGGGATTCTCACAAGGTTGACTTGAATTGTTTTCCTGCGAAGTGATTCCATGACCTACAAAACAAGAACAAAGATGAAGATCCAAACCCTTGAAATGGTTAGTGGATGCATATGATGCTTTATGATGTTCATGATGTATGGACAAACACATGTGCAAGCAAGTCACACAAAACCCTAGTTTCAGGCTTGCATGAGGTTTCATAGGTAAGTACCCTCTTGAGTTTAGTTGGCTCAAACATGTCCTATAAATAGTAACTGGGTTCTAAGGAGCTCAATATCACTGGATTGTTTTCTATGTTCATTGTTTTGGTTTAGCCACTTAACTAGTGACCAAAATATTCCAAGAAAACAACCCTCAATGAGTGTAGTATCGAGTATCTACCAACTTCGGACTGCACCAAAGTCGGTTATCTCACTACCCCTAAAAAAGGCCAAGATGGTCAAGTAAGGTTCTAAGAGTTCATTAGTGCTTCATGACATCACTCAGCGGCCCTGTATTCTCTTTGATTGACTCAAAGGCTACCGGTACTCACAAATATGTCGCACTAATATAGCTATTGCTTCAACCGTGTCGGTATACCCCGTACAGTTTCCATAACGTATTGCTATTTACCTATGAATGTTTCCCAAATCCGGGTAGAGGATTTCAAGACCAAACAAGAGAACCAAAATGTAAAGCAATCAAAGCAAAGAATAATCATGCAAAGGGTGATCTAAGCCCTAAGGTTACTCCACTTTTAAAATTCCTCAGTAGAGTCGTCAGTTCTGTGATACGGTGGGAGAACTGACTTGGTGTTTTGTGTTTGTGTTCGCGAATGATTGGGTTTAGCAAGAGTCGCCACCGACATTTTATTTTATCCTAAGGAAAGGTCAAAAAGCACAGGAAAGACCTTTTAGATGTTTTCTTGAGTTCGGGGAGTAGATTATAGAAAGGGAAGGTACTAGCACCCTTCCTATCCATGGTTATCCATGGGCTCTTAGTTATTTGCTTAGATCACTTGCTTTGCTTTTCAATTGTTTGAAATGGTGCTTTGTGTGTGGTTTTGAAAGATGTTTTGAAAAGAGGCCATTGTTGTGGTAACCTTTGTAATGATTCTTGTTTGAATGTATACAAAGGTGTTTTTGTCTTTTGAAAAGTTTTCAATGTTTGAAAGTAGGGTTTTGAAATTGTGTTGTGAAGTGTGTTTTGAAGATAGCAAGGATGTTTTTGCAAGCTTTGATCAAGTAACTAAGAGTTGTCTACCCTATTTTACTCAAAGATCTTTCCTATGTTTTCAACACTTTTAACAGTGTTGTTTCACCATTGTATTTGATGAACAACCTTGTGTTAGGATGTTTAAACGGGACAGGCGCGGGTCATCGTATAGACTATGATAGCAATTGTGTCAATTATTTTTGGCAATTTTCTTAAGGGACTTGATCATTTTGTTTAGGCAACTCAGATAGCGTCATCGAGGGACTATGATCTTTTGTTTTGTTTTTGTTTTGCCAAAGTACTTGACATGCAACCATGGCCCATTATTGAAGGCAACAAGTGGATTGAAACCCTAGGGGTGTTTGTGTGCAAAGTGTATTTGATTGCATGCTTTTGTTATCTTGAATTAGGTCGAGCTATTGGTTAATTTGATTTTTGCATACAAACCCTAGGTCTAACCATGACATAATTGAAAGCATTTAAAGGTGCAAGAATTTAAAGCCTACACTATTACAACATGATTTAGGGAGGGGGGTACAAATTTGAATTGGGGGTATTTGATAAGAAATTAAATTCTAAATTATTACAACCAAATCGAATGTATAAGACAATATTTAAATGTGCAATAATTAAATAAAATACAACAAATAAATATTAAATAAAATGTATTATGCAAAGAGTTTTTATGTATGTAAAAAGTATTTTTTAATATGAAATGTAAATAAATAAAAAAAGTCAATTTTAATTATTTTGTTATTTAGGGAAAAAACCCTAATTCTTAAATAAATAGCACTATTTATTAATTATATACAATAATATATTAATTTATACAAAAAATAAAAGTATATTGTAAAAAAGATATTTGTAAAATATTAATGAAAATGTATTATTTTTTTGTATTTTTGACCTAATTATTTAATAAAATAAAGTATATAAGTGTGTATATGCAAGAAAGTGTATATAGAAAGTGTATTTTTGACCTAATTATTTACAAAAAAGTGTATATTCAAGAAAATGTTTTTAAGTGTGTATAAAAATAATAAATAATAAATAAACATATTTTTTTACATTATTCTTTGAGTTTTAATAAAAGGAAAATAAATTATTTACATATTTATACTAGTAATAATGAAAATAAACATCAAATAAATATGAAAAAAATATAAAAATTAATTTTAAGTATTTTTTATGTTAGAAAATAAAATATCAAAATTAGAAATGAAACAAAAATACAAAAATGACAAATGTATAAGAAATGGGCCAAGGGGTGTAAAAAGAAAAGAGGGGGTGCCAAAAGCAAGCCTGTACAGGCCCATCCCAAACCAAACTTCATCTTCTTCCTTTGAACAAAAATACGCGCGCTTCTGTACACAAATGCTATCTCCTGATTCTTTGATTTTTTGACAAAACTCATAACATGAAACTTGTAGAGCATCAAACAACGAATCCAACCATATAAAAAACTTGAGCTAACTCTCAAAGACCAGAGAGAATTTCTCTGGCCCTAATTTCTAACCTAGTTTTTTCAAAAAGTTCATGGGTGAAATTCTCCTAGCACGATTAATGTAAATGAAAACTAAGCATATGTATGGCTTCAGGGCTATGAGTACAACATATTTCATTCACAAACCTAAGCGTAACTATTCCTAAATAGAGAGATAGAATTTCATGAAATACCTGTTTCAGTTGACTTCGAGCTGGCCAATGCAGCAACTTCCAAGAGTGTGTGGGGTTCTTTTGAGTTTGCCTGATGTCCAATGAAGCTTCCCCAATGCCTAGCTTGTTTTGAAGTAGCCTGAATCGTGCTACAAAACTCAACCTACAAAGCTTTGAAACAAAATGGCAATGTGTGTTAAGGGTGTTACAACTAGCAATGGATGATCTGGATAGCTTAGGTATGATGGTTGGAAGGTGTTTGAAGTATCTTTGGACAAAACGCACGATGGAATTTGATTATGGCTTGAAGTTTGCAGAACTGTCTCTATTTTGCAAGAAAATGGGGGTTTTGTGCACTAGGGGTTTTGAGAGGCAAAGGGGTCGTGTTTCAAGCTTGTTAGGAGGTATCAAACTTGTTTGCAATGTTTGTGTAAGTTGGTTTTTTACAGATGTGAGAGATGGCTTGTGATTTGCAACTTTTCTTCCTCTTGAAGCAAGAGTGTGTATCTGTCCAATGCAGGCCTGTACAAGTCCTATATCATGTTGCACATTTTTATCTTGGTTAATGGAATTGGTAGATTTGATCTTGCCTCAGAGATATGGCCCCATGCCTCAAGGATCTTGTTTTGACATAAAGTGAAGTTTAAGCAAAAATGGCATTGTTACTTTTTCCATTTAAGGCTTAAACTAGTGTACAATGCCCTAATGACCAAGACAAAACCTTAGCTCAATTGATATGCATTAAATTATGGAGTACAAACTGGTTTTGAGGCCTACAATTGTGAACCAAGCTAGCTAGATCAGATTTGCAAATTGGTATGAACATGTATTGGCCATGGATCAAAGTGAGTTTTTGCCAACTTCAAGCATTTGATTCTCTCTAACCACAAGGGTGTTTGAGGAGTTATTAGACAATTTGGAAAGCTTGGAACATGTAATATAATCCATATTTGAAATGCAACTTGAAACTACAAGTGGAACTATGTGAAAAATGTCCAAGAAGATGGGTCAAAATCCTGCCTAAATTAGGGCAAAATTTCCCTAAGTAAAAAGTTTTAGGTACCCTTGTTCCAAAAATCATAACTTGAAATACATGCTTCTTTTGAGAAAACTTTGTGAATCAAAGTTGTAGACTTTGTGATGTACTACAACTTTCGTGCTGCAAGTTTTGTTTGAATTCATTTGCATCTTGGTGAAAAAATGGGACAAAGTTAGGAAAAAATAAGAAAATTTCATAACTTAGAAAATTTCTAAGTTATGAAAATTTTCCATTTTAAACCCTAATTTGCATTTTTGAGTTTCTTGATGAAAAAGTTTCATAATTTTACATGTCTTGGTGAAAAATGACTCTTGGCACTTGATTTTGACAAAAAAGTCAAAGTTTGACTTTTTCGTGTACAGTCAAATTTTGATCAGTTGACTGAAAAATTCATCTGTCAATCCTATGCATTTGAGATCTTTTGAACTTGTTGAATGGGTCAAGACAATTGAATTGAGTCCTTGAGTCCATGTGTGAGCTTGATTTTCCATTGGTTAGGTCAAACAGTCAAAAATTGCCTTTGTGCAGTCAAAACCCTAAAAATGACCATTTTTCCCTTTTGGTGATCTGATTAAATTTCTTGTGGAATTGTGATCCAAACTTGAACAAATGGTTCTTATGAGTTCATAATGTTGATGTGGGTCAAATTTCATGAGGTTTGACTGTCAATTGGCCATAGTTGACTTCTTCCCCAATACAGCTGATTTTTAGGTCAACTGTCCAATTGACTGGGCAAAAATTTGAATCAAGGCTTGAAACTTGGTATGGACAAACTTGTGAGTCCAATATGAAGTATGAAAGTCACTTTGGGCATAAATAGAGTTTAATTGAATAAATAAAGAAAACCTAGTGACTAATTAATTTAAATTAAGAAAAATAATTAATTTGACCTATTTTTGTATTTTGTTATTTTATGAAAAGAAATAAAAATATAATCAAGAACAAAAACTAATTTTCTAATTGATTTTAAATTATTTACCAAAAAGGTTAGAATTACCCTAAAATTAAATTAAACTAATATTAAATTAATTTTGACAAAATAAATTAAAACCTAAATTCTAAATTGATGAAATTGATTTTATAATTTTGTAAAAAAAGAATTTAATTTTGTGTTTAGAAAATAAATTAATCAAATAAATTAAATAAAAGAAAATAAAATAGAAAATAAATTAGAATGGGCCTGGTGTTAAAGCAAAAAAGGGGGTCTGAATTGCAAATCCAAGCCCAAATGCGCCTAGCCCATGTTGACTTTCCAGATCCAATGCTGCTAGCTTGACTGATGTCCATGGTAGACCTTCATTGAGAATCCTTGGATCTAGCATGTGGATGATCTGATTGGCTGGACATTGAGGGCGTATAGTGGTCTCATTGTATGCATGTGTACCTAATGATGTAGAGAAAAATAATATGGAACAAAGTTGGGGACCTGGGAATCAAACCCAGGCCCTTTGGTACTTTCATACTGCAAGATGACCAACTGAGCTACGTTGGTTATTTGTATGGATAATCGCAAAGAAATATTATATAATAAAACAAAATGCTAGTTATCAAAACGCACGAATTTTTGAATGGACCAGTCACCGTCTGCCACGCAACCCTTCTTCTTCCTCCCTCCGTTGCTAAAAGTTCAGCAACTTTTACCTACAGACAAAGGGTGTAGGTATAACCCTGGGCTTCTGCAAAACCCTGTAGAAGCATGATAAATACACAACAATGGTACCAATCAACTCGTGACAACCTCACGTGCATCATGGTACCCTTATCCATGGATAATTGTTCCTGCAAGCAAAACCCCTAAAAATGAATCTAAAACCCTAAACATGGCAACTTGCTGTATAGCCAATAAAAATGCAATTAAGTATTACCCTTAGCTTGCAAATGTTTCAAGGATTCAGAATATATAAACAAATCATGCTAAGAGTGCCAGGATTATGATATACGATTTCAAAAAGCATGGAGGTCGTGGGATACTTACATCGCGTATCTGGGCACGAAAATGCTTGCTAATGATTGGAATGGGATCCTAGAACGCCCAGGAAGTGATTTATGTGGATGGAAAGGCTTGAGGAAGCATGGAACTGAGAAAACAGTTTGCAACTTTTCTTGATTTTTTTGAAAGTTGTTTTCACCTTTGCACGCCTCCAATTCCTTTTCTTTTGGTATGCACTTGTTTTATATGTACCCTAGAATGAATTAGGGTTTCAATTTGGTTTCAAATCTTCTCTAATAATGACCATTGATTCAAGATTTGATCCTTTGTGAAAATCTTTCCAAATTAATAAAATCCAATCTTTTTATGTCTATTTGAAGCTTGCATGATTTTATTCTCTTTCCAGCTGTACAAGAGGCCTAAACATGCACAAAATCTCAAGCTTTGATTAGTTTTGATATTTTCATGATTTTATTTTGATTTAATTTGATTTAATTGAAATGAAAATCAAAATAAATGACAAAAAATAAAATAAAGACAAGTGGGAAGGATCATGGGTCTTGGGTCATGTTACAAACTCAATGCAAGCATAAAAAGTTGGGCCCATTTGAAAAACAATGCAATTTTGGCCACTTTTGACTTTTGGCAATTTTGCAAAAAAGGTCAACTTTACCAATGCATAACTCCTTAAATTTTGACCCTAGAGATGTGTTCTTGGACTTTTTAGAAATCTTAAGATGTCCTCTAAGCAAAACTTTTGGTCTCATCTCAATTGAGTCTTCCATGTTCATGTATGAAGCTTTGACAAAAAAGGTGTTTTTGTTGACTTTTCAAAATGACCTATAATGTCCAAATTTATATCTTCTTGTGAGTGCATATTTTGAACTTTGGAGATGAATATGAATTGTAAGGGATTGCATCCTCTTCAAAATGAGCTTTGGATGGGTCATTTTTGATAAAGTATGAGAAAGTTATGCTTGGTCAAAGTTGAGTTGACTTTTCCTACAAAATCCTAATTTAGCAACTTTTGGGTTTTTATGAATTGTGAGCAATCCTTGAGGAATCTTGATCACCCCTTGATCAAATGATGAATAATACTTCAAAATTAGGATGTTGACCAAAAATCATGAAGTTCGACTGTATGTAGGATACAATTGACTTTTGCCCTAGCATAGTCGATTTTGAGGCCTTTGAGCAATTAACTGAGCCAACTTTCTCTGCAAGGCTTGAAACTTGACATGGATGATCTTGAGAACATATTAGGACAATGGTGAGCATTTGGGATCCTTTGGACTCAAGTACCTTGATGCAAACTGAAACCCTAATTTGAGGTAGACTGTCTTAGGAGAGAGTTTGTCTGGTCAACCCTTGGACTTCCTTGAGTAATTTGAGGACCTCGCTTGAAATGTATTGAGAAATATGGGAGGGAAAATTTTGGGGTACAACAACTTCCCCTGTTCATTCTTCTTAAACCTGAGGATGTAGATAGGCTTGCTTGCCTTTCGTGATCCAAAGGTGGAAGATGATTGAACATTAGAGTGCCCAAAAATTTGCACTCGCATGAAGTGATACTGACCTTGCGATTTAGGGAATGGGCTTATAGATGCCATTAAGAAGTTAATGACAGAAAATGGGCTTAAAGATGCCATCAGAAGAAGTGTTGATCGCATAAGAGATTCCTTTGTGAGGGCCCGTATACTTGTTGTTGAGGAGGATTTCGCTGGGGAATGTTGGTCTCTGTCTTGAGAAAAATAGAATTTTAGGAGCTTCAGTCGTCCGTTATTCTACTGGGGAATCATCTCTTAGTCGAAGAGGCGAAAATGAACTGTTATCTGATCGTGCTCCAGGCTTCACAGTGATTTGTTGAGGAAAATAAGACCGACTGCTATCTAGTCGTGCTCCAGGCTTTACAGTGACTTACTGGGGGGATGAGATTAAACTTTCTATCTGGTTGTTATCCAGGCTTTGAAATTTCTCACTTCTTATCTGGTTGTACTCCAGGCTTCAGAAGAAATTAAGTTGTTATCCGGTCGCATCCAGGCTTCAACTTGAATTTAAGGCATACTAATATCCGGTCGATTCCGGGCTTCTTAGTAATTGGCCAGGTAAACTGCTATTTGGTCAAAATCCAAGCTTCGCAGTGTCTTATATTGTTATCTGGTTGATTCCAAGCTTCAGTCCTTTACCGCTATCTGGTCGTAATCCAGGCTTCGTAACTTCTTACTTCTTATATGGTCGTGTTCCAAGCTTCAGAAGAAATCAAGTGGTTATCCAGTCGCATCCAGGCTTCCATTTGATTTTAAGGCCTACTAATATCCGGTCGATTTCTGGGCTTCATAGTAATTGGCCGGGTAGACTGCTATTTGGTCGAAATCTAAGCTTCGCAGTTTCCCATACTGTTATCTGGTCGTAGTCCCAGGCTTCAGTGTCTTATACCATTATCTGGTCAAATCCAGGCTTCATGGTGTCCTGTATTGCTATCTGGTCGATTTCCAGGCTTCACAATACCTTGTTAAGCTGTTTTCCGGTCGATTTCCGGGCTTCACCGCTTGTGTTTATGACATACCACTATCTGGTCGAATCCAGGCTTCATGGTGTTTTGTACTGCTATCTGATCGATTTCCAGGCTTCATAGTATCTTGTTGGGGATTCAACTATTTTCCGGTCGAATCCGGGCTTCATACCTTGCATTTAAGAGATACCACTATCTGGTCGATTCCAGGCTTCGTAGTATTTGGAGAAATCAAGATATTATCCGGTCGAATCCGGGCTTCATAACTTGAACTGGAATAGAAATCTTAGCACCGATTTTACTGAACCATAGAAACTTGTGAGAATTTGATTGTATCTTTCCCTGAAAGGTAAAGAGTTAGTCGTATGTAATGTCATGATGTATGACATGTATCGAGTAATGATGCTCTCAAAATAAATGAGATTGTGCTGTATGATGCGTATGCGCATGCCATGATGTATGGATATGCAATGTTCTTGTGATGTTTTCTAGCTGGGGAAAATTAATCTCGGACTGCTGCTGGAGAGTACAAAGAGTTGAGTTCTTCGCGCTCGCTGGGGGTGAAGACCGAAGATGATTTGAGAATAAATTGGTGGGAGAATAACCCTGTTGGAGAATAAACTGGCGAGAGATACTCTGTGGGGATAGTCTTCCATTGTTGGTGATAGATAAACTCTTCTTGGGGAGAATTAACACCAGTGTTTTTAGATACCTTTTACTCTGCGGGGAGTGCATTCATTTTTAGTCATATTCTTCAAGCTGGCTCTATCCTTGTACCTGGTGGGTAGAGTAACTATCAGGTTTGGGCACTTCTATTTTCCCCTGTTCCTGAAATTACCAGTAATCGTCTTTTGTTTAGCATGTGAATATTTATGAGCAACAATTATTTTCAAATGCATATATCAAAACTGAATCATTGGACGTTCTTGCAAAACAAAACAGGAAAAGAAAAACAATTTTGAAATTTATTGTAAAATGAATTCTATTGATTTTGAAGTTGGCCTTTAATATGCGTTTTGTACAAGAGGCTGACGTCCTCGTAAGAGAACACCGCCGAAAGATAGAATTTATACAATTTATGAAAAACCAAAAAAACAGCCATGTGAAACAATCCCACTGGGTTCCAACTCTGCTATTGCCTTTATATCTTCGAGCGTCTCATCACTTTGCTACTTGGTTAAAGGTAGATCAGATTGGTTGGCGCCGTCCGAGCTTGCTAGTTGATACTGAAGTCTGGTTACAAGATGATCCAACGAGACATAGTGTTACGCTTTGATCCCTAATTTTTGCCTTGATCGCCCTTTCAGGTTCTCAGTCCACCGGGATACCCTTTTTTGCCCAAGACACCTTTTAAGGTTTTTGACTTGTCAGGTGTACAGTTTCTTTTCATTTTCATCCCTTACTTTTTCCCGAACCCTTTTGGTTCGCCGGGAAGCCCTTATTTTTTCCTAAGTCAGTCAACCTAGCGGGTCTTTGATTAGGCATAGTATTTTTTCACTATGTTTGCATTAACGGGGTGAGGAAGGTCGTCACCATCCATGGTGGTTAGAATCATAGATCCTCCAGAGAAAATTTTCTTAACCACAAATGGCCCTTCGTACGTAGGGGTCCATTTGCCCCTGGGATCACCTTGTGGCAGTATGATGCGTTTGACCACCAGATCCCCGACTTGATAATCTTGTCGTCTGACTTTCTTGTTAAATTCCTTGATTATTTGCTTTTGATACGTCTGACCATGACAAATAGAAGTAAGTCTCTTCTCGTCGGTTAGATTTAGCTGATCAAGCCGGGTCTGGATCCAATCATCCTCGCTCAAACCTGCGTCCTTCATAATCCGGAGAGAGGGTATCTAGACTTCGATGGGTAGGACTGCCTCAATGCCATACACCAAAGAGTAGGGTGTTGCCCATGTTGACGTCTGTGCTGAGGTACGGTACCCATGAAGAGTGAATGGTAACATCTCATGCCAGTCTTTATATGTCACCGTCATCTTCTGCACAATCTTCTTGATGTTTTTATTAGCTTCTTCAACAACCCCATTCATCTTCAGCCGGTAGGGAGAAGAGTTGTGATGCTGTATCTTGAACTGTTTGCAGAGCTCGGTGATCATCATATTGTTGATATTTGTACCATTGTCCGTAATGATTCTCTCCGGTACACCATATCGACAGATCAAATTGTGTCAGATAAACCGCGCCACGACGTTCTTTGTTACTGTAGCAAAGGAAGCTGCCTCAACCCACTTCGTGAAATAATCAATAGCTACCAGAATGAAACGATGCCCGTTGGACGCAGTAGGTCTGATCTCACCGATCATGTCGATGCCCCACACTGCAAAAGGCCAAGGAGTTGTCAAGACGTTCAGAGGAACGGGAGATACATGCACCTTATCAGCATAGACTTGGCACTTATGACAGGTCCGAGAATGTTGATAACAATCGGCTTCCATAGTAGACCAATAATATCCTGCCCGTAGGATCTTCTTTGCCATAGTATGTCCATTGGAATGAGTTCCGAAAGTACCTTCATGTAACTCTGCCATAATCCTTTCTGCCTCGTTCTTTTCCATATATCACAGTAAGGTTGAATCATGGTTACGCTTTTAAAGGATCCCATTACTGATGAAGAACTTCGCAGCGAACCTTCTCAAGAACTTCTTATCATTAACAGATGCACCCTTGGAGTACTCTTGAGCCTCAAGATACCTCTTCACCTCGTGAAACCAGGGTTTATCTGCTACCTCTTCAGTCTCAATATCACAACAATGTGCGGGTTCGTCCAACCTCTCAATGGTAATCTGGGGAGCTTCATTGTCCCACCTAACTTTGAACATAGAAGCCATGATAGCTGTCATACGGTGGGAGAACTGACTTGGTGTTTTGCGTTTGTGTTCGCGAATGTTTCGGTTTAGCAAGAGTCACCACTGACTTTTTATTTTATCCTAAGGAAAGGTCAAAAAGCACAGGAAAGACCTTTGAGATGTATTCTTGGGTTCGGGGAGTAGATTATAGAAAGGGAAGGTACTAGCACCCTTCCTATCCATGGTTATCCATGGGCTCTTAGTTACTTTCTTAGATCACTTGCTTTGCTTTTCAATTGTTTGAAATGGTGCTTTGTGTGTGGTTTTGAAAGATGTTTTGAAAAGAGGCCATCGTTGTGGCAACCTTTGTAATGATTCTTGTTTGAATGTATACAAAGGTGTTTTTGTCTTTTGAAAAGTTTTCAATGTTTGAAAGTAGGGTTTTGAAATTGTGTTGTGAAGTGTGTTTTGAAGATAGCAAGGATGTTTTTGCAAGCTTTGATCAAGTAACTAA
The DNA here is from genome assembly GCA_948472305.1 of Vicia faba. Lineage (NCBI taxonomy): Eukaryota > Viridiplantae > Streptophyta > Magnoliopsida > Fabales > Fabaceae > Vicia > Vicia faba. The sequence continues at coordinate 894,546,372 of OX451738.1, forward strand.
GAGTTGTCTACCCTATTTTACTCAAAGATCTTTCCTATGTTTTCAACCCTTTTAACAGTGTTGTTTCACCATTGTATTTGATGAACAACCTTGTGTTAGGATGTTTAAACGGGATAGGCGCGGGTCATCGTATAGACCATGATAGCAATTGTGTCAAGTATTTTTGGCAATTTTCTTAAGGGACTTGATCATTTTGTTTAGGCAACTCAGATAGCGTCATCGAGGGACTATGATCTTTTGTTTTGTTTTTGTTTTGCCAAAGTACTTGACATGCAACCATGGCCCATTTTTGAAGGCAACAAGTGGATTGAAACCCTAGGGGTGTTTGTTTGCAAAGTGTGTTTGATTGCATGCTTTTGTTATCTTGAATTAGGTCGAGCTATTGGTTAATTTGATTTTTGCATACAAACTCTAGGTCTAACCATGGCATAATTGAAAGCATTTAAAGGTGCGAGAATTTAAAGCCTATACTATTACAACATGATTTAGGGAGGGGGGTACAAATTTGAATTGGGGGTATTTGACAAGAAATTAAATTCTAAATTATTACAACCAAATCGAATGTATAAGACAATATTTAAATGTGCAATAATTAAATAAAATACAACAAATAAATGTTAAATAAAATGTATTATGCAAAGAGTTTTTATGTATGTAAAAAGTATTTTTTTAATATGAAATGTAAATAAATAAAAAAATTCAATTTTAATTATTTTGTTATTTAGGGCAAAAACCCTAATTCTTAAATAAATAGCACTATTTATTAATTATATACAGTAATATATTAATTTATACAAAAAATAAAAGTATATTGTAAAAAAGATATTTGTAAAATATTAATAAAAATGAAAATGTATTATTTTTTTGTATTTTTGACCTAATTATTTAATAAAATAAAGTATATATATATATATATATATATATATATATATATATATATATATATATATATATATATATATATATATATATATATATATATATATATATATATATATATATATATATATATATATATATATATATATATATATATATATAGTAAACATATTAAATATATAAAAATAAAAATTAATTATTTACAAAAAAGTGTATATTCAAGAAAATGTTTTTAACTGTGTATAAAAATAATAAATAATAAATAAACATATTTTTTTACATTATTCTTTGAGTTTTAATAAAAGGAAAATAAATTATTTACATATTTATACTAGTAATAATGAAAATAAATATCAAATAAATATGAAAAAATATAAAAATTAATTTTAAGTATTTTTTATGTTAGAAAATAAAATATCAAAATCAGAAATGAAACAAAAATACAAAAATGACAAATGTATAAGAAATTGGCCAGGGGGGTGTAAAAAGAAAAGAGGGGGTGCCAAAAGCAAGCCTGTACAGGCCCAACCCAAACCAAACTTTATCTTCTTCCTTTGAATAAAAAAACGTGCGCTTCTGTACACAAATGCTATCTCCTGATTCTTTAATTTTTTGACAAAACTCATAACATGAAACTTGTAGAGCATCAAACAACGAATCCAACCATATAAAAAACTTGAGCTAACTCTCAAAGACCAGAGAGAATTTCTCTGGCCCTAATTTCTAACCTAGTTTTTTCAGAAAGTTCATGGGTGAAATTCTCCTAGCACGATTAATGTAAATGAAAACTAAGCATATGTATGGCTTCAGGGCTATGAGTACAACATATTTCATTCACAAACCTAAGCCTAACTATTCCTAAATAGAGAGATAAAAGTTCATGAAATACCTGTTTCAGTTGACTTCGAGCTGGCCAATGCAGCAACTTCCAAGAGTGTGTGGGGTTCTTTTGAGTTTGCATGATGTCCAATGAAGCTTCCCCAATGCCTAGCTTGTTTTGAAGTAGCCTGAATCATGCTACAGAACTCAACCTGCAAAGCTTTGAAACAAAAATGGCAATGTGTGTTAAGGGTGTTACAGCTAGCAATGGATGATCTGGATAGCTTAGGTATGTTGGTTGGAAGGTGTTTGAAGTATCTTTGGACAAAACGCACGATGGAATTTGATTATGGCTTGAAGTTTGCAGAACTGACTCTGTTTTGCAAGAAAATGGGGGGTTTTGTGCACTAGGGATTTTGAGAGACAAAGGGGTCGTGTTTATGGCTTGTTAGGAGGTATCAAACTTGTTTGCAATGTTTGTGTAAGTTGGTTTTTTACAGATGTGAGAGATGGCTTGTGATTTGCAATTTTTCTTCCTCTTGAAGCAAGAGTGTGTATCTGTCCAATGCAGGCCTGTACAAGTCCTATATCATGCTGCACATTTTTCTCTTGGTTACTGGAATTGGTAGATTTGATCTTGCCTCAGAGATATGGCCCCATGCCTCAAGGATCTTGTTTTGACATAAAGTGAAGTTTAAGCAAAAATGGCATTGTTACTTTTTCCATTTAAGGCTTAAACTAGTGTACAATGCCCTAATGACCAAGACAAAACCTTAGCTCAATGGATATGCATTAAATTATGGAGTAAAAACTGGTTTTGAGGCCTGTAATTGTGAACCAAGCTAGCTAGATTAGATTTGCAAATTGGTATGAACATGTATTGGCCATGGATCAAAGTGAGTTTTTGCCAACTTCAAGCATTCGATTCTCTCTAACCACAAGGGTGTTTGAGGAGTTCTTGGATAATTTGGAAATCTTGGAACATGTACTATAATCCATCATTGAAATGAAACTTGAAACTCCAAGTGGAACTATGTGAAAAATGGCCAAGAAGATGGGTCAAAATCCTGCCTAAATTAGGGCAAATTTTCCCTAAGTTAAAAGTTTTAGGTACCCTTGTTCCAAAAATCATAACTTGAAATACATGCCTCTTTTGAGAAAACTTTGTGAATCAAAGTTGTAGACTTTGTGATGGACTACAACTTTCATGCTGCAAGTTTTGTTTTAATCCATTTGCATCTTGGTGAAAAAATGGGACAAAGTTAGGAAAAAATAAGAAAATTTCATAACTTAGAAAATTTCTAAGTTATGAAAATTTTCCATTTTAAACCCTAATTTGCATTTTTGAGTTTCTTGATGAACAAGTTTCATAATTTGACATGTCTTGGTGAAAAATGACTCTTGGCACTTGATTTTGACCAAAAAGTCAAAGTTTGACTTTTTAGTGTACAGTCAAATTTTGATCAGTTGACTGAAAATTTCATCTGTCAATCCTATGCATTTGAGATCTTTTGAACTTGTTGAATGGGTAAAGACAATTCCATTGAGTCCTTGAGTCCATGTGTGAGCTTGATTTGCCATTGGTTAGGTCAAACAGTCAAAAATTGCCTTTGTGCAGTCAAAACCCTAAAAATGACCATTTTGCCCTTTTGTTGATCTGATCAAATTTCTTGTGGAATTGCGATCCAAAATTGATCAAATGGTTCTTATGAGTTCATAATATTGATGTGGGTCAAATTTCATGAGGTTTGACTGTCAATTGGCCACAGTTGACTTCTTCCCCAATACAGTTGATTTCTAGGTCAACTGTCCAATTGACTGGGCAAAAATTTGAATCAAGGCTTGAAACTTGGTATGGACAAACTTGTGAGTCCAATATGAAGTATGAAAGTCACTTTTGGCATTGTAGGTCAAAACATCCCTGTGCAAACTCAATCCCTAATTTAGGTCAACGGTGCAAGGAGGTGTCTTGAGCAGAGCAAACCCTAGTTTGATCTTGAGTTCCAAGAGTCTTGTGATGAGAAAATGTTGATGAAATGAGAGGGAAAATTTTGGGTTAATACAGTAGCTAGCGCGTCCGCTAACTGATTCTCCTCTCTTAGAAAGTGTTCAAATGTTATCTCCTCAAAGCGTGGGAGCAACGCCAGTACATATTCTTTGTAAGGAATAAGATTTGGGTGCTTCGTATCCCACTCGCCTTTGATCTGACTGATCACTAGAGAAGAATCTCCGAATACACTCAAGAACTTAATCCTTAGGTCAATAGCTTCTCGAAGGCCCATGATACATGCTTCATACTCTTCCATATTGTTGATGCAGTTAAAACATAATCGGACGGTGAATGGAGTATGACAGCCCTCAGGAGATATGATCACGGTGCCAATGCCATTACCCAACGCGTTTGAGGCTCCATCAAAATACATAGACCATCAGGATCCTTCCTCAGGTCCTTCATCCGGTCCAGGTTCTTCACAGTCGGTCACCAACATGATGTTCTCATCCGGGAACTGGAAATTCATGGATTGGTAGTCATCCACTGCCTGATGCGCCAAATGATCCACCAACACACTCCCATGGATTGATTTTTGGGTTGTGTATTGGATGTCATACTCAGTTAAGATCATCTGCCATCTTGCTATTCTTCCGGACAAGGCAGGCTTTTCGAAGATATACTTGATTGGGTCCATCTTTGATATTAATAGGGTAGTGTGAGTCAGCATATACTGTCTCAGCCGGCGAGCATCCCATGCCAAAGTGCAACAAGTTTTCTCGAGCAGTGAGTATTGGGGCTCACAGTCGGTAAACTTTTTGCTAAGGTAGTAAGTAGCGTGCTCTTTTCGGCCAGACTCGTCATGGTGCCCCAGCACGCACCCCATTGAATTATCCAGCACTGTGAAGTATAAGATCAAAGGTCTTCCTTCAACTGGAGGCATCAGAATAGGTGACTCTTGGAGGTACTCCTTGATCCTTTCGAAAGCGGTCTGGCATTCATCATTCCATTTTACCACTTGGTATTTCTTCAGCAGCTTGAAGATCGGCTCACAAGTAGCAGTCAGATGTGAAATGAATTGGGCAATGTAATTTAGACGTCCCAAAAAGCCTCTAACTTCCTTTTCCATTCGGGGATCTGGAATCTCCTGTATAGACTTCACCTTTGCAGGATCCACTTGAATACCTTTATCACTAACGATGAAACCCAGCAGCTTACCAGACCTTACCCCGAAGGTGCACTTCTTCGGGTTTAACCTCAGCTTGTACATCTTCAACCTGTCGAACAGTTTCTGGAGATGGTCAAGGTGTTCTTCTTCAGTGTGGGACCTTACTATCATGTCATCAACGTAAACCTCAATCTCATGGTGAATCATGTCGTGGAACAAAGCGACCATGGCACACTGATAAGTTGCCCCAACATTCTTCAACCCGAAAGGCATTACCTTATAACAGAAGGTGCCCCACTGTGTAGTGAAGGTTGTATTCTCCATATCTTCGGGAGCCATCTTAATCTGATTGTAACCAGAAAAACCATCCATAAAGGAGAAGATCTTATGCTGCGCGGTGTTGTCGACCAGAACATCGATGTGAGGAAGTGGGAAATCATCTTTAGGGCTCGCCCTATTCAGATCTCTATAGTCCACACACATTCGTACCTTACCATCCTTCTTCGGCACCAGAACAACGTTGGCAACCCACTGCGGATAAGAAGTAACAGCTAGAAATCCGGCGTCAAACTGTTTCATGACCTTAGCTTTGATTTTCTCAGACATCTCGGGGTGCAAATGGAGAACCTTCTGCTTTACCGGAGGACAGTCTTCTTTAGTCGGCAGGCGGTGTACCACAATGTCAGTATCCAAACCAGACATATCTTCATAAGACCAAGCGAAGATCTCAACATAGTCGCGTAGCATCTGCATCAACCGTTTCTTGACACTAGGCTCTAGATTTTCCCCTATCTTGACCTCTTTCTTGTCTTCTTCTTTACCCAAATTCACTGATTCCACTGGCTCTTCATGAGTCTGTATGGCCCTCTCTTCCTGCAGTAATAGTCTAGCAAGTTCTCCAGGTACCTCACAATCATCCTCACCTTCATCCTCGGCTTGGTTGATCGGATTTTCAAAGTCATAACTGGAAATAGCATAGTCGTTATCAATGGGATCCAGGGTGGATATGGATTTGCATTATCCTACGTGAGTGTGTGTAAGACAATAGCTGTTTTTGATAAAGTGCGAGATAGAAAGGAAAAACAAGGAACGCAAAATTTGTAATGCAAGAAAACGTCCAATGCTTTATTGATGATATATGAAAATGACAAATAATAAGCCCTCAAAAACAAAGCCAAGGTGCCTCGGCAAAGGCACTGAGCCGTGAAGTTTCAAATTGTCTGTTACAAATCTCAAAACAAAAGTCAATTACTGTGTAATAAAAGAAACGAGTATGAAGTCTTTCGCCGTCCAGTTGTTCAAGCCACCATTGGTTGTAGGGTAGATCCAGTTGTCGATATCTGAATCTTCTTCACCATCTTCAATTGCATTCACTCCCAGATTATCGATGTGCAGAGGAGGTCTCCCAATCTGCACGCGTCGAGTAGCCCTTTGAGCCTCTGCAGTAAAGCCCAAACCAAACTTGTCAGTTTTGTGTGTGAAATCAGGGAGCTGGCCCCAATTTGCACACCCACCTTTTTCAATTACAGCCCTGGCATCCTTGAGGGAAGCCATCTTCATCGGAGGTTTGTCAGTAGCAATTTCAGTTGACGCTAGAGTCTGGGGGACCTCTTCAAAGTTCTGACAAGGGGTTTCGATGAATTCCCCATCCATTTCCATATAGCGAAAGGAATTAAGATGACTCACCATGTGTGATACGGTGGCCAGAACCGGGACTGTTTTTTTAGGAATTGCTGGTTTGCGTTTTGCGTTTGTGTTTGCAAAATGTCGCAGTAAGCAGGAGTCGCCACCGAGTTTTTTTTTATCCAACAAGGAAAGGAAAAAAAGCACAGAAAAATTCCTTTTTTTGAGATTTTCTGAGTACGGGGGGTAGATTATAAAAAGGGAAGGTATTAGCACCCTTTCTATCCGTAGTTATCTACGGGCTCTTAGGTACTTGCTCATCATTTTCAAAAATTGCTTCTTTGTGTTTGTGTGATTTGAAAAGTTTTTGACTTCAATTTAACTCTTTCTTCTCTCTTCAAGAGTGTTACGAAGTGTTTTTGAAAGCTTTGTTTGTAAAGGAGTGTAAGTGTGAAAAAGTTTGTTTGGATTGAGCAAGTACTTAAGAACTAATCTACCTACTCGAAAAAAGAATTGTTCTATGTTTGTTTCCTTTAGACAATGCTATCCCACTATTAGTGAGTAGGTAGCACTATTATTGGAGTTCTGAGGGTCAATTCGAAAGGGACATACGGTCATGAAAGAAATGTTAGGACGTCTTAGTAGTAACCCTAATGTCTTAGATCAATTATCCGAGGCAACAATTCCGAGGTAACCATTCTGAGGCAACTTTCCGAACGAGACTTTGTTCTTTGTTTAAACAAGAGAGCAACCACTAAAATACCCTATACTTAATGACCGTTTACCGAAGGCAACCAAGTGGGAGTGTACCCTAGGAGTACGCATGTGCGAGTGATTCAATTTCAGATTATTTATCTTTACACATTTTAGGGTCGTCTAACTGTTTTAAAGTTTTACATACATTCTTGTCATGCATCCTGATATCATACATCTAACAGTTAATAGTTTGCGGAAATTAAAGTGCGGAAATTAAAGCTAAGCTATTACAAGGCTTCGGGTATTTACATATCCAAAAACAAACCCTTGAAAATAAAGCGATAAATGAAAATAAAATGTCCTAATTAACTATTACAACTGGTGAGCAATTACATTAATAGGATAAAAATAAATAATGAAACGCGCGATGAAATTAAGATCGGGAAGAAATTAGGGTTTTGACCCTTTTTAACCTAATTTAAAAGAAAATGTTTTTGTTGTTTTTAATTATTTTTAAGAAAAGAATTAGGTTTTAAATTAAATACTAAATTAACTAGCTAATTAAATTAATTCATGAAAATAAATAAATGGCCTATTTTGGGTTTTTTGGTTATTTTTAGGAAAAGAAAATAAAATTAAGTTAAAAATAAAAAACCTAATTGTTCTAATTGTTTTTAAATTTATTTACAAAAATAATTAAAGTTATCTAAAATTAACAACCTAATTAATTTAATTTAATTTTTTGATAAAAAATAAAATCTAAACTTAATTTGGTGAAAAATATTATTTTTGTGATTTTTTGATAAAAAGATTTATTTAATTTGGTTAGTAAAACAAATAAATAAAATAAAATTAAAAGAAAAAAAAGGAAAGAGTTATTGGGCCTGAAAGTAATTTGGAGGGGGTGTAGATAGCAAGCTTGGGCCCAACAATCTGAAGTCCACGTTGACTTCCTGAATTCAGTGTGTTGCATTGACTAGGCCTCATGATGGTCTCTCATATGCTAGCCTTCAGATCTAGCTTCCAGGAGGTCAAATGGCTGGATGATGAGGATGTACGGTGGTCCCTAGTATTGTATGCGTGCTGGATCATTGAAAGAAAAATATTATGACGAAATTGGGGGACCTGGGATTCGAACCCAGGCCCCATGGGACTTTCCAACGCTTGGCAACCAGCTGAGCTACGCTTCTGATTTATACATAAAATAAACAATAATAATAATAATATACAAAAACAAGAATTAGTAGAGAATAATAAAAAAACGCGCGCCAGAAGTTTGAATGGACCAATGGTTGCTTGTCAGCTAGTCATCTTCAACCCTTTTCTGTTGGTAAAAGTCCCAGACTTTTACCTACAAATGTTCATCCATAGCTACAGGTCCTGTAAATCTTAAAACTCAATGCAAGCATAATAAATAAAAACGAAGGCCATGGATAGCTTCGTTTGGACCTGCTGAGTTTAATGGTGGCCCTTTCATGGCCCAATTTTGCCTGTAAACAAAAATCCCAAATCGAAGCTATAAACCCTAATAATGGTGAAATCTTATACAGTCCATATAAATGCAATTAAACAATATAGAAAGCTTGCAAATGTTCCAAGGATCAAAAATATATGGTAAATTCGTGCTAACAATGTCTAAATCATGAAATTCAAATTCAAGAAAAGCCCAAGCTCGTGGCTGACTTACAGTGAGTTTCAACGCCTGGAAATGCTTGTTCTTGATTGCTTTTGCTTGCCTACACTCCCAGGAAGCGATTGGAATGGTCCAATTGTCTCGAATTGGCCTCCAAGTATGAATTCGTGTTTGCACTTTTTATGGTTTTTTCCAAGTTTAGTTCTTGATGCTGCACCTCTCTCTAGCTTCTCTTTTGGTCTGCACACCTTCTTTATGTACTGAGGAATGATATAGGATTGAAAACCTGGCCTCAATCTTCCTCCATCAATGTATTTGATCTTGATTTGATTCACTTTAAAATCATTCCAAAAATAGCCTAAAACCAATCTTTTTGTGCACCTCATGCCTTTACACGAATTTGATCTCATGCTAGCTGGAATTTAAGACCTGAAACAAGTAGAAAATCTTGTGTTTTCAATATTTTGGATTTTTTATAATTTGTTTTTTATTTAAAATGATTTATTTCAAATAAAAATCAAAATAAATTATAAAAACAAGATAATGACAAGTGGAAAGGGCTAGGGCTCATGGACCATGCTGCCAACTCAAAACAAGTGAAAAAGATTGGGCCTATTTAGCAAAATTTGCATTTTTAGGCATAGTTGACTTTTGGTTATTTTGCAAAAAAGGTCAACTTCACCAATGCATAACTTCCTCAATTTTGACTCTTTGAAGGTGTTCTTGGACTTTTTAGAAAGCTTGAGATGTCCTATAAGCAACCCTTTTGGTCCCATATCAATTTGGTATTCCATTCTCATGTATTAAGCTTTGACAAAAATGTGTTTTTGTTGACTTTTCAAAATGACCTATAATGTCCAAATTCATAACTTCTTGTGAGTGCATATTTTGAACTTGGGAGCTAAAGATGGATTGTAGAGCATTGAATCCTCTTAAAAATGAGATTTGGATGGGTCATTTCTCATAAAGTATGAGAAAGTTATGCTTGGTTAAAGTTGAGTTGACTTTTCCTGCAAAACCCTAATTTAGCAACTTTTGATTCTTGATGAATTATGAGCAATCCTTAATGAATCATGATCAACCCTTGATCAAATGATGAAATATACTTCAAAATGAGGATGTTGACCAAAAATATTGAAGTTTGAATGTATGTAGGCCACAGTTGACTTTTACCCTAGCACGGTCGATTTCCAAGCCTTTGAGCAATTGACTGAGCAAACTTTCTCTGCAAGGCTTGAAACTTGACATGGATGATATTGGGAACATATTATCACAATGGTGAGAATTTGGGGTCCCTTGGACTCAAGTATCTTGATGCAACATGAAACCCTAATTTGAGGTAGACTGTCCTAGGAGAGAGCGTGTCTGGTCAACCCTTGGACTTCCTTGAGCAACTTAAGGATCTTTCTTGAAATGTTTTGAGAAATGTGGTAGGGCAAATTTTGGGGTACAACAGCTGACCCTGTTCAATCTTCTTAAACCTGAGGATGTAGATTGGCTTTCGTGCCTTTCGTGATCCGAAGGTGGAAGATGATTGAACACTAGAGTGCCCAGAAATTTGCACTCGCATGAAGTGGTATCCGTCGTGCGATGTGGGGGATGGGCTTAAAGATGTTATCCAAAGGAGTGTCGATCACTTAAGATATTCCTTAGCAAGAGCTTATATACCTGTTGTTGAGGAAGATTCCACTGGGGAATGTTGATCTCTGTCTTGAGAGAAATAGAATTTTAGGAGCTTCAGTCGTCCGTTATTCTACTGGGGAAACATCTCTATTTTGAGAAAGGTTGAATTTTAGGAACTTCGGTCGTCCGTTATTCTGAAGAGGTGAAAATGAACTATAATCTGGCTGTGATCCAGGCTTCATAGTAATAAGACCGACTGCTATCTGGTCGTAATCTAGGCTTTACAGTGACTTACTGGGGAGATGAGATTAAACTTGCTATCCGGTCGTAATCCGGGCTTCGCAATTTCTCGATTCTTATCTGGTTGTAATCCAGGCTTCAGGAGGAGTTAAGTTGTTATCCGGTCGCATCCAGGCTTCAACTTGAACTTAGGGCACACTAATATTCGGTCGACTCCAGGATTCTTAGTAATTGTCCAGGTAAACTACTATTTGGTCGAGTTTCGTAGTGTCTTGTATTGTTATCTGGTCGTAATCCAGGCTTCATTCCTTTTATCATTATCTGGTCGTAATCCAGGCTTCACAATGATTTGTACCATTATCTAGTCGAATCCAGGCTTCATGGTGTTATGTACTATTATCTGGTCGTAATCCAGGCTTCACAATACCTTACTTCTTATCTGGTCGTAATCCAGGCTTCAAAAGAGATCAAATGGTTATCCGGTCGTAATTCGGGCTCCCCTTTAACTGTTGGGCCTACTAATATCCTGTCGAATTCGGGCTTCATAGTAATTGGTCGGGTGGACTGCTATTTGGTCGTAATCCAAGCTTCACAGTGTCCCTCATTGTTATCTGGTTATATTCTAGGCTTCGGTGTCTTTTACCACTATCTGGTCGTAATCCAGGCTTCACGATTTCTCATACCATTATCTGGTTGAATCCAGGCTTCATGGTGTTTGGAGCATTCAAGATACTATCTGGTCGGATCTGGGCTTCATAACTTGTGTTAAAGATATACCACTATCTGGTCGTAATCCAGGCTTCACGGTGTCTTTGACTGCTATCTGGTCGTAATCCAGACTTCACAGAAACTTGTATTGCTATCTGGTCATGATCCAGGCTTCACAATAACTTGCTGAGCTGTTATCCGGTCATAATCCGGGCTTCACGGCTTGCAGGGGATTAAACTATTATCCGGTCGAATTCGGGCTTCATAGCTTAAAGATAAACCACTATCTGGTCGAATCCAGGCTTCGCGTTGTTTGATATTGTTATTCGGTCATTCTTTGGGCTTCACAATATGCTGTAGAAATCAAGATACTATCCGGTCGGATCTGGGCTTCATAGCTTGAACTTTGTGAGAATTTGATTGTATCTTTCCTGAAAGGTAAAGGTCAGTCGTATGTAATGCATGACATGTATCAAGCAATGATGTTCTCAAAATAAATGAGATTGTGTTGTATGATGTTTATGCGTATGTCATGATGTATGGATATGTAATGTTTTTATGACATTCTCTAGCTGGGTAAAATAAATCCCGGATTGTTGTTGGAGAGTGAAAGGTTGAATTCTTCGTTCTCGCTGGGGATAGCGAATGAAGATGATTGTGAGAATAATCCTGCTGGATAATAAACCGGCGAGAAAATGATTCTGTGGGAAAGAGACGCTCTTGTTAGAGGACCTGTTAATTTGGAGGGATAACCTTGGTTGGGGATGAATTATTGTTGCTGGCGATAATGAAACTCTGTTGGGGATTGAGTTTCTGTTCGTGGAAGGAATGAACTCCGCTAGGGATGATTTTCCAGTCGCGACTTCAATGGGGATAATCTTCTAGACTCTACTGGGGGTAATCCTCTAGACTCCACTGGGGATAAAGTTATAGTGTTGATGATAGATAAACTCTTCTTGGGGAGAATCTTGCCAACTCATTCGCGGTTGCGAGCCTCGGCTGGGGAGAGTGGTGTCCTGTTCGGGACCGCTAATATCACTGTCTTTTTCTTACTCTGTAGGGAGTGAATGTACTTTCAATAGTTTTCTCCAACTAGGTCTATCCCTATACCTGGTGGATAGAGCAACTATATGGTTTGGACATTTTCTTATTTGCCCCTGTTTCTGATATTAAGAGTAATCGTCTTTTGTTTCGCATGTAAATTTTTATGAGCAGCAATTATTGTCAGATGCATATATCAAAATGAACCATTGGACGTTCTTGCAAAACAAAACAGAAAAAGGAAAAACGATTTGAAATTTCTTTGTGAAAATGAATTGTATTGATTTTGAAGTTGGCCTGTAAATAGGAATTTTTGTACAAGAGGCTGACATCCTAGTAAGAGAATGCCGCCGAACAATAGAATTTATAAAATTTGTGTAAAAGAAAGAAAAAACAGCTATGTGAATAATCCCACTGGGTTCCAACTCTGCTATCGCCTTTATATCTTCGAATGTCTCATCACTTTGCTACTTGGTTGAAGGTAGATCAAATTGATCGGTGCCGTCCGATCTTGATAGTTAATATTGAAGTTCGGTTGCAAGGTGGTCCAATGAGACATAGTGTTACGCTTTAATCCCTAATTTTTTCCTTGACCGCCCTTTCGAGTTTTCTGTCCACCGGGATACCCGTTTTTGCCCAAGCCGCCTTTTCAGGTTTTCGACTTGTCGGGTGTACAGTTTTTTTCATTTTCATCCCTTATTTTTGCCCGATCCCTTTTGGTTCGCCGGGAAGCCCTTATTTTTGCCTAGGCCAGTCAACCTAGCGGGTCTTTGATTATGCATAGTATTTTTTCACTATGTCTGCATTGACGGGGTGAGGAAGGTCATCACCATCCATGGTGGTTAGAATCATAGCTCCTCCTGAGAAAATGTTCTTAACCACAAATGGCCCTTTATACGTAGGGGTCTATTTTCCCCTGGGATCACCTTGCGGCAATATGATGCGTTTGATCACCAGATCCCTAACTTGATACTCTTGTTGTCTGACTTTCTTGTTAAATGCCTTGATCATTCTCTTTTGATACGTTTGACCATAACAGATAGCAGTAAGTCTCTTTTCGCCGATTAAGTTCAGCTGATCAAGCCGGGTCTGGATCCAGTCGTCCTCGCTCAAACCTGCATCCTTTATAATCCGAAGAGAGGGTATCTGGACCTCGATAGGTAAGACTGCTTCCATTCCATACACCAAAGAGTAGGGTGTTGACTCTGTTGAAGTCCGTGTTGAAGTACGGTACCCATGAAGAGCAAACGGTAACATCTCGTGCCAATATTTGTATGTCACTGTCATCTTCTGCACAATCTTCTTGATATTCTTATTAGCTGCTTCGACAGCCCCATTCATCTTCGGCCGGTAAGGAGAAGAGTTGTGATGTTGTATCTTGAACTGCTTGCAGAGCTCGGTGATCATTGTATTGTTGAGATTTGTACCATTGTCCGTAATGATCCTCTCTAGTACACCATATCGACAGATCAAATTGTACCGAATAAACCGTGCCACGACGTTCTTGGTTACTGTAGCAAAAGAAGCTGCTTCAACCCACTTTGTGAAATAATCAATAACTACTAGGATGAAACGATGCCCGTTAGACGCAGTAGGTCTGATCTCACCAATCATATCAATGCCCCACATTGCAAAAGGCCAAGGAGCTGTCAAGATGTTCAGAGGAACTGGAGGTACGTGCACCTTATCGACATAGATTTGACATTTATGACAGGTCCGAGAATGCTGATAACAATCGGCTTCCATAGTAGACCAATAATATCCTACCCGTAGGATTTTCTTTGCCATGGTATGTCCACTGGAATAAGTCCCAAAAGTACTTTCATGTAACTCTGCCATAATCCTTTCCGCCTCACTCTTGTCCACACATCGTAGTAAGGTTGAATCATGATTACGCTTATAAAGGACACCATTACTAAGGAAGAACTTCACCGCGAATCTCCTCATAAATTTCTTATCATTAACAGATGCACCCTCGGGGTATTCCTGAGTCTCAAGATACCTTTTCACCTCATGAAACCAGGGTTTATCTGCTACCTCTTTAGTCTCAATGTCACAGCAATGTGCGGGTTCGTCCAACCTCTCAATTGTAATCTGGGGAGCCTCATTGTCCCACCTGACCTTGAACATAGAAGACATGGTAGCTAGTTCATCCGCTAACTGATTATCATCTCTTGGGAAGTGTTCAAAGGTTATCTCCTCGAAGTGCGGAAGAAACGTCAATACATACTCTTTGTAAGGAATAAGATTTGGGTGCTTCATATCCCACTTGCCTTTGATATGACTGATCACGAGAGCGGAATCTCCGAACACACTCAAGAATTTAATCCTTAGTTCTATAGTTGCTCGAAGGCCCATGATGCACGCTTCATACTCTGCCATGTTGTTGGTGCAGTTAAAACATAATCGGGAGGTTAACAGAGTATGATAACCTTCAGGAGATATGATCACGACGCCAATGCCATTACCCAAAGCGTTTGAAGCTCCATAGAAATACATAGACCATCGGGATCCCTCCTCAGGTCCTTCATCCGGTCTAGGTGTTTCACAGTCGGTCACCACCATGATGTTCTCATCCAGGAATTCGAAGTTCATAGATTGGTAATCATCCCCTGCCTAATGTGCCAAATGATCTACCAACAGACTCCCCTTGATTGCTTTTTGGGTCGTGTATTGAATGTCATACTCAGTCAAGATCATCTACCATCTTGCTATTCTTATGGACAAGGCAGGCTTTTCGAAGATATACTTGATTGGATCCATCTTTGATATCAATAGAGTAGTGTGAGTCAGCATATACTATCTCAGCCGGCGAGCAGCCCATGCCATAGCGCAACAAGTTTTCTCAAGCAGTGAGTATCGGGTCTCACAGTCGGTAAACTTTTTGCTAAGTTAGTAAATAGCATGCTCTTTTCGGCCAGACTCGTCATGCTGCCCCAGCACGCACCCCATTGAATTGTCGAGTACTATCAAGTATAAGATTAAAGGTCTCCATTCAACTGGAGGCATCAGAATAGGTGGCTCTTGTAGGTATTCCTTGATCCTTTCAAAAGCGGCCTGACATTCATCATTCCACTTTACCACTTGATCTTTCTTCAACAGCTTAAAGATCGGCTCACAAGTAGCAGTCAGATGTGAAATGAACCAGGCAATGTAGTTTAGACGTCCTAGAAAACCTCTGACTTCTTTTTCTGTTCGGGGAGATGGCATTTCTTGTATAGCCTTCACATTTGCAGGATCCACTTGAATACCTTTATCACTAACGACGAAACCTCACAGCTTACCAGACCTCACCCCGAAAGTGCACTTGTTCGGGTTTAACCTCAGCTTATACATCTTCAACCTATCAAATAGCTTCTGGAGACGGTCAAGATGTTCTTCTTCAGTCTGGGACCTTGCAATCATGTCATCAACATATACCTCAATCTCATGATGAATCATGTCGTGGAACAAAGCGACCATGGCACGCTGATACGTTGCCCCAACATTCTTCAATCCGAACGGCATGACTTTGTAGCAAAAAGTACCCCACTGCGTAAAGAAGGTTGTCTTATCCATGTCTTCGGGAGCCATTTTAATCTGATTGTAACCGGAGAAACCATCCATAAAGGAGAAGACCTTATATTGTGTGGTGTTGTCGACCAAAACATCGATGTGAGGCAGATGGAAATCATCCTTGGGGCTTGCCTTGTTCAGATCCCTGTAGTCAACACACATTCGAACCTTACCATCTTTCTTCAGCACCGGAACCACGTTGGCAACCCACTGCGGGTAAGAAGTAACTACTAGGAAACCGGCATCAAACTGTTTCATGACCTCAACTTTGATTTTCTCAGACATCTCTGGGCGCATGCGGCGAACTTTCTGCTTCACTGGAGGACAGTATTCTTTGGTTGGCAAGCGGTGAACCACAATATCGGTATCCAACCCAGGCATATCTTCATAAGACCAAGCAAAGATCACAACATAATCACGCAGCATCTGAATCAACCGTTGCTTAACACTAGGCTCCAGATTTGTACCAATCTTGACCTCTTTCTTGTCTTCCTCTGTACCCAGATTTACTGATTCCACTGGCTCTTCATGGGGCTGTATGGCCCTCTCTTCCTGTAGTAACAGTCTAGCAAGTTCACCAGGAACTTCACAATCATCCTCACCTTCGTCCTCGACTTGGTTGATCGGACTTTCGAAGTCATAACTGGAAGTAGCAGAGTCGTTATCAGTGGGATCCAGAGTGGACGTGGACCTGTATTATGATATGTGAGTGTGTGTAAGACAATAGATGTTTTTGCAAGACAGAAAAGAAAAACAAGGAGCACAAAATTTGTAATGCAAAAGAAACGTCCAATGCTTTATTGATGACATATGGAAATGACACATAATAAGCCCTCACAAACAAAGCCATGGTGTCTCGGGCAAGGCACCAGGCCGTAAAGTTGTAAATTGTCTGTTACAAATCTCAAAACGAAAAGTCTATTACTGTGTAATAAAAGAAATGGTCACAAAGTCCTTTTCCGTCCAATTGCTTAATCAATCGTCGATAGTCGGGTAAATCCAGATGTCGAAATCTGACTCTTCATTATCCTCTCCAATTGCATTCACTCCCTCATCATGTTTGGGCATAGGAGCAATTATGACGTTAGGATTTTCTGGAGCGTCAAACTCAATCTCCTTAGCTTCAATCAAATCTTGCACTTTATTCCTCAAGGCCCGGCAGTTATTTGTATCAAGCCCTGGGCTATCTGAGTGATAAGCATAGCGGGCGTTCGGATTATACACCAGAGAGGTGGTACTGGGATTCTTCGGAGCTTCCCTCAGAGTTACCAAGTTGGTCTTCAATAACTGCGGCAGAATTTGAGATAAGGTCATACTGAGCCGAGAATACTGCCTTTGCGGTCTCTCTACTCTTTGCTGATTATTGCGTTGTGGGGCAACCGTTGGTCTTGATATTACTACCGCATTAACTGCTTGGCGGCGTTCAGGTCGGTTCTGGCTCCTCAAGCTGTAAACAGCACTAGATTCCTTCTTGAAAGGCATCTTCTCTGTACTTGATGAAGCACCTTTCTGTATTTTTCCACTTTTAATACCAGCTTCAACTCTCTCCCCAGTCAAAATTAATTCAGTGAACCCAGACGATGAACTACCAATCAAATGATTGAAACATGGACCAGACATAGTCCTCAGAAACATATCCACCAACTCCCTATCAGACAGAGGGGGTTGGACTCTTCCAGCAAGATCTCTCCACTTCTGAGCATAGTCCTTAAAGCCTTCGCCTGTACCCATAGACATACCCTGAAGTTGAGTACGCGTGGGAGAAAGGTCGGCATTATATTGGTATTGATTGTAAAAAGAAGCAGCAAGGTCCTCCCAGTTGCGGACATTAGATCCTTCCAGTTGATAGAACCATTCAAGCTGAGTCCCTGATAGACTATCTTGAAAGAAATGAACCCACAGGTTCCTATCAGCAGTATAGGGTTGAATCTTTCTAACATATGAGCAGAGGTGTAGCTTTGGACAGGATATCCCATCGTACTTAGCAAAGACAAGAGCTTTAAACTTGTGTGGGATCACCACCCTAGATGCCAAACCCAAATCTCCGAAGTCCAACAAAGGTATCTTCTGGATCTCCATTGCACTGAGTTGGTCTTCAAGTTGCTTATATCTATCCTCAGTAGGAGGATACTGGTCTTCATCAAAATTAGTGTCATTATCAGAGACCACAGGACTAGGCCCCTTTCTTTCCTCTTGATTCTCTCCTCCTCCCAATGAATGGGACAAATAAGCTTCCTGTCGTAAATAGTTCCCGAATCTGTGACCCATATTCAGTAAATCCACTCTTTTCTTCTTCTTCTTCTTGTCCTTCAAGATGAGAGTCTTAAAATCTTGTTGCCCTTTGGCCAAATTCAAGAACATCTCCTGAAATTGAGCATTATGAGCCTGAAGAGCCTTGATGTCTTGATCGGTAGATGTTTCAGAAGACATGATTGCTGAAATAAACAGCGAAGAAGATGAGAAACCTGTAATGGTACCTGTAATGAGGTGCATGGGAATGGAATGCGTATGATATGATTTTAAAGACTTTGGGAGATTCAAATTTGTAAACCAAAATACAACACACTTTATCAGATTCAAACTTGTAACAATGTTTAATAATGCTTTCAAGGAGCTACAAAAGAAATAAACTGAAAAGAAAATTTAAACTAGAAACAATAAAAGACATCAGAAGTCCCATGGTCGCTTTCCCTTCGTGCTGACATAATCGTTGATTGTCCTTTCATTCTCAAGTTGCCTTGTAAGCTTCAGGATCTTCTGTTCCTGCTCATGATACTTCTCTCTGTAGGTATCCCTTTCATCCTTTAGCTGGATCCAAGATCTCTTCAATGCCCCAATATCAGTAGGCATGTATGGATGGAAGACCGTATAAGGAACCCCTTCTTCATAGTATACTCTATGATCACCGGAAAAACAGTTTCATAAGGCATCCCTAGCTTTTGAGCACGGGCTCGAACCCACTAGAGATAAGGCTGCATCGGGAGGGAAGTCTTCAATCCTAGCTCATGTGGGTCAGACCTGTTCACCATGTTCCAAGCTCGTATAAACCTGCGGCGATGTCCCTTAACATCCCCCTTGTAGTCAAAGACAATGCCTGTAAGCAACAGCTCATGGGGACCATCTCTCCGAGCGCGTCCAAGCTGTCGTAAAGCCAAACAAGGATTGTAGGTTATACCCCCTCGAATTCCAAGCAACGGAACATTAGGGTATTCCCCACATCGATCAATGACAGCTACTCTTTCCATATCTTTAGAACTCTAAAGGATGTCCGTATGAGCAAGGGACATGATTATATAAGCCCAACCTACACCTTCCTCATTCTTCAATACAGATTTGGGGAGGTGCGAAATAAACCACCTTGCCAGCAGCGGTGTACAACAAATGAGGGTTCCCCTTCTCCACACAGTACGGGTATAGAGAGCATGTAGAATATCACCCAAGAGAGTAGGCACCGGGTTACGAGACATGAAGATCTTGACCGCATTCACGTCTATGAAGGAATTTGGATTCGGGAACAGAACCAAGCCGTAGATGAGGAGAGCCAAGGTTTCTTCAAAAGCTTGAAAGTCTAAGTTATCCCAGAACTGTTGAGCTTGATCGATCAAAAATTTAGCCAAGAAACCTTTAATCCCACTCTGAGTCTCCCAGTTAGACACTACATCAACCTTTGTCAAGTGTAAAGCTAAAGCAAAGTCCTCAGGCTTAGGAACCTCCTCTAAACCGATGAAGGGTGTCTGCTCGAGGATAGATATACCTAACAAATCAGAAAACTCCTCCAAAGTAGGGACTAGCTGATAATTCGGGAAGGTGAAACAATGATGCAATGGATCAAAGAACTGGAATAACACACTCATCATTTGCTCATCCAACTTTGAAGTGACCAAGCTAAGGAGATAACCATGTCTTTTAACAAATGAGGAAGTATCAGGAACTCTTGAGACTAACTCTCTGAGCTGAGTAGGGATTTGCACAAAGTTGACTCGAATGGTATTTCTGCGCATAAAGGCCATGATCTGCAAAACAGAACAAAGATGAATCCCCTTGGTCTTCCAAATGGTTAGTCTAATGAAATATGCATGTTATGTCATGATGCATGATGTCATGATAAAAACACACCACAGGTATCACAGATAGCAAACATGGTAAGGGAAAACAAGTCACACAAGAGCCCTTAAATTTCAGGCTAGCATGGAGTTTAGGTACTACCCTCTTGCAGTTCATTTGGTTCAATCTTGTCCTAATAATAGTAATCGGGTTCTAGAGGTTCTCAATATCACTGACCATCCTCCATCGGTCATAGTTTCAGCTCACACAATCTTTTCTTGTGGCCGGAACCATCTCGAGAGTATGATCTCAATGAGTGTAGCATCTCGCTACTTTCTATGGCCAAGTTGGTCAATTATAGGTTCTAAGGTCAGTTGATGCTTAACGACCCATATAGCAGCCCTATATTCTCCTTGTTGCTCCACAAGGGATATCGGTACCAACTAATGTGCCACATCAACGTAGCTACTGCTTCAACCGTATCGGTCTATGCCGTACATTTTCCTAACAGTCTATTGCTACTTACCTAAAAGGTATCCCCCCAGATTCGGGTTAGGATCTATAGTAACTCCGATACAAAGCCCACAAAAGTAAAGCAATCAAATCAAACAATAGAAAACAATATGATGAACTAATCCTAAGGTACACCCCACTTATTAACTCCCCAGCAGAGTCGCCAGTTCTGTGATACGGTGGCCAGAACCGAGACTATTTTTTTAGGAATTGCTGGTTTGTGTTTTGCGTTTGTGTTTGCAAAATGTCGTGGTAAGCAAGAGTCTCACCAACTTTTATTTTATTCAACAAGGAAAGGAAAAAAAGCACAGAAAAATTCCTTTTTTTGAGATTTTGAGTACGGGGGGTAGATTATAGAAAGGGAAGGTATTAGCACCCTTTATATTCGTAGTTATCTACGGGCTCTTAGATACTTGCTCATCATTTTCAAAAATTGCTTCTTTGTGTTTGTGTGATTTGAAAAGTTTTTGACTTCGATTTAACTCTTGCTTCTATCTTCAAGAGTGTTACGAAGTGTTTTTGAAAGCTTTGTTTGTAAAGGAGTGTAAGTGTGAAAAAGTTTGTTTGGATTGAGCAAGTACTTAAGAACTAATCTACCTACTCGACAAAAGAATTATTCTATGTTTGTTTCCTTTAGGAAATGCTATCCCACTATTAGTGAGTAGGTAGCACCGTCGTTGGAGTTTTGAGGGTCAATTCGAAAGGGACATACGGTCACGAAAGCAATGTTAGCACGTCTTAGTAGTAACCCTAATGTCTTAGATCAATTATTCGAGGCAACAATTCCGAGGCAACAATTCCGAGGCAACTTTCCGAACGGGACTTTGATCTTTGTTTAGACAAGAGAGCGACCACTAAAATATCATATACTTAATGACCGTTTACTGAAGGCAACCAAGTGGGAGTGTACCCTAGGAGTATGCATGTGCGAGTGATTCAATTTCAAATTATTTATCTTTACACATTTTAGGGTTGTCTAACTGTTTTAATGTTTTACATACATTCTTGTCATGCATCCTGATATCATACATCTAACAGTTAATAGTTTGCGGAAATTAAAGTGTAGAAATTAAAGCTAAGCTATTACAAGGCTTCGGGTATT
The DNA here is from genome assembly GCA_948472305.1 of Vicia faba. Lineage (NCBI taxonomy): Eukaryota > Viridiplantae > Streptophyta > Magnoliopsida > Fabales > Fabaceae > Vicia > Vicia faba. The sequence goes on from OX451738.1 coordinate 894,568,006, forward strand.
TACATAGCCAAAAACAAACCCTTGAAAATAAAGCGATAAATAAAAATAAAAGGTCCTAATTAACTATTACAACTGGTGAGCAATTACATCAATAGGATAAAAATAAATAATGAAACGCGCGATGAAATTAAGATCGGGAAGAAATTAGGGTTTTGACCCTTTTTAACCTAATTTAAAAGAAAATGTTTTTGTTGTTTTTAATTATTTTTAAGAAAATAATTAGGTTTTAAATTAAATACTAAATTAACTAGCTAATTAAATTAATTCATGAAAATAAATAAATGGCCTATTTTGGGTTTTTTGGTTATTTTTAGAAAATAAAATAAAATAAAGTTAAAAATAAAAAACCTAATTGTTCTAATTGTTTTTAAATTTATTTAAAAAAGAATTAAAGTTATCTAAAATTAGCAACCTAATTAAAATAATTTAATTTTTTGATAAAAAATAAAATCTAAACTTAATTTGGTGAAAAATATTATTTTTGTGATTTTTTGATAAAAAGATTTATTTAATTTGGTTAGTAAAACAAATAAATAAACTAAATGAAATAAAATATAAAAGAAAAAAAAGGAAAGAGTTATTGGGCCTGAAAGTAATTTGGAAGGGGTGCAGATAGCAAGCTTGGGCCCAATAATCTGAAGTCCATGTTGACTTCTTGAATTCAGTGTGTTGCGTTGACTAGGTCTTATGATGGTCTCTCATATGCTATCCTTCAGATCTAGCTTCCAGGAGGTCCAATGGATGGATGATGAGGATGTACGGTGGTCCCTAGTATTGTATGCGCACTGGATCATTGAAAGAAAAATATTATGAAGAAATTGGGGGACCTGGGATTCGAACCCAGGCCCCATGGGACTTTCCAACGCTTGGAAACCAGCTGAGCTACGCTTCTGATTTGTACATAAAATAAACAATAATAATAATAATAATATACAAAAACAAGAATTAGTGGAGAATAATAAAAAAACGCGCGCCAGAAGTTTGAATGGACCAATGGTTGCTTGCCAGCTTGTCATCTTCAACCTTGTTCTGTTGGTAAAAGTCCCAGACTTTTACCTACGGATGTTCGTACATAGCTATAGATCCTATAAATCTCAAAACTCAATGCAAGCGTGATAAATAAAAACGAAGGCCATGGATAGCTTCATCTGGACCTACTTAGTTCAATGGTGGCCCTTTCATGGCCCAATTTTGCCTGTAAACAAAAATCCCAAATCGAAGCTACAAACCCTAATAATGGTGAAATCTTATACAATCCATATAAATGCAATTAAATAATATAGAAAGCTTGCAAATGTTACAAGGACCAATAATATATGGTTAATTCTTGCTAACAATGTCTAAATCATGAAATTCGAATTCAAGAAAAGCCCAAGCTCGTGGCTGACTTACAATGAGTTTCAAGGCCTGGAAATGCTTGTTCTAGATTTCTTTTTCTTGCCTACACTCCCAGGAAGCGATTGGAATGGTCCAAGGGTCTCAAATTGGCCTCCAAGTATGAATTCATGTTTGCACTATTTATGGTTTTTTCCAAGTTTTGTTCTTGATGATGCGCCTCTCTCTAGCCTCTCTTTTGGTCTGCACACCTTCTTTATGTACTGAGGAATGAATTAGGGTTGAAAACCTGACCTTAATCTTCCTCCATCAATGTCTTTGATCTTGATTTGATTCACTTTAAAATCATTCCAAAAATAGCCTAAAACCAATATTTTTGTGCACCTCATGCCTTTACACGAATTTGATCTCATGCTAGCTGGAATTTAAGACCTGAAACAAGTACAAAATCTTGTTTTTTCAATATTTTGGATTTTTTATGATTTGTTTTTGATTTAAAATGATTTAATTCAAATAAAAATAAAAATAAATAATAAAAACAAGATAATGACAAGTGGCAAGGGCTACGGCTCGCGGACCATGCTGCCAACTCAAAACAAGTGAAAAAGATTGGGCCCATTTAGCAAAATTTGCATTTTTAGGCATAGTTGACTTTTGGTAATTTTGCAAAAAATGTCAACTTCACCAATGCATAACTTCCTCAATTTTGACTCTTTGAAGGTGTTCTTTGACTTTTTAGAAAGCTTGAGATTTCCTATAAGCAACCCTTTCGGTCCCATCTCAATTTGGTATTTCATGCTCATGTATGAAGCTTTGACAAAAATGTGTTTTTGTTGACTTTTCAAAATGACCTATAATGTCCAAATTCATAACTTCTTATGAGTGCATATTTTGAACTTGGGAGATGAATATGGATTTTATAGAATTGCATCCTCTTCAAAATGAGCTTTAGATGGGTCATTTCTCATAAATTATGAGAAAGTTATGCTTTGTCAAAGTTGAGTTGACTTTTCCTATAAAACCCTAATTTAACAACTTTTGATTCTTGATGAATTATGAGAAATCCTTGATGAATCATGATCAACCCTTGATCAAATGATGAAATATACTTCAAAATGATAATTTTGACCAAAAATCTTGAAGTTTGACTGTATGTAGGCCACAATTGACTTTTGCCCTAGCACAGTCGATTTTCAGGCCTTTGAGCAATTGACTGAGCAAACTTTCTCTGCAAGGCTTGAAACTTGACATGGATGATCTTGGGAACATATTAGGACAATGGTGAGCATTTGGGGTACCTTGGAATCAAATATCTTGATGCAACATGAAACCCTAATTTGAGGTAGACTGTCCTAGGAGAGAGCTTGTCTTGTCAACCCTTGGACTTCCCTGAGCAACTTAAGGATCTTTTGTGAAATGTTTTGAGAAATGTGGGAGGGCAAAATTTTGGGTACAACACCATGTACTCCTCTTCACCTTGTACCTTGACGATCTTCCAATTTACCAGATATTTCAACATTTGGTGGAGTGTGGAAGTCACTGCCCCAGCCTTATGAATCCAAGGGTGACCCAGCAAGCAAGAATATGATGGTCGGATATCCATCACGTAAAAAGTAGATGCAAAAGTCTGAGAGCCAACTTTAACAGGGACGTCCACCTCCCCGTGCACCATCCTTTTTGACCCGTCGAAAGCCCTAACCACAATATTGCTCGGCTTCAGAATCAAACCTTCATAGTCCAGACAATCTAATGCTTTCTTTGGAAAAACATTCAATGAGGACCCAGTATCCACAAATACATGGGCCATAGTAGTGCCCCTGCACTCGATTGAGATATGCAGAGCATCATTGTGATTTCTTCCTTTAGCAGTCAGATCTGCGTCTGAGAAACCCAACCCGTTGTCGACAATCAAACTAGCTACGCAGTCTTTGAATTGGTCGGCAGAAGTTTCCTGTGGTACATGTGCAGTTTTGAGGAAAGCAATTAAAGCCTTTGCATGGGCTTCCGAACACAATAACAAGGACAACATGGAGATTTTTTATGGGGTATGCCCCAGCTGCTCGACTACGTTGTAGTCGCTCTTCTTGATAATCTTCAGAATCTCCTCTATCTCCTGCTTAGAGGTTTCTACAATGATCTTCTTAGGTGCCTCCGTCTGGGCAGACTCACTTATGATTTCTTTACCCCGAGTCCCGGATGACTCGGCGACAGGGGTGATAACTAGAATAGGAACTGGGATAGTAGTTGATGTACTAGCAGATGGAATAACAACAGGTTTGTGGACAGTCGGAGGGGAAATCTCGGGGGAGAAGAGTCTTCCGCTTCTGGTGACCTTGCTAGCCCCGACAATATTGCTGATATCAGAATCAGCTTCTTCAATCTTTAAGTCTTGCTTATCTCCACGGTAATACACATCGTCCCTATAGTGCCAAGGGACAGTCTTATCCGAAGTGTATGGGATAGGGCCCGGGATAGTAATGATTAACGAAGCGATTCTTGGAACGGATGTAATCCTAACAGGCTTTCTCGAGGAAGCCTTGGAAGGATTGGAGGAAATGGTTATGATGGTGTTGTACCCCAAAACTTGCCCTCCCATATTTCTCAATACATTTCAAAGTGAGGTCCTCAAGTTGCTCAAGGAAGTCCAAGGGTTCACCAGACAAACTCTCTCCTAAGGCAGTCTACCTCAAATTAGGGTTTCATGTTGCAACAAGATACTTGAGTCCAAGGGATCCCAAATGTTCACCATTGTCCTAATGTGTTCTCAAGATCATCCATGTCAAGTTTCAAGCCTTGCAGAGGAAGTTTGCTCAGTCAATTGCTCAAAGGCCTGAAAATCGACTGTGCTAGGGCAAAAGTCAACTGTGGCCCACATATAGTCAAACTTCAAGATTTTTGGTCAACATCCTCATTTTGAAGTATTATTCATCATTTGATCAAGTGTTGATCATGATTCCTCAAGGATTTCCCACAATTCATCAAAAGTCAAAAGTTGCCAAATTAGGGTTTTGCAGGAAAAGTCAACTCAACTTTGATCAAGCATAACTTTCTCATACTTTATTAGAAATGACACATCCAAAGCTCATTTTGAAGAAGATGCAATGCCCTAAAAGTCATCTTCATCTCCCAAGTTCAAAATATGCACTCACAAAAAGTTATGAATTTGGACATTATAGGTCACTTTGAAAAGTCAACAAAAACACCTTTTTTGTAAAAGCTTCATACATGAACATGGAAGACTCAATTGAGATGAGACCAAAAGGTTTTCTTAGAAGACATCTTGATATTTCAAAAAAGTCCAAGAACACCCTTATAGAGTAAAAATTGAAGGAGTTATGCATTGGTGAAGTTGACCTTTTTTTGCAAAATTGCCCAAAGTCAAATGTGCCTCAAATTGCAATTTTTGTCAAATGGGGCCAACTTTTTGTGCTTGTTTTGAGTTTGTAACATGGTCCACGACCCATGATCCTTCCCACTTGACTTTATTTTATTTTTTCCATTTATTTTGATTTTTATTTCAATTAAATCAAATTAAATCAAAATAAAATCATGAAAATATCAAAATCATTTAAACCTTAAGATTTTGTGCATATCTCAGGTCTCTTATACAACTAGCAAGGGAATCAAATCGTGCAAGGCATGTTTGTACACAAAAATATTGGTTTTTGGCTTGTTTTAGGAAGATTTGAATGAGAATCAAATCTGGATCAATGACCATAATTGAAAAATATTTAGAGCAAACTTGTAAACCTAATTCACTAAAGACCATATATAGAACAAATTCAGACCAAATGCACAGGGGTTGGAGGCATGTAGAGTGAAGAACAAACTTGGAAAAACTCAAGAAAAGTAGCAATTTGTTTTCATACTTCCAGGTGTTCTCAAGCCTCCCAAGCCACCTCATTCGCTTCCTGGGTGTACAAGGAGTCTATACCAATCAAAAGCAAGTGTTTTTGTGCCCAGAAACGCGAGGTAAGTGCTTCACGACATCCCTCCCTTTTTGAAATCCAATATCATTATTTTGGCATTTGTAGCATAAATTATTTATATATTCTTAATCCTTGAAGCATTTGCAAGCTAATGGTAACAATTAATTACATTTTTTCTAACCATACAGAGATCCACCATTATTTGGGTTTCTTGTTTCGTTTTGGGATTCTCTTGTACAGGTAAAATTGGCCCAAAAAGAGAGGTATCATGATGTTCACAAGGCCAAGACAAATTGGTCTGTAGCATTAGATTTTATTTATGGTGCGTGTATTGGATTTTGGAAAATTGCAGGGGTTATAGCTACATACTTATGTCTGTAGGTAAAAGCCTGAGACTTTTACCAACGGAGAGAGGAAGAAGAAGAACTGTGTGGCACCACCCCATTAGCCCATTTGAAAATTCGCGCGCTGAAAGTTAACATGTTGTGTTTTTTTTAATATAATCATTGTTTTTATCTTTTATACAAACGAGCGCGCTGGCTCAGTTGGTTGTGAGGCGAAGGGAAAAGCCATAGGGTCTGGGTTCGAATCCCAGGTCCCCATATTATTTCACAACATTTTGTCTTGTATAATCATGTGCGTGTACAGGTAAAGGGGTTCACCATGTGCCCTCAAGGCTCAATCACCAGATCTCCAGAAGGCCAGATCTCACGCCCATTCATTGGAGGTCCATGATGCTCCCTAGTCAATTTGCAACATTGGATCATGAAGGTCAACGTGGACCCTTGCTTTTGGGCCCAGAAGGTGCTATTGGCACCCCCCTGTTTGCTGATCACAAGGCCCATTTTCTTTCTCTTCTTTTATATTTTTCTTTTAATTATTATATTTAATTTATTTTTCTCACAAAATTAATTCTTTTTTTTATAAAAAATTCATAAAATCAATTTTCATCAAATTAGATTTAGGTTTTATTTTTTATCAAAAATTAATTTTATTAGTTTAATTTAATTTTAGGGTAACTTTAATTTGTTTTGTAAATAAATTAAAAACAAATTAGAAATTAGGATTTGTTTAACTTAATTTTTATTTTATTTTCTTAAAATCACAAAAATATAAAAAATAGGTCAATTTAATTAATTTTCTTAATTTAATTTAATTAGTAATTAGGTTTGTATTTATTTATTAAAAACCTTATTCTTCTCTCAAAAAAAAAATCAAAAACATCAAAACAAAAAAATAATTTTTCTTTTAATTAGGTTAGACGGGGTCAAAACCTTAATTTTTTTCTCGTTCTCGTCTCATCGCGCGCGCTTATTTATTTTTACAATATTGATGTAACTGTGCATGGGATGTAATAGTTTAGTTAGGACTTTTCCGTTTATTTATCGTTTTACGAGTTTTTGGCTATGTAATTAATCCCCCTACCCGAAGCCTTGTAATAGCGTAGCTTTACTTTCCGCATTTTAATTTTCGCAAATATTAACTGTTAGATGTATGATAATAGGATTGCATGACAAGAATGTATGTTAATTTTAAAATGGTTAGCAAACCCTAAATGTGCAAAGATAATAACTTAAAATCAAATCACTTGCACATGCGCACTCCTAGGGTATACTCTCACTTCGGTTGCCTTTGGTAAACGATCATTAAGTATAGGGTATTTTAGTGGTCGCTCTATTGTCTAAACAAAGATCAAATGTCCCGTTGGGAAATGTTGCCTCAGAAAGGTTGCCTCGGAAATGTTGCCTCAAATATGATCTTAAGACATTAGGGTTATTACTAAGACGTCCTAACATTGCTTTAGTGATCGTACGTCCCTTTCGAATTGACCCTTACAACTCCAACGACGGTGCTACCTACTCACTAATTGTGGGATAACGCTGTCTAAAGGAAACAAGAACAGAAACATTCTTTTATCGAGTAGGTAGGTGCTAGTAGGTACTTGCTCAAAATGAATATTTTCCACACTTACACTCTTTTCAAACAAAGTTTTCAAAACAACTTCGTAACACTCTTGAAGACAGAAGCAAGGGTTAAAACGAAGTAAAACAAAAACTTTTCAAAACACAAAAACACAAAAGCAATTTTAAAATGATGAGCAAGTACCTAAGAGCCCGTGGAAAACCACAGATAGAAAGGGTGCTAATACCTTCCCTTTCTATAATCTACCCCCCGTACTCAAAATCTCGAAAAAGGAATTTTTCTGTGCTTTTGTCCTTTCCAGTTGGATAAAATAAAAGTCGATGGTGACTCTTGCTTACCGTGACATTTTGCGAACAAAAAACACAAAACGCAAACCAGTATTAAACAGTCGGTTCTGCCACCGTATCACAGAACTGGCAAATCTGCTGGGGAAATAATAAGTGGGGTTTACCTTAGGATTAGTTCATCATAAATTGCTTCTCTTGTTTGATTTGATTGCTTTAATTTTGAGGGTTTTGTATTGGGAGCTACTATAGATCCTAACCCGGATCTGGGGATACCTTTTAGGTAAGTAGCAATAAACTGTGAGGGAACTGTATGACGTAGACCAATATGGTTGAAGCAGTAGCTACGTTGATGTGGCACATTGGTTGGTACCGGTATCCCTTGTGGAGAAACGAGGAGAATACAAGGCTGCTATGTGTGTCGTTAAGCATCAACTGACCTTAGAACCTATAATTGAACAGCTTGGCCATAGGAAGTAGTGAGATAGCCGGCCTCGGTGTAAAGCTGAGAACTGGTTGATACTCGATACTACACTCATTGAGACCATACTCTCGAGATAGTTCCGACTGCAAGAAAAGATTGTGTGAGATGAAACCATGACCGATGGAGGATGGTCAGTGATATTGAGAACCTCTAGAACCCGATTACTATTATTAGGACAGGTTGAAACCAACTGAACTTCAAGAGGGTAGTACCTAGACCCCATGCAAGCTTGAAATTTAAGGGCTATTGTGTGACTTGTTTTCCTTTACCATGTCTGTTATTTGCTATACATGTTGTGTGTTTTATCATGACATCATGCATCATAACGTAGCATTCATACTTCATTATACTAACCATTTCAAAGACCGAGGGGATTTATCTTTGTTCTGTTTTGCAGATTATGGCTTTCATGGGCAGAAACACCATCCGAGTCACCTTTGTGCAAATACCTGCTCAACTCAAAGATTTAGCCTCGAGAATTTCTGATACTTCTTCATTCATTAGGAGACATGCCCAGCTTCTTAGCTTGGTTACCTTAAAGTTTGATGAGCATATGATGAGTGTGATTTTCCAGTTCTTCGATCTGGTGCATCATTGCTTCACTTTCCCGGATTATCAGCTAGTTCCCACTATGGAAGAGTTTTCTCACTTCTTGGGCATATCCATCCTCGAGCAGATTCCTTTCACCGGTTTGGAAGAGACTCCTAGACTAGAAGACATTGCTTCAGCTTTACATTTGAAACGGGCTGATGTAGTATCCAACTGGGGACACGAAGTGGGGTTGAAGGTTTCTTAGCTAAGTTTTTGATGGATCAAGCTCAACTATTCTGGGATAACTTGGACTCTCAGGATTTTGAAGACATCTTGGCTCTCCTTATCTACGGCTTGGTTCTTTTCCCGAATCCAGATTTCTTCATAGATGTGAATGCGGTTAAGATCTTCCTGTCTCGCAATCCTGTGCCTACACTTCTGGGTGATATCTTGCATGCCCTCTACACTCGTACAGTGCATAGAAGAGGGACCCTCATGTGTTGTATGCCTTTGCTGGCGAGGTGGTTTATTTTGCACCTCCCCAAATCTGTGTTGAAGAATGAGGAAGGTTTAGGGTGGTCTTACAGAATAATGTCCCTTGCCCATACAGACATTCTTTAGAGTTCTAAGGCTATGGAAAGCACTGCCGTCATTGATCGATGTGGGGGATACCCTAGTGTTCCGTTGCTTGGAATTAGAGGGGGAATAACCTACAATCCTTGTTTGGCTTTACGACAGTTTGATCACGCTCAGAGAGACGGTCCTCATGAGCTACTTCTCATAATTATTGTCTTTGACTACAAGGGGAACATTGATGAGCATCGCTGAAGGTTTATACGAGCTTGGGGCATGGTGAACAGGTCTGACCCTCAAGAGCTAGGACCAAAGACTTCTCTCCCTATTCAACCTTATCTCCAGTGGGTTCGAGCCCGTGCTCAGAAGCTTGGGATGCCTTATGAATTTGTGTTGCCGGTGATTGTGGAGCCTACCAATGAAGGGGGTGTTCCTTATACGGTCCTTTATCCCTACATGCCCACTGATCTTGGGGCATTGAAGAGATCTTGGATTCAGCTGAAAGAGGAAAGGGATACCTATCGGGAGAAGTATCATGAGCAAGAGAGGAAGATCTTGAAGCTCACGAGGCAACTTGAGAATGAAATGACGATCAATGACTACGTCAGCACGAAGGGGAAGCGGCCATGGGATTTCTGATTTTTGCTTTTTCTAGTTTAGATTTATTTTCAGTTTATTTCTTTTGTAACGCCTTGAAGGAATTGTTAAACATTTTTAAAAGTTTGATCTAATAAAGTTTGTTTATTTTTTGTTTTACAAATTTAAATCTCCCAAAGTCTTTGAAATCATTACATACGCATCACATTATCATGCACATCATTACAGGTACCATTACAGGTTTCTCATCTCCTTCGCTGTTTATTTCAGCACAAAATGTCTTCCGAAATACCTACCGATCAAGCCATCAAAGCTCTTCAGGAACAGAATTCCAAATTCCAAGAGATGTTCTTGAACTTGGCTAAAGGGCAAGAGGATTTGAAGACTCTCATCCCGAAGGAGAAGAAGAAGAAGAAGGTGGTTCTTCTGAATATGGGTCACAGATTTGGGAATAGGTTGCGACAGGAAGCTGATATGCCTCTTTCATCTAAAGGAGGAGAGAACCAAGAGGAAGAAAAGGGTCCTAGTCCTGTAGTCTCTGATAATGACACTGATTTTGATGATGAGCAGTATCCTCCTGCTGAGGATAGGTACAAACAACTTGAAGACCGTCTAAGTGCTATGTAGATTCAGAAGATCCCTGGGTTGGACTTCGGAGATCTGGGATTAGCATCGGGAGTGGTGATCCCTCATAAGTTTAAAGCTTCGGTTTTTGCTAAGTACGATGGAGTATCCTGTCCAAAACTCCACCTCCACTCGTACGTCAGAAAAATCCAACCTTACACTGCTGATAGAAATTTGTGGGTACATTTCTTTCAAGATAGTCTGTCAGGGACTCAACTTGAATGGTTTTACCAATTGGAAGGAGCTAATGTCCGGAACTGGGAGGACCTTGCTTCCGCTTTCTACAAGCAGTACCAGTACAACGTCAACCTTGCTCCCACTCATACTCAGCTTCAGGGTATGTCTATGGGTGCAAGTATAGGTTTTAAGGACTATGCTAAGAAGTGGAGATATTTGGCTAGAAGAGTCCAACCCCCTCTGTCTGATAGGGAGTTGGTTGATATGTTTCTATGGACGTTGTCTGGTCCATTTTTCAATCATCTGATCGGCAGTTCGTCATCTGGGTTTACTGAGTTGATCTTGACTGGGGAGAGAGTAGAAGCTGGTATCTGAAATGGTAAGATACAGAAAGGTACTTCATCAAGTGCAGAAAAGAAGTCTTTCACTGGTAAAAAAGAAGCTAGTGCAGTTTATAACTCGAGGAGCCAAAGCAGACCTGAATGCCGCCAAGCAATAAATGCGGTAGTAAGATCAAGACCCACCGTTGCCCCACAATGCAAAAATCAGCAAAGAATGGAGAGACCACAGAGACAGTACACTCGGCTTAATATGACCTTATCGCAAATTCTACCACAATTGTTGAAGACGAACCTGGTAACTCTGAGGGAAGCCCCGAAGAATCCCAGCACCATATCTCCGCTATATAATCCGAACGCCCGCTGCGCCTATCACTCCGATAGCCTAGGTCATGATACAAATAACTGTTGGGCCTTGAAAAATAAGGTGCAAGATTTGATCGAAGCTAAAGAAATTGAGTTTGACGCTCCGGAGAAGCCCAACGTCATAACTGCACCCATGCCCAAGCATGATCAGGGAGTGGATGCAATTGAGGATGATGAAGAAGAGTTAGATATCGACAGCTGGATCTACCCGACTACCAACGGTGGATTGAACAACTGGACGGCGAGGGACTTCGTGCCCATTTCTTTTATTACACAGTAATTGACTTTTGTTTTTAGATTTGTAACAGACAATTTGAAACTTTACGGCCCGGTGCCTTTCCCGAGGCACCTTGGCTTTGTTTGTGAGGGCTTATTATTTGTCATTTTCATATATCATCAATAAAACATTGGACATTTTCTTGAATTACAAATTTTGCGTTCCTTGTTTTTTTCTTTTCTATCTTGCACTTTATCAAAACAGATATTGTATTACACACACTCACATATCATAATGCAGATCCACATCCACTCTGGATCCCATTGATAATGACTCTGCTACTGCCAGTTATGACTTCGAAATTCCGATCAACCAAGTCGAGGACAAAGGTGAGGATGATTGTAAATTGCCGGGGGAACTTACTAGGTTGTTACTGCAGGAAGAGAGGGCCATACAAACTCATGAAGAGCCAGTGGAATCAGTGAATTTGGGTACAGAGGAAGACAAGAAAGAGGTCATGATAGGTGCGAATCTGGAGCCTAGTGTCAAGCAACGGTTGATACAGATGCTACGCAACTATGTTGAGATCTTCGCTTGGTCTTATGAAGATATGCCTGGTTTGGACACCGATATTGTGGTACACCGCCTGCCAACCAAAGAAGACTGTCCTCTGGTAAAGCAGAAGGTTCGCCGTATGCGCCCCGAGATGTCTGAGAAAATCAAAGTTGAGGTCATGAAACAGTTTGACGTCGGATTTCTTGTTGTTACTTCTTATCTACAATGGGTTTCCAACGTTGTTCCGGTGCCGAAGAAGGATGGTAAGGTACGAATGTGTGTGGACTATATGGATCTGAACATGGTAAGCCCCAAGGATGATTTCCCACTGCCTCACATTGATGTTCTGGTCGATAACACCGCGCAACATAAGGTCTTCTCCTTTATGGATGGTTTTTCTGGTTACAATCAGATTAGAATGGCTCCCGAGGACATGGAGAAGACAATATTCATTGCGCAGTGGGGCACCTTCTGTTACAAGGTCATGCCGTTCGGATTAAAGAATGCTGGGGAAACTTATCAGCGCGCCATGGTTGCTTTGTTCCACGACATGATTCACCATGAGATTGAGGTTTACATTGATGACATGATTGCAAGGTCCCAGACTGAAGAAGAACACCTTGACCATCTCCAGAAACTGTTCGACAGGTTGAAGACGTACAAGTTGAGGTTAAACCTGAACAAGTGCACCTTCGGGGTAAGGTCTGGTAAGCTGCTGGGTTTCGTCGTTAGTGATAAAGGTATTCAAGTGGATCCTGCAAAGGTGAAGGCTATACAGGAGATGCCATCTCCTCGAATAGAAAAGGAAGTTAGAGGCTTTTTGGGACGACTGAATTACACTTCCTGATTCATTTCACATATGACCGCTACTTGTGAGCCAATCTTCAAGCTACTGAAGAAAGATCAAGTGGTAGAATGGAATGATGAATGTCAGACCGCTTTCGAAAGGATCAAGGAATACCTCCAAGAGATACCTATTATGGTGCCTCCAGTTGAAAGAAGACCTTTGATCTTATACTTGACAGTGATGGATAATTCAATGGGGTGCGTGCTGGGGCAGCATGACGAGTCTGGCCGAAAAGAGCACGCTATTTACTACCTTAGCAAAAAGTTTACCAACTGTGAGACCCGATACTCACTGCTCGAGAAAACTTGTTGCGCTTTGGCATGGGCTGCTCGCCGGCTGAGACAGTATATGTTGACTCACACTACCCTATTGATATCAAAGATGGATCCAATCAAGTATATCTTCGAAAAGCCTGCCTTGTCTGGAAGAATAGCAAGATGGAAGATGATCTTAACTGAGTATGATATCTAATACACAACCCAAAAAGCAATCAAGGGAAGTGTGTTGGCAGATCATTTGGCGCATCAGGTCGTGGATGATTACCAATCCATGAGTTTCTAGTTCCTGGATGAGAACATCATGTTGGTGACCGACTATGAAGAACCTGGACCAAATGAAGGACCTAAGGAAGGATCCCGATGGTCTATGTATTTTGATGGAGCATCGAACGCATTGGGAAATGGCATTGGCGCCGTAATCAAATCTCCTGAAGGCTGTCATACTTCGTTCACCGCCCGATTATGTTTTAACTGCACCAACAATATGGCGGAGTATGAAGCGTGCATCATGGGCCTTCGAGCAGCTATTGACCTGAGGATTAAGTTCTTGAGTGTATTCGGAGATTCCTCTCTAGTGATGAGTAAGATCAAAGGCGAGTGGGATATGAAGAACCCAAATCTTATTCCTTACAAAGAGTATGTATTGACGTTGCTTCCACACTTCGAGGAGATAACCTTTGAACATTTCCCCAGAGAGGAGAATCAGTTAGTGGACGCGCTAGCCACCATGTCTTCTATGTTCAAGGTCAGGTGGGACAATGAAGCTCCCCAGATTAACATCGAGAGGTTGGACGAACCCGCACATTGTTGTGATATTGAGACTGAAGAGGTAGCAGATAAACCCTGGTTTCACGAGGTAAAGAGGTATCTTGAGGCTCAAGAATACCCCGAGGGTGCATCTGTTAATGATAGGAAGTTTCTAAGAAGATTCGCGGCGAAGTTCTTCATCAGTAATGGTATCCTTTACAAGCGTAACCATGATTCAACCTTATTGCGATGTGTGGACAAGAGCGAGGCAGAAAGGATCATGGAAGAATTACATGAAGGTACCTTCGGAACTCATTCCAATGGACATACCATGGCAAAGAAGATCCTACGGGCTGGATATTACTGGTCTACTATGGAAGCTGATTGTTATCAGCATTCTCGGACCTGTCATAAGTGCCAAGTCTATGCTGATAAGGTGCATGTACCTCCAGTTCCTCTGAACGTCTTGACAGCTCCTTGGCCTTTTGAAATGTGGGGCATCGACATGATAGGTGAGATCAGACCTACTGCGTCCAACGGACATCATTTCATTCTGGTAGCAATTGATTATTTTACGAAGTGGGTTGAGAAAGCCTCCTTTGCTACAGTAACCAAGAACATCATGGCGCGGTTTATCCGACACAACTTGATCTGTCGATACGGTGTACCAGAGAGGATCATTACAGACAATGGTACAAATCTCAACAATACAATGATCACCGAGCTCTACAAACAATTCAAGATACAACATCACAACTCTTCTCCTTACCGGCCGAAGATGAATGGGGCTGTTGAAGCGGCTAATAAGAACATCAAGAAGATTGTGCAGAAGATGACGGTGACATACACAGACTGGCACGAGATGCTACCATTCACTCTTCATGGGTACCGCACCTCAGCGCGGACGTCAACAAGGGCAACACCCTACTCTTTGGTGTATGGCATGGAGGCAGTCCTACCCATTGAAGTCCAGATACCCTCTCTTCAGATTATGAAGGATGCAGGTTTGAGCGAAGACGACTGGATACAGACCCGGCTTGATCAACTGAACTTAATCGACGAGAAGAGACTTACTGCTATTTGTCATGGTCAGACGTATCAAAAGTGAATGATCAAGGCATTTAACAAGAAATTTAGACGACAAGAATACCAAGTCGGGGATCTGGTGATCAAGCACATCATACTGCCGCAAGGTGATCCCAGGGGAAAATGGACTCCTACGTACGAAGGGCCATTTATGGTTAAGAACATTTTCTTAGGAGGATCTATGATTCTAACCACCATGGATGGCGACGACCTTCCTCAACCCATCAATGCAGACATAGTGAAAAAATACTATGCGTAATCAAAGACCCGCTAGGTTGACTGGCCTAGGAAAAAATAAGGGCTTCCCGGCGAACCAAAAGGGTTCGGGCAAAAATAAGGGATGAAAATGAAAAAATTGTACTGCCGGAAAGTCGAAAACCTAAAAAGGCGGCTTGGGCAAAAAAGGGTATCCCGATGGACTGAAAATCCGAAAGGACGATCCAGGCAAAAATTAGGGATCAAAGCGTAACACTATGTCTCATTGGATCATCTTGCAACCAGACTTCGGTATCAACTATCAAGCTCGGATGGCGCCGATCAATATGATCTACCTTCAACCAAGTAGAAAAGTGATGAGACACTCGAAGATATAAAGGCAATAGCAGAGTTGGAACCCAGTGGGATTGTTCACATAGCTGTTTTTTTTTGTTTTCCACAAATTGTATAATTTCTATCTTTCGGAGGTGTTCTCTTACTAGGACGTCAGCCTCTTGTACAAAACGCCTATTACAGGCCAACTTCAAAATCAATACAATTCATTTTACAATAAATTCCAAAATTGTTTTTCTTTTTTCTGTTTTGTTTGGAAAGAACGTCCAATGATTCATTTTTTATATATGCATTTGAAATAATTGTTGCTCATAAATATTTACATGCGAAATAAAAGACGATTACTCGTAATTCCAGGAACAGGGGAAAACAAGAAATGTCCAAACCTTACAGTTGCTCTACCCACCAGGTACAGGGATTGAGCCAGCTTGAAGAATATGACTAAAAATGCATGCACTCCCCGCAGAGTAAAAGGTATCTAAAAACACTGGTGTTAATTCTCCCCAAGAAGAGTTTATCTATCACCAACAATGGAAGACTATCCCCAATGGAGTTTATTTCTTCCGCAAGCAGAAACTCAATCCCCGACAGAGTTTGTCATTATCACCAGCAACGGTAATTCATCCCCAGCCGAGGTTATTTCTCCAAATCAGCAGATCTTCTAACAAAATCTCTCTTCCCCACAGAGTCATTCTCTCACCAGTTTATTCTCCAGCATAGTTTCTTCCACCAATATATTCTCAAATCATCTTCGGTCGTTATCCCCAGCGAGTGAAACTCTTTATATTCTCCAGCAGCAGTCCGGGATTTATTTTCCCCAGCTAGAAAACATCATAAAAACATTGCACATCCATACATCATGACATGTGCATAAGCATCATACAGCACAATCTAATTTATTTTGAGAACATCATTGCTCAATACATCTCATACATCATGGCATTACATACGACTAATCCTTTACCTTTCAGGAAAAAATACAATCAAATTCTCACAAAGTTCAAGCTATGAAGCCCGGACCCGACCGGATAATATCTTGATTCCTCCATCATATTGTGAAGCTCGGAGAACAACCGTATAACAGTATCAAAATATCGCGAAGCCTAGAATCGACCAGATAGTGGTTTATCATTAAGCTATGAAGCCCGGATTCAACCGGATAATAGTTTAATCCCCAACAAGTTATTGTGAAGCCTGGATTACGACCAAATAGAGATACAAGACACCATGAAGCCTGGACTCGACCATATAATGGTAGAAGACGTTGTGAAGCCTGGGTTACGACTAGATAGCAACCAAGAATACTACGAAGCCTGGATTCGACCAGATAGTGATATATCTTTAATGCAAGTTATGAAGCCCGAATTCGACCAGATAATATCTTGATTTCTCTGAACACCATGAAGCCTGGATTCGACCAGATAATGGTACAAGACATTGTGAAGCCTGGATTACAACCAGATAACAGTAAAAGACACTGGATCCTAGGACTACAACCAGATAACAGTGAGGGACACTACGAAGCTTGGATTTCGACCAAATAGCAGTCTACCCGGCCAATTACTATGAAGCCCGGAAGTCGACCGAATATTAGTAGGCCTTAAAATCAAATGGAAGCCCGGATGCGACTGGATAACCACTTGATTTCTTCTGAAGCCTGGAATACGACCAGATAAGAAGTACGGTATTTTGAAGCCTGGAATTGACTAGATAGCAGTACAGGACACCATGAAGCCTGGATTCGACCGGATAATGGTATGGAACACCGTGAAGCCTGGATTATGACTAGATAGCGGTAAAGGAAACTGAAGCCTAGGATTACGACCAGACAACAGTACAAGACACTACGAAGCTTGGATTTCAACCAAATAGCAGCTCACCTAGACAATTACTAAGAAGCCCAGAATCGACCGGATATTAGTGTGCCCTAAATTCAAGATGAAGCCCGGATGCGACCGGATAATAACTTAATTCCTTCTGAAGCCTGGATTACGACCAGATAAGAATTGAGAAATTGCAAAGCCTGGATTAGAACCGGATAGCAAGTGTAATCTCATCTCCCCAGTAAGTCATTGTAAAGCCTGGAGCGCGACCAGATAGCAGTCGATCTTATCACTATGAAGCCTGGATCACGACCAGATAGTAGTTTATTTCACCTCTTCAACCAAGAGACATTTCCCCAGTAGAATAACGAACGACCGAAGCTCTTAAATTCAACTTTTTCGTCAAGACAGAGACCAGCTTTCCCCAGCGTAGTCTTCCTCAACAACAGGTATACGGGCTCTCGCTAAGGAATCTCTTATGCGATCGACACTCCTTCGGATGGCATCTTTAAGCCCATCCCCGTCATCAATATCCAAATGGAATCTATAAGCCCATTCCCGACATCACAAGACAAGTACCACTTCATGCGAGTGCAAATTTCTTGGGCACTCTAGTGTTCAATCATCTTCAATCTTCAGATCACGAAAGGTAGACAAGCCAATCTACATCCTAAGGTTTAAGAAGATTGAACAGGGGCAGCTGTTGTACCCCAAAATTTTCCCTCAAAGTGAGGTCCTCAAGTTGCTCAAGGAAGTCCAAGGGTTCACCAGACAAACTCTCTCCTAAGGCAGTCTACCTCGAATTAGGGTTTCATGTTGCAACGAGATACTTGAGTCCAAGGGATCCCAAATGCTCACCATTTTCCTAATATGTTCTTAAGATCATCCATGTCAAGTTTCAAGCCTTGCAGAGGAAGTTTGCTTAGTCAATTGCTCAAAGGCCTGAAAATCGACTGTGTTAGGACAAAAGTCAATTGTGGCCCACATACAGTCAAACTTCAAGATTTTTGGTCAACATCCTCATTTTTAATTATTATTCATCATTTTATCAAGGGTTGATCATGATTCCTCAAGGATTGCCCATAATTCATCAAAACCCAAATATTGCTAAATTAGGGTTTTGCAGGAAAAGTCAACTCAACTTTGACCAAGCATAACTTTCTCATACTTTATTAGAAATGACACATCTAAAGCTAATTTTTAATAATATGCAATGCCCTACAATTCATCTTCATCTCCCAAGTTCAAAATATGCACTCACAAAAAGTTATGAATTTGGACATTATAGGTCACTTTGAAAAGTCAACAAAAAGACCTTTTTTGTCAAAGCTTCATACATGAAAATGGAAGACTCAATTGAGATGAAACCAAAAAGGTTGCTTAGAGGACATCTTGAGATTTCTAAAAAGTCCAAGAACACCCTTATATAGTCAAAATTGAAGGAGTTATGCATTGGTAAAGTTGACCTTTTTTGCAAAATTGTCAAAAGTCAAATGTGCCTCAAATTGCAATTTTTGTCAAATGGGCCCAATGTTTTGTGCTTGTTTTGAGTTTGTAACATGGTCCACGGCCCATGATCCTTCCCACTTGCCTTTATTTTATTTTTTCCATTTATTTTGATTTTTATTTCAATTAAATCAAATTAAATCAAAATAAAATCATGAAAATATCAAAATCATTTAAACCTTGAGATTTTGTGCATATTTCAGGTCTCTTCTACAGCTAGCAAGGGAATCAAATCGTGCAAGGCATGTTTGTACACAAAAATATTGGTTTTTGGCTTGTTTTAGAAAGATTTGAATGAGAATCAAATCTTGATCAATGACCATAATTGAAAAGTATTTAGAGCAAACTTGTAAAACTAATTCACTTAAGACGATATATAGAACAAATTCAGACCAAATGCACATGGGTTGGAGGCGTGTAGAGTGAAGAACAAACTTGGAAAAACTCAAGAAAAGTAGCAATCTTTTTTCATACTTCCAGGCGTTCTCAAGCCTCCCAAGCCATCTCATTCGCTTCCTGGGTGTACAAGGAGTCTTTACCAATCAAAAGCAAGTGTTTTTGTGCCCAGAAACACGAGGTAAGTGCTTCACGACATCCCTTCCTTTTTGAAATCCAATATCATTATTTTGGAATTTGTAGCATGAATTATTTATATATTCTGAATCCTTGAAGCATTTGCAAGCTAATGGTAACAATTAATTGCATTTTTGCTAACCATACAGAGATCCACCATTGTTAGGGTTTCTTGTTTCGTTTTGGGATTTTCTTGTACAGGTAAAATTGGCCCAAAAGAGAGGTACCATGATGTTCACAAGGCCAAGAAGAATTGTTCTGTAGCATTAGATTTCATTTATGGTGCGTGTATGAGATTTTGGAAAATTGCAGGGGTTATAGTTACAAACTTATGTGTGTAGGTAAAAGTCTGAGACTTTTACCAACGGAGAGAGAAAGAAGAAGAACTGCGTGGCACCACCCCCATTAGCCATTTGAAAATTTGCGCGCTGAAAGTTAACATGTTGTGTTTTTTTTTATATAATCATTGTTTTTTATCTTTTATACAAACGAGCGCGTTGGCTCAGTTGGTTGTGAGGCGAAGGGAAAAGCCATAGGGCCTGGGTTCGAATCCCAGGTCCCCATATTATTTCATAACATTTTTTCTTGTATAATCATGCGTGTGTACAGGTAAAGGGGTTCACCATGTGCCCTCAAGGCTCAATCACCAGATCTCTAGAAGGCCAGATCTCACGCCCATTCATTGGAGGTCCATGATGCTCCCTAGTTAATTTGCAACATTGGATCATGAAGGTCAACGTGGACCCTTGCTTTTGGGCCCAGAAGCTGCTATGGGCACCCCCCTATTTGCTGATCACAAGGCCCATTTTCTTTCTCTTCTTTTATATTTTTCTTTTAGTTATTTTATTTAATTTATTTTTCTCACAAAATTAATTCTTTTTTTTTATAAAAAATTCATAAAATCAATTTTCATCAAATTAGATTTAGGTTTTATTTTTTATCAAAAATTAATTTAATTAGTGTAATTTAATTTTAGGATAACTTTAATTTGTTTTGTAAATAAATTAAAAACAAATTAGAAATTAGGATTTGTTTAACTTAATTTTTATTTTCTTTTCTTAAAATCACAAAAATATAAAAAATAGGTCAATTTAATTAATTTTCTTAATTTAATTTAATTAGTAATTAGGTTTGTATTTATTCATTTAAAACCTTATTCTTCTCTCAAAAAAAAAATCAAAAACATCAAAACAAAAAAATGATTTTTCTTTTAATTAGGTTAGACGGGGTCAAAACCCTAATTTTTTCTCGTTCTCGTCTCGTCGCGCGCGCTTATTTATTTTTACAATATTGATGTAACTGTGCATGGGATGTAATAGTTTAATTAGGACTTTCCGTTTATTTATCCTTTTACGGGTTTTTGGCTATGTAATTAATCCCCCTACCCGAAGCCTTGTAATAGCGTAGCTTTACTTTCCGCATTCTAATTTTTGCAAATATTAACTGTTAGATGTATGATAATAGGATTGCATGACAAGAATGTATGTTAATTTTAAAATGGTTAGCAAACCCTAAATGTGCAAAGATAATAACTTGAAATCAAATCACTCGCACATGCGCACTCCTAGGGTATACTCTCACTTCGGTTGCCTTCGGTAAACGATCATTAAGTATAGGTGTTGTACCCCAAAATTTGCCCTCCTCTTTTTCCACAAGAAATCACAACTTCGGGTTTTTTCTGATTTTTTCAAATTGGCGTAAGAATCAGTCAAACAGACTTTTTATTATCAGTCTATTCAATTAGGGTTTCCATTAACTTTTGAAGCAGTTCAGGCAGATTGCTAAGGTTTGGTTGAGTTGGCTCAGGTTTTGATCAGGCGGACGCTTCTTTGACATTAAAATAAGAATCAGGGTTTTATGCGCATATTTCTCAGAAAGAATTAATTTTACCGTGCTTTTCAATTTACTCTGGGAGATGAGCTGAGGCATTTGATTTGAGTTTGCAGTGTTGGGTTTAATCAAATGAAAAAAGGACATGTGGACGTTTGTTGTTTAGCTGTGCAATGCTTTGATTATTCGGAACTCCGGACGTTTATTGATTATTTATTATTCTGAGTTAAAATAGTTGGGATTTATTTCCAGTTATTATAATTTTAAGAATTATAAATAATTAAATAAACAGTTGAAGAAGAAAAAGAATTAACTGACAAAAGTGGATTTTATTCATCTTTAATTATTTGTTACAATTATTATTTGTACACTGTAAATTTATTTACAGATGTTTACATTAATAATGTTACAATAATTAAAAGTAAAATAAAGCTATCCTAATTTCCTAAATCTTCATTCTTCTACTGATGCTCCTTTGCTCAAGTGATTTTATCTGCAAAAACAAGAAAAGAAAAGAAGTCAAAAGCAGATAAAATAAAAGAGCAGACAGTTAATTTAAAAGTTCATCATTAAAAGCGACTGGCCGGAATCAGTTTTCCCTCTCTGCAAATCACAAGATTTCTCTTGGTTCACAAAGAGGGATAAAAATGCTTGCAAATGAAGTATGAAATGCATAAATTTACAAATTGCACAAATTCAAAGTTTGTCAAACATACTGCATAAATCCAAAAATTGTCAACCAAAGGTTCCAAACAGCATGTACAAGTATAAAGGCAAACTGAACAGTTACTGAATATGCCAAAAGAACAATGCAAGTCACAATTTCAAACTAAGTCCAATGTCAACTAGAGCTGCCCAAAGAAAAGCTGTCAAAAAACTGTCCAAAGATATAGAAGGATATCAAGATATCAACAAGTACAAAATGCTGTCAACAATGTGCAGAAAAGCAGGAAATATGCAGAGTAAGGAAACTAGTGCAAGCAATGTTCAAATGCATCATTTCCCAAGCCAGTGCTTTTTCAGAATAGTACATCATAAGCAATAAAAAAATGCTTAAATCTGTCAAGAGAGAGAGAGAGAAGAGAAAAAGAAAAAAGGCTTACAGCAGGTTTGAGGCTTAAGGACAAGAGATATAAAACAAACAGTCCATATCAGAAAATAGGAGGAGGCAAAAAAATATCACAAAGAAAAATACCAAAAACTGTAACAGAAGCAATAGTCTGCCTCCATAAGCTTCAAACACTTCAAAATTTGTTTCAACACCAAGCTCACCAAAAACTAAACAGCCTTAACCTGTTTCAAACCTAAAGCTTCAAACCTCAAAACAACACAAAGTCTTGCAAACCTGTGAATGCATCAAGCCCACAAGCCAAGCCTCAAAGCTTCAAGCCTGTAACCTATTTTTCAACACAGGATGCCTCAAGCCTAAACCTATCCAAGCTCAAATCAGAAGCACCAACAAACTGTCAAACCTTAAACCAGAAAAAAGTCCCAGCCTAAACCTGCATCAAGCCTAAAACCTGTTTTAAACTCAGTAAACACAAACCTTAAGCCATCGAACTGCTCAGCCTAAACATAGCAACAAAACCATGTCAAAAATTACAAGCCCTCAAAGCCTAACCTGTTTTCAAATAAACAAAACCTGATTCAAAAACCTCAAAATCCAACCAAAGCCTAAAAATCCAAGCATCTCAGAGGCATCAGATATCAGAACCAAAGAGACCCTCAGAATTGTGTTCATCACAGGGTCCAGCAACAAGCAATCACAGGGTCCAACATTTCAACAGCATATCAGGCAAACAGACGGAGAGGAAAAGAATCAGAATAATCAAAGGCAATTGAAGCCAACATACTCAAAATCAGCACACAAGCATACAGAAGCAGGAAACCAGAAGATGAAAATAAAATAAAGAAGTGTTTTCAGATAATCATCATAAAACAACACAAAAAGGGCAAATACAGATACCAGATTTTCCAGCAAAGCAAGCTAGTTCACAGCGCATCGCGCTCCTCCGCCTTCAGCCGTCCTAGGCGCCTCCAGATCCACCTCCCCTCCTCTCCAAGTAACGATCTACAAAGGTAGTATTTCTCTTTTCTTTTTCTTTCCACGCACCTCAAACACAAACAATAATAACATAAATAAACAGAGCTTGTCAAGATCAAAAACATGCAAAGCGTAAAACATACAGTATTAAGCAATCAAACCTTTTCATAATGCCGTCTCTCTTGACCGTGGAGGAAGGAGAGAGGGATGTTGGCGCTCAGTGGCCCTAGACGCAGGAAAGCTCAGTGGCTATGGCGAAAACAAAGTGAACAGCGCCGCTCTCGAGCGCTGTAACCCTAATCAATTCCCAAAGTGATACAAAACTATGAGAACCCTAAAACATTTGTGAATTACGTTTGGGCCTTGCCCTCTTCAGAAGCCTTAAGCCCAACAAAACTAGGCGCGCGCAGCCCTTTCCTTTTTATTCTGTTTACTTTATTTGGGCCAGAACAAAATCTTTAAGCCCTTTCTCTTTCTTTTTGTTTTTTTTTGTTTTAAACATAAACTAATATATCTTTTATAAACTAATTCCTTTTTTTTATAATTATCACTCTATCATTTTTTATAATCCAAATTAATATTTTTCTTTGATAAATAAAAATAACACACTTTCATACAAATTTTCTTAATTATTTCTTTTTATTTTATTTAAAGAATACATAAATATTAAAATATAATTAGGTTAATAGATTTGGTCTTAAAACTTTTAATAAATCTTTTTCATACATAAAACTTTAATTTTTATTAAAACATTTCTTTTTTCTTTAATTAAAATTTTTGTATATAAAACATTAATTCATAAAAATAGAATTCTTAAACATTTTCTTTTCTTTTATTAAAATCTTTTGTTTTGTACATATTAACAAGAATACAAAGACAAAAATAAATAACAATACTTAATAATACACATTTCTCACTTGTAAATAAATCTCATACACTTACACAAATACATTGACACATTTACATTGCTTTATTCCTATACATTGATACATATTACATTTGAGATCGCAATTCGATTTGGTTGTAAATTATTTGGACACTACTCTCCTAATAAGTCTCATCCCCATTTGTAAATATTTGTACCCCCATTCCCGGATACTTATTTGTAATAGCGTAGACGTTAAATTCCCGCAATTTATCGCTTTCAAATATACCATGTTTAGACCTAGGGTTTGTATGTAAATAAAATCAAACGCTAGATAAACCAATACAAGACAAATGCATGAAATCAATACACCATTCACACTTGCACCCCTAGGGTAATCCCGCTTGTTGCCTTCCAAAATGGGCCATGCTTGCACGTTGAGTATCTTTGGCAAAACAAAACAATTCAAATGATCATAAGTCCCTCGATGACGCTTTCTAAAGTTGCCTAAACGAAATGATCATAGTCCCTTCAAGCAAAATTGCCAAAGACACTTGGCACCATTGCATTCATGGTCCATACGATGACCCGCGCCTGTCCCGTTAACATCCTAACGCAAGATTGTCCACCAAATACAATAGTGGAACAAAATTGTTTAAAAGGGTTAAAACATGAGAAAAACCTTTGAGTAAATTTAGGGGTAGACAACTCTTAGTTACTTGATCAACTTGCAAAACACACTTGCCTACTTTTCAAAACCACACTTCACAAACACAATTTCCAAACAAACTTCCAAAAACATTTGAAACATCTTTTCGAAAAGATACACACCTTTGTAAAACATTCGAGTAAAGAATTGTTACAACGGTTGCCTAGACAAGGCGTCTTTTTCAAAACATTTTCAAAAACACACACACACACCACCATTTCAAGCAATTGAAAATCAAGGCAAGTGATCTAAAACAAGTAACTAAGAGCCCATGGATAACCATGGATGAAAAGGGTGTTAATACCTTCCCTTTTCATAATCTACCCCCCGAACCCACGAAACATCTCAAAAGGTTTTTCCTGTGCTTTTTTAACCTTTTCTTAGGATAAAATAAAAAGTCGGTGGAGACTCTTGCTAAACTGAACAAGTGCGAATACAAACGCAAAACCACAAGTCAGTTCTCCCACCGTATCACAATAGGGTATTTTAGTGGTCGCTCTCTTGTCTAAACAAAGATCAAATGTCCCGTTGGGAAATGTTGCCTCAGAAAGGTTGCCTCAGAAATGTTGCCTCGAATATGATCTTAAGACATTAGGGTTATTACTAAGACGTCCTAACATTGCTTTAGTGATCATACGTCCCTTTTGAATTGACCCTTACAACTCCAACGACGGTGCTACCTACTCACTAATAGTGGGATAGCGCTATCTAAAGGAAACAAGAACAGAAACATTCTTTTTTCGAGTAGGTAGGTGCTATTAGGTACTTGCTCAAAATGAATCTTTTACACACTTACACTCTTTTCAAACAAAGTTTTCAAAACAAATTCGTAACACTCTTGAAGACAGAAGAAAGGGTTAAAATGAAGTAAAACAAAAACTTTTCAAAACACACAAACACATAAGCAATTTTAAAATGATGAGCAAGTACCTAAGAGCCCGTGGAAAACCACGGATAGAAAAGGTGCTAATACCTTCCCTTTTTATAATCTACCCCCCATACTCAAAATCTCAAAAAAGGAATTTTTCTATGCTTTTGTCCTTTCCAGTTGGATAAAATAAACGTCAAATGCAAACCAGTATTAAACAGTCGGTTCTGCCACCGTATCACAGATGGCAACATCTTGAATTGGAACCAACAGAATCATAGTCTTCTCGAACAGGATCTCTTTGTTATCCATCAGGCGTTGAACACCTGATTTCAATAAGTGGCAACCAGCAGGCAGAATTGAACACATGTGGGAACCTTCGCCACAACCCAGAAATAAACCAGCCAATAATAGATTCTTCTTAACTGTCATCAAAGGAGTAGAAATATCTTCCACGGAGGTCACAAATAAATCATCATCCACAACATTTACTCCATGACCGTGTTTGGGCATAGGAGCAGTTATGATGTTGGGCTTCTCCGAAGCGTCAAACTCAATCTCTTTGTCTTCGATCAAATCTTGCACCTTATTCTTCAAGGCCCAACAGTTGTTTGTATCATGGCATGGGCCATCGGAGTGATAGGCACAGCGGGCATTCGGGTTATACAACGGAGATATGGTGTTGTGATTCTTCGGGGCCTCCCTTAGAGTTACTAGGTTGGTCTTTAATAATTGTGGTAGAATTTGAGACAAGGTCATATTGAGCTGAGTGAACTGTCTTTGTGGTCTCTCCACCCTTTGTTGATTGTTGCATTGCGGAGCAACTATGGGTCTTGATATCACTACCGCGTTTACTTCTTGACGGTGTTCGGGTCTGCTTTGGCCCCTCGGGTCGTAAACTGCACTAGCTTCTTTCTTACCAGTGAAAGGCTTCTTTACTGCACTTGACGATGTATCCTTCTGTATCTTACCACTTCGGATACCAGATTCTACTCTCTCCCCAGTCAAGATTAACTCAGTAAACCCAGATGACGAACTACTGATCAGATGATTGAAAAATGGACCAGACAACGTCCCTAGAAACATGTCAACCAACTCCCTGTCAGATAAATGGGGTTGGACTCTTCCAGCCAAATCTCTCCACTTTTGAGCATAGTCCTTAAAACCTTCACTAGCACCCATAGACATACCCTGAAGCTGATTACGAGTGGAGCAAGGTCGACATTATATTGATACTTCCTGTAGAAAGCAGCAGCAAGGTCCTCCCAGTTGCGGACATTAGCTCATTCCAATTGATAAAACCATTCAAGCTGAGTCCCTGACAGACTATCTTGAAAGAAATGCACCCACAAATTTCTATCAGCAGTGTAAGGTTGGATTTTTCTAACGTACGAGCGGAGATGGAGTTTTGGACAGGATACTCCATCGTACTTGGCAAAAATCGGAGCTTTGAACTTATGAGGGATCACCACCCCAGATGCCAGTCCCAAATCTCGGAAATCCAAACCAGGGATCTTCTGAATCTCCATAGCGCTCAGACGGTCTTCAAGTTGTTTGTACCTATCCTCAGTAGGAGGATACTGTTCCTCATCATAATCTGTATCATTATTAGAAACTGTAGGACTGAGGCCCTTTTCTTCTTCTTGGTTCTCCCCTCCCTTGGATGAAGAGGACAGATCAGCTTGTTGTTTCAACCTATCCCCAAACCTTATGCCCATACTTAGAAGAACGACCTTCTTCTTCTTCTTCTTCTCTTTCTCTTTCAGAATGAGAGCTTTCAAGTCCTCTTGCCCTTTATCCAAGCTCCAGAACATCTCTTGGACTTGGGCATTTTGTTCCTGAAGATATTTGATAGCTTGATCGGAAGACATTTCTGCTGAAATAAACAACGAAGAAGATGAGAAACATGTAATGGTACCTGTAATGGTGTGCATGATAATGGGATGCGTATGTAATGATTTCAAAGACTTTGGGAGATTTAAATTTGCAAACCAAAAAAATAAAACAAACTTTATTAGATTAAACTTGTAAAAAGGTTCAACAATTCCTTTGAGGCGTTTACAAAGAAGTAAATGAAAAACAAATCTAAACTAAAAAAAGCAAAATCAGAAATCCCAAGGACGCTTCCCCTTCGTACTGACGTAGTCATTAATCATCCTTTCATTCTCGAGTTGCCTAGTGAGCTTCAATATCTTCCTTTCTTGCTCATGATACTTTTCCCGGTAGGTATCCCTCTCCTCTTTTAGTTGAATCCAGGATCTCTTCAATTCCCCAAGATCAGTGGGCATGTAGAGATAAAGGAATGTATAAGGAATGCCCTCTTTATTGGTGGGCTCCACAATCACTGGAAACACAGCTTCATAAGGCATCCCAAGCTTCTGAGCACGATCTCGGTTCCACCGGAGATAAGGCTGCATAGGGAGAGAAGTCCTTGGTCCTAGCTCTTGAGGGTCAGATCTGTTCACCATGCCCCAAGCTCGTATAAACCTTCGGTTATGCTCGTCAACGTCTTCCTTGTAGTCAAATGCAATATCTGTAAGAAGTATCTCATGAGGACCGTCTCTCCGAGCGCGACCGAATTATCGTAAAGCTAAACAAGGACTGTAGGTTATACCCCCTCTGATTCCGAGCAATGGGACATTAGGGTATCCTCCACATCTATCAATGACAACAATGCTTTCCATAGCCTTAGAACTCCAAAGAATATCTGTATGGGCAAGGGACATTATCCTGTAAGACCATCCTAAACTTTCCTCATTCTTTAACACGGACTTAGGGAGGTGCGAAATAAACCACCTCGCCAGCAACGGCATGCAACACATGAGAGTCCCTCTTCTTTGCACAGTACGAGTATATAGGGCATGCAAGATATCACCCATAAGAGTAGGCACATGATTGCGAGACAGGAAGATCTTAACTGCATTCACATCTATGAAGGAATCTGGATTCGGGAAAAGAACTAAACCATAGATAAGGAGAGCCAAGATGTCCTCAAAAGCCTGAAAATCCAAGTTATCCCAGAATAGTTGAGCTTGATCTATCAGAAACTTGGCTAAGAAACCTTCAACCCTGCTTCGTGTTTCCCAATTAGATACTACATCAACTTGTTTCAAATGTAGAGCTGAAGCAATGTCTTCTGGTCTAGGAGTCTCTTCCAAACCTGTGAAGGGAATCTGCTCGAGGATGGATATGCCCAATAAGTGAGAAAACTCTTCCATAGTGGGAACTAGCTGATAATCCGGGAAAGTGAAGCAATGATGCACCAGATCGAAGAACTGGAAAAGCACACTCATCATCTACTCATCAAACTTTGAGGTAACCAAGCTAAGACGCTCACCATGTCTCCTAATGAATGAAGAAGTCTCAGACACTCTTGAGGCTAACTCTTTGAGTTGAGCAGGTATTTGCACAAAGTTAACTCGGATGGTGTTTCTGTGCACGGAAGCCATAATCTGCAAAACAGAACAAAGATAAATCCCCTTGGTCTTTGAAATGGTTAGTATAATGAAGTATGCATGCTATGTTATGATGCATGATATCATGGTAAAACAAACAACAGGTATATCAGATAACAGACATGGTAAAGGCAAACAAGTCACACAAAAGCCCTTAAGTTTAAGGCTTGCATGGGGTCTAGGTATTACCCTCTTGAAGTTCAGTTGGTTTCAACCTGTCCTAATAATGGTAACCGGGTTCTAGAGGTTCTCAATATCACTGACCATCCTCCATCGATCATGGTTTCAGCTCACGCAATCTTTTCTTGCGTCCAGAACTATCTCGAGAGTATGGTCTCAATGAGTGTAGCATCGAGTATCAACCAGTTCTCAGCTTTACACCAAGGCCGGCTATCTCACTACTTCCTACTGGCCAAGTTGGTCAATTATGGGTTCTAAGGTCAGTTGATGCTTAACGACACACATAGCAGCCTCGTATTCTCCTCGTTTCTCCACAAGAGATACCAGTACCAACCAATGTGCCACATTAATGTAGCTACTGCTTCAACTGTATCAGTCTAAGCCATATAGTTCCCTCACAGTTTATTGCTACTTACCTAAAAGATGTCCCCAGATCCGGGTTAGGATTTGTAGTAACTCCCAATACAAAACCCTTTAACAGTAAAGCAACCAAAACAAACAAGAGAAGCAATTTATGATGAACTAATCCTAAGGTACACCCCACTTATTATTCCCCAGCAGAGTCGCCAGTTCTGGTGCTACGGAGGCAGAACCGGACTGTTTCAGGAAAATGCTGGTTTTCGTTTTGCGTTTGTGTTTGCAAAATGTCGCGGTAAGCAAGAGTCGCCACCTACTTTTATTTTATTCAACTGGAAAGGAAAAAAGCACAGAAAAATTCCTTTTTCGAGATTTTGAGTACGGGGGGTAGATTATAGAAAGGGAAGGTATTAGCACCCTTTCTATCCATAGTTTTCTACGGACTCTTAGGTACTTGCTCATAATTTTAAAAATTGCTTCCGTATTTGTGTGTTTTGAAAAGTCTTTGTTTTACTTTGTTTTAACCCTTGTATCAGTCCTCAAGAGTGTCACGAAGTGTTTTTGAAAACTTTGTTTGGAAAAAGTGTAAGTGTGGAAAAGATTATTTTGAGCAAGTACTTACTAGCATCTACCTACTCGAAAAAAGAATATTTCTGTTCTTGTTTCCTTTAGACAGCGCTATCCAACTATTAAAGGGTAGGTAGCACCATCGTTGGAGTTGTAAGGGTCAATTCGAAAGGGGCGTACGATCACTAAAGCAATGTTAGGACGTCTTAGTAATAACCTTAATGTCTTAAGATCATATTCGAGGCAACATTTCCGAGGCAACATTCCGAATGGTACATTTGATCTTTGTTAGACAAGAGGGTAACCACTAAAAAACCCTATACTTAATGATCGTTTACCGAAGGCAACCGAAGTGAGAGTATACCCTAGGAGTGCGCATGTGCGATTGATTTGATTTTAGTTATTATCTTTGCACATGTAGGGTTTGCTAACCATTTTAAAATTTACATACAGTCTTGTCATGCAATCCTATTATCATACATCTAACAGTTAATATTTGCGAGAATTAAAATGCGAGAAATAAAAACTACGCTATTACAAGGCTTCAGGGAGGGGGATTAATTACATAGCCAAAAACCCGTAAAACGATAAATAAAAGAAAATCCTAATTAAACTATTACATACTGTGAACAGTTACATTAATATCGTAAAAATAATAAATGCGCGCGATGAATCGAGAACGAGAGAAATTAAGGTTTTGACCCCGTCTAAACCTAATTGAAAGAAAAATCATTTTTTTGTTGTTTTTGATTATTTTGAGAAAAAATAGAGTTTAATTGAATAAATAAAGAAAACCTAATGACTAATTAATTTAAATTAAGAAAAATAATTAATTTGACCTATTTTTGTATTTTGTTATTTTATGAAAAGAAATAAAAATATAATCAAGAACAAAACCTAATTTTCTAATTGATTTTAAATTATTTACCAAAAAGGTTAGAATTACCCTAAAATTAAATTAAACTAATATTAAATTAATTTTGACAAAATAAATAAAAACCTAAATTCTAAATTGATGAAATTGATTTTATGATTTTGTAAAAAAAGAAATTAATTTTGTGTTTAGAAAATAAATTAATCAAATAAATTAAATAAAAGAAAAGAAAATAGAAAAGAAATTAGAATGGGCCTGGTGTTAAAGCAAAATGGGGGTCTGAATTGCAAATCCAAGCCCAAATGCGCCTAGCCCATGTTGAATTTCCAGATCCAATGCTGCTAGCTTGACTGATGTCCATGGCAGACCTTCATTGAGAATCCTTGGATCTAGCATGTGGATGATCTGATTGGCTTGACATTGAGGGCGTATAATGGTCTCCTTGTATGCATGTGTACCTGATGATGTAGAGAAAAATAATATGGAACAAAGTTGGGGACCTGGGAATCGAACCCAGGCCCTTTGGTACTTTCATACTGCAAGCTGACCAGCTGAGCTACGTTGGTTATTTGTATGGATAATGGCAAAGAAATATTATATAATAAAACAAAATGCTAGTTATCGAAACGCGCGAATTTTGAATGGACCAGTCACCGCCTGTCACGCAACCCTTCTTCTTCCTCCCTCTATTGCTAAAAGTTCAGCAACTTTTACCTATGGACAAAGGGTGTAGGTATAACCCTGGGCTTCTGCAAAACCCTGTACAAGCATGATAAATACACAACAATGGTACCAATCAAATCGTGACAACCTCACGAGCATCATGGTACCCTTATCCATGGCTAATTGTTCCTGCAAGCAAAACCCCTAAAAACGAATCTAAAACCCTAAACATGGCAACTTGTTGTATAGCCAATAAAAATGCAATTAAGTATTACCATTAGCTTGCAAATGTTTCAAGGATTCAAAATATATAAACAAATCATGCTAAGAGTGCCAGGATTATGATATATGATTTCAAAAAGCATGGAGGTTGTGGGATAGTTACAGCGCGTATCTGGGCACGAAAATGCTTGCTAATGATTGGAATGGGATCCTAGAACGCCCAGGAAGTGATTTATGTGGCTGGAAAGGCTTGAGGAAGCCTGGAACTGAGAAAACAGTTTGCAACTTTTCTTTATTTTTTTGAAAGTTGTTTTCACCTTTGCACGCCTCCAATTCCTTTTCTTTTGGTCTGCACTTGTTCTATATGTACCCTAGAATGAATTAGGGTTGCAATTTGGTTTCAAATCTTCTATAATAATGATCATTGATTCAAGATTTGATCCTTTGTGCAAATCTTTCCAAATTGAGAAAATCCAATCTTTTTGTGTCTATTTGAATCTTGCACGATTTGATTCTCTTTCCAGCTGTACAAGAGGCCTAAACATGCACAAAATCTCAAGCTTTGATTAGTTTTGATATTTTCATGATTTTATTTTGATTTAATTTGATTTAATTGAAATTAAAATCAAAATAAATGATAAAAAATAAAATAAAGATAAGTGTGAAGGATCATGGGTCGTGGGTCATGTTACAAACTCAATGCAAGCATAAAATGTTGGGCCCATTTGACAAAAAATGCAATTTTGTCCACTTTTGACTTTTGGCAATTTTGTAAAAAAGGTCAACTTTACCAATGCATAACTCCTTCAATTTTGACCCTATAGATGTGTTCTTGGACTTTTTAGAAAGCTTAAGATATCCTCTAAGCAACCCTTTTGTTGTCATCTCAATTGAGTCTTCCATGTTCATGTATGAAGCTTTGACAAAAAAGGTGTTTTTGTTGACTTTTCAAAATGACCTATAATGTCCAAATTTATATCTTCTTGTGAGTGCATATTTTGAACTTGGGAGATGAATATGAATTGTAGGGGATTTCATCCTCTTTAAAAATGAGCTTTGGATGGGTCATTTTTGATAAAGTATGAGAAAGTTATGCTTGGTCAAAGTTGAGTTGACTTTTCCTGCAAAACCCTAATTTAGCAACTTTTGGGTTTTGATGAATTGTGAACAATCCTTGACGAATAATGATCAACCCTTGATAAAATGATGAATAATACTTCAAAATGAGGATGTTGACCAAAAATCTTGAAGTTTGACTGTATGTAGGACACAGTTGACTTTTGCCCTAGCACAATCGATTTTCAGGCCTTTGAGCAATTGATTGAGCCAACTTCCTCTGCAAGGCTTGAAACTTGACATGGATGATCTTGAGAACATATTAGGACAATGGTGAGCATTTGGGATCCTTTGGACTCAAGTACCTTGATGCAAACTGAAACCCTAATTTGAGGTAGATTGCCATAGGAGAGAGTTTGTCTGGTCAACCCTTGGACTTCCTTGAGCAATTTGAGGACCTCACTTGAAATGTATTGATAAAAATGGGAGGGAAAATTTCGGGGTACAACACTATGGATTACGATAGATGTGAGGGGTGCTAATACATTTCCCTTGGATAACCAACCCCCGTACCTAAATCTCTTTTTTGTTTTGCTTCAAAACTTTTTTGTGGGTTTTCTCCGATCTTTTCCCTTTGGAAACAAAAAAGTTCGGTAGCGACTATTGCTTTTCTAAGTGTAGTTAATCAATAGCTTAATCTCAATTTTCCTGTCGCGATAATTGGCGTTTGGTTGGAATATGGTGAATCGGTATTGAACGGAATTTGTGGTAGTAGTGAAATAGGTTACCACAGTGGTTTATGGAAACAGATCTGGTGTACTTGAATTTTTTTTGGCTTCTCTCATCAAATTTTCAGATCTCAAATGTTATTGGCTATTTTTGAAATTAGAGAGAGAGAGAGAGAGGGAGAGAAATAAAGAGAGAGAGAGAGAGAGAGAGAGAGAGAGAGAGAGAATTAGTTCCAATGGTAAGTGGTCATAATTGGTGTGGATCCGTTAATTCTTACTGCTACTTTCTACTTATACCATACATTAGGGCTTTTAATTGGTAACAAAAAAAAATCTATTATGCCCCTGGTCGAGTTACTTAATAAATAATAATGAAAAAAAGCTAAAACTAGAAATTTATTATACTAATTAAAAACAAACACTAATAAGAACCAAAAATGAATAAAATTTGAACACAAATAAATTCAAAAAATAAAAACTAATATATCAAAATGATCTACACGCAATAAAGTTTAGTAAAATATACCAAAAATAATCAAAATCACAACTAAAAATATCTGGATAAATAGGCTCTGACTGATCAAAATGCAACAGAAAATGGAGTCGAAAAAATAAAACGAGCTCATCAACACAACCTACGCGCATTGGAGTTTCATAAAAAAATCAAGTAAAGATCAAAACTCGAAATATTTTTCCCTATAATCTTGTGCACTATGGAGAATCACTTTGACCGCCCCGTCCATAGAACCAAAATTTTTTTATGAGTAACCTTAGGTCAACTTTAAAATATGCATGAGGCGATGAAAATATATGAAATGCAATTAAATCAATTTTTATTTTAGAAAAACTTAAAGTTGAACAAATGTCGACTACTGTTAAACTGATGCAAATGCTTTCGATGAATGAATTACTTGGAGAAAAATTAGGGTATGACAATTTTCTCATCATAAACATCTTTCTCGAGACAAAATAAGATAGCAGCAAAATTAAACAGTTAAAAGACATCTTCTTTTGTCTCATAAAAATCAAATTTATTCAAATCATGAATCAAATAACATCAACAACTCGTGGGAAAAAAGGAATAATCCCAACACAAGTGTTACACTATCAAAGCAACATGCAAAAACTAAATAATGCAGTAATAAACAATGAAGAAGGGAAACTACACCATCCTCCAAAAAATCAACATCTAATGCTCCTCGGGATCTACCTGAGTATTTTCACCATAGGCATACAGAATAACACATAGTACAAACAAGGGGTGAGAATACATTTGCATATGTTAATGGATCCTAAAACAACAAGAATAGATTATATAACATGTTCAATCAATCATTATATTAATCCACACATCAATCACTCACAAATGTAACTTATGTATGCAATGTACTCATCTCCTCTACTCCAATTCATGTGGTACCAAAATTTGGATATTCGAAGGTGTATTACTGAAACATCCAACATCGCAAGGTCAAGTCCATCACCGTAGGACCATTGTCACAAAGCTAAATCCATAACCGTAGGACCATCATCACAAGGCTAAGTCCATCACCATACTACCATCATCGCAAGGCCGAGTCTATCACCGTATAACCATCATCACAACATAAACTAAACATATATGATGCCTGAAAAAAACAACAAAATCAACATTTATAATCCTCGTTACTAGTTCCTCTTAAACCTAAAACTCAACATCAATACTCATCTCATCATCAACATCAACATCAACATCTCTCCTCGTGAGGTATTCATCAATTCAATCAATTACAACAATGTAAAAGTTCTTTCATTCATCATTAACCATCGGATAACATTACACAATAATTAAAAACATAAAATTAGTGTTCTCAATTGCACAATTAGCCTCTTATGATGTTACCGTGAGGTATTCCTTTACATCAACTTTTCAGCGCTTGAAATCGCACCTCAATCAGAGTCACGAAACTCAAGTAATGGAAAAAATAGAGGAACCAATAAATTGTCTTAAGGAACCGATGGATTATTCTGAACTTTCTATCCAATATTTTTCACTCGAAGTAGGGAACCAATTGATTGTCATCTGGAACTTTCTCAAAAGCATCACTTCTAATCTCATCTTCTTTAACCTTTAACCATTCCAAACCACATCCAATCATATTCTAACATGCACAAGCATTTAATGCCATGAATTCAACTTCATACACCAATTACATAACATTTAACACATCATACTACACATATTAATCATTTAGTTCATCAATTAAGCCATAAATTCATCATCAAGATCATCAAATTAAAACATATCAAAACGAACATGAAACTCAAAATTACTCATACATATTTGTGCAAAACTAAATAATTAGCATAGGACGAATTCACATTATAACACATTAATCAAGAGAGGTTTTTCCCAAACCATCTCAAGATTCATAAAACTCATCAATGGAAGAAAATAGAAAGGTAAATATGAAAGAGGATAAGTATTAATTCCTATCCTCCATGCTTAAACACCCATAGTATGAACAGTTCCCCGTTACCTCGAATTCGCAGAAAGCTTCATGTTTAAGAATGGGATCTCTCTCTTTTCCTACTTCTTTCCCTGCTAGGATTCTCTCTGACTCTACTGACATTTTATTGTCCCCAAACAACTCCTAAATATAATGTTATTTTCTATTTAAATAAAACTCTACTATTTTTATTAATCCTCTAACTCCCTTCAACTCTCACTAATTCCACCTCTCCACCTTAATTCTAATTAAAATTCTATTTTCCTCCCCAAAGATCAATTTTCTCTATTTCTCCATTAATGTAATCATAAATAACTCAAATAAAACCCAATAATCCCAAAAGTTCTCATTAAATTAAATTAATTACTCTAAATTCAATAAAATTATTAAATTTAAAAACTAGGGTGGGGTGTTCAGATGATTCCATGTTCATCCAGTTTGATGAGAAGGAAAACGATCACATAGTGTATGGGGATAATACAAGAGGTAAAATTATAGGTGAATGTATTATGGAAAATCCCTCCATAATCACCATTTAAAATATGCTTTTAGTTAAATGGCTTACACGCAACCTAATTAAGCATAAGGCAAGTAAAGACCTTGTGTTTAAAGTTTATAGGATTGATAATGTCTATATACTTGATCTAGATGATGTGTCAATATATGGAATTAAGTTCTTAGTTGCCAAGGGTGAAGATTCTTGTTTATGGCATAGGCTCTTAATTCACATGCATTTTGACTTGATAAATAAAATAGCATCCAAGAATATAGGGATTGGTCTTCCTAAAATTAAATTTTCAAAAGATAACTTATATGATGGTTGCTAAATGGGAAAGAAAATGAGAGTGTCATTTAAATCAAAATAGGTTATTTGGACATTAAAACATGTGGAGCTTATCCACCTAAACTTGTTTGGCCCATTGCGGACAAGAAGCTTACGAGGCAACTATTACCGGCTTGTGATTTTTTATGACTGCTCTAGATTCACTTGGATGTTACTTTTAACCCATAAGGATGAAACTTTTAAGGCTTTCGTTTACTTCGCTAAGCTTTTCCAAAATGTTTTTAGTTTGAAAATAATCACACTCTATAGTGATCATGGTGTGAATTTTTTAGCCAACAATTCCAAAACTTTTGTACCAAAAATGGGATTGCTCATAACTTTTCTTGTATGATAACTCCATACCAAAATGGCATTGTTGAGCGAAAAACCGTGTTTTAGAAGAATTGGTCCAGACCATGATAAGTGAAATGAGCCTACCTAAGTAATTTTGGGCGGATGCGATTAATACCTCATGCCATGTCTTAAATAGGGTGATCATTCAACCCATCCTACGAAAGATGCCCTGTGAATTGCTTAAGTATAGAAAGCCAAATATTTCTTATTTTCACATCTTCGGTTGCAAATGTTTCATTTTAAATAACATAAAGGATAATATTGGTAAATTTGATGCTAAGTCTGTTGAAGGGATATTCTTAGGGTACTCATCTACTAGCAAAGCTTATAGAGTTTACAATCATAAAACTATTTTAGTAGAAGAATCTATTCATATTGCATTTGATGAGTTCTCACCCCAAAAGACGACGAAATGTATTTGTTCTGATATTTCATGTGTGATAATAGAGAAGTTGATCAATAAAGATAGTTCCAAAGAGGACCCCCTCCTTCATCAATAAATGAGGACATTAATGAAGATAAATAGGAAATCTTATATAAGGAAGAGAAATAAGATACCTTGAACCAGCAACCTCAAGATTGGACAATCACAAAAGATTATTTCTTAGATTAAATCTAAGAGATATAAAAAAAGGTGTAAGTACTAGATCATATGTCAATAATTTATGTAAGTACTCGACTTTCATTTCTCATATTGAACCTAAATCGATATCTAAAGCTTTACTTGACGATGGATGATTACTTACTATGCAAGAAGAACTTAGCCAATTAAAATATAACAACATTTGGTACCTTGTTTCGCGTCCAATTGATAAAACTGTTATTGCCACTAGATGGGTAATTAGGAACAAGATGGATGAAAGTTGTGTAATTACTATAAACAAAGGAAGATTATTGGAAAAAGGATATAGTCAAGTTGAAGGAATATACTACAAGGATACTTATGCTCCTATATCTCGTCTAGAAGCTATTCGACTCCTTTTGACATTCGCTTGTTGTCTGGATTTTAAGATTTATAAAATGGATGTTAAATATGCTTTTCTAAGAAACTATATAAATGAAGAGGTGTATGTCTCACAACCCCCGAGTTTTTAGGATCACGATAATTCTAACTAAGTTTTAAAACTAAAAAGATCCCTTTATGGTCTTAAAAAAGCTCAAAGAGCTTGGTATGAGTGATTGAGTGCACTTTAAATCAAACGAGGATTAAATCAGGGTAAATTGGAAACCACTTTATTTATTAGAAGCAAATAAAATCATATCATTTTAGTTCAAATATATGTAAATGATATTATTTTTGGTTCTACTGACGAATCTATTTGTCGAGAGTTTGCAGGTTTGATGCAGGGTTAATTCGAAATGAATATTATGGGAGAGCCGACATATTTCTTAGGATTTCAATTAAAGTAAGCCGAATAAGTCACTTTCATAAGTCAAACAAATACTTCTTAGAGTTTCTCGAGACATTCTATATGAAATATTCAAGAAATATCTCAACACACATGGCTTCAAGTGTGCTTATTGGCAAAGACAAGAATGGGATGGATTTCGAGATAACTATGTATAGAGGTATAGTCGGATCCTTACTCTATTTAACAACGAGTTTACTATATATAATGTTTAGTGTGTGCATGTATTCTAGATATCATGCGTCACCTAAGGAATCCCACTTTATGATCGTAAAATGTATTTTGAGGTATCTTAACGAAACCTCCCTACATGTTCTTTGGCATCTTAAAGGTAGCTCTTGTATCTTAGTATGTTTTTTTATTCCATTTTAGTAGGGTGCATACTGGATAGGAAAAGTACTAGTGGTACCTGTCACTTATTTGGAAGTTGTTTAGTTTCTTGTCATAGTAAGAAGCTGCATAATGGCTGCTCTTTCTACCGTCGAAGTTGAATATGTAGCCACTGGTAGTTGTTATTAACAAGTCTTATGGGTAAAGAAA
Source organism: Vicia faba (assembly GCA_948472305.1). Classification (NCBI taxonomy): domain Eukaryota; kingdom Viridiplantae; phylum Streptophyta; class Magnoliopsida; order Fabales; family Fabaceae; genus Vicia; species Vicia faba. Next base: position 894,607,381 of record OX451738.1, read on the forward strand.
CAATTGCTAGATTATGATTTAAAATTAGGTTGCATTCCAATTAAGGGTGATAGTACTAGTGATATAATCCTCACTAAGAATCCGGTACTCCATTCACGAACTAAACACATTAAGATTCTACACTATTTTCTTAGAGATCATGTTGAAAAAGGGGATGTTATTTTTGAATACGTTGGCACTAAAAGTAAACTTGGTGAAATTTTTACAAAACCATTATCATCATATCCTTTTCACAAGATCTGTAGGGATTTGGAAATGTTAGATTTATTATGCTTTAAATAGAATATAAATTCTATTTAGTTTCATTTGCTATGTATATTCTGTTTTCACTAACACTATTTTGTAGAAAATCATACTTTTGCCGACTATATTGGTATGTCTCTATAACTCTTGTATCCAGTTTTATATCATTGTGCGGATTTGTTCTGCATATGTTCATTGGTTTTCTTATTACTTTCTTTATTTTACTCATTCATCTCTAGCATATGTTTTTTATTGTTCATCGTTACATTTAAGTCTTTTTAAATGTTTGTTGATAATTATATGCATTTGAGCATTTGTATACTTATTCTTTCATGATTTAATATTCCTTTAAATAATAAGTTGTGATCACCTAATTGTATGTTGTTGTTGCATATCTATTTACATTTTGTTGCATGTAGTGTGTCTATCTTCTTGTTTTGTATATGATCTTTGTTGTTATATATTCTTCTTAGTTGGTTAGCTCATATGTTCATCTGGAATTATTTGTTTGTGGTTGGTTATTTTGATTTGTAGATTCATTTTGATCTATCTATTTTTGATGTTATCAAAAGGGGGGATGTTCTAATGCAAGTCTAGAATTTTTGTATGTGTTTTATGTTGTTTTATTTGTTTGCAATGTTTTAGGGGGAGCATAAGCATTTTTGCGTCTTTGCTTTTGGCTCAAATTGACTCAATTCCAAGTGAAAGAATGTCAAGCATAAAAAAGAGGCAGACTGAATTTGCATGCCCCTAACACATTCAGGGGGAGAAACCCAATACAAATATTTTGTTTCTTGTCTTATCCTTTTTTTGTTTTGTTTATTATTTTTTATTGAGTCTCCTTCATAATTTCATATCTCTGGATCAAGTTTGAATCAATTCGTTTTTAAGCATGCATAAATCAATTGTTATGTTTGAGACTTGATCATTATGGTTTAAGTAAATTTCCTTAGTTAAGAAATATGAACCATAGCTGATATAAATTCAAGTCATTGGGGAAATGAAATCTCAAACTACTCTGAAAAACTTAAAAATTGATATTTCATGTGTGTGACTCGAGTCACCCATAATCCATGACTCAAATCAAACCAAACCAAACAGAGGAGAATAGGAAACAATTTGTGTCTGTGATTCGAATCACAATTTATACTTAATTAGAATCATGCAAATTCCTGACTCAAATCACAGTTTATGTATGAATCGAATCACAGAATTCCTGGAAGCCACTAACTTGTTTAGTTCAAATAAGGCTTAACACATTACTCAAATCATGAACTAGTGTGACTCGATTCATAAACCAGTGTGACTCAAATCAGAGCTTTAACCTGACTCAAATCACAGAAAAATGGGTCACTTTTCTTCATGACATATTGTTTCACACTACTTTCTCATTTGACTCAAATCATGAAATGTTTTTAACTCAAATCTAACTAAAATTTTACATCCATTTTGTGCTTAATCTCAATCAAATAAAGAATCATTTTGTAATCATTTTTCAAACATAACTTACACAACTTTTACAACTTTGAAACATTTTTCATAGTGATTTTGTGAAATCAACACCCTATCTTTTTGAAAATTCGAAAACTCTTGCAAACCAATTTTTTCATTTTCAACCTCCAGTTTGATTTCAGATCTTGATAATGAGATATTTGTAATTTATTGAGGGATAAGTCTTCTTGAAACTAATCATTCTTGAAGATTTGGTTGAGATTTTCAGGAAGCTTACAAGATTGAGGTTTTTGTCATTGGTGTTGACAAATACCAGTAAAATGAAGGAGGTTATTCTCTCCAGGTGTTTTTGGTAGTGACTGTGTGGAAGGATATAGACAAGGAGTATTTCTTCTAAAATATTTAGACAATCTATCACTCAAGAAGTCAGTGGGATCAAGGGGTGATTTCCGCACACGAAGACTGTGAGCAGATTGGTGAAACTAGAAGATTCAAGAAGTGTGAATTGAGTAAAGATTACACAAAAGAGTTTGGCATTATGTTGTATACAATTCAAGATACAAATAGGAGATTTATTTTTATCAACATTTTTGTGGATTAGTGATTGTATGAACTCTTGCAATATTTTTCAAAATAAAAAGGAACAAAGTCGATTCCAATGGAAAACCATTGAAGAGTGGAGTAGGAAAATCATGGACGAAAGCTGAATCACTATATATCTCAGTACTCTCTCTCTCTCTCTCTCTCTCTCTCTCTCTCTCTCTCTCTCTCTCTCTCTCTCTCTCTCACACACACACACACACACACACACACACACACACACACACACACACACACACACACAATTGCATTTATTTTTTGTAGGATATTGCATGCTTATGTTTCAATTCTTAATTTAGTTTATTGTTTATTTAATTGGTAGATATTTATTACTTATTGTTAAATTTTGATAGAATTAGTGCCTAATCGAGCTTTAGTGGTGATTAAATTCCAAGAAACTGTTGAGGTTAGAATTCATTGATATTAAATCATTGTATAAACACACCTCATGGAATATATAATTGAATGAATTACATACATTTTGTGTATCATCATAAAATCATCTTTGGTATTTGTGGATGGATTAAGTGTTAACATAATCAAGTTCCAATAAAATTATAATCTTCACATTCTCGCTTTAAACCTTTCGTGCGTAACTTTGATAAAGCCTTTCATAATCCATTTTGGAGAAACGTTAAAATTTTAGAATTGTTTTTAAATGATCTATTCACCCCCTCCAGATTGTTTCATTACTCCATGTTCTTACCCAACACTGCTGAGGTACATTTTTTCTTTAGAGTAATACATGTGGTGAAATATCTCATACATCCAGTTTGTTGGAATATTTTAGGTTAGAAGCCAAAAAGGGTGATATCATCCTTGATGGCATAGTTGTTGTCAATGTTTCGTGGGAGAAATATTATTGTTACAGTGTAGTGAATGATTCGAACTTTTGGTTTCAAGAGGGTTGTCCTAAAAGGAAATCTTATTTTCTCCATAACGTTGGTGACAAGAGTGTTCAAGGCTACAGTTTGCTTTAAAAAATTTAGACCTATGGGTTTCTCAGACTTGTAGGATGTTCTTAGGAAGGGTATTTAAACATTCTACAAAAAACATTGTCTATGGATCATTATTCTTACATTTTTTTATTGATACTGTCAGAGTCTTTTCAATTACATGCAGGTTTGAGTAAAATTATTTTACAAGATTTAAGAGTATTATATTCGATAGTTTTGTAAAGAATGCTCTTAATGAGGCTTGACATATATCAGAATAGGGTTTGTAGCCTCTCATGAAGGTTTCCTCCATAAGTTATGGTTATACTATCTTCTTATCTAGGATCATCATCTTTTCTTCTTGCTTTTTATTTATTAATGCAATTGTGATAATATCATTTCTTGGTCCTTCTCTGAATTTTTGGCTTGAGGAGGCCAGGATGATACTTATGGCGAATGAAGGAGAGCTCATACAAAAAGAATGCTAGAAGTGATTACAATTTTAGGATGCAAATAATAATGAGAAAGCATACCTATTTATAGCATGTCATCTGATAATTTGATCGTGTATTTCTGGCAAGTAATCAATGAGGATTGTGGTGATTGAAAATCAAATAAATTTTTTTCCAGATTGAGTGTGATAATCTATTGGCTAAGGGCTCCAAATGATTAGTTTGTCAAATTTTTCAGGATTTTGTATGTTCATCATCAATGATGGGACTTGATTTTGTTGGAGCACGCGTTTAACTTGGATTTGATATGAAAATATATGTGCCAAGCTTCTCCATTCGATTTCTATAAGGTGCCAATCTATTGGGCTTACGTCGAATGAGCCTCTTTAATGTATTTTAGACCTTGTGCTGAATTTATCACTTTTATGCACTGCTATTTAGTCTTGTTTGTACCTCCTTTCTATAAAACACTTGAAAACTCATATTTATGGTTAGTAAAATAATTTAGACTTAATTGAAATTTGGTCACCCGTTTTTATTTTTTTTTTGAGATTTGATCCCTCCATTTTAAAATCCAAATTTTTATCCCTAATTTTTTTTTTCTTCACGATTTTAAAACCCCTTTTTCATTTAAGGTCAAATTATGATGACATAAGAGTTCAATTGATAATGTATCAATAATTAATTCCATGTTATTTTTATTATTTTTAATTATAATTAATTACTTTCTATAGAAAATTAAGAATACCACGTTCGCATTAATTAATTCCGTGTCATTTTTATTATTTTTACTATTTTTAATTATAACTACTTTTTGTAGAAAATTAAAAATATGAATTATTTAAAACTTGAAAAGCAAAATTGCAGTATAGTAGTATCCAACTCCCAACCTCATGTTGGAGCACAACTCTCGCCACTAAGCCAGCAATGTTTACATAACTTTTTACGGAAGGAAACACCATCCTTCTTCCTCTCACCATGTAACAGGAACATAGTATTAAAGCAAGCAAACACAACACCTTAATTCAAGAGTGGGTGAATGAAAAAGCTTGTAAAAGGGCACTGTCTTGATTCTTTGATCCTTCACCTTGTTTTTGTTGGATTCCTGTAGTATGAATTCGTGAGTGTCCCGTTGAAATTATGAATTTTATGTATTTTTTTAATTTATAATTTTTAGTTAGATTTATAAGTTATAATTATAAATATATAATTACAAAAAGAAAAGTAAAAAATTATATTAATATTGAAAAGTTTGCATCAAATCAAATCTACAATAAAATTATGAAAAAAATAATTATACTGTATCAATCCCAACATGTATTAATAGTATTCTAATTTACACACTAACTATAACTTTTGGTTATTAATTTTTTAATACCATCCTCTTTTTCTCCTTTCATTTATACTATTCGGGTGGTTTTCTCAACGTGTTTGTTACAATAGTTTGAGAGTTAAATCTTTCGCATTATCTCTTAAAATTTTTCAACATTTTATGAAATGAGAGAATATAGTGTAAATATATTGTACACTCTAAAAATATCTTTAACTTTGAATGAGAATTGGCAATGTCAAATAGTGTCAAGTTAAGACTACGACAACCACATAATATATATAATATTTTAAAATTAATTATATCTAACATTTTTATATATGTATTAGTCAAATAAATATATATATATATATATATATATATATATATATATATATATATATATATATATATATATATATATATATATATATATATATATATATATATATATATATATATATATATATATATATATATATTATAAAAAAATTAGTGCCTAAAAAGTTAGTGTCCAATACCACCGCTTCTCCCAAACATCCTCCTCCGTAATCCCTCATTATCTGAAAAGTATTTATTTGGTGTTATCAATATTGGTGCATGATGTTAGGAAAGCTGAAGTATCATTTTATATGATAAGATAGCTAAGTCTAGCATATACTACGAATGCAAGAGGCCTACGATAAAAATATACACTAGGACACAAGATTCTTTTAAGAGTCAACCTAAGTCTATGGTTTTTGTATTAGAGATGAATCTTGAAGTTCATCTTAAATTCTTTAAAGGTTGTTAGAGAAAGAAGATGAATAGTGAAACAATATTATCTTTTAGTTAATCAAATGTAACAATACACAGGGAATATATACGGCAAATGAAACAGAAAAGAGGAGTTGGGCCTTAATAGTTAACATCCTAAAGCACAGGCCCAAAACTATACTCTAACACCCCCTTCAGACTGAAAGGTAGTTCTTTATATTAGTAACCTTAAGTTTTCCTCTTAAATCTTGAAAGGCAGCAGCCCCTAACGGCTTGGTAAGTGTGTCTGCAATTTGTATAGCAACAAAAACATGTTGGATCAACATTCTTCCAGCAACAACTCTCTCTCTCTCTCTCTCTTACAAAATGAATATCAAGTTCTATATGCTTCGTGCGAGCATGTAAAACCGGATTGCGCGACAGTAGCACTGCACTTAAGTTGTCACAGAGCAGAGTGAGAGTATGGAATGAAATTTGCAGTTCAGCGAGCAATGATTCCAGCCATAATAGTTCAGAAGTTGTATGAGCTAAGGCTCTGTATTCGGCTTCAGTGCTGGAACGGGCTACAAGGAATTGCTTTTTGGAACTCCAGGCTATGAAATTCAGACCAAAATAGATACATGATCCTGATGTTGAACGCCTATCATCTGGGTCACTCGCCCAGTCAGAGTCGCTGTAAGCACGTAAAGAAAACTTTGAGACTAAAGCAGAGGGAGATAACACGAGGCCATGCCTTGAGGTGCCACTGAGATAGCGCAGTATACGTTTGACAGCAGCCCAGTGAGTATCAAGTGGACATGCCATGAATTGACATGACTTGTTCACACTATAGACGATGTCTGGTCCAGTCAAGGTGACGTATTGTAAAGCACCAACAACAGATTTGTACAGCTGAGGATCAGGCAGAAAATTTGTTCCATGTTTGCTAAGTTTGCACGAGCTTAGCATAGGTGTAGGAACACCATTAGCTGTAGTCATTTTTGCTCGTGACAGTAAGTCTTGAATGTATTTGGACTGAGTTAAGAGCATAGATCTATTGCTGCAGAAGGTTACTTCAATGCCTAGAAAGTACACGGGTATGCCCATCTTTTTCAATGTAAAGTATTATTCAACTTGCTCATCAGATCATGGATAAGAGGAGTACTGGATCCTGTTATAATAATATCATCAACGTAGACAAGAGCATAAAACGTGATACCTTGCTTGTGGTAGACAAATAGAGAGTTGTCGCATTTGGAGGCAGAAAACCCAAAACGGCGAAGAGACTGAGTTAGCTTTTCATACCAAGCACGCGAGGCTTGCTTGAGGCCATAAATTGCCTTGTTGAGTTTACAAACCAGACTTTTGTCAGTATTCACATACCCTGGAGGTTGAATCATATATACCTCATCATGCAGATTGACATTCAGAAAGGCATTATTAATGTCAATTTGTTGAATGTTCCATTTGTAAGTAATGGCAAGGGTTAGGATAACTCTTATTGTAGTAGGTTTTACCACTGGTGAAAAGGTTTCAGTGTAATCAAAGCCATGTTCTTAGTGAAAGCCTTTGGCAATAAGTCTGGCTTTGTGTTTAAGAATGGATCCATCCGGATTTTCATTAAGTTTGAACACCCAGTTACAACCTACAGTTGTTCTTCCAGGTGGTAGTATGGTTAGTGTCCAAGTGTTGTTAGCTAGCAGAGCATTGAATTCATCCTTCATAGCTTTGGACCATTCAGGTTTACTAAGTGCTTGTTTGACACTAGTTGGTTCAGTTGCAGTATGTACAAGCAGAGCTTTAGGTCTAGAATGTCCAGTTTTGGCACGGGTTAACATAGGATGATTGTGTTAGAACAAAGTTTGAATCTACTACCCTAAGTTTAAGTTTTGATGATAACAAAATACAAAGATATATTAATTGTATGATTCATGTAAGACATATATGCTTCCTAAAAATTACATTCTGTTTTACAGAAACTCTGATGGATATCAGCAAGAAAACGTCATCATCAGCATCAGAAGATGTTATATCAGATGCCAGAATCAGAAGATCAACTTGTGCTTACGCTGAAGCGTGATGAACAGATCTGCGCGTAACAATCTGGACTCTGATCAAGACAACACTTCATCAGCACCTAAGCAGCGTCAGAATGAGCCAAAGCCAGAACACGCTTAAGTGGCAACGGTATTGTGCATTCAAGATGCTTTATTACCAACGGCATCATTCCAGACAAGATCTGCTTAATAAGGAAAGAATGTTATTGGCATTGAAACGAAATTACTACTCCAACGTACCTTATTTCCAATGCTATATAAACCAGTCAGTGAAGATTGAATTGGCTAATGCTCTACAACACTCTACACGCCTAAAGCTATTCATCATCCTCCTCACTCTCAGATTTCTAAAGGCTCTCAATTCTTTACTCAGTCATTTTAGCACTCTAGTTCTCATAAGCTTAAATTGTGTAGTATCACAGTTGTGATAAACAGTTTTTTGTAGAAAACATTCACACACCTAGATTTCAATTCTTTGTAAGAAAGTATTTCCTTGAGAAACCGGTTTGTGGTTTGACTCAAGAAGGCTTTAGCAGTTGTTAAAGCAGTTGTAATATTCAGTTGAATATAATGGATTAAGACCTCGTTGGAGAGAGGCGAAATCACCTTGACGGGTGGACTGTAGTAGTTTGAGATCAAACGAACCAGGATAAAAATACTGTGTTGATTGCAATTGAGTTCAAGTTTTTTACAATTCAACCCCCCTTCTTGTGTTTTTCACTTCTTCAATTGGCATCAGAGCGCCTGGTTCTGAGCTAAAACACTTAACCGTGTCAGTACAAGATCCAGCGTCAGAAAAACACAATGGCAGGAACTTATCAACACACCAGCAATGACAACAATGAAGACAGAGACAGATTCAGCGGCAAACCTCCAGTCTTTGATGGAGAAATTTTTGATTACTGGAAAGACAGAATTGAAATTTTCTTTCTGGCACATGATGCTGATCTGTGGGACATGGTGACAGATGGATACACGCACCCAGTGAATGCAAGCGGTCAGAAGATTGACAGGAAAGCAATGTCTGACCAACAAAAGCGTGACTTCAAAAATCACCACAAGGCCAGAACCATTCTTCTCAGCGACATCTCCTATGCTGAATATGAAAAGATCTCTAACAGAGACACAACAAAGAACATGTTTGACTCACTCAGAATGACGCATGAAGGCAACATTCAGGTCAAAGAAACTAAAGCTCTTGCGCTCATTCAGAAGTATGAGGCATTCAAAATGGAAGAAAGTGAATCCATTGAAACAATGTTCTCAAGATTCCAAATTCTGGTGGCTGGTCTCAAGGTTCTGGACAAAGGATACTCTACTGTTGATCACGTCAAGAAGATCACCAGAAGCTTACCAAAGCAGTGGAGGCCAATGGTTACAGCTCTGAAGCTAGCTAAAGATCTCAACAAAATTTCTCTGGAGGAACTTATCAGCTCCCTCAGAAGTCACGAGATAGAGCTGGAAGCTGATGAACCTCAAAAGCAAGGTAAGCCTTTAGCATTAAAATCTAACAAAAAATATGAGTCTAAAGTTTTGCAGGCAGTTGAAGAAACATCTGATGGATCCTCATCAGAAGAAGACGAACTCTCCCTCCTCTCCAGAAGAGTGAACCAACTATGGAAGCAGAGGCAAAGGAAGTTCAGGAATCCCAGAAGATCTGATCAGAATGAGTCTTCTTTCAGATACAGAAGGACAAATTCTTCCTTTGGATACAGAAGATCTGAAGGCTCCTCAGGAAGCAGAAAGCCAAACACCAAGGACATCATCTTCTATGAATGCAATGAGCAAGGACACTACAAGAGTGACTGCCCAAAGCTTCAGAGGGAAAAGCCCAAAAAGAAGTTTGGAAGAGAAAAGAAGAAAAGTCTCATGGCTACATGGGATGACTCTGACTCGTCTGAAGCTGACTCAGAATCAGATGATGAGAGAGCAAACATAGCTCTCATGGCCAACATTTCAGAAGACAGTGAAGCTTCTGAATCAGACTCAGAATCAGATACTGAAGAGGTATTTCCTGACTTTGCAATTAATTTTACTAAGGTTGAACTTGCTGAAAGCCTTAACGAAATTCTAGAAAGGTACCAGCAGATTAGAGTTAAATTCAGAAACCTGAAAAGGAATCTTGAATCTGACTCTGATAAGACTGAGAGTCTTAAATTGGAAAATTCTGAGCTGAGAAATAAAATTTCAAAATTAGAAAATGTTTTACAAAACTCTCAGAAGGAACCAATTTCTGAAACTCCCAGCAGAGCTGATGAGATCATCAAGGAGTGTGATCATAGTTTCCAGAAGTTCCTTGCTAAAAGCATAGATAGAAGCAAAATGGCTTCAATGATCTATAGAGTTAGAAGAAACGGCTGAAAGGGAATAGGATACCAAGGTAAGGTTCCTACACCAAAGAATGCCATGGATTTAACCATTAAACACACTCCTCTGAACTCACATTTTGTGTATGGTCACACACATGATATTAAATACACTAGCAGTAAGTATTCTGTGAAACCAAAATTCAACCAGAGTTTTGGTAAATCTAACAAATCAGGACCCAAGAAAATCTGGGTACCTAAGGATAAAATAATACATGTTGCAGATATCTTTAGCAGCAAATCAGAAACACCAGTCATGGTACCTGGACTCTGGCTGCTCGCGACACATAACGGGAAGAAGGAATATGTTCCAAAGCCTAGAACTTAAGCCTGGAGGCCACGTTGGCTTTGGAGGCAATCAGAGGGGAAAGATCATTGGCTCTGGAACTGTAGGTAATGGAAATCTTCCCTCTATAAATAATGTTCTGCTAGTAGATGGATTAATGCATAATCTGTTATCCATAAGTCAATTAAGTGATAACGGTTATGATATAATCTTTAATCAAAAATCATGTAAAGCTGTTAGTCAGAAAGATGGGACTATCCTATTTAATGGAAAGAGGAAAAACAACATCTATAAAATCAAACTTTCTGAACTAAAAAGTCAAAATGTAAAGTGTCTTCTGTCTGTTAACAACGAGCAGTGGATCTGGCACAGAAGATTGGGGCATGTTAGTATGAGAAGAATATCTCAGATTAACAAACTCAATCTGGTCAGAGGACTTCCTAATCTGAAGTTCAATTCATATGCTCTGTGTGAAGCATGTCAGAAAGGCAAGTTTGCAAAACCTTCTTTCAAATCTAAAAATGTTGTTTCTACCTCTAAGCCATTAGAACTTCTGCACATTGACTTATTTGGACCAGTTAAAACTGCTTCAGTCAGTGGCAAGAAGTATGGGTTAGTAATCGTAGATGACTATAGCAGATGGACATGGGTAAAGTTCTTAAGACACAAGGACGAGTCACACTCTGTGTTTGTTACCTTCTGTAACCAAGTTCAGAATGAAAAGGATCTTAGAATCGTTAAAGTCAGAAGTGATCATGGTGGAGAGTTTGAAAACAAAGAATTTGAGTCATTCTTTATCGACAGAGGCATTCTGCATGATTTCTCTTGTCCTAGAACTCCCCAACAAAATGGAGTTGTAGAACGAAAGAACAGAACATTGCAAGAAATGGCCAGAACCATGATCAATGAGACAAACGTTGCTAAGATCTTCTGGGCAGAGGCAATAAACACAGCGTGCTACATTCAGAATAGAATCTCAATAAGATCTATTCTGGAAAAGACTCCATATGAATTGTGGAAGAACAGAAAGCCCAACATTTCATATTTTCATCCATTTGGATGTACTTGTTTTATGTTAAATACAAAAAATTATTTGAACAAGTTTGACTCTAAAGCACAGAAGTGTATTATGTTAGGATACTCTGAACGCTCAAGAGGGTACAGAGTATACAATATAGAAACACAGATTGTGGAAGAATCAATCAGTGTCCGTTTTGATGATAAGCTTGACTCTGAAAAGTCAAAGCAGAATGAAGTTTTTGCAGGTATGGAAGTTGAATTTACAGGTTCTGAAGACAAGTCATCAGAAGCTCTCAACAAAGACACTCCTTTAACATTTGAAAGGAGCACTGCTAGCAATCCTACAACAGCTGTTGATCAACCTCGGAAGAGACTACCCAGAAGCAGCTTGGATCACCCGGAAGAAACTATCTTAGGAAGAAAGGAAGATCCGATCAGAACAAGAGCCAGCTTCAGAAACTCTGAAGAATCCCTCATGGGATTTGTGTCTCTGATTGAACCTTCTTCTATTGATGAAGCACTTCTAGACAACGAATGGATTCTAGCAATGCAAGAAGAGCTGAATCAATTCACCAGAAATGACGTATGGGATCTTGTTCCCAGACCAAAAGGATTCAACGTCATTGGAACAAGATGGGTGTTTAGAAACAAGCTAAATGAACAAGGTGAAGTTATCAGAAACAAAGCACGACTGGTAGCACAAGGTTATAGTCAGCAAGAGGGAATAGACTATATAGAAACCTTTGCTCCAGTCACCAGGTTAGAATCTATCAGACTTTTAATTTCATTTGCTGTTAATAAAGGCATCACTCTGTATCAGATGGATGTCACGAGTGCATTCTTAAATGGTTATATAGAAGAAGAGGTTTATGTGCACCAACCCCCTGGTTTTGAAAGTACAAAACATCCAGAACATGTTTTCAAACTAAAAAAGTCACTATATGGTCTGAAACAAGCTCCCAGAGCTTGGTATGAAAGACTAAGTAACTTTCTGTTAGAAAATGAATTCACCAGAGGGAAGGTGGACACTACCTTATTCTGTAAGTCAGTTAAGAATGACATCTTAGTCTGTCAAATTTATGTAGATGATATTATTTTTGGATCTACTAATCCTTCTCTTGGAAGAAAATTTGCTAAGTGTATGCAGGCAGAATTTGAGATGAGCCTCATGGGAGAACTGAAATTCTTTCTGGGAATTCAGATCAATCAAAACCCAGAGGGAACTTACATTCATCAGAGCAAATATGTCAGAGAACTTCTGAAGAAATTTGACCTCTCAGAATGTAAGCCATCAAAGATTCCAATGCATCCCATGTGCATTCTGGAAAGAGAAGAGGTAAGCAAAAAGGTAGAACAGAAGGTCTACAGAGGTATGATTGGTTCTCTCCTTTATCTGACAGCTTCAAGGCCTGATATCTTATTCAGCGTATGTATTTGTGCTAGATTCCAATCAGATCCTAGAGAATCTCACTTAACAGCTGTTACGCGAATTTTCAAGTATCTGAAAGGTACTACTAATCTGGGTTTATTTTATAGAAAATCTAGTGATTACAGCTTAGTAGGCTACTGCGATGCTGACTTTGCTGGAGACAGAGTAGAGCGTAAAAGTACTTCTGGAAGCTGCCAGTTTCTGGGAGAAAATTTGATCTCTTGGTCCAGCAAAAGGCAATCCACAATTGCGCTATCAACAGCAGAAGCTGAGTACATAGCAGCAGCTAGATGCAGCACACAAATGCTCTGGATGAAAAGTCAGCTTGAAGACTTCCAGATTTTTGAGAGTAACATCCCTATACTCTGTGACAATACTTCTGCCATTTGCTTAAGTAAAAATCCTATTTTGCATTCTAGGGCTAAGCATATAGAAATAAAACATCACTTCATTAGGGACTATATTCAGAAAGGAATTTTGAACTTAAAATTTATTGATACAGACCATCAATGGGCTGATATCTTCACTAAACCTCTTTCTGAAGATAGGTTCAATTTCATTCTGAAACATCTCAGCATGAAACTCTGCCCAAAGTGAAAATGTTTTAATTTTATTTATTAACCTTCAGAATGTGTTCTCTTTTTACTGTGAACTTCTGATCAATCTCCTTTCAGAAAGATAGACATGCAGATTGTATCAGATTCTATTCTTAAAGATATGAGCGTTTCAGCTCAAGGATAGACGTGCTGCTCACTAAATCAAACAAGTGTCATCCAATCATCAGCAAATCTCTAAAGCAGAACACGCGTGCACGCTTCTGAGAAGGCAAAACGCTGATTGGGTGCATTGAGACACATGTCTGGTAACCGTTCCAAGTATCTTTCTCAAATCCCCCAAAATCAGCAAGCATTTAATGCACGTAATCATGAGTTAAAATGTAATCATGAATTAACTCTCTTTCTTAAAACCGTTTACGTTTTCAAAAAATATTTTGAAATCTATTTAAGCACATTAACATCATTCATTAAATTTTTACCGTCTCCTACATTCATACAAATATTTTCTGCATTCTTCTTGTGTGTTCATCCCTTTTTCAAAAGAAACCCTTTTCTCAAAATATTTTCTTTCAGAAACCCTAAGTGTGAACATGGCAACCTCTAGCAATGTTTCTGCAGGTTCTCAGAAGAAGGCTTCATCTGAACAATACAAAATTCCCTTCAGAACTCTCCTTACACCAGTGAAGAACTTGGAAGTTCTATCTGAACTGATTGTTGATTTCTCCAGTCTGAAAGAAAATGGATTCGATTTGATAGAAGAAGTTAAGGCACAAGGATGGGAGAGATATTTTGATAGGTTGGTGGGTCCAACGTTCCTAGTATTGGTCAAGGAGTTCTGGATTCACGCGTCCTCATCAACACATCAAGTTACCTCCTACATAATGGGAAAGAAGATTGTGATCACTGAGGATCACATTGCAATATTGATTGGATACAACGGTGGTGGCATCCGCTGTATCGACATGGCAGAAAGATGCTCAGATGTTGCTGTCATTGCAAGGGAGATTTTCACCCATGGGGTTCCCAGCAGCAAAATCAGAGACTTAAAGGATCAACACAGAATATGGGAGAAGATTATTCTGGGGTGCTTTAATCACAGGAAGCCCACAAGCTCTCCTGATTATATAAATATAGATCAACAGTTTCTGATCTATTTTATTAATCAGAAGGTAAAGATTAACTTGGCTCATCTTCTGTTTAATCACCTCAGGACCAGCATCAAGGAGACAAGGGAAGAAGAAAGGACAAAAAGGGATTGGATACCCTTTGGCAGGTTAATATCAAATATTCTGACTGAGAATAGGCTGATAGAACACCTTACAGAAGCACAGGAATTAAGTTCTATTGAACATACTGTTGGCAAGCCTCTGAATGCCAAGAATCTGAAGAAAATGAAACTGATAGAGAATATCAGAAAGGAGCCCAGCGTTACTCCTCTTGCTGACATCACCAGCAGAAGAGTCCCTCTGGACGACTTTCTAATATTTTCTGAGATTGAATCTAAACCAGTCATTGTTCTCAGATACTTGGACGCTTGCAAGGCTGATGGTACAGATCCCACTTTGAACATTAAAGATCTGCACCAGCAAAATCCAGAAGTTACTGTGAAGAAGACGAAGAAAAGAAAGGCTACTTCAGAAGGACCATCCCAGCAGACCCCTAAGAAGAGAGGTAATCTATCTGCTGCTAATGTTTTAAATTCTTCTGCTATTCCAACATCAATCCCAACCCCAGCTACATATGAACTTCCAATCCCCATACCAACAATTGATGAAACCGAACCAGAAGCTGACCCTTCTGAGTCACTGACTCTCAGGAGATCCCGCACCAAAAATCCAAAACCCACACCATCAATAGAATCAGAACTTGACAAAGTTCTTTCTGAAATTGATCAACGTTCTTCCGCTCCCCTCTCAGAAAATCCAAACATTCAACCAGAAACTCCCCACTCACCACAACCAGCAACCACACTATCCCCAATACCAGAACAACCAGAAATTCCAACTCCTCCTCCACAACCAGAAATTCCTCCTCCCTCTCCACAACCAGAACTTCATCCACTCTCACCTCAACCATCACCTCCACAACCTGAGTTTCAACATTCTGAAACTCCATCACCTGAACATCAAACTCCTGAACCTCATTCTCCTCAATCCTCTGAACCATAACCCTTGGCAATCCAGCTGCCTTGTGGTACAACTATAAACATACCCCAGCTGCCATCCTCACCAGAAACTACCCCTCCAAATACTCCAAACAGTCCAATAATCATCTATGATTCTCCCACTCCATCTCCCAAACAAACTACAGAAGACCACAACAGGACCTTCATTGATTTAACAATCCTTGACCGTCTTGCTGATCTCAAAAATAAAATAGCCATCCCCAAACCCAAACAGCTAGATGTTGGTGCTTGCATTTTGAATTTTGAAACAGGCTTGCAGAATTGGATTGCTTCTCTAAAGCAGGTTTGTCTTGGAATGATTGATCCTGCTGCCTCAGACCAACTCTGGACACAATTCAGAATATGGGTACACGCTGAAGCCCTCAAGCTGCAAGATATCAACTATGAACAGGCCCAACAGAACTTCAGCAAGCTGCTGAAGGAAGTTGGAAGTCAGCTGCTGAAGGAAGAAGTGCTCCTTCTGGATAGTGAGCCATGGTCTGACAAGCGTCCAGCTTCAAAAGTTCAGCCAGCAGAAGATTAGTCAACTCAAGTTGACGAGGTTAGTCAAGCAGAAGATGTTGCAGAAAGCTCTCAGAAGCATCCTGCTTCTAACGTTTCTCAAGCTGCCTTGGACAGGCAGACTCTGGAAGAGCTAAAGCAGAATGATATTCGTCTGCAGCAAAGAATGGATGAGAATGATCAGAAGATGAAGGAAAGGATGGATGTGCAAGACATCAAGATTGATACAATAGTCAGCATGGTGCACAAGCAGAATGAAACTGCTGATCAGATCAAGACAATGCTAGAGACTCTGTTCACACGCTTGCCACCCCAACCTTAGTTTTTCATTCATGATATTTTCATTGTTTTCTTTTCATGTTTTCTGTACTCTCTTCTAAGATTTGAATTAAATATAACAGTTTTTCTACTCTGATCATTTTAGCTTATATTACTTACACTTTTTGATTGCTGACAAAAAGGGGGAGAACAAAATGATATTTTTCAATAACGGATTACTGAGACAAAAAGTCTCATACATTCTAACACTCTGATATACTTGAATGTTTTCTGTTTTTGCATAAGTCTACAGGAACAAGAAGTTGATCATCTCTGATACACTGAAGCTCTGACGTTCTGATGTTCAAAGAAAGTCAATAAAGATCTGATCCTGAAGGAATCGTGGAATTAAAAATGGAAGTAATAAACTCAGGGGGAGTATCTCCGATCTAAACTCTGATATCTTTTTATCCCTTATCCTCTTATCTTTGATAAATTTCTATTTAATTCTGATACTCTTTACTATGTGGTTATCTCTGATACTTTTCACGTTAATTCTCAATTAAAAATATCTAGTTTTTGTCATCATCAAAAAGGGGGAGATTGTTAGAACAAAGTTTGAATCTACTACCCTAAGTTTAAGTTTTGATGATAACAAAATACAAAGATATATTAATTGTATGATTCATGTAAGACATATATGCTGCCGAAAAATTACATTCTGTTTTACAGAAACTCTGATGGATATCAGCAAGAAAACGTCATCATCAGCATCAGAAGATGTTATATCAGATGCCAGAATCAGAAGATCAACTTGTGCTTATGCTGAAGCGTGATGAACAGATCTGCGTGTAACAATCTGGACTCTGATCAAGACAACACTTCATCAGCACCTAAGCAGCGTCAAAATGAGCCAAAGCCAGAACACGCTTAAGTGGCAACGGTACTGTGCATTCAAGATGCTTTATTACCAACAACATCATTCCAGACAAGATCTTCTTAATAAGGAAAGAATGTTATTGGCATTGAAACGGAATTACTACTTCAACGTACCTTATTTCCAATGCTATATAAACCAGTCAGTGAAGATTGAATTGGCTAATGCTCTACAACACTCTACACGCCTAAAGCTATTCATCATCCTCCTCACTCTCAGATTGCTAAAAGCTCTCAATTCTTTACTCAATCATTTTAGCACTCTAGTTCTCATAAGCTTAAATTGTGTAGTATCACAGTTATGATAAACAGTTTTTTGTAGAAAACATTCACACACCTAGATTTCAATTCTTTGTAAGAAAGTATTTCCTTGAGAAACCGGTTTGTGGTTTGACTCAAGAAGGCTTTAGCAATTGTTAAAGCAGTTGTAATATTCAGTTGAATATAGTGGATTAAGACCTCGTTGGAGAGAGGCGAAATCACCTTGACGGGTGGACTGGAGTAGTTTGAGATCAAACGAACCAGGATAAAAATACCGTTTTGATTGCAATTGAGTTCAAGTTTTTTACAATTCAACCTCCCTTCTTGTGTTTTTCACTTCTTTAGATTGTTTTCAAGTAAGGGGACCATGGGTGTACTGGACACAATAGAGGGAGAGTTAGATGATTCAAACATAGGAATGAATGAGGATATAGTAATTTCATTAGAGCAGAAGTTAATGCTATCAGATTTTTGATTAGAGTGATTTAAATGATTAGACATGTGATTTGGTGTAGTATCCTCATAATCTTCAGACATAGACAACTGAAAAGAATTAGTGTCCTTGATATTGAAGGGCATAGTGTTATTTTGTTGAGGACTGATAGCATGACTAATATCCTCAGGACATTGAGATACCTTAGGTACAAATTTCCCTGTACAGTGGAGAGTAGAGTTATTGGTAGAAACAACTTTGGAGCTGGAGTTATTACCTAGAAGATTTGGGATATCTCTTGGAATACTGACTATATTGTTGTTGTTAGGACATGAGGTAGCATTAGATGGTGTACTAGTAGCAGACTGATTAGACAAAGGAGTGGAATCAGCTCTAAGTGACTCATGACCAGTATTGAAGTTAGGATCAGTATCAATAGGGTGATCTTGATTAGAAGTATTTGGGACTACCAAATTAATTTGTTGAGTGTTACTAGGATTTTTAGGTGGGGAAGAATTTTGAGAGAGAACAGGGCAAGAGCCAACGACTAAAGGGATTGAGGGTATATCAGTGAAGCTGCTTTTATGAGTAATGATAGGATTGTCAGCTGGAAAGAGTTCTGAGAAAGGGAAGCTATGCTCATTGAATGTGACATCTTTTGAGATATATATTTTTTCCTCTTTCCTAATGCATTTATACCCTTTGTGTTGAGATGATAGACCTAGGTAGACACACTCTTGACTTTGCAGTTCAGACTTATGTTTATTAAAGGGCCCTAGCAATGGAAAGCATGAACAACCAAAGACTCTTAAAGCTTTATAATTAGGTTTCTTGTCATACAAGGCTTGAAAGGGAGATGAAAATATGGCTAAGGAAGAGGTAGGCAGTCTATTAATAATGTGAACAATAGTGGTGAAACTGTGATCCCAATATGTTAGAGGAATGGAAGAGTGAGATAACAGGGTGAGACCCATTTCCATTATTTGTCTATGTTTCCTCTCAACTGAACCATTCTGATGAGATGTATGAGGAAAAGTTAACCTATGAACTATCCCTAACTCTGACAAGTATTTTGTGAAAGGGATGAATTCTCCACCAAAGTCGGACTGAACAGATTTAACCTTAACATTGAACTGAGTAGAAACAAACTGATGAAAAATTTTTGAAGGCATGTATGGCTTCTGATTTTTGTTTAAGGAAATATAGCCAGGTGTATTTAGTCTTGACATTAACAAAAGCTATGTAATATCTATAACCAGAACTAGAGGGATTGGGGGAGGGACCCCACAAGTCAGTGTAAATAACATCAAAAGACTCTTTGTATATAGTAGTAGTACTAGGAGCATGTAATCTACGTGCTTTTCCAATTTGACAGGAATTACAAACTTCAGAACTTTATTTATTAGGAGTACTAATATTACACAATTTTAGTATAGAAGAAAATGAATTAAAATTGGCATGACCTAGTCTATAATGCCAAAGAGTGTTATTATTACATGAGTTAGGATTTTGAGAAGTAGAATCAGAAGCAACAAAGCTTTGTACAGTAGTTCCAGGGCATAAATTGTTATTCTGGCTGTGTGAATGCGTTGGCTCCAAGTGAAGTTGAGGATAACAGTAAAGACCACTTGCATCAAGAGCTCGTTCAACAAGTATTTGTTTAGAAGCCTGACATTTTATGTAGCATTTGTCAGCATAAAATTCAAAAATAACATGGTTATCACTAGAGAACTTTGAGACAGATAACAAATTCTTAGTGATAGTAGGAATATGGAGCATATTAGACAATTTTAGCTTATAATTAGGGTTAAGAGAAGAATAAAACTGAGAGAATCCTATAGACTGTATGGTTAGAGTTTAACCATTCCCAACATACACACGATTGGAACCAATGTAGGGCTTTATATGTTGTAAGTGAAAATCATAAGGAGTTAGATGGTGAGAGGCACCTGAATCAGCAAACCAAGCTTGAGATTCCAACTCAGATGGAAGAGAGTACTCCTGTGTAGTTGCCATCATAGCCATGGATTTGGAATTTTATGCTGGTTGAGATGTAGAGCTTTGATTCTGATCAGCTTTGTTTGCAAATCCAGCTTGTGCATTAGCTGAGTCTTGTGGCATGAAATTCTCATCAAATCTGTGCCAGCAAGTGGAGACAGAGTGTCCATATTTACCACACAGTTGGCAGGTTGGACGATTTCCACAATTTGATGTGATTCTGCCTCTCCCACGACCACGGCTGAACTTGTGTCCTCTTACACGATTCCCTGAATAGTTACCTCTTTAACTTCCTTCCTTCTGACCAGTATGAGCTATATTAGCTGAAACTGTATTAGCAGCTAGTTCTTGATGGAATTTACCAAGTTGTGTTTCTTGTACATAGAGAAGAGATTCAACTTCACAGAGTGTCAGGGGAACAGGGAAGCCATACATATGCATAACAAATGGATTGTACTCTTCTGAATGTCCATTGAGGATATAGTCAATCTGGTCTTGTTCAGTGATGTGATCACCAACTGCAAGTAACAAATTGGCAATAGCTTTGATGCAAAACACAAATTAGTGACATACGTGTTCCCTTTCTTGACATATTTCAATTTTATTCGCAGTTGGCGAACTCTGGATTTCATCTGCACATTGAAGTATTGATGGATTTTATCCCAAACTTCAAATGCATGTTTGTAAGTGAGAACCCTAAGAATAACGGATTCAGAGATTGTAGATAATAACCATATGAAACTTGCTTGATCTTGAAAGATCCAAGCATCATACTCTTCAGAGAACGTACCTGAGATACGATCTTGTTCGGTTTTATACTTTTGTGAAATTCGTGGATTAACCACAAATCTGTGTATCTTCTGAGTGAGGATTACTCCTTCGACTTATTGATTCTAGAGTAGGTAGTGGTTCTCCTGCAGTTTGATAGAAAGTTTCGGTCCAAAGGCATTGACGGACTTGTTCGTCATAAGGATGGTGGAGACTTCATGATCTTTGATCACAGATTCATCATTTCCAAAGGACGTCATTGATGGACCTTGAGAGGTTTTCACAGAAGAAGCTTTTTCTTAGCTTGCAGCGATGAACTTGATTGAAGATGATGGATAGCGGAAGCGTAGATGATCGACGTGATTGATACCATATTAGATATGAATCTTAAAGTTCATCTTGAATTCTTGAAAGGTTGTTAGAGAAAAAAGATGAAGAGTGAAATTGTATTATCTTTTAGTTAATCAAATATAACAGTACAAAGGAAATATATACAGCAAATGAAACAAAAAAGAGGAGTTGGACCTTAACAATTAACATCCCAAAGCACGGGCTCAAAACTATACTCTAACATTTTGGGACACTCATCTAATTTAGCAAAGAAAATACTCTATTTCCCTGCAAATGAAATTTCAAAGATTGCTTAGAAGTATAAGTAGTGATTCATGGGTTACATCAATGATTTTATTGCATATGTTTGACTACAATGAAACTATATTGTTCAACTTCAAGCACATCATGTGATAGATACCGATTCAATAGTTTATATATGTACTAATTATTATTGTGATAAAAGAACCAACGCAAATTTGAGGTATGCATCAAAATTGGTTTAACATGTGATAAAGATGTATATCTAATATGTCATAACAATTTCTTATTATTAACTTGTCTCTTTGCACCAAGTTTTCAAATGATTGTTGGTTTAGGGTTGTTGTCTTTGCTTGCTTTGATACTGTGTTTTTGTAACATGGTGAGAGCAAGGTTGGTGGTTGGAAGAATGCAACTTTTAAAATGTTATATATTTTTACTTCCAATTAATATCAGCTAAATATTGTTGGCTAAGTGGTAAGTGTGGTGCTCAGCCAACTTGAGGTCAGGATTTCGGGACTAAAATCCATGAAAAATAAAATTTAGGATCAAATTCTGAATTTTAAAATAGAGGGCTTAAAATTAAATTTTTTTTTTTGAAAGTAAGCGGATGAAAGGTGTAATTAATCCAAAATCACTATTTTAAAGATTTAATCGGAGTTTTTCTATTATTTCAATTCTAAAAGAGTGCATTACCTTAAATATCAAGAGGTCTTGCACTACAAAAAAAAATATGCAGACTCGTGATAATCACGAGGTAAATTCAAAAAATCTGATACAAGACAAATTAGTATAATGGTAAAATCACGAAGGAGGAGTGCATGTGATAACTTTTTGTCACATGATATTCATGAAACAAATTTGTGTTATAATAATCACGACACAAATATTTAAATAAATTACACATGATTCAGAACGTAGCAGACATGTTTGCAACGTGAATTTCATGACACAAATTTGTGTCGTGAATATCACAAGACAAATATTTAAATTGTGTAGAGTTGCTCAGATAAGATCAGGTGGTACTAATTTTTGCCCAAAATATTTACGTCATGAAAAACATAACACAAAAGTGAATGTTTTTAAAATAAAAATAATAAAATTATAAATACATCAATAGGAAAATTATAATTAATAAATTTTTTTAAATAATAATTATATCTCTACATAAAATTTATAATTAATAAATTTTTTCAAATTAATATATAAATACAAATATTAAAAAACTTAATAACCATATACTTAATAATTTTTTTTTACACTCTTTTAAAAATATATTGTATTCTTACATGCAAACATTAAAACACTAAATATTTTTTACATACATCTAATAACAACCCACATGCTAACATATATATACTTAAACAAATATTAATAATCCACATACAAATATATACTTAATATTTTTTAATTTTTACATACAAATATTAAAAAACTTAACAATCATATACTTGATAATTTTTTTACACTTTTGTAAAAACAAATTATAGTTTTTTTTACATACAACTATTAAAAACTCACATACTAACATATATAAACTTAATATTTTTTTACTTAATTACAAAATATTACCAACTCACATACAACTTGTGTTTTTTCATACAAATATTAAAATCCTTAATATTTTTTGCATACACATATTAACAACTCACATATAAAATATACACATAATAATTCTAAGTTGTTATTTTCAAATTTTTATTTTTATATTATATTTTTTAATTTTTAAACCTATATATAAATTATTAAACCTATTCATAAATTAAAACAATACAACAATAAAAATCAACTCAACTCAATATATATATATATATATATATATATATATATATATATATATATATATATATATATATATATATATATATATATATATATATATATATATATATATATATATATATATATATATATATATATATATATATATATATATATATATATATATATATATATATATATATATATATATATATATATATATATATATATATATATATATATATATATTTAAAAATTAAAATTAAAACATACCTTAATAAATTCTTACAACTTCTTGAACCTTGGCTTTGTCTTCTTCTTCCTAATTTCATCAACAACAAAAATTGAAATAAGAAATAAAACAAATATGTTAAAATATTAAACAAGACAAAAAAAGTATTGTATACCTTTAACTTTTGATTTTGGAAAGTTTAATAAAATTAGTTAGGAAGAATAGAAAATTTGGAGAGAAAGAGTAAAGATTGATGATGAGAAGAAGAAGAGAAATGGTGAAGAGGAAGGAAGGACATGAACCGGGATGGTTCTGGAATGATGCAGTTGTGATTTATAAAGGGCAATTATCGTCGTGAAAATCACAATGTAAATGTAACAGTCAAAAAATTTACCACGTGATTATCACAGCACAAACGTTTCCCCAAACATCAGATTAATTCCCATAGTTTGTGTGTCAGGCACATCAAGTCTTGCAGCAGGCTTTATGTTTGCCTCGTGATTTTCACGACACTAAAGAATTTCAAAATTTTTGAATTTTCCACCACATGAAAAGCTGGAAAATTTGGGAGAGAATATTTATTATTTAAGTTGCGTCGTGATTTACACGACACAATAATTTATAAAAAATTTTCTCTTCCGCCAACGCGAAAAAATGAACATCATTATTTTATTAATTTATATGTTTTGTGTCGTGACAATCACGACGCAACCTTCATTTTTTCCTTGTGTTATTCATGTGGCTGGAGGCAAGATTTCTTGTAGTGTTGATAAAAACATCCATTTAAAGGGAAGACCAATCGTACTATGGTGTGTCCTCCTCTATGTATTATTGGATGTGAGTTTTGATATAAATAACAAGATGAATAAGTCTATTACAGACATACTCACTCAATATACTACGAGATTAACTGATCACTAAGGATCATAAATGCTGAGACACCCTAAAAATATTTGCTTTTGTCATGGTACATTATTGAATCAAAGGTGTTAAATTACCGCATTCTTAAAAGTATACTCATTTGCTTTGCATAACTTCATTTATTATTATCCACTAAGACTTCGAGCTCCAAAACATACCTATAAAACACATTAAAGTTTTACCTTTGGTACTCAAATTTTCTTGGGTTCACGTGAGTTAACTTTTCAAGAAGGTCTGAGATTATTTCTCGTAGACCTTTTCAATTTTTCACAATAAAACGACTTAAAATTCCCAATTCTTTTACAGTGTATGCATTTATAAAAATGAGGATTCTTTTTTATTTGATCTATCCATTTATTAGATTTTCTATCTTTTATGAACCCTAATCCATTTTGGTTAAAGGAATGTCTTTGAATTGATTGGATCAACTCAAGCTTTTCTTTCCCTTAGGTAAACTTACCTAGGGTTTCATGCAAGTAAACTAATTCCTTTTTTAGAGAGACACAACTTTCACATTCTTCTCTTCAATTTATGATCTTAGTTATTTCTATCTTGAATTATTTATTGATTTCTTCAAGATATCTTAAAGACTCCTTGAGACCTAAGTTACGTTCCCCAAGTTTATCACTTTCTTTATTTAATTGAGTAGTTATTCTAAACAATTATTTGTAATATGACTTAGTTACCTTGACAATGTCTTCCTCGTCGAATGCCTTTAAGTTAACTTCATCTTCTTCGTTAGAGGAAGATTCTTTTACGATTCTCACTGAGGTTTATGTTTCTTCTCATTTTCTTCTTTCAAAGATTCCACTTGAGGATACTTCTTCTTCATAGTTTCTTACACCCGAGGTTCCTTCATTTATTGTTGAATATTTCAAAGATCGTTTAACTACTGAGTGTGTTCTTTCGAATGAGATCATTGGCGTTGTATTATAGGAGTATGGTGAAGTTGATGATTCTTCATTTTTCAAACTTGTATCTTCATATTTAAGTAATTTAATAACTCATTCTATTTTTCTATAATTTCCTTCTCTTGTTTTTTTTTTAAATTCATGAAGGTTCCCATCTTTTGATTTAAGGATTGGACTATATTTCCAATATTAACTCTTAGATATTGGTTAGTGACAAAAGTTTCAATACAACTTCTAAATTTCGAAAAATATTTAAAGATAACATCTTCATCTTCTATGCCTCATGTGTTTAACTACTCTTGTTCGATACTTGGAGAAACTCCATATATCATTTCAAGAGTATCCTACACCTCCTTAAACATAAAATATTTTTTTATCATCTAGAGACATTGTAATAAAACTTTTAGTTTTGAAATATATTTCAAATCTTCTCTTTTCTTCTTTGGTCTACTGAGAGTCGGGCTTATCTACTACTTCATCATTTACTTGATGAGTAGGATTAAATGAACCATTGATTTCCCAAAGTTCTAAGTTAATACTTTGAAGAAAAATTATAAACTTACCTTTCTAAATCTCAAACCTACTATCATTAAAAGTTGAAAACGTGTTTAAAAAAGATTCCCTTAAAGGTGTGTTCGAAGTATTCCTATTAAGATGATTAGTCCTTAAACATGAGTTAGGCTCTAATGCCAATTGTTAGACATATTACTTCACACACAAGAAGTATCAGGGGGTGAACTGTGTGTTTTATAAAAACTTATATTTGAAAATTTTTGCGGATCAAAATCAAAGTTTGAAAACATTTTTGGAAATAGGCAGCAGAAAGTAAATTGCGAAAATTATGGAGTTAAGAATAAATAGAAAAACACCGAGATACAAGTTCACTAAAAATGAGTTAGTCCTATCTCCAAGATTTAGTCTTAAGAGTATCCAATAAACTTAAGAGTTTTTAGTAGGTTAAACTCTTAAAACCCCTTTAAAAGGAAAACAAAGTTTGTGACTAACTTCCAACCAAATAGTAGACAATGACATAATTGGTGAGTATTCCTTCCAAACGGAGGATTGAAGCAGTTATTCTTTGTTTCAAACAGAAACTTGGAGCGATTAGTCTTCATGTTTTAAAACAAGATTTTACAAAGGCTAATCTTGAACATGTGGGAGCTTTTAACATTGGGTTTGTTCAAGAACCAAACCTTGGTTTTATGCCATACTAACCAAGAACCTAAGAGATTTTAACATCGGGCTTACCTCGAACCTTACCAATCTTTTAACATCGGGCTAAGCTTGAATCTAATGTTTTTATACCAGGATAACTAAGAACCTATGAGATTTTAATAGCATGTTGTTTTCGAACCTAAAAGAAGATTTGATCATACAAATCCTAAACCAAAGCTTTTCACAGTTTTATCTTCAAACCCAAATGAATAAATACCTAAATGGATGAATTGTTAAACCAAGGTAAAAATAAAACTTCCCTTGCAAAAAGACTACACTTATAGAAATACAACTTCCTCGCTTGCAAAAGGACTTTCTCGAAAACCCTACGGTTAAACTTTTAGCGAGTGAAAGTAAAAGAAATATTTTAAAGAGAGTAAGGATTAATGTGATACCGTGACAGAACTGACTGTTATACTAATTTGCATTTTTTGTTCGCAAATTCGCGGTAAGTAAGAGTCGCCACCGGATTTTCTTTTATCCAACAAAGGAAAGGGTGAAAAGAACAGAAAAAGACATTTTTTCGATATTTTCTGAGTAAGGGGGTAGATTATGGAAAGGGAAGGTCTTATAACCCTTTCCATCAGCGGTTTTCCATGGGCTCTTAGGTACTTGCTCATTTTGAAAACTGTTTGTGTTTGTGTGTTTTGAAAGATTTTGTTTGCTTTATGATAACTCTTGTATCAGTCCTCAAGAGTGTGATAAAGCGTTTTTTAAAAGAATTTTGAAAGTAGTAAGTGTGAAAAGGAAATCAGGTTTGAGCAAGTACCTAACAATTATCTACCTACTCGAAAAATGATGTTCTTTTCCTCCTACCCTTTAGATAGTGTTATCCAACTATTAGTGAGTAGGTATCCCTATCGTCGGATGTTGAGGGACTATCAAAAGGGACATTATGGTCATTGAAGGAAACATGTAAGGATATCTTAGCATTCGAAGGGACTGTCATTATATAGGCAAAATCGAGGGACAAGATCATTTCTCGTAGGCAAATCGAGGGATGTTAAGGGACCATGATCTTTATGATGACTTTTAGATTGAGGCTTTTTGCTAAGATATCCCTACGTTCGAGGGACAAGACCATTATTTTCCGAGGCAACCAAGTGAGGTATACCCTAAGGGTGAAAGTGTGCAACAATGTATTTTTACAGTTATGTTTATCTTGCAATTAGTGATCTACTGATTAATTGATTCTTGTCATGTACGCCTAAGTTACTAACAATTATATACAAGCAGGTAAGAAAATATAAAGCAAGAAATAAAAGTTCCTACGCTATTATAGGGATTTGGTGTAGATACCTAAGTAATGCACTGAAAAGTAAAATGCGAAAATGAAAACCCTAATTTAGCTATTACAAATCGGGCGCAGTTACATAAATGATAAAAAATAATCGTATGAAAAAAATAATGACGCGCAAAATTAACACGGGAAAAGTTCTAAACCCTAAAAAATCTAATTGTTTATTAAAAAAATATTTTTTGTATTTTATGAAAAAAATTTGAATTTTAACCTAATTTTCTAACTAATTTTAAATTAAGGAAAAAAGGATAAAGTTTAATTAAATTAATTAATTTGCAAAAATTAATTTATTAAGAAAAAAAACTAAGTCCTAATATTTTGTGATAAAAAAAAAGAATAAACAACATAATATAAAACTAAAAAAAAAGAATTAAAAAATTGAGAAATGGGCCTGAAGGGGGGTGTGAAACCCAAAGTGAGGTGATGCTGTTGAATTTTTGCAAAGCCCAGAAACTGATGGCCCACTGCTAGCGTGTGATCTGGTGTTGTTATGTAAGGTAAGTCCATGGTGTGCCTGCATGCTAGAGGTGCTAGATCCAGAACCATGCAGATTTGATGGCTGGATCTGAGGGTGCATGATGTGCGCCTGGGGGTGAAACATATTGGTTCTGCAAGGAATTGGTCAGAAAAATATAATATTCAAGACCTAGGAATGGAACCAAGGTCTCTCCCTTTGCCAAGCGCTCCCTCTACCATCACGCCAATTTGTCCGTTCGTTATATGAAACAAACACAAAATAATATAATCTAAATAAATGGCCATAAATTCTTTTTTTTATTTAAAACTCGTGTTTATTTCAAATGGACCAACCAGGTTGTGCCACGCCTTCATCTTCCCCACCCCTCAGTCGTCTTAGCTTATGTAATTTTACCCACGGACAGTGTTCGTCACTAAATCACCTACAAATTTCAAAAATCTCACACAGGCAATATAAATTCAATTCAAGGTCATGGATCAACTGGGTTTGATCCTCTGAGCATGATGGTACTCCTCTCATGGCTTAATTGTACATGTATCTGAAAACCCTAAATCTAAGGTAAAAACCCTAACAATGGCATATTGCCATACATGCATCAAAACAAGCAATTAATGATTCAAACATGCTCTAATCATTCATACAAGCCAGGATGCATGACCCAAATTCATTTATAATGCGCATATGATCATCATCGATTTCAAAAAAAGAAGAACAAACCGTGACCAGAATGCATGACTGTGTTAGGACGATTCTGGGAGCTTTGGCACTCGGGGATGATGCAGCTAGCTTCAGAAGGCCTCCAAGAGTTGATTGCAAGCTTCAGAATGCCTCCAAGAGTTGATTGCAAGCTTCAGAATGCCTCGACTCCTCCTCTATTTCAAAATGCGACTCACACTTTTCTTGAAAATTTGATGTTCTTGAATATAAGTTTCGTGCGGCCAATCCTTCTTTTTATGGTCTGGAAATGTTATGCATATATATATATATATATATATATATATATATATATATATATATATATATATATATATATATATATATATATATATATATATATATATATATATATATATATATATATATATATATATCTGGATGTATTAGGGTAAGAAAAGTGGACTGAATCTTGGAGATTTATGTAGAAAAGAATTGATTTGCCTTTGGAATTTTATGTTTCTTATTTAGGCCAAAACTTGCTCAAACCATTCAGACGCATTTCCTTTGCGTTTCCAGCATGTCTTGGTCTTCATTTGATGAGAAAAAGATCTTCAAATCATATCTTTCATTTTACCTATTATTTCTTTATTTAATTTTAAATTTTAAGGAATAAAAATCAAAATAAATAATAAAAAATAAAGAAATAAGGTATGAATGATCTCAGGGGTCGTGGGCTATGTTAGAAACAAGTTTCAATCATGAAAACATGGGACCATGTGGAAAAAATTCAAGTTAGGTCAATGTTGGCTTCATGCACTTTTTCAAAAATTGGTCAACTTTAGCAAGGCATATCTTTCTCAATTTTAATCCTAAAAGGGTGTTCTTAGACTTTTTAGAAAGATTAGGATGTCCTATAAACAACCATTTTGTTTTCATATCAATTGGATCTTCCATGTTCATGTATGGAGCTTTGACCCAAATGGTGTTTTTGTTGACTTTTTAAAAGGACCTATAATGTATGAACTTGTATCTTTTGATTGAGGCATTTCTTGAACTTGAGGGCTGAAGATAAGTTGTAGGGAATTGGATTCTCTTCACAATTAGCCTTGGAGGAATTTTTTTTGATAAAGTATGAGAAGATTATGCCTGGTCAAAGTTTGGTTGACTTTTCCTATAGAAACCCTAATTTGCCATTTTTGACTTTTGATGAGTTAGGAGCATTTCTTGAGGAATCATGATCAAACCTTGATCAAATGATGGATATTACTTCAAAATGTTGATGTTGACCAAAAATCTTGAAGTTTGATTGTATTTGGGCCACAATTGACTTTTGACCTAGTATAGTTGATTTCCAGGCATTTGGGCAATTGACTGAGCAAACTTGTTGTTCAAGGCATGAAATTTGGCATGGATGATCTTGAGGAAATATTAAGACAATGGAGAACATTTAGGATCCTTTGGACTCACACATCTTTCTTAAAATTGAAACCCTAGTTGAGGTTCATTGCCTTAGGAAGAGAATTTGTCTTGTCAATTCTTGGTCATCCTTGAGCAATTGAGGACCTCTAGAGGCATGCCTTGAGTGAAAATTGGATGGAAAATTTTAGGGTACAACAGCTGCCCCTGTTCAATCTTCTTAAACCTGAGGATGTAGATTGGCTAGTCTACCTTTCGTGATCTGAAAGTGGAAGATGATTGAACACTAGATTGCCCAGAAATTTGCACTCGTCTGAAATGATACTTGATTGTGTAGGTAATATCGGGAATGGGCTTACATATGCCATTTGGTGACGGTGACGGGAGATCATCGGAGATAGGATTAAAGATTCCATCCAGAGAATATGACGAAGAGTTGTCGGAGATGGGCATAAAGATGCCATTTGGGACAATGTTGATTTCATGAGATATTCCTTTGTGGGAATTCCTATGCCTGTTGTTGGGGAGGACTCTACTGAGGAATATCGGTCTTTATTCTGTATATAGAGCTTAGGAGCTTTAGTTGTCCATTACTCTACTGGGGAATCATCTCTTGACCGAAGAGACGGAAGTGAACTGCTATCTGGTCAGGATCCAGGCTTCACAGTGACTTGCTGATGATAATAAGGCTGACTGCTATCTGGTCGTATTCCAAAATTTGCAGCGACTTACTGGGGGGAATGAGATTAAACTGTTACCTAGTCATGCTCCAGGCTTTACAGTTTCTTAAACTGTAATAGAAATCAGAAAAATCTTAGTGTCGATTTAACTGAACCAGAGAAAGGTCTTTTATTAACTTTGACTGGAAAGTAAATCAGAAGAATCTTAGGGTCAATTCAATTGAACCAAATGAAAGTCTTGGGTCATCTTAAACTGGAATAGAAATCAGAGAGATCTTGGTGTTGATCTGACTGAACCAGAGAAGGGTCTTTTATTAACTTTGACTGGAAAGGAAATCAGAAGAATCTTAGGGTCGATTCAACTGAACCAGATGAAAGTCTTGGTTCATCTTCAACTGGAATAGAAATCAGAGAGATCTTGGTGTCGATCTGACTGAACCATAGAAGGTCTTTAATTAACTTTGACTGGAATGGAAATCAGAAAAATCTTGGGATCAATTCAACTGAACCAGACAAAGGTCTTGGAACATCTTCAACTGGAATAGGAATCAGAGAGATCTTAGTGTCGATCTGACTGAACAAGAGATGGCCTTTAATTAACTTTGACTGGAATGGAAATCAGAAGAATCTTAGGGTTGATTCAACTGAACCAGACAAAAGTATTGGGATATCTTCAATTGGAATAGGAATCAGAGAGATCTTAGTGTCGATACGACTGAACTAGAGAAGGTCTTTAATTAACTTTGACTGTATTGGAAATAAGAAGAATCTTAGGATTGATTCAACTTTGCCAGACAAAAGTATTGGAATATCTTCCATTGGAATAGGAATCAGAGAGATCTTAGTGTCAATCTGACTGAACCAGAGAAGGTCTTTAATTAACTTTGACTGGAATGAAAATTAGAAGAATCTTAGGATCGATTCAACTGAACTAGATAAAAGTCTTGGAATATCTTCAACTAGAATAGGAATAATAGAGATATTAGTGTCGATCTGACTAAACTAGAGAAGGTCTTTAATTCACTTTGACTGGAATGGAAATCAGAAGAATCTTAGCATTGATTCAACTGAACCAGACAAATGTCTTGGAATATCTTCAACTGGAATAGAAATCAGAGAGATCTTAGTGTCGATCTGACTGAACCAGAGAAGGTCTTTAGTTAACTTTGAGCGGAATGGAAATCAAAATAATCTTAGGATCAATTCAACTGAACCATACAAAAGTCTTGGGATATCTTACACTGGAATAAGAATCAGAGAGATCTTAGTGTCGATCTGACTGAACCAGAGAAGGGTCTTTAATTAACTTTGACTGGAATGGAAATCAGAAGAATCTTAGTATCGATTCAACTGAACCAGAAAAAAGTCTTGGAATATCTTAAACTAGAATAGAAATTAGAGAGATCTTAGTGTCGATCCAACTGAATCAGAGAAGGTTTTTTAAGAACGCCTTTCTGAGAAAAATGTTGAAATAGCCCTTCATTAGACGTAGCTTTTGAGAAGACTACCGGGTCACGTAAGTAGTCAATAATGTTTATTGATTTGGTCTTTCCTGAAAATGGTATAGAGTTAGTCATATGCAATATCATGATGTATTAAATGCATTATGATGATGGTCTCAAAATAAATGAGATCATTTTGTATGTTATGTGTATGCGCGTGCCATGATGTATGAATATGGAATGTTATTGAGATATTTCTTATTCTGGGAAAATAAATCCTGGGCTGCTGCTGAAGAGTATTATGAAGACGAATCCTTCGTTTCTGCTGAGGATGATGAATGGGTATGATTTTCCGGGGATTTCCTCTTTCTGTTTGAGGATATTCTGTTGGGGATTGACTCTGCTTGAGAATAACTCTGTGGAGGGATAATGTTTTGTTGGAAGATTATGGTGATGTAGAGAAATAAACTCCGTTGGGGCATGAACTTACGTTGTTTGAGAAATAAACTCTACCGGGGAGGAGGTTTTATAAACTATTTGAAATTATAAAACTCGGCTAGGGAATATAGATTTCACCTGGAGAAGGTAATCCCTGCTTGGGGGGGGGGCAAGAGATCAAAACTCTGGTTGTTTCTGCTTTGTGGGGAATATAGACGTCACGGGATCGTATGTAACGGAGACTTCATTTCAAACTGTATCTGCCCTTGTACCTGTTGGACGGAGTAATTGTCCGTACATGAATGGTTTTTTAGACTTTACCCCGTTCCTTAAAATCATTAGCAATTGTCTTTCTGTTTCTTATGCAAGTATTTGTAAATAGTAATCATATTCAAATGCATATGTCAAAAATAATCATTGGACATTTTTTTAAAATAAGACATAAAAATAGAAAAAAAATAGTTGTTTACTTTCAAAGAAATGATTTATATTGATTTTTTGAAGTTCGCCTATAACAGGAATTTTGTACAAAGAGGATGACGTTCTAGCAGAAGAACGCAACCGTAAAGAGTGAACTATACAAAATAGTGTACAAAGAGAAGAAAACAACTACGCGTAACAATCCCATTGAGTTTTAATTCTGCTATTGCCCTTATGCCTTTGAGCGTCTCATCACTTTGCTACTCGTCCGAAGCTTACTGGATTGATCGGTACCATTTGAGCTTGGCAGTTGATACTGAAGTCTGGTCGCAAGGTGATCCAATGGGACATAGTGATACGCTTCAAATCCCTAACTTTTTCCTGGACCGCCCTTTCGGGTTTTCAGTCCACCGAGATACCCTTTTTTGCCCAAGCCGCCTTTACAGGTTTTCGACTTGCCGGGTGTACAAATTGTTTTTTGTTTTTATCCCTAACTTTTGCCCGAATCCTTTTGGTTCGCCGGTAGGCCCTTATTTTTGCCTAAGCCAGTCAACCTAGCGGGTCTTTATTTACGTGTAGTATCTTTTCACTATGTCCGTATTAACAGGGTGAGGAAGGTCGTCACCATCCATGGTGGTCAGAATCATGGCTCCACCGGAAAATATGCTTTTGATCACAAATGGCCCTTCGTATGTGGGAGTCCATTTTCCCCTGGGATCACCTTGTGGAAGTATGATGCGCTAGATTAACAGATCACCCACTTGATATACTTGACGTCTTACCTTTTTGTTGAAAGCCTTGATCATTCGTTTTTGATATATTTGACCATGACAGACAGTAGTAAGCCTTTTCTCATCAATCAGATTTAGTTTATCATGTCGAGTCTGGATCCAATCATCTTCGTTCAAGCCTGCATCCTTTATGATCCTCGAAGAAGGGATCTGGACCTCGATAGGCAAGACGGCCTCTACACCATACACCAATGAATAAGGTGTTTCCCCTGTTGACGTACGTGTTGAGGTGCGGTAACCATGAAGATAAAATGGTGACATCTCATGCTAGTCTTTGTATGTCACTATCATCTTCTGTATGATTTTGTTAATATTCTTGTTAGCAGTTTCAACAACGCCGTTCATCTTCGGCCGGTAAGGGGAAGAATTATGGTGCTGGATCTTGAATTGTTTACAAAGTTCGCTGATCATTATATTGTTGAGATTTGTACCATTGTCTATGATGATTCTCTCTGGCACACCATACCGAAAAATCAGGTTATGCTTGATAAATCGCGCCACAACATTCTTGGTAACAGTAGCAAAAGAAGAAACCTCGACCCACTTCGTGAAGTAATCAATGGCAACTAGGATGAAGCGATGACCATTGGAAGTGGTAGGTCTAATCTCTCCGATCATGTCAATGCCCCACATTGCAAAAGGGCAAGGGGGCCATCAAGACATTAAAAGGAACCAGAGGTACATGTACTTTATCAGTGTAGACCTGGCATTTGTGACAAGTTCGGGAATGCTGATAACAGTCTGCTTCCATAGTGGACCAATAGTATCCTGCCCTGTAGGGTCTTTTTAGCCATGGTGTGTCCACTAGAATGGGTGTCAAAGGTACCTTCGTGTAAATCTGTCATAATCCTCTTTTCGTTGCTCTTGTCTATGCACCAAAGTAACGTAGGGTCATGGTTGTTCTTGTAGAGGATTCCATTACTGAGGAAGAACTTTGCGGAGAACCTTCTCAGAAACTTATTATCATTGACAGATGCCCCCTCGGGATATTCTTGAGCCTCAAGATACATTTTCACTTCATGAAACCAAGGTTTGTGTTCTACCTCTTCAGTGTTAATCTCATAGAAGTATGCTGGTTCATCCAACCTTTTGATAGTGATCTGGGGAGCCTCGTTGTCCCACTTGACCTTGAACATAGATGACATAGTATCTAGCGCATCCGCTAACATGTTCTCTTCTCGTGGAAAATGTTCAAAGGAGACCTCTTCAAAGTGTGGAAGCAATGTCAACACATGTTCTCTGTAAGGGATGAGATTTTGGTGCTTCGTGTCCCACTCACCTTTGATTTGGCTTATTACCAAGGCTGAATCCCCGAAAACGCTCAAGAATGTGATCCTCAGGTCGATAGCAGCTTTTAGACCCATGATGCATGCTTCATACTCCGCCATGTTGTTGGTACAGTTAAAACATAATTAGATGGTGAAAGGAGTATGATAGGCCTCGGGGGATATAATTACAGCTCTGATGTCGTTGCCGAGTGTGTTAGAGGCTCCATCGAAAACCATAGTCCATCGGGATCCTTCCTCAGGTCCTTCATCCGGTCCAAGTTCTTCATAGTCAGTCACTAGCATAATATTATCATCCGGGAACTCAAAATTCATCAACTGGTAGTCATCCACGACCTAATGAGCCAAATGATCAGCTATTACACTTCCCTTGATTGCTTTATGAGTCGTGTATTGGATGTTGTATTCGGTCAAGATCATTTGCCATCTTTCTATTCTTCCGGAGAGAGTGGGCTTCTCGAAGATGTACTTTATCGGATCCATCTTAGATATCAACAAGGTAGTGTGGGTTAACATATACTGTCTCAGTCAGCGAGCAGCCCATGCCAAAACACAACAAGTTTTCTCGAGCAGTGAGTATCTTGTTTCATAGTCGGTAAACTTTTTTCTAAGGTAGTATATCACATGCTCTTTTCGACCAGACTCGTCATGCCGCCCTAGCACACACCCTATTGAATTATCTAACACTGTTAAGTACATTATCAAAGGTCTTCATTCAATTGGAGGCATTAGAATTGGAGGCTCTTGAAGGTATTCTTTGATTCTTTCGAAGGTAGTCTGACATTCGTCATTCCACTTTACCACTTGATCTTTCTTCAGGAGTTTGAAGATGGGCTCACAAGTAGCAGTTAAATGGGAAATGAACCTGGCAATGTAATTTAGGCGTCCCAAGAAACCTATAACTTCTTTCTCCGTGCGAGGAGCCAGCATCTCTTATATAGCCTTTACCTTTGCAGGGTCTACCTGAATACCCTTATCGCTAATAATGAAACCGATAAGTTTACCAGACCTTACCCCGAAGGTGCACTTATTTGGATTCAGTCTCAACTTGTATGTCTTCAACCTATCAAATAGCTTTTGTAGATGATCAAGGTGCTCTTCCTCAGTTTGAGATCGGGCTATCATGTCATCAACGTAGACCTCTATCTCATGGTGAATCATGTCATGGAACAAAGCTACCATGGTTGGATGATAAGTTTCCCCAGAGTTACTCAACCCAAATGGCATCACTTTATAGTAGAAAGTGCCCCATTGTGTGACGAAGGTTGTTTTTTCCATGTCTTCAGGTGCCATCTTAATCTGATAGTAGCCAGAGAAACCGTTCATGAAGGAAAAGACCTTGTGTTGCACGGTGTTTTCAACCAGAATGTCAATGTAGAGAAGCGGAAGTCATCCTTGGGGCTTGCCCTGTTCAAATCTCAGTAGTCCACACACATCCATACCTTGTCGTCCTTTTTAGGCAGCGAGACTACATTAGCAACCCATTGGGGATAAGAGGTGACAGAAAGAACCCAGGGTTGAACTGCTTCATAACTTCTGCTTTGATCTTCTCCGATATTTCAGGGCGCATACGACATACCTTCTGCTTTACCAGAGGGAAATCTTCTTTAGTTGGTAGACGATGCACCACGATATCCGTGTCTAGTCCTGGCATGTCTTCATATGACTAGGAAAAGATCTCGACATAATCATGCAACATTTGTAGCAACCGCTGTTTGACACTAAGCTCCAAATTCGCGCCTATCTTGACTTCTTTTTTGTCCTCTTTTGTGCCCAAGTTTATTGTCTCATCTGGCTCTTCATGAGGCTGTATATCCCTTTCTTCCTGCTGTAACAACCTAACAAGCTCTCCCGGTACCTCACAATCTTCCTCACCTTCGTCCTCGGCTTGGTTGATCGGATTTTCAAAGTCATAACTGGAAATAGAAAAATTGTTATCGATGGGATCCAGAATGGATATGGATCTGCAGTTTGATACGTAAGTGTGTGTAAGAGCATAGCTGTATAGACAAAGTAAAAGCAGAAAAGAAAAACAAAGAGTCCAAAATTTGTATGCATAAACGTCCAATGCTTTATTAATGCCATATGTAATTGAAACATGATAACCCTCACAAATAAACCATTGTGCCCCGGGTAAGACACATGGCCAAAGAGTTTATATTGTTTATTACATATCCCAAAAACAAGAAAGACAATTACTTTTGAATAAAAGTAATTGGTGCAAAGTCCTTTGTTGTCCAGTTACTAGGTCCAGCGTTGGTAGTAGGGAAGATCCAGCCATCCACATCATCATCACCATCACTGTCTTCTAAGGCGTAGACCCCATGATTTCTAATGCGTAGGGGAGTTCTTCCAGCACAAGTGCTTCGAATAGCCCTTTGAGCCCTTGAAGAGAAACCCAAACCAAATTTATCAGACTTGTATGGAATATCAGGGAGTTGGCCGCAGATGGTAGACCCACCTTCTTCAATAATTGCTTTTACATCCTTGACAGAAGCCATCTTCAAGGAAGGTCTGGTGATATTTGTCAGATTGGTGACAACTTCAGTTGCGACCATAGTTTGAGGTACCTCTTCAAAGTTCTGACATGGAGTCTCGATGAACTCACCATCCATTTATACATATCTGAAGGAACTCAAGTGACTTACCATGTATTCTTCTTCACTGTGAACCGTAACAATTCTTCCTTTTACTGGGTACTTCATCATCTGATGCAGGGTAGACGTGATAGCTCTCGTCCCATGGATCCAATGGCGACCCAACAAACAAGAATAAGACGGTCTGATATCCATCACATAAAAGATGGAGTCAAAGGTCTGAGAACCCACTTTGATGGGGATGTCCACCCCCCGTGCACCATTCTTTTCGAACCATCGAAAGCCCTCACTACTATGTTGCTGGGTTTCAAGGTTCAACCTTCACAGTCTAGTCTATCTAGAGCCTTCAACAGAGACATGGGCCAAAATAGTGCCCCTGCATTCAACGGAGACATGTAGCGCATCATTATGTTTTCTCCCTCTGGGTGTCAGAGCAGCATCAGAGAAACCTAAACTGTTATTAGCCGTCAAACTGGCCACACAATTTTAAATTGGTCAGCAGAGGTTTCTTGTGGCACATGGGCAGTTTTTAGGAACTTCACCAAAGCCTTCGCATGAGCTTCGGAGCATAATAATAAGGCTAGCATAGAAATTTTTGAACGGGTCTGCCCCAGCTGCTCGACCACATTGTAGTCGCTCTTCTTGATAATCTTCTAAATTTATTCCATTTCCTTCTGTGAAGCCTCTGGGATAACTTCTGAATGCGCCCTTGTCTGGACAGACTCAATCAATATGTCTTTTCCCCGAGTCTCGACCGACTCGGTGATAGGGGTGTCAACAGGGGTAATCACAGGAATTGTAGTAGTAGTATCAACAGGAATAACAGTAGGGATGATCACAAGACCAGTAACAGCTTTCGGAGGAGAAATCTCAGGGGAAAACACTCTTCCATTTCTTGTTATTTTGCTGGTTCCAACAATGTTTCCAATGTCAGGATCAACATTTTTAGAAACCCGGTCTTCAATAGCCAGCGGGTCTTGTTTGACACCGTGGTAGTAGACGTTACCCCCATAGTTCCAGGGAACAGTTTTGTCCTAGGAGTATGGGATTGGCCCTGACATAGTGATAATCAGTGGAGCTAACTTCATAGCAGATGTAATCCTGACGGGTCTTTTGGTTGAGACCTTGGGAGGATTTGCGGAAATGGTTATTATTGAAACATCCTTTCAAGAAATAGTCAGAACAGGAGTCTTCTCAAACAAAATCTCTCTATCATCCATCAGGCGCTGAACACCTGCCTTCAACAAATGACAACCAGTCGATAGAGATAAACAGAAGTGGAAACCTTCACCACCGCCCGGAAATAAACCGACTTTCAATAAGTTCCACTTAATGGTCATAAGAGGAGTAACAAGTTCCTCAACAGAAGTAACAAACACATCATCTTTAACAGAATTAACACCACGGTCGTGCTTGGGCATAGGAACAATGATAACATTGGGAATCTCAGGGGCGTCAAATTCAATTTACTTCACCTCAAGAAGGTATTTCACCTTGTTTTTCAAAGCCCAGTAGTCATTTGTATCATGACTTGGACTTTCCGAATGGTATGCACAACGAGCATTTGGATTATAGCGGGTAGAGGAAGTGTTGGGATTCTTCAGAGCTTCCCGCAAGGTTACCAGATTAGATTTCAGCAAATGTGGCAAGACTTGAGACATATTCATATTTATTCGAGTAAGTTGTCTTACTGGCCTTTCTGCTCTAGGTTGATTATTCCTTTGTTGAATATGTGCAGGTTTAGAGATCATGACAGCCCCTACCGCTGGACGGCGTTCAGTTCTGTCCTGACTCCTTTGGCTATATGTGGCACTAACTTACTTCTTCCTAAAAAATGGCTTCCTTACTGTGCTGGAGGATGCATCCTTTTGAATCTTACCACTCCTAATTCCAGCTTCCACTTTTTCTCTTATAAGAATCAATTCAGTAAAGCCGGTTGAGGAACTTCCAATCAGATGATTGAAAAATGGACCAGACAGGGTACCCAGAAACATATCCACTAACTTCCTATCAGACAGGGGGGTTGGACTCTTTGTTCTAGGTCCTTCCACTTCTAAGCATGGTCTTTAAAGCCCTCGCTCGAACCCATAGACATACTTTGGAGTTGCATACGGGTGGGAGCAAGGTCTTCATTATACTGATACTGCTTGTAGAAAGTAGCAGCCAAGTCTTCCCAATTATGGATGTTGGTCCTTTTTAGCTGGTAGAACCACTCTAGTTGTGTTTCGGAAAAACTATCTTGAAAGAAGTGGGCCCATAAGTCATTGTCAGCAGTGTGAGGCTGTATCTTCCTCACATAAGATCAGAGGTACATCTTGGGACATGACACCCCATCATATTTGGAAAATACTGGAACCTTGAACTTTTGTGGGAAGACAACCCCAGAGACCAAACCTATCTCTTCAAAATCCATCCCAGGCACCTTCGAGATTTCCATGGCACTCAGACGTTCTTCCAGCTGTTTGTACTTTTTGTCGGTCGGAGGATACTTCTCCTCATTGTAATCAGTCTCATTATCAAATTCCCTTAGACTGGGGTCTTCCTCCCTTGTCTCCCCCTCTTGATTATCTCCTTCTTTTGATGAAGATGTTAGCTCAACCACTTGCCTTAGTGGTCCTTTGAACCTCCTTCCCAGGTTCACCACACCAGCTATCTTCCTTGGCTTCTTAGTCTTGTCTTTTACAATTAGGGATTTCAGTTCCTCTTGCCCCTTGGCCAAAGCCATGATCATCTGTTGAAACTGAGCATTCTGAGTCTGTAGATCCTTCACTGTTTGTTCTAGAGCCATTGCTGAAATAAACATCGAAGAGGATGAGAAACCTGTTATGAAACCTGTTTATGCAATGATATGTATGATATATGTATGCAATGTTTTCAAGGATTTCTAAGACTCAAATTTGCTTAAACAAAAAGACAACAAACGTTAATTGTATTAAGATGTCTTATTGATCACCACAATGCCTCTTGGGCTTACAAGGGAAGTAACAAGGCAAAAGTAAAAACTCTCCAAGCCAAAGAGGACTCAAGCTTCCCACAGGCACATCCTCTTAGGTGCAATGTAAGCTTTTATACTCTTCTCCTCGTGAAGTAACCTGTGAGCTCTAAAACCTTTTTCTCGCTGGCTTAGAATTGGGTTTCAAAAGTGTCTCGTTCTTCTTTGAGTTAGATCCAGGACCTCCGTAACTCCTCAAGATTAGTTGGCATGTCAGGATGAAGAACAACGTAAGGAGTGTCTCCCTCTGCAATTGGCTCCATAATCACAGGTAAGATGGTGGGGTAAGGCATCATAAGACATTGAGCCCGCGCTTGCACCTATTTGAGGTATGGCTCAAGAGGGATGAAGTTCTTGTGCCCCAGTGTCTTGCTATCAACTCTGTTTATCATTCCCCAAGCTCGAATGAAACTCTTACGATAACCCTGAACATCATTGTCAAAGTCAAATGTGATTCCTTGGACGAGTGTGTCATGAGGACCATCCCTTCTAGCATAGCCAAACTGTCATAACTCCAAACAAGGATTATAAGTGATTCCTCCCCTAATGCCTAAGATAGGGACATTAGGGAATTCCCCACAGCGATCAATGATGGTAACATTCTCCGAGGATTGCGAACACCAATGAATATCCAAATGTATAAGGGACACCAACCTATGAGACCATCTCATACCCTGATCATTTCTCAAAATAGACCGAGGTAGGTGTGAAATAAACCACCTAGCCAATAGAGGAGTGCAACACAGAAGGGTCCCTCTTCTATTCAGAGTACGAGTATGAAGAGA
Source organism: Vicia faba (assembly GCA_948472305.1). Taxonomy (NCBI): domain Eukaryota; kingdom Viridiplantae; phylum Streptophyta; class Magnoliopsida; order Fabales; family Fabaceae; genus Vicia; species Vicia faba. The sequence goes on from OX451738.1 coordinate 894,649,075, forward strand.
GTGTAGAATATCCCCAAGTAAAGTAGGCACTGGATTATGCGGAAAAAAAACCTTAACCGCATTCACATTTATGAGTTGGTCTGTGTTAGGGAATAATATCATCCCATAGATGAGAAGGTCCAAGACCTCTTCAAAATCTTGTAGATCTAGATTATCCCAAAAATAGTGAGCTTTCTCCAATAGAAACTTAGCTGGAAATCCTTGGACACTTCTTCTGGTTTCCCAACTTGCCACTACATTAGACCGTTGTAAAGATAGAGCTTGAGCAATATCCTCAGGCTTTGGGTCTCTTTTTGTACCGTTGAACGGTAGATGATTAAGGATAGGTACCCCAAATAACTGAGAAAACTCCTCCATACTAGGCACTAGCTGGTAATAAGGGAAAGTGAAGAAGTGATGTAACAGGTCAAAGAACTGAAAGAGCACCTTTAACATCTCTTCATCAGAGTTTGTAGTGACCAAGTTGAGAAGCCGACCATGTTTTTCAGTGAAGGGAGAACTTTCAGGAATCCTTGATGCTAAGTCCTTGAGTTGCGGAGGTACTTTCACAAGGTTGATTTGGATAGTGTTCCTGCGAGCGGATGGCATGTCCTACAAAACAAAACAAATATAATCCCTAGAAAATACTTGAAATAGTTAGTATGATATGCCATGTTATGATGTCATGATTATGCTAAGAAATCACATATACAACAAGCACAAGCAAATCAAAACTGTAGGTTTAAGGCTTGCATGGGTTTTAAGTTCATACCCTCTTCGTTCGATAGGCGACTGACTCGCAACCAAACAAAACTCAAGAGTCAAATCTCAATGAGTGTAGCATCGAGTATCTGCCGACTTTGGGAATACACCAAAGAAGGCCATCTCACTACGTCCTAATGGCCAACTTGTTCAATTATAGGTTCTAAGGTCAGTTGACGCTTCATGACACCATGCAGGGGCCCTGTATTCTCCTTGATTAAATCAAGGGCTACCGATACCAACCAAAGTGTCTCATCAATGTAGCTGCCGCTTCAACTGTGTCAGTATACCCCGCACAGTTTCCACGATCTATTGCTACTTACCTAAAAGGTTTCCCTAGATCCGGGTGTAGGATCTATAGTAACCCAAACAATACCCTTAAAAATAAAACAATCAAAACAAGAAAAAGAAGCAATTTTAAAAATGATTTAGACCTTAAGGTAAACCCCACTTTCTAATTTCCCCAGCAGTGTCGCCAATTTTGTGATACGGTGGCAGAACCGACTGTTATACTGATTTATGTTTTTTGTTCGAGAATGTCGCGGTAAGCAAGAGTCGCCACCGACTTTTCTTTTATCCAAAAAAGGAAAGGGTTAAAAGAACATAAAAAGACCTTTTTCAAGATTTTCTGAGTAAGGGGGTAGATTATGGAAATGGAAGGTGTTAGCACCCTTTCCATCCGTGGTTTTCCACAAGCTCTTAGGTACTTGCTCATTTTGAAAACTGTTTGTGTTTATGTGTTTTGAAATTTTTTTTTTGCTTTATGATAACTCTTATATTAGTCTTCAAGAGTGTGATAAAGCGTTTTTGAAAAGAATTTTGAAAGTAGTAAGTGTGAAAGGGAAATCAAGTTTGAGAAAATACCTAAAAGTTATCTACCTACTCGAAAAAGGATGCTCTTTTCCTCCTACTCTTTAGATAATGCTATCCCACTATTAGTGAGTAGGTAGCCCTATCGTCGGATGTTGAAGGACTATCGAAAGGGACGTTATGGTTATTGAAGGAAACATGTAAGGATATCTTAGCATTCGAATGGACTGTCATCATATAGGCAAAATCGAGGGACAAGATCATTTCTCGTAGGAAACTCGAGGGATGTTAAGGGGCCATGATCTTTATGATGACTTATAGATTGAGGGTTTTTGATAAGATATCCCTACGTTCGAGGGACATGACCATTATTTTTCGAGGCAACCAAGTGAGGTATACCCTAAGGGTGCAAGTGTGCAACAATGTGTTTTTTCAGTTATGTTTATCTTGCAATTAATGATCTACTGATTAATTGATTCTTGTCATGCACGCCTCAGTTACTAACAATTATATACAAGCAAGTAAGAAAATATAATGCGAGAAATAAAAGTTCCTACGCTATTACAGGGCTTTGGTGTAGATAAATAAGTAATGGACTGAAATGTAAAATGCGAAAATGAAAACCCTAATCTAGCTATTAAAAACCAGACGAAGTTACATAAATGATAAAAAATAATCGTATGAAAAAATAATGATGCGCAAACTTAAGACGGGAAAAGTTTTAAACCCTAAAAAATCTAATTGTTTATTAAATTTTTTTTCTTTCTATTTTATGAAAAAAATTGAATTTTAACCTAATTTTCTAACTAATTTTAAATTAAGGAAAAAAGGTTAAAGTTTAATTAAATTAATTTTCAAAAATTAATTTATTAAGAAAAAAAAACTAAGTCCTAATTTTTTTTGTGGTGATTTTCTGATTTTTTGTGATAAAAAAAATGAATAAACAACATAATATAAAACTAAAAAAAAGAATTAAAAAAATTGAGAAATGGGCCTGAAGGGGGGTGTGAAACCCAAAGTGGGGTGATGCTGTAGAATTTTTGCAAAGCCCAGAAACTGATGGCCCACTGCTAGTGTGTGATCTGGTGTTGTTGTGTAAGGCAAGTCCATGGTGTGCCTGCATGCTAGAGGCGCTAGATCCAGAACCATGCAAATTTGATGGTTGGATTTGAGGGTGCATGATGCATGCCTGGGGGTGAAACATATTAGATCTACAAGGAATTGATCAGAAAAATATAATATTCAAGACCTCGGAATCGAACCCAAGTCTCCCCCTTTGCCAAGCGCTCCCTCTATCATCGCGCCAATCTGTCCATTCGTTATATGAAACAAACACAAAATAATATAATACAAATAAATGGCCAGAAATTCTTTTTTTTTTAAAATGCGCGCTTGTTTCAAATGGGCCAACCAGGCTGTGCCATGCCTTCATCTTCCTCACCCCTCTGTCGTCTTAGCTTATGAACTTTTACCCACGGACAATGCCCGTCACTAAATCACCTGCAAATTTCAAAAATCTCACATAAGAAATATAAATTCAATTTAAGGTCATGGATCAATTGGGTTTGATCTTTTAAGCATGATGGTACTCCTCTTATGGCTTAATTGTACCTGTATCTGAAAACCCTAAATCCAAGGTAAAAACCCTAACAATGACATATTTTCATACGTGCATCAAAACAAGCAATTACTGATTCAAACATGCTCTAATCATTCATACAAGCCATAATGCATGACGCAAATTCATTTATAATGTGCATATGATCATAATCGATTTCAAAAAAAGAAGAACAAATTGTGACTGTGTTAGCACAATTCTGGGAGCTTTGGCACTTGGGGGATGATGCAACTAGCTTCAGAAGGCCTCTAGGAGTTGATTGCAAGCTTCAGAATGCCTTGACTCCTTCTCTATTTCAAAATCCGACTCACACTTTTCATGAAAATGTTGAGTTCTTGAATATCAGTTTCGTGCGGCCAATCCTTCTTTTTATGGTTTGGCAATGTTATGCATATATATCTGGATGTATTAGGGTAATAAAACTGGATTGGATCTTGGATATTTATGTAGAAAAGATTTGATTTTCCTTTGGAATTTTATGTTTCTTATTTTGGCCAAAGCTTGGTCAAACCATTCTGTGATCGGTGGGAATAGAACTGACTGTTTTTTAGCTGGTTTCGCGAAATGTCGCGGTAAGCAAGAGTCGCCACCGTCTTTTATGTTCTCCAACATGGAAAGGACAAAAGCACAGCAAAATTCCTTATTCGAGATGTTTCTCGGTTCGGGAGGTAGATTTATAGAAAGGGAAGGTATTAGCACCCTTTCTATCCGTGGTTATCCACAGGCTCTTAGGTACTTGCTCTTATGTTTTGAAAAATTGTTTGCTTTTCAAGTGTGTGAAGGTTTTGAAAAATTTTCGTTTGAAAAATTTCTAAGTAACTCTTGTATCAATCCTCAAGAGTGTATGAAAAATTTGTTTGAAAACCTTTTGAAAGTGTAGGTGCGAAAAGTATTTTGTTTGTTTGAAAAGAGCAAGTACTTAATGAGTCATCTACCTACCCTAAGGAATTAAGCTGTGTAAGAGTCCTTTAGATAGTGCTATCCCACCATTGAGAGGTAGGTAGCACCATCGTTGGAGTTGTTCAGGTCAAATATGATTATCGGGACAGTGTGGTCACCGAAGCAACGGTAGGACACCTTAGAAGTAACCCTAATATCCTAGATCCTTTTTTATCCGAGGCAACCGTTTCGAGGAAACTGGATCTTTAGACAAAGGGCGACCTCTAAAACACCCTATACTTAACGACCACGTTCGAGGCAACCAGTGAGGCGTACCCTAGAAGTGGCATGTGCATGTGTGTTCAATTTCAGTTTATGTTTGTCTTGTACATGTTATTTGTGAGCTACAGATTAGTTTTATTTACATACATTCTTTCATGCATTTAACAGTTAGGAATGCGGAAAAATAAATTGCAGAAAGATAAATTATACGCTATTACAAGGCACGAGTCTATACATCGCCAAAAAAACAAAGACCCGTTTTGGTAAATAAGTACGAGAAATTAAATAAAGCGGTAAAAACCTATTTAACTATTACATATCTGGAGACAGTTACATAAATAATCAAAATAAAATACGCGCGAATAGAAATTAAATCGGGAAGTCTATAGGGTGTTGACCCCTTTTAAGAAAAGAAAATGAATTTTTTGTCCTTTTTTGTAATTAAAATGAAATTAAAACTAACTAATGACTAATTAATTAATTTAATTAAAAGAAAAATGTTTTTTGTGTTTTTATGTTTTTAATGAAATAAAATAAAAGGAAATAAAATTAAAAGTTAATAAAAACCTAGTTCTAAATTTATTTTAGTTATTAAGAAAAAAGGTTAAAGTTGCCTAATTAAAATTAACTCAATTTATTAGTATTTATTTACAAAAATAAAATGAAATTAATAATAATAATAATATTAGTTCTTTTATGATTTTTTTTATAAAAATATTAATTATGTTAATAGTTAATAAAAGGGAAAAAAATAAAAATAAGACAAATAAAATATAAAATGACAAAATAAAATTGCAAACCCAAGGGGGGGATATGGGCCAGAATTAGGAGTGTTAATGGAATTGTGAGGCCCATTTGCACAAAGCCCGTTGACTTTGGGAATTGAGTGGGGCGCTGGTTGACCAGGAGTATGGTGTGCTCCCTCTCTTGGCCGTTGGATCTGCTTCTGAGGGACACTTGGCAAGCTGGGATGTGAGGTTTATGGTGAGTTGCTTCACGTGGCCTGCATAAGATCATATTTGGAAAAAATTCAACAAGCCTTTGGGGGACCTGGGGATCGAACCCAGGTCCCAACGAATACCAAGCGCGTTGCCAGCCACTGCACCAATTTGTTTTAGTCATCAATAAAATAAACGAAAATTAATATATGCAATACTCAATCCCAATGCTGCAAAACTAAAAGCACGCGCATATTATTCGAATGGACTAATGGGATGCAAACACGTCACCTTCTTCTTCCCTGAAACTGCAAGAAATAGAGTTAGATAGCGGGAGTTTTAAACCCCCACAACCTGCAATATTGAAAAATAACGAATAGGCGTAGGTGCAAGATAAATTGGGCGCGAGGTATGTTTTGTATTTGTCTCATCAAGCCGGTTTCAACCATGGGTCTTAGATGTTCTGGTTTTACAGTATGGGAAAAGCCCCAAATCAAAAGCTCTGAAACCCTAGGATTCGTTAATGGTGGTTTTGATTCCAGGGCATTACAACGCAATTGAATTGTACCAACAGCTTCGCCTGTGTTCTATAAACACAAAACAAACAATGAAAGATGTCAAAAATGCATGAATTGATGGTTATGATTTTGAAAAAAGAAGGTAAACCGTATGATTGTGTAGCACGAGTTCTTGAGTGTTAGGACTTGTTTATGATTGCAAATCGTTCTTGGGAGTGCTGGGAATGTGTTTGGATCAAAAGAAGGGTTTGAATTATGCTGGAATATGGATTTCAGTTTGTGACTTTTCTTTGGAATTTTTGAATTTTGTTTTGCTCTCTCAGAGGTTTCTAGGCCGTGCTTGAGGTATGAGAGGCTTGCATATATGTCTATGAATGTAATCAAATGACTTTAGGAGCCTTAAAACCAATGCAATGATGTTTGAGATTTTTCCATAACCACCATTAAAGAAACTTGCCATTTTTGTTCAAAATTTGAATTTCATGCTCATAATAGGCTTGGCACGAATTTGGTATGTGACTTATGAGGCATCAAGGTCATTCAAACCACAAGATATCCTTTGATTAATTTTTTTGATTTTTATTTGAATTTTATGGATTTAAAATGAATTAAATCAATAAAATTAAATAAAAATAGAAAAATTAATTTTTTAATCTTGAAATAAATCATGGGACACGTGGGTGGCATGGCAAAGCTGAATCAAGTGGGAAAAGTGGGCCCTTTTGTCAAAAATTGAAGTTTAAAGGCTAGTTGACTTTTGCCATTTCACAAAAATTTCCCAACTTCTCCAATGCATATCTTGCTCAATTTTTTATCATATGAACATGTTCTTGGACATTTTGGAAAGGTCTTGAAGTCCTCTAACCAATTCCTTTGGTCCCATGTCATTTGAATTTATCAATCTCAAGTTATGGTCTTTGACTTAAAATGCCTTTTTGTTGACTTTTGAAAATGACCTATAATGTTGAAATTAATAACTTTTTGTGAGAGCATTTCTTGGACTTGGAATGTGAGGATGAGTTGTAGGAAATGTCCTCCCCTTCAATATGAGCATTGGATGGGATTTTTCTGATGAACCATGAAAAAGTTATGCCTTGGTCAAGTTACAGTTGACTTTTCAACTGTCCAAAAATGAAAACTTTTGCATCTTGATGATTTTTGAGCCATGCTTGTGGAATCATGATCAAGGCTTGATCAAATGATGATTGTGGCCTCAAAATAAGATGTTGACCAAAATTTTTTACATTTGACTGCCAAATGACCATTTTACCCCTACAGTTGATTGTGGAGCAATTAGGGTTTTTGACTGTGCAACTTGATGTTGTGAGTCTTGCAAATTGACATGGGGATGCTTGACAATGTGTATAGGAATATGTGACTTGATTGAGCCCTTGAAAACCTCAACTCCTTTGCAAGAACCCAAACCCTAATTTTGACTTGCTTAGGAGGATGCTTGACTGTGTAGCCCTTGAGTAGACTTTGAGCAAATTGAAATGATGTTTGTCCCAACTTTGAAGAATATAGGAGGGAAAATTTGGGGTACAACAATTTCCCCTGTTCAATCTTCTTAGACCTGAGGATGTAGATTGGCTTGCGTGCCTTTCGTGATCCGAGGGTGGAAGATGATTGAACACTAGAGTGCCCAGAAATTTGCACTCACATAGCAGAGTATCAGCAGTGTGGTGGCGGGAATGGGCTTACAGATGCCATTTGGAGAGATGGTGGATAGGAGGATAGGCTTATAGATGCCATCTGGAGATGTGACAGAACCTTGTCGAGAATGGGCTTATAGATGCCATTTGGAAGTGTAACGTATATTTGTGGAGATGGGCTTATAGATGCCATTGGGAGTGTCGATCGCGTAAGAGATTCCTTAGCGAGAACTTGCGTACTTGAGAAAGAAAGATAATTTCCTGGCCTGTTACAGGTGTTGATCTTCAAACTCTTCATGTAGATATGCCCTGGCTGGATACAGGTGTCGAATCTACAATTGGTTGCTCACAGATGTGCCCTGGCTAGATACAGGAATCGAATCCGGAACTTCAAAAGGTTGCTTACAGACGTTCCCTGGCTGGATACAGGAATTGAATCTTCAAACAATCATCTGCAGATATGCCCTGGCTAGATACAGGAATCGAATCTTCAAACTCTTCAGACGTGCCCTTGCTGGATACAGGAATCGAATCTGGAATTAGTCGTCAACAGATATGCCCTGGCTGGATACAGGAATCGAATATTCAAACTCTTCAGATGTGCCCTGGCTGGATACAGGAATCGAATCTGGAATTAGTCATCGACAGATATGCCCTGGCTGGATACAGGAATCGAATCTCCAAACTCTTCAGACGTGCCCTAGCTGGATACAGGAATCGAATCTGGAAATAGTCATCAACAGATATGCCCTGGCTGGATACAGGAATTGAATCTTCAAACTCTTCAGACGTGCCCTGGCTGGATACAGGAATCGAATCTGGAATTAGTCGTCAACAGATATGCCCTGGCCAGATACAGGAATCGAATCTTTAAACTCTTCAGACGTGCCCTGGATGGATATAGGAATCGAATATGGAAATAGTCATCAACAGATATGCCCTGGCTGGATACAGGAATTGAATCTTCAAACTCTTCAGACGTGCCCTGGCTAGATACAGGAGTCGAATATGGAATTAGTCGTCAACAGATATGCCCTGGCTGGATACAGGAATCGAATCTTCAAACTCTTCAGACGTGCCCTGGCTGGATACAGAAATCGAATCTGGCATTAGTCGTCAACAGATATGCCCTGGCTAGATACAGGAATCAAATCTTCAAACTCTTCAGACGTGCCCTGGCTGGATACAGGAATCGAATCTTCAAACTCTTCAGACGTGCCCTGGCTGGATACAGGAATCGAATCTGGCATTAATCGTCAACAGATATGCCCTGGCTGGATAAAGGAATCGAATCTTCAAACTCTTCAGACGTGCCCTGGCTGGATACAGGAATCGAATTTGGAATTAGTCGTCAACAGATATGCCCTGGCTGGATACAAGAATCGAATCTTCAAACTCTTCAGACGTGCCCTGGCTGGATACAAGAATCGAATATGGAATTAGTCGTCAACAGATATGCCCTGGCTGGATACAGGAATCGAATCTTCAAACTCTTCAGACGTGCCCTGGCTGGATACAGGAGTCGAATCTGGAATTAGTCGTCAACAGATATGCCCTGGCTGGATACAGGAATCGAATCTTCAAACTCTTTAGACGTGCCCTGGCTAGATACAGGAATCAAATCTGGAATTGCAACTGTTGATAGTAATCATCTTTGGATTGACTTTTTTTTTCCTGAAAAGGCGAAACATCAGTTGTATGCAATGTCATGATGTATGAAATGCATGGTGTCATGATGTTCTGAAGAATAAATGAAATTGTGTGTTATGATGCGTATATGCATGCAAGCAGGATGTATGAAATGTGAAATGTCTATGAATGTGTTTTCTTCTAGGAAAATAAATCCTTGACGAATGCTGGGAAATTGAATCCTGGGCTGACGTTTGAAGAGTGAAGCTCTTCATTTCCGCTGGGGACGATGGTTGCAAGAATAAACCGGTAGGAGAAGATGACTCCGTTGGGGAATAAACTTATTGGAGAGATTACTCTGCGGGGAATACTCTATGGAGAGAGATACTTCGCTGAGATTTGATGATAACTCCGCTGGGGATACCGTTGATGAGTTATGTTGGAAGATTTGATGAACTCCACTGGGGGATAGGAAGAACTTCGCCGAGGACGATCTTTCCGTGGTAATTAGCTGAGGATAACCCAGTTATACCCTGGTGGGGAATAACCTTTGAATAAAGCCGGGGAGACGCGTTCGTACTTTGCAGGGGATAAGCTTCCAGAATCTACTTGGGATAAGCTTCCTACTGGGGAGATTGATTCAACTCTCCTGGGGAGACTTTTTGAGACTGTACTGGGGAATGGTTCCACTGGGGTGTCTGGTATTCTGCCGGGGAACAATCTTAGATCAAGACTGCCGGGGATGCTTGCTTAGGAATATCTGTAAACTCCGCTTGCTGGGGAATATTGAGATCTTCTGGGGATACCCAACTTCCTTAAGGCTTGACAGTAGACTAACTCTGCTTGGGGAGAGTGTTGCTGACTTGCTGGAGATACTGTGCCCTGTTAGGGTTGATGGGAGACCAACTCTGCTCGGGGAGAGTATTGTTGATTGGTCTTACTCGGGGAGTGAAGGTATCCTGGTTACATTCTTCAGCCGAACCTACCTTGGTACCTTGGTGGACAGAGCAACTAGATCGTTTAGACAATTCATTATTGCCCCTGTTTCTGATGTCACCTGTAACTAGTCCTTTGTTTCGTATGCAAATATTTGTGATTAGCAATTAGTGTCAAATGCAAATATCAAAAATGAAACATTGGACGTTCTTCGCAAGACAAAACAGAAAAAGGAAAACAATTGGTAATTGGTCTGAAAAGTTAATTTGTATTGATTTTTGAATTTGCCTGTAAATAGGCGTTTATGTACAAGAGGCTGACGTCCTAGTAAGAGAATGCCGCCGAACAACATAGAGTTTATACAATTTTGAAAAGGAAAACAAAACAGCTATGTGAAAAGTCCCACTGGGTTTCAACTCTGCTATCGCCTTTATGTCTCCAAGCATCTCATCACTTTGCTGCTTAGTTGAAGAGGAATCTGACTGATTGATGCCGTCTGAACCTGATAGTTGATACCGAATTCCGGATGCAAGGTGATCCAATGAGACATAGTATTACGCTTATCCCTAACTTTTGCCTGGACCGCCCTTTCGGGTTTTCAGTCCACCGGGATACCCATTTTTTCCCAAGCCGCCTTTTCAGGTTTTCGACTTGCCGGGTGTACAGATTTTTTTCATTTCATCCCTTATTTTTGCCTGAAACCTTTTGGTTCGCCGGGAAGCCCTTATTTTTGCCTAGGTGTGTCAACCTAGCGGGTCTTTAATTCATGCGTAGTATCTTTTTACTATGTCTGCATTGGCAGGGTGAGGAAGGTCGTCACCGTCCATGGTAGTTAGAATCATAGCTCCTCCTGAGAAGATATGTTTAACCACAAATGGCCCTTCGTACATAGGGGTCCATTTTCCCCTAGGATCACTTTGAGGAAGAATGATGCGCTTGATTACCAGGTCTCCGACTTGATACTCTTGTCGTCTGACTTTTTTGTTAAATGCCCTGATCATCCGTTTTTGGTACGTCTGACCATGACAAATAGCAGTGAGTCCCTTTTCGTCAATTAGGTTTAATTGATCAAGTCGAGTCTGGATCCAGTCATCTTCGCTCAAGCCTGCATCCTTCATTATCCGGAGAGAGGGTATCTGGACTTCAATAGGCAAGACTGCCTCCATGCCATAGACCAAGGAAAAGGGTGTTGCCCCCGTTGACGTCCGTGCTGAGGTACGGTACCCATGAAGAGCAAACGGTAACATCTCGTGCCAATCTTTATAGGTCACTGTCATCTTCTGCACAATTTTCTTGATATTCTTATTTGCCGCTTCGACAACCCCATTCATCTTCGGCCGGTAGGGAGAAGAGTTGTGGTGCTGTATCTTGAATTTCTCGCAGAGCTCAGTGATCATCTTGTTGTTAAGATTGGTACCATTGTCCGTAATGATCCTTTCTGGTACGCCGTATCGACAGATCAGGTTATGCAGAATGAACCGTGCCATGACGTTCTTGGTTACAGTAGCATAGGAAGCTGCTTCAACCCACTTTGTGAAGTAATCAATCGCTACCAGGATGAAGCGATGTCCGTTGGATGCCGTAGGTCTGATCTCGCCGATCATATCAATGCCCCACATTGCAAAAGGCCAAGGTGGTGTCAAGACATTCAGAGGAACTGGAGGAACGTGCACCTAATCTGCATAGATCTGGCATTTATGACATGTCCGAGAATGTTGGTAACAGTCGGCTTCCATTGTGGACCAGAAATATCCTGCCCGGATGATTTTCTTGGCCATGGTGTGTCCACTGGAGTGTGTTCCGAAGGTACCTTCATGTAGCTCTGCAATGATCTTTTCTGCTTCAGTCTTATCCACACAACGCAGTAAGGTTGAATCATGATTTCGCTTGTAGAGAATGCCATTGCTGAGGAAGAACTTTGCAGCGAATCTTCTCAAAAACTTCTTGTCATTAACAGATGCACCCTCGGGGTATTCTTGAGCTTCCAAGTACCTCTTTACTTCATGATACCAAGGTTTCTTAGCTACCTCCTCGGCCTCGAGATCACAGCAATGTGCAGGTTCATCTAATTTCCATATAATGATCCGGGGAGCCTCGTTGTCCCATTTGACTTTGAACATGGAAGACATCGTAGCTAACGCGTCCGCCAGCTGATTCTCCTCTCTTGGGAAGTGTTCAAAAGTTATCTCTGTGAAATGGGGGATCAATGTCAACACATAATCTTTGTAAGGAATAAGGTTTGGGTGTTTCGTATCCTACTCGCCTTTGATCTGATTGATCACGAGAGCGGAATCTCAAAAAAACACTCAGAAACTTGATCCTTAAGTCAATTGCAGCTTGAAGACCCATGATGCATGCCTCATACTCTGTCATGTTGTTGGTGCAGTTGAAACATAGCCGGGCAGTGAGTGGGGTATGAGTTCCTTTAGGAGAGATGATCACAACGCCAATACTGTTACCCAAAGCGTTTGAGGCTCCGTCAAAGTGCATAGACCATCAGGATCCTTCCTCAGGTCCTTCATCCGGTTCAGGTACTTCACAATCAGTTACTACCATGATATCCTCGTCTGGAAATTCAAAGTTCATAGATTGGTAGTCGTCCACTGCCTGGTGTGCCAAATGGTCTGCCAGTACACTTCCCTTGATTGCTTTCTGAGTTGTGTACTGGATGTCGTATTCTGTCAAGATCATTTGCCATCTTGCTATTCTTCCGGACAAGGCGGGCTTTTCGAAGATGTACTTGATGGGATCCATTTTTGAAATCAACAGAGTAGTGTGAGTCAACATATACTGTCTCAGCCGGCGAGCAGCCCATACCAAAGCACATCAAGTTTTCTCGAGCAGTGAGTATCGGGTCTCACAGTCGGTAAACTTTTTGCTAAGGTAATAAATGGCGTTCTCTTTTCGGCCATACTCGTCATGCTGCCCCAACACACACCCCATTGAGTTGTCCAGTACTGTCAAGTATAAGATTAGAGGTCTCCCTTCAACCGGTGGCATAAGAATGGGTGGCTCTTGGAGATACTCTTTGATTCTATCGAAAGCAGCCTGACATTCATCGTTCCAACGTACTACTTAATGTTTCTTCAGTAGCTTGAAGATTGGTTCACAGGTAGCAGTTAGATGTGAGATGAATCAGGCAATGTAATTCAGTCGTCCTAGAAAGCCTCTGACTTCTTTCTCTGTCTTGGGAGCCGAAATCTCTTGTATGGCTTTCACCTTGGCAGGGTCCACTTGAATACCTTTGTCGCTTACGACGATCCCTAGTAGTTTTCCAGATCTTACCCCAAAGGTGCACTTGTTTGGGATCAACCTTAGCTTGTACAACTTTAGACGGTCAAACAGTTTCTGCAGATGGTCAAGGTATTCCTCTTCAGTTTGAGACCTTGCAATCATATCGTCGACGTACACTTCAATCTCATGATGGATCATGTCATGAAACAAAGCAACCATGGCACGTTGGTAGGTTGCCCCAGCATTTTTCAACCCAAAAGGCATGACCTTGTAGCAGAAGATGCCCCACTGAGTAACAAAAGTGGTCTTCTCCATGTCTTCAGAAGCCATCTTGATCTGATTATATCCGGAGAAACTGTCCATGAAGGAGAACACCTTGTGCTGAGCAGTGTTGTCAACCAGGACGTCGATATCAGGCAGAGGGAAATCATCCTTAGGGCTGGCCCTGTTCAAATCCCTATAGTCAACACACATTCGGACCTTACCATCTTTCTTCGGCACTGGAACCACGTTGGCAACCCACTGAGGGTAAGAAGTCACTGCTAGAAAGCCGGCGTCAAACTGTTTCATAACCTCAGCTTTGATTTTCTCGGACATCTCTGGACGCATACGGAGGACCTTCTGTTTAACCGGAGGGCAGTCTTCCTTGGTAGGCAGGTGATGAACCACAATGTCGGTATCCAACCCAGGCATGTCTTCGTAAGACCAGGCAAAGATTTCCACATAGTCATGCAGCATCTGAATCAACCGTTGTTTCACACTGAGCTTTAGATTGGCGCCGATCTTGACTTCCTTCCTGTCTGTCTCAGTACCCAGATTTACCGTTTCCACTGGCTCTTCATGTGGCTGAATGGCCCTCTCTTCCTGGAGTAGCAGTCTTGCAAGCTCACCAGGCACTTCGCAATCATCTTCGCCTTCGTTTTCGGCTAAGTTGATCGGATTTTCGAAGTCATAACTGGCAGTAGCAGAGTCGTTACCAGTGAGATCCAGAGTGGATTGAAACCTGTATAAGTGAGTGTTTTGCAATATGTAAAGAAAGAAAGGGAGCGCAAGATTTGAAATGTGAAAAATGTCCAATGCTTTTATTCATGATATATGGAAGTGACAAATAACAAGCCCTCACAAATGAAACCACGGTGCCCCGGGTAAGACACTGGGCCATAGAGTTTAAAATTATTGTTCATTACAACTTTAAAACAAAAGAGTTCATTACTGAGTGACAAAAGTAATAGGTGTAAAGTCTTTTGTAGTCCAGTTGCTTGGTCCACCGTTGGTCGTTGGGTAGATCCAGCTGTCGAATTCGGATTCTTCCACTTCATCATCCATCCTTATAGCATTTACCCCATGGTTGGGCATGGGAGCTGTCACCATATTAGGCCTTTCGGGCGCCTTGAACTGAACCTCTTTAGCATCAATAAGGTCTTGAACCTTATTCCTCAGAGCCCAACAATCATCAGTGTTATGCCCCGGGCTATCCGAGTGATAAGCGCAGCGGGCGTTGGGGTTGTACTTTGGAGAGGTCGTGTTTACCACCTTCGGAGCTTCCTTGACTGTTACCAGGTTGGTTGACAGCAGTTGCCGCAGGATCTGAGAGAGAGTCATGCTGAGCCGAGTATACTGTCTTTTGGGTCTCTCACCCCTTGGCTGGTTGTATTGCTGAGGAGCAGCAGCAGGCTTAGAAATTACCACCGCATTGACAGCTTGACGGAGTTCTGGTTTGTTCTGTCTCCTTGGACCATATACAACACTAGCTTCCTTCTTGAAGGGCTTCTTTTCAGTACTCGAGGAGGCACCCTTCTGTATCTTCCCCGATTTGATACCAGCTTCAATCCTCTCACCAGTCAGGATCAGGTCTGTAAACCCAGCAGAGGAATTACCAATGAGATGGTTGAAGAATGGACCAGATAGGGTCCCCAAGAACATGTCCACTAGTTCATGATCAGTCAACGGTGGCTGCACCCTGCCAGCCAGGTCTCTCCATTTCTGTGCGTACTCCTTAAAACCTTCAACCGATCCTAGCGACATACCCTGGAGTTGGGTACGCGTAGGAGTGAGGTCGGAATTGTACTGATACTGCTTATAAAAAGCAGTGGCCAAGTCCTCCCAGTTACGAATGTTGGTTCCATCCAGCTGATAGAACCATTCGAGATGAGTCCCTGAAAGACTCTCCTGGAAGAAATGGATCCATAAGTTCTTGTCTGCAGTGTAAGGCTGGATCTTCCTTACATAAGAGCGGAGGTGCAGTTTAGGACAAGAAGCCCCGTCGTACTTCACAAAGGCAGGCGCCTTGAACTTGTGTGGGATCACCACCCCAGAAGATAACCCTAAGTCTCCAAAATCCAACCCAGGCACACGTTGAATCTCCATAGCATTTAGCCGGTCCTCCAACTGTTTGTACCGGCCCTCAGCAGGAGGGTACTGTTCATCATTGAAATCTGTCTCGGTGTCAGAGACCACAAGACTAGGAACCTCTCTCCCTTGGTGACTGCCTTCCCCCACAGATGGAGTAGTCCTCTCAGCTTCATTCTGCAGTGTATTCCCGAGTCTGCGCCCAGTGTTGAATAGCACAGTCCTCTTCTTCTTCTTCATCTTCTTCAGGAGTAAAGCCTTCAACTCCCGTTGTCCCTGGGCCAAGTTCATGACCATCTCTTGAAACTGAGCGTTCTGGGCCTGGAGGGCCTTGATAGCTTGCTCGGTAGTTGGTTCAGGATTCATGATGATTGAGTGATGAAATAAACAGCGAAGAAGATTAAGCAACCTGTAGAAAAAGGGTACCTATGATGCATATGATGAATGAAATGCATATGAATTATGTTTTCAAAGACAATCGGGAATCAACTTTGTAGACAAAAGGAACACACTTTATTAGATTTAAACTTTGGAATTTAAATTGTTCAATAAATTTCCCTTAGGAATTACAGGAATGAAAATACTGAAAAGGAAATAAAAGCTGTAAAGGAAACATCCAAAGCCCATCAGTGCTCCCATGGCCTCCTCTTCTCAGTACGGATATAGTCATTCATGATCCGCTCGTTCTCCAATTGCTTGGTCAGCTTTTGGATCTTCTGTTCCTGTTCGTTGAACTTTTCCCGATAATAATCCCGCTCTTCTTGTAGTTGCGCCCAAGACCTCTTTAGGGTATCAATATCAGTGGGTATCTGAGGAGGGAGTATGGTTGGAGGAACCCCGTCTCCATCAGGAATTTCAAGAATGATAGGCCTGACAGCTTCATATGGCATACCTAACTTCTGAGCACGAATGCAGACCCATCTGTAATAGGGTTCCATTGGTAGAGAAGTCTTCGGTCCCAACTCATGTGGGTCAGCTTTGTGAATTTCGTCCCAAGCTTTGATGAATCTACGGTGCAGTTCATCACTATCTACCTGAAACTCGAAACTGATGTGAGGCACCAACATCTCATGAGGCCCTGCTCTTCTGGCTCTTCCAAATTGACGGAGAGCTAAACATGGATTATAAGAGATTCCTCCCTGGGTACCGATCAATGGAACATTAGGATACTCTCCGCAACGATCAATAACAGCCACCTCATCTAAACCTCTGAGAGTCCAAATGATGTCATTATCAGTGAGAGACATTAACCTATGAGCCCAGCCTATTCCTTCTTGGTTCTTCAGCACGAACTTGGGGAGGTGCGAAATAAACCACCTCACTAATAAAGGAGCACAACACCACAGAGTTCCTCGTCTTCGGGCAGTACGAGCATAGAGTTGTTGCAGGATATCACCCAAGAGAGTGGGTACAGGGTTCTGAGACATGAAGATCCTTATGGCATTGATATTGACAAAGTTATCAGGATTTGGAAACAATACTAGACCATAGATTAAGAGAGCTAGAATATCCTCATACGCCCTGAAGTCTAAGTCATTCCAGAAACTGTTAGCTTTACCAATCAGAAACTTAGCCAAGAAGCCCTTAACTCCGCTTCTAGTCACCCAGTTGTCCATAACTCCTTGTTGGTCAAAGGAAGGGTTGCTGCAATCTCCTCAAGTCTAAGAGCCTTTTCCCAGCCAGTGAAGGGAGTCTGATCCAAGATAGGGTTACCAAGCAAATCAGAGAATTCTTCCAGGGTAGGGACCAGCTGGAAGTTTTGAAAGGTGAAGCAATGGTACAGAGGATCATAAAACTGGGTCAAGACACTCATCAGTTGTTGGTCCCACTTTGAAGTGACTAAGCCGAGAAGAGAACCATGCCTCTGGATGAAGGAAGCAGTGTTTGGAATTCTGTCAACCAATTCATTAAGAAAATCAGGTGGGTGAACAAAGTTGAGCCGGATAGTGTTCCTTCGCACAAGCATCATGATGTCCTACAAAACAGAGCAAAGGTGAAACCCTCTTGTCTTTGAAATAGGTCAGTCCTTATGCAGGATGCATGCAATGGTATGATGGTATGATGTTATGATAAAGCACACCACAAATATTCACAAAGGCAAACATGATAAGGCACACAAGTCACACAAGACAGCCTTTAGGGTTTAGGCCAGCATGAAGTTCAGGTACTACCCTCTTTCAGTTTCGTTGGTTAAGACCTGTCCTATCAAAAGTAACCGGGTTCTAGAGGATCCCAATATCACTGACTACCCTCAATCGGTCATAACTCCAGCGTCACAATCTTTTATTGCGGCTAGAACCATCGTGAGAGTTTAGCCTCAATGGGTGTAGCATACTGCTACTTTTCTATGGCCAAGTTGGGTCACATTAGGGTTCTAAGGTCGGTTGGTGCTTAATGACTCCTCAGAAGACCCATATTCTCCTCGTTGCAACACAAGGGATATCGGTACAGACCAAGGTACCACACCAACGTAGCCACTGCTTCACCCGTGTCGGTCTACGCCGGACAGGTCCCTCACAGCTTATGCTACCTAAAAGGGTATTCCCCAGATCCGGTTTAGGATCTATGAAACTCCGATGCAAAACCCACAAATATAAAGCAATCAAAGCAAATCAATTGAAAACATAAGTATGATCTAATCCTAAGGTACACCTCACTTTTATAGTCCCCAGCAGAGTCGCCAGTTCTGTGATCGGTGGGAATAGAACTGACTGTTTTTTAGCTGGTTTCGCGAAATGTCGCGGTAAGCAAGAGTCGCCACCGTCTTTTATGTTCTCCAACATGGAAAGGATAAAATCACAGCAAAATTCCTTATTCGAGATGTTTCTCGGTTCGGGTGGTAGATTTATAGAAATGGAAGGTATTAGCACCCTTTCTATCCGTGGTTATCCACGGGCTCTTAGGTACTTGCTCTTATGTTTTCAAAAATTGTTTGCTTTTCAAGTGTGTGTGGGTTTTGAAAAAGTTTCGTTTGAAAAATTTCTAAGTAACTCTTGTATCAGTCCTCAAGAGTGTATGAAAAAATTGTTTGAAAACCTTTTGAAAGTGTAGGTGCGAAAAGTATTTTGTTTGTTTGAAAAGAGAAAGTACTTAATGAGTCATCTACCTACCCTAAGGAATTAAACTGTGTAAGAGTCCTTTAGATAGTGCTATCCCACCATTGAGAGGTAGGTAGCACCATCGTTGGAGTTGTTCGGGTCAATTCGATTATCGGGACAGTGTGGTCACCGAAGCAACGGTAGGACACCTTAGAAGTAACCCTAATATCCTAGATCCTTTTTTATCCGAGGCAACCGTTTCGAGGCAACTGGATCTTTAGACAAAGGGCGACCTCTAAAACACCCTATACTTGACGACCACGTTCGAGGCAACCAGTGAGGCGTACCCTAGAAGTGGCATGTGCATGTGTGTTCAATTTCAGTTTATGTTTGTCTTGTACATGTTATTTGTGAGCTACGAATTAGTTTTATTTACATACATTCTTTCATGCATTTAACCGTTAGGAATGCGGAAAAATAAATTGCAGAAAGATAAATTCTACGCTATTAGAAGGCGCGGGTCTATACATCGCCAAAAAAACAAAGACCCGTTTTGGTAAATAAGTACGAGAAATTAAATAAAGCGGTAAAAACCTATTTAACTATTACATATCTGGAGACAGTTACATAAATAATCAAAATAAAATACGCGCGAATAGAAATTAAATCGGGAAGTCTATAGGGTGTTGACCCCTTTTAAGAAAAGAAAATGAATTTTTTGTCCTTTTTTGTCCTTTTCTTCCGAAGTCGAGACCGGGTTCAGCTCCAATCAATACCATTTTTTTATTGAAGGACGTGTTAGAGTTGACACTGGAGCCCAAAATAAGTTTGTCTGAGGAGAAATTTAAAAAATTCATAATTAATTCACCGTTTATTCGATTGAGCCCATTTTCAGACAGGAGTTTATTCTTGATGTCAAATACATTTTTTTTCCGCATTTTAACTTCAAAAATTGCACTTAAGTCCCTGCGATTTAGCCTGGAATGTGACAGACTCAAGTGAATAAAAATCTGCACTATTGCTTGTGGTTATTGGAGGCCCAATTGCACATTCAAAGCCCATATCTTTGCTATAATTTCCATTATATAATCTCATTCTTTTCACACAAATAGGACACAAAAAAAACTTTGCCACAACCTTTTCAAAATATCAAATTCTTTCAAGAACCCTAGAAATCTTAAAATCCTTGTTTCAAACCCCCATCTCACTACAAACAAGTCATCCTTGTTACAAACCCCCATCTCACTACAAACAAGACATTCTTGTTAGAAACCTGCATCTCACTACAAACAATCCATCTCATTGCATATTTAAACCATATAATGGTCATGTTGTACCCCAAAATTTTCCCTCTCATGTTTTCCAAGGTCTTCCCTTACTCGGTTGGTCACAAACACTTGCCTAAAGAAAATAAAGTTTTTTGAAGATGTTTTAAGTACCTTTCGATTGGCATGGACAATGCCCTTCGATTGGAATTGTGGCCAAGCCTTTCGATTGACATTCCAAAAAATGCTTTGATTGGCATTGTGGCCAAGCCCATCGATTGGCATGGATACAAGTCCTTTTAATTGGCCTCATGACAAGCCTTTAGATTGGCATGGTGTCAAGGCCTTCGATTGGTATTCTTAAAGACCCTTTCGTTTGGAACCCTGGGCCAGGCCTTTCGATTGGCATGGCAAGGAATCCTCTGATTTAGCATCTCAAATAAGGCAGCTTCGACAGGCATGTTAACCAAGTACCCTTCGATTGGCCTTTTGGCAAGGCCCTTCGATTGGTGTTTCAACAAATACCCTTCGAGTGGTATTTGGGAAAAGGATCATCGAATGACAGGAGGACGTTCGAAGGAGTCAAGTGTCCAGGTTCATCCAAGATTTCAAAAGGGGCAAGAATATTTCAAAAAGGAAATCTTTTAATATGTTTGATTCTTGTCTCATAGCTTTAAAAGCCTAGTTAAATGGATGTCTCTTGCTGTTACTATGCACCGTCACACTCTTATAAATACAAGGCCAAGGACATCGTGCCATGGGGATGAAAAAGAGGAGAGATCACACGTATTGCATCATACACATACAGATTTCCCATCGAAGCTCCCCAAAATCTCAAAATCTTCACTAGGTTCCAGGAGACGTTTCCAAGCACTAGGAAGATCCAACACACGCTCCCTCCGTTTGGTAATCTGTTCGATCTCAAATTAGCTAAATATGCAGTTTCTTTTAAATCCATATTAATCATTACATGCATGTTATTGTTGATGTTTGTGATTATTTCAATGTGTTATATACAAGTTTAAGTCCAGGGAGGAGATCATGCCATTGCTAGGGCACGATCTGTATCTTCTTTCGAATATCAGGATTCTTGGTATTGCAGGACGAAATAACTTCAGATCTAAATTAGAGAGGGAATCGAAGGACCTGGGTTCGACACCCAGGTCTATATTTCTTTTGTTGCTAACACTTGCTACATGTATAGCCTGAAAAGACCCAGCGCGTGCAAGATCGAAGGACCTGGGTTTCGATACCTAGGTCCTGCATTTTATCTCCCTAACATCTTTTTGCAGATGCAGTGCCTCCACAAATGATCCTTCAGGCCTTTCTAGCAACACCCTTCATAGAATCGAAAGGCAACCTTCTTCCTCTGAATCAAAGCCCCCCCTTTCTCCCTGCAAACAAAGTTTACCCATATCCTTCCCAAATGCAATCGGAGGAGGCAGGAAAAGGTGCAAATCGAAGCTTACCCCGTCAATTATCAAGCCCAATCGAAGGCTACTCACACCCATTCCCTAGCACAATCGAAAGAAGGCCAAAGAAGTGTGAATCAAAGGAGTCCATGGAATGGATCGAAGAAGTCTTTTCTCTTCTTTATTTTTACTTTTTACTTGTCTTTCGATTTGGTTGTAATAGCGTAGGACCTCTATTTTCTGCATTTTTACTGCTTTTTATATTAACTGCTAGTAACTAGGCGTGTATGAAAAGACTAATAATTAAACGTTAGTAAACTTAACAAAAGACAAAAAAATAATTGAACATAACACACTTGCACATATACACCTCTAAGGTGTGCCCACTTTGGTTGCCTTCAATAAAACAATCATGAGGCAAGAACACATTAGCAAAGACCCGTAAAATCAAAAGATCATAGTCCCTCGATGAACCTACAGTTTCCTTTCGGTAAATGATCTAGTCCCTAAAAGAAAATTGCTAAAGTGTCTCCACAAGTTGCTTTTGTGGCTGTAAAACGTCCCTTTCGAATGTCCCTAATACATCCAACGATAGGGCTAACTACTCACTGATAGTAGGATAGCTCTGTCTAAAGGATAGGAGGAAAAGAACGACCCTTTTCGAGTATATAAGTAGATAGTTGTTAGAAGTTTGCTCAAAAATACTTTTTGCACTTACACAAATATTACTTTTCAAAAACAAGTTTCAAAAACATTTGCTTTGTTATCACTTTTGAGGAATGATACAAGAGTTAAACATAAAGCAAATCGCCGCACAAAGGCATTTTCCAAACATTTTCAAATGCAAAAAGCACAAAGGTATTTCAAAATGAGAAAACCTCTAAGAACCCATAGGTAACTATGAATGGAAAGGGTGCTAACACCTTCCCTTTCCATAAATTACCCCCCCTTACTCAGAAAACTCTTGAAAAGATTTTTTTCTATTCTTTTCACCCTTTCCTTTGTTGGATAAAAGAAAAGTCGGTGGCAACTCCTTGTTACCGCAACATTTGCAAACACAAATGCAAAACTAGTATTAACAGTCGGTTCTGCCACCGTATCACAGAACTGGCGACTCTGATGGGAATAAAATAAAAAGTGGGGTTACCTTAGAGTTAGTTCATTATTTAACTGCTTTGTTGTGCTTTGTTTGCTTTACCCTTTGAGGGTTGTTTGGGTTGTTACTATAGATCCTACACCCGGATCTGAGGCATCTTTTTAGGTAAACAGTAATAGATCGTGGATATTGTATGACGTAGACCGATATGGTTGAAACAATAGTTGTGTTGGTGTGACACTTTGGTTGGTACCGGTATCCCTTGTGTTGAATCAAGGAGAATACAGGACCGCCGCGTGGTGTTGTGAAGCACTAACAGACTTTAGAACCATAGTTGAAAAAACTTGGCCATTAGAAAGTAGTGAGATAGCCGACCTCGGTGTAAGGATAAGGATTGGTTGATACTCGATGCTACACTCATTGAGATCGAATTTTCGAGATGTTTCGTCCGGAAGAAAATATTGCTAAGCTAAAATAACCCGATAAAGAAAGATCAGTGATATTGAGACTCCTTAGAACCCGATTACTATTTCTAGGACAAGTTGAGTCAACTAAACTCCAAGAGGGTACTTACCTATAAACTCCATTCAAGCCTAAACCTAAGGCTGCTTCTGTGACTTGTTTGCTTTCAACTTAAGCTACTTGCAGGGTTTTTATCTAACAACATGATTTCTTTGCAGGATTTGTTTACAGTTATTATTCAATAACCTGGATTTCTTGCAAGGTTTACTTGCTTACACCACCTCGCACTTTTTCTTAATGCATAGCATACACATCATAACATTATCCCATAGTATCTCCTTAACTATTTCAAGGATCTCAAGGGTCTGTGATGCAGGTTATGATGAATCAGACGTCTAGCAAGGGGAAATGGGATTTATTTTCCTCTATCCAATGCCGTCAAAAGATCAAACCTCAACAACTTGAGTCAGGGGCTATGAGCCACTTGATATGGTGAGCTTGATTCTTGTAGAAGGACCTTCAATGATATGAAAGTTCTTCAATCAAAGCTGCAATTGGATTCTAATGTTTTCTTGTTTACCCCACGAGATCCTTGAAAACATTGCACGCATTTCATTTGCATAACATGTCTTCTAGTAAAGGTCTCTCATTTTCTCGCTGTTTATTTCAGCAAGGAAAATGGCTCTCCAACAAGACAACAGAGATCTTCAAACTCAAGAGGCTCAGTTCATGGAAATGTTCCTAAACCTATCCAAGGGGAAGGAGGAGTTGAAAGCACTCCTCGCTAGGAACCTGGCCAAGAAAAGTCCTGAAGACAATAAGGACGAACGGTTGGAACAACTGCAAGCTGAGGTAGAAGCAATGAGAACCCAGATTCTGGGGAAGATGGCTCTTGTCCAAAGCCTAGCCCGAGGACAAGAAGAGCTGAGAGCCCTCGCCAGCCAGCTTCATTAAGACGAATCCAACCGTATGAAACAGACGGTCGAGGATGGGGATCAAGTCACTAATCAACCCCTGGTGGGACAGGAAATTGGAGTTTTCTAAAATGCTGCTACGTCGCAAGCCCAACCAGAACCTTGCCAACAACCACAGGGTAATCGGCGTAAGCGAGATTCATTTACTAGGAAATATACTAAACTTAACATACCAATGTTGCAAGTCTTGCAACACATGTTGAAGTTGAATTTGGTCACATTGAAGGATCCTCCTCAGAATCTTAATACTTCCGCTCCTACTTACAATCCTGATGCAATATGTGCATATCACTCCAATAGTCTGGGGCATGACACTGATAGATGTTGGACGTTGAAATACAAAATTCAAGACCTGATTGATGAAGGAGGATTGGAATTCACACAAGATGGTCAACTAGAATTTTTCTGTCATCACTCCAAGGCACACCATCTGAAGTGACAAGTTCTAACAAGAAGGCTTTTCGTTCATTATAATTTTCGAGTTGCAATTTTCTTTTGATTTGTTCGAACACTTGTTTATGTTAAACTTTGTTATTTCATCATTGCATTGCATATGTTTGTCTTGAATCAATTCATTTGTATTCATTATATTCAAACTGTGTTTATACTTCCTTTTTTGTGATATTCAACTCTCGATCAAAAGCTCTAAGCCTTTAGAGGGAGGATGACGAGAACGATACCATAATCTCTACAATATCCTTTTGAACAGACCCCACTGACGATGTACAGGCGTTGTTTCAAATCCTAAACAATGGAGTTATAAGGAAGATAATCACTAGTCAACCCCTTTGAGCCTAAGAAGTAGGAGTTTTCTTTTCACACAAATTAAAACCCTTAATCATATCCCGGGGCAGGGTAGTTTTCTTAGTTAATTTAGATGTGCATTCAGTCGCAAGCTTTCCCTTCATACACGAAAAATAGTGTAGAAGATTCTCTCCAAAAGATGGTGATGGTTCCACATAATCATTAAGAACAGGCAGTCATTATCTCTCAAAATAAAAGCCCATTAAGTAAAAACCTATGAAGGAGACTTAAGAAAAAAAAACACGGGCATCCCGCTGGTTGTAATCACAAGAGAAACAATTCAGGCAAAAGACAGGGATAACAAAATCAAAAAAGAAAGAGGTCCTACAAATCCTCAACAAAAAGAAAAGGTTACAAAAATGACCTCCTTCTCAAACAAACGTTCAATTTCTGAACCATCATCAAGTATAAGAGCAAAGATTCTAGACTCAATTGGGATCTAAACGCATAATTAACTGAGTATATGACTGAACAACATCATGAAGAGTGGGTTGGGTACAAATAAAATTTGAGCCTTTATCCTTTGTTTCTTGAACCGTGAACCAGGCCACGTTATAACCCTTAAAAGTATTAGTTGAAGCATGGGTTAGTTCGAAAGCATACTGATACAAAAGGTATCTTGACTCCTGTAAGGTTCGCTATAAATCCTGAGCTGACATCACACTTTTACAAAATTTGTTTGTTTTACTAAAAAATGAATTTTCAAACTTCCAGACAAACATAAGCTTTGTATTCTTAAAATACCATTGTTTTCATATGACTATTTGTTCAACAACAGAGAAATTCGCACGACGGATATTCGATGAACATAAATTATAACGCCCTAATATTCAATTATTTATTTAATTAAATATTGTTTTGAATATTTTAATTTAATTCGAATTTTTATCGTAAGAGTCTGAGTTATTTTATTAAGTTGGAATAATAATTTAATTAGGTTTATATTGGTATAAATAAGTCAAAGTATCATTTTACTAATAAGCTTAGAATTGATATTGGGCTTAAGTATGGTGTCTCAAAGTAATAAGGGGGTGTTTTGATTAGGCCCATTTAAGTTTACTAAGGATTAAATAATAGTATTTTATTAGAAAATAGAAGTAGAAAGAGAAGTAGTGTTATCAGGAAAAATAAAAAGGAGAATAAGGTTTTGTGAGAAGAAAAGAGGAACAAGAAAGTTGCTGCTAGGGCCAATCTCAGAAATTCCATTGAAGCTTCCTTGAGTACCTTCAGATCAAAACCAGGTAAGGGTGGGTTTCTTATCCTATAATGGGGTATATGATATTTTGTATGTGGAATTTTTATTTTTTTATTGATTTGTGTTGGTTTGTGTTGATGTGATAAACATTATTAATAATTGATGTGATTAAAGAATTGTCAAAGAATATGTGCATTATTGTGTTATATACTTGTCTGGATTGGATTTGGAATAGTAGACAGTAGCAGAAAATCCATTAAAATAGTACCGAGTGGACGAAAGAAGAAGAAAGTATTGATGGCTTGTGCCTGGATGCTACCGAGCGACAACTTTTTGTTGGTTGGATGCTGCCGAATGGCAACTGGTTGTTGTTATGGGGGTGTGCCGATCGGCACTTGAGAGAGAAGATGGATATGTATTTCATTTCTACATGTAGACTCCTAATGTACATAGCGATAAGAATTTACGATCATTTGATAACTCTTATTTGGTGATGTCTTTTAGAATTATAATAAAATAGCTATGTGAAACATCATCTCCTTTAACCCAACTAGTATTATTTAGTTTGAAATTCTTGAACAAATAATATTCCAATTCTAATGATTAGGAAAATAGTTGTCAATTCACATGGGTAGACAGGTAGTGGTACGTATTTGATCATCATGTGATTGTAAAAATTAGTTTTAAAATATTGAAGAAGAGTGTCGTTCGGCACTGAGTGTTAGGCAGGGGCACTTGTTTCTGTTTTTGTGGCACTATGCTGTATAATTTTTATATAGTATCAGTATAGACTATATTAATACAAAAGCAGTTAGGGAAAAAACTAAACTATTTTTATCAGTAGCATGTTATAGCAGAAGGAACATTAATAGAAGTAACATATTTTTGTAGATTTGTTTTATGTGATAGAGGATAATAGCAGAAATAATAATAAGTAGTAAATTTAGATGAACAATAGAATAAAGTAGAAGAGTTAATAATTAGAAGAATTATATTAGTCGTAGTCCTAGAAATTAAAATAGCAGGGATGGTTTTTAGTCACAGAGTTGGAAATGAATAATTTAATAGAAGTAATATATTAATAGCAGTAAGCTAAATAACAGAGCTAGAGTAATTTAGTAGAATAAATTGATTAGTAGCAGTATAAATAAATATTAGTAATAACAGTATATTAAGCAATATCGATTAGCTGAATTTGTAGATTTGGGCGGTAAAATTAGTTAACTGGAATTAGTTGAAATTGTCGGAATAAGTCGTATATACATATGGGTATTTTTAGTTGATTTGTTTTGTTAGAATTATGTAGAATAAAGTTGATTTGTAGGTGAAGTCGAATTAAGTTGAATGGTTCCAGTATATGGGATTGTGTTGTTGGTTATTATTGTGAATAAGTTATTATCGAATAAATTGTGTGGTTGTCACATTACTAATTGTTGATATCATATTGTTGTTGTGACGTACTAAATTGTAGGCTTATGCCAACATTGTTGAATACATTGTTATTGTTGAATATGTTGTGATTGATAAGTTAATTAAGTTGTAGGCTTATGCCAACGTTGTCAAATACATTGTTGTTGTTGTATGTGATTATTGCATTCATTAAGTGACATACATTTACATTATTAAGTTTGCTTGGATTGGCACCACGTTGGCCTGGATTGGTATATTAAGTTGAAGGCTTATGCCTTGTTGATGCCTCTATTTATTGGCAGATTTTCTAAGTTGAGAGTTTTTCTCCAATGGTACCTGTTGTACCCCAAAATTTTCCCTCTCATTTATTAAGATTTTTCTCTCAAGATCTATTTGACTCAAGATTGGATTAGGGTTTGACCAGCTCAAGATATCTCATCATGCACTAATGACCCAAAATTAGGGTTTGAGATTGCACACAGATTTTTGTACTATCAATGGTTCATATGACTTTCAAGGACAAATGTGGACCCCCAAGATTACTCATGACAAGTTTCAAGCCTTGAATCACATTTTTGATCAGTCAATTGGACAGTTGACCTAAAAATCCGCTATATTGGGGGAAAAAGTCAACCATGGCCAATTCACAGTCAAACTTCATAATTTCTGATCCACATCAACATTTTAGACTCATATGTATCATTTGCTCAAGTTTGGACCATAATTCCTCAAGAAATTTGATCAAATCATCAAAAGGGCAAAATGGTCAAAATTAGGATTTTGACTAATAAAAGGAAATTTCTTATTTTTTACCTTGCAAATGATCAATTGGTTTGAAGTATGATTTCAAGAATTAAATTGCATCATCTTGACCTAATGACATATTTCAAAACACTGCAAATCCATTGGATTGACAGATGAATTTTCAATCAACTGATTAAAAGTCAAACTTTGACTTTTTGGTCAAATTCAAGTGCCGAGGATCATAATTCATCAAAACATGTCAAAATGTGAAACTTGTTCATCAAGAAACCAAAGATTTAAGATTTGGATTTGAAAAATTGAAAAATTCTAACTTAGAAAATTTTCTAAGTATAGAAAATTTCTTTTTTTTTCCTCAACTTTAGGCCAAATTTTCACAATGATAAAAAATGATTCAAAGGAATTTCCCAACATGAAAGTTGTAGATCTCCATGAAATCTACAACTTTTCTGCACACAATTTTTCCTAAATATGCTTGGATTTCAAGATATGATTTTTTGAATACATGCTCATGAACTAAAATAACTTAGTGAAATTTTGCCCTAGTTAGGCAGGTTTTTGATCCAACTTAATGGCAACTTTTCACCTAGTTCCAAGAGGAATCTTCAAAATAATTTCAAAGATGGGTTGTAGAGAACATTACAAGATTTCCAAAATGTATAAGAACTCCTTGAGATAATTCTTGAGTATGGAGAATCGAAGATATGAAGTTTGCAATTTCTCACCTTGATTTCAAACCATTTCATGAAGAATAAGTTTTCAAATTTCCAAATTGGTTGTACAATCTTCACTTTTCAGGCCTCAAACTCGTTTTTCACTCCAACATTAATGAATTACACAAGGTTTCATTCCCTAAATCTAAGCATTCAATGCATTGTACAAAGAAATAGCCATTTTTGGAAGAAAGGCAACATTGCCATTTTAGAAAAGCATGTTTTTTGCATTTTTTTCATTTCTTGAGCCTTGGACTTGTTCTTTCTGTACAAACCAAGTCTCTAAACCTGAGAAAAACGTGTTTAGAGATTCTATCCACCCTATAAGCTCATATTGATACCTTAATAAGTCACTTCTCGCACTTTCTTCAAAAACAAGAAATGTAGGAAGACATGTGATCTTGTACTTCTGAGCAAGCACAAGTCCTCTAACCTCTTGCTCTATATAAAGCCATCATTTTGCAACTAAAACCACGAATGCCCAAGCCTTGAAACACCCTAGAATCATAAATTGCATAACAAGCCTCCAAACTTGCCATTTCTGACTTGTGAACTGAATCTTCCATTCCACTCGTGCGTTTCCAGGCCTTTTGCTTCCCTAAGTTTCCTTACCTTACAAGTAAACCATCCCATACCCTGAAACATCACTGTAACTCCATCTTCCCCATTATTGAACTTCAAAAACAGAGTAACACAAGTGGACTTCTCCAGATCATTCCAGCCACCCTCAAGACGAGCTAAGCATTACATTAGCTTCCTAGAGGTTCAAGGAAGCTAACCTAATCATCCCAGAATCCTAAAGCAAGCTCATTTCCAAAACACGATTTCCATTTTCAAGGTGAGTTTTCTGTTTTTCTAACTCTTGATACAGGCATAGTTAGCTTTCCATTTGTGAATATACAATGTAGACATCATTGCTACGAAGTTGTACATATCCATAACTTGCATTTCTTTGGCCTGAGTTGAGAGAATTTTGAGTTTGAAGTTTCTAAAAAAATTAGGTTAAGAATTAAGGCCACTAAAATTCTCTTTGATCTTGGACTTATAGTTTTAGTTATGCACATGGTTAGAATCGTGAGATAAAATGCTATAACATTCATGTTATCAATTTCCATTTTTGTTGATAGATTAAAGAGTTACAGGAGGTCCGGCTTGCTAGAGGAAGAATATGAAGAACAAGGAAAGGAAGTGATTTATGTTATGTATTTTTGTTTTCATTTGAACAAACGGATGTACAGTCACCCCAATGGCAAGGCAGCACACATAAATGCCCAAGGTCACGGGTTCGAGCCTTGGCGCTGCCTTTTGCATTTTTCCACATTTTTCCATCTTTTTTTATGTTTACAGCATGGGCTTTTTGGACAATTGGGCCTTATATTTTTACTAGCTTCCTGCCTCCAATTTACTCATGGCACCCCTGGCCCATATATTTTATTATCTATTTTTATTTTCATTATTATTTTTATCAAATATTTTTCTTAATCATATAAAATCATAAAAAATATAAAAATGAAAAATATTATATTTTGTTTTATTTTATTTTATTTTTCTCATAAAAATATTTTTTATTTAGTAATTGTGATACGGTGGGAGAACTGACTTAATGGTTTTGCGTTTGTGTTCGCAAATGTTGAGGTTAGCAAGAGTCGCCACCGACGTTTCTTTTATCCAAAAGGAAAGGTGAAAAAGCGCAAGAAAGACCTTTGAGATTGTTTCTTGAGTTCGGGGGGTAGATTATGAAAAGGGAAGGTATTATCACCCTTTTCATCCATGGTTTTCCATGGACTCTTAGTTACTTGCTAGATCACTTGCTTTTTGTTTTGAAATTGTGTTTTATGTTGTTTTTGAAAGTATTTTGTAAAAGAGGCCATTCGTTTAGGCAATCTTTGTAATGATTCTCGTTCGTAAGAATGTATACAAAGATGTTTGTCTTTTTTGAAAATGTTTTCAATGTTTGTAAAATGTTTTGGAAATGTGTGTGTTTGTTTTGAAAATAGCAAGGATATTTGTTTGAAAATAGAGCAAGTAACTAGAAGTAATCTACCTACTCAAATTTCTTTCCTATGCATTTTCTATTCCTTTGACATTGTTGTCTTACCATTGATTTGGTAAGCAACCCTATCTTTGGATGTAAACAAGACGGGTGTGGGTCATCGTATAACCATAATTAGCAATGTTGCAAAGTATCTTAGTATTTTTGAGGGACTAAGAACATTTTATAAGGTAACTTAGAATAGCGTCATCCAGGGACTATGATCTTTTGATTTTGTTTATTTTACCAAGATACTTTGCATGCGTAATATGGCTATTTTTATATAAGGAAACCAAGTGGAGAAACCCTAAGGGTGTTTGTGTGTAAGTGTGTTTGACTGCATGCTTGATTTTTATCTTGAATTATGGTCTTCTATTTGATTGATCTTTTATTAGCATTTACATTTGAAAGCGATAAATTGCAGAAATGTAAAGTCCTACGCTATTACAATATTTAGGGGGTGGGGGTACAAATTTATGAATGGGGATTGCAAATGAAAATAAAGCCCTAAATTACTATTACAACCATATTGAAATACATGCAAGAAAATATTAAATGAACTTGTTTTGTTTTAAGAAAATATTTTTTGTCTTTTGTTTTAAGGAATAAAATAAAGTGTGAACGTTAATATTTTTGGTGTTTTGCTGATTAATGAAATGGAGAGTGCCAGCGAGAAAAATAAAGAAAAACAAAATAACAAGGGGAAGAAGAAATAAAAGGAGGATCAGCGTGCTGCTGAAAGGAAGTCAGAGGTTTTGACCCTGGCCTACTGCAAAATAGAAACATGTTAGTGAAAATGTATAGGTCAGAGGTTCTGACCCTGGTACACTGCAAAACAAAAACCTGTTAGTGAAAATGTACGAGGTCAGAGGTTCTGACCCTGCTGGGAACACCGTTATTTTCAGAAGTTCTTATATTACTGATAACAAAACAGGCTCCAGAAGCGTTGGTTCCAATGTCAGAACTTGGTCTCTCTCTATGCTAGTCAGAACATCTGCAATTTGGTTATTCTTCCACAAAACAGAATACATGCCTAGGACATTTTCATCAGGTGTCATAGTGCTTCAGAAATAAAGAGAATCAGAACCATAAATCAGAGACAAGCATGCCTTGGCTAATCCTAACTCTGAGTTTTAGTTTCTTCAAGAAAGTTCTGAACTGATTCCTTCTCTACTTAAGCATACAGATGCGTGAAAATCTCAGAACATGCACAATATCAAAAGCATGATATCTACATTGTGTTTTTGAGCATGCAAATCTGGTAATGTTTAAGCAATGTGCTGAGAGTCAGGAAGTGCTTACCTTGAAGCTGGAAGAAGTTCTATGAACTGGAGTTAGCCTTAACTCTGATGACGTTCTGAACATCTTCTTTGAATGGATGGATGGAGGGCATATAGTAGTATGAACACAAAAGTTATGGCAGTTTCCAACGTTTGGGTCAGAAATTGTATGGGTGTTTTTTAGTAGAAATATTTTGAGAAACCAATGGAGTTTTGAAAGCAAGGGATCCAAAGTTAATGGTTTGTATACTGTGTTTACAGTTTTTTGAAACTCTAGGAATTTTGGGCAGAGATTCAAGGTTTTTCTTGCTCAAACTTTCTATCTCTTTTCAACAATTTTTCTGGGCCTCTTCTCAGTGACCAATGGCATTCCATTTATAGGCAAAGCTTTGTGGGTTTTAAAATGTTAAGAGGCGCCGATATCATGCACTAGATGCTGACTTTCTCTTGAAGCAAGTTCCAAAAAAAGGTATGATGATTGATAGCTTTTAGCCTAGGCTGGAGTAGCAAGCAAAGATTAAGGAAAAGTGAACCTATAAGCAAAATGTAGCGCATGGGCCTTTACCTAATCCTGCACAAAAGTATTTCTACCCTACACGTGGAGAGATCCTTTGGTCAAAGACTCAAAAGTGGTTGTGAGCATTAATGAGCATTAAATGATGATGAGATTTATCAAAATCAGAAATCCTGTAATGTGAGATTTTGCATCATTGCTTAACTCTGGGTCAGAAATTCCATTTAGGACAAACGTTCAACTTCTGATCTTCTTACTTTGTATCTTTTTGCCTCAGCAAGCTCTGAAGGATCCTCAGACTTTCCAGTAAACTTATTTGATTTTCCTCTGAAAACTCTGAACTTAGAGGTTCTACTTCAGTGTAGCATCCAATCTTCTGATCTTCTTAACTTCTGACTCCAGCATGTTCTGAAGGAGCTTTCAGGCTTCGTTGCTTTCTTTGTATTACTCTAGCAAACTCTGACTGAACTTGCGTAGATGCTGAAAAGCCATGTTCTGACTAAAGATTATGTGCTGAATCATGCTTACAACTTCTGACTGTTCCTGCCTGGAGGCTGGCTCAGAAGTTCTGAAGTGTCATTTTTCTTGAATACTTTAGAAAAATTCTAAGTATTTAGAATTTAACTTTTCCAAGGTAAATTTTGACTTTTGAACTTCTTGATGAAACAAACATCATATTCCAACATTTCTTGAAGAAGTATGATTTTTGTGATTTGATTTTGACCCAAAAGTCAAAGTTCGACTTCTCAGTGTGTAAATGACCATTTTGCCCTTGTAAATGGCTTGCTTGGAAAGAAAGGATAATTCAAGGCTTGGATTTGTATAAGAGAAAACTTTGAGAATCTAGGGTGATTTCCTGAGAAATGAGAGGGAAAGTTTTGGGGTACAACAGCTGCCCCTGTTCAATCTTCTTTAACCTGAAGAGTTAGATTGGAGAAATTTGTCATTCGTGACTCGAAGGTGGAAGGTGATTGGACACTAGAGTGCCCAGAAATTTGCAATCATAGGAATGGGCTTAAAGACTCCATTTGGAGAGGTAATAGAATCTCGTTGGGGATGTGATTGTAGATGCTATCCAAGAATGCTTGTTGAGATGTAATCTAAAAGTTGAACATCAGAATAGCGTCCGTGTCTGGAGCGTACCTGAAGGCGTCTTTGAATGAGTATCATAATGGCTTCCGGGTCTGGAGCGTATCTAAACCGTATCATGAGTAGAATCTGAATGAGTATCAGAATGGATTCCGTGTCTGAAGCGTATCTGAACTGTATCAGGAGATGCCTTTGAATGAGTATCAGAATGGCTTCTGGGTCCGGAGCGTATCTGAACTATATCAAGAGATGTCTTTGAATGAGTATCAGAATGGCTTCCGGGTCTGGAGCGTATCTGAACTGTATCAGGAGATGTCTTTGAATCTGAATGAGTACCAAAATGGCTTCCATGTCTAGAGCGTATCTGAACTATATAAGGAGTGTCTTTGAATCTGAATAAGTACCGGAATGACTTCCGTGTATGGAGCGTATCTGAACTGTATCAGGAGTTGAATCTGAATGAGTATTAGAATGACTTCTGTGTCTGGAGCATATTTGAACTGTATCAGGAGATGTCTTTGAATGAGTATCAGAATGGCTTCCGGGTCTGGAGCGTATCTAAACTGTATCAGGAGATGTCTTTGAATGAGTATCAGAATGGCTTCCGGGTCTGGAGCGTATCTAAACTGTATCAAGAGGTGCATATTGTCGATGGTAACTGTTAATCTTATCCTGAAAAGGGTAACATGTTAGCTGCAACACAAAGTTATGTTTCATGAAATGTATGGTGCAATATATTGGCTTTATTGATGTTTATGATATACGGATGCAATGTATGCGCATGTTAGCTGATTTGCCATATTGCTGTCAGATTGGGGAAAATAAATCCCTGACTGTTGCTGAGGATATGTGAGTCTTCATGTCTTGAAGTCGAAGTGTTGATGAATTTCTGCTGAGAGAAATAAACTCTTGCTGTAAGGGAAATGTCATTGTGATGCTCGTAAGATCTGCTTGGGGAAACCTGAGAATCTTGACGACTTCTACTGGGGATTAATCATTGGGAGTTTTTATTCCGCTGGGGAGAAATGTGATTTCTACTTGAAAAAGTTCAGGAGTCTCTGTTCTCTTCCGCTCTACTGGGGAGTTAGCCTTTACTGGAGAGAATCAAAATTTAGCTACTATCTGGTCGGGTTCCAGGCTTCACAACAACCTGTTGGGGAAATTGGAGGAATTGGGCGGTTTCCACTAGGAATTGATAAACTAGAAGCTTCGTTCTGCTGGGTAGTTGGGAGTTTTGTACCGCTGGGGATTATTGAAAACTCTGTGGGGAATATGGAGTGGTCTAGGAATGTTTTCCCGTCCTTTCAACCTATCAGTAATTGTCTTTCTCATCTTGTTTATTTGTAAACAAGGATTATGTTCAAATGCATATGTTCATCAATGAATCATTGGACGTTTTTGTGAACAAAACACAATTGTAAAGAAAAGACAAATAGTTTTTGTACTTTCAAAGAGGTATCTTTGTATTGACTTTGAATAAACATTTTGTACAAAGGAGACAAACATTCTAGTAAGAGAATGGTGCCATAACGATAATAAAAATTTATGCAAAGATATCTATGTGTAATAATCCCATGGGGTTCCCATTCTGCTATAGCCTTCGTATCTCTGAGCATCTTGTCTATTTGTTGCTTCGTTCGAAGATGATTGAATTGATCAGAAACTCCGAGTTTGTCAGTGGAATTCAAATGTGGTTCGTTAAGTGATCCGACATGACATAGTCATACGCTTTTATTCTCTAACTTTTGCCTGGACCACCCTTTCGGGTTTTCAGTCCACCGGGAAACCCTTTTTTTCCCAAGTCGCCCTTTCGGGTTTTCAACTTACCGGGTGTACAATTTTTTTTATATTTTACCCCTAATTTTCCCCCGAACCTTTTTGGTTCGTCGGGATGCCCTTTTTTTGTGTAGGTATGTCAACCTAGCGGGTCTCTTATGCGTAGTATCTTTTTACTATGTCCGCGTTCACAGGGTGTGGCATGTCATCGCCGTCCATGGTGGTTAAGATCATTGCCCCACCGGAGAATATGTTTTTGATTACAAATGGTCCTTCATAGGTAGGAGTCCATTTTGCCCTGGGATCACTTTGTGGCAAGATGATACGTTTGATCACTAGATCCCCAAGTTGATATATTTGGCGTCTGGATTTCTTGTTGAAAGCCTTGATCATCCATTTTTGATACATTTGACCATGGCAGACAACAGTAAGTCTCTTTTCATCGATTAAATTCAGTTGATCAAATCGAGTTTGGATCCAATCGTCTTCATTCAACCCTGCATCTTTCGTAATTCTCAGAGAGGGGATATGAACCTCAATAGGTAAAACAACTTCCATGCCATATACCAAAGAATAGGGTGTTGCCCCGGTTGAGCTGCGAGTCGTGGTACGGTACCCGTGGAGAGCGAATGGTAACATCTCATTCCAGTCTTTGTATGTGACTGTCATCTTTTATATGATCTTTTTAATGTTTTTATTTGCCGCTTCGACATCACCATTCATCTTTGGCCGATAGGGAGAAGAATTATGATGTTGGATCTTGAAATGCTCGCACAAGGTAGTGATCATAGTGTTGTTAAGGTTTGTACCATTATCAATGATGATCCTTTCCGGGATACCATACCGACAAATGAGATTTTGCTTGATGAAGCGGGCAACAAAATTCTTAGTAACAGAAGCGAAGGAAGCTGCTTCGAACCACTTGGTAAAATATTCAATGGCCACTAGGATGAAGCAGTGTCCATTGGAGGTTGTTGGCTTGATTTCTCCAATCATATCAATTCCCCATATAGCGAAAGGCCAAGGAGCCGTTAAGACATTCAGAGGAACCAGTGGTATATGCACCTTGTCAGCATAAATTTGACACTTATGACAGGTTTGAGAGTATTGATAGCAATCTGCTTCCATGGTAGCCCAATAATAGCCTGCCCGTAGGATTTTCTTCACCATCGTATGCCCACTGGAGTGAGTGCCAAAAGTACGTTCATGTAATTCAGCCATGATCTTTTTCGCGTCAATCTTATCCACACATCTAAGAAGAATGGAGTCATGATTACGCTTGTATAGGATGCCATTACTAAGGAAGAATTTAGCAGAGAATCTCCTTAAGAACTTCTTATCGTTAATTGAGGCTCCTTCTAGATATTCTTGAGCCTCGAGATAACTCTTGACTTCATGAAACCAAGGTTGGTCCATTACCTCTTCAGTATTGATCTCGTGATAGTGTGCTGGTTCATCCATTCGTTCGATGGTGATCTGGGGAGCCTCGTTATCCCAATTAAGTTTAAACATAGATGACATTATAGCTAGAGCGTCGGCTAGCTGATTTTCTTCTCGCGGGAAATGTTCGAAGGTAATCTTCTCAAAATGTGGTAGCAATGTCAAAACATGTTATTTGTAAGGGATAAGATTTGGGTGCTTAGTGTCCCACTCTCCTTTGATCTGACTGATGACCAAAGCTGGATCTCCAAATACATCTAAGGATTTGATTCCCAGATCTATGGAAGCCTTGAGGCCCAAGATGCATGCTTCGTACTCTGCCATGTTGTTTTTACAGTTGAAGCAAAGTCTATCAGTAAATGGAGTATGACACCCTTTCGGAGATATGAGTACAGCGCCGATACCATTACCAAGTGAATTGGAGGCCCCATCAAAGAATAGGGTCCATCGGGATCCTTGTTCAGGTCCGTCATATGGTCTGATTTCTTCACAGTTGTCTAAGGTCATGATGTCTTCATCCGGGAATTCAAACTTCATGGACTGATAATCTTCTAAATCTTGGTGAGCAAGGTGATCAGCCAACATACTGCCCTTTATAGCTTTCTGGGTAGTATATTGTATGTCATATTCTATTAGGATCATCTGCCATCTAGGTATCCTCCCAGACAGAGCAGATTTTTTGAAGATGTATTTTACCGGATCCATCTTAGATATCAACAAGGTAGTATCAGTCAGCATATACTGTCTTAGCCGGCGAGCAGCCCATGCCAGAGCGCAGCAAGTTTTCTCGAGCAGTGAATATCTTGTTTCATAGTCGATAAACTTTTTGCTCAGGTAGTAAATAGAGTGCTCTTTTCGGCTAGAGTCGTCATGCTGCCCCAGTACACACTCCATTGAGTTTTCTAAAACAGTCAGATACATGATCAATGGTCTTCCCTCGACTGGTGGCATCAAAATAGGAGGCTCTTGTAAATACTCCTTGATTTTATCGAAAGCAGTCTAGAATTCATCATTCCACTTGACTACTTGATCTTTCTTCAATAGTTTGAAGATTGGCTCACAAGTAGCTATTAGGTGAGAAATGAATCTTGTAATATAGTTCAGGCGTCCCAAGAATCCTGTGACTTCCTTCTCAGTACGAGGAGAAGGCATTTCTTGTATCTCTTTAACCTTGGCAGGATCAACTTCGATGCCCTTGTTACTGACGAAAAAACCTAGGAGTTTACCGGGTCGTACTCCAAATGTGCACTTGTTTGGGTTCAACCTTAGTTTGTACTTCTCCAACCTTTCAAACAACTTTTGCAAGTGATCGAGGTGCTCTTCTTCAGTTTGTGATCGGACTATCATATCGTCTACGTAGACCTCTATTTCATGATGTATCATGTCGTGAAATAAGGCTACCATGGCACGCTGATAGGTTGATCCAGCATTCTTTAGTCTGAATGGCATCACTTTGTAGCAAAATGTGCCCTATTGTGTGACAAATGTAGTTTTCTCCATGTCCTCGGGTTCCATTTTGATCTAGTTGTAACCTTAGAATCCGTCCATGAAGGAAAACACTTTGTGCTGGGTCGTATTGTCAACCAGGATATCGATGTGGGGAAGTAGAAAATCACCTTTAGGGCTGGCCCTATTCAAATCCCTATAGTTAACGCACATTCGTACTTTGCGGCCTTTTTAGGCACGGGAACAATGTTGGCAACCCATTGGGGATAGGAAGTGACATCCAAGAATCCAGCATTGAATTGTTTCATGACTTCCGCTTTGATCTTCTCTGACATATCAGGTCTCATGCGGCAGACTTTTTGTTTTATTGGTGGATAGTCTTCTCTTGTTGGCAGAAGATGTACCACGATGTATATATCGAGTCCCGACATGTCTTCATATGACCAGGCGAATATCTCAACATAATCCTGCAACAGCTGTGTGATACGGTGGGAGAACTGACTTGAGGTTTTGCGATTGTTTTCGCAAATGTCGCGTTTTAGCAAGAGTCGCCACCGACTTTTCTTTTATCCAATAAGGAAAGGTGAAAAAGCACAGGAAAGACCTTTTGAGATGTTTTCATGAGTTCGGGGGGTAGATTATGAAAAGGGAAGGTATTAGCACCCTTTCCATCCATGGTTTTCCATGGGCTCTTAGTTACTTGTTAGATCACTTGCTTTTGTTTGAAAGTCGTGCTTTTGTGTGGTTTTGAAAGTATTTTGAAAAGGTGCCATCGTCTAGGCAAACTTTGCAATGATTCCCGTTCGTAAGAATGAATGCAAAGTGTTGAGCTTTTAAAAATATTTCAAGTCTTGGAAAGTGTTTTGAAGATGTTTTAAAAGTGTATGTGATGGTTTTGAAAATAGCAAGGATGTTTACTTTGAAATTGAGCAAGTAACTAAAAGTAATCTACCTACTCAAAAGGTTTTAGATGTGTTTTTCCTCCTCCTTTAGATGTTGTTATCTTACCATTGTTTTGATAAGAAGCCCCATCGTTGGATGTGAAGGGTCAAGCGTTGGGTCATCGTATGACCATGATAGCAATGTTGTGAAATGACTTAGCACTTTTTCTGTAGGGACTAAGATCATTTTGAAAGGCAACTTTTGATAGCGTCATCGAGGGAATATGATCTTTTTCTATTTGTTTGTGCTAAGACATCCCACATGCATAACATGGCCATTTTTGTAAGGCAACAAGTGGAATTACCCTAAGGGTGTAAGTGTGCGAGTGTGTTTGATTGCATGCATATTTTGGCTTTGATTAGGGTGATCTATTTGTCAATTTTTATATCTTGTCATATACCCTAATTACTAGCATATATTGAAAGCAAATAACAGTACAGAAATGTAAAGTTCTACACTATTATAACATTTAAGGGGATGGGGGTACATATTTTATGAGTGGAGGTTGCAAGTTTAAAATTCTGGGTTACTTATTACAACCATATTGAAATAGACAAGAATGTACAGAAAATGTAAAATGTTGGTCTGTTCAAAAAAGAAAATAACTTTTGTTTAAGAAAATATTTTTGGTCCTTTTTCATTAAAAGAAAATATATCATGCAAATATAAAATATTTTTGGTGTTTTTGTTTTTGATTAGAAATAAAATATAATGTAATGGAAAAGATAAAAGAGAAGAAAATATAACCAACACAAAGTAGAAGAGGTCAAAAGTTCTGACGTTAACTTGCTGCACAAACAGAAACATGTTAGTAAAATATGGAAGTTCAGAAGTTCTGGACCTTCTGAAAATTTAGAAGTTTCCAGAAGTTCTAACGCAACTGTTAGAACTTGGCCTCTCTCCTGGCCAGTCGGAACATATGCAGCTTAGTCATTTA
Source organism: Vicia faba (assembly GCA_948472305.1). Classification (NCBI taxonomy): domain Eukaryota; kingdom Viridiplantae; phylum Streptophyta; class Magnoliopsida; order Fabales; family Fabaceae; genus Vicia; species Vicia faba. The sequence goes on from OX451738.1 coordinate 894,689,248, forward strand.
CAGAATAGAAGTTGCATGCATAATAGTTATGACAAATTTCATGAAATATCAGAAGCAAGAATCAGAGACAACATGTATTTGCTAGTTCTAATTTTGAGTCCTATTTTCTTTATGAAACTCTGAACTGGGATTTATTTTACTCAGGCAAGCAGATGCATGAATTTTCAGAATATGTATACCATTAGGATCAGAATATCTACATTGTGATGAATATGTAAAACCTGATAATGCTTAATCAGTTATGATGAGAGTCAGCAAAACTTACCTTGCAGCTGGAAAGGATTCTGTGAACTGGGGATTGTTCTTGACTTTTGGTGATGTTCTGAGTAACTTATTCACGTACTCAGCAAGATGGATGTGTGCAACTTCTGAAGCAGCTAAAGGGGTGATATTCTGACTCCATTGTGGTGAAAGTGAATGGAGAATGTGTTACTGTTTGATTATAGAATCTGGGATGGTTTAAATCAAGAACACTTGAGGAAAAATGGAGTTTGGATATAATGAATCAATGCTAAGATTTTGGTATTTTGTGTTTATAGTTTCCTGGGTTCTTGGAATTTTTGCAGTGGTTCAAAGCCTTCTTTCTCAATTCTTTCGTCTCTTTCACAAATTTTCTAATAAAAGGGAGAGAGGTCTGGTCAGGAGAGAGGTGGGGGTGCCTGGTCAAGGGAGAGGTGGGGGGGGGGGGGCTTTCAGTGTGCAAATGATGTTCTATTTATAGTGGAATTTTTTCAGTTGGGGCGGTCAAGTGGAACCAACATCACATGCTTGATGTTGACTTACTCTTGAAGTAAGCTTAAACAAGTGGTGGTTCATTGCATTCAAGTTGGATGGTTAACAACGCCTCAGCTGGATTTATCAGCGTGAATTAAGGAAAAGTATAGACAACGCATTGGCCTAGTATACTTTTGCACAGAAATTTGTCTTCCCAAGATAGTAGGGGTACACGTGGAAAGACTCCATTGGATAAAGACTCATAGGCGGTTTGTGAGTATTAAATGAGTTTCCATGTGATATTCTGGATCCTTGCTTGACTCTAGATTAGAAGTTCTGCTTCAGCATGGCATCTCATCTTCTGAACCTCTTATCTTCTGACTTCAGCATGTTCTAAGGGATCCTTCAGAACTTCTAGTATACTTACAGCACGCTTTGTTACCTTCTTTGAGTTAAACTCTGCAAACTCTGACTGGACCGTTATGAACACTGGCTCAGAGGTTATGACTAAACTCTATCTTGAGAACGTCCAGAATTTGCTGACTGTGAACAATGGCTCAGAAGTTCTGAAATTGTTATGTTTCTTAAATACTTAGAAAAATTTCTAAGTCTTTAGAATTTGATTCTTCCAAAGTAAGATTTGACTTTTGAAACTCTTGATGAAGAAAACTTCATATTCCAACATGTCTTGATGAATATGATTTTTCTGATTTGATTTTGATCCAAAAGTCAAAGTCAGACTTTTTCAGCGTGTAAATGACCATTTTGCCCTTGTGAATGGTTTGCTTGGAAGAATTGGTAATTCAATGCCTAGAGACTTGATAAAGGAACACTTGAGGATCCAGGGTGATCCCTTGAGATATGAGAGGGAAAATTTTAGGGTGCAACAGCTGCCCCTGTTCAAACTTCTTGAGCCTGAAGAGTTATATTGGCAGATCCGACATTTCTGACTTGATTGTGAAAGAAGTTTGAACACTAGAGTGCCCAGAAATTTGCACTCGATGATGGACGGTGAATGGGCTTATAGATGCCATTTGGAGGAATGTTGGTAAACTCTGGAAGAAGTATCAGCACAAATCTCCTGTTGATCCATACTAAACTTGTTGTTTTACCTGTGAGAAAGGGGTTAGGAAAATTCAGATGCTCGCCTGATGCTTACCAGATGTGGTATCATCCTAAATGCATTGTTATGTACATGCTATGATGTATGAATGCGAAATGCGTGTTTTCATTCGGGAAAATAAATCCCTGACTACTGCTGAGGAAACCTTTGGAGGTTGAATCCTTGATTGCCTATTGGAAATGAAGAATATGCATATCTTCAAATTCTATTGAAGAGATGCTTTTGCTGGGGGAGCATTACTCAAAGATCAGTTGTTATCTGGTCAGATCAAGGCTTCACAATTGATGAGGATGAAGTAGTCGGTTGCTATCTGGTCGGGTCCAGGTTTCATGGAAACTTACTTAGGGAAGGAATGAATTAACTGTTATCTGGTCGGATCCAGGCTTTGTAGAAAATTCCTTGAAATTGAATAGTCATCTGGTCGGGTCCAGGTTTCATAACAACTTGTTGGGGATGTAGAGGTTAACTTTTATCTGGTCGGATCCAGGCTTCACAGTAACTTGTTGGAGGTAAGGGTGAATTAACTGTTATCTGGTCGGATCTAGGCTTCACAACAACTTCTCGAAGACTGTTATCTGGTCGGGTCCAGGGTTTATGGTATTTTGGAAAGTTGTACTATTATCTGGTCGAATCCAGGTTTCATAGTGTCTTTCTGGGGATCAGGGTTAATTGTTATCTGGTCGGGTCCAGGCTTCACAATATACCATTCGAAAACTGTTATCTAGTCGGGCCCAGGCTTTGCAGATTTCTGAGGTTTGATGAGGTCAATTGTTATCTGGTCGGGTCCAGGCTTTCAAAATAGACTAATTGAAAACTGTTATTTGGTCGGGTCCAGGCTTCACAATGAACTGCTTGGGGATTTAGCTTTTATCTGGTCGGGTCCAGGCTTCACAATGAATCTCTGAGGATGACTGCTATCTGGTCGGATCCAGGCTTCGCAATGACTTTCTTGCAAAGATGGAAATGAAGAATGATATCTGGTCGGATCCAGGTTTCTCAGTCCTTTGTCGGGGAATAAAGAGGCAAATCTACTGGGAACAAGTGGTTAAAACCTTGGTTGGATTAAGTTTAGATTCTTCTATACCTTTGAAGAGTTGGGCTGGTTTTCATAGCTTTTTGAGGAATGAGATCAACTATTATCTGGTCGGGTCCAGGCTTCAATAACTCAAGAAGTCAAACTGTTATTTGGTCGGGTCTAGGCTTCAGAAATTGAAGAAGTCAAACTTGTTATCTGGTCGGGTCCAGGCTTCAGAAATTGAAGAAGTCAAACTGTTATCTGGTCGGGTCCAGGCTTCAGAAATTGAAGAAGTCAAACTTGTTATCTGGTCGGGTCCTGGCTTCAGTATAACTTGAAAATTGTGCTAATATCTGGTCGGATCCAGGCTTCATAGCATTTCTTGATAATAATAAAGGCTTTGTTGAAGACTTTACTAGGGATTAGGGGTTGTGGCCCTGTGATTTGCATTCATTTGAAGGGGAAATTCTGATTGGAGAGTATAAACTCAGTCAGGCGAGGCCGACTTATCTTGGGGAGGATATACTCAGCTATGGATGATGGACTCAAATGGGGAATTTGGGTTACGTTGAGGGATTTGTACTCCACTGGTGGAATAGAATCTTGGTTGGAAGATATACTCCGCTGGGGAGGATGGATTCAGATGGGGAATTTGGGTTCCGTTGAGGGATTTGTACTCTGCTGAGGGAATAGAATCTTGGTTGGAAGATATACTTCGCTGGGGAGGATGGATTCAGTGGGGTGTGTTTATTCAGCTGGACTCAGCTTGGAGAATAAAATCTCGGTTGGAAGATACACTCTACTGGGGATAAAAACTCCTGCTTGGGAGATATACTCCACTGGGGATAAAAACTCCTGGTTGGGAGATATACTCCACTGGGGAAGATGTACTCAACGGGGAGTGCTTACTCGACTGGGGAAATCGGGGTGTCTTGTACGTTGAGGAATTTGCAGTTGGCCAGGGGAAATAACGCTGTTGGGGAAATAAATCCTGCTGAGGAGATGAATTTCTTTTAGACATAGACCTCTAGACCTCAGATTTGTAGAAGTTGTCAAGAGATTGAGGCTCCGACAGGGGGTTTATCCTTTGTGAAGAAATTTTGTAGGCCATTTCGCTGGGGAAAGGTTGCATTGGGGTTGTTCCGATAGGGATAATGATGACGAGATAACTCTGTGGGGAATAAAATCTGTTGAGGAGATGTATTACCTTTAAGAAGAAATCTCCTAGGCTTTAGCTGGAAAGAGGTTGTCAAGAGATTGAGATTCTGGCCAAGGATCGTCTGATACAAGGATATTTTATGGGCAACTCCGTTGGGGAAAGGTTTATTGCCAACACCCTGGTGGGGGTAATGATAGTGGGATAACTCTATGGGGCTACTTCACATTTATTAAAGGGATGCTTACTGCAGTTGTGCACTGATGCCCTGTTGAAGTTGCTGCTTGGCAGGACACATGTGCCAAATAGCTTTAATTATGTTCATATGCATATATTCATTGAATTTTAGTTATTGGATAAATTTGCATTCAAAACAGAGACAAACAATTTTTCACTTCAAAGTGTATTTGTATTGATATTTTGCCCATGAACAGGCATTTTTGTACATAGAGACGGAAATCCTAGTAAGAGGAAATCGTCGAAAAGAAAATTGAGAATGAAAAAAATATAGCCATGTGAAATGATCTCATTGCCTTTCAGCTCTACTATTTCCCCATTGTCTTTGAACGTCCCTTTCCGTTGATCGAAGATGATTGGATTGATCCTGGACCATTTGAACTTAGACCTTGGTGATAGTGTTGACCGCCTTGATTTTACAGGACATAGTCGTACGCTTTTAATCCTTAATTTTTGCCTGAACCTCCCTTTCGGGTTTTCGGTCCACCAGGATACCCTTTTTTGCCCAAGTCGCCCTTTCGGGTTTTCAACTTGTCGGGTGTACAATCTTTTGTATATATCCCTAATTTTTGCCCAAACCTTTTGGTTTGCCGGGATGCCCTGATTTTTCTTAGGTGTGTCAACCTAACGGGTCTCTTATGCACAGTATTTTTTAACTATGTCCACGTTTATAGGATGTGGGAAATCTTCGCCATCCATGGTGGTCAGTATCATGGCACCACCAGAGAAAATTCTTTTGACAACAAACGGCCCTTCATAGGTGGGGGTCCATTTTCCTCTGGGGTCACCTTGTGGTAAAATGATGCATTTTATCACCAAGTCACCAACTTGATATACTCGAAGCATGACCTTTTTATTGAAAGATTTGATCATCCGTTTTTGATACATCTGACCATGGCAGATAGCAGCTAATCGTTTTTCATCGATCAATTTCAGTTGATCCAATCTCGTTTGAATCCATTCGTCTTTACTTAGGCCTGCCTCAATCATAATCCTTAGCGAAGGGATTTGAACTTCCACTGGCAAAACGGCTTCCATGCCATAGACTAGAGAGAAGGGATTTGCCCCAGTTGATGTTCTAGCTGAAGTGCGGTATCCATGTAGAGTGAATGGTAGCATCTCATGCTATTCTTTATAGGTTACCACCATTTTCTGCACAATCTTCTTGATATTTATGTTGGCTGCTTCGATTGCGCCATTCATTTTCGGTATATACGGAGAAGAATTGTGATGCTTGATCTTAAATTGAGTGCAAAATTCCCTGATCATGGCATTGTTGAGGTTAGTCCCATTGTTAGTGATAATCCATTCGGGGATACCATAACGACATATACGACTGTGTCTGATGAATTTGGCTACCACATTCTTGGTGACTGAGGCAAATGAGGCAGCTTTAACCCATTCGGTGAAATAGTCGATAGCAACAAGAATGAAGCGGTGTCCGTTGGAAGCTGTGGGCTTGATGTCTCCAATCATGTTGATACCCCATATTGCAAATGGCCATGGAGAGGTCATGACATTCATAGGGATTGGAAGTACATGGACCTTGTCAGCGTAGATTTGACATTTGTGGCAAGTTCTTGAACATTGATGGCAATCTGTCTCCATCATTGACCAATAGTAGCCAGTTCTTAAGATTTTCTTAGCCATTGTATGCCCACTTGAGTGAGTAATGAAAAGGCCATCGTGCATGTCTTCCATGATTTCCTCTGCCTCCCTCTTATCCACATGTCGGAGTAGAGTTGAATCGTGGTTGCGCTTGTACAATATCCCATTACTTAGAAAGAATTTGGTTGCAAATCTTCGTAAGAACTTTCTGCCATTGGTAGATTCTCCCTCTGGATACTCTTGCGCTTCAAGGTATCTCATTACCTCATGTTACGACGGATTTTCCGTATCAGTGTCAAGCTCATAGCAATACGCAGGTTCATCAAATCTTTCAATTGTAATTATAGGGGATTCATTGTCCCATATGACTTTGAACATTGAGGACATGGTTTCCAGAGCGTCAGCCAACTGGTTTTCTTCCCTAGGGAAATGTTCAAAAGTGATCTCTTCGAAGTGAGGAATTAGGGATAGCACAAGTTCCATGTAAGGGATAAGATTAAGGTGTTTAGTGTCCCAATCTCCTTTTACTTGGATGATCACCAAAGAGGAATCTCCAAACACATCCAAATGCTTGATCCTTAAGTCAATAGCAGCTCTTAGACCTAAGATGCATGCTTCATACTCGGCCATATTATTTGTAAAATCGAAGCATAGTCTGGCGGTAAAAGGAGTGTGGCATCCTTCAGGAGAGATGGTCACAGCACCAATTTCGTTACCTAAGGCGTTAGAATCCCCATCGAATACCATAGTCCATCGGGATCCTTGTTCAGGTCCGTCATACGGTCTAGGTTTTGCACAGTCGGTTACCAACATAATATTCTCGTCAGGGAAGTCGAAGTTCATTGACAGATAATCATCCACAGCTTGATGGGCCAAATGATCTGCTAGTACACTTCCTTTGATGGCTTTTTGATTTGGGTATTGATTGTCGTACTCAGTCAAGATCATGTTCCATCTGGTTATTCATCCGGAAAGGGCAGGTTTTTCGAAGATGTACTTAATCGGGTCCATCTTTAAAATCAACAAAGTGGTATGAGTCAACATGTACTACCTTAGTCGGTGAGCAGCCCACGCTAAAGCACAGCAAGTTTGCTCGAGCAGTGAATATCTGGTTTCACAGTCGGTAAACTTTTTTCTTAGGTAGTAAATTGCATGCTCTTTTCGGCCAGACTCGTCATGTTGGCCCAAAACACACCCCATAGAATTCTCTAGTACTGTTAAGTACATGATCAACGGTTTTCCTTCAACCGGAGGCATGAGAATAGGAGGTTCTTGCAGGTATTCCTTGATTTTGTCAAAGGCAATCTGGCATTCATTGTTCCATTTGACTACCTGATCTTTCTTCAAGATTTTAAAGAGTTGCTCACAGGTAGCAGTTAAGTGTGATATGAAATGGGCAATGTAACTGAGACGACCCAAGAATCCTCTGATTTCTTTTTCAGAACGAGGTACTGGCATTTCTTGGATGGCCTTTATCTTGGCTGGATCTACTTCAATTCCTTTATTGCTGACAACGAATCCTAGAAGCTTTTCAGAGCGTACTCCAAATATGCACTTGTTAGGGTTTAACCTCAGTTTATATTTCTTCAGTCTCTCAAATAGTTTGTGCAGGTGACCGAGATGTTCTTCTTTGGTTTGTGATCTGGAGATCATATCATCCACATATACCTCTATCTCATGATGAATAATGTCATGAAATAAAGCCACCATAACCCTTTGATATGTTGCCCTTACATTCTTTAATTCGAACGGCATGACCTTATAGCAGAAAGTGCCCCATTGTGTAACGAAAGTAGTTTTTTCCATATCTTCGGGAGCCATCTTTATTTGATTATATCCCGAGAATCCTTCCATGAATGAGAAGACTTTATGCTGAGCGGTATTGTCGACTAAGACGTCAATGTGTGGTAGAGGGAAATCATCCTTGGGGCTTGCCCTATTCAGATCCCTATAGTCTACGCACATGCGAACTTTCCCGTCTTTTTTTGGAACTGGCACTATATTAGCCACCCATTGAGGATAGGATGTTATAGCTAGGAATCCTGCATTAAACTGTTTCATTACTTTGGCTTTGATCTTTTCAGACATGTCAGGTCTCATGCGACGAACTTTTTATTTAACAGGAGGGCGGTCTTTTTTAGTTGGCAGATGATGAACTATAATGTCGATATCCAACCCAGGCATATCTTCATACGACCAAGCAAATACTTCCATATAATCGTGCAACATCTGAACCAAACGGCTTTTGACACTGCTTTCCAAATTAGCACCAATCCTGATTTCCTTCTTATCTGACTCAGTACCCAGGTTGATAACCTCAATAGACTCTTCATGTGGTCGAATAGCCTTTTCCTCTTGTAACAGAAGTTTGTCTAGTTCTCTTGGTATGTCACAATCTTCCTCCCTTTTGTCTTCGGCTTGGTTGATAGGTGTGATCGGTGGGAATGAGAACTGACTGTTTTGGAATGCTGGTCCGTGTTTGCGTTTGTTTTCGCAAAATGTCGCGGTAAGCAAGAGTCCCCACCGTCTTTTATTTTATCCAACAAGGAAAGGACAAAAGCATAGAAAAATTCCATTTCAAGATGTTTCTCGGGTTCGGGAGGTAGATTATAGAAAGGGAAGGTGTTAGCACCCTTTCTATCCGTGGTTATCCACGGGCTCTTAGGTACTTGCTCACTATGTTTTCAAAAGTTTGCTTTTCTTTGTGTTTGTGGGTTTGAAAGAAGTTTTTGTTTGAAAGAGAGTGTAAGTGCGAAAAGTGTTGTTTTGTTTTAAAAGGAGCAAGTACTTAAGAAACTCTACCTACTCAAAAAGGAATTAAATTGTGCAAATGTCCTTTAGACAATACTATCCCACCATTGAGGAGTAGGTAGCACCGTCGTTGGAGTTTTCAGGTCAATTCGATTAAGGGACGTGTGGTCACTAAAGCAATGTTAGGACGCCTTAGTGGTAACCCTAATGTCTTAGATCATTTTATCCGAGGCAACCGTTTCGAGGCAACTTATGATCTTTGGACAAGAGGGCGACCTCTAAAAGATTCTATACTCAATGACCACGTTCGAGGCAACCAAGTGAGGCATACCCTAAGAGTGGAATGTGCGAGTGTATTGCTTTACAGTTTATATTATCTTTGTACATGTTATGGTGAGCTACGGTTGATTTTAAATTAGAGGTTAATCTTGTCATGCATAGCCTATTATTCAAACATCTAGCAGTTAATGGATGTGGAAAATAAATTGCGGAAAATAAAACTAAGCTATTACAAGGCGTCGGGTATTTACATCACCAAAAACAAACCCATTGAAAATAAAGCGATAAAAGTAAAGACCTAATTAACTATTACAACTAAATTGAAAGACAAGTAAAAAGTAAAAATAAAGAAAAGAAAAGACTTCTTCGATCCATGCCATGGACTCGTTCGATTCACCCTTCTTTGGCCTTCTTTCGATTGAGCTAGGGAATGGGTGTCAGTAGCCTTCGATTGGGCTTGAGAATTGACGGGGAAAGCTTCGATTTGCACCCTTTCCTGACTCCTTCGATTGGGTTTGGGAAGGATATGGGTAAAATTCGATTGCAGGGAGAAGGTGGGCTTCGATTCAGAGGAAGAAGGCTGCCTTTCGATTCTATGAAGGGGGTTGCTGGAAAGGCCTGAAGGATCACCTATGGAGGCACTGCATCTGTAAAAATATGTTAGAAAAATAAAACGCATGACCTGGGTATCGAAACCCAGGTCCATCGATCCTGCGCGTGCTAGGTCTTTTCAGGCTATATCTGTAGCAAGTGTTAGCAACAAAAAACATGACTTGGTGCCAAACCCAAGCCCTTTGATTATGTCTAGAATGACAATCGAATGAAACAACAAATATGGATGTGTTATGTAAATACAAGGTTTGACATTTTACCCTCTCTTACCAGTAGTTGGAATCTTCGATTTGGAACTTTCTAGATGTGGGTATCTTCGATATGGGATTTCTGGGCGTGGATACTTTTGTTGAATGATTGCTTTGGCTTGGATTACTTATGAAAATGTTAATAACCTTTTGTGGGTTTGTGGGCAGCGTATCTCCAAATCCTCGTCCCTCTGTAATGTGTCATTGGCCTCGTATTTATAGGAGTATGAGGGTGCATGAAAATGGAAAGGGACAACCATTTAACCAGGCCTTTAAAGCCATGAGACAAGAATCAGACATATTAAAAGATTTCCTTTTTTGAAATATTCATGTCTCTTTGGAATCTTAAATGAACCTGGACACCTTTGATTTTCGAATGCCTCCAGGCCATGCTCTTCGATTGGTCTTGAGTTGGCTCCTTCAAATGGACTTCTTATGTACCCTTCGAATGGGACTTCTGAATGCTTCTTCAAATGGACCTTTTGAATGTTCTTCGAATTGACCCTTTGATTGCTTCTTCAAATGGACCTTTACATGTTCTTCGAATGAGTCATTTACATGTTCTTCGAATGAGCCTCTTGCTTGGTGTGCTGGAAAGTTGAGGGGCCTTTTCCTTTGTGAATCGAAACAAACTTTTAGGAGATTCTTGCCTCGTGAGTCAAAGGTAAGCCTGGAGTAGTTAATGCATAGTCGAAGCATTGTGAAATTTACTTGATCGAAGGGGGTCCAGCGCTCAATCGAAGACTTGCGAACCAAAGCTTGATCGAAGGGTTCCAAACACCTAATCGAAGCTTACTAATCAAAGCCCGATCGAAGAGTGCCAAATTTCCAATTGAAGACTGATGAGTCAAGCCTATATCGAAGGATTTTGGATACCCAATCGAAGACTTTTCCCAGAAGCCAATCGAAAGACACCTTGTTCATCTTCAAAAAACTTTATTTTCGTTAGGCAAGTGTTTGTGACCAACCATGTAAGGGAAGACCTTTGAAAACATGAGAGGGAAAATTTTGGGGTACAACAGTTGCCCCTGTTCAATCTTCTTGAACCTGAAGAGTTAGATTGGCAAGTTTGCTTTTCGCGACTCGAAGGTAAAAGAGGATTGAACACTAGAGTTCCCAGAAAATTTGCACTCGAAGATGTGTTGGTTGATTATGTAAGGAATGGGCTTAAAGATGCCATTTGGAGAGGTAATGGATAGTCATTGGAGATGGGCTTAAAGATGCCATCAAGGGGCGATTGCTGGACTGTATTTGAATGAGTGACATAATTACATCCGAATCTGGATCATATCTGGACTGTTATTTGAAGGTCTCTGATTGCCTGTCATTAACTAGAAGAAATAAATCTAACCAGAGGAGGTCTTTAGTTGCCTGTTTTAACTGGAAGAAATAAATCTAACCAGAGAAGGTATTTTTTGATAATGATGTGTGATGAAGGAATCTGAGACGATTGCTACTCCAAACAGATGATGAAGGAATCTTGGACGATTACTACCTCAGCAGGATGATGAAGGAATCTTGGACGATTACTACCTCAGCAGGATGATGAAGGAATCTTGGATGACTACTACAACAACAGGATGATAAAGGAATCTTGGATGACTTCTACCTCATCAGGATGATGAAGGAATCTTGGATGACTACTACAACATCAAGATGATGAAGGAACCTTGGATGACTACTACAACAGTAGGATGATGAAGGAATCTTGGATGACTACTACCTCAGCAGGATGGTGAAGGAATCTTAGATGACTTCTACCTCAGCAGGATGATGAAGGAATCTTGGATGACTTCTACCTCAGCAGGATGATGAAGGAATCTTGGATGACTACTATAACAGCAGAATGGTGAAGGAATCTTGGATGAATTCTACCTCAGCAGGATGATGAAGGAATCTTGGATGACTTCTACCTCAGCAGGATGATGAAGGAATCTTGGATGACTACTACAACAGCAGGATGATGAAGGAATCTTGGATGACTACTACCTCAGCAGGATGGTGAAGGAATCTTGGATGACTTCTACCTCAGCAGGATGATGAAGGAATCTTGGATGACTACTACCTCAGTAGGATGGTGAAGGAATCTTGGATTACTACTACCTCAGCAGGATGGTGAAGGAATCTTGGATGACTTCTACCTCAGCAGGATGATGAAGGAATCTTGGATGACTACTACTTCAGCAGGATGGTGAAGGAATCTTGGATGACTTCTACCTCAGCAGGATGGTGAAGGAATCTTGGATGACTACTACCTTAGCAGGATGCTGAAGGAATCTTGGATGACTACTACAACAGCAGGATGATGAAGGAATCTTGGATGACTTCTACCTCAGCAGGATGATGAAGGAATCTTGGATGACTACTACCTCAGCAAGATGATGAAGGAATCTTGGATGAATTCTACCTCAACGGGATGATGAAGGAATCTTGGATGATTACTACATCAAAAGGAAATGAAGGAATCTTTGACGACTGCTACTCCAAAAGGTAATGACTTTTATCTGTCGATCGATCTTTCCTGAAAAGGTAAAGAGTTAGTTGTATGCAATGTCATGATGTATGCATTGTGTAATGATGTTCTCAAAATAAATGAGATTTATGTTATATGTATTTTGTATGCATATGCTATGAATGTTATTGAAATGTAATTTTGTCTTGGAGAATAAATTCTTGACAAGTGTTGGGGAGTTATTAAATCCTGGACTGCTGTCGAAGAGTAGGTATGTCTTCAAACTTTGCTTAGAATGTTTCCACTGAGGATCCTTGTTTTGTTGAGGAGAAATCCGTTGGGGAAAGTTGTGAACTCTGTGGAGAGTATTGATTCATTCTTGGGGAACAAATTCAGGAGTCTCGGTTGTCCGTTGCTCTATTGGGGAGTCAAAGTTAAACTGACATCTGGTCGGGTCCAGGTTTCACAGTAACTTGCTGGGGATTGTAGAGTAGTCTACTGGGGAAGAGGAGTTGTGGTCCTTTAATTTGTAGTAGTCGGCGAGGCAAACTCAAGCTGGGGATTTCTGCCATTTGTTGGAGAAATAAACCATGTTGCTGGTCTGCTAGAGAGGTGACGACTTCGTTGAAGTTGTCTCAGCTGGGGAAAGGTTTTCAGAGATTAAACTCTTGTTGGGGAATCATCCTATGAGAAGGATTTTGGAGAGATTTGTCACTGCCCCTAGCAACGAGTGTTTGTGGCACTGCCTGGAAATGTTTGACTGTATGTAACCCTTTATTGAGATTGACGTTTTAATGCCCCAAGTGATGGTGAGGGAGACTTACCCCTAGGTTAACCTGCAATTGAGAGATTTCTTGAAATCTTGACTGGATTGCCCCAGGTTTACTGAACTTTGAAAGTTTTGTTGAAATCTTGACTGGACTTCCCCAGGTTTACTGGACAACACCATATCAAGTCCCCTTTTGCTGATAGGAGATTTTTACCACGAGAGTGTCATCCCACTTGAAGTGATTTTACTCACTGAGAGAGCTTTCGTTCCTCTGAACATTCACTGTATGAATTTCTTCGCTGTCAAACAAATAACCATGTGCAAACAACGATATTCAAATAATGCAAAGGTTATGCTTGTCTCGATGTTTTGAAAAATGCATTTTTTAGAAGAAAACTTTTTATAAGACAAATTCAACACAAGATTTAGGGAAAAGCCTTACAGGAGTCAGGATACCTTTTGTAACAGTATGCTTTTGAACTAACCCATGCTTTAATTAGGACTTTTGAAGGGTTGTAATGTGGCTTGGTTCACGGTTTAAGAAACAAAGGATAAAGGCTCAAAGCATATTTGTACCCACCCGCTCTTCGTGATGTTCTTCAATCCTAAACTTAGTTAATTGTGCGTCAAACTCTATTCGAATTTAGAACGACGTTTTGGTGACGGTTCACACAAGTTGGATTTTGGAAGGCAATCATCATTTTTTTTGCAACATTTTTCATGTTGTCGAGGATTTGTAATGACCTCGTTCTTTTGATTTATTATCCCTAATTTTTTCCTGACTGTTCCTATTTTCGAGATTACAGTCAGTGGGATGCCCCAGATTTCTTAAGCCTCCTTTATAGATTTTGGCTCAGTGGGCTTTTCTCTTTTGAGAGATTGACTGCCTATGTGATAAGGAACCACCACTATCTTTGATTCCAGAGGAATGCTTTTGATGTCGTTCGTTGTATTATGAACTGACAGTTTTGCGACTTCAATGCACATCTTTTTTTTTTTGAATTAACTTAAAGACTACCCTGCCCCAGGTTTAATCAAAGATTTCAATTTGTTTTAAAACAGAAAACTCCTACTTCTTTGGCTCGAAGGGGTTGACTAGGGATTATCTTCCTTATAACTCCAATGTTTAGGATTTGAAAGAAACGCCTGTACATCGTCAGCAAGGTCTGTTCAAAAGCATACTGTATGAGATTATGGTATTGTTTTGTCATCCTCCCTCTAAAGGCTTGTAAATTTTAGCAAGAGTTGAATGTCATAAGGAGAGTAAAAAGCATAGTTTAAATGTAATGAAAATGAAAGGATGAATTCAAGACAAACATATGCATTGCATTAATGAAAGAGAGTTTGACATTAATAGATAATTGTTTGAATAACAAAAGAAATTAAAACTTGAAAATTCAAATGAAACAAAGACATTCTCAATGATTTGGCGTAGGAGCAGTGATCACATTTGGGGTCTTCGGAGGGTCAAACTTGATCTCCTTGGCATCAATCAAGTCTTGGATCTTGTTCTTCAAAGTCCAACAGTCGTCGGTGTCATGTCCAGGACTGTCATAATGGTAGGCACACCTCACACTCGGATTATACTTAGAAGAGGAAGTATCGGGATTTTGAGGAGGATCCTTTAGCGTGATTAGCTTTAACTTCAGCAAATGTTATAACGCTTGAGACAAAGGCATGTTGATGTTAGTATACTTCCTTTCTTGATATCTTACCCTACGCCTATTGCTCTGTCTTTGTTGAAAAGGCGTGGGATCGGAGATCAGGGTTGCCCCTACATGTTGATCATGACGACTCTTTTGACCAATCACTGCATCAGACTCTTTCTTCCCATTATAGGGCTTTTTCTGAGCATCAGAAGGTGTAGCTTCTTGAATCTTCCCACTTTTGATGCCAGCTTCGACCCTTTCGCCGGTCAGTATTAGCTCGGTGAACCCGGCTGAAGAACTTTCGATCAAGTGTTTGAAGAAAGGCCCTGTCAATGTTCCCATGAAGATGTCAATCAGCTCCCTGTCAGTTAAAGGGGGTTGCACTCTACCATTCAGATCTCTCCACTTTTGGGCGTATCCTTTGAAGCTCTCGTTGGAACCCATGGTCATGTTCTGCAATTGCACACGAGTTGGTGCAAGATCAGCATTGTACTGATACTGCTTATAGAAAGCAGCAGCTAAATCCTCCCAGGTGTAGATGCGAGAACTCTCCAATTGATAGAACCATTAGAGTTGAGTCCCTACTAGGCTTTCTTGGAAGAAATGGATCCAAAGCTTCGGATTAGTTGTGTATGGTTGAATCTTGCGGACATAAGACTTTAAGTTCATCTTAGGGCAAGAGACTCCATCGTACAGGGCAAAAGTAGGGATTTTGAATTTTGGCGGGATGACCACTCCAGAAACCAAACCCATGTCTCCTAAATTCAAGACAGGTATCTGTTGAATTTCCATTGCACTGAGCCGGTCTTCAAGTTTCTTATATCTATCCTCAGCAGGAGGATACTGGTCTTCATCTGTGTCATTGTCATAAACCACAGGGCTAGGACCCTTTATTTCCTCTTGATTCTCTCCCCCTCTAGATGAATGGGACAAATCAGTCTCCTGTTGCAAATTGTTCCCGAATCTGCAATCCATATTCAAGAGGACCACCTTCTTCTTCTTCTTCTTCTTCTTCTTCTTCTTGTCCTTCAAGATAAAAGTCTTCAAATCTTGTTGACTCTTGGCCAAGTTCAAGAACATTTCCTGAAACTGAGCATTCTAGGCTTGAAGAGCCTTGATGGCTTGATCAGTAGGTGTTTCAGAAGACATGATTACTGAAATAAACAGCGAAGAAGATGAGAAACCTGTAATGGTACCTGTAATGCAATGGTATGTATGATATATGTATGCAATGTTTTCAAGGATCTCGCGGGGTAAACAAGAAACTGTTAGAATTTGAATCTGGTAGCTTAATTGAAGGAACTTCCTGTTGCTGAGAGTCCTTCTTCAAGAGTCAAGCTCACCATATCGAGTGGGTTATAGCCCCTGACTCGAGTTATCTTGTTTGGATTTCTAGACGGCATTGGCTAGAGGAAAATAAATCCCCTTGCCCCTTGCTAGACATTTGATTTACCATAACCTGCATCACAGACCCTTGAGATCCTTGAAATGGTTAAGGAAATGTTAAAGCATGATGTTATGATGTGTATGCTATGCGTTTAAGCAAAAGTGTGAGGTGATGTAAGTAAGCCTTGCAATAAATCCAGATTATTGGATAAGGACTGTAAACAATACCTGCAAGGAACCCATGTTGTCAGATAACAAGAATGTGCAAGTAGTTCAAGTTTAAAGGCACACAAGTCACACAAAGAGCCTTAAGTTTAGGCTGGCGTGGAGTTTAGGTATTACCCTCTTTCAGTTTAGTTGGTTCAGACCTGTCCTAAAAATAGTAACCGGGTTCTAGGGGATCTCAATATCACTGACTACCCTCAATCGATCATAATTCCAGTTTAGAAACTTTTTCTTGCGGCCGGAATCATCGCGAGAGTTTAGTCTCAATGAGTGTAGCATACTGCTACTGTTCTATGGCCAAGTGGGTCAATTTAAGGTTCTAAGGTCAGTTGGTGCTTAATGACTCCTTAGAAGACCCATATTCTCCTCGTTCCAACACAAGGGATATCGGTACAGACTAAGGTGCCACACCAACGTAGCTACTGCTTCATCCGTGTCGGTCTACGCCGGACATATCCCTCACAATATACTGCTACTTACCTAAAGGGTATCCCCAGATCCGGGTTAGGATCTATAGAACTCCGATACAAGTCCACAAAATTTAAAGCATACAAAGCATACAATTGAAAACACAAGTGATCTAATCCTAAGGTACACCTCACTTATACATATCTCCAGCAGATTCGCCAGTTCTGTGATCGGTGGGAATGAGAACTGACTATTTGGGAATGCTGGTTCGCATTTGCGTTTGTTTTTGCAAAATGTCACGGTAAGCAAGAGTCGCCACCGTCTTTTATTTTATCTAACAAGGAAAGGACAAAAGCACAGAAAAATTCCTTTTCGAGATGTTTCTCGGGTTCGGGAGGTAGATTATAGAAAGGGAAGGTGTTAGCACCCTTTCTATCCGTGGTTATCCACGGGCTCTTAGGTACTTTCTCACTATGTTTTCAAAAGTTTTCTTTTCTTTGTGTTTGTGGGTTTGAATGAAGTTTTTGTTTGAAAGAGAGTGTAAGTGCGAAAAGTGTTGTTTTGTTTTAAAAGGATCAAGTACTTAAGAACCTCTACCTACTCAAAAAGGAATTAAATTGTGCAAATGTCCTTTAGTCAATACTATCCCACCATTGAGGAGTAGGTAGCACCGTCGTTGGAGTTTCCAGGTTAATTCGATTAAGGGATGTGTGGTCACTAAAGCAATGTTAGGACGCGTTAGTGGTAACCCTAATGTCTTAGATCATTTTATCCGAGGCAACCGTTTCGAGGCAACTTATGATCTTTGGACAAGAGGGCGACCTCTAAAACATTCTATACTCAATGACCACGTTCGAGGCAACCAAGTGAGGTGTACCCTAAGAGTGGCATGTGCGAGTGTATTGCTTTTCAGTTTATATTATCTTTGTACATGTTATGGTGAGCTACGGTTGATTTTAAATTAAAGGTTAATCTTGTCATGCATAGCCTATTATTCAAACATCTAGCAGTTAATGGTTGCGGAAAATAAATTGCAGAAAATAAAACTAAGCTATTACAAGGCGTCGGGTATTTACATCGCCAAAAACAAACCCATTGAAAATAAACCGATAAAAGTAAAGACCTAATTAACTATTACAACTAAATTGAAAGACAAGTAAAAAGTAAAAATAAAGAAAAGAAAAGACTTCTTCGATCCATGCCATGGACTCGTTCGATTCACCCTTCTTTGACCTTCTTTCGATTTAGCTAGGGAATGGGTGTGAGTAGCCTTCGATTGGGCTTGAGAATTGACGGGGAAAGCTTCGATTTGCACCCTTTCCTGACTCCTTCGATTGGGTTTGGGAAGGATATGGGTAAAATTCGATTGCAGGGAGAAGGTGGGCTTCGATTCAGAGGAAGAAGGCTGCCTTTCGATTCTATGAAGGGGGTTGCTGGAAAGGCCTGAAGGATCACCTATGGAGGCACTGCATCTGCAAAAATATGTTAGCAAAATAAAACGCATGACCTGTGTATCGAAACCCAGGTCCATCGATCCTGCACGCGCTGGGTCTTTTCAGGCTATATCTGTAGCAAGTGTTAGCAACAAAAAACATGACCTGGTGCCAAACCCAAGCCCTTTGATTCTGTCTAGAATGACAATCGAATGAAACAACAAATATGGATGTGTTATGTAAATACAAGGTTTGACATTTTACCCTCTCTTACCAGTAGTTGGAACCTTCGATTTGGAACTTTCTAGATGTGGGTATCTTCGATATGGGATTTATGGGCGTGGATACTTTTGTTGAATGGCTGCTTTGGCTTGGATTACTTATGAAAATGTTGATAACCCTTGGTGGGTTTGTGGGCAGCGTATCTCCAAATCCTCGTCCCTCTGTAATGTGTCATTGGCCTCGTATTTATAGGAGTATGAGGGTGCATGAAATGGCAAGGGGCAACCATTTAACCAGGCCTTTAAAGCCATGAGACAAGAATCAGACATATTAAAAGATTTCCTTTTTTGAAATATTCATGTCTCTTTGGAATCTTGAATGAACCTGGACACCTTTGATTTTCGAATGCCTCCAGGCCATGCTCTTCGATTGGTCTTGAGTTGCCTCCTTCGAATGGACTTCTTATGTACCCTTCGAATGGGCCTTCTGAATGCTTCTTCAAATGGACCTTTTGAATGTTCTTCGAATTGACCCTTTGAATGCTTCTTCAAATGGACCTTTACATGTTCTTCGAATGAGTCATTTACATGTTCTTCGAATGAGCCTCTTGCCTGGTGTGCTGGCAAGTTGAGGGGCATTTTCCTTTGTGAATCGAAACAAACTTGTAGGAGATTCTTGCCTCATGAGCCGAAGGTAAGCCTAAAGTAGTTAATGCATAGTCGAAGCATTGTGAAATTGACTTGATCGAAGGGGGTCCAACGCTCAATCGAAGAATTGCGAACCAAAGCTTGATCGAAGGGTTCCAAACACCTAATCGAAGCTTACTAATCAAAGCCCGATTGAAGAGTGCCAAATTCCTAATTGAAGACTGGTGAGTCAAGCTTGTATCCAAGGATTTTGGATACCCAATCGAAGACTTTTCCCAGATGCCAATCGAAAGACACCTTGTTCATCTTCAAAAAACATTATTTTCGTTAGGCAAGTGTTTGTGACCAACCATGTAAGGGAAGACCTTTGAAAACATGAGAGGGCAAATTTTGGGGTACAACAATAGGACATTCAAAGTCATAGTTGGCAATAATAGAGTTGTTGGCAATAGGATCCTGAGTGGATGTAGACCTACAAGAGTATGTGTGTGTATGCAGGTAAGATACATGGCTATCTTTTGGAAATGTATTTAAAAGAAAAGAAAGACAATGAACACAAATATTTGAATGCAAAATAGTCCAATGTACTGAATGATCATATGATTAGATGAACAAAATATAAAACCATTGACAAAAGAACCAAAGTGCCCCATGCTAGGCACATGGCTTAAAAGTCAATATCAAAATATTACAGACAAAGAGTTCTTGAATTGATTAAAAGCAAAAACAAGTAGATTACTCCTCAATGAAGGAGTTGGGCACAAAGTCCTTCGCACGCTGTTGTACCCCAAAATTTTCCGTCCCATATTCCTCAAGATTTGACAAGAATAATCTTCAAATTACTTAAAATTGCTCAAGGGATTGCACAGTCAAACCACCTCCTAAGACAGCTGAAATTAGGGTTTTGGTTCTTTCAAGGAATTTGGGGTTTTCAATGGTTCAATCAAGTCTCATAAGCCCATATGCATTCTCAAGCACCTACATGCCAAGTTTCAAGACTCACAGTGCCAATTTGCACAGTCAAAAGCTCTATTTGATCCACAGTCAACTGCAGGGGCAAAATGGTCATTTTGCAGTCAAAAGTCCAAATTTTTGGTCAACATCTTATTTTGAGTCCACAATCATCATTTGATCAAGTCTTGATCATGATTCCACAAGGATGGCTCAAAAAATCATCAAGATGCAAAAAGTTACTATTTTTGGACAGTAGAAAAGTCAACTGTATCTTGACCAGGGCATAACTTTTTCATGTTTCATCAGAAAAATCCCATCCAATGCTCATTTTTAAGAGGATGACATTTCCTACAATCCATATTCACATTCCGATTCCAAGAAATTCTCTCACAAAAAGATCAATTTCTACATTATAGGTCAAATTCAAAAGTCAACAAAAATACACTTTAAGTCAAAGACCATAACTTGAGATTGGTAGATCCAAATGACATGGGACCAAAGGCATTGGTTAGAGGACTTCAAGACCTTTCCAAAATGTCCAAGAACATGTTCATATGATCAAAATTGAGCAGGATATGCATTGGAGAAGTTGGGAAATTTTCATGAATTTGCAAAAGTCAACTTTGCTCAAAACACTTTGTTTTTGCTAATGGGCCTCAAATTTCTTCTTGAAACTTTATCCATGGCATATGCACGACCCATCAAGCTTAAATTGATTTATTTTCTTATTTTTTATTAATTAATTGGATTTTTAATCAATTTTTATTCATTTAATTAATTTAAATTGTAGGAAATATCAAGATATGGTTTTTCAATCTTTTTGTGAAGCAAGAATGACCTAATAAAGCTGGCAAATTCGTGTACCAATCAAGGATGCAAATATCTCCCAATTTGGCAACTTTCTTCAATCAAAAAGATTCAAAAAGATGTGATTCCCAATCAAATATTCCATCATCATTCCATGGATTTTTTGTGCAATATTTGACCTAAATTCAGTCCTCTATAAATACACAAGTGAACCCTATTCATGCATATGTGAATTTTCTGCAAGAAAGCCATAACCACATTAAAAAAAATCCAAGAAAACTCAAAACTGTTTTCTGCATTCTAACACGATTCAAAGCAATTTGTGGATTCTAACACATTGCTGGAAGTGTCAGGGACGTGTAGGAATCAAAACCAAGTGCTAAAGCCCAAAGAATCATCAAGAACAGCTTAACGGTTTGCACTTTTTTTTTCCAGAATCGCAACTCATTATTCATGCGCATTTGACACATTTTGTTGATTGTTTTCTGTTAATAGGGACTGTACAAAGCTATTGGCATAGTTTAATTGAGTTATAATGCACAGAATCATAAAACACCATTGATGAATTCTATGGTTCTTGAGCTCTAAAATTGGGGCTTTATTATCCAGGAAAAATTGGAACCTTTAAGACCCATGGTTAGAATCGTTGAGACCAGACGAATCTAAGGGGACCCTCGCGAAACATTTATGTAAATCCTAGAGCTAATCGCTATTTTTCGTTGTTGTAGGTTATGGGGGTTAAAAACCCCCGCTATCTATTTGTTTTTTACAGGTACAAAGGAGGACGATGATGAGGTGTAAGCGTATGGTTGGGTGGTTTAAAATAGCGCGCGTTTTTATTTGTTTTCCAGCATAATTATTGTTTGTATATATTATATTTGATTGTTATTATATTAACAAAAGCAAGCAAATGGTGGAGTGGATGATGCGCTGGCTGGTGATCATTGGGACCTGGGTTCGATTCCCAGGTCCCCCAAAACCCTTGTTTCTATTTTTTCCTATGTATTCACATGCAGGCTTCCTAAATGATGTCCACCATGCACTTACCAATCCCAGGCGCCAAGTGGCTACAGGCACAAATCTGAAGGTCATAAGTGCATGACCACCATACTCCCAGTCAAGGCGTATCATGGACAATCAGGGAAAGTCAAACGTGGCTGAATAACTTGGTGGGCCAAAATTCCAGATAACACCTCCATAATGGGCCAGCACCCCCCCTGGTTTATTATTCTTTTTTTATTTTATTTTATTTTTTATTTTCTTTTATTAACTATAATTATTATTATTATTATTTAATTAACTCAATTAATTATTTTCATAATAAAATCAGAAAACATAAAATACAATATTTTTCTTATTATTATTAATTTCACCTTTAATTTATTATTTTTGTAAATAAATGTAATTAATTAATTTAGTCTTTTAATTAGGTTGATTTCAATAATTTTTCACAATAAATAAAATAAATTAGAATTAGGGTTTTTCTTGACAATTTTAATTTCTTTTCTTTTATTTCCTTAAAAACCTAAAAAACAAAAAAAAATACTTTTTTTCCTTTTAATTAATTAATTAATTAGTTTTAGGTTTAATTAATTGCAAAAAGGACCAAAATTCCATTCTTTTCTCAAAAAGGGTCAAAACCCTAAGGACTTTTTCAATTCAATTTCTTTTCGCGCATATTATTATTTTGATCATATTTATGTAATTGTTCCGAGAATGTAATAGCGTAATTAGGACCCTTTTATCGCTTTCTTTATTTTCCCGCATTTACTTTTCAAGGGTTATGTTTTTTGCGATGTAAATACACGACGCCTTGTAATAGCGTAGATTTACTTTCCGCAATTTACTTTCCGCAAATTATTAACTGTTAACTATGCATGACAAGACTTGCCTGAAAATAAAATCAACCCGTAGCTCACCATAACATGTGCAAAGATAACTTAACATGAAACCTGACACACTCGCACATGCCACTCCTAGGGTACACCTCACTTGGTTGCCTCGACGTGGTCATTGAGTATAGGGTGTTTTAGAGGTCGCCCTCCTGTCTAAAGATCCAGTTGCCTCGAAACGGTTGCCTCGGATAAAAAGGATCTAAGACATTAGGGTTACCGCTAAGGCGTCCTACTATTGCTTTGGTGACCACATGTCCCATATAATCGAATTGACCCGAATAACTCCAATGACGGTGCTACCTACTTCTCAATAGTGGGATGGTACTGTCTAAAGGACATTTACACAGCTTAATTTCTTTTGAGTAGGTAGAGGTTCTCAGGTACTTGCTCTTTCAAAACAAAAATACTTTTCGCACTTACACTTTTCAAACAAAAGTTTTCAAACAAATACTTCATACACTCTTGAGGACTGATACAAGAGTTACCTAGAAGTTTTTTCAAACAAACTTTTTCAAAACCCACAAACACAAGAAAAGCAAACATTTTTTAAAACATAGTGAGCAAGTACCTAAGAGCCCATGGATAACCACGGATAGAAAGGGTGCTAACACCTTTCCTTTCTATAATCTACCTCCCGAACCGAGAAACATCTCGAAAGGAATTTTGCTGTGCTTTTGTCCTTTCCTTGTTGGAGAACATAAAAGACGGTGGCGACTCTTGCTTACCGCGACATTTCGCGAACCAGCATTCCAAAACAGTCAGTTCTATTCCCACCGATCACAGAACTGGCGACGCTGCTGGGGAAATATAAAGTGAGGTGTACCTTAGGATTAGATCATTCTATGTTTTCAATTGTATGCCTTGATTGCTTTAAATATTGTGGGCTTGTATCGGAGTTTCATAGATCCTAACCCGGATCTGGGGAATACCCTTTAGGTAGCAATAAACTGTGAGGGACCTGTCCGGCATAGACCGACACAGGTGAAGCAGTAACTACGTTGGTGTGACACCTTGGTCTGTACCGATATCCCTTGTGTTGGAACGAGGAGAATATGGGTCTTCTGAGGAGTCATTTAGCACCAACCGACCTTAGAACCTTAAATCGACCTAACTTGGCCATAGAACAGTAGCAGTATGCTACACTCATTGAGGCTAAACTCCCATGATGGTTCCGACCGCAAGAAAAGGTTGCGAAGTTGGAGTTATGACCGGTTGAGGGTAGTCAGTGATATTGAGATCCTCTAGAACCCGGTTACTATTTTCTAGGACAAGTCTTAACCAACTGAAACTGAAAGAGGGTAGTACCTAAACTTCATGCTGGCCTGAACTCTAAGGGTTGTCTTGTGTGACTTGTGTGCCTTACCATGTTTGCATTTTGTGAATACTTGTGGTGTGCTTTATCATAACATCATACCATCATAACATTGCATGCATCCTGCATAAGGACTAACCCATTTCAAAGACAAGAGGGTTTCATCTTTGCTCTATTTGGTAGGACATCATGATGCATGTGCGAAGGAATACTATCCGGCTCAACTTTGTTCACCCACCTGATTTGCTTAAAGAATTGGTTGACATGATTCCAAATACTACTTCCTTCATCAAGAGGCATGGTTCTCTTCTCGGTTTAGTCACTTCAAAGTGGGATCAACAATTGATGAGTGTCCTGACCCAGTTTTATGATCCCCTATATCATTGCTTCACTTTTCAAGACTTCCAACTGGTCCCTACCCTGGAAGAATTCTCTGATTTGCTTGGTATCCCTGTTTTGGAACAGACTCCTTTCACTGGTTGGGAGAAGACTCTTAGGCTTGAAGAGGTCGCTGCAGCCCTTCCCTTGACCAAAGAAGAGGTAATGGCTAATTGGGAGACTAGAAGTGGAGTTAAGGGCTTTTTGGCTAAGTTTCTGGTTGGCAAAGCTAATAGTTTATGGAATGACTTAGACTTCAGGGCGTACGAAGACATCCTGGCTCTCTTAATCTATGGTCTAGTATTATTTCCAAATCCTGATACCTTTGTTAATGTCAATGCCATAAGGATCTTCATCTCTCGGAACCCTGTACCCACTCTCTTGGGTGATATCCTGCAACAGCTCTATGCTCGTACTGCCCGAAGATGGGGAACTCTGTGGTGTTGTGCTCCTTTGTTGGTGAGGTGGTTTATTTCGCACCTCCCTAAGTTCGTACTAAAGAACCAAGAAGGAAGAGGCTGGGCTCATAGGATAATGTCTCTCACTGACAAAGATATCATTTGGACTCTCAGAGGTTTAGATGAGGTGGCTGTTATTGACCGTTGCGGAGAGTATCCTAATGTTCCTTTGATTGGTACCCAAGGAGGAATCTCTTATAATCCATGTTTAGCTCTCCGTCAGTTCGGAAGAACCAGAAGAGTAGGGCCTCATGAGATGTTGGTACCTCACATCAGTTTTGAGTTTCAGGTAGATAGTGACGAGCTGCGTCGTAGATTCATCCGGGCTTGGGACAAAATTCACAAAGCTGACCCAAATGAGTTGGGACCGAAGACTTCTCTACCAATGAAACCCTATTTCAGATGGGTCCGCATCCATGCTCAGAAGTTAGGTATGCCATACGAAGCTGTCAGGCCTATCACTCTTGAATTTCCTGATAGAGACGGGGTTCCTCCCACTGTTCTCCCTCCTCAGATACCCACTGATGTTGACACAATAAAGAGATCTTGGCCGCAACTGCAGGAAGAACGGGATTCTTATCGGGAAAGGTTCAATGAGCAAGAACAGAAAATCCAGAAGCTAACTAAGCAATTGGAGAACGAACGGGTCTTGAATGACTATATCCGTACTGAGAAGAGGAGGCCATGAGAACATTGATGGACCTATTGATGATTTCTTTTACAGTTTCTATTTACTTTTCAGTATTTTCATTCTTGTAACGCCTAAGGGCAATTTGTTGAACAATTTAAATTCTAAAAGTTGAATCTAATAAAGTGTGTTTCCTTTTTGTCTACAAAGTTGAATCCCGATTGTCTTTGAAAACATAAATCATACGCATTCCATTCATCATATGCATAACAGGTACTCTTTTTATAGGTCACTCATCTTCTTCGCTGTTTATTTCAGCAATCATCATGACTTCTGAACCTACTACTGAACAAGCTATCAAGGCCCTCCAGGCCCAGAATGCCCAGTTCCAAGAGATGGTTATGAGCCTAGCCCAAGGTCAATAGGAGTTGAAGACCCTGCTTATGAATAAGAAGAAGAAGAAGAGGACTGTCTTGTTCAATACCAGACGCAGATATGGGAATGCACTGCAGAATGAGGTTGAGCTAACTACCCCATTTGTAGGGAAAGACAGTCCCCAAGAGAGAAGGGTTCCTAGTCCTGTGGTCTCCGACAACGAGACGGATTATAATGATGAACAGTACCCTCCTGCTGAGGATAGGTACAAACAGCTAGAGGACCGCTTAAGTGCTATGGAGATTTAACATGTGCCCGGGTTGGACTTTGGAGACCTAGGCTTATCCTCTGGGGTGGTGATTCCCCATAAGTTCAAGGCACCTTCTTTTGCAAAGTACGATGGGGCTTCCTGTCCTAAGCTGCACCTCTGATCGTATGTAAGGAAGATCCAACCGTATACAGCTGACAAGAATTTGTGGATCCATTTCTTCCAGGATAGTCTTTCAGGGACTCAACTCAAATGGTTCTATCAGCTGGATGGAGCCAGCATTTGTAACTGGGAGGACTTGGCTACTGCATTCTATAAGCAATATCAGTATAATTCCGACCTCGCTCCTACTCGTACCCAACTCCAGGGTATGTCACTAAGGACGGGTGAAGGATTTAAGGAGTATGCTCAAAAGTGGAGAAACCTGGCTGGAAGGGTGCAACCACCCTTAACTGACCGTGAGCTTGTTGACATGTTCTTGGGGACCCTGTCTGGTCCGTTCTTCAACCATTTGATTGGGAATTCTTCTGCCAGGTTTACAGACCTCATCTTGACTGGTGAGAGAATAAAAGCTGGTATCAAGTCTGGAAAGATACAGAAGGGTGCTTCCTCCAGCACTGAAAAGAAGCCCTTCAAGAAATAATCTAGTGTTGTTTATGGTTCAAGGAGACAGAATAAACCGGAACGCCGCCAAGCTGTCAACACGGTGGTAATTTCAAAACCTGCTGCTGCTCCTCAGCAATATAACCAACCAAGGGGTGAGAGACCTAAAAGGCAGTTTACTCGGCTCAACATGACCTTATCTCAGATATTGCCGTAGTTACTGACAACCAATCTGGTGACTCTGAGAGAAGCTCCGAAGATTGTGAACACGACCTCTCCAAAGTACAATCCCAACGCCCGCTGCGCTTACCACTCTGACAGTCTGGGGCATAACACGGATGATTGTTAGGCTCTGAAGAATAAGTTTCGGGACCTTATTGATGCTAAAGAGATAGAGTTCGAAGCGCCCGAGAGGCCCAATGTTGTGACTGATCCCATGCCCAAGCATGGAGTGAATGTTGTAGAGGAAGACCTGTATGTAGCCTCTGTGGATGATATTGTTACTCCGCTGTTAACCTTCAAAAGGAACCTGTTGCTAGCCGGTTTATTTCCGGGATGTGGTAAAGGTTGCCTTCTGTGTTCCGTTTCACCTATCGGTTGTCCATCTTTGAAGTCAGGTATCCAAAGCCTGATGGATAATAAAGAGATCTTGTTCGAGAAGATTGTTGTTCCTGCTACCCATACTGAAGAAGTGTCCATTGTCACCATTTTCAATAACTCTCCTAAGGCTCCCTCAAAGAAGCCTATCAAAATCATGTCTGCTCAGAAGGTTTCTCCCATAATCATCACTGTTCCGAGGCCCATCCCCTATACATCCGACAAAGTTGTCCCTTGGCACTATGGGGCAGATGTTTATGTTCTTGGAGTAAAACAAGAGTTTGATACTAGTACCGGCGTCAGCAACATCACCGGGCCTGCTAAAGTCACTCGCAGTGGCAGGCTCTTTTCACCAAATATTGCACCTCCAGCTATCCAGAGACCTCTTGTCATCACACCTGCAAGTGTGCCTATTTCTCCTCCTGACCAAGTTCTTAGTTCTACCCCTGGTACCGAGTCCTCTGACGATCGGGGCAAAGGGATTTCTACTAATATGCCTGCCCAGACAGAGGCACCAAAGACAACCACCGTTGAAGCTTCCAAACAAGAGATGGAAGAGATTATTAAGATTATCAAGAAGAGTGATTTTAATGTAGTTTAGCAGCTGGGGCACACCCCATCTAAAATTTCTATGCTATCACTATTGTTGTGTTCAAAGGCCTATGCCAAGGCTCTGATTTCCTTCCTGAAGACGGCCCACGTGCCACAAGAGACGTCAGTTGATCAATTTACCGATTGTGTGGCCAACTTAACTGCTGATAATGGTTTGGGTTTCTCCGACGCTGATTTGACTGCTAAGGGGAAGAACCATAACGATGCCCTGCATGTCTCCATTGAATGCATGGGCACTACTCTTGCCCATGTGCTGGTTGACATTGGTTCATCATTGAACGTCTTGCCCAAGAAAGCTCTAGACAGGTTGGACTGCGAGGGGTTAGAGCTGAAGCCAAGTAACATTGTTGTCTGGGCCTTTGACGGGTCTAAGAGGATGGTACATGGTGAAGTTGATATTCTAATCAGGGTTGGTTCTCAGGTCTTTGATTCTACATTCTATGTGATGGACATTCGTCCATCCTATTCTTGTTTGTTGGGTCGTCCTTGGATCCATAAGGCCGGAGTTGTGACCTCCACACTACATCAGAAGCTGAAATACCCGGTCAGAGGGAAGATTGTTACAGTTCAGGGGGAGGAAGAATATATGGTCAGCCACCTTAACTCGTTCCGGTACATAGATATGGATGGGGAGTTCATTGAGACCCCCTTTCAACATTTTGAAGAGGTTCCTCAGACGCTGGCATCGGCAGAGACTGTGATTAAAGGTTCTCCTTTGAAGATGGCTTCCTTAAAAGGATGCCCGGGCTGTTATCGAGAAGGGTGAGTGTGCAAAATGGGGCTGACTTCCTGATTTTACTCAGAAGACTGACAAGTTTGGTTTGGGTTTCACTGCAGAAGCTCAGAGGGTTGTTCGTAAAGCAAGGATTGGAAGACCTCCTGTGTTCATCACCAACCCGGGAGTAAATTCTATTGAAGACGACATGGAGGAATCTGAATTCAACAGCTCGATCCACCCTACGACCAACGGTGGACCGAACAACTGGACTGCGAAAGACTTCGTACCTATTACTTTTGTCACTCAGTAATGAACTCCTTTGTTTTGAATTTGTAAAACAGACAATATTACTAAACTTTATGGCCCGGTGTCTTACCCGGGGCACCGTGGCTTCATTTGTGAGGGCTTTTGTGTGGAATTTTCATATATCATTAAGAAAAGCATTGGACGTTTTCTGCATTTCAAATCTTGCGCTCCTTGTCTTTCTTTATTATATATTGCAAAACAACTATATTTACACACAGTCACATACACAGGTCCCAATCCACTCTGGATCTCACTGGTAACGACTCTGCTACTTCCAGTTATGACTTCGAAAATCCGATCAACTTAGCCGAAGACGAAGGTGAAGATGATTGCGAAGTGCCTGATGAGCTTGCAAGACTGCTACTCCAGGAAGAGAGGGCCATTCAGCCACATGAAGAGCCAGTGGAAACGGTAAATCTGGGTACTGAGACAGACAGAAAGGAAGTCAAGATTGGTGCCAATCTGGAGTCTAGCGTGAAACAACGGTTGATTCAGATGTTGCATGATTACGTGGAAATCTTTGCCTGGTCTTACGAAGATATGCCTGGGTTGGATACCTACATTGTGGTTCATCACTTGCCTACCAAGGAAGAATGCCCTCCGGTAAAACAGAAGGTCCGCCGTATGCGTCCAGAGATGTCCGAGAAAATCAAAGTTGAGGTTATGAAACAATTCAACGCCAGTTTTCTAGCAGTAACTTCTTACCCTCAGTGGGTTGCCAATGTGGTTCCAGTACCAAAGAAAGATGGTAAGGTCCGAATGTGTGTTGACTACAGGGATTTGAATAGGGCGAGCCCCAAGGATGACTTCCCGCTGCCTCACATCGACGTCCTGGTTGACAATACTGCTCAGTATAAGGTGTTCTCCTTCATGGACGTTTTCTCCGGTTATAATCAGATCAAGATGGCTCCTGAAGACATGGAGAAGACCACTTTTGTTACTCAGTGGGGTACCTTTTGCTACAAGTTCATGCCTTTTGGGTTGAAAAATGTTGGGGCAACGTATCAGCGTGCCATGGTTACTTTGTTTCATGATATGATCCATCATGAGATTGAGGTATACGTCGACGATATGATTGCAAGGTCCCAAACTGAGGAGGAACACCTTGACCATCTACAGAAGTTGTTTGACCGATTGAAGTTGTATAAGCTGAGATTAAACCCGAACAAGTGCACCTTCGGGGTGAGATCTGGAAAATTGCTAGGTTTCGTCGTGAGCGACAAAGGTATTCAAGTTGACCCTGCCAAAGTGAAAGCCATACAAGAGATGCCAGTTCCCAAGACAGAGAAAGAAGTCAGAGGCTTTCTAGGACGGCTGAACTATATTGCCCAATTCTTCTCGCACCTAACTGCTACCTGTAAACCAATCTTCAAGCTACTAAAGAAAGATCAAGTAGTACGTTGGAACGATGAATGTCAGGCCACTTTCAAAAGAATCAAAGAGTATCTCCAAGAACCACCCATTCTTATGCCACCGGTTGAAGGGAGACCTCTAATCTTATACTTGACAGTGCTTGACAACTCAATGGGGTGTGTGCTGGGGAAGCATGACGAGTCTGGCCGAAAAGAGCATGCTATTTATTACCTTAGCAAAAAGTTTACCGACTGTGAGACCCGATACTCACTGCTCGAGAAAACTTGTTGTGCTTTGGTCTGGGCTGCTCGCTGGCTAAGGCAGTATATGTTGACTCACACTACTCTGCTGATTTCAAAAATGGATCCAATCAAGTATATCTTCGAAAATCCTGCCTTGTCCGGAAGAATAGCAAGATGGCAGATGATCTTGACTAAATATGACATCCAGTACACGACTCAAAAAGCAATCAAGGGGAGTGTATTGGCAGACCATTTGGCACATCAGGCAGTGGATGACTACCAATCTATGAACTTTGAATTTCCAGACGAGAATATCATGGCAGTTACTGATTGTGAAGTACCTGGACAGGATGAAGGACTTGAGGAAGGAGCCCGATGGTCTATGCACTTTGACGGAGCCTCAAACGCTTTGGGTAACGGTATTGGCGCTGTGATCATATCTCCCAAAGGCTCTCATACTCCACTCACCGCCCGACTATGTTTCAACTGCACCAACAACATGGCGGAGTATGAAGCATGCATCATGGGTCTTCGAGCTTCAATTGACCTAAGGATCAAGTTTCTGAGTGTCTTCGGAGATTCCACTCTCGTGATCAGTCAGATCAAAGGCGAGTGGGATACAAAACACCCAAATCTTATTCCTTACAAGGAGTATGTAATGTTGTTGCTTCCCCATTTCGAGGAGATAACCTTTGAACACTTCCCAAGAGAGGAGAATCAGTTGGAGGATGCGCTAGCTACGATGTCTTCTATGTTCAAAGTTAAGTGGGACAACGAGGCTCCCTGGATCATTATTTGGAAATTTGATGAACCTGCACATTGCTGTGATCTTGAGACTGAAGAGGTAACAGAAAAACCTTGGTATCATGAAGTAAAGAGGTACCTTGAAGCTCAAGAATACCCCGAGGGTGCATCTGTAATGACAAGAAGTTTCTGAGAAGGTTCGCGGAAAAGTTCTTCCTCAGCAACGGCATTCTGTATAAACGAAACCATGATTCAACCTTACTGCGTTGTATGGATAAGACTAAAGCAGAAAGGATCATGGCAGAGCTGCATGAAGGTACCTTCGGAACTCATTCCAGCGGACATACCATGGCAAAGAAAATCCTTCGGGCAGGATATTACTGGTCCATAATGGAAGCTGACTGTTATCAACATTCTCGGACGTGTCACAAATTCCAGATCTATGCGGATAAGGTGCACATTCCTCCAGTTCCTTTGAACATCTTGACAGCACCTTGGCCTTTTGCAATGTGGGGCATTGATATGATCGGCGAGATCAGACCTACGGCATCCAACGGGCATCGCTTCATCCTGGTAGCAATTGATTACTTTACGAAGTGGGTTGAAGCAGCCTCCTTTGCCACCGTAACCAAGAATGTTGTGGCACGGTTCATTCGGCATAACATGATCTGTCGATACGGTGTACCAGAGAGGATCATTACGGATAATGGTACCACTCTTAACAACAAGATGATCACTGAGCTCTGCGAGTAATTCAAGATACATCATCATAACTCTTATCCCTATCGGCCGAAGATGAATGGGGCTATAGAAGCAGCTAATAAGAATATCAAGAAGATTGTGCAGAAGATGACAGTGACCTACAAAGATTGGCACGAGATGTTACCGTTTTCTCTTCATGGGTACCGTACCTCAGCACGAACGTCAACAGGGGCAACACCCTTTTCCTTGGTATACGGCATGGAGGCAGTCTTGCCCATTGAAGTTCAGATACCCTCTCTCCGGATAATGAAGGATGCAGGTTTGAGCGAAGACGACTGGATCCAGACCCAGCTTGATCAATTAAACCTAATCGACGAAAAGAGACTCACTGCTATTTGTCATGGTCAGACGTACCAAAAACGGATGATCAAGGCATTTAACAAGAAAGTCAGAAGACAAGAGTATCAAGTCGGAGACTTGGTAATCAAGCACATCATTCTACCTCAAGGTGATCCCAGGGGCAAATGGACCCCTACGTACGAAGGGCCATTTGTGGTTAGGAATATCTTCTCAGGAGGAGCTATGATTCTAACCACCATGGACGGTGACGACCTTCCTCACCCCGCCAATGCAGACATAGTAAAAAGATACTACGCATGATCAAAGACCCGCTAGGTCGACTGGCCTAGGCAAAAATAAGGGCTTCCCAGCGAACCAAAAGGGTTCGGGCAAAAATAAGGGATGAAATGAAAAAATATGTACACCCGGCAAGTCGAAAACCTGAAAAGGCGGCTTGGGAAAAAATGGGTATCCCAGTGGACTGAAAACCCGAAAGGGCGGTCCAGGCAAAAGTTAGGGATAAGCGTAATACTATGTCTCATTGGATCACCCTGCATCCAGACTTCGGTATCGACTATCAGGCTCAGACGGCACTGATCAATCAGCTTCATCTTCAACTAAGCAGCAAAGTGATGAGACGCTTGAAGACATAAAGGCGATAGCAGAGTTGGAAGCCAGTGGGATTTTTCACATAGCTGTTTTGTTTTCCTTTTCACAATTGTATAAATTATATTTTGCTCGGCGGCGTTCTCTTACTAGGACGTCAGCCTCTTGTATACAAAACGCCTATTTACAGGCAAATCTCAAAATCAATACAAGCTCATTTTTCAGACAAATCGCCAATTATTTTTCCTTTATCTGTTTTGTTTTGCAAAGAACGTCCAATGTTCATTTTTGATATATGCATTTGACATTAATTGCTGTTCATAAATATTTGCATGTGAAACAAAGGACTAATTACGAGTGATATCGGAAGTAGGGGAAATAAGAATTGTCTAAGCAATCTAGTTGCTCTGTCCACCAAGGTACCAAGGTAAGTTCAGCTGAAGAATATGACCAAGATACATTCACTCCCCGCAGAATAAGCGATACTCTCCCCAAGCAGAGTTGGTCTCCCATCAGCCCTAAAAAGGCACAGTATCTCCAGCAAGTCAGCAATACTCTCCCCCGAGCAGAGTTGGTCTACCATCAGTCCTGAAGAAGTTGGGTATCCCCAGAAGATCTTAATATTCTCCAGCAGAGTATACAGATATTCCTCAGCAAGAATCCCCGACAGTCTTAATATTCCTCGACGAAATATAAGATTGTTCCACGGCGGAATACAAGATACCCCCAGTGGAGCCATTTCCCAATACAGTCCAAAAAGTTTCCCCAGGGGAGTTGAATCATCTCCCCAGTAGATTCTAGAAGCGTGTCCCCTGCAGAGTACAAATGCATCTCCCCAGCTTTATTCAGAAGGTTATTCCCCACCAGGGTCTAACTGGGTTATCCTCAGCAAATTGCAACGGAAAGATCGTCCCCAGCGGAGTTCATCGTCAAGTTCCCCAACAGAGCTTAACAACAGAATCCCTAGCGGAGTTTATCGTTCAAATCTTCAGCGAAGCATCTCTTCCCCACAGAGTATTCCCCGCAGAGTAATCTCCTCACCAGGTTTATTCCCCAACGGAGTCATCTTCTCCTACCGGTTTATTCACACAATCATCTTCGTTCATCATCCCCAGCGGAAACGAAGAACTCTACTCTTCAACATCAGCCCAGGCTTCAACGAACTTCCCGGATTTCGTCAAGGATTTATTTTCCCAGACGAAGATACATTCATAAACATCACATTGTCATACATCACGATATATGCATATACGCGTCATAACACACAAATCTCATTTATTTAGAGAACATCATGACATCATGCATTTCATACATCATGACATTGCATACAACTAATGTTTTGCCTTTTCAGGAAAAAGTCAAATCAAAGGATGATTGCCACTAACCCTTTTTAAGTTCCAGATTTGATACCTGTATCTAGCCAGGGCATATCTGTGAGTGACTAATTGTAGATCTATACCTGAAACCAGACAGGAAAGTTATCTACATGAAGAGATTGAAGATCAATACCTGTAGCAAGCCAGGAAGTCATCTTTATTTCTCATGTCAGAGATCTATACCTGTATCCAGCCAGGAAATCTATCTTGACCAACCTTTCGAAGTTCCAGATTCGATACCTGTATCTAGCCAGGGCGTATCTGTGAGCGACTGATCATAGGTTAATACCTGAAACCAGACAGGAAAGTTATCTACATGAGGAGATTGAAGATTAATACCTGTAGCAAGCCAGGAAGTCATCTTTATTTCTCAGTCAGAGATCTATACCTGTATCCAGCCAGGAAAGCTATCTTGACCAACCTTTTGAAGTTCCAGATTCGATACCTGTATCTAGCCAGGGCATATCTGTGAGCGACTAATTGTAGATCTATACCTGAAACCAGATAGGAAAGTTATCTACGTGAAGAGATTGAAGATCAATACCTGTAGCAAGCCAGGAAGTCATCTTTATTTCTCAGGTCAGAGATCTACACCTGTATCCAGCCAGGAAAACTATCTCGACCAACCTTTCTAAGTTCCAGATTCGATACCTGTATCTAGCCAGAGCATATCTGTGAGCGACTAATTGTAGATCTATACCTGAAACCAGACAGGAAAGTTATCTACATGAAGAGATTGAAGATCAATACTTGTAGCAAGCCAGGAAGTCATCTTTATTTCTCCGGTCAGAGATCTACACCTGTATCCAGCCAGGAAAGCTATCTTGACCAACCTTCTAAAGTTCCAGATTCGATACCTGTATCTAGCCAGGGCATATCTGTGAGCGATTGATTGTAGATCTATACTTGAAACCAGCCAGGAAAGTTATCTACATGAAGAGATTGAAGATCAATACCTGTATCTAGCCAGGAAACCATCGTTCTTTCTCAGGTCAGAGATCTACACCAATATCCAGCCAGGAAAGCTATCCCGACCAACCTTCTAAAGTTCCAGATTCGATACCTATATCTAGCCAGGGCATATCTGTGAGCGATTGATTGTAGATCTATACCTGAAACCAGACAGGAAAGTTATCTACATGAAGAGATTGAAGATTAATACCTGTATCTAGCCAGGAAGTATCTGTGGACGATTGATTATAGATCTATACCTGTATCCAGCCAGGAAAACTATCTCATCAACCGACCTTTTTCAAGTTCCAGCTCAATACCTGTAACAGGCCAGGAAATATCTGTGGAAGACCGATTGTAGATTAATACCTGAAACCAGACAGGACCACTATCTACTCGACCAGCTCAAACAATTCAACAATCACTCTTGGATGGCATCTTTAAGCCCATCTCCACAACTATCCATAACAATCTCCAGATGGCATCTATCAGCCCATCCCCGACAAGATTCTGTCACATCTCCAGATGGCATCTATAAGCCCATCCTCCTATCCATCATATCTCCAAATGGCATCTGTAAGCCCATTCCCGACATCACATTGTTGATACCACACCATGCGAGTGCAAATTTCTGGGCACTTTAGTGTTCAATCATCTTCCACCTTCGCATCACGAAAGGCACACAAGCCAATCTACATCCTCAGGTTTAAGAAGATTGAACAGGGGCAATTGTTGTACCCCAAAATTTTCCCTCCCATATTCCTCAAGATTTGACAAGAATAATCTTCAAATTACTCAAAATTGCTCAAGGGATTGCACAGTCAAACCACCTCCTAAGACAGCTGAAATTAGGGTTTTGGTTCTTTCAAGTAATTTGGGTTTTTCAATGGTTCAATCAAGTCTCATAAGCCCATATGCATTCTCAAGGACCTACATGCCAAGTTTCAAGACTCACAGTGCCAATTTGCACAGTCAAAAGCTCTATCTGATCCACAGTCAACTGCAGGGGCAAAATGGTCATTTTGCAGTCAAATGTCCAAATTATTGGTCAACATCTTATTTTGAGTCCACAATCATCATTTGATCAAGTCTTGATCATGATTCCACAAGGATGGCTCAAAAAATCATCAAGATGCAAAAAGTTACTATTTTTGGACCCAGAAAAGTCAACTGTATCTTGACCAGGGCATAACTTTTTCATGGTTCATCAGAAAAATCCCATCCAATTCTAATTTTGAAGAAGGTGACATTTCCTACAATCCATCTTCACATTCCAAGTCCAAGAAATGCTCTCACAAAAAGTTATCAATTTCTACATTATAGGTCAAATTCAAAAGTCAACAAAAATGCACTTTAAGTCAAAGACCATAACTTTAGATTGGTAGACCCAAATGACATGGGACCAAAGGCATTGGTTAGAGGACTTCAAGACCTTTCCAAAATGTCCAAGAACATGTTCATATGATCAAAATTGAGCAAGATATGCATTGGAGAAGTTGGGAAATTTTCATGAATTTGCAAAAGTCAACTTTGCTCAAAACACTTTGTTTTTGCTAATGGGCCTCAAACTTCTTCTTGAAACTTTATCCATGGCCTATGCACGACCCATCAAGCTTAAATTGATTTATTTTCTTATTTTTTTATTAATTAATTGGATTTTTAATCAATTTTAATTCATTTAATTAATTTAAATTGTAGGAAATATCAAGATATGGTTTTTCAATCTTTTTGTGAAGCAAGAATGACCTAATAAAGCTGGCAAATTCGTGTACCAATCAAGGATGCAAATATCTCCCAATTTGGAAACTTTCTTCAATCAAAAAGATTCAAAAAGATGTGATTCCCAATCAAATATTCCATCATCATTCCATGGATTTTTTGTGCAAGATTTGACCTAAATTCAGTTCTCTATAAATACACAAGTGAACCCTATTCATGCATACGTGAATTTGATGCAAGAAAGCCATAACCACATTCAAAAAAATCCAAGAAAACTCAAAACTGTTTTCTGCATTCTAACACGATTCAAAGCAATTTGTGGATTCTAACACATTGCTGGAAGTGTCAGGGACGTGTAGGAATCAAAACCAAGTGCTAAAGCCCAAAGAATCATCAAGAACAGCTTAACGGTTTGCACATTTTTTTCCAGAATCACAACTCATTATTCATGCGCATTTGACACATTTTGTTGATTGTTTTGTGTTAATAGGGACTGTACAAAGCTATTAGCATAGTTTAATTGAGTTATAATGCACAGAATCATAAAACACCATTGATGAATTCTAGGGTTCTTGAGCTCTAAAATTGGGGCTTTATTATCCAGGAAAAATTGGAACCTTTAAGACCCATGGTTAGAATCGTTGAGACCAGACGAATCTAAGGGAACCCTCGCGAAACATTTATGTAAATCCTAGAGCTAATCGCTATTTTTCGTTGTTGTAGGTTGTGGGGGTTAAAAACCCCCGCTATCTATTTGTTTTTTACAGGTACAAAGGAGGACGATGATGAGGTGTAAGCGTATGGTTGGGTGGTTTAAAATAGCGCGCGTTTTTATTTGTTTTCCAGCATAATTGTTGTTTGTATATATTATATTTGATTGTTATTATATTAACAAAAGCAAGCAAATGGTGGAGTGGATGATGCACTGGCTGGTGATCATTAGGACCTGGGTTCGATTCCCAGGTCCCCCAAAACCCTTGTTTCTATTTTTTCCTATGTATTCACATGCAGGCTTCCTAAATGATGTCCACCATGCACTTACCAATCCCAGGCGCCAAGTGGCTACAGGCACAAATCTGAAGGTCATAAGTGGATTACCACCATACTCCCAGACAAGGCGTATCTTGGATAATCAGGGAAAGTCAAACGTGGCTAAATAACTTGGTGGGCCAAAATTCTAGATAACACCTCCATAATGGGCCAGCACCCCCCCTGGTTTATTATTCTTTTTTATTTTCTTTTCTTTTTTATTTTCTTTTATTAACTATAATTATTATTATTATTTAATTAACTCAATTAATTATTTTCATAATAAAATCAGAAAACATAAAATACAATATTTTTCTTATTATTATTAATTTCACCTTTAATTTATTATTTTTGTAAATAAATGTAATTAATTAATTTAGTCTTTTAATTAGGTTGATTTCAATAATTTTTCACAATAAATAAAATAAATTAGAATTAGGGTTTTTCTTGACAATTTTAATTTCTTTTCTTTTATTTCCTGAAAAACCTAAAAAACTAAAAAAAATACTTTTTTCCTTTTAATTAATTAATTAGTTTTAGGTTTAATATATTGCAAAAAGGACCAAAATTCCATTCTTTTCTCAAAAAGGGTCAAAACCCTAAGGACTTTTTCAATTCAATTTCTTTTCGCGCATATTATTATTTTGATCATATTTATGTAATTGTACCGAGAATGTAATAGCGTAATTAGGACCCTTTTATCGCTTTCTTTTATTTTCTCGCATTTACTTTTGAAGGGTTATGTTTTTGGCGATGTAAATACCCGACGCCTTGTAATAGCGTAGATTTACTTTCCACAATTTACTTTCCGCAAATTATTAACTGTTAACTATGCATGACAAGACTTGCCTGAAAATAAAATCAACCCGTAGCTCACCATAACATGTGCAAAGATAACTTAACATGAAACCTGACACACTCGCACATGCCACTCCTAGGGTACGCCTCACTTGGTTGCCTCGACGTGGTCATTGAGTATAGGGTGTTTTAGAGGTCGCCCTCCTGTCTAAAGATCCAGTTGCCTCGAAACGGTTGCCTCGGATAAAAAGGATCTAGGATATTAGGGTTACCGCTAAGGCGTCCTACTATTGCTTTGGTGACCACATGTCCCATATAATCAAATTGACCCGAATAACTCCAATGACGGTGCTACCTACTTCTCAATAGTGGGATGGTACTGTCTAAAGGACATTTACACAGCTTAATTTCTTTTGAGTAGGTAGAGGTTCTCAGGTACTTGCTCTTTCAAAACAAAAATACTTTTCGCACTTACACTTTTCAAACAAAAGTTTTCAAACAAATACTTCATACACTCTTGAGGACTGATACAAGAGTTACCTAGAAGTTTTTTCAAACAAACTTTTTCAAAACCCACAAACACAAGAAAAGCAAACATTTTTTAAAACATAGTGAGCAAGTACCTAAGAGCCCGTGGATAACCACGGATAGAAAGGGTGCTAACACCTTCCCTTTCTATAATCTACCTCCCGAACCGAGAAACATCTCGAAAAGGAATTTTGCTGTGCTTTTGTCCTTTCCTTGTTGGAGAACATAAAAGACGATGGCGACTCTTGCTTACCGCGACATTTCGCGAACCAGCATTCCAAAATAGTCAGTTATATTCCCACCGATCACACACGCCAATTGTTGGGCTTCCCCTCGGTTGTTGGGTAGATCTAGTCTTCGAAGGCACACTCATTATCAGAATCCTCTATGACGTTTACTTCATGACTCTTGAGGTGGAAAGACGGATTTCCAGTACGAGCATCTCTAATTTCTTTCTGAGCTTTGGAGGTGAAACCTATCCCAAACTTATCTGCCTTAAACGGGATGTCGGGGAGATGACCCCATATCTCATTGTTTCCTTCTTCTACCACCGTGTGGGCATCCTTAAGAGAAACTATCTTGGAAATAACTTTATCGGCTTTTGGAGTGTCGGAGGAGATTTTGGTGGTGGCCACAACTTCAAACAGTGACAACCTTCCCTTGAACTGGGTATTTTAACTTCTAGTGGAGATTAGAAGTGACCGCACCTGCCCCATGAAGCCACGGGCGCCCAAGCAAACAATAATACGCAGGCCGTATGTCCATTATATAGAATGTAGAGTTGAAAATCTGTGAACCAACCTTAATTGGGAGATCGACCTCTCCATGAACCATCCTTTTCGACCCATTGAATTCCCTTACAATAATGTCACTTGGCTTCAAAACCAAACCTTCACAGTCTAGCCGATCTAAAGCGCCTTTAGGTAACATGTCTAAAGATGAGCCTGTGTCCACCAAAACATGTGCCAGAGTGGTCCCCTTACATTCAACAGAAATATGCAAGGCTCTATTGTGATTCTTTCCCATGAGGGTTAAATCTGCATCGGAGAATCCCAAACCATTGTCAGTTGTCAGACTTGCTACGCAGTTCTCAAACTGGTCGGCTGTGGTTTCTTGAGGCACGTGAGCCTTTTTCAAGAACTTAATCAAAGCTTGTGCATGGGAGTCGGGACATGGCAATAGGGACAACATTGATATTTTAGAAGGGGTTTGTCCCAACTTCTCTACTATTTTGAAGTCGCTTTTCTTGATGATTTTTAGAATCTCCTCCATCTCTTGAGCGGATGGTTCTTCCATAACAGTCTTTTTAGCAAGTGCCTCTTCCCTGGAAAGCTCACTTTCTTTCTATTTCCCTCTAGTGTTGGCACTAGAATTGCCATTGGTTATGCGGATTAGAACTACGGTAGTGGTTGGTGGTGAGATATCAGGGGAAAAGACTCTTCCTGTTCTTGTGACTTTACTAGAACCAGTGATATTAGTAACACCTTCTTCATTATCATCAATCCAAGAATCTTGTTTTACCCCATGGTAATAAACATTGACACCATAATTCCAAGGAACCGCTTTATCAGAGGTGTATGGAACAGGTCCGACAACACTGATTATGTGAGGAGCAATGATTGGTTTGTTTGAAATCCTGATAGGAACTTTGGATGAGATCCTAAGAGGTTTGTTTGAAATCGTTATGATGGCCAATTCTTCAGCTTTGTCGACTGAATTTTTGATGGCAAGATTCTTTTCGAATAGAATTCTGCGGCTATCCATTAGGTGTTGTATACCTTTCCTCAGTTTTTCACACCCATCAGATTGTCTCATACAGTCTACACAGTCTTTTTCATAGCCGGGGAAAGTCCCAGTTTTCAACAGATTGCTCTTGATTACATTCAATGGAGTAGTTAACCCTTTGACGGAGGTAATGAAAGTTATATCTTCGATGGCATTAACACCTTTGTCGTGCTTCGACATTGGAGCGGTAATTATATTTGGCGTTGGAGGAGGATCAAATTCAATAGTCTTGTTGTTGATTAAATCTTGGATTTTATTCTTCAGAGCCCAACATTGATCAGTCTCATGCCCTGGGCTGTTTGAATGATAAGCACATTTTGCATTTAGATTATATCTCGGTGATGAGGTGTCAGGGTTGGCAGGAGGATCCCACAATGTCACTAAATTGATATTAAGCAAATGCTGAAGGGCTTGAGATAATGACATGCCTAACCTCGTGAACTGTCTTCTTGGAGCTTCAACCCATTGATGATTGGTAAATGGTCTTTGAGTAGCAGTCGGATTGGAGATTCATACAACATTGATAGACAGATGATTATTCATTTTGGTACGGGCCTTTTCTCTATACACAACATTAACTTCTTTCTTCACGGCAAAAGGTTTCTTGACAGGATTGGGAGCGGAAGTAGACGCCACAAAGCTCTTTCCACTCTTAATGCCACTTTCTACTCTTTCACCAGTTAGGATTAATTCGGTGAAACCAGAAGAAGAGCAACCAACCAACAGACTAAAGAAAGGACTAGATAATGTGCTCATGAACATGTCAATGTGTTCCCTATCAGTCAAGGGAGGTTGGACCCTACTTGCAAGGTCTCTCCACTTCTGCGCATAATCCTTAAATCCTTTATCCTTCCCCGTGGTCATACCTTGCAATTGAACCTTCGTCGGTGCCAAGTCTGTGTTGTACTGATATTGATGGTAGAAGGCAGTAGCTAAACCCTCCCAAGTATTGATGCGAGAGCCATCCAACTGATAAAACCATTCCAGTTGTGTTCTAGCCAGACTCTCTTGGAAAAAGTGAATCCATAGTTTTTTATCAGCAGTGTGCGGTTGTATCTTGCGCACATGGGACTTCAAATGGAGTTTTGGGTAAGAAACCCCGTCGTATTTTGCGAAGGTTGGTATTTTGAACTTGTGGGGAATGACTACCCCGGAGATTAATCCCAAATCATCAAAATTCAAACCGGGAATAGCTTGGATTTCAACAGCTTTCAATATGTCTTCTAGCTGCTTGTATTTGATGTCTGCGGGTGGATATTGTTCATTGAAATAATCATCATCAGATTCTTGGTCATTGATACAGTCGGCCTGAGTACTCTTGACTTCACCAATTTGGTTCTCGTCCTCTTCGGATGAATCTTCCTCTATTGGAATTTGACGGATTGTGTCTTTGAACCTTTTACCCATGTTGAGCAGAGCTTTCTTCTTTGGCTTATTTTCAGCGGCCAACAAGGCCATCATATCCTGCTGCCCCTTGGCCAGGGCGAGTAAAGCTTCCTGAAATTTAGAATTCTGAGCCTAGAGTTCCGTCACAGTTTTTTCTAGATCCATCTTGCTGAAATAAACAACGGAGCGATAAGGAAACCTGTTATGCGGACGACTGTCATGTCATGATGCATGAATATGCAGTATGCAAATAATTTTAAGGATTTAAAGAATTTAAATTTGTATAGACAAAGAGTGAACAAACGTTAACTTGCATTAAATAAATCTTGATTTGAATACAAACATGCCTCTTGGGCTTACAACAACAGAAATAAGCATAAAGTAAACTCCTAAGACAGAAAAGTTATGCGCATATTCTTTGGCGGAATGTAGGTGTTTAAACTCCTTTCTTCATGAAGTTCCCTTGTAAGCTCCAATATCTTCTTCTCGCTTTCATATAACTTAGCTTTGAAAGTGTCTCGCTCTCCTTTTAACTGAATCCAAGCATTTTGCAAATCTTCAAGAGAAGTAGGCATATCAGGATAGAGGATCGTATATGGAATGTCTCCCTCGACTACTGGCTCCATGATAACAGGTAAGACGTCTTCATAAGGCATCTTGAGACTTTGAGCGCGATCCCTTACCCATTTAAGATAAGGTTCTAAAGGAATGAAATTCTTACGCCCCAATGTCTTGCTATCAACTTTGTTAACCATACCCCAAGCTCGTATAAATCTTTGACGGTAACCTTGGGTATCGCTTTCGTATTCAAATGCAATTCCTTGGATGAGTACCTCATGAGGGCCATCTCTTCTAACATATCCAAATTGTTGCAAAGCTAAACAAGGGTTATAAGTAATGCCTCCCCTAATGCCAAGTAGAGGGACATTAGGGAATTCCCCACAGCGGTCAATGATGGTAATGTCTTCTGAGGAGCGATAATACTAACAGATATCAGCATGTGAAAGTGACATCAATCTTTTAGACCATCTCATACCTTGTTCATTCTTCACCACTG
The DNA here is from genome assembly GCA_948472305.1 of Vicia faba. Lineage (NCBI taxonomy): Eukaryota > Viridiplantae > Streptophyta > Magnoliopsida > Fabales > Fabaceae > Vicia > Vicia faba. The sequence goes on from OX451738.1 coordinate 894,732,708, forward strand.
ATCGAGGTAGGTGCGAAATAAACCACCTATCCAATAGAGGAGTGCAACATATCAAAGCCCCACTTTTCTTCAAAGTGCGAGAGTGAAGAGAATGCAATATGTCTCCAAGCAACGTAGGCACCGGATTACGAGATATGAAAACCTTAATCACATTCACATCTATAAATTTGTCAGGATTTGGAAATAGTACCAATCCATAGATGAGAAGAGCCAGAACTTCCTCAAAGGCTTGTAGATCCAAAATATTCCAACACTCTTGAGCCTTCTCCAACAAAAACTTTGCTAGTAACCCTTTAACACCACTCCTTGTTACCCAATTTTCTACTATGTCAGATGGTTGCAAATGTAGAGCTCGAGCAATTTCCTCAGGTTTGGGGTCTCTTTCGATACCGTTGAAAGGTAACTGATTGAGAATAGAGATCCCTTTATCATCTCTTCTTCAATACTTGAGGTAACCAAACTAAGGAGTCGTCCATGTCTTTTAGTGAACGGGGAATCTTCAGGGACCCTTGATACTAAATCCTTGAGTTGTGGAGGTACCCTCATAAGACTGACTTGGATAGTGTTCCTACGAGCGGAAGCCATGTCCTACAAAACAGAACAAAGATAAATCCAAAAAATCCTTGAAATGGTTAGTGATGTTTATGATGTTTATGATGTTATGATGTTTATGTACAAGTGCATATAGAAAGCAAACAAGTCCTCGGTTTAGGCTTGCATGGGGGTTCAGGTAAGTACCCTCTTGAAGTTTTAGTTGGCTCAACCTGTCCTAGTTAAAAGTAATCGGGTTCTAAGGGATCTTAATATCACTGATCTTTCCCCCAAGTTTCGTTCGATAAGCGATTGACTCGCAACCAAACAAAACTCAAGAGTCCAACCTCAATGAGTGTAGCATCGAGTATCAACCAACTTCGGACTGCACCAAAGTCGGTCATCTCGCTACGTCCTAATGGCCAAGTTGGTCAAGTAAGGTTCTAAAGTCAGTTGATGCTTTATGACACCACGCGGCAGCCCCGTACTCTCCTTGATTGACTCAATGGTTACCGGTACCAACCAAAGTGCCACATCAACGTAGCTACTGCTTCAACCGTGTCGGTATACCGCACACAGTTCCCTCACAGTTTATTGCTACATACCTAAAAGGTGTCCCCAAATCCGGGTGTAGGATTTTTTAACAGTAACCCAAACAAGGAACCAAAATATAAAGCAAGAAAATCAAACAATATAAGCAAGTAAATATGATCTAACCCTAAGGTAACCCCACTTTAGATTTTTTTCCCAACAGAGTCGCCAGTTCTGTGATATGGTGGGAGAACTGACTTGAGGGTTTTGCGATTGTGTTTGCAAATGTCGCGGTTTAGCAAGAGTTGCCACTGACTTTTCTTTATCCAAAAAGGAAAGGTGAAAAAGCACAACAAAGAACTTTTGAGATGTTTTCATGAGTTCAGGGGGTAGATTATGAAAAGGGAAGGTATTAGCACCTTTTCCATCCATGGTTTTCCATGGGCTCTTAGTTACTTGTTAGATCACTTGCTTTTGTTTGAAAGTCGTGGTTTTGTATGGGTTTGAAAGTATTTTGAAAAGGCGTCATTGTCTAGGCAAACTTTGCAATGATTCCCGTTTGTAAGAATGTATGCAAAGTGTTGAGCTTTTAAAAATATTTCAAGTCTTGGAAAGTGTTTTGAAGATGTTTTGAAAGTGTATGTGATGGTTTTGAAAATAGCAAGGATGTTTACTTTGAAATTGAGCAAGTAACTAAAAGTAATCTACCTACTCAAAAGGTTTTAGATGTGTTTTTCCTCCTCCTTTAGATGTTTCTATCTTACCATTGTTTTGATAAGAAGCCCCATCGTTGGATGTGAAGGGACAGCGTTGGGTCATCGTATGACCATGATAGCAATGTTGTGAAATGACTTAGCACTTTTTCTGTAGGGACTAAGATCATTTTGAAAGGCAACTTTTGATAGCGTGATCGAGGGACTATGATCTTTTTTGATTAGTTTGTGCTAAGATATCCCACATGCATAACATGGCCATTTTTGTAAGGCAACAAGTGGAATTACCCTAAGGGTGTAAGTGTGCGAGTGTGTTTGATTTCATGCATATTTTGTCTTTGATTAGGGTGATCTATTTTTCAATTTTTATATCTTGTCATATACCCTAATTACTAGCATATATTGAAAGCAAATAACAGTGCAGAAATGTAAAGTTCTACACTATTACAACATTTAAGGGGATGGGGGTACATATTTTATGAGAGGGGGTTGCAAGTTTAAAATTCTAGGTTACTTATTACAACCATATTGAAATATACAAGAATGTACATAAAATGTAAAATGTTGGTTTGTTCAAAAAAGAAAATAACTTTTATTTAAGAAAATATTTTTGGTCCTTTTTCATTAAAAGAAAATATATCATGTAAATATAAAATATTTTTGGTGTTTTTGTTTTTGATTAGAAATAAAATATAATGTAATGGAAAAGATAAAAGAGAAGAAAACATAACCAACACAAAGTAGAAGAGGTCAAAAGTTCTGACGTTAACTTGCTGCACAAACAGAAACATGTTAGTAAAATATGGAAGTTCAGAAGTTCTGGACCTTCTGAAAATTTAGAAGTTTCCAGAAGTTCTAAAGCAACTGTCAGAACTTTTCCTCTCTCCTGGCCAGCCAGAACATCTGCAGCTTAGTCATTTACATAACAGAAGTTGCATGCATAATAGTTATGACAAATTTCATGAAATATCAGAAGCAAGAATCAGAGGCAACATGTCTTTGCTAGTTCTAATTCTGAGTCCTATTTTCTTTATGAAACTCTGAACTGGAATTTCTTTTACTCAGGTAAGCAGATGCATGAATTTTCAGAATATGTATACCATCAGGATCAGAATATCTACATTGTGTTGAATATGTAAAACTTGATAATGCTTAATCAGTTATGATGAGAGTCAGCAAAACTTACCTTGCAGCTGGAAAGGATTATGTGAACTGGGGATTGTTCTTGACTTTTGGTGATGTTCTGAGTAGCTTCTTCATGTACTCAGCATGATGGGCGTGTGCAACTTCTGAAGCAGCCAAAGGGGTGATATTCTGACTCCTTTGTGGTGAAAGTGAATGGAGAATGTGTTACTGTTTGATTACAGAATCTGGGATGGCTTAAATCAAGAACACTTGAGGAAAAATGGAGTTTGAATATAATGAATCAATGCTAAGATTTTGGTATTTTTTGTTTATAGTTTCCTGGGTTCTTTGAATATTTGCAGTGGTTCAAAGACTTCTTTCTCAATTCTTTCGTCTCTTTCACAAATTTTCTGGTAAAAGGGAGAGAGGTCTGGTCAAGAGAGAGGTGGGGGGGCCTTTTAGTGTGCAAATGATGTTCTATTTATAGGGGGAAATTTGCAGCTGGGGCTGTCAAGTGGCACCAACATCACCTGCTTGATGCTGACTTACTCTTGAAGTAAGCTTAAACAAGTGGTGGTTCATTGCATTCAAGTTGGATGGTTAAAAGCGCCTCAACTGGATTTAGCAGCGTGAATTAAGGAAAAGTATAGACAACACATTGGACTAGTATACTTTTGCACAGAAATTTATCTTTCAAGAGAGTAGGGGTACAAGTGGAAAGACTCCCTTGGATAAAGACTCAGGCGGTTTGTGAGTATTAAATGAGTTCCCATGTGATATTCTGGATCCTTGCTTGACTCTGGATTATAAGTCCTGCTTCAGTGTGGCATCTCATCTTCTGATCCTCTTATCTTCTAACTTCAGCATGTTCTAAGGGATCCTTCAGAACTTCCAGTATACTTACAACACGCTTTGTTGCCTTCTTTGACTTAAACTCTGCAAACTCTGACTAGACCGTTATGAACACTGGCTCAAAAGTTCTGACTAAACTCTGTCTTGAGAACATCCAGAATTTTCTAACTGTGAACAATGGCTCAGAAGTTCTGAAATTGTTATGTTTCTTAAATACTTAGAAAAATTTCTAAGTCTTTAGAATTTGATTCTTCCAAAGTAAGATTTGACTTTTGAAACTCCTGACGAAGCAAACTTCATATTCCAACATGTCTTGATGAAATATGATTTTTCTGATTTGATTTTGATCCAAAAGTCAAAGTCAGACTTTTTCAGCGTGCAAATGACCATTTTGCCCTTGTGAATGGTTTGCTTGGAAAATTTGGTAATTCAAGGCCTGAAGACTTGATGAAGGAACACTTTAGGATCCAGGGTGATCCCTTGAGAAATGAGAGGGCAAATTTTGGGGTGCAACAGCTGCCCCTGTTCAAACTTCTTGAGCCTGATGAGTTAGATTGGCGGATCCGGCATTCGTGACTTGATGGTGAAAGATGTTTGAACACTAGAGTGCCCAGAAATTTGCACTCGAAGATGGATGGTGAATGGGCTTATAGATGCCATTTGGAGGAATGTTGGTAAACTCCTGGAAGAAGTATCAGCATAAATCTCCTGTTGATCCATATTAGACTTGTTGTTTTACCTGTGAGAAAGGGGTTAGGAAAATGCAGATGCTCGCTTGATGCTTACCAGATGTGGTATCATGCTAAATGCATTGTTATGTACATGATATGATGTATGAATGCGAAATGCGTGTTTTCATCCGGGAAAATAAATCCCTGACTACTGCTGAGGAAATCTTCGGAGGTTGAATCCTTGATTGCCTGTTGGAAATGAAGAATATGCATATCTTTAAATTCTATTGAAGATATGCTTTTGCTGGGGAGAATCACTCAAAGATCAGTTGTTATCTGGTCAGATCCAAGCTTCACAGTTGCTGAGGATGAAGCAGTCGGTTGCTATCTGGTCGGGTCCAAGTTTCACGGTGACTTACTGGGAGAAAAGATGAATTAACTGTTATCTGGTCGGATCCAGGATTTGCATAAAATTCCTTGAAGACTGTTATCTAGTCGGGTCCAGGTTTTATAACAACTTGTTGGGGATGTGGAGGTTAACTGTTATCTGGTCGGATCCAGGCTTCATAGTAATTTCTTGAAGACTTGTTATCTGGTCGGGTCCAGGCTTCATGGTCTTTTGGAAAGTTGTACTATTATCTGGTCGAATCCAGGTTTCATAGTGTCTTTCTGGGGATCAGGGTCAATTGTTATCTGGTCGGGTCCAGGCTTCACAATATACTGTTCGAAAACTGTTATCTGGTCAGGTCCTGGCTTTGCAGATTTATGAGGTTTGATGAGGTCAATTGTTATCTGGTCAGGTCCAGGCTTCACAATGAACTGGTTGGCGATTTAGTTGTTATTTGGTCGGGTCCAGGCTTCACAACAAATCTCTGAGGATGATTGCTATCTGGTCGGATCCAGGCTTCGCAATGACTTTCTTGAAAAGATGGAAATGGGGAATGATATATGGTTGGATCCAGGTTTCTCAGTCCTTTGTCGGGGAATAAAAAGGCAACTCTACTAGCGACAAGTAGTTAAAACCTTGGTATGATTAAGTTTAACTTCTTCTATATCTTTGAAGAGTTGGGCTGGTTTTCATAACTTTTTGAGGAATGAGATCAAATTTTATCTGGTCGGGTCCAGGCTTCAGTAACTCAAGAAGTCAAAATGTCATCTGGTCGGGTCCAGGCTTTAGGAATTGAAGAAATCAAACTGTTATCTGGTCGGGTCCAGGCTTCAGAAATTGAAGAAGTCAAACTGTTATCTGGTCGGGTCCAGGCTTCAGAAATTAAAGAAATCTAGTTGTTATCTAGTCGGGTCCAGGCTTCAGAAATTAAAGAAATCAAACTGTTATATGGTCGGGTCCAGGCTTCAGAGATTGAAGAAGTCAAACTGTTATCTGGTCGGGTCCAGGCTTCAGAAATTGAAGAAGTCAAACTGTTATCTGGTTGGGTCCAAGCTTCAGTATAACTTGAAAATTGTGCTAATACCTGGTCGGATCCAGGCTTCATAGCATTTCTTGGTAACAATAAAGGCTTTGTTGAAGACTTTACTGGGGATTAGGGGTTGTGGCCCTGTGATTTGCAGTCATTTGAAGGGAAAATTATAATTGGAGAGTGTAGACTCAGTCAGGCGAGGCGGACTTATCTTGGGGAGGATATATTCTGTTTTGGAGAAAATAACTTTGGTGGGAAAAGATGTACTCAGGTGGGCGATTCAGACTCAAATGGGGAATTTGGATTATGTTTAGGGATTTGCACTCCGTTGGGGGAATATAATCTTGGTTGGAAGATATACTCCGCTGGGGAAGATGGACTCAGTGGGGAGTGTTTATTCAGCTGGACTCAGCTTGGAGAATAGAATCTCGGTTGGAAGATACACTCTACTGGGGATAAAAACTTCTGGTTGGGAGATATAATCCACTGGGGATAAAAACTCCTGGTTGGTAGATATACTCCAATGAGAACGATGGGATTATCGGGGAAATTTTGGACTCAACGGGGAGTGCTTACTCGACTGGGGAAGTCGGGGTCTCTTGTACGTTGAGGAATTTGCACTTGGCCCAGGGAAATAACTCTGTTGGGGAAATAAACCCTACTGAGGAGATGAATTTCTTTTAGACAGAGACCTCTAGGCTTCAAATTTGTAGAAGTTGTCGAGAGATTGAGGCTCCGGCATGGGGTTTATCCTTTGTGAAGAAATTTTTGTAGGCAATTTCGATGGGGGAAGGTTGCATTGGGGTTGTTCCGATAGGGATAATGATGATGAGATAACTCTGTGGGGAATAAAATCTGCTGAGGAGATGGATTCCTTTTAAGAAGAGATCTCCTGGGCTTTAGCTGGAAAAAATCTGTCAAGAGATTGAGACTCTGGCCAAGGATCATCCCGTGCAAGGATATTTTTCGGGCAACTCTGTTGGGGAAAGGTTTATTGCCAACTCCCCGGTGGGGATAATGATGGTGAGATAACTTTGTGGGGCTACTTCACATTCATTAAAGGGATGCTTATTGTAGTTGTGCATTGATGCCCTATTGAGGTTGCTGATTGGCAGGACACATGTGCCAAATAGCTTTAATTATGTTCATATGCATATATTCATTCAATTTTAGTCATTGGACAAATTTGCATTCAAAACAGAGATAGACAATTCCGCACTTTAAAGTATATTTGTATTGATATTTTTCCCCTGAACAGGCGTTTTTGTACATAGAGACGGAAATCCTAGTAAGAGGAAATCGTCGAAAAGAAAATTGAGAATGAAAAACAAATAGCCATGTGAAATGATCTCATTGCCTTTCATCTCTACTATTGCCCCGGTGTCTTTGAACGTCCCTTTCTGTTGATCGAAGTTGATTGGATTGATCCTGGACCATTTGAACTTAGACCTTGGTGATAGTGTTGACCGCATTGACTTTACGGGACATAGTCGTACGCTTTTAATCCTTAATTTTTGCCTGAACCTCCCTTTCGGGTTTTCGGTCCACAAGGATACCGTTTTTTTTCCCAAGTCGCCCTTTCAGGTTTTCAACTTGTCGGGTGTACAATCTTTTGTATATATCCCTAATTTTTACCCAAACCTTTTGGTTTGCCGGGATGCCCTGATTTTGCTTAGGTGTGTCAACCTAACGGGTCTCTTATGCGTAGTATTTTTTAACTATGTCCGCGTTTATAGGATGTGGGAAATCTTCGCCATCCATGGTGGTCAGTATCATGGCACCACTAGAGAAAATTCTTTTGACAACAAACGGCCCTTCATAGGTGGGGTTCCATTTTCCTCTGGGGTCACCTTGTGGTAAAATGATGTGTTTTATCACCAGGTCACCAAATTGATATACTCGAGGCTTGACCTTTTTGTTGAAAGCTTTGATCATCCATTTTTGATACGTCTCACCATGGAAGATAGCAGCTAATCGTTTTTCATTGATCAAGTTCAGCTAATCCAATCTCGTTTGAATCCATTCATCTTTACTTAGGCCTGCCTCAATAATAATCCTCAGGGACGGAATTTGAACTTCCACTGGCAAAACGGCTCCCATGCCATAAACTAGAGAGAAGGGAGTTGCCCCAGTTGATGTTCTAGCTGAAGTACGGTAACCATGTAGAGCAAATGGTAGCATCTCATGCCAATCTTTATAGGTTACTACCATTTTCTACACAATCTTCTTGATATTTTTGTTGGCTGCTTCGACTGCACCTTTCATTTTCGGTCTATACGGAGAAGAATTGTGATGCTTGATCTTAAATTGAGTGCACAATTCCCTGATCATGGCATTGTTGGGGTTAGCCCCATTATCAGTGATAATCCTTTTGGGGATACCATAACGACAGATGAGATTGTGTCTGATGAATCTGGCTACCACGTTCTTGGTGACTGAGGCAAATGAGGTAGCTTCGACCCATTTGGTGAAATAGTCGATAGCAACAAGAATGAAGCGGTGTCCGTTGGAAGCTGTGGGCTTGATCTCTCTGATCATGTCGATACCCCATATTGCAAATGGCCCGGAGAGGTGATGACATTCAGAGGGATTGGAGGTACATGGACCTTGTCACCGTAGATTTGACATTTGTGGCAAGTTCTTGAATGTTGTTGGCAATTTGTCTCCACCATTGACCAATAGTAGCCAGCTCTTAAGATTTTCTTAGCCATTGTATACCCACTTGAGTGAGTACCGAAAAGGCCATCGTGCATGTCTTCCATGATTTCCTCTGCCTCCCTTTTATCCACATATCGGAGTAGAGTTGAATCATGGTTGCGCTTGTATAATATCCCATTACTTAGGAAGAATTTGGTTGCAAATCTTCGTAAGAACTTTCTGTCATTGGTAGATGATCCCTCGGGATACTCTTGCGCTTCAAGGTATCTCATTACCTCATGGTACCACGGCTTTTCCGTATCGGTGTCAAGCTCATAGCAATGTGCAGGTTCATCAAATCTTTCAATTGTAATTATAGGGGCTTCGTTGTCCCATCTGACTTTGAACATTGAGGACATGGTTGCTAGAGCGTCAGCCAACTGGTTTTCTTCCCTAGGGAAATGTTCAAAAGTGATTTCTTCGAAGTGAGGAATTAGGGATAGCACAAGTTCCTTGTAAGGGATAAGATTAGGGTGTTTAGTGTCCCAATCTCCTTTTACTTGGCTGATTACTAAAGCGGATTCTCCAAACACATCTAAATGCTTGATCCTTAAGTCAATAGCAACTCTTAGACCTAAGATGCATGCTTCATACTTGGCCATATTATTTGTACAATCGAAGCATAGTGTGGCGGTAAAAGGAGTGTGGCATCCTTCAAGAGAGATGATCACAACACCAATTTTGTTACCTAAGGCGTTGGAAGCCCCATCGAATACCATAGTCCATCGGGATCCTTGTTCAGGTCTGTCATACGGTCTAGGTTTTGCACATTCGTATACCAGCATAATATTCTCGTCAGGGAAGTCGAAGTTCATTGACTGATAATCATCCACAACTTGATGGGCTAAATGATCTGCTAGTACACTTCCTTTGATGGATTTTTGATTTATGTATTGAATGTCGTATTCAGTCAAGATCATTTGCCATTTGGCTATTCGTCCGGAAAGGGAAGGTTTTTCGAAGATGTACTTAATAGGATCTATCTTAGAAATCAACAAAGTGGTATGAGTCAACATTTACTGCCTTATCCGGCGAGCAACCCGCACTAAAGCACAACAAGTTTTCTCGAGCAGTGAATATCTGGTTTCACAGTCGGTAAACTTTTTTCTTAGGTAGTAAATTGCATGCTCTTTTCGGCCAGACTCGTCATGTTGGCCCAAAACACACCCTATAGAATTCTCTAGTACTGTTAAGTACATGATCAACGGTCTTCCTTCAACCGGAGGAATGAGAATAGGAGGTTCTTGCAGCTATTCCTTGATTTTGTCAAAGGCAATCTAGAATTCATCGTTCCATTTGACTACCTGGTCTTTCTTTAAGAGTTTGAAGAGTGCCGCACAGGTAGCAGTTAAGTGTGATATGAAATGGGCAATGTAATTGAGACGACTGAAGAATCCTCAGAGTTTTCAAATTAGATTTCATAAGATGTGGTAAAACCTGGGCTAGAGTCATATTAATTTTGGTGAATTGTCGGACTGGCCTTTCCACCCTCGGTTGATTACCTCTTGGTTGATCAGATGTAGGCTTTGGGATCATAACAGCTCCTACCATTGTTCGACGTTCAGTTCTCCTTTGGTTCCTTTGTGGATAGATAGCAGATACTTCCTTCTTCCCAGTGAAAGGCTTTCTCACAGCTGTAGAGGCATACGAATCCTTCTGAATCTTTCCACTTTTTATGCCAGCCTCCACCCCCTCTCCTGTTAGTATTAACTCAGTAAATCCAGCAGATAAGCTCCCAATCAGATGGTTGAAGAAAGGGCCCGATAGAGTTCCTAAGAACATGTCCACCAATTCCATTTCAGACAGAGGGGGTTAGACTCTCCCAGCTAGATCTCTCTATTTCTGCGCGTAATCCTTGAAGCCCTCATTGGAAACCATAGCCATACTCTGAAGTTCAGTACGGGTAGGCGCCGAATCTGCATTATACTGGTATTGCTTATAGAAAGTTGCGGCAAGATCTTCCCAGTTGTGGACATCGCCCCTTTCAAATTGGTAAAACCAATCGAGTTGTATTCCAGATAGGCTATCTTGAAAAAAATGCACCCACAAGTCTTTATCGGCGGAGTGCGGCTGGATCTTTCTCACATATGATCAGAGGTGCATCTTAGGACATGACACCCCATCATACTTTGCAAACAACAGCACTTTGAACTTCGGTGGGATCACAATTCCCGACACTAGTCCCAATTCTTCAAAGTCTAGACCTAGTACCCTTTGTATTTCCACAGCGTTCAAACGCTCTTCAAGATGTCTGTACTTATCATCTGCTGGAGGATATTGTTCTTCGGAGTAGTCTTCCTCTTCTTCCTCTTCTTCAGATTCTGATGGAACCACTGTTTCCTTTCCTTTTCCTTCATCAGAGGTGGTTGCGCAATTCAAGGTTCTTCTAGTCTGTCCTTGAAACCTTCTCCCCATGATTACAACATCGGTTGGTTTTTTCTCTTTCTTCTTCTTCTCTTTGGCCAATAGAGTCTTCAACTCCTCTTGCCCCTTGGCCAGGGTCATGAGTTATTGTTGAAACTGCATGTTTTGAACTTGAAGATCTTTGACTGTCTGTTCGAGATCCATCTTACTAAAATAAACAGTAGAGAGATGAGGAAACTCGTTGCAAAAGACCTATTTATGTTATGATGAATGATATGTGCATATGCAATGTTTTCAAGGATCTCAAAGATTCAAGTTCGTTTTAGACAAAAAGAAATACACATTATATAAGATAGAGTTCGAGTACATCAATGCCCCTTGGGTAAAATAATACACTTTCTAAGATAAAAAAGTGGTGTGCATCCTCTTCGGTGCAATGTAGGCATTTAGAGTCTGCTCTTCGCGAAGTAGCCTAGTGAGTTTCGAAACCTTCTTCTCGCTTGCGTAGAATTGGGCTTCGAAAGTATCACACTCCCCTTTGAGCTGTATCCAATCCCTTTGTAAGTCTTCAAGAGATGTGGGCATGTCAGGATGTAGGATAGTGTATGGAACTTCTCCTTCCTTAAAAGGCTCAATGATCACCGGGAGAATGGAAGGATAAGGCATCATAAGACTTTGAGCGCGGGTTCGTACCCACTTGAGGTAAGGTTCAAGAGGGATGGAATTCTTGTGTCCCAAAGTCTTGCTATCCACCTTGTTTAGCATCCTCCATGCTCAGATGAATCTCTGGCGAAGACCTTAATTGTCGTTGTCGTAGTCGAATACTAAGCCTTACATCAACATCTCATGCGGGCCATCCTTTCGGGAACAACCAAACTGTCTTAGAGCTAAGCATGGGTTGTAGGTGATGCCTCCCTTAATTCCATGTAGAGGGACATTAGGGAATTCCCCACAATGGTCAATAATGATAACATTCTCTTTGGATCGAGAGCACCAATGAATATCTAAATGTTTGAACGTCATTAACCTTTGTGATCACCTTATCCCTTTCTCATTCTTTAAGACTGATTGGGGAAGATGAGAAATAAACCATCTTTCCAGGAGAGGAGTGCAACACTTAAGGATACCTCTTTTCCTCATTGTACGAGTGTGAAAAGAGTGTAGGATATCCCCTAGCAATGTAGGCACCGGATTGCGTGACATGAAGATTTTGATAGCACTCACATCTATGAGTTGGTCAGGATTAGGGAACAAGATCATCCCATAGATAAGAAGTGCCACAATTTCCTCAAAGGCTTGCAAGTCTAGGGAATTCCAACAGCTTTGGGCTTTTTCAAACAGAAATTTTGCTAAGAAGCCTTTGACACAACTTCTAGTTTCCCAATGAGTTGTGATATCAGATGAGTACAAGTGCAGAGCTTGAGCAATCTCTTCTGACTTTGGGTCTCTTTCCGTACCATTGAAATGCAGTTGATTGAGAATGGGAATCCTCAAAAGTTGAGAGAATTCTTCCAATGTAGGCACAAGCTGATAGTCGGGAAATGTGAAGCAATGGTGCAAAGGATCAAAGAACTGAAATAGCACCTTCATCATATCCTCATCCGTGTTGGAGGTGACCAAGCTGAGTAGACAACCATGTCTCTTGGTGAAAGGAGAGCTTTCAGGGATCCTTGAAGCTAGCTCATTGAGTTGTGGAGGAATTCTTACAAGGTTGACTTGGATAGTTTTCCTGCGAAGTGAATTTATATCCTACAAAACAAGAACAAAGATGAATCTAAAAAATCCTTGAAATGGTTAGTGGATGCATACGATGCTCATGATGTCCATGATGTTATGTACAAGTATTCATATACAAGCAAAGCAATCGAGTTCCTAGTTTAGGCTTGCATGGGGTTTTATAGGTAAGTACCCTCTTGAAGTTTAGTTGGCTCAACATGTCCTAGTAATAGTAATTGGGTTCTAAGGAGCTCAATATCACCGAATTGTTTCCTTGGTCATTGTTTCAGCTCAAGCCTCTTTAATGGCGACCAAAATATTCCATGAAACCGACCCTCAAAGAGTGTAGTATCGAGTATCTACCAACTTTGGACTGCACCAAAGCCGGTCATCTCACTACGCCCTAAAGGCCAGTTGGTCAAGTAAAGGTTCTAAAAGTTCGTTAGTGCTTCATGACATCACTCAGCGGCCCCGTATTCTCTTTGATTAACTCGAAGGCTACCGGTACCCACAAATATGTCACACTAACATAGCTATTGCTTAGACCATGTCGGTATACCCCGCACAGTTTCCACAACATATTACTATTTACCTATAATGTTTCCCAAATTCGGGTGGAGGATTCAAACCCAAACAAAGAACCATAATGTAAAGAAAACAAATCAAACGATGTAAGCAAATAAATGTGATCTATCCCTAAGGTAACCCCACTTTTACATTTCCCCAGCAGAGTCGCCAGTTCTGTGATACGGTGGGAGAACTGACTTGAGGGTTTTGCGTTTGTGTTTGCAAATGTTGCGGTTAGCAAGAGTCACCACCGAATTTTCTTTTATCCAAAAGGAAAGGTGAAAAAGCACAGGAAAGACCTTTGAGATTGTTTCTTGAGTTCGGGGGTAGATTATGAAAAGGGAAGGTATTATCACCCTTTTCATTCATGGTTTTCCATGGGCTCTTAGTTACTTGCTAGATCACTTTCTTTTTTGTTTTTAAATTGTGTTTTGTGTGGTTTTTGAAAGTATTTTGTAAAAGAGGCCATTCGTTTAGGAAATATTTGTAATGATTCTCGTTCGTAAGAATGTATACAAAGATGTTTGTCTTTTTTGAAAATGTTTTCAATGTTTGTAAAATGTTTTGGAAATGTGTGTGTTTGTTTTGAAAATAGCAAGGATATTTGTTTGAAAGTAGAGCAAGTAACTAGAAGCAATCTACCTACTCAAATGTCTTTCCTATGCATTTTCTATTCCTTTGACATTGTTGTCTTACCATTGATTTGGTAAGCAACCTTGTCTTTGGATGTAAACGAGACGGGTGTGGGTCATTGTATAACTATGATTAGAAATGTTGCAAAGTATCTTAGTATTTTTGAGGGACTAAGATCATTTTATAAGGCAACTTAGAATAGCGTCATCGAGGGACTATGATCTTTTGATTTTGTTTGTTTTACCAAGATACTTTGCATGCGTAATATGGCTATTTTCGTATAATGCAACCAAGTGGAGAAACCCTAAGGGTGTTTGTGTGTAAGTGTGTTTGATTGCATTCTTGATTTTTATCTTGAATTATGGTCTTCTATTTGATTGATCTTTTATTAGCATTTACATTTGAAAGCGATAAATTGCAGAAATGTAAAGTCCTACGCTATTACAATATTTAGGGGTAGTGGGTACAAATTTATGAATGGGGATTGAAAATGAAAATAAATCCCTAAATTACTATTACAACCATATTGAAATACATGCAAGAAAATATTAAATTAACTTGTTTTGTTTTAAGAAAATATTTTTTGTCTTTTGTTTTAAGGAATAAAATAAAGTGTGAACGAAAATATTTTAGGTGTTTTGCTGATTAATGAAATGGAGAGTGCCAGCGAGAAAAATAAAGAAAAAGAAAATAAAAAGGGGAAGAAGAAAAAAAAGGAGGATCAACGTGCTGCTAAAAGGAAGTCATAGGTTCTGACCCTGGCCTATTGCAGAACAGAAACCTGTTAGTGAAAATGTATAGGTCAGGGGTTCTGACCCTGGCACGCTGCAAAACAGAAACCTGTTAGTGAAAATGTATGAGGTCAGTGGTTCTGACCCTGCTGGGAACATAGTAATTTTCAGAAGTTCTGATATTACTAATAACAAAACAGGCTCTAGAAGCGCTGATACCAATGTCAGAACTTGGTCTCTCTCTATGCTAGTCAGAACATCTGCAATTTGGTTATTCTTCCACAAAACAGAATACATGCCTAGGACAGTTTCAGCAGGTGTCATAGTGCTTCAGAAATAAAGAGAATCATAACCATAAATCAGAGGCAAGCACGCCTTGGCTAATCCTAACTATGAGTTTTAGTTTCTTCAAGAAAGTTCTAAGCTGATTCATTCTTTACTTAAGCATACAAATGCATAAAAATCTCAGAACATGCACAACATCAGAAGCATAATATCTACATTGTGTTTTTGAGCATGAAAATCTGGTAATGTTTAAGCAATATGGTGAGAGTTAGCAAGTGCTTACCTTGCAGCTGGACGAAGTTTTATGAACTGGAGTTAGCCTTAACTCTGATGACATTCTGAACAGCATCTTTGAATGGATGGGTGGAGGGTATATAGTAGTATGAATACAAAAGTTATGGCAGTTTCCTACGTGTGGGTCAGAAACTGTATTGGTGTTTTTTAGTCAAGAAATATTTTGAGAAACCAATGGAGTTTTGTAAGCAAGGGATCCAAAGTTAATGGTTTGTATGTTGTGTTTACAGTTTTTTGAAACTCTAGGAATTTTGGGCAGAGATTCAAGGTTTTTCTTGCTCAAACTTTCTATCTCTTTTCAGCAATTTTTCTGGGCCTCTTCTCAGTGACCAATGGAATTCTATTTATAGGTAAAGCTTTATGGGTTTTAAAATGTTAAGTGGCGCCAATATCATGCACTAGATGCTGACTTGCTCTTGAAGCAAGTTCCAAAAAAGGGTATGATGATTGACTGCTTTTAGCCTAGGCTGGAGTAGCAAGCAAAGATTAAGGAAAAGTGAACCTATAAGCAAAATGTAGCGCATGGGCCCTTACCTAATCCTGCACAAAAGTATTTCTACCCTACACGTGGAGGATCCTTTGGTCAAAGACTCAAAAGTGGTTGTGAGCATTAATGAGCATTTAATGATGATGAGATTTATCAAAATCAGAAATCTTGTAATGTGAGATTTTGCATCATTGCTTAACTCTGGGTCAGAAATTCCATTTAGGACAAACATTCAACTTCTGATCTTCTTACTTTGTATCCTATTGCCTCAGCAAGCTCTGAAGGATCCTCAGACTTTCCAGTAAACTTCTTTGATTTTCCTCTGAAAACTCTGAACTTAGAGGTTCTGCTTCAGTGTAGCATCCAATCTTCTTAACTTCTGACTCCAGCATGTTCTGAAGGAGCTTTCAGGCTTCGTTGCTTTCTTTGTATTACTCTAGCAAACTCTGACTGAACTTGCGTAGATGCTGAAAAGCCATGTTCTGACTAAAGATTATGTGTTGAACCACACTTACAACTTCTGACTGTTCCTGCCTGGAGGCTGGCTCAGAAGTTCTGAAGTGTCATTTTTCTTGAATACTTTAGAAAAATTATAAGTATTTAGAATTTAACTTTTCCAAGGTAAAATTTGACTTTTAAACTTCTTGATGAAACAAACTTCATATTCCAACATGCCTTGATGAAGTATGATTTTTGTAATTTAATTTTGACCCAAAAGTCAAAGTTCGACTTCTCAGGCCGTAAATGACCATTTTGCCCTTGTAAATGACTTGCTTGGAAAGAAATGATAATTCAAGGCTTGGATTTGTATAAGAGAAAACTTTGAGAATCCAGGGTGATTTCCTGAGAAATGAGAGGGCAAATTTTGGGGTACAACAGTAATATATTACATACTTTTGTCAAATAAATTTGTAAATTAAAATAGAATTAGGTTAAATATTTATTCTTTTTTCTCACACTTATAAATATTTACTTTAACATATAAAAGGACCAAAATACTTTATAAATACTATTATTTATTTTCAAGATAAAAATACAAAAAAAATACTTAAAGAAATTTATTTTCTTTTAACAAATTAAAATTAGGGGTAATCAAAATCTTTTCTAAAAAATAGCTTTTCTTTCTTAATTAATTTAAGTTCAATTTTGGTGTATTTATTAGGCTTAGATTAAGAACTTTTTGTTACATAAAAAACAAAACAAAAATCTTTTTTTGTATTTATATATATCCTTGCATATTTAAATTGCCTTGTACCTTATTTATTCCAATACTTGTATAAATTCGATTTGGTTGTAATACATTAATTAGGTTTATATTATTGTAATCCCCATTCATAATTTATATACCCCTCTCCCATAAAATGTTGTAATAGTGTAGTCATCTTTAAATTACGCAATTTATCACTTTTACATAACATGTTAGTAATTAGGGTTTGTATGGCAAGATAAAAACAATCAAATAGAAAACCCTAATCCAAGACAAAATCAAGCATGAAAATAACACACTTGCACACAAGCACCCCCTAGGGTTACTCCACTTAGTTGCCTTGTACAAAATGGCCATATTACGCATGTAAAGTGTCTTAGCAAAAACAAACAAACAAATATAAGATCATAGACCCTCGATGACGCTATTCAAAGTTGCCTTACAAAAATGATCTTAGTCCCTAAAAATGCTAAGAGACTTTGAAACATTGCTAATCATGATTATACGATGACCCACGCCCGTCTCGTTTACATCCAAAGATAGGGTTGCTTACAAAATTAATGGTAAGAAAACAATGTCAAAGAAAAAGAAAATGAACAAGAAAGACATTTGAGTAGGTAGATTACTTTTAGATACTTGCTCCATTTCAAACAAATATCCTTGCTATTTTCAAAACAAACACACATTTCAAAACATCTTACAAACTTGAAAACATTTTCAAAAAGACAAACATCTTTGTATACATTCTTACGAACGAGAATCATTACAAAGATTGCCTAAACAATGGCCTCTTTTACAAAATACTTTCAAAACCACACAAAGCATAATTTCAAATAAAAGTAAGTGATCTAGCAAGTAACTAAGAGCCCACGGAAAACCATGGATGAAAAGGGTGCTAATACCTTCCCTTCTCATAATCTACCCTCCGAACTCAAGAAACAATCTCAAAGGTCTTTACTGTGCTTTTTCACCTTTCCTTTTGGATAAAATAAAAGTCGGTGGCGACTCTTGCTAACCGCAACATTTGCAATAAAACGCAAAACATTCAAGTCAGTTCTCCCACCGTATCACAGAACTGGCGACTCTGTTGGGGAATATTCTAAAAGTGGGGTTACCTTAGGGATTAGATCACATTTAATTGGTTACATTGTTTGAGTTATTTGCTTTACATTATGGTTCTTTGTTTGGGTTTAAATCCTCTACATGGATTTGGGATACATTATAGGTAAATAATAATACATTGTGGAAACTGTGCATGGTATACCGACATGGTCTAAGCAATAACTATATTAGTGTGACATATTTGTGGGTACCGGTAGCCTTTGAGTTAATCAAAGAGAATGTGGGGCCATTAAGTGATGTCATGAAGCACTAATGAACTTCTAGAAACTTTACTTGACCAACTTGGCCTTTAGGATGTAGTGAGATGACCGGCTTTGGTGCAGTCCAAAGTTGGTAGATACTCGATACTACACTCATTGAGGTTTGGTTTCTTGGGATATTTTGGTCGCCATTAAGGAGGCTTGAAATAAAACAATGACCAAGGAAACAATCCAGTGATATTGAGCTCCTTAGAACCCGACTACTATTACTAGGACATGTTTAAGCCAACTAACTTCAAGAGGGTACTTACCTATAAAACTCCATGCAATCCTAAACTAAGAACTTGTTTGATTTTCTTGTATATGCATACTTGTACATAACATCATGGACATCATGAACATCATATGCATCCACTAACCATTTCAAGTATTTTTGAGATTCATCTTTGTTCTTGTCTTGTAGGATATGGATTCACTTTGTAGGAAAACTATTCAAGTGAACCTTGTAAGAATTTTTGCACAACTTAAGGAGCTAGCTTCAAGGATTCCTGAGAACTCTTCATTCACCGAAAGACATGGTCGTCTACTCAACTTGGTCACCTTCAACACTGATGAGGATATGATGAAGGTGCTCTTTCAGTTCTTTGATCCTTTGCACCATTGCTTCACATTTCCCGACTATCAACTTGTACCTACGTTGGAAGAATTCTCCCAAATCTTGAGGATTCCCATTCTCAATCAACTACCTTTCAACGGTACGGAAAGAGACCCAAAGCCGGAAGATATTGCTCAAGCTCTACACTTGCACTCATCTGATGTCACAACTCATTGGGAAACTAGGAGTGGTGTCAAAGGCTTCTTAGCAAAGTTCCTGTTTGAGAAAGCCCAAAGCTATTGGAATTCCTTAAAATTGCAAGCCTTTGAGGAAATTTTTTCTCTTCTTATCTATGGGATGGTTTTGTTTCCCAATCCTGACCAACTCATAGATGTGAACGCCGTCAAAATCTTCATGTCACGTAACCCGGTGCCTACATTACTAGGGGATATCCTACACTCTTTTCACACTCGCACAATGAGGAAAAGAGGTGTCCTTATGTGTTTCACTCCTCTCTTGGCAAGATGGTTTATTTCTCATCATCCCCAATCAGTCTTAAAGAATGAGCAAGGTTCAAGGTGGTCACAAAGGTTAATGACGCTCAAACACTCAGACATTCATTGGTGCTCCCGATTGAAAGAGAATGTTATCATTGTTGACCGTTGTGGAGAATTCCCTAATGTCCCTCTACTTGGCATTAGGGGAGGCATCATCTACAACCCATGTTTAGCCTTAAGACAGTTTGGTTACGCCCGAAGGGATGGTCCGAATGAGATGCTGATTCAAGGTTTGGTATTCGACTACGACAAAAATGATCAAGGTCTTCGCCAGAGATTTATCCAAGCTTGGAGGATGCTAAATAAGGTGGATAGTAAGTCTTTGGGGCACAAGAATTCCATCCCTCTTTAGCCTTACCTCAAATGGATACGAACTCGTGCTCAGAGTCTCATGATGCCTTACCCCTTCATTCTCCCGGTAATCATTGAGCCTGTTAAAGAGGGAGATGTTTCGTACACTATCCTACATCCTGACATACCCACATCTCTTGAAGACCTACAAAGGGATTGGATACAACTCAAAGGAGAGCGAGATACTTTCGAAGCCCAATTCTACGCAAGCGAGAAGAAGGTTTTGGAACTCACTAGGCTACTTCATGAGGAGCGGACTCTGAATGCCTACATTGCACCAAAGAGGATGCGCACTACTTTTTATCTTAGAGTTTTGTATTATTTTGTCCAAGGGGAATTGATGTACTCAAACTTTATCTTATTAATATAACGTGTTTCTTTTTGTCTAAAATAAACTTAAATCTTCAGAATCCTTGAAAACATTGCATATGCACATATCATTCATCATAACATAAATAGGTCTTTTTGCAACAAGTTTCCTCATATCTCTATTGTTTATTTCAGTAAGATGGATCTCGAATAAATAGTGAAAGATATCTAAGCTCGGAACACGTGGTTTCAATAATTGCTCATGATCCTAGCCAAGGGGCAAGAAAAGTTGAAGACTCTGCTAGCTGAAGAGAGGAAAAAGAAAACAAAGAAGGTAATTGGAGTCTTAAACATGGGGAGAAGATTTCAGGGACGGACGAGAAGGACTTTGAACTTTGTAACAACTTCCGGTGAAGCAGAAGGGAAAGGCAAGGAAACAATTGTCCCGTCAGAACCAGAAGAAGAGGAGGAAGAAGAGGATGACTACTCTAAGGAACAGTATCCTCCAGCTGATGACAAGTACAAACATATCGAAGAGCGTTTGAGCGTGATGGAAATATAAAAGGTGCCAGGCTTAGACTTTGAGGAATTGGGACTTGTATCGGGGATTGTGATTCCTCCGAAATTCAAAGTGCCTATGTTTGTAAAATATGATGGAGTGTCATGTCCTAAAATTCATCCCCAATTATACGTGAGAAAAATCCAACCCCACACCACCGATAAATACTTGTGGGTTCACTTTTTCCAAGACAGTCTATCTGGAACACAACTCGACTGGTTCTACCAACTAGAAAGAGCCAACGTCTATAATTAGGAAGATCTTGCCACAGCTTTCTACAAGCAATATCAATACAATGCTTGTGATACGGTGGCCAGAACCGGACTATTTTTGCAATGCTGTTTTGTGTTTTGCGTTTGTTTTCACAAAATGTCGCGGTAATCAAGAGTCGCCACCGTCTTTTATTTTATCCAACAAGGAAAGGAAAAAAGCAAAGAAAAATTCCTTTTTTGGGATATTTCTGAGTACGGGGGGTAGATTATAGAAAGGGAAGTTATTAGCACCCTTTCTATCTGTAGTTATCTACGGGCTCTTAGGTACTTGCTCATCGTTTTCAAAATTGTTTTCTTTGTGTTTGTGGGTTTTGAAAAGTTTTTGCTTTAACTTCGATTTAACTCTTGCTTCTGTCTTCAAGAGTGTAATGAAGTGTTTTTGAAAACTTGTTTGTAAAAGAGTGTAAGTGTGAAAAAAGTTTTGTTTTGATTGAGAAAGTACTTAAGAACTAATCTACCTACTCGAAAAAGGAATCGTTCTATGTTTGTTTCCTTTAGATAATGCTATCCCACTATTAGTGAGTAGGTAGCACCGTCGTTGGAGTTTGAGGGTCAATTCGAAAAGGGACGTACGGTCACTAAAGCAATGTTAGGACGTCTTAGTAGTAACCCTAATGTCTTAGATCATTTATCCGAGGCGACAGTATCCGAGGCAATATTTCTGAGGCAACTATGATCTTTTAGACAAGAGGGCGACCTCTAAAACAACCTATACTCAATGACCGTTTTAACGAAGGCAACCAAGTGGGAGTGTACCCTAGGAGTGTGCATGTGCGAGTGATTCAGTTTCAGATTATTTATCTTTGTAAATGTTTAGGGTGATCTAATTGTTTTAAGATTAGTCATACATTCTTGTCATGCAAACCCTAATTATTCACATATCTAGCAGTTAAATATTTGCAGAAATTAAAGTGAGGAATTTAAACTAAGCTATTACAAGGCTTCGGGTCTTTACATAGCCAAAAACAAACCCTTTGAAAAAGCGGTAAAAATAAATAAATCTCCTAATTTAATTATTACAAACCGGGAGCAGATACAATAATTGGATAAAAATAAAGCGCGCGATAAAATTAGATCGAATGTGAAACTAGGGTTTTGACCCTTCTATCCTAATTAAAAGAGAAAATTGTTTTTTTGTTGTTTTTATTAAAGAGAAATAAGTTTTCTAAATGAAAAATGTGATTAATTAGTTAATTAAATTAATTAATGAAAAATAATTAAAAGACCTATTTTTGAGTTTTTTGTTATTTTAGGTAAAAAATAAATACAATTAAGTTAGTATAAATCCTATTTAATCTAGTTGATTTTAATTATTTGCAAAATAAATTAAAGTTGTCTAATTAATCAAACTTAATTAAATTAATTAATTTATTGCTAAAAATAAATATTCTAATTTTAAATGGACATAAAATATTTTTTTGTGATTTTTGATAAAAATAAAATTATTTTATTGGTTAGTAAAAATAATTAAATGAAATCATTAATTAAAATGTAAAAAGAAAAAGGATAAGAAAATGGGCCTGAGTTAAGCATTTTGGAGGGTGTAAATAGCAGGAATCTGGGACCATTTGTGTAGGTCCACGCTGACTTTTGTAATCCAGTATGATGCAGTTGACTCTGGCTCACAGTGTTTCTTCCTGGATGGCCATCAGATTTGGCCATCCAGACACATGGCATGATTGATGATGAAGACGCATGGTGGATCTCCTGGCTTCGCACGCACTGAATTTCCTGAAAATAAATAGAAAAATAGCAAATGTTGGAGGCAGGGATCGAACCCCTGACCTCCAGCCTCTAAAGCCTTAAGCCCCTACGTGGCTACCGCTACACCATTTTGTTCTTATTGTACATTAATGGAATAATAATAATAATAATATGAGAAAACAAATATTAGTGGAAACAAAAAAGAAAACGTGCGCTAACGTTTAAACAAGCCAATGGTGGGACGACAACTAATCGTCTCCTTCCTCTCTCTGTGGCTAAAGGTTTATTAACCTATACCTACGGACAAGCGTCCGTTGCTACAGACCTGTCCTTCTTCAAAATCTTCCACAGGCCATAGAAATAACATCCAATGCCATGGTTGTATTCGTTTCGTCCTCCTGATCACAACCATACCACTTACGAAGGCCAATTGTTCCTGAAATCAAAAACCCTAAAACCAAGCTCGAAAACCTAGCAATGGTGATTTACAGTATAGTTCTTGATTGCTTTAGATTACTGAGAGTGCCAGGAAGCGATTGAGATAGATAACAAGCTTTGAGGATGCCTCTAAGTGGGATTTCGATCTCACACTTTTTCTTGGTTTTTTCAGATTTTATTCTTTCTCTCACGTCTGTTTCCAACTCCTTTTTACATCTGCACGCACTCTATATGTACCAAGCAATGCATTAGGGTTGATAATTGTATCCAAATCTTCCTCCTTCAATGCTTTTGATATTTGATTTGATACACTTTTAAGATCTTTCCAAACATGGATTTTTTCAATCTTTTTGTGCACACAAGCCTTTACACGAGTTTGAATGCTTTGCTAGCTGTAATTGGAACCTGAAACAATCACAAAATCTCTTGTTATCAATGTTTTGGATTTTATTTGATTTATTTTGATTTAAATTGAATTAATTCAAATAAAAATCCAAATAAATAATAAAAATAAGATATGGACAAGTGGCAAAGGCTAGAGCTCGTGGGTTATGTTTCCAACTCAAAACAATTGAAAAAGATTGGGCCCATTTGGAAAATTTTGAAGTTTTGGGGATAGTTGACTTTTGGCAATTTTACAAAAAGGGTCAACTTCAACAATGCATAACTTCCTCAATTTAGACTCTTTGGAGGTGTTACTTGACTTTTTAGAAATCTTGATATGTCCTCTAAGCAACCCTTTTGGTCTCATCTCATTTTGATATACCATGCTCATGTATGAAGCTTTGACAAAAAAAGGTGTTTTGTTGACTTTTCAAAATGACCTATAATGTCCAAAATCATAACTTCTTGTGAGTGCATATTTTGTACTTGGGAGATAAAGATGGATTGTAGGGAATTGCATCCTCTTAAAAATGAGCTTTGGATGGGTCATTTCTCATAAAGTATGAGAAAGTTATGCTTGGTCAAAGTTGAGTTGACTTTTCCTACAAAACCCTAATTTAGCAACTTTTGAATTTTGATGAATTATGAGCAATCCTTGATGAATCTGAAGATGTAAAAAACACAAGAAGGGGGGTTGAATTGTAAAACTTAAAACAAATGCTTAGACAACACAGTATTTTTATCCTGGTTCGTTTGATCTCAAACTACTCCAGTCCACCCGTCAAGGTGATTTCGCCTCTCTCCAACGAGGTCTTAATCCACTATATTCAAAGGATTACAACAACTACTTTAACAACTGTTAAAGCCTTCTTGAGTATAACCACAAACCGATTTATCTCAAGGAAATCTTTTATAAATAATTTGAACAATGATGTGTTAACGTTTTCTAATAAAACAATATATCACAATTGTGATAATTACACAATTTAAGCTTGGAATAAACTGAATTTGCTAAAGCGTTTGAGTAAGCGTGGTTTTGAAAGCTTGGCAAATTATGTGAGTGCATGCGTACGTCTTTTCTCACACAGACTTGTTTAAATAGGCAAGGCAGAGATACGTTGTCCATAAAGCCATTTTAATGATAATAACGCACTTTCCTTTTTGAGAAGATCTTGTTTGAGGATAGCCGTTAGCATTTAATTCTGTCTTGAATACTTAATAACGCTTCAGAGTCTTCTTTGCTTTAACTTATGATAACGCTTCAGAGTGCTGATGACTTGGAAAAGATCTTTGATCAGAGTCAGAGTGTATATGTTTATGTGCAGATTCTGGTCATCAAGCTTCAGCGTATAATCTGGTAGCTTCAGCGTGTAGCACATGTTACTGATCTTCTGATGCTGATTCCATCAGAACTTTTGTATATATAAAACATAATTTTAAGCAGCATATTTGTTATATATATATATATATATATATATATATATATATATATATATATATATATATATATATATATATATATATATATATATATATATATATATATATATATATATATATATATATATATATATATATATATATATATATCTTTGAATTTATTTATTCTTTGTATTTTGTTATCATCAAAACTCTAATCAAGGGTTGTAGAATCAAACTATGTTCTAACAGAATCATGATAAAACCTTGATCAAATGAAGAAATATCCTTCAAAATGAGGATGTTGACCAAAAATCTTGAAATTCTACTGTATGTAGGTCACAGTTGACTTTTGCCCTAGCATAGTCGATTTTCAGGCCTTTGAGCAATTGACTGAGCAAACTTTCTCTGCAAGGCTTGAAACTTGACATGGATGATCTTGAGAATATTTTAGGACATTGGTGAGAACATGGGATCACTTGGACTCAAGTATCTTGATGCAACATGAAACCCTAATTTGAGGTAGACTGTCTTAGGAGAGAGCTTGTTTGGCCAACCCTTGGACTACCTTGAGCAACTTGAGGATCTTTCTTGCAATGTTTTGAGAAATATGGGAGGGAAAATTTTGGGGTACAACAGCTGCCCCTGTTCAATCTTCTTAAACTTGAGGATGTAGATTGGCTTTCGTGCCTCTCGTGATCCGAAGGTGGAAGATGATTGAACACTAGAGTGCCCCGAAGTTTGCACTCGCATGAAGTGGTAATTGTCTTGTGATGTCGGGAATGGTCTTATAGATGCCATTTGGAAATTGCTGTCGAGGGGATGGACTTAAAGATGACATCTGAAGGAGTGTCGATCATGTAAGAGATTCCTTAGCGAGAGCTTGTATACCTGTCGTTGAGGGAGATTCCGCTGGGGAAAGCTAATCTTTGTTGAAAGAAGTAGAATTTTAGAAGTCTCGGCGTCCGTTATTCTACTGAGGAATTGTCTCTTAGTCGAGGTGGTGAAAATGAACTGTGATCTGGTCGTGGTCCAGGCTTCATAGTAATAAGACCGACTGCTACCTGGTCGTAATCTAGGCCTTACAGTGACTTACTAGGGGATGAGACTAAACTTGCTATCCGGTTGTAATCCAGGTTTCGCAACTTCTCAATTCTTATCTGGTCATAATCCAGGTTTCAGAAGGAATTCAAATGTTATTCGGTCGCATTCGGGCTTTAACTTGAATTTACGAAACACTAATATTTGGTCGACTCCGGGCTTCTTAGTAATTGTCCAGGTAAACTGCTATTTGGTCGAAATCAAAACTTTGTAGGGTCTTGTACTGCTATCTGGTTGCAATCCAGGCTTCAGTCCTTTTATCGTCGTTTGGTCGTAATCCAGGCTTCATGGCACTTTACTCCTTATCTGGTCGTAATCCAGTCTTCATAACACTTTACTTCTTGTCTGGTCGTAATCCAGTCTTTAGAAGAGATCAAATGGATATCCGATCGTAATCCAGGATTCCCTTTGGCTTTAGGCCTACTAACATCTGGTCGTAATCCGAGCTTCATAGTATCTGGCCGGGTGAACTGCTATTTGGTCGTAATCTAAGTTGTACAATATCCCTTACTGTTATCTGGTCAAAATCCAGTCTTCATAATACTTTACTTCTTGTCTGGTTGTAATCCAGTCTTTAGATACTTTACTTCTTGTATGGTCGTAATCCAGTCTTTAGAAGAGATCGAATGGTTGTACGGTCGTAATTCGGGATTTCCCTTTGACTTTGGGCCTACTAACATCCGGTCGTAATCTGAGCTTCATAGTATCTGGCTGAGTGAACTGCTATTTGGTCGTAATCCAAGCTGCACAGTATCCCTTATCTGTTATCTGGTCGAAATCCATCCTTTACAGTGTCTTTAACCGCTATCTGGTCGTAATCCAGGTTTCATATGAACTTATATTGTTGTCTAGTCGTAATCCAGGCTTCACAACAACTTGCTGAGCTGTTATCCGGTTGTAATCCAAGATTCACGGCTTGCTGAGGATTTAAGCTATTGTCCAGTCGAATCTGGGCTTCATAGCTTGCTTTTGTGAGAATTTGATTGTATCTTTCCTGAAAGATAAAGGTTAGCTGTATGTGATGCATGATATGTATCAGGCAATGATGTTCTCAAAATAAATGAGATTGTGTTGTATGATGCGTATATGCATGTGTCATGATGTATGGAAATGTGATGTTTTTAGCTAGGGAAAATAAATCCCGGATTGCTGCTGGAGAAGAGAGTTGAATCCTTCGTTTCTGCTGGGGATAGTGAATGAAGATGATTGTGAGAGTAAACCTGCAGGAGAGGATAACTCTGCTGGGGAATAAAACTGATGAGGAAATGGCTATGTGGGGAGGACATGCTATGTTGAGGATTCCACTGATAAATTCAGTTGGGGATGAATTACCGTTGCTGGCGATACTAAATCCTGTTGGGGATTGAGTTTCCATTTCTGAAAGGAATTAACTCTACTGGGGATAATCTTTCAGTTGCGACTTCATTGGGGATAACTGTTGTACCCCAAAATTTGCCCTCGCATTTTTCCACAAGAAATCACAGCTTCAGGCGTTTCCAGATTTTTCAGATTGGCTCAAAAATCGGTCAAACAGACTTTTCTCGTCAGTCAGACACAATTAGGGTTTTATTGATTTTCAGGGCTCTAGAATGTTTCAAACAGTTGGTTTAGGGTTTTGGTTGATTTTGGCTCAGCTTCGATCAGGCGAACGCTTCTTTGGCATTTAATCAGGAATTATGGTTTTCGTGCGCGGTTCTTCAGAAAGATTTAATTCTACGGTGCTTTGCAAGTTATTCCGAGATTTGGTTTGAATTCACATTTATTTGATTGAACCATTCAAAGGATACATTCAGTTTGGATTTGCAGTGTTTGGTAAAAAAAATCAGCAAAAAGGGGAATGCGTCTGATCAGTTTTTGTGTTTGACTGTGCTTTGCTTTGGATGTTGGAAGCGCCAAGTTTATTATTTTGATCAACGCTGAATCAATGTTTAGTTAATTATTTATTATTCTAAGGATTAAATAGCTGGAATTTAATCTTCAGTTATTTTAATTTAAAGAACTATAAATAATAAATAAATAATTGAAAAAGGAGGAAAAATAATTAATTGGATAATAAAAACTTTTATTTATTTTTAAATTATTCGTACAATTATTGTTTACAATTTATTTACAACAATGATTTTACAAGTAATTTAAACATAAATAAAATTATCCTAAACATTTTTTCTAATCTTCATTTCTTCATCTGCCATCCTTTGCTCCAGTGCTCCATTCAATTTTTTATCTGCAAATGAAAAAAAAAGGAAAATCAATAGCAGATAAATAAATAAAGGAGACAGATAAAATTACAGTTCATCATTAAGGGCAACTGTTTAGGATCAGTTAGCCCTCTTTGCAAATCACGGGATTTCTCCCGGTTCACAAAGAGGGATGGATATTTGCAAGTCAAAAATGAATGCACAAAAGTCAAAATTGCACAATTCAAAAATTGTCAAACTGCATAGTTCAAAAGCAAACAGCAAGTCCAAACTAAAAGTCCAAACTCAAACTTTCTGCCAAAAGTACAAGTTACTGTCACAAGGCTACTCAAAGCTATCAAAGAAGAAGATTTGGAAAGATATCAAAAGCACAAAATCTGGAGGAAAAGAAACAAAAATGCAGAGAAAACATGATATGCAAGCAACATACTCATTTTCATCATTTCCCAAGTTGCCCTTTCAGAAAGTACAGAGCATAAACATATTTTAAATATATTAACTGTACTGGAGAGAGAAGAAAAAGAGAAAAAGAAAGCAGGCTTAGGCTTGAGGCATGAAGGTAATATAAAACAAACTGAAGACAGTACAGTAAAGGAGGAGATCAGAAAGATATCAAAAATAGAAGCAGCAACTCCAAAATTGCCTCCACCTGCTGAAGCCTACAAACAGCAGAAACCTCACAAACCTGAACTGGTAAAGTTCAAACCTGCAAGGCCATAACTAATGCAAGCATCAAGCCTTCAAGCCTGACCAAACCAACAATCTGAAAACACATAACCTGTATACCCTGTGAAACAAATATACAAAAACTGTCCAAGATGAAGAGAAAACCAGTAAACACCAACCTATGCTGAACCTGCATAAACCAGTTTAAAATCCCAAACATATAAACTATACATCAAACAAAAACAACCAGCATATGCCCAGAACCTGTACCATTCAACTCAAACACAACAGCCTGCATAAAAACTACTGAAGCATTGAACATGTACATCCAAACCAGAAACAACCAACCTGACCAACGAGCATAAAACATGTCCTGCCTTAACCATCAACATATAAACCTTTGTCAAATACAGTGCTAAGCATGAAACCTGCCTAAACAAAACTGGCCAAGCCAAAATGCCTACCCTGTCCAGCCTTTCAAGAAACCAGAAGTGATACAAGCCTAGCTTCAAGCATCAAGCCCTCATAACTCAAGGAGTTCATCATAGGGGCATTCATAAAACACCCAATATTCAAGCATTCAACAATAGCACATATCAGAAGCATACACATAAGCCTCAGAAAAAGTTTCTCCATAAGCAAATCAAAAGGCAACCCTAACAAGTGATCCACGAGGCCCTCAGATTACTCATCATTGGGCAAAGGGTAATAAAGCATAGCATACAAAATAGCTGAGGGATAGGTAGCAGAAGTCAGGGGCGAGAAGAGAAAGAAGGCATCAAGCATCACATTTCAACAAGCATTAAAGGAAACATAAGCAACGAGCATACAATGGAAGAGAAGAAGAAAGAAGTGAATTTATAAAAGGGTTTTCAGTTCAATATCATCACAAAACCCTAAAATGGAAAAAAGGTAAAGAGTACCAGGGAGTTCATAAGTTCATCAGCACCCTTCACCGTCGAGCCTCCTAAGCACCTCCACCATTCCTTCCCATCTTCAGTCAAGGTAGTTCTCCTTTTCCCCTTTCCTTTCACACCTCATATACACAAATCAAACACTTAATCAAAAAGGCAGTAAATCTTAGCATGTAAAATGGATTCAAACCCTAAACGCGCTAGACAAAAGACAAAGCAAGAGGATTACCTTTTAAATTGCGCTTCACTGAACCAAGGAAGAAGGAAGGGCGAAGGAGGCGGAGGCGCTGATGGCTTAAGCAAAGGGAAGGATGTTCAAACAACCATGGCCAAAGGAACGAAGGATGAACGAAAAATGAACGAAACCCCAAGACGGCGCTGCAAACCCTAACGTGTTCCCAACTGAAAACAAATAATCTAACCCTAAAACTTGTTTCAAGCAAATGGGCCTAACACGTTTCTCCAGCACCCAAGCCCACTGCATTTCTAATCACACCCCTTTTTTTTATCTATTCATTATGTTTGATTAGTATGGGCCTAATGCCCTTTTGGCCCATTCAAATCTCCAAACTTTTTCAGCATATAAAACCTTTTTCTTTTGTTAAATAAATTAACATAACAATTTTTTTTACATTAATAATACTTTTTTCATATGTATGTTATAATTAAATTTTATATAGAAACTAATATTTTTCTTTATAATTTAACTTACATTTTCTTTTTGAATATTGATTTTTTTTTCTTTCTTAAGATAATACTTTTCTTTTATTTCTAAAAATACTCTTTTTGTACATAATAAATAAAATACATTTTTTATACATAATTTAAATCCTTAACATTTAATTAAAAGATTCTTTTGTATATATTAAACAAAATATAAAGATACATTTTTTATATCAAATGTAAAGTGACAATTTTCAAACTTAGAAATACTTTCTTTTCTTAAATTTTCTTTTTGTACATATTAAAGAAATATACAAGATTACAAATTAAGCAAATATTTTAATTCTCACCATTAGGTTAAAACAATGCTTAATAATACATTCGAATTCACATTTTCCGCACCTGTAAATAATTACATACACATATACACATACACTTACACAATGTACTTATATTTGATACATTATACATTTGCTTATTTTTGTATATTCGTTACATTTACATTTGATCGATTCGATTTGGTTGTAATCTATTGGACACTATATTCCTAAGTCTCATCCCCATTCGTAAATTTGTACCCCCACTCCCGGATACTTATTTTGTAATAGCATAGACTTTAAATTCTCGCAATTTACCGCTTTCAATTATACCATGGTTAGACCTAGGGTTTGCATGTACATAAAACCAAACGCTAGACAACCTAATACAAGACAAATACATGAAATCAATACACAATCACACTTGCACCCCCTAGGGTAATCCCACATGTTGCCTTCCAAAATGGGCCATGCTTGCACGTCGAGTATCTTTGGAAAAACAAATTCAAATGATCATAAGTCCCTCGATGACGCTTTCGAAAGTTGCCTAAAACAGAATGATCATAGTCCCTTCAAAACAAATTGCCAAAGACACTTGGCATCATTGCATTCATGGTCCATACGATGACCCGCGCCCGTCCCGTTAAACATCCTAAACGCAAGATTGTCCACCAAATTCAATGGTGGAACAAAATTGTTAAAAAGGGTTGAAAACATAGAGAAAACCTTTGAGTACAATAGGGTAGACAAAACTCTTAGTTACTTGAGATCAACTTGCAAAAACACTTGCCTTCTTTTCAAAAACCACACTCCACAAACACTTTCAAAACAAACTCTCAAAAACATTTGAAACATCTTATCGAAAAGATACACACCTTTGTAAAACATTCGAGTAAAGAATTGTTACAAGGGTATCCTAAGACAAGGCATCTTCTTCAAAAACATTTTCAAAAACACACACACACACACACCATTTTCAAGCAATCGAAAATCAAGGCAAGTGATCTAAAAACCAAGTAACTAAGAGCCCATGGATAACCATGGATGAAAAGGGTGCTAATACCTTCCCTTTTCATAATCTACCCCCCGAACCCACGAAATATCTCAAAAGGTTTTTGCTGTGCTTTTTAACCTTTCCTTTAGGATAAAATAAAAAGTCGGTGGCGACTCTTGCTCAACCGAAACATTTGCGAAAACAAACGCAAAACTCATAGTCAGTTCTCCCGTCGTATCACAGAACTGGCGACTCTGCTGGGGACATGGATACTTAAAAGTGGGGTTACCTTAGGGTTTAGATCACCTTTACTTTCTTGCTTTGATTGACTTGATTGCTTTATCTTTTGGGTTCTTGTTTGGGTTTGTTGTAAATCCTACACCTGGATTTGGGGCACCTTCTTAGGTAAATAGCAAAAAAAACTGTGAGGGAACTGTGCGGGGTATACCGACATGGTTGAAGCAGTAAGCTATGTTAGTGTGACATATTTGTGAGTACCGGTAACCCTTGAGTTCAATCAAGGAGAGTACGGGGCCGCTGAGTGATGTCGTGAAGCACTAACGAACTCTTAGAACCTTAATTGACCATCTTAGCCTTTTTAGGGGTAGTGAGATGACCGACTTTGGTGCAGTCCGAAGTTGGTAGATACTCGATACTACACTCATTTGAGGGTTGTTTTCTTGGAATATTTTGGTCGCCAGTAAGTGGCTAAACCGAAACGATGAACGCAGAAAACAATCCAATGATATTGAGCTCCTTAGAACCCAGTTTCTATTTTAGGACAGGATGAGCCAACTAACTTCAAGAGGGTACTTACCTGAACCTCATGCAAGCCTAAACCTAAGGACTTGTTTGCTTTGTGTGAATATGTTTGCCTGTATATACACTCACTTGCTTTTCGCATACATGTACATAACATCATGACATCATACCATAGCATTTTCAATAACCATTTCAAGGATCTCGAAGGTTCTTTTGATGCAGGGTTACGTTGAACCAGACGTCTACCAAGGGGAAAGAGGTTTTTCCTCTAACCAATGCCAATCAAAGTTCAAATGCAACAACTTGAATCAGTGGCTATGACCCACTCGACATGGTGAGCTTGATTCTCGTGGAAAGACATCCACCGATACAAAGTTCTCCAAACAAAGATCAAGTGCAACAACTTGAATCAGTGGCTATGACCCACTCAACATGGTGAGCTTGATTCTCGTGGAAGGACATCCACCGGTGCAGAGTTCTCTAATCCAAGAGAAAAGTTCAACCTCTAACATTTTCTTGTGTTTACCCCAAGAGATCCTTGAAAGCATGCATCCACATATCATGCATTGCATTTTGACAGTCTTTCCTTTTTCAGGTTTCCTTACTCTCCTACTATTTATTTCAGTAAGAGATGGCTCTAGAAAGGTCTGTCAAGACATCCAAGACCAGACTGCTCAGCTGCAGGAGATGTTCCTGAACTTGTCTCTGGGGTAAGAAGAGATGAAAGCTCTCCTCACAAAGAGCTTGGAGAATTCCAACAATTCCAGGAGTGATCAGCTTGCGAAGATGCAGTTTGATCTGACAACATTGAGGACCCAAATGATGGGACAGTGGGTGGGCCAGATGGCTCTCATCCAAGACCTATCTCAAAGACAAGAGGAATTCAGAGTTCTTGTCCGCCAACTGCTTCCAAACAACCAACTGGGGCAAACATCTGAGGTTGAAGAGCAAGTCACCGCTCAGCCTCCATCCACTCAAGAAGACAAGGGGAAAGCTCATTTTCTGGCTTCAGGGTCACAAGCCCATCAACAACCTCGCCAGCGTCAAAGGGGTAATCGGCCCAAGCAAGAAACGTCGGGAAGACAGTTCACGGAGACTGAAATACCATCATTCTTCATACTGAAGCGCCTGTTGGAGTTCAACCTGCTTACCCTAAAGGACCCTCCTCAAAAGCTCAATATCTCCTCTCCTAACTATCGTCCCGACGCATTTTGTGTTTACCATTCCTACGGCCCGGGACACGACACCAACGACTGTTGGGCCTTGAAGAACAAGATTCAAGATCTGATCGACATTGGGGTGCTGGAATTCATGCCAGACGGTGAGATGAAAATCTTCCGTTAAAGGGTTCTCCACCTGAAGTGACGAAGCTCAAACTGAAAGACTTTTTCTTCTTTTTGAATTTTCAAAGTTGTAATTTCTTTTGCTATCAAACAATTATCTGTTGATGTTAAACTCTGTTTTCATTAACGCATTGCATATGTTTGTCTCGAATTCATCCATTCGTTTCACTACTCTTATGCTTTTCTTTATGATATCTAACTCTTGATAAAAAGCTGCAAGCCTTTAGAGGGAGGATGACGAAACAATACCATGATCTTATACAGTATGTTTTTGAACAGACCTTGTTGATGATGTACAGGCGTTTCTTTCAATTCCCAAACACTGGAGTTATAAGGAAGATAATCCCTAGTCAACCCCTTCGAGCCAAAGAAGTAGGAGTTTCCTGTTCTAAATGATCAAAACCTTTGATATAAACCCGGGGCAGGGTAGTATCTCAGTTAATTCAAGAAAATGCGCTTTGAAGTCACAAATTCTCAATTCGTAATACAACGAACGACGTCAAAAAAAAGAAGAAGAAAAGCATTCCTTTGGAACCAAAAGACAGGGGTGGTTCCCTATCACATAGACAGTCAATCTCTCAAAAAAGAAAAAGCCCACTGAGCCAAAACCTGTAAAGGAAGCTCGAGAAAGCTGGGGCATCCTGCTGACTGTAATCTCGAAAATGGGAACAATCAGGAAAAAGTTAGGGATAACAAATCAAAATCAAAATAGTGAGGTCATTACAAAGTCCTCGACAACATGAAAAATGTTGAAAAAGAAAAAGGAGATGATGACTGTCTCCCGAATTCAACTGGTGAACCATCGCCCGAAAGTCGTTCCAGACTCAAAACAGAGTACGACGCACAATTAACTGAGCTTAGGTTGGAGAACATCATGAAGAGCGGGTGGGTACAAATATACTTTGAGTCTTTATCCTTTTATTTCTTAAACCGTGAACCAAGCCACGTTACAACCCTTCAAAAGTCCTAATTGAAGCATGGGTTAGTTCGAAAGCATACTGTTACAAAAGGTATCCTGACTCCTGTAAGGCTTTGTCTAAATCTTGTGTTGATCTGTCTTATAAAAAGTTTTCTGCTAAAAACACATTTTTCAAAACTTCGAGACAAACATAAACTTTGCATTACTTGAATATCACTGTCTGCATTTGGCTTTTTGTTTGACAGCGAAGAATTTCATACAACGAATGTTCGGAGGAACGAAAACTCTCTCAACGAGCAAAATCACTTCAAAAGGACGACACTTCCTTTACAAATCTCCTATCAACAAGGGGGCATGACATAACACCATCCAATTAACCTGGGGCAGTCCAGTCAAGGTCCAACAGATCTTTCAAAATCCAGTTAACCTGGGGCAGTCCAGTCAAGGTCCAACAGATCTTTCAAAATCCAATTAACCTGGGGCAGTCCAGTCAAGATTTCAAGAAATCTCTCAATATGCAGAGTAATCTGATTCAAGACTCCTTCATCACCACTTGGGGCATTCGAATGTCAAAAGTGTTCAACAAATCAACTATCACATTTCCAGACTCGATTCCTGTATCTAGCCAGGGCACGTCTGAAGAGTTTGAGGATTCGATTCCTGTATCCAGCCAGGGCATATATGTTGACAACCATTTCCAGACTCGATTCCTGTATCTAGCCAGGGCATGTCTGAAGAGTTCCAGATCAACACCTGTAACAAGCCAGGAAAATATCTATGAACGACTGATTGTGGATCAATACCTGTAACAAGCCAGCAAATTATCTACACCACCACTTGGGGCATTCGAATGTCAAAAGTGTTCAAAAACCCGATGCAGTTTTACACGAACTCATCATCAGGAAATCCTACACAGATCTCCTCAAGACAGGAAGACCCCAGTAGTTTGGCATACAACCCAAGCTTCTGATTTCCCCAACAGTGGTCCCAAGACTTCTCATTTTTAACAATTGAAGATTCTTGCCCTCCACAGCAGCAGCCAAAGAATTATTCTCCCCGGCAGCAGTCAAGATTCTTTTATCTTCAGCCATCCAGGATTCATTTATCCTCAGCAAGTTAGCTTATCAGCTTATCAGCTTACATGCGCATTCATCACATTCATGTCATAAGCATTGGTGTCACATACATTGCACCATGCATCATAACATTGCATACAACTAACCCTTTACCTTTTCAGGTAAGATCAATCGACAGACACAGATCATCTTCCGAGATTCATCCAGAAATAGTTCAGATGTGACCCGGACACGGCGACATGCTGATACTTATTCCAGATTCATCCAGATGCAGTTTTACACGAGCTCATCATCAGGAAGCCCTACACCGGTTCCTCTTCAAGACTTTTGAAAACAGTTTACGGACGCTTCCCAACAACGGATGTTGCTCTATTGCTTATTCAACTTCAAGACTTCTGAAAACAGTTCACGGGTTCTCCAAGTAACGGATGTTAACCTATCGCTTGTTCAGATTCTTCTCAAGACTTCTGAAAACAGTTTATGGATTCTTCCCAACAACGGATGTTAATCTATCGCTTGTTCAGATGCAACTTTTGAAAACAGTTTACGGACGTTTCCCAACAACGGATGCTGCTCTATTGCTTATTCAACTTCAAGATTTCTGAAAACAGTTCACGGGTTCTCCAAGTAACAGATGTTAACCTATCGCTTGTTCAGATTCTTCTCAAGACTTCTGAAAACAGTTTATGGATTCTTCCCCACAACGGATGTTAATCTATCGCTTGTTCAGACTCTCCTCAACTTTTGAAAACAGTTTACGGATGCCTCCAAATACGGATGACAATCTATTGCTTATTCAAACCCTCAGTTCGGAGATGGTCCAAAGCATGGACACCTTCCTGATACTTATTCCAGATGGCATCTTTAAGCCCATCCTCCTACCAGCGATCACCAAAGGGTATCTTTAAGCCCATTTCCAGATGGCATCTCTAAGCCCATCCCCCGACAAGATTCTATCGCATCAGATGGCATCTTTAAGCCCATCACCAAATGGCATCTTTAAGCCCATTAACCTCTACCATCACATCGCCGAGTGCAAATTTTTTGGGCACTTTAGTGTCTAATCTTCTTTTACCTTCAAGTCGCGAAAGGCAAACTTGCCAATCTAACTCTTCAGGTTCAAGAAGATTGAACAGGGGCAACTGTTGTACCCCAAAATTTGCCCTCACATTTTTCCACAAGAAATCACAGCTTCAGGCGTTTCCTGATTTTTCAGATTGGCTCAAGAATCGGTCAAACAGACTTTTCTCATCAGTCAGACACAATTAGGGTTTTATTGATTTTCAGGGCTCTAGAATGTTTCAAACAGTTGGTTTAGGGTTTTGGTTGATTTTGTCTCAGCTTCGATCAGGCGAACGCTTCTTTGGCATTTAATCAGGAATTATGGTTTTCGTGCGCGGTTCTTCAGAAAGATTTAATTCTACGGTGCTTTGCAAGTTATTCCGAGATTTGGTTTGAATTCACATTTATTTGATTGAACCAGTCAAAGGATACATTCAGTTTGGATTTGCAGTGTTTGGTAAAAAAAACCAGTAAAAAGGGGAATGCGTCTGATTAGTTTTTGTGTTTGACTGTGCTTTGCTTTGGATGTTGGAAGCGCCAAGTTTATTATTTTGATCAACGCTGAATCAATGTTTAGTTAATTATTTATTATTCTAAGGATTAAATAGCTGGAATTTAATCTTCAGTTATTTTAATTTAAAGAACTATAAATAATAAATAAATAATTGAAAAAGGAGGAAAAAGAATTAATTGGATAATAAAAACTTTTATTTATTTTTAAATTATTCGTACAATTATTATTTACAATTTATTTACAACAATGATTTTACAAGTAATTTAAACCTAAATAAAACTATCCTAAACATTTTTTCTAATCTTCATTTCTTCATCTGCCATCCTTTTCTCCAGTGCTCCATTCAATTTTTTATCTGCAAATGAAAAAAAAGGAAAATCAATAGCAGATAAATAAATAAAGGAGACAGATAAAATTACAGTTCATCATTAAGGGCAACTGTTTAGGATCAGTTAGCCCTCTTTGCAAATCACGGGATTTCTCCCGGTTCACAAAGAGGGATGGATATTTGCAAGTCAAAAATGAATGCACAAAAGTCAAAATTGCACAATTCAAAAATTGTCAAACTGCATAGTTCAAAAGCAAACAGCAAGTCCAAACTAAAAGTCCAAACTCAAACTTTCTGCCAAAAGTACAAGTTACTGTCACAAGGCTACTCAAAGCTATCAAAGAAGAAGATTTGGAAAGATATCAAAAGCACAAAATCTGGAGGAAAAGAGACAAAAATGCAGAGAAAGCATGATATGCAAGCAACATACTCATTTTCATCATTTCCCAAGTTGCCCTTTCAGAAAGTACAGAGCATAAACATATTTTAAATATATTAACTGTACTGGAGAGAGAAGAAAAAGAGAAAAAGAAAGCAGGCTTAGGCTTGAGGAATGAAGGTAATATAAAACAAACTGAAGACAGTACAGTAAAGGAGGAGATCAGAAAGATATCAAAAACAGAAGCAACAACTCCAAAATTGCCTCCACCTACTGAAGCCTACAAACAGCAGAAACCTCACAAACCTGAACTGGTAAAGTTCAAACCTGCAAGGCCATAACTAATGCAAGCATCAAGCCTTCAAGCCTGACCAAACCAACAATCTGAAAACACATAACATGTATACCCTGTCAAACAAATATACAAAAATTGTCCAAGATGAAGAGCAAACCAGTAAACACCAACCTATGCTGAACCTGCATAAACCAGTTCAAAATCCCAAACATATAAACTATACATCAAACAAAAACAACCAGCATATGCCCAGAACCTGTACCATTCAACTCAAACACAACAGCCTGCATAAAACCTACTGAAGCATTGAACCTGTACATCCAAACTAGAAACAACCAACCTGACCAACGAGCATAAAACCTGTCCTGCCTTAACCATCAACATATAAACCTTTGTCAAATACAGTGCTAAGCATGAAACCTGCCTAAACAAAACTGGCCAAGCCAAAATGCCTACCCTGTCCAGCCTTTCAAGAAACCAGAAGTGATACAAGCCTAGCTTCAAGCATCAAGCCCTAAGAACTCAAGGAGTTCATCATAGGGGCATTCATAAAACACCCAATATTCAAGCATTCAACAATAGCACATATCAGAAGCATACACATAAGCCTCAGAAAAAGTTTCTCCACAGGCAAATCAAAAAGCAACCCTAACAAGTGTTCCAAGAGGCCCTCAGATTACTCATCATTGGGCAAAGGGTAATAAAGCATAGCATACAAAATAGCTGAGGGATAGGTAGCAGAAGTCAGGGGCGAGAAGAGAAAGAAGGCATCAAGCATCACATTTCAACAAGCATTAAAGGAAACATAAGCAACGAGCATACAATGGAAGAGAAGAAGAAAGAAGTGAATTTATAAAAGGGTTTTCAGTTCAATATCATCACAAAACCCTAAAATGGAAAAAAGGTAAAGAGTACCAGGGAGTTCATAAGTTCATCAGCACCCTTCACCGTCGAGCCTCCTAAGCACCTCCACCATTCCTTCCCATCTTCAGTCAAGGTAGTTCTCCTTTTCCCCTTTCCTTTCACACCTCATATACACAAATCAAACACTTAATCAAAAAGGCAGTAAATCTTAGCATGTAAAATGGATTCAAACCCTAAACGCGCTAGACAAAAGACAAAGCAAGAGGATTACCTTTTAAATTGCGCTTCACTGAACCAAGGAAGAAGGAAGGGCGAAGGAGGCGGAGGCGCTGATGGCTTAAGCAAAGGGAAGGATGTTCAAACAGCCATGGACAAAGGAACGAAGGATGAACGAAAAATGAACGAAACCCCAAGACGGCGCTGCAAACCCTAACGTGTTCCCAACTGAAAACAAATAATCTAACCCTAAAACTTGTTTCAAGCAAATGGGCCTAACACGTTTCTCCAGCACCCAAGCCCACTGCATTTCTAATCACACCCCTTTTTTTATCTATTCATTATGTTTGATTAGTATGGGCCTAATGCCCTTTTGGCCCATTCAAATCTCCAAACTTTTTCAGCATATAAAACCTTTTTCTTTTGTTAAATAAATTAACATAACAATTTTTTTTACATTAATAATACTTTTTTCATATGTATGTTATAATTAAATTTTATATAGAAACTAATATTTTTCTTTATAATTTAACTTACATTTTCTTTTTGAATATTGATTTTTTTTTCTTTCTTAAGATAATACTTTTCTTTTATTTCTAAAAATACTCTTTTTGTACATAATATATAAAATACATTTTTTATACATAATTTAAATCCTTAACATTTAATTAAAAGATTCTTTTGTATATATTAAACAAAATATAAAGATACATTTTTTATATCAAATGTAAAGTGACAATTTTCAAACTTAGAAATACTTTCTTTTCTTAAATTTTCTTTTTGTACATATTAAAGAAATATACAAGATTACAAATTAAGCAAATATTTTAATTCTCACCATTAGGTTAAAACAATGCTTAATAATACATTCGAATTCACATTTTCCGCACCTGTAAATAATTACATACACATATACACATACACTTACACAATGTACTTATATTTGATACATTATACATTTGCTTATTTTTGTATATTCGTTACATTTACATTTGATCGATTCGATTTGGTTGTAATCTATTGGACACTACATTCCTAAGTCTCATCCCCATTCGTAAATTTGTACCCCCACTCCCGGATACTTATTTTGTAATAGCATAGACTTTAAATTCTCGCAATTTACCGCTTTCAATTATACCATGGTTAGACCTAGGGTTTGCATGTACATAAAACCAAACGCTAGATAACCTAATACAAGACAAATACATGAAATCAATACACAATCACACTTGCACCCCCTAGGGTAATCCCACATGTTGCCTTCCAAAATGGGCCATGCTTGCACGTCGAGTATCTTTGGCAAAACAAATTCAAATGATCATAAGTCCCTCGATGACGCTTTCGAAAGTTGCCTAAAACAGAATGATCATAGTCCCTTCAAAACAAATTGCCAAAGACACTTGGCATCATTGCATTCATGGTCCATACGATGACC
This sequence comes from Vicia faba, assembly GCA_948472305.1. Taxonomy (NCBI): domain Eukaryota; kingdom Viridiplantae; phylum Streptophyta; class Magnoliopsida; order Fabales; family Fabaceae; genus Vicia; species Vicia faba. The sequence continues at coordinate 894,773,486 of OX451738.1, forward strand.
CGCGCCCGTCCCGTTAAACATCCTAAACGCAAGATTGTCCACCAAATTCAATGGTGGAACAAAATTGTTAAAAAGGGTTGAAAACATAGAGAAAACCTTTGAGTACAATAGGGTAGACAAAACTCTTAGTTAGTTGAGATCAACTTGCAAAAACACTTGCCTTCTTTTCAAAAACCACACTCCACAAACACTTTCAAAACAAACTCTCAAAAACATTTGAAACATCTTATCGAAAAGATACACACCTTTGTAAAACATTCGAGTAAAGAATTGTTACAAGGGTAGCCTAAGACAAGGCATCTTCTTCAAAAACATTTTCAAAAACACACACACACACACACCATTTTCAAGCAATCGAAAATCAAGGCAAGTGATCTAAAAACCAAGTAACTAAGAGCCCATGGATAACCATGGATGAAAAGGGTGCTAATACCTTCCCTTTTCATAATCTAACCCCCGAATCCACGAAATATCTCAAAAGGTTTTTGCTGTGCTTTTTAACCTTTCCTTTAGGATAAAATAAAAAGTCGGTGGCGACTCTTGCTCAACCGAAACATTTGCGAAAACAAACACAAAACTCATAGTCAGTTCTCCCACCGTATCATAATAACCTCTTAGACTCTACTGGGGACAATCTTCCAGAGTCTATTGGGGATGATTCTCCAAACTCCACTGGGGAAGATTTTCCAGACTCCGCTGGGGATAATTGTCTAATGCTGATGATGGACAAACTCTGCTTGGGGAGAATATTGCCGACTCATTGGCGGTTGTGAGCCTCGGCTGGGAAGAGTTAACATCACTGTCTTCTCCTTACTCTGCAGGGAGTGAATGTACCTCAGTCATATTCTTCAGCTAAATTTATCCCCGTACCTGGTGGATAGAGCAACTGTAAGGTCTGGACAATTCTTATTTGCCCCTGTTCCTTATATTACGAGTAATCGTCTTTTGTTTCGCATGTAAATATTCATGAGTAGAAATTAATGTCAAATGCATATATCAAGAATGAACATTGGACGTTCTTTGCAAAACAAAACAGAAAAAAGAAAATTTTGAAATTTATTTGTGGAAATGAATTGTATTGATTTTGAAGTCATCCTGTAAATAGGCGTTTTTGTACAAGAGCCTGACGTCCTAGTAAGAGAACACCGCCAAACAAATAGAATTTATACAATTTGTGGAAAAAACAAAACAGCTATGTGAACAATCCCACTAGGTTCCAACTCTGCTATTTCCTTTATATCCTCGAGCATCTCATCACTTTGCTACTTGGTTGAAGGTAGATCTGATTGATTAGTGTCGTCCGAGCTTGATAGTCGATACCGAAGTCTGGTTGCAAGGTGATCCAATGAGACATAGTGTTACTCTTTGATCCCTAATTTTTGCCTGGACCTCCCTTTCGGGTTTTCAGTCCACCGGGATACCCTTTTTAGCCCAAGCCGCCTTTTCAGGTTTTCGACTTGCCGGGTGTACAGATTTTTCATTTTCATCCCTTATTTTTGCCCGAACCCTTTTGGTTCGCCGGGAAGCCCTTATTTTTGCCTAGGCTAGTCGACCTAGCGGGTCTTTGATTATACGTAGTATTTTTTTCACTATGTCTGCATTGACGGGGTGAGGAAGGTCGTCACCATCAATGGTGGTTAGAATCATAGCTCCTCCTGAGAAAATGTTCTTAACCACAAATGGCCCTTCGTACGTAGGGGTCCATTTGCCCCTGGGATCACCTTGTGGTAGGATGATATGCTTGATCACCAGATCCCCAACTTGATACTCTTGTCATCTAACTTTCTTGTTAAATGCCTTGATCATCCGCTTTTGATACGTTTGACCATGACAAATAGCAGTAAGTCTCTTTTCATCGATTAAGTTTATCTGATCAAGCCGAGTCTGAATCCAGTCATCTTCACTCAAACCTGCATCCTTTATAATCCGAAGAGAGGGTATCTGAACTTCAATGGTCAATACGGCCTCCATACCATATGCCAAGGAATAGGGTGTTTCCCCTGTTGACGTCTGCGCTGAGGTACGGTACCCATGAAGAGTAAATTGTAACATCTCGTGCCAGTCTTTGTATGTCACTGTCATCTTCTGCACAATCTTCTTGATGTTCTTATTAGGTGCTTCAACAACCCCATTCATCTTCGGTCGGTAAGGAGAAGAGTTGTGATGATGTATCTTGAACTGCTTGCAGAGTTCGGTGATCATCTTATTGTTGAGATTTGTAACATTATCTGTAATGATCCTCTCTCGTAAACTGTATCGACGGATCAGATTATGCCGAATGAATCGTGCCACGACGTTCTTGGTTACAGTAGCAAAGGAAGTTACTTCAACCCACTTCGTAAAGTAATCAATAGCTACCAAGATGAAATGATGCTTGTTGGACGTAGTAGGTCTGATCTCGCCGATCATGTCGATGCCCCACATTGCAAAAGGCCACGGAGCTGTCAAGACGTTCAGAGGAACCGGAGGTATGAGCACCTTATCAGCATAGACTTGGCACTTATGATAGGTCAGAGAGTGCTGATAACAGTCGGCTTCCATTGTGGACCAATAATATCCTGCCCGTAGGATCTTCTTTGCCATGGTGAGTCCACTGGAATGAGTTCCGAAAGTACCTTCATGTAACTCTACCATGATCTTTTCTGCCTCGCTCTTATCCACACACCGCAGTAAGGTTGAATCATGATTACGCTTGTAAATGATGTCATTACTGATGAAGAACTTCTCCGCGAATCTCCTCAGAAACTTCTTGTCATTAACAGATGCACCATCAGGGTACTCTTGAGCCTCAAGATACCTTTTTACCTCGTGAAACCAGGGTTTATCTGTTACCTCTTCAGTCTCAATGTCACAACAATGTGCGAGTTCATCCAACCTTTCAATGGTAATCTGGGGAGCCTTGTTGTCCCATCTGACCTTGAACATACAAGACATCGTAGCTAGCGTGTCTGCTAACTGATTCTTCTCTCTAGGGAAGTGTTCAAAGGTTATCTCCTCGAAATGTGGAAGCAACGTCAATACATACTCCTTGTAAGGAATAAGATTTGGGTGTTTCATATCCCACTCGCCTTTGATCTGGCTGATCACGAGAGAGGAATATCTGAATACCCTCAAGAACTTAATCCTTAGGTCAATTGTTGCTCGAAAACCCATGATGCACGCTTCATACTCCACCATATTGTTGGTGCAGTTGAAACATAGTCGGGCGGTGAACGGAGTATTAGAGCCTTCAGGAGATATGATCACGGCGCCAATGCCATTACCCAAAGCGTTTGAAGCTCCATCAAAGTACATAGACCATTGGGATCCTTCCTCAGGTCCTTCATCCAGTCCAGGTGTCTCACAGTAAGTCATCCACATGATGTTCTCATCTGGGAATTCGAAGTTCATAGACTAGTAATCATCTATAGCCTGATGTGCCAAATGATCTGCCAACACACTTCCCTTTATTGCCTTTTCAGTTGTGTATTGGATGTCATACTCAGTCAAGATCATCTACCATCTAGCTATTCTTCCGGACAAGGCGGGCTTCTCGAAGATATACTTGATTGGATCCATCTTTGATATCAATAGAGTAGTGTGAGTCAGCATATAATATCTCAGCCGGCGAGCAGCCCATGCCAAAGCGCAGCAAGTTTTCTCAAGCAACGAGTATCAGGTCTCGCAGTCGGTAAACTTTTTGCTAAGGTAATAAATATCATGCTATTTTCGGCCAGACTCGTCATGCTGCCCCAGCACGCACCCCTTTGAATTGTCAAATACTGTCAAGTATAAGATCCAAGGTATCCCTTCAACTGGAAGCATCAAGATAGGTGGATCTTGGAGATATTCCTTGATCCTTTCGAAGGCAGCCTGACATTCGTCATTCCATTTTACCACTTGATCTTTCTTCAACAACTTGAAGATTGGCTCACAAGTAGAAGTTAGGTGTGAGATGAATCAGGCAATGTAATTCAAACGTCCCAAAAAGCCTCTGACTTCTTTTTCTATTCGGGGAGCCGGCATCTCCTGTATAGCCTTCACCTTTGCAGGATCCACCTGAATACCTTTATCACTAACAACGAAACCCAGCAGCTTACCAGACCTCACCCCAAAGGTGCACTTGTTCGGGTTTAACCTCAACTTGTACAACTTCAACCTGTCAAATAGCTTCTGAAGGTGGTCAAGATGTTCTTACTCAGTTTGGGACCTTGCAATCATGTCGTCAACGTATACCTCAATCTCATGGTGAATCATGTCATGAAACAAAGTGACCATGGTGCGCTGATACGTTGCCCCAACATTCTTCAATCCGAAAGGCATGACTTTGTAGCAAAAGGTACCCCACTGCGTAACAAAAGTTGTCTTCTCCATATCTTCGGGAGCCGTCTTAATCTAATTGTAAGCGGAGAAACCATCCATAAAGGAGAAGACCTTATGTTGTGCGGTGTTGTCAACCAGAACATCGATATGAGGCAGAGGGAAATCATCCTTGGGGATTGCCCTGTTCAGATCCCTATAGTCAACACACATACGAACCTTACCATCTTTCTTCGGCACTGGAACCACGTTGGCCACCCACTGCGGGTAAGAAGTAACTGCTAGAAAACCGGCATCAAACTGTTTCATAACCTCTGCCTTGATTTTTTCAAACATCTCTGGGGGCATTCAGCAAACTTTTTGTTTCACTGGAGGACAGTCTTCCTTAGTAGGCAGGCGGTGAACCACAATATTGGTATCCAACCCAGACATATCTTCATAAGACTAGGAAAAGATCTCAACATAGTCACGCAGCATCTGACTCAACCGTTGTTTAACGCTAGGCTCCATATTTGCACCGATCTTGACCTCTTTCTTGTCTTCCTCTGTACCCAGATTTATCGTTTCCACTGGCTCTTCAGGGGGTTGTATGGCCCTCTCTTCCTGAAGTAACAGTCTAGCAAGTTCACCAGGAACTTCACAATCATCCTCACCTTCTTCTTCGGCTTGGTTGATCGGACTTTCGAAGTCATAACTGGCAGTAGCAGATTCGTTATCAGTGGGATCCATAGTGGATGTAGACCTATATATATGAGTGTGTGTAAGACAAATAGATGTTTTGCAAGATAGAAAAGAAAAATAGGGAGCGCAAAATTCGTAATGCAAGAAAAACGTCCAATGCTTTTATTGATGATATATGGAAATGACAAATATAAAGCCCTCACAAACAAAGCCACGGTGTCTCGGGAAAGGCACCGGGCCGTAAAGTTTTAAAATTGTCTATTACAAACTCAAAACAAAAGTCTCATTACTGGGTAATAAAAGAAACAGGCATAGAATCCTTCACTGTCCAATTGCTCAATCCGCCGTCGGTAGTCGGGTAAATCTAGCTGTCAATGTCTAACTCTTCTTCATCATCCCCAATAGCATTCACTCTCGCGTCATGTTTGGGTATAGGTGCCTTTATGACATTAGGCTTTTCTGGCGCTTCAAACTCAATCTCCTTAGCTTCAATTAGGTCCTGCACTTTATTCTTCAAAGCCCAGCAGTTATTCGTATCATGCCCCAGGCTATCAGAGTGAAAAGCACAGCGGGCGTTCGGATTATACGACGAAGAGGTGGTAATGGAATTCTTCGAGGCTTCCCTCAGAGTCACCAAGTTGGTCTTTAACAACTGCGGCAGAATTTGAGACAGGGTCATACTGAGCCGAGTGGATTGTCTTGGCGGCCTCTCTGCTCTTTGTTGGGTGTTGCGTTGTGGGGAAACAGTTGGTTTTGATATTACCACCACATTAACTGCTCGGCGGTGCTCAGGTCGATTTTGGCTCTTCGAGCTGTAAACTGTGATAGACTCCTTCTTGAAAGGCTTCTTCTCGGTATTTGACGAAGCACCCTTCTGTATCTTGTCGATCTTGATACCGACTTCAACTCTATCCCCAGTCATTATTAATTCAGTGAACCCGAACGATGAACTACCGATTAAATGGTTAAAATATGGACCAGACAAAGTCCCAAGAAACATATCTACCAACTCCCTATCAGCCAGAGGGGGTTGTACTCTTCCCGCAAGATCTCTTCACTTCTGAGCGTAGTCCTTAAAACCTTCGCTCGCACCCATAGACATACCCTGAAGTTGGGTACCCGTGGGAGCAAGGTCGGCATTGTACTGGTATTGCTTGTAAAAAGTAGCAGCAAGGTCCTCCCAGTTACGGACGTTAGCTCCTTCCAGTTGGTAGAATCATTCAAGTTGAGTCCCTGAAAGACTATCTTGAAAGAAGTGAATCCAGAGGTTCTTATCAGTAGTATATGGTTGGATCTTTCTAACATACGAGCGGAGGTGTAGCTTTGGGCAGGAGACCCTGTCATACTTAGGAAATACAAGTGCTTTAAACTTGTGGGGGATCACCACCCCAGATTCCATACCTAAATCTCCAAAGTCCAACCCATGTACCTTCTGTACCTCCATTGCCCTCAACCGGTCTTCGAGTTGCTTATACCTATCCTCAGCAGGAGGATACTGGTCTTCATCAAAATCAGTGTCATGATCAAAAACCATAGGGCTAGGAGCCCTCCTTTCTTCTTGATTCTCTCCCCCTCCAGATGAGTGAGATAAATCAACATCCTGCCTCAGCCTGTTCCCAAACCTGTGACCCATGTTCAGGAGGACCGTCTTCTTCTTCTTCTTCTTCTTCTTCTTCTTCTTCAATATCAGAGTCTTCAGATCTTGTTGACCCTTGGCGAAGTTCATGAACATTTCCTGGAACTGAGCATTTTGGGCTTGAAGAGCCTTGATAGCTTGATCAGTGGATGTTTCAGAAGATATGATTGCTGAAATAAACAGCGAAGAAGATGAGAAACCTGTAAGGGTACCTGTAATGAGGTTCATGGGAATGGAATACGTATGATACGATTTCAAAGACTTTAGGGAGATTCAAATTTGTAGACCAAAATGAAACACGCTTTATTAGATAAAAGACTTGAAACAATGTTTAACAAATGCCTTTAAGGCGTTACAAAAGAAATGCTGAAAAGAAAATCTAAACTAAAAACAATAAAAGGCATCAGCGCTCCCATGGTCGTTTTCCTTTGGTGCTGACATAGTCGTTGAGGACCCTCTCATTCTGCAGCTGCCTTGTAAGCTTCAGAATCTTCTGCTCCTGCTCATGATACTTCTCTCTGTAAGTATCCCGTTCTTCCCTTAGCTGGATCCAAGACCTCTTTAATGCCCCAATGTCAGTAGGCATTTATGGATGGAGGACTTCACAAGGAACCCCTTCTTCATCAGCACGCTCCACAATCACCGGCAAAATAGCTTCGTATGGCATCCCCAGTTTTTTAGCATGGGCTCGAACCCACCGGAGATACGGTGGCATTGGGAGAGAAGTCTTCATGCCTAGCTCATGTGGATCAGACCTGTTCACCCTATCCCAGGCTCGTATAATTCTGCGGCGATGTCCCTCAACATATCCTATGAAGTCAAAGACAATTTTTGGAAGCAGCAACTCATGAGGTCCGTCCCTCCTAGCTCGCCCAAACTGTCATAAGGCCAAACAAGGATTACAGGTGATCCCTCCTCTAATTCCAAGTAATGGAACATTAGGGTATTCCCCACAGCGATCAATAATAGCTACTTCTTCCATGTCTTTAGTACTCCAGATGATGTCCGTATGAGCAAGGGAGATAATTCTGTAGGCCCAACACATGCCTTCCTCGTTCTTCAAAACAAATTTAGGGAGGTGAGAAATAAACCGCCTCGCCAGCAATGGTGCACAGCACATGAGGGTTCCCCGTTTCCGAGCAGTACGGGCATAAAGAGCATGGAAAATGTCACCTAAGAGAGTGGGCACTGGATTACGGGACATGAATATCTTCATTACATTCACGTCAACAAAGGAATTTGAATTTGGGAACAGAACCAAGCCATAAATGAGAAGAGCCAGGATGTCTTCAAACGCTTGAAAGTCTAAACTATCCCAGAACTGATGAGCCTGATCAATCAAGAACTTAGCCAAGAAGCCTTTTATCCCACTCCGAGTCTCCCAGTTGGACACCACATCAGCCCTTGTAAGATGGAGGGCTGAAGCAATATCCTCTAGCCTAGGAGCTATCTCCAAACCTGTAAATGGGGTCTGCTCTAGAATAGAGATGCCGAGTAGATCTGAGAACTCCTCCAAAGTATGGACCAACTGATAGTCCGGGAAGGTGAAGCAGTGGTGTAACGGGTCAAATAACTGGAATAAGACACTCATGATTTGTTCATCCAGCTTGGAAGTGACTAGTCTGAGGAGGTGACCATGTCTTCTGACAAAATAAGAATTATCATGGACCTTTGAAACCAACTCTCTAAGTTGAGCAGGAATTTGTACGAAGCTGATCCAAATAGTGTTTCTACGCATAGATGCCATGATCTGCAAAATAGAACAAAGATGAATCCCATCGGTCTTTGAAATGGTTAGTCTAATGAAATATGCATGCAATGTCATGATGCATGATGTCATGATAGAAACACACCACAGGTATCACAGATGGCAAACATGGTAAGGGAAAACAAGTCACACAGTAGCCCTTAGATTTCAGGCTGGCATGGAGTTTAGGTACTACCCTCTTTCAGTTTAGTTGGTTCAACCTGTCCTAGTAATAGTAACCGGGTTCTAGAGGATCTCAATATCACTGACCATCCTCGATCGATCATAATTCCAGTTTAGCAACCTTTTCTTGCGGCCGGAATCATCGCGAGAGTATGGTCTCAATGAGTGTAGCATACTGCTACTTTTCTATGGCCAAGTTGGTCAATTATAGGTTCTAAGGTCATTTGATGCTTAATGACCCCTTAGCAGCCCCATATTCTCCTTGTTCCTCCACAAGGGATATCGGTACAAAATAAAGGGTCACACCAACGTAGCTACTGCTTCAACCGTATCGGTCTACGCTGTACAGTTCCCTCACAGTCTAATGCTACTTACCTAAAAGGTATCCCCAGATCCGAGTTAGGATCTATAGTAACTCTAATTTAAACCCACAAAAATAAAGCGAACAGATTAAACAATTGAAAACAATATGAACTAATCCTAAGGTACACCCCACTTATATTAGTCCCCAGCAGAGTCGCCAGTTTTGTGATACGGTGGTTTGCGTTTTGCGTTTTGCGTTTGTTTTTGCAAAAAGTCGCGGTAAGCAAGAGTCGCCACCGTCTTTTATTTTATCCAATAAGGAAATGAAAAAAGCAAAAGAAAAATTCCTTTTTTGAGATATTTCTGAGTACGGGGGGTAGATTATAGAAAGGGAAGGTATTAGCACCCTTTCTATCCGTAGTTAGCTACGGGCTCTTAGGTACTTGCTCATCATTTTCAAAAAAAATTTCTTTGTGTTTGTGGGTTTTGAAAAGTTTTTGCTTTAACTTCGATTTAACTCTTGCTTTTGTCTTCAAGAGTGTAATGAAGTGTTTTTGAAAACTTGTTTGTAAAAGAGTGTAAGTGTGAAAAAGTTTTGTTTTGATTGAGCAAGTACTTAAGAACTAATCTACCTACTCGAAAAAGGAATCGTTCTATGTTTGTTTCCTTTAGACAATGCTATCCCACTATTAGTGAGTAGGTAGATCCGTCGTTTGAGTTTGAGGGTCAATTCAAAAAGGGACGTACGGTCACTAAAGCAATGTTAGGACGTCTTAGTAGTAACCCTAATGTCTTAGATCATTTATCCAAGGCGACAATATCCGAGGCAACCTTTCCTAGGCAACTATGATCTTTTAGACAAGAGGGTGACCTCTAAAACAACCTATACTCAATGACCGTTTTAACGAAGGCAACCAAGTGGGAGTGTACCCTAGGAGTGCGCATGTGCGAGTGATTCAGTTTCAGATTATTTATCTTTGCACATGTTTAGGTTGATCTAACTGTTTTAAGATTAGTCATACATTCTTGTCATGCAAACCCTAATTATTCACATATCTAGCAAGTAAAAAGATTTGCAGAAATTAAAGTGCGGAATTTAAACTAAGCTATTACAAGGCTTCGGGTATTTACATAGCCAAAAATAAACCCTTTGAAAAAGCGGTAAAAATAAATAAATATCCTAATTTAATTATTACCAACCGGGAGCAGATACAATAATTGGATAAAAATAAAGCGCGCGAGAAAATTAGATTGAATGTGAAACTAGGGTTTTGACCCTTCTATCCTAATTAAAAGAGAAAATTGTTTTTTTGTTGTTTTTATTAAAGAGAAATAAGTTTTCTAAATTAAAAATGCGATTAATTAATTAATTAAATTAATTAATGAAAAATAATTAAAAGACCTATTTTTGAGTTTTTTGTTATTTTAGGTAAAAAATAAATACAATTAAGTTAGTATAAATCCTATTTAATCTAGTTGATTTTAATTATTTGCAAAATAAATTAAAGTTGTCTAATTAATCAAACTTAATTAAATTAATTAATTTATTTCTAAAAATAAATATTCTAATTTTAAATGGACATAAAATATTTTTTGGTGATTTTTGATAAAAAGAAAATTATTTTATTGGTTAGTAAAAATAATTAAATGAAATCATTAATTAAAATTTAAAATGAAAAAGGATAAGAAAATGGGCCTGAGTTAAGCATTTTGGAGGGTCTAAATAGCAGGAATCTGGGCCCATTTGTGGAGGTCCACGCTGACTTTTGTAATCCAGTATGATGCAGTTGACTCTGGCTCACGGTGTTCCTTCCTGGATGGCCATCAGATTTGGCCATCCAGCCACTTGGCATGATTGATGATGAAGACGCATGGTGGATCTTCTGGCTTTGCACGCACTGAATTTCCTGAAAATAAACAGAAAAATAGAAAATGCTGGAGGCAGGGATCGAACCCCTGACCTCCAGCCTCTAAAGCCTTAAGCCCCTACGTGGCCACCGCTACACCATTTTATTCTTATTGTACATTAATGGAATAATAATAATATGAGAAAATAAATATTAGTGAAAACAAAAAAGAAAACGCGCGCTAACATTTAAACAAGCCAATGGTGGGACGACAGCTAATCGTCTCCTTCCTCTCTCTGTGGCTAAAGGTTTATTAACCTATACCTACGGAAAAGCGTCTGTTGCTACAGACCTGTCCTTCTTCAAAATCTTCCACAGACCATAGAAATAACATCCAATGCCATGGTTGTATTCGTTTCGTCTTCCTGATCACAACCATACCACTTACGAAGGCAAATTGTTCCTGAAATCAAAAACCCTAAAACCAAGCTCGAAAACCTAGCAATGGTGATTTACAGTATAGGCCATATAAATGAAATCAAATAATGCAGAAAGTTTGCAAATGTCTCATAGATCAACAATATGCCATTAATTCATGTTAACAATGCTTAAATTACAAGATGCGAATTCAAGAACAGGGCCATGTCGTGAACGACTTACAGAGCGATTTGGGACTGGAACGGCTTAGTTCTTGATTGTTTTAGATTGTTGAGAGTGCCAGGAAGCGATTGGGATAGATATCGAGCTTTGAGGATGCCTCTAAGTGGGATTTGGATCTCACACTTTTTCTTGGTTTTTTCAATTTTTTTTCTTTCTCTCACGCCTGTTTCCAACTCCTTTTTAGGTCCGCACGCACTCTATATGTACCAAGCAATGCATTAGGGTTGATAATTGTATCCAAATCTTCCTCCTTCAATGCTTTTGATATTTGATTTGATACACTTTTAAGATCTTTCCAAACATGGCTTTTTTCAATCTTTTTGTGCACACAAGCCTTTACACGAGTTTAAATGCTTTGCTAGCTGTAATTGGAACCTGAAACAATCACAAAATCTCTTGTTATCAATGTTTTGGATTTTTATTTGATTTATTTTGATTTAAATTGAATTAATTCAAATAAAAATCCAAATAAATAATAAAAATAAGATATGGACAAGTGGAAAAGGCTATAGCTCGTGGGCTATGTTTCCAACTCAAAACAAGTGAAAAAGATTGGGCCCATTTGGCAAAATTTGAAGTTTTGGGGATAGTTGACTTTTGGCAATTTTGCAAAAAGGGTCAACTTCAACAATGCATAACTTCCTCAATTTTGATTCTTTGGAGGTGTTCCTTGACTTTTTAGAAAGCTTGAGATGTCCTCTAAGTAACCCTTTTGGTATCATCTCATTTCGATATTCCATGCTCATGTATGAAGCTTTGACAAAAAAGGTGTTTTTGTTGACTTTTCAAAATGACCTATAATGTCCAAATTCATAACTTCTTGTGAGTGCATATTTTGAACTTGGGAGCTAAATATGGATTGTAGGGAATTTCATCCTATTCAAAATGAGCTTTGTATGGGTCATTTCTCATAAATTATGAGAAAGTTATGCTTGGTCAAAGTTGAGTTTACTTTTCCTACAAAACCCTAATTTAGCAACTTTTGAATCTTGATGAATTATGAGCAATCCTTGATGAATCATGATAAACCCTTGATCAAATGATGAAATATCCTTCAAAATGAGGATGTTGACCAAAAATCTTGAAATTTGACTGTATGTAGGTCACAGTTGACTTTTGCTCTAGCACAGTTGATTTTCAGGCCTTTGAGCAATTGACTGAGTAAACTTTCTCTACAAGGCTTGAAACTTGACATGGATGATCTTGAGAACATTTTAGGACATTGGTGATAACAAGGGATCACCTGGACTCAAGTATCTTGATGCAACATGAAACCCTAATTTGAGGTAGACTGCCTTAGGAGAGAGCTTGTCTGGCCAACCCTTGGACTACCTTGAGCAACTTGAGGATCTTTCTTGCAATGTTTTGAGAAATATGGGAGGGAAAATTTTGGGGTACAACAATGCTGATTTGGCGCCTACCCGTACTCAACTCCAGAGTATGGCCATGGCCTCCAATGAAGGTTTCAAGGACTATGCACAAAAATGGAGAGATTTGGCTGGAAGAGTTCAACCCCCTCTGTCTGAGAGAGAATTGGTGGACATGTTCTTAGGCACTTTATTTGGTCCCTTCTTCAATCATTTAACCGAAATTTCATCTACAGGCTTTATCGAATTAATATTAACCGGAGAGAGGGTGGAAGCTGGCATAAAAAGTGGAAAGATTCAGAAGGATTCATCTTTTTCTACAGCTGTAAGGAAACCTTTCATCAAAAAGAAAGAGGTAGCTGTTGTATATCCGCAAAGGAACCAAGATAGGACCAAACACCGACCAATGGTAGGGGATGTTATGATTCCCAAGCCTACATCTGATCAACAAAGAAGTAATCAACCAAGGGTGGAAAGGCCAGTCAGGCAATTCACCAGAATCAACATGACTCTGTGTCAAGTATTAGCGCATCTTCTGAGATCCAACTTGGAAACCTTGAAAGAAGCTCTGAAAAACCCCAATACAACATCCCGTCATTATCACCCCAATGCCTGTTGCGCATATCACCCTGAAAGTCCTGGTCACGATACTAATAATTGTTGGGCCTTGAAGAACAAAATACAAGACCTCATTGAAGCAAACAAAATTGAGTTTGATGCGCCCGAAAAGCCAAATGTCATTTCTGCTCCTATGCCCAGACATGGTCATAACACCAATGCTATTGAAGAAGATTTATTTGTTACCACAATTGATAAACGCATGACTCCACTTCCAACCATTAAGATGAACTTGTTGAGAGCCGGTGTGTTCCCGGGCTGTAATGAAGTTTGTCATCTCTGCTTATCCTACCAACTAATTTCCCTTTGTTGAAAGCAGGCATTCAGCGCCTGATAGATAACAAAGAGATTTTGTTTGAAAGTACTCCTATTTCACCTATTCCTGTTGAAGATGTTTCAATTATTACCATTTCTGCCAATTCTTCTAGGGTCTCCACCAAAAGACCCGTTAGAATTACATTAGTTCCAAAAGCAGCTCCTCTAATAATCATAATACCTGGGCCAGTCCCATATGAATCAGACAAGACCGTGCCATGGAATTACGGAGGGGATATTTACTACCATGGAATCAAACAAGATTTTCCAGCCGCCGAAGAGATAAATTCCGAAGAAGATGATGTCGACATCACCAATATTGTCGGAACTAGTAAAATTACCCGAAGCGGTAGGATCTTTTCTCCAAAAATTGCTCCCCCAAAGGCAGTTTCTGGACCCGTGGCTGCTCTAAAGGTTACTTCCGTACCCATAATCATCTCTACAAATGCTCCTATTGACGAAGCCATTACAACCCCTATTGTCATTCCTACCAACACTCCTACTGGTGAAACTCGAGAAAGAGTATTCAAGTGGAGCATGTTCATACGAAGGCTCAATCACTGACTATCCCTGAGGCTTCCAAGAAATAAATGGAGGAGATCCTGAAAATTATAAAGAGGAGCGACTACGATGTAGTTGAAAAATTGGGGCAAACTTCCTCCAAGATCTCCATGCTGGCATTACTGTTGTGCTCTGAGGCACATGCGAAAGCCTTGGTGAAGTTCCTAAAAACAGCCCATGTGCCTAAAGAGACGTCTGCTAATCATTTCCAAGACTGCGTGGCCAGCTTGACCGTGGATAACGGCCTAGGCTTCTCGGATGCAGATCTGACACTGAGGGGAAGAAAGCATAATGAGGCATTACATGTCTCTGTGGAATGTAGGGGCACAACTCTGGCCCATGTTTTGGTGGACATTGGCTCGTCTTTGAATGTATTACCCAAAAAAGCCCTTGACAGACTTGACTGTGAGGGGCTGACTTTGAAGCCAAGCAACATAATGGTAAGGGCTTTTGATGGTTCGAAGAGGATGGTGCACGAGGAATTGGATATCCCTATAAAGGTTGGAACTCAAAATTTCAATTCAACCTTTTATGTAATGGATATCCGCCCTTCTTACTCTTGCTTGCTAGGCCGGCCATGGATCCATAATGCTGGCGCTGTTACCTCTACACTGCACTAGATGCTGAAGTATCCGGTTCAAGGGAAGATTATCACCGTACATGGAGAGGAAGAATACATGATCAGCCATCTCAATTCCTTCAGATATGTGGAATTGGAAGGAGACTTCATTGAAACTCCTTTTCAACACTTTGAAGAGGTCCCCCAAGAGGTGGCAGTAACCAAGGCTGCTCCCAAGATCACAAGGCCTCCACTCCAGATGTCATCTCTGAAGGATGCCAAAGCAGTAATAGAAGAAGGAGGATGCACTAACTGGGGGCAACTTCCAGATATCCCGTATAAATCTGACAAGTTTGGCTTAGGTTTCACTTCAAGTGCTCTAAAGGCTATACGTCGTGCCCGTGTTGGAAGGCTACCCTTGAAGATTAGAAACCGTGAGGTCAACACAGTGGAAGATGGCGAAGATGATTGTAACCTGGAGGATTGGATCTTTTTGACAGTCAGTGGAGGGCTCAGCAATTGGGAGGCTAGTGACTTAATCCCAATCACTTTCATCCCTCAGTAATTTATCTTTACATTTTTGTTGGATCTATAATATTCAAAACAATTCGCACTCTTAAAACCTTGTGTCTTACCCGAGTCACAATGGTCCACTTGTAAGGGTTATTATTTCATCTTCATATGACATCAATGAATCATGGACGTTTTCGCATTCAAACTTTTGTGCTCATTTTTTTTCTTTTACATTTTATTTTCTTTCAAAGATAACTATACCCTTACACACACCCACACTCATAATGAAGGTATCCATCCATTTTGGATCCCATGGGTAACGACACTGCTATGGCCTTTCGTAACTCTGAGAGTCTAATCTACCAAGCTGAAGACGAAGGTGGGGAAGATTATGAAGTACCAGGGGAACTTTCCAGACTGCTACAACAAGAGGAAAGAACCATTCAGCCTCATGAGGAACCCGTGGATACAACCAACCTAGGTACCGAAGAAGATAAAAAAGAGGTCAAAGTGGGTGCCAACCTGGAATCTAGTGTTAAGGGGCGTCTGATTCAGCTGTTGCATGATTATGTCAAAGTCTTTGCCTGGTCATATGAAGATATTCTAGGACTTGATGAACATATTGTAGTACATCGTCTGCCTATAAGAGAGGATTGTCTGCCAGTAAAGCAAAAGGTACGTCGGATGAGGCCCGATATGTCAGAAAAGATTAAATCAGAGGTCATGAAGCAATTTAACGTTGGATTATTAGTGTTCACCTCTTACCCCCAATGGGTTGCCAATGTTGTTCTCGTACCTAAAAAGGACAGAAAAGTGCAAATGTGTGTGGACTATCGAGATTTGAATAGGGCAAGCCCCAAGGATGACTTTCCACTCCCCCACATTGATATCCTAGTTGACAATACGGCACAACATAAAGTGTTTTCCTTCATGGATGGATTCTCAGGTTATAACAAATCAAAACGGCACCTGAGGACATGGAGAAAATAATATTTGTCACACAGTGGGGCACATTCTGCTACAAGGTAATGCCATTCAGACTGAAGAATTCTGGGCCAACCTATCAGTGCACCATGGTATCTTTATTTCATGACATGATACATCATGAAATAGAGGTCTACATAGACGATATGATAGCCAGATCATAAACAGAAGAAGAGCACATTGATCACTTACAAAAATTGTTTGAAAGACTGAAGAAGTACAAGTTAAGGTTGAATCCAAACAAGTGCACATTCGGGGTACGGTCTGGTAAACTCTTAGGCTTTATTGTCAGCAACAAGGGTATTAAGGTCAATCCTGCTAAAGTTAAAGCAATACAAGAGACGCCTTCTCCTCGTACTGATAAGGAAGTCATAGGATTCTTGGGACGTTTGAGTTATATTGCCAGATTCATTTCTCACGTGACAGCTACTTGTGAACCAATCTTCAAGCTCTTGAAGAAAGATCAAGTAGTCAAATGGAATGACGAGTGCCAAGTTGCTTTTGACAAAATCAAAGAATACTTACATGAGCCTCCTGTATTGATGCCACCAGTCGAGGGAAGACCATTGATCATGTATCTGACTGTTATAGAAAATTCAATGGGGTGTGTATTGGGGCAGCATGACGAGTCTGGCTGAAAAGAGCACTCTATTTACTAACTGAGCAAAAATTTTACCGACTGTGAAACCAGATATTCACTGCTCGAGAAAACTTGTTGTGCTCTGGCATGGGCTGCTCACCGGCTAAGACAGTATATGCTGACTCATACTACCTTATTGATATCTAAAATGGATCTGATAAAATACATCTTCGAGAAGCCTGTCTTTCTGGGAGAATAGCTAGATGGCAGATGATCCTAACAGAATACGACATACAATATACTACCCAGAAAGCTATAAAGGGAAGTGTATTAGCTGATCACCTTGCTCACCAAGCCGTAAAAGACTACCAGTCCATGAAGTTCGATTTTTCGGATGAAGACATCATGACATTAGACAAATGTGAAGAAACCAAGCCATATGACGGACCTGAACAAGGATCCCGATGGACCCTGTTCTTTGATGGAGCATCCAATGCACTTGATAATGGTGTCGGTGTTGTACTCATATCTCTGGAAGGGTGTCATACTCCCTTTACTGCCAGACTTTGCTTTAATTGTACGAACAACATGGCGGAATACGAAGCATGCATCTTTGGTCTCAAAGCTGCCATAGACTTGGGGATAAAATCATTGGATGTATTCGGAGACTCAGCCTTGGTCATCAGTCAAATCAAAGGGGAATGGGACACCAAACACCCTAACCTTATCCCTTACAAAGAACATGTTTTGACATTGTTACCACACTTTGAGAAGATTGCCTTCGAGCATTTCCCGCGAGAAGAAAATCAGTTAGCAGACGCTCTAGCCAAAATGTCATCTATGTTTAAACTTAATTGGGATAACGAGGCTCCCCATATTACCATCAAACGAATGGATGAACCATCACACTGTCACGAGATTAATACTGAAGAAGTAATGCACCAGCCTTGATTTCACGAGGTCAAGAGGTATCTCGAGGCTCAAGAATATCCAGAAGGAGCTTCAATCAATGATAAGAAGTTCTTAAGGATATTCTCTGCTAAATTCTTCTTAGTAATGACGTCCTGTACAAACGCAATCATGACTCCATTTTGCTTCAGTGCGTGGATAAGGTTGAAGCTGAAAAGATCATGGCTGAATTACATGAAGGTACTTTTGGCACCCATTCCAGTGGGCATACGATGGCGAAGAAAATCCTATAGGCAGGCTATTATTGGTCTACCATGGAAGAAGATTGCTATCAACACTCTCGAACCTGCCATAAGTTTCAAATTTATGCTGACAAGGTGCACGTGCCTCCGGTCCCTCTGAATGTCTTGACGGCTCCTTGGCCCTTTGCTATGTGGGGAATTGATATGATTGGGGAAATTAAGCCTACAGCCTCCGATGGACACCGCTTCATCCTAGTGGCCATTGACTATTTTATAAAATCGGTAGAGGCAGCTTCCTTCACTTCCGTTACCAAGAATGTTGTTGCCCGTTTCATCAAGCAAAACCTTATTTTCCGGTACGGTATCCCGGAAAGGATCATCATTGACAATGGTACAAATCTCAACAACACTATGATCACCGCATTGTGCGAGAAATTCAAGATTCAGCATCATAATTCTTCTCCCTATCAGCCAAAGATGAATGGTGTTGTCGAAGTTGCAAATAAAAACATTAAAAAGATCATACAAAAGATGACAGTCACATACAAAGACTGGCATGAGATGCTACCATTTGCTCTCCACGGGTATCGTACCATAGCTCGCACATCAACCGGGGCAACACCCTATTCTCTGGTTTACGGCATGGAGGTCGTCTTGCCTATCGAGGTCCAGATCCCCTCTCTAATAATTATGAAGGATGCAGCGTTGAATGAAGACGATTGGATCCAGACTCGACTTGATCAACTGAACTTGATTGATGAAAAGAGACTTACTGATGTTTTCCATGGTCAAATGTATCAAAAACGGATGATCAAGGCTTTTAACAAGAAAGTCAGACACCAAGTGTATCAAGTTGGGGATCTAGTAATCAAACGCATCATATTGCCACAAAGTGATCCCAGGGGCAAATGGACTCCTACCTATGAAGGACCAGTTGTAATCAAAAACATATTCCCCGGTGGGGCAATGATCTTGACCACCATGGATGGAGACGACCTGCCACACTCTGCGAACGCGGACATAGTCAAAAGATACTACGCATAAGAGATCCGCTAGGTTGACATACCTAGGTAAAACAAGGGCATCCCGGTGAACCAAAAAGTTTCGGGCAAAAGTTAGGGATAAAATAAAAATTATACACCCGGCAAGTTGAAAACCTGAAAAGGAGACTTGGGCAAAAAAGGGTTTCCCGGTGGACTGAAAACCCGAAAGGGCGGTCCAGGAAAAAGTTAGGGAATTAAGGCGTATGACTATGTCCCATCGGATCACTTTACGAACAACCTTTGGCTTCCACTGACAAACTCAGAGGTTCTGACAAATTTAGTCATCTTCAGACAAGACAAAAATAGACAAGATGCTCAGAGATACGAAGGCTATAGCAGAATGGGAACCCCGTGGGATTATTACACATAGCTATCTTTCTTTGTATCAAATTTTTCTTGTTTTACGACAGCATTCTCTTATTGGAATGTTTGTCCCCTTTGTAAAAAATACTTATTCAAAGTCAATACAAAATATCCCTTTGAAAGTGCAAAAACTATTTGTCTTTTTCTTTACGCTTGTGTTTTGTTTAAAAAAATGTCCAATGATTCATTGTTGAACATATGCATTTGAACATGATTACTGTTTACAAATAAACAAAATGAGAAAGACAATTCTTGATAGGTTGAAAGAATAGGAAAATGTCTCTAGGCTATTCCATAAGTAATCCCCTACGGTGCGTCATTTAAATCCCCAGCGGAACAAAGTTCCCAATTATCAATTCCCAGCAAAAGTCGTCAAATTTCTCAGGATTCCCCAACAGATCTTGCAAACAGTACATGGAATTACCCTCACAACAGAATGTACTTCTCTCAACAAAATTTCATCAGTACTTCAACTTCAATACATGGAGACTCACATATCACAGCAGCAGTTAGGGATTTATTTTCCCTAAATCAAACAGCAACGCAGCAAACCAACTCACATACGCATACATCACATTCATATATCATAAACATTGATAAACACGAACTCATACAACATAATCCCATTATGCAAACATTTCATGTATCATGACTTGGCATTTTAAGCTAACATTTTACCCTTTTCAGGATAAGATTAACAGTTATCATTAACAATGTTCAGAGTTTTCAGATACAGTCCAGATACGCTCCAAACAAGGACGCCATTCTGATACTCATACAGAATCAACCTTTTGATACAGTTCAGATATGCTCCATACACGGACGCCGTTCTGATACTCTTTCAAAATCATCTTTTGATACAATTCATATACGCTCCAAACACGGATGCCATTCTGACGCTCATTCAGACTCAACTTTCAGATACGTACAGATACGCTCCAGACATGGATGCCATTCTGATGCTCATTCAGATTTAGACTTCAGATACAGTACAGATACGCTCCAGATGCGGATGCCATTCTGATACTCAATCAAAGCCTCTTCCAGATACAGCTCAGATACGCTCCAGACACAAACGCCATTCTGATACTCATTCTTCCAGCTTACAAGTTACAATTCAACAAACATTCTTGGATGGCATCTACAAGCCCATCTCCAACAAAATTCTATCACCTCTCTAAATGGCATCTTTAAGCCCATTTCCTTAACCACCCATCATCGAGTGCAAATTTTTGGGCACTCTAGTGTCCAATCATCTTCCACCTTCGAGTCACGAATGGAAAAACTCGCCAATCTAACTCTTCAGGTTTAAGAAGATTGAACAGGGGCAGTTGTTGTACCCCAAAATTTTCCCTCTCATTTATTAAGATTTTTCTCACAAGATCTCTTTGACTCAAGATTGGATTAGGGTTTTACCAGCTCAAGACATCTCATCATGCACTGATGACCCAAAATTAGGGTTTGAGATTGCATAAAGATTTTTGGACTATCAATGCTTCATATGACTTTCAAGGACAAACGTGGACCCCCAATATTACTCATGACAAGTTTCAAGCCTTGAATCACATTTTTTATCAGTCAATTGGACAATTGACCTAAAAATCAGTTGTATTGGGAAAAAAAGTCAACCATTGCCAATTCACAGTCAAACTTCATAATTTCTGATCCACATCAACATTTTAGACTCATATGTATCATTTGATCAAGTTTGGACCATAATTCCTCAAGAAATTTGATCAAATCATCAAAAGGGCAAAATGGTCAAAATTAGGGTTTTGACTGATAAAAGGCAATTCCTGATTTTTGACCTAGCAAATGATCAATTGGTTTGAAGCATGATTTCAAGAATTCAATTGCATCATCTTGACCTAATGACATAGTTCAAAACACTGCAAATCCATTGGATTGACAGATGAATTTTCAGTCAACTGATCAAAAGTCAACTATGCACTGAAAAGTCAAACTCTTACTTTTTGGTCAAATTCAAGTGCAAAGGATCATGATTCATCAAAACATGTCAAAATATGAAACTTGTTCATCAAGAAACCAAATATTTAAGATTTGGATTTGAAAAGTTGAAAATTTCTAACTTAGAAAATTTCCTAAGTATAGAAAATTTCTTTTTTTTCCCCAACTTTAGGCCAAATTTTCACCATGATACAAAATAATTCAAAGGAAGTTCCCAACATGAAAGTTGTATATCTCCATGAAATATACAACTTTACTTCACACAATTTTTCCTAAAGATGCTTGGATTTTAAGATATGATTTTATGAATACATGCTCATGAACTAAAATAACTTAGTTAAATTTTGCCCTAGTTAGGTAGGTTTTTGACCTAACTTCATGGCAACTTTTCACCTAGTTTCAAGAGGAATCTTCAAAATAATTTCAAAGATGGGTTGTATAGCACACTACAAGCTTTCCAAAATGTCCAAGAATTCCTTGAGATCATTCTTGAGTAGGGAGAATCGAAGAGATGAAGTTGGAAATTTCTCACTTTGATTTCAAACCATTTCATGAAGAACAAGTTTTCAAATTTGCAAATTGGTTGTACAATCTTCACTTTTCAGGCCTCAAACTCGTTTGTCACTCCATCATTAATTAATTGCACAAGGTTGCATGCCCTAAATCCAAGCATTCAATGCATTGTACAAAGAAATAGCCATTTTTGGAAGAAAGGCAACATTGCCATTTTAGAAAAACATGTTTTTTGCATTTTTTTTTCATTTCTTGAGCCTTGGACTTGTTCTTTCTGTACAAACCAAGTCTCTAAACCTGAGCAAAACGTGTTTAGAGCTTCAAGCCACCCTATAAGCTCAGATTGATTCCTTAAGAAGTCACTTCTCACACTTGCTTCAAAAACAAGAAATGTAGCGAGACATGTGATCTTGTACTTCTGAGCAAGCACAAGTCCTCTAACCTCTTGCTCTATATAAAGCCATCATTTTGAAACTAAAACCCCTAATGCCCAAGCCTTGAAATACCCTAGAATCATAAATTGCATACCAAGCCTCCAAACTTACCATTTCTGACTTGTGAACTGAATCTTCCATTCCACTCGTGCGTTTCCAGGCCTTTTGCTTCCCAAAGCTTTCTTACCTTACAAGTAAACCATCCCACACCCTGAAACATCAATGTAACTCCATCTTCCCCATTATTGAACTTCGAAAACAGAGTAACACAGGTGGACTTCTCCAGATCATTCCAGCCACCCTCAAGATGAGCTAAGTATTGCATTAGCTTCCTAGAGGTTCAAGGAAGCTAACCTGATCATCCCAGCATCCTAAAGCAAGATCATTTCCAAAACAAGATTTCCATTTTCAAGGTGAGTTTTCTGTTTTTCTAACTCTTGATACATGCATAGTTAGCTTTCCATTTGTGAATATACAATGTAGACATCATTGCTACGAAGTTGTACATATCCATAACTTGCATTTATTTGGCCTGAGTTGAGAGAATTTTGAGTTTTAAGTTTCTGAAAAAATTAGGTTTAGAATTAGGGCCACTAAAATTCTCTTTGATCTTGGACTTATAGTTTTAGTTATGCACATGGTTAGAATCGTGAGATAAAATGCTATAACATTCATGTTATCAATTTCCATTTTTGTTGAGAGATGAAAGAGTTACAGGAGGTCCGGATGGCTAGAGGAAGAAGATAAAGAACAGGGCAAGGAAGTGATTTATGTTATGTATTTTTGTTTTCATTTGAACTAACTGATGTACAGCCACCCCAGTGGCAAGGCAGCGCGCAGAAATGCCCAAGCTCATGGGTTCGAGTCTTGGCGGTGCCTTTTGCATTTTTCCATCTTTTTTTTATGTTTACAGCATGGCCTTTTTGGACAATTGGGCCTTATATTTTTGCTAGCTTCCTGCCTCCAGTTTACTCATGGCACCCCTGACCCATATATTTTATTATCCATTTTTATTTTCATTATTATTTTTATCAAATATTTTTCTTAATAATATAAAATAATAAAAAATATAAAAATGATAAATATTATATTTTGTTTTATTTTATTTTATTTTTCTCATAAAAAATATTTTTTATTTAGTTATATATTACCTACTTTTGTCAAATAAATTTGTAAATTAAAATAGAATTGGGTTAAATATTTATTCTTTTTTCTCACACTTATAAATATTTAATTTAACATATAAAAGGACCAAAATACTTTATAAATACTATTATTTATTTTCAAGACAAAAATACCAACAAAAAAATACTTAAAGAAATTTATTTTCTTTTAACAAATTAAAATTAGGGTTAATCAAAATCTTTTCTAAAAAATAACTTTTCTTTCTTAATTAATTTAAGTTTAATTTTGGTGTATTTATTAGGGTTAGATTAAGAACTTTTTGTTACATAAAAAACAAAACAAAAATATTTTTTTTATTTATATATATCCTTGCATATTTAAATTGCCTTGTACCTTATTTATTCCAATACTTGTATAAATTCGATTTGGTTGTAATAGATTAATTAGGTTTATATTATTGTAATCCCCATTCATAATTTGTATACCCCCTCCGATAAAATGTTGTAATAGTGTAGTGATCTTTAAATTACGCAATTTATCGCTTTTACATAACATGTTAGTAATTAGGGGTTTGTATGGAAAGAAAAAAACAATTAAATAGAAAACCCTAATCCAAGACAAAATCAAGTATGAAAATAACACACTTGCACACAAGCACCCCCTAGGGTTATTCCACTTAGTTGTCTTGTACAAAATGGTCATATTACGTATGTAAAGTGTCTTAGGAAAAACAAACAAACAAATATAAGATCATAGACCCTCGATGACGCTATTCAAATTTGCTTTACAAAAATGATCTTAGTCCCTCAAAATGCTAAGATACTTTACAATATTGCTAATCATGACTATACGTTGACACACGCCCGTCTCGTTTACATCCAAAGATAGGGTTGCTTACCAAATTAATGGTAAGACAACAATGTCAAAGGAAAAGAAAATGACCAAGAAATACATTTGAGTAGGTAGATTACTTTTAGATACTTGCTCCATTTCAAACAAATATCCTTGCTATTTTCAAAACAAACACACATTTCAAAACATCTTACAAACTTGAAAACATTTTCAAAAGACAAACATCTTTGTATACATTCTTACGAACGAGAATCATTACAAAGATTGCCTAAACAATGGCCTCTTTTACAAAATACTTTCAAAACCACACAAAGCACAATTTCAAACAAAAGCAAGTGATCTAGAAAGTAACTAAGAGCCCATGAAAAACCATGGATGAAAAGGGTATTAATACCTTCCCTTCTCATAATCTACCCCCCGAACTCAAGAAACAATCTCAAAGGTCTTTCATGTGCTTTTTCACCTTTCCTTTTGGATAAAAGAAAAGTCGGTGGCGACTCTTGCTAACTGCAACATTTGCGATAAAATGCAAAACTTTCAAGTCAGTTCTCCCACCGTATCACAGTACCACATGCATTTGCATAACATTGAGTCGCATTCTAAGTTGTACAATTGAGTTGTTGTGTTGATGAATTAATTGTTGCATTTTGATGATATCTTATTGCGATTGTTGTTGTGAAGTGGTGATTTTCGCATGACCTGGTTCTAATATATGATTTATCATGCGCTCACTTATACGATTTAAGAATATCACTCCTTACTGTTTGAATGTTACCCTCTGTTGGTAACGTGCAGGTAATCAAGAATGAAGATTTGCTTATCCTTATTAGTTCAAAGTCGGTTGGTCGCTCTGATACGTAACACTTGGGGGAAATGATCGAATAGTTGTTTACTTGTTTAAATTGTTTTAGTTGTCGAATCCTAAGTTGAATTATATGAAATAATATGTTGCCTCTCAAGTTGTTTTAGTTGAACGAAACATATGATACTACTTGAAGTTATAATTATGATTCTGCTGCGTTATTAATAAAAGAAGTGGTTTTATTTTAAAAGCTGACGCAAGTTGTTATATGACCCTCCAAAATTAAAGTGTTATGTATTTGTTTATGTGTTGTAATATGTTGAAATGTAATATCCCAAATGTGTTGGAAGATATTAAATACTCTGATTTTCGCTATAACTACCGGGTAGAATTTGGGGTGTTACAATAGTGGTATTAGAGCAGGTCGGTTCGTCCAACCAAGTTGTTTAATATCATATATTCCTTAGTAGGCGACAAATGTGTGAAATAATGTTGATGCTTGTTGTTTTTCTAATCAAGTTGTATGCAGGAGTTGGTTGAAGATAAGTGGGGGAGAAGCTTTGCTTCTCGGATATATTCAATTGAAAGGTGTTGGTTCAATGTGCTGTCGACAACGACAATGCAAGAATTGTGGCCCTGGTGTTTTAGAACCTGAACTTTGGAGAAGGAATGCATCTCTCGAGTTATAAGAAGTTTCGGAGCACGATATATGTTAAGATTTGTTGGTAATATGTATAAGTTGAAGACAAATGAGTTTCGGAGTGGAATTTCCTTAAGCGAATCGCAGGAAACTGCAGAATTATCGTGGGACTTCAAAAATTCATAACTAGGGTTTCGGGCATCCGATTTGAGTTTCGCTTGAAGAGTTGGAAAGCTAACGAAATGAGCTTCATTTTAAAAATGGTTCTAGTAGCTGTAACAAGTTCTTTTTATCACGTGATGATATTGGAAGTAAGTGCATTTTGTTGTTAAGCTTGTCTTTGGGACTAGACTTGTTCTTCAGTGTTGTACGGGACGTCAGCGTCCGAGTTGGGTGAATTAAATGAGCGATTGGAAGATTTATTTAAAGTAATTTGTGAAATCAAAGGTATCATTTGGAAAGCTTGGGTATTATTAATTAGAACGAAAGACAATAGTGCAAAGTTGTGTGGAATTTACGATGTCGAAAAGGAGGAAGATTTATGCTAAGTTGTCAGGATGTATGTTATAGTTTTGAGAGAAGAGTCTTCTTGAGTAATTTTATTTCCAAGTGAAAGTGTATGTAGATCCATTCAAGGTGGACTCCTTTCTAATTTGGAGAACAACGAAGTCTGTTATAGTGATTAGTATCTTGTTAAGCGTAGATGATTACTATCGAAGTTGTTTGAGGTATAGATATATACGAAATGTTATTAGATAAGATGATAATGTTGAGAGTATGATTGGAATGAGTTTGAGAGGTGGAGATACATGTATTTTCGATGTTGTGAAATTCGGAAGAGGATTAAGTGTTTAAGAATGTTGTTAGAATCCTTTATGTAGATAAAGACTCAGACCAGAGTGGAAGGATTTGTAATGTATTAATATGCCAACAAATCTCGAGTTAGAAAATGATTGATCATCATGGGATGGTGGGTGAATGAGGATTAGACATGTAGTGTTTTAGAAAACTTAAATACGAGTTTTAAGGAAACGCTATTATAGTTTGGTATGACGATTTATACTCCCTTATGGTTGTCGAATACTAATTGACAAATTGAGGAACTGTTCACCCTCAATCCATTGTTAATAGTAGACCGAGATTATGTTGCATGTTATAGATTTGTATTGCTATCTTAATGGTATGAAAAAGTATGGATGTTATATCGCGAGAATAATCACTCACTAGTTTGTGTGAAATTAGTAGAGGAGTTGTTGAGTGAGAGTTGAGACGTAATGAACAATTCAGAGTAGTGGGTTTGTATGCGAGCTAACGTTGCAAAGTGAAATATTGAGAATATCATATGAACGACGATTTTATGACAAATGTTAAAGAAAGTTTGGGATTATATTGAAACTTGTAAACCATATAATCGACGGAAAATTTTAATGAGGACGATGACTTAAGATGAATGATTAGAGTTGCACAGCTGAAGCGTGATGTGGCGCATTTGCTATGCGTGTACTACTCATTAGAAATGAAGGATTAAAACATCAGAAGCCTGTGGGAATGGTGTGTATTAATTTACATGCTTGATTTGGTGGATGGTTGATATGTAGATGTTGTGCTAGGTCACCGTGTTTTCTAGTAAATATTTGTGGATTTTATAAGGAATTATTGTGGTTGTTAGTTAATGGTGAGTTGTTAAGTTATATTGTTAAGTTGACGTTATAATGATTTTTTTCCTGTTGTCGTGATGTTGTTGTTGGTTACCATAAGGAATGAATAATACTCCATAATACAACGAAGTTGATTATGTTGGCTATGTTGGTGTCATTATAAGAGCAATACGACTATGTGAACAGACTTATTGATATTTTGTTGAAGTGATTGATAAGTTGTTAGCGGTTATGTCGCAGATATGTTGAATTATTAACACGCGTGGATTTGAATTATATCATATTGAGTGTTGTTATGTCGAGAAAGTAGTGTTTGAAGTGTTGCGAAACGCGAATTGAAAATCCGAGAGTGGGATGCGAAATTCGCATTAAAAGTGACCGTATCGAGTAGATTTTCGAGGACGAATATATTCTAAGTGGGGGAGAGTGGTAACGCCCCGATATTTAATTATTTATTTAATTGAATATTATTTTGAATATTTTATTTTAATTCGAATTTTAATCGTAAGAGTCAGAATTATTTTATAAAGTTGGAATAATAATTTAATCAGGTTTATATTGGTATAAATAAGTTGAAGTATCATTTTACTAATAAGCTTAGAATTGATGTTGGGCTTAAGTATGGTGTCGCGAAGTAATAAGGGGGGTGTTTTGATTAGGCCTATTTAAGTTTACTAAGGATTAAATAATAGTATTTTATTAGAAAATAGAAGGAGAGAGAGAAGTAGTGTAATCAGGAAAAACAAAAAGGAGAATAGGGTTTTGTGAGAAGAGGAACAAGAAAGTTGCTGTTAGGGCCAATCTCAAAAATTCCATTGAAGCTTCCTTGAGTGCCTTCAGATTAAAACCAGGTAAGGGTGGGTTTCTTATCCTATAATGGGGTATATGATATTTTGTATGTGGGAATTTGTATGTGGAATTTTTACTGTTTTATTGATTTGTGTTGGTTTGTGTTATTGTGATAAACATTATTAATAATTGATGTGATTAAAGAATTGTCAAAGAATTGGTGTATTACTGTGTTATGTACTTGTCTGGATTGGATTTGGAATAGTAGACAGTAGCAGAAAATCCATTAAAACAGTATCGGGTGAACAAAAGAAGAAGACAATGTTGATGGCTTGTGCCTGGATGCTGTCGAACAGCAGCTTGTTGTTGGTTGGATGTTGTTGAACGACAGCTGGTTATTGTTATGGGGGTGTGTCGATCGGAACTTGAGAGAGAGAAGAGGGATATGTATTTCATTTCTACACGTAGACTCCTAATGTACATAGCGATATGAATTTATGATCATTTGATAACTCTTATTTGGTGATGTCTTTTAGAATTATATTAAAATAGCTATGTGCAACATCATCTCCTTTAACCCAACTAGTATGATTTAGTTTGAACTTCTTGAACAAATAATATTCCAATTCTAATGATTAGGAAAATAGTTGTCAATTCACATGGTGTTGGCTCCTAAATTCGACACCCTTGTTTTATTAATGTCAGCCATTAAAGCTGAAGGATGTTTTCGACTAGCTAGATCCGTCGAAGTGCCCATCAAAAGATGGCAAGGTACTTAAAGGATTTCTTCCAAGGGAGAAGTTGGTTGCCTTCGACGTCGAAGGAGTTTCTCGTCGAAGATGTTTCTCGACGAAGGTGTTCGATGGTTCAGAGTGGAGCAGTTTGAAATTCAAGCGTTTGGAGGGAAAACGGTTTCCAGCGGTTACCAAGTGCAACGTGCGAAGATCTGGGGCGTCGAACGTTGAGAACGTGCCAAGTGGAATCATCTCGAAGCAGTGTAACTGCCCGACGGTTACTTGGGATGTTTTAGTATAAATAGTAGTAGTCATGTAGTTTCTCGGGTGTGTTCACAATTCTATACAAAGTCACTCATATAGATTCGAGTACCCAGCGTGTGAGAAAGAATTGTTGAGAAATGTATGTGTGAAACACCAACTTTATTAATCAAAGTCATTTACTTTTCCAGAAATTTACTTGCTTTCTTCCTTACATTCCTGTCGAACCCTCTCATTTAAAGCCTTATTTATTTTACCAAGTCCTTTCTTCATGCAATTTATTTAAAACCTCTTTATTTTATTGTCATTTAACCCATATCCAATTTAATCTAAAACTTCAAAATCAACCTATGTCCTAGGATCAATCTGATCGATCCTGCGAGTAACCAAATAAGTAACCATTTGGAGGATCAGCGGTTGTTTACCAAATACCCAGGTAAACAAATTGGCACACCTGGTGGGACTGTGTGTTGATTGTTGAAAATAATCTCATCTTTTCGAGGAGTGTTGTATGTTATTGAGAAGTGGTAGAATATACACTAACGATAACAATACTGCCAGAAGAAGGGAAGAGATGGCGAATCCGCCAAACAATAACGAAATCCCACAAACGAATGTGGGAGCAACGGTTAGTATGACCGTAAGTGAATCGACAACTGTTGGTTCGACACCAGCAGTAACGGTCACAGTAACGGGGCCATTACTTTCGTTTACGGGCCCCAGGATGCCTTTGGGAAATCCCCCACCAAGGGGAAATTTAGGCACAAGGCCTTTTGTTCCCCCAGGATTTATGCCACTCTATGGTATGCCAACTTCTGAATTGGCTAGCCTGACAAATGCTGCGTCCACTTTTTCAGACACTTTAGTGAGTGCCTCTTCGCCACTCCAAGGTTCTGGAGTAGGCATGGCGAATAGAAATAGGACCCAACTCTTAGGAGGAACGTCCCAAGTAGCCCATGGCCTTACAAATGCCTCGACAGCAGTCTTGAGGAAACAAATGGACGAAAGCAACCATGATATGGTGCAAATGTTGGCACAAACTTTGAGTACAGTGCTAAACCCTCTAATACAGAACACTACTCAATCGAATCAGCAAGTGACAGCGCAAATGACGCGTTTGACTGATTTCTTTGGAGTACCCCAACCTGTTCGACGGCCCCAAAGGGCGCAAATAAGGGGAAACCAGGGGATATTCTTAGAGGAAGAAACCACCATCAACCAGGCTCAACATCCTGTCGAAGAAAACCTTAGGGCACGATTGGAGCAACCCGTCGAGGAACCTAGGGTAATAACCCCAGAGGTAAGGTTAATTAATAGCAACCAAAATGCTGACGAAGTAGTCCAGCATATCCAATACCAGAATACGGGTTTGGAAAATAATCTGGCAACCATGATCGAAAGGATCATGACTCAAAATGGGATGAACATGGGCTTTCGAAGGCCCAACTTTACATCTCCATTGTCAGAATACGTGTTACAAACAGACTTACCTCCTAGGTGTAAAGTCCCCAAATTCACTAAGTTCTCTGGGGACACGACAGAATCTACTGTCGAACATGTGGCGAGATACTTGATCGAAGCAGGAGATATTTCGAATAACGAAAACCTGAGGATCAAGTACTTCCCAAGTTCTTTAACAAAGAACGCTTTTACTTGGTTTACAACTCTCCCCCCCAATTCGATCCATCACTGGACCCAGTTGGAAAGATTGTTCCATGAACAATTCTACATGGGGCAAACCAAGATAAGTCTGAAGGAATTGGCCAGTGTAAAGAGACGTTTCACTGAACCTATAGACGAATATCTAAATAGGTTTAGGTTGCTCAAGGCGAGATGCTTTACACAAGTTCCAGAACATGAGTTAGTCGAGATAGCCGCAGGCGGTTTAGATTATTCCATTAGGAAGAAGCTAGACACCCAATACCTGAGAGACATGGCCCAACTGGCCGATAGAGTTCGACAGGTAGAACGCCTCAAAGCTGAAAAAGCAAAGGCAACGAAAACTCACAAGAGAGAGAGGATAGTGTACGTTGAGATGGATGACGAAGATCCGGAATCCTTCGACGATACTTTAGCTGTCGAAGAAGGAGAAGTCGATTTAGCAGAACTGAAACAAGGGCCACCATACTCTTGTAAACTGTTAGTCCCCTCAAGTGGAAAAAATCCCATTGGTCCAGAAAGGACCAACGATAGGTTCCCCAAAAAGACTTATAGTTTTGACATCACAAAATGTGATGAAATATTCGACTTGCTTGTTAAAGATGGCCAAATGATAGTACCCCCAGGGGTAAAAGTGCCTCCTCTTGATCAAAGAAAGAAGAGAGGTTTTTGCAAATATCATAACTTTTTGGGCCATAAAACTTCTCAATGTTTTCTTTTCAGGAACCTTGTGCAAGACGCTATCGAAGAAGGGGGGTTGAAGTTTGCTGACAAAACCCCCATGGCTGTCGACTCAAATCCATTGCAGGCTGAAGCCCACTATGCTGAGCCCTCTGAGGTGAACGTGATAGAAGAAACCAGGAGCCAGTCGAGGAAGCCAGGAATCACAATGGTCGAAGTCTCAAAGGACCATATCAACATGCCAATCTTTGGCAGTTTTTCTGGAAATTTATCCAGGAAGACAATTGAAGCAGTTCAGAAAGCGGTCGAAAGCCCGAAGTTGGAGACCGCTGAAGCACAAAAAACTGGACCAAAACCCAGTTCCCACTTGGCCACAGTTCAAGGCCAGACGGAGAATCTGGAGATACAAATGAAGCAGTTAACTCTTGCTAACAAAGATACAATGAATATCAACATGGTCGAACTTTCTGACCCAAAAGCATCAGAAGAGGCCATGACGCAAGAACAAGCTAATAAGACTGCTTTCCCTCGGGAAAATGAAAATTTGGCAGATTTTCTACAAAGATGCCAGAAAAAGAAATCAGAGGTGATGCTGTGTCCAAGATGCAGTTCGATCTTTGACAAAAAAGCTGCTGAGCACATTCAAGGCGTAAGAGCAGCGAATAAGAAAAGGGAAAATGCTGATCTTCGACATGATCCCAGAAGAGCCTCCCAAAGAGGTTCAAACCAAGAAAAGAGGCCATTGACTTTTAGGCCTCCCACAAATGTGCTAGTAGATACTTGGTACAAAACCTCTGGTCGAAAAAGGCCAAGTGAGGAGAGATGGCACTCTTTCGACGTGCCAAGGGGTTCCTCTTTGACTCAAAAGAAAGAGCCTCAGGTTGCTGCACCTAAAGTTGCACAAGTGTCAAGCAACTACAAAGGTAAAAATCCCATGTCTCGATCTCAATGGAGGAGATACCAAAGGAGACGAAAAGCTGAAAGGGAGGCTGCCAACGAACCAAAGGCAGAAACCAGTTCGAACGTTCCTCAAAGGAAGCAAAGGAAACCTCTAGAAAGAGGGCCATTAACCAACAGGCTGGTTTGGCCTAACCAAAGTGAAGTCGAGGACGAAGACGATTCTGAGTCTGATGATACTTTGGACATAATGGTGAATATAGTCTCGGTGCTGCCCAGAGAATTCAACCGACAGGTGGAGGTCGAAGTAAGTGACTGGGAAGTGGAACAAGAAATGGCCAAACACAGGCCAGTGTGCTATTTCGTCATGGACAATGGCGCCACTGAGGAACAAAATGGGTTCTTCGAGCCACCTACAGAGGCGATGAAAAATCACCTCAAGCCTTTATTTATAAGGGCTAAACTCGAAGAAACTACTGTGAATAAAATTTTGGTGGATTGCGGGGCGACCATCAACATTATTCCTCACTCTATGCTAAGGAAAATTGGCAAAAGGGATGAGGACATTAAGCCTCACAACATGGTCCTGTCGAACTATGAGGGCGGCATAGGGACCACTATGGGAGTGATCCAGCTGGATATCAAAGTAGGATCTATCCTTCGACCAACGATGTTTATGGTCATATCGGCCAAACCTAACTACAATCTTTTGTTGGGCCGTGAATGGATTCACGGTGTTGGAGCTGTGCCATCATCAATGCACCAGAGGTTGCTCCTATGGCGTCCAGATGGGATGGTCGAAAACATAGAGGCGGATCAAAGCTACTACCTGGGCGAAGTGAATCACCTAGGGTTGGCAGATTTCGACAAGAACTTGGCTCACATAGGGCCATGTCCAACACCTGACTTCGACATGGCGCCAGCGCCAAACACTTTTTGTTCCCTATACCTGCATCCTGAGCATGGTTTCCAATGGGACAGAGAAGACTTGTCCCACATAGACTTCAGTGGGTTAACTGATATCCAGCCAACTGGTTGGGGAAGTGAATTCAGTGATAATGACTGAGTCACAATCTTTGAAGCGAATTTCGGCTTATGTAGCCGAAACTAAGATGATAACGGCTCTCGAAGCCGAAGTTAAGTACATGGCCACACAGGCCAATGATCAACAGTTATCTGCTGCAGGTCCAGGAAAGGATTTCGATCCAAAACCCCCTGATATCATGCCAGAAGAAATGCAGGAACAGAGGCTCGACGCCATCTATGACGATGAGCCTTTGGGCTTCGAAAAGGACCCCTTGGCAAACAACATTAAAATGTTAGCGCAAGATCCTTTAGAAGAAATCAACTTAGGCGAAGGGTCAGAGAAAAGGCCAACTTACATCAGCGCCAAAATTGATCCAGAACTTAGGTTGGAAGTAATCCAATTGCTGAAAGAGTTCAAAGACTGTTTTGCATGGGATTATGATGAAATGCCTGGTCTCGACAGAGGATTGGTAGAACTTCAGTTGCCAATCAAACCTGGGAAGAAGCCAATCAAGCAAAATCCAAGGCGCTTCGCTCCAGAAATACTGTCGAAGATCAAAACGGAAGTCGAAAGACTTCTGAAATGCAAATTCATACGCGTTACAAGGTATGTCGAATGGATTGCCAACATTGTGCCAGTAATTAAGAAAAATGGTACATTAAGGGTGTGCATAGATTTCAGAGATTTGAATGCTGCTACACCCAAAGATGAATATCCTATGCCTGTGGCGGAAATGCTAGTCGATTCTGCCGCCGGCTATGAATACCTGAGTATGCTCGATGGTTATTCAGGATATAATCAAATATTCATTGCTGAAGAGGATGTGTCGAAAACAGCTTTTCGATGCCCTGGGGCCTTAGGCACTTACGAATGGGTAGTGATGCCTTTTGGCCTAAAGAACGCTGGGGCAACGTACCAGCGAGCAATGAATACTATCTTCCATGATTTTATTAACACTTTTATGCAAGTATATATTGATGACATTGTTATAAAATCTGTTTCCAGGAAGAATCATATTGACCACCTTCGACAATCATTCGAAAGAATGAGAGAACATGGTCTGAAGATGAACCCTTTGAAGTGTGCATTCTGTGTGAAAGCTGGAGATTTCTTGGGCTTCGTTGTCCACAAGAAAGGAATCGAAATCAACCAGAACAAGACGAAGGCAATTCTGGAAGCGAAAGCGCCATCGAATAAAAAGGAACTACAATCTCTGTTAGGCAAGATAAATTTCTTAAGGAGATTCATATCTAATCTAAGTGGGAAAGCTCAGGCCTTTTCACCCTTACTTCGACTGAATAAAGAGGGGTTCGAATGGGGGCAAGAGCAACAAGAAGCCTTCGACAAAATCAAAGGGTACCTCACTAAGCCACCTATTTTGGTGCCTCCTTGTAGCAATAGGAGTATGAGATTGTACATAGCTGCATCCGACAAAACTTTGGGAAGCATGTTTGCCCAAGAGGATGAGAATGGAGTCGAAAGACCCATTTACTATCTCAGTAAAGTTTTGAACGATGCAGAAACTAGATATAGTGAAGTTGAAAAATTGTGTCTATGTCTGTATTTCTCTTGTACAAAACTCAAGCAATATATAAAACCAGTTGATGTGTATGTTTCGTCTCATTTTGATGTTTTCAAGTATATGTTGTCGAAACCTATCTTGCACAGTCGAATTGGCAAGTGGGCATTAGCATTAACTGAATACTCCTTGACCTTTATGCCTCTTAAGGCAGTAAAAGGACAAGTGGTTGCAGACTTCATAGTCGACCACTCAATTCAAGTTGAGGATATTAATTATGTGGAGATATAGCCTTGGAAATTCTACTTTGATGGTTCCAGCCATAAAGATGGAACAGGGGTAGGAGTCTTGATTATTTCTCCAGATAAAATTCCAACAACATTCAAGTACAAGATATCAGGTTCTTGTTCGAACAATGAGGCTGAGTATGAAGCTCTAATTACTGGCCTTGAGATATTGTTGGAATTGGGGGCAACTCGAGTCGAAATAATGGGAGACTCAGAGTTAGTCATTAAGCAAGTCACAAAGGAATATAAATGCATAAGAGAGAATCTCATTATGTACTTTGTGATAGCGAATCGTTTATTGAAAAATTTTGAAACAGTCAATATTCGACACATACCCAGAGTCGAAAATCAAATAGCCAACGACTTGGCACAGATTGCATCTGGGTATAAGATTTCAAAAACGAGATTGCAAAGAGCAATCGAAGTTCGAGAAAAGATAAAAGCAACTTGTCTATCACCAACAGACTTGGAATCGACGAGACTAGGATATGCTGATCAAAGTAACTTCGAAATTTCGTTCATAGATAATTTATCAGAGCAAGATTGGAGGAAACCCATTGTGGACTATCTTCAAAATCCAGGAGCTTTGACAGAACGAAAAACAAAGTACAGGGCGTTGAGTTATGTACTCATGGGTAATGAGTTATTCAAGAAAACGCCTGAAGGGGTATTGCTGAAATGTTTAAGTGAAACTGAAGCATACATAGCCCTTTCGACTATGCATGCTGGGGCATGTGGGGCTCACCAAGCAGGCCATAAGATGAAATGGTTGTTGTTTCGACAAGGACTATATTGGCCCACTATGCTGAAAGATTGTGTTGAGTTCGCCAAAGGTTGCCAAGAGTGTCAAGTCCATACAGGCATCCAACATGTACCAGCAAGCGAACTTCACTCGATAGTGAAGCCTTGGCCCTTTAGAGGATGGGCGTTGGATCTCATTGGGGAGATTCGACCAGCATCATCAAAGAGTCAGAAATACATACTGGTAGGCATTGATTACTTTACTAAGTGGATCAAAGCTATCCCTCTAGTCAATGTAGACCAAGAAAATGTCATTGAATTTATTCAAAAGAACATTATCTTTAGGTATGGAATCCCTGAGACTATAACTACTGATCAAGGATCAGTTTTCACTGGTCGAAAGATGCAGGAATTTGCTCAGGAAACAGGTTTCAAACTCCTAACATCAACGCCTTATTATGCACAGGTAAATGGTCAAGTCGAAGCAGCCAACAAAGTGGTGATTGGCTTGATAAAGAAACATGTTGGGAAGAAACCAAAGAATTGGCATAAGACGTTAGACCAGATTTTATGGGCTTGTCGAACGTCCCCAAAAGAAGCCACAGGTACAACACCATATAGGCTAACTTTTGGCCATGATGCAGTGTTGCCAGCAGAAATTTGTCTTCAATCTGCAAGGGTTCAGAGGCATTATGATATTCCCTCTGAGATTTATTGGAACATGATGATAGACGAACTGGTGGATTTAGACGAAGAGAGATTGCGCGCTCTTGACTTACTCAGGCTTCAGAAGAAAAGAGTAGAAGACTCTTATAATAAGAAGGTAAAACCTAAGGTATTTTTGCCTGAAGAACTAGTTTGGAAGGTAATTCTTCCCATGGATCGAAGGGATCGAAGCATGGGGAAATGGTCACCCAAATGGGAAGGACCATTCAGAGTTATCCAAATTTTTTCTGGTGGAGCCTATGAAGTCGAAGAGTTAGGTGAAGATAAAAGGCTCTTGAGAGTAAATGGTAAATATTTGAAAAAATACAAACCTACACTCCAAGAGATAAAAATAAAATAACAAGACTAAATTAACCATAAAAAGCCAAAATGGAAATTTTTTATAAATTTAGCCAAGATGGCAATGTTGTCGAATATAGATTACAAAATATGGTTACAAAAGCTGAATCAATCAGAAGGGAACAGAGTCCTTGAGTCGAAGGTATTTGACTTGCTGCAGCTCCAATCTTTTCTTGCACCAGGCATTCTCCTGCACAAGCTTGGCAATCTGAGCGTCGAAGCCTTGGGCCTTCTCAGCAAATTCTAGGCCTTGTTTGATTTCAATTTGACTCTCGGTGTCTGGGATGGTCGAAAGAAGTTCCTCCTTGCATTTAGTGTTGGCATTTATCTTAGCCTCTATTTCTTCGATTTGTGCCCTGAAGGAAGCATTCTCTCGATCGATGGCATCGACTTCTTCCTGCGTAGATGTTTTTTGCTTCGACAACTCCGCAATTCGAGAAGTCGTCTCCGAAACAGCAGTCCATGCAGAAGAGCTTTTGCCATATAACACCTCAAGCTGACTATTAAAGCCCCTTTGGCGCCTATAATCTGCTGAGACTTGATCAATCATGGAGTGTAACTCCATGATCAAGCCTGAAACTTCTGGAGCTACAGCTAACAAGTCGACAGCATTCAAAACATCCCTCAAGTATGATGGAGCAGTGGGGTCCCCCTCTAAAGCCTTCATCAAGTCCTTCTTGAAAAACTGGGCCTTAACCTTCGCCAAAGCTTCATCAAGAGGAGAGGTTTCAGTGGACTTCCCGGACAGGGTAGGAACCTCCTGACTGGCATCAGACGAACTCTTGCTCTCGATGATTGCGTTGAGATAGTTAACAGGGTCAGTTTGTTTCAAGAGTTCTAAATCCTCTTTCGACCTGTGCTTCGTTGAGGTAACAGCCCTTGCAACAGCATTGTCTTGGGTTTGAGGCTGTTGAGTGATGGGTGCCTCGACTTGATTCCCTTCGACTCGAACTGGGGCAGTACCAGCGTCACCTTGGTGCCCTTCGCCAGTGTCACCTTGGTTCTCTTCGCCAGCGGCACCTTGGTTTTCTTCGCCAGCATTGCCATGGTCCCCTTCGTCACGATTCTCTTCCGACAGATCCACCACCTGAACCTCTTCTGGTTGTTGTTCTTCCGTTTGAGGTTCTTCTGCTGGTTTTTCTACCGTCTCAGCATTGGCCTCATTTATTTCAGTATGGGCTTCGTCAGTTTCCAAGCCTTTTTCTTGTGGCCTGCTGAGTTCAGCAGATTCCAGCGTTTCAGAGGTCCTTGGCGGTGAGCTTTCAGTGGTGTCCTGAGAAAGGAAAAAGGGAGAATCTTCAGAAATCGAAAGAGACATAATCGAATGTAGGTATCTACACCTAAGTTACAAAAAGGTCTAAGAGATTACCTGTAAATTAGCTTCAGCCCCAGGGCTGGAATTGTCGCTTTCGACAGGCTTATTGAGAAGAACGTTCAGTTCCTCCTCCGTTGGCTCCTCAATGATCACTGGAGGTGGCCTGGGCTTTCTCCCAGCAACCTTTATTCTAATGGTTCGACCCTCAGGAGCAGGAGCAGGAGCGTCCTTCGTCAGCTTTCGCCTTTTTAGAGGAGCAGGGGGAGAATCACCTTCTTCATCGCTCCCAGATTCGACCACCAGTGTTGGCCGTGTCTTGGGCGAAGGTGCCTAAAAAACCAATGGGAATTCGACTTAGCAATTGCATCGAAAGTCAAAAATCGAAAGCCAGAAGAAAAAATAATGAAAGTCTGGTTACCGATACAGAAGGCTTCTTCGAAGGGCCTTCCCCCTGTTGGTTGGTTGTGGTCTTTGCCGGCGCTGTAGTCTTCGCCGGCGGTCGAGGTTTTGTTGAGGGGCCTCCTCCCTATTGGCCTTCTGCAGCTTTCTTGGCTGCAGGCTTTCGAACAACTGAAAGCAAATAAAATAGTTAACAGGCTAGCAGTCGAAAGAGAAAGACAAAGTAATGTGAAAGGATGAACTTACATTTCTTTATTTTGTCCAACACAAGGACAAAGGATTTCTGAAGCTCATCCACGAAGTCCTTCTCGTCGAAAAACTCCTCAGCGTAATAACTTTTCCACCACTCCTCGAAGGATGGTGAACAAAGAAAGTTGAGCTGGTAGTCAAACAACGAGAGAACTGTTCGACCAGCATATCTTCCGATATGTTTAGTGGCAGCTTCTTCGGTGTAATCATTGCAGAAGTACAACATAGACTTCTCCCTTGGAAAAATTGGAGAAGGTAGGGTTTGAATAATACCAAACTGGCGAGATACCAGGTTTGGTTGGTATGCAATCAGACTCAAGTGAGTCTTAGAGCTCCTGAATCGAAGAGGCATGATCCTTGGTGTGAGGAACGCCTCCCACATTATTGTATGTTCGTCAACATTAGGACCACTCGACGTCCTTGGATGTGGCCTTGTGAACCATGTCGGGCCTACCTTCCGTCGAGCAAACGGAGCCATAGTCGAAACAAACTCTTTCCTTCGAGCAAACATCAGAACGAAGTTTGTGAAAGTTTGCTGAAGCTCCAGTCCATCTTCCATGGGCGTCAACAGAGCCAGTCTGGTTCCTTCGACGCGTCTGTTCGCTATTTCTGGAGCCTGCTCATTTATTTGAACCTTCTTAGGCAAGAAAGATTCGAAGGTGGCATTGAGCCACAGTTGGAGCAGCCAAAAAGGCCCAGCAAGTAGCAAACTGGCCCTGTTCTCGATAATTTTTAGAAGAGTTGCCCCATTACTAATCGAATCATAGAGGCTGGCCAAAATCAATTCTGCCAAACAGATATTTTGGCCATGATGGAGTTGAGTGGCGAGAGTGACCATTTTCTTGGTCACCTGTAAGGACTTCGAGCAAAATACAAAGCGAGTCAGCCATAAGGCTAGAAACGCTATGTGTTCGACATCCGACACAGCATCTGTCGACCTGTCGTGGTAGTGATTGATGAAGGTGGTATAGGTTGGTTTGGTGTCAGAGAATCCAATTTTATCCTCCGACATCTCCTCTGGATCGAAGTAGTCCCAGGTGGGTCGAAGGCCAGTGATAGCGGCCACATCGAAGAGTGTAGGAGTCAGCATCCCACAGGGAAGATGGAAAGTAAAGTGGGAGTAGTCCCAGAAAAGTAGAGAAGCTATCAACATCTCCGGAGAATAGTTCAAACCTGTCTTCGACAGCATCACCAGGTCGAAAATCCCCATGTCTTTCCAGATCGAAGCTTGGCGTTTCTCCATCTTTTCCAGCCAAGCAACGTAATCAGGAGTAAGGCTAGGGCCAGACCTGAAAGCCCTAACACCTTTGTTGAAGAAGCGGAGGTCGATTTTTTCATGCGCAGGGTCTTCATTGTCCTCTGCGTCTTTCTTGGCGCATGCAACCGGTTTGAGTTTCTCAACTACCGGAAAATAACTCTTGATCTTCATGGCCTCAGCAATACTTGGATACAAGGGGCCAGACATAGCAAAGATCTGGTTGGAGTATCCAACCGGGATCATAAGGTGGTGTGAGTAAGCGTCACGGACGGTGATGTCCAAGGGTTCAGGGACCCTTCGTTGGCCCGTAGAAGTTACTACTGGAGCGGTGACGAAAACCTTAGGTTTGGCGTTTCCAGATGGTACGGTAGCGCTAGGAGCATTGGAACCAGATGCCATTGTTAATGATGAGGTTGAAGACGAAGTGAAGGAAGAAAGGTTTTTGCAAAGATGACAAGTTTGTATGAAAATAGAGAAGTCTGAAAGCTAGATGGCGTAAAAAGTTCCACAATGGGGTACTTACTGCTATTTATAGTAGTGGGGGAAAATCCCCAAAACCGAGGACATTAAATGCCATTTAATGTTGCAGGAGATAGTGGGACACGTGGCATCCCCCTGTTGTTTTAGCCGTTCTGCAGAAATGGAGGGACGCAGCGTGCGTCCTCGTTTTTGGGATTTGTCATAATGACAAATTCTGAAATGACGTTTGGCACTGCACGCCATACTGAAGTGACGTCTTAGGTACGGATAAATGATGGTTTTCTTGGGATTGCCAGTGGTTGATAGAAGACAACAAAAAGTGCACAATTTAATTTGTGACTAAGCGTGAAAAGACAGGTGTCGAATGGCGTTTCAAAGAATGCCTTTTTCTTTCAGAGTCGAAATAAGGCATTCTTGGGGGGCAATTTGTTGGCTCCTAAATTCGACACCCTTGTTTTATTAATGTCAGCCATTAAAGCTGAAGGATGTTTTCGACTAGCTAGGTCCGTCGAAGTGCCCATCGAAAGATGGCAAGGTACTTAAAGGATTTCTTCCAAGGGAGAAGTTGGTTGCCTTCGACGTCGAAGGAGTTTCTCGTCGAAGATGTTTCTCGACGAAGGTGTTCGATGGTTCAGAGTGGAGCAGTTTGAAATTCAAGCGTTTGGAGGGAAAACGGTTTCCAGCGGTTACCAAGTGCAACGTGCGAAGATCTGGGGCGTCGAACGTTGAGAACGTGCCAAGTGGAATCATCTCGAAGCAGTGTAACTGCCCGACGGTTACTTGGGATGTTTTAGTATAAATAGTAGTAGTCATGTAGTTTCTCGGGTGTGTTCACAATTCTATACAAAGTCACTCA
The DNA here is from genome assembly GCA_948472305.1 of Vicia faba. Lineage (NCBI taxonomy): Eukaryota > Viridiplantae > Streptophyta > Magnoliopsida > Fabales > Fabaceae > Vicia > Vicia faba. The sequence continues at coordinate 894,815,105 of OX451738.1, forward strand.
TATAGATTCGAGTACCCAGCGTGTGAGAAAGAATTGTTGAGAAATGTATGTGTGAAACACCAACTTTATTAATCAAAGTCATTTACTTTTCCAGAAATTTACTTTCTTTCTTCCTTACATTCCTGTCGAACCCTCTCATTTAAAGCCTTATTTATTTTACCAAGTCCTTTCTTCATGCAATTTATTTAAAACCTCTTTATTTTATTGTCATTTAACCCATATCCAATTTAATCTAAAACTTCAAAATCAACCTATGTCCTAGGATCAATCTGATCGATCCTGCGAGTAACCAAATAAGTAACCATTTGGAGGATCAGCGGTTGTTTACCAAATACCCAGGTAAACACATGGGTAGACAGGTAGTGGTACGTAGTTGATCATCATGTAATTGTAAAAATTAGTTTTAAAATATTGAAGAAGAGTGTCGTTCAGCACTGAGTGTTAGGCAGGGGCACTTGTTTCTGTTTCTGTGGCACTATGTTGTATAATTTTTATATGGTATTAGTATAGAGTTTATTAATACAAAAGCAGTTGGGGAACAAATTAAAATATTCTTATCAGTAGCATGTTATAGCAGAAGGAACATTAATAGAAGTAGCATATTTTTGTAGAGTTATTTTATGTGATAGAGGATAATAGCAGAAATAATAATAAGTAGTAAATTTAGATGAACAGTAGAATAAAGTAGCAGAGTTAATAATTAGCAGAACTATATTAGTCGTAGTCCTAGAAATTAAAATAGCAGGGATGGTTTTTAGTCGCAGAGTTGGAAATGAATAATTTAATATAAGTAATATATTAATAGCAGTAAGCTAAATAATGGAGGTAGAGTAATTTAGTATAATAAATTGATTAGTAGCAGTATAAATAAATAGTAGTAATAACAGTATATTAAGCAATATCGATTAGCCGAATTTGTAGATTTGGGCGGTAAAATTGTTTAACCGAAATTAGTTGAAATTATCGAAATAAGTCGTATATACATATGGGTATTTTTAGTTGATTTTTTTTGTTAGAATTATGTAGAATAAAGTTGATTTGCAGGTGAAGTCAAATTAAGTTGAATGGTTCTGGTATATGGGATTGTGTTGTTGGTTATTGTTGTGAATAAATTATTATCGAATAAATTATGTGGTTGTCACATTACTAATTGTTGATATGATATTTGTTGTGGTGACGTACTAAATTGTAGGCTTATGCCAACGTTGTTGAATACATTGTTGTTGTTAAATATGTTGTGATTGATAAGTTGATTAAGTTGTAGGCTTATGCCAACGTTGTCGAATATATTTGGGTTGTTGTATGTGATTATTGCATTCATTAAATCACATACATTTGCATTATTAAGTTGGCCTGGATTGGCACCACGTTGGCCTGGATTGGCAAAATATTAAGTTGAAGGCTTATGCCTTGTTGATGCCTCTATTTATTGGTAGATTTTCTAAGTTGGGAGTTCTTCTCCAATGGTACCACACGCATTTGCATAACATTGAGTCGCATTCTAAGTTGTACAATTAAGTTATTGTGTTGATGAATTAATTGTTGCATTTTGATGATATCTTGTTGCGATTGTTGTTGTGAAGTGGTGATTTTCGCATGACCTGGTTCTAATATATGATTTATCATGCGCTTACTTATACGATTTAAGAATATCACCCCTTACTGTTTGAATGTTTCCCACTATTGGTAATGTGCAAGTAATCAAGAATGAAGATTTGCTTAGCCTTATTATTTCAAATTTGGTTGGTCGCTCTGATACGTAACACTCGGGGGGAAATGATCGAATAGTTGTTTTCTTGTTGAAATTGTTTTAGTTGTTGAATCCTAAGGTTAATTATATGAAATAATATGTTGCCTCTCAGGTTGTTTTAGTTGAACGAAACATATGATGCTACTTGAAGTTGTAATTATGATCCTGTTGCATTATTAATAAAAGAAGTGGTTTTGTTTTAAAAGCTGACACAAGTTGTTATATGACCCTCTGAAATTAAAGTGTTATGTATCTGTTTATATGTTGTAATATGTTGAAATGTGATATCTCAAATATGTTGGAAGCTTTTAAATACTCTGATTTTCGTTATAACTACCAGGTAGAATTTGGGGTGTTACAGAAATCCTCTTAGTGGATAGAATCACCTAAGATGGAAAGACATTCCAGTGACAGGCCTTTCATAATCAAGGGGCATAACATGGTGTCCAGTATATCTAAGGCAGTCAAGTCAATATGCAAAGAATCTCTCAAAAAATGACAAATAGCCAGGGGCAGAACTCCATCTGAATCACTTGGGGCATTGGACATGAATTCCAGCAACGAATCATGTAAGATCAAACAAACATCTTCTGGCAGTGTGGTAACACTTACTACTGTGGACAGTGACAATTCTCCGTACCCAGTGAACATGGACATAGTCAGAAAAGACTACGCATGAAAAAGACACGCTAGGTTGACAAGCCTAGGCAAAAATAAGGGCATCCTGGCGAACTAAAATAGTTCGGGAAAAATTAGGGATATATACAAAAAAATTGCACAGTCGGGAAGTTAAAAACCTGAAAAGGCGGCTTGAGAAAAAAAGGGTACCTCAGTGGACTGAAAACCCGAAAGGGCGGTCTAGGCAAAAGTTAGGGATTTAAAATGTACGACTATGTCCCGTCATCTTGTCATTTGTTTATCAGAAGAAGACTTATCATCCTTGTGATACGGTGGAAGAACCGGACTGTTTTGGAAAATGCTGGTTTGCATTTTGCATTTGTGTTTGCAAAATGTCGCGGTAAGCAAGAGTCGCCACCGACTTTTATTTTATCCAACTGGAAAGGAAAAAAGCACAGAAAAATTCCTTTTTTTGAGATTTTGAGTACGGGGGGTAGATTATAGAAAGGGAAGGTGTTAGCACCCTTTCTATCCATGGTTTTCCATGGGCTCTTAGGTACTTGCTCATCTTTTAAAATTGCTTGTGTGTGTTTATTTTGAAAAGTTTTATTTTACTTCATTTTAACCCTTGTATCAGTCCTCAAGAATGTCACGAAGTGTTTTTGAAAACTTTGTTTGAAAAGTGTTTGGTGTGAGAAAAAGTTTGATTTTGAGCAAGTACCTACTAGCATCTACCTACTCGAAAAAAGAATTGTTTCTATTCTCATGTCCTTTAGAAAATGCTATCCTACTATTGAGAAATAGGTAGCACCGTCGTTGGAGTTGTAAGGGTCAATTCGAAAGGGACGTACGATCACTAAGGCAATGTTTGGACGTCTTAGTAATAACCTTAATGTCTTAAGATCATATTCGATGCAACATTTCCGAGGAAACCTTTCCGAGGCAATATTTCTGAACTAGACTTTTGATCTTTGTTAGACAGGAGGGGGACCACTAAAACACCCTATACTTAATGATCGTTTACCGAAGGCAACCGAAGTGAGAGTATACCCTAAGAGTGCGCATGTGCGAGTGATTTGATTTCAGTTATTATCTTTGGACATTAGGGTTTGCTAGCCATTTTAAATTAACATACACTCTTGTCATACAATCCTATTATCTTACATCTAACAGTTAATATTTTGCGAGAATTAAAATGTGAGAAATAAAAACTACGCTATTACAAGGCTTCGGGGTAGGGATTACATAGCCAAAAAAAACCCATAAAACGATAAATAAAAGGAAACCCTAATTAAACTATTACATACTGTAAACAGTTACATTAATATCGCAAAAAATAATAAAATAAAAAGCGTGCATGATGAATCGAATGGAAAGAAAAAATTAGGGTTTTGACCCCGATTAAGCCTAATTGAAAGAAACATTATTGTTTTTGTGGTTTTTTGTGTTATTTTGAGAAAAATAGAGTTTAATTGAATAAATAAAGAAACCTAATTACTAATTAATTTAAATTAAGAAAAATAATTAAGTTAACCTATTTTTGTATTTTTTTGTTTTATTGAGAAAAGAAATAAAAATTAAATCAAAAGCAACCCTAATTTTTCTAATTTGATTTTAATTATTTACAAAAAGTTAGAATTACCCTAAAGTTAAATTTAACTAATATTAAATTAAAGAAAAATAAAACCTAATTCTAAATTTGTGAAAAATTGATTTTATGATTTTTTATGAAAAAAAGAAATTAATTTTCTGTTAGAAAAATAATTAAATAAAAGAAATTAAATAAAAAGAAAAATCAGAAGAAAAAAATAGAATGGGCCTGGTTTTGTAGCAAAGAGGGTGACAATGGCAAATCTGGGCCCAACAGTCCTTGGCCTGTTTGACTTTTCCAGATCCCATGTTGCTAGCTTGACTGGGCATATGGTGGACCTTCACGTGAGAAGCCTTAGATCTGGCACTTTGATGATCTGGTGGCTGAAAGTTGATGATGTATGGTGGATTTGGGAGGCGCCTGTACACCTAATCATACAAAGCAAAATAATATGGAATAATATGGGGACTTGGGGATCGAACCCAGGTCCTTGAACCTTCATCCATTGCGTGCTTGCAAGCTGAGCTGGCTTGGTTTGTTGTATATGAAATAACCAATAATTATTATATGGTAAAATAATAAATCAAATTCTGAAGCGCGCGAATTTTGAATTTCCCAGTCACCTCCTGCCACGCCATTATCTTCCTCGTTGTTTCTGTTTTTTTAGGTCAAACGCCTTTACCTACGGACAAGGGGTGTAGGTATAACCCTGGGCTTCTCCAAAATCTTATCCCTGCATGATAAATCACAACCAGTGGTACCAATTAACTCGTTGCAACCTCATGGGCATCATGGTACCACTATTGATGGCAAATTGTTCATGTGTGCAAAATCCCTAAAAACAAAGCTCGAACCCTAATCATGGCATCTTAGTATGCAGTCCATAGAAATACAATTAAATACAACCATTAGCTTGAAAATGACCCAAGGATTAAGAATATGCAAATAAATCATGCTAAAAGTTCCAGAATTGTGATATTCGATTTCAAGAAAGGATGGAAATCGTGGGACACTTACAGTGCGTTTCTGGGTGTTAGAAAGCTCTTTAGTGGTTGAATCTTGATCCTTGGATGTCCAGCAAATGATTTGTGTGACTGGAATGGCTTGAGGAAGCCTGGAACTGGGAAATCAGTTTGCAATTTTTCTTGATTTTTTTGAAAGTTGCTTTCACCTTTGCACGCCTCCAATCTCCTCGTTTCTGATCTAAATATGTTCTTTATGTACCCTAGAAGGAATTAGGTTACAAATTTGCTTCAAATCTTTTTCAATTAAGATCATTGATTCATGATTTGATTCTTTGTGTAAATATTTCCAAATTGAGCCAAATACAATATTTTTGTGTCCAAATGATCCTTGCACGATTTGATTCCATCTCCAGTTGTGTAATAGACCTAAACATGCACAAAATCTTAAGCTTTGATTAGTTTTTGATATTTTCATGATTTTATTTTGATTTTATTTGATTTAATTAAAATAAAATCAAAATAAATGACAAAAATAAAAGAATGACAAATGGGAGGAATCATGGGTCGTGGTTCATGTTACAAATTCAGTGCAAGCATAAAAAGTTGGGCCCATTTGACAAAAAATGCAATTTTGACCACATTTGACTTTTGGCAATTTTGTAAAAAAGGTCAACTTTGCCAATGCATAACTCTCTCAATTTTGACCCTAGAGAGGTGTTCTTGGACTTTTTAGAAATCTTACGATGTCCTCTAAGCAATCCTTTTAGTCTCATCTCAATTGAGTCTTCCATGTTCATGTATGAAGCTTTGATACAAAAGGTGTTTTTGTTGACTTTTCAAAATGACCTATAATATCCAAATTTATATCTTCTTGTGAGTGCATATTTTGAACTTGGGAGCTGAAGATGAATTGTAGGGAATTAAATCCTCTTCAAAATGAGATTTGGATGGGTCATTTTTTATAAAGTATGAGAAAGTTATGCTTGGTCAAAGTTGAGTTGACTTTTCCAACAAAACCCTAATTTAGCAACTTTTGGGTTTTGATGAATTGTGAGCAATCCTTGAGGAATCATGATCAACCCTTGATCAAATGATGAATAATAATTCAAAATGAGAATGTTGACCAAAAATCTTGGATTTTGACTGTATATGGGCCACAGATGACTTTTGCCCTAGCATAGTGGATTTTTAGGCCTTTGAGCAATTGACTGAGCAAACTTCCTATGCAAGGCTTGAAACTTGACATGGATGATCTTGAGAACATATCAGGACAATGGTGAGAATTTGGGATCCTTTGGACTCAAGTACCTTGATGCAAACTGAAACCCTAATTTGCAGTAGACTGCCTTAGGAGAGAGTTTGTCTGGTCAACCCTTAGTCTTCCTTGAGAAATTTGAGGACCTCACTTGAAATGTTTTGAGAAATATAGGAGGGAAAATTTAGGGGTACAACAGCTGCCCCTGTTCAATCTTCTTAAACCTGAGGATGTAGATTGGCTTGTCTGCCTTTCGTGATCCAAAGGTGGAAGATGATTGAACACTAGAGTACCCAGAAATTTGCACTTGCATGAAGTCCGGTCTTGTGATATCGAGAATGGGCTTATAGATGCCATTTGGAGGTTGATGTCGGAAGATGGGCTTAAAGATGCCATCAGAAGAAGTGTCAATCGCATAAGAGATTCCTTTGCGAGAGCCCGTACACCTGTTGTTGAGGAGAACTATGTTGGGGAATGTTGGTCTTTGTCTTGAGAAAGATAGAGTTTTAGGAGCTTCAGTTGTCTGTTACTCTATTGGGGAATCATCTCTTAGTCGAGGATGTGAAAATGGACTGCTATCTAGTCGTGCTCCAGACTTCACAGTGATTTGCTGAGGAAAATAAGATCGACTGTTATCTGGTCGTGCTCCAGGCTTCACAGTGACTTGTTGGGGAGATGAGATTAAACTTGTTATTTGGTCATAATCCAGGCTTCGCAATTTCTCAATTCTTATCTGGTCGTGCTCTAGGCTTCAGAATGAATCAAGTGGTCATTCAGTCACATCCGGGCTTCAACTTGAATTTAAGGCTTACTAATATCCGGTCGATCTCCAGGCTTCATAGTAATTGGCTGGGTAAACTGCTATTCGATCGAATTTCGAGCTTCGCAGTACCATATAGTGTTATCTGGTCGTGTCCAAGCTTTAGTGTATTTTGCCGCTATCTGGTCGTGATCCAGGCTTCACGGTGTCTTATACCATTATCTGGTCGATTCCAGGCTTCATGGTATCTTGTATTGCTATCTGGTCGATTTCCAGGCTTCACAATAACTTGCTGAGGGGTTAAGCTGTTTTTTGGTCGATCTCAAGGCTTCATAGCTTGTATTTATGATATACCACTATCTGGTCGACTCCAGGCTTCATGGTATTCTGAAGATATCAAGATATTATCCGGTCAAATCCGGGCTTCATAGCTTGAATTTAAGATATATCACTATCTGGTCGATTCCAGGCTTCATAGTATTTTGGAGAAATCAAGATATTATTCGGTCGAGTCTGGGCTTCATAGCTTGAATTTATGATATACCGTTATCTGGTCGATTCCAGGCTTCGTAGTATTTGGAGAGATCAAGATATTATCCGGTCAAATTCGGGCTTCATAGCTTGAATTAAATATATACCACTATCTGGTCGATTCCAGGCTTCGTAGTATTTGGAGAGATCAAGATATTATCCGGTCGAATCTGGGCTTCATATCTTGAAGTGGAATAGAAATCTTAGGATCGATTTGACGAAACCAGAGAATTCTTAACAGAACTTGATTGTATCTTTCCCTGAAAGGTAAAGAGTTAGTCGTATGTAATGTCATGATGTATGACATGTATTGAGTAATGATGTTCTCAAGATAAATGAGATTGTGTTGTATGATGCGTATGTGCATGCTATGATGTATGGATATACAATGTTCTTGTGATATTCTCTAGCCGGGGAGAATAGATCTGGGACTGCTGTTGGACAGTAAAAAGAGTTGAGTTCTTCGTTCTCACTGGGGATAATGACCGAAGATGATGGGCTGGAGACGTGTGTCTTTTCTGCTTGAGAACATTCTGCCGGGAGAGACTCTGTTTGAGAATAATCCTGTGGGAGAATGACTCTGTGGGGAAGAGATACTCTGCTGGACGATCTGCTGATTTGGAGAAATAACTCCGCTGGGGATGAATTATCGTTGCTGGTGATAATGAACTCTGTCGGGGATTGAATTTCTGCCTGTGGAAGAAATAAACTCCACTGATGATGAACTTTTATTGTTAGTGATAGATAAACTCTGCTTGGGGAGAATTAACACCACTGTCTTTGGAATATTTCCAACTCTACGGGGAGTGTATGTACCTTCAGTTATATTCTCAAGCTGGCTCTATCCCTATACCTGGTGGGTAGAGCAACTGTAAGGTCTAGACACTTCTTGTTTGCCCCTGTTCCTGGAATTACGAGTAATTATCGTATGTAAATATTTATGAGCAGCAATTATTCTCAAATGCATATATAAAAAATGAATCATTGGACGTTCTTGCAAAACAAAACAGAAAAAGAAAAAATAAGTTGGAATTTCTTGTGAAACTGAATTGTATTGATTTTGAAGTTGGCATGTAATAGGCATTTTGTACAAGAGGCTGACGTCCTAGTAAGAGAACGCCGCCGAAAGACAGAAATTATACAATTTGTGAAAAAAGAAAGAAAAACAGCTATGTGAATAATCCCACTGGGTTTCAACTCTGCTATTGCCTTTATGTCTTCAAGCGTCTCATCACTTTACTACTTGGTCGAAGGTAGATCAGATTGATTGGCGCTGTCTGAGCTTGATAGTCGATACCAAAATCTGGTCGTAAGATGATCCAATGAGACATAGTGTTACGCTTCGATCCCTAATTTTTGCCTGGACTGCCCTTTCGGATTTTCAGTCCACCGATATACCTTTTTTTTCCCAAGCCGCCCTTTCAGGTTTTTGACTTGCCGGGTGTACAGTTTTTATTTTATTTTCATCCCTTACTTTTTCACGAACCCTTTTGGTTCGTCGGGAAGCCCTTATTTTTTCCTAGGCCAGTCAACCTAGCGGGTCTTTGATTATGCGTAGTATTTTTTCACTATGTCTGTGTTGACGGGGTGAGGAAGGTCGTCACCATCCATGGTGGTTATAATCATAGCTCCTCCTGAGAAGATGTTCTTAACCACAAATGGCCCTTCGTATGTATGGGCCTATTTGCCCCTGGGATCACCTTGTGGCAGTATGATGCGCTTGATCACCAGATCCCCGACCTGATATTCTTGTCGTCTGACTTTCTTGTTAAAAGCCTTGATCATTCGCTTTTGATACGTCTGACCATGACAAATAGCAGTAAGTCTCTTTTCATCGATTAAGTTCAGCTGGTCAAGTCGGGTCTGGATCCAATCTTCTTCGCTCAAACCTGTATCCTTCATAATCCGGAGAGAAGGTATCTGGACCTCAATGGGTAAGACCACTTCCATGCCGTATACCAAAGAGTAGGGTGTTTCCCCTATTGATGTCCGTGCTGCGATGCGATACCCATGAAGAGAAAACGGTAACATCTCGTGCCAATCTTTGTATGTCATCGTCATCTTCTACACAATCTTATTGATATTTTTATTAGCTGCTTCAACAGCACCATTCATCTTCGGCCGGTAGGGAGAAGAGTTGTGATATTGTATCCTGAACTATTTGCAGAGCTCGATGATCATTGTATTATTGAGATTTGTACCATTGTCCATGATGATCTTCTCTGGTACACCGTATCGACAGATCAGATTGTGTCGGATGAACTGTGCCATGACGTTCTTGGTCACTGTAGTAAAGGAAGCTGCCTCGACCCACTTTGTGAAATAATCAATAGCTACCAGAATGAAATGATGCCCGTTAGATGCGGTAGGTCTGATCATGTCGATGCCCCACATTGCAAAAGGCCAAGGAGCTGTCAAAAAATTCAGAGGAACCGGATGTACATGCACCTTATCAGCATAGACTTGGCACTTATGACAGGTTCGAGAATGCTGATAACAGTCGGCTTCCATAGTGGACCAATAATATCCTGCCCGTAGGATCTTCTTTGCCATGGTATGTCCACTGGAATGAGTTCCGAAGGTACCTTCATGTAACTCTGCCATGATCCTTTCTGCCTCGCTCTTGTCCATACATCGCAGTAAGGTTGAATCATGGTTGTGCTTGTAAAGAATATCATGAAGTGGTGAAAAACACAAGAAGGGGGGGTTGAATTGTAAAACTGAAATCTAAAGCAATGAACACGATATTTTTATCCTGGTTCGTTTGATCTCAAACTACTCCAGTCCACCCGTCAAGGTGATTTCGCCTCTCTCCAACGAGGTCTTAATTCACTATATTCAACTGAATATTACAGACTGCTTTAACAACTGCTAAAGCCTTCTTGATTCAAACCACAACCCGGTTTGTCAAGGTAACACTTTCTTACAAAGAGATAAAACAATGTGTGTGGATGTTTTCTACAAAACTTTATCACAACTGTGATGTATACACAAATTGAAGCTTAGAAACTAGATTGCTAAACAGTAATGGAATATCAGAGTGTATGGTTTAGCAAAACTGGTAGAACGAAGATTATGGTTCAGCTTTTGTGCGTGTAGAGATTTTGAGAGCATTAACCATTTCAATCTTCAAAGCCTTGTTTATATAGCACTGAGATGATGAACGTTGGATGCAATATTCTTGATTCAATGCTAATAACAAACTTTCCTTATTGAGCAGATCTTGTCTGGAATGAAGCCGTTGGAATTATTTTGCTTTCAATGCACAGTACCGTTGCTTACTTAATGCAAGTTCTGGCTTGGCTCATTCTGATTCTGCTTCGCTGCTGATGAACTATTGTGTTTCTGTATCAGAGTATTAAGCGCAGTCTTGTTCATCAGGCTTCAGCATGTACGTGAGTTGATCATCTGATTTTGACGTTCTGATGTAGCAACTTCTGATGCTGGTGTCTGAAATCAAGTTCTGATGCTGAATAGATGTGATCTTGCTTATTTCAATCAGCGTATCTGCAAGTCAGAACATAATAATTTTAGGCAGCAGATAGTTCAAACATGAAACTTATAAATACTATATCTTTTCACTTTGTTATCATCAAAACTTAAATATAGGGTAGTAGATTCAAACATTGTTCTAACAATCTCCCCCTTTTTGATGATGACAAAAACTAGATATTGTAAATGAAAATAACGTGAAAAGGTATCTGGAATATGTATCAGAATAAGAAGTAAAAGAATAAGGAGTAAGGAAATACTCCCCCTGAGTTTATTACTTCCCTTTGATTATACATGTTCTTCAGGATCAGATCTTTTTGCCTTTCTTTGAACATCAGAGTATCAGAGTCTTTGACTTATCAGAAGCTTTATGTCAGAGCAGAGCTTCAGAGCTTTTCTCGTCAGAGCTTTGCTTTGGATCAGAACTTCATATTGATCAGAGCAACTTCATATTGATCAGAGCTTCTAGTCTTCAGAGTGTCCAGGAGCTTCCTTGTGCCTGTAGACTTTAAACAAAACAGAAAAACATTTCAAGTAATAGAGTTAGAATGTTTGAGAATTTCTGTCTAGTTAGCCCGTTATTGATTTAAATATCATTCTTGTTCTCCCCCTTTTTGTCAGCAATCAAAAAGTGTTGGTGATGTGCTAAAATGATTAAGATCAGAAAAACTAATCATATTAAGATAGTTCAGAGTCAAAACGAGAAAATATTACAAAACATAATCAAACAGTACATCAGAAAATCAAGGAAAACATAAAAAAGGTCATGTATGAAAAAGATTAAGGTTGAGGAGGCAAGCGTGTGAACAGGCTCTCCAGCATGGCTTGAATCTTTTCAGAAGTTTCATTTTGCTTATGCACCATGCTGACAACAGTGTCAATCTTGCTGTCCTGCACATCCATTCTCTCTTTCATCTTCTGATCGTTTTCATCCATCCGCTGCTGTAGACGCATGTCATTCAGCCTTAGTTCTTCCAGAGTCTGCCTGTCTAAGGCAGCTTGAGAAGCATCAGAAGGAGGAGGCTTCTCAGAACTTTCAGCAACATCATCTGCTTGACTTTCAGCCTGAATGGTCTTGTCTTCTTCTGATGGTTGCACCTTTGCAGCTTGCTGTTTCTCAGACCAAGGTTCACTGTCCAGAGGGAGCACGTCCTCTTTCAGAAGCATACTTCCAGCTTCATTCAGAAGTTTGCTGAAATTTTGTTGTGCCTGCTCATAGTTGATATCCTGCAACTTGAGGGCTTCAGCACGTACCCAACGTCTGAACTGTGACCAGAGCTGATCAGAAGCAGCTGGGTCAATCATCCCAGGACAGACTTGCTTCAAAGAAGCAATCCATTGCAGCACACCTGTTTCAAAATTCAAAATACCAGAGCCAACATCTGGTTGCTTTGGTTTTGGGATGGCAATTTTGTGTTTTAGATCAGCAAGACGGTCAAGACTGGTTAAGTCAATGAAAGTCCTGCTGGGGTTTTCAAAGGTTTTCTGAGAGGCTGTTTGTTTTGGAGAAGGGGTATCAGAGTCAGATATTTCGATTGGAGTGGTGGTGTTTTGGGAGTCTTTGGTGGTGTCGATTCTGATGAAGATGGTAACTGGGGCATGATAACAGTGGTTCCACATGGCAACTGAATTGCCAGCGGTGATGGTTGAGGTGAGTGAGGGTCAGATTGAAGTGGTGAAGGTGGATTAATTTCTGGTTGGGGAGAGGGAGGTGGAATCTCTGATTGCTCAGGGATCAGAGGTTCTTCTGAGAGTGGTTATTGTTGTTCTGGTTCTGGTTGTTGAGGAGGAACATTTTGTGGTTCAGAGTTTGGTTGAGCAGAGGCATGTTGACGCTCAATATCAGCCAGCACTTGGTCAAGTGCTGTTGTTGTTGAAATTGTTGGTTGTTTGGGTTGTTTGGTTCTAGGTCTTCTGAGTTTTAATGCCTTAGAAGGGTCTTCTTCTTGTATGGTTTCATCAATGGTAGGGATGGGAATTGATATTCTATGAGAGGTTTGAGGAGGGATAGATGCTGGAATAGTAAAAGAATTTGAAATAGGGGCAGCAGATGAAATACCTCTTTTCTTTGGAGTCTGCTGAGATGATCCCTCTGATGGCGCTTTCCTCTTCTTTGTCTTCTTCAGAGTCACTTCTGGTTGGGGTTGACGCAGATCTCTGATATTCAGCTTTGGATCTGTATCATCTGCCTTGTACGCATCTGGGTACCTGAGAAACATCTCTGGTTTGGATTCCATTTCAGAAAATATCGGAAAATCACTCAGAGGCACTCTTCTGCTGGAGATATCAGCAGTGGAAGTAGCTCTGGGTTCCTTCTGAATATTTTCTATCAGCTTCATCTTTTTCAGATTCTTTGCGTTCAGAGGTTTCCCAATTGTTGGTTCAATAGTGCTCAGCTCTTGAGCTTCTATCAGATGCTCAATCAGCCTATTCTCTGTCAGAATATCTGATATCAGCCTTCCAAACGGTATCCAGTCCCTCTTGGTTCTTTCTTCTTCCCTTGTTTCTTTCACACTGGTTTTGAGATGGTTGAACAGGAAGTGAGCCAGATTGATCTTTATCTTCTGATCAATAAAGTAGATCAGAAACTGCTGATCCACATTTATATAATCAGGAGAACTTGTTGGTTTCCTGTGGTTGAAGCACCCCAGAACAATCTTAGCCCATACTCTGCAATGATCCTTCAGATCCTTAATCTTGCTGCTGGGCATCCCAAGAGTGAAAATCCTGTTAGCTACCACACCTGTATCAGCACATCTTTCAGCCATGTCCACACAACGGACGCCACCACCACTTTGACCGATTAGCCTTGCAATGAGATCTTCAGAAATCACAATCTTCTTCCCCATAACAGAGGAAATGACTAGATGTTTTGAAACTTTGGCGTGAATCCAAAATTCCTTGACCAGCGCTGGGAATGTTGGTCCAACCAACCTATCGAAATACCTTTCCCACTTTTGAGCCCTAACTTCTTCAGTTAGGTCAAAACCATTCTCCTTCAAGCTTTCAAAATCAATGATTAACTCAGAGAGCACTTCAAGGTTCTTCACCGGAGTGAGGAGAGTTCTGAGTGGCACTTGATATTGCTCAGAAGATGCTTTCTTCTGATTACCTGCAGAAACGCTACTGGAGGTTGCCATGTTCACACTAAAAGGGTTTTGAGAATGAACTGAGGAAAAAAGGTTTGCAAGGGATGAACTCAGAAATATGCAGAAAATGCTTGAGTGATAGTGAGAAAGCGTAAAGAATAAGAATGAGAGATTAATGTGCTTAAATAGAGTTTTCCAAAACTATTTTTGAAAAGATAAACGTTTTTAAGAGAGAGAAAAATCATGATTGCCATTTAAAAGCATGATTACTTTTCATTAAATGCTTGCTGATTTTGGGGGATTTGAGAAAGATACTTAAAAACGGTTACCAGACATGTGTCTCAATGCACCCAATCAGCGCTTTGCCTTCTCAGAAGCGTGCACGCGTTCTGCTTCAGAGATATGCTGATGATTGGATGACACTTGTTTGATGTAGTGATCAGTACGTCTATTTTTGAGCTTAGACTCTCAGATCTTTAGACTTGCATCTGATACAATCTGCATGTTCTATCTTTCTGAAAGGAGATTGATCAGAAGTTCACAGTAAAATAATTACATTCTGAAAGTAAATATATGGAATTAAAACATTTTCACTCTGGACACACTTTCATGCTGAGATGTTTCAGAATGAAATTAAACCTATCTTCTGAAAGGGGTTTAGTAAAGATATCAGCCCATTGATGGTCTGTATCTATAAATTTTAAGTTCAAAATACCTTTCTGAATATAGTCCCTAATGAAGTGATGTTTTATTTCTATATGCTTAGCTCTAGAATGTAAAATAGGATTCTTACTTAAGCAAATAGCAGAAGTATTATCACAAAGTATAGGAATGTTACTCTCAAAAATCTGGAAGTCTTCAAGCTGACTTTTCATCCAGAGCATTTGTGTGCTACATCCTGCTGCTGTTATGTACTTAGCTTCTGCTGTTGACAGAGCAATTGTTGATTGCCTTTTGCTGGACCAAGAGATCAGATTTTCTCCCAGAAACTGGCAGCTTCCAGAAGTACTTTTACGTTCCACTCTGTCTCCAGCAAAGTCAGCATCACAGTAGCCTACTAAGCTGTAATCACTAGATTTTCTATAAAACAAACCCAGATTAGTAGTACCTTTCAGATACTTGAAAATTCGCTTAACAGTTGTTAAGTGAGATTCTCTAGGATCTGATTGGAATCTAGCACAGATACAAACACTGAATAATATGTCATGTCTTGAAGCAGTCAGATAGAGGAGAGAACCAATCATACCTCTGTAGACTTTCTGTTCTACACTTTTGCTTACCTCTTCTCTTTCCAGAATGCACGTGGGATGCATTGGAATCTTTGATGGCTTACATTCTGAGAGGTCAAATTTCTTCAGAAGATCTCTGATGTATTTGCTCTGATGAATGTAAGTTCCTTTTGGAGTTTGATTGATCTGAATTCCCAGAAAGAATTTCAGTTCCCCCATGAGGCTCATCTCAAATTCTGCCTGCATACACTTAGCAAATTTTCTTCCAAGAGAAGGATTAGTAGAACCAAAAATGATATCATCAACATAGATTTGACAGACTAAGATGTCACTCTTAACTGATTTACAGAATAGAGTAGTGTCCACTTTCCCTCTGGTGAATTCATTTTCAAGCAGAAAGTTACTTAGCCTTTCATACCAAGCTCTGGGAGCTTGTTTCAGACCATACAGTGACTTCTTTAGTTTGAAAACATGTTCTGGATGTTTTTTATTTTCAAAACCTGGGGGTTGGTGAACATAAACTTCTTCTTCTATATAACCATTTAAGAATGCACTTTTGACATCCATCTGATACAGAGTGATGCCTCTATTAACAGCAAATGAAATTAAAAGTCTGATAGATTCTAACCTGGCGACTGGGGCAAAGGTTTATGTATAGTCTATCCCCTCTTGCTGACTATAACCTTGTGCAACCAGTCGTGCCTTGTTTCTGATGACTTCACCTTGTTCATTTAGCTTGTTTCTGAACACCCATCTTGTTCCAATGACGTTGAATCCTTTTGGTCTGGGAACGAGATCCCATACGTCGTTTCTGGTGAATTGATTCAGCTCTTCTTGCATTGCCAGAATCCAGTCATTATCCAGAAGTGCTTCATCAATAGAAGAAGGTTCAATCAGAGACACTAGTCCCATAAGAGTTTCTTCAGAGTTTCTGAAGCTTGCTCTTGTTCTGATTGGATCTTCCTTTCTTCCTAGGATAGTCTCTTCTGGGTGATCCAGGCTGCTTCTGGGTAATCTCTTCTGAGGTTGATCAGCAGCTGTTGTAGGATTTCTAGCAGTGCTCCTTTCAGACGTTGAAGGAATGTCTGTGTTGAGAGCTTCTGATAACTTGTCTTCAGAACCTGCAAATTCAATTTCTATACCTGCAAAAATTTCATTCTGCTTTGACTTTTCAGAGTCAAGCTTATCATCAAAACGAACACTGATTGATTCTTCAACAATCTGTGTTTCTGTATTGTATACTTTGTACCCTCTTGAGCGTTCAGAGTATCCTAACATAATACACTTATGTGCCTTAGAGTCAAACTTGTTCAAATAATTCTTTGTATTTAATATAAAGCAAGTACATCCAAATGGATGAAAATATGAAATGTTGGGCTTTCTGTTCTTCCACAATTCATATGGAGTCTTTTCTAGAATAGGTCTTATTGAGATTCTATTCTGAATGTAGCACGTTGTGTTTATTGCCTCTGCCCAGAAAGTCTTAGCAATGTTTGTCTCATTGATCATGGTTCTGGCCATTTCTTGCAATGTTCTGTTCTTTCGTTCTACAACTCCATTTTGTTGGGGAGTTCTAGGACAAGAGAAATCATGCAGAATGCCTCTGTCATTAAAGAATGACTCAAAATCTTTATTTTCAAATTCTCCACCATGATCACTTCTGACTTTAACGATTCTAAGATCCTTTTCATTCTGAACTTGGTTACAGAAAGTAACAAACACAGAGTGTGACTCGTCCTTGTGTCTTAAGAACTTTACCCATGTCCATCTGCTATAGTCATCTACGATTACTAACCCATACTTCTTACCACTGACTGAAGCAGTTTTAACTGGTCCAAATAAGTCAATGTGCAGAAGTTCTAATGGCTTAGAGGTAGAAACAACATTTTTGGATTTAAAAGAAGGTTTTGCAAATTTGCCTTTCTGACATGCTTCACATAGAGCATCTGAATTGAACTTCAAATTAGGAAGTCCTCTGACCAGATTGAGTTTGTTAATCTGAGATATTCTTCTCATACTAACATGCCCCAATCTTCTGTGCCAGATCCACTGCTCGTTGTTAACAGACAGAAGACATTTTACATTCTGACTCTTTAGTTCAGAAAGTTTGATTTTGTAAATGTTGTTTTTCCTCTTTCCATTAAACAGGATAGTCCCATCTTTCTGACTAACAGCTTTACATGATTTTTGATTAAAGATTATATCATAACCGTTATCACTTAATTGACTTATGGATAACAGATTATGCATCAATCCATCTACTAGCAGGACATTATTAATAGAGGGATGATTTCCATTACCTACAGTTCCAGAGCCAATTATCTTTCCCCTCTGATTGCCTCCAAAGCCAACGTGGCCTCCAGGCTTAAGTTCCAGGCTTTGGAACATATGCCTTCTTCCCGTCATGTGTCGTGAGCAGCCAGAGTCCAGGTACCATGACTGGTGTTTCTGACTTGCTGCTAAAGATATCTGCAACATGTATTATTTTGTCCTTAGGTACCCAGATTTTCTTGGGTCCTGATTTGTTAGTTTTACCAAAACTCTGGTTGAATTTTGGTTTCACAGAGTGCTTACTGCTAGTATATTTGATATCATGTGTGTGACCATACACAAAGTGTGAATTTAGAGGAGTGTGTTTAATGGTTAAGTCCATGACATTCTTTGGTGTAGGAACCTTACCTTGGTATCCTATTCCTTTCCTGCCGTTTCTGCTAACTCCATAGATCATTGAAGCCATTCTGCTTCTATCTATGCTTTTAGCTAGGAACTTCTGGAAACTGTGATCATACTCCTTGATGATCTCATCAGCGTTGCTGGGAGTTTCAGAAATTGGTTCCTTCTGAGAGTTTTGTAAAGTGTTTTCTAATTTTGAAATCTTATTTCTCAGCTCAGAATTTTCCAATTTGAGACTCTCAGACTTATTAGAGTCAGATTCAAGATTCCTTTTCAGGTCTCTGAATTTAGCTCTAATTTGCTGATAACGTTCCAGAATCTCATTAAGGCTTTCAGCAAGTTCAGCCTTTGTAAAGTTAACAGCGAAGTTAGGAAATACCTCTTCTGTGTCTGATTCTGAGTCTGATTCAGAAGCTTCACTATCTTCTGAAATGTTTGCCATGAGAGCTATGTTTGCCCTTTCATCATCTGATTCTGAGTCAGCTTCAGACGAGTCAGAGTCATCCCATGTAGCCATGAGACTTTTCTTCTTCTCTCTTCCAAACTTCTTTTTGGGCTTTTCCCTCTGAAGCTTTGGGCAGTCACTCTTGTAGTGTCCTTGCTCATTGCACTCATAGCAGATGATGTCTTTGGTGTTTGGCTTCTTGCTACTGGAGGAGCCTTCAGATCTTCTGTATCCAGAGGAAGAATCTGTCCTTCTGTATCTGGAAGAAGACTCGTTCTGATCAGATCTTCTGGGATTCCTGAACTTCCTTTGTCTTTGCTTCCATAGTTGATTTACTCTTCTGGAGAGAAGGGAAAGTTCGTCTTCTTCTGATGAGGATCCATCAGATGTTTCTTCAACTGCCTGCAAAACTTTAGACTCAAATTTTTTGTTAGATTTTAATGCTAGAGGCTTACCTTGCTTCTGAGGCTCATCAGCTTCTAGCTCTATCTCATGACTTCTGAGGGAGCTGATAAGTTCCTCCAGAGTGATTTTGTTGAGATCTTTAGCTAGCTTCAGAGCAGTAACCATAGGCCTCCACTGCTTGGGTAGACTTCTGATTATTTTCTTGACATGGTCAGCAGTAGAGTATCCTTTGTCCAGAACTTTGAGACCAGCTACCAGAATCTGGAATCTAGAGAACATAGTTTCAATGGATTCAGATTCTTCCATTTTGAACGCCTCATACTTCTGAATGAGCGCCAGAGTTTTTGTTTCTTTGACCTGAACGTTGCCCTCATGCGTCATTCAGAGAGAATCAAAGATATTTTTGGCTGTGTCTCTGTTGGAGATCTTTTCATACTCAGTATAGGAGATGGCACTGAGGAGGATGGTTCTGGCCTTGTGGTGATTCTTGAAGTCACGCTTTTGTTGATCAGACATTGATTTTCTATCAATCTTCTGACCACTTGCATTCACAGGGTGCGTGTATCCATCTGTCACCATATCCCACATATCAGCATCATGTGCTAGAAAGAAGCTTTCAATTCTGTCTTTCCAGTAATCAAAGTTTTCTCCATCAAAGATTGGAGGTTTGCCACTGAATTTGTCTCTGTCCTCATTGTTGTCATTGCTGATGTGAGAATTGTTTCCTGCCATTGTGTTTTTCTGACGCTGGATCTTGTACTGACACGGTTAAGTGTTTTAGCTCAGAACCAGGCGCTCTGATGCCAATTGAAGTGGTGAAAAACACAAGAAGGGGGGGTTGAATTGTAAAACTGAAATCTAAAGCAATGAACACGATATTTTTATCCTGGTTCGTTTGATCTCAAACTACTCCAGTCCACCAGTCAAGGTGATTTCGCCTCTCTCCAACGAGGTCTTAATTCACTATATTCAACTGAATATTACAGACTGCTTTAACAACTGCTAAAGCCTTCTTGATTCAAACCACAACCCGGTTTGTCAAGGTAACACTTTCTTACAAAGAGATAAAACAATGTGTGTGGATGTTTTCTACAAAACTTTATCACAACTGTGATGTATACACAAATTGAAGCTTAGAAACTAGATTGCTAAACAGTAATGGAATATCAGAGTGTATGGTTTAGCAAAACTGGTAGAACGAAGATTATGGTTCAGCTTTTGTGCGTGTAGAGATTTTGAGAGCATTAACCATTTCAATCTTCAAAGCCTTGTTTATATAGCACTGAGATAATGAACGTTGGATGCAATATTCTTGATTCAATGCTAATAATAAACTTTCCTTATTGAGCAGATCTTGTCTGGAATGAAGCCGTTGGAATTAATTTGCTTTCAATGCACAGTACCGTTGCTTACTTAATGCAAGTTCTGGCTTGGCTCATTCTGATTCTGCTTCGCTGCTGATGAACTATTGTGTTTCTGTATCAGAGTATTAAGCGCAGTCTTGTTCATCAGGCTTCAGCATGTACGTGAGTTGATCATCTGATTTTGACGTTCTGATGTAGCAACTTTTGATGCTGGTGTCTGAAATCAAGTTCTGATGCTGAATAGATGTGATCTTGCTTATTTCAATCAGCGTATCTGCAAGTCAGAACATAATAATTTTAGGCAGCAGATAGTTCAAACATGAAACTTATAAATACTATATCTTTTCACTTTGTTATCATCTAAACTTAAATATAGGGTAGTAGATTCAAACATTGTTCTAACATATCATTACTGATGAAGAACTTCACAGCGAACCTTCTCAAGAACTTCTTGTCATTAACAGATGCACCCTCGGGGTATTCTTGAGTTTCAAGATACCTCTTTACCTCGTGGAACCAGGGTTTATCTGTTACCTCTTCAGTCTCAATGTCACAGCAATGTGCAGGTTCGTCCAACCTCTCGATGGTAATCTGGGGAGCTTCATTGCCCCACCTGACTTTGAACATAGAAGACATGGTGGCTAGCGCATCCGCTAATTGGTTCTCCTCTCTCGGGAAGTGTTCAAAGGTTATCTCCTCGAACTGTGGGAGTAACGTCAGTACATATTCTTTGTAAGGAATAAGATTTGGGTGTTTCGTATCCCACTTGCCTTTGATCTGATTGATCACTAGAGAAGAATCTCCGAATACACTCAAGAACTTAATCCTTAGGTCAATAGCAGCTCGAAGACCCATGATGCATGCTTCATACTCCTCCATATTGTTGGTGCAATTAAAGCATAGTCGGGCGGTGAGCGGAGTATGACAGCCTTCAGGAGATATGATCACAATGCCAATGCCAGTACCCAACGCGTTAGAGGCTCCATCAAAATACATAGACCATCGGGATCCTTCCTCAGGTCCTTCATCCGGTCCAGGTTCTTCACATTCAGTCACCAACATAATGTTCTCATCTGGGAACTCAAAATTCATGGATTGGTAGTCATCCACGGCCTGATGCGCCAAATGATCCGCCAATACACTCCCCTTGATTGCTTGTTGGGTTGTGTATTGGATGTCGTACTCGGTTAAGATCATATGCCATCTTGTTATTCTTCCGGACAAGGCAGGATTTTCGAAGATATACTTAATTGGGTCCATCTTTGATATCAATAAAGTGGTGTGAGTCAACATATACTGTCTCAGCCGGCGAGCAGCCTATGCCAAAGTGCAACAAGTTTTCTCGAGCACGGAGTATCGGGTCTCGCAGTCGGTAAACTTTTTTCTAAGGTAGTAAATAGCGTGCTCTTTTCGGCCAGACTCGTCATGCTGCCCCAGCACACACCCCATTGAATTATCCAGTACCATCAAGTATAAGATCAAAGGTCTCCCTTCAACTAGAGGCATCAGAATTGGTGGATCTTGGAGGTATTTTTTTATTCTTTCGAAAGCGGTCTAACATTCATCATTCCATTTTACCACTTGATCTTTCTTCAGCAGCTTGAAGATTGGCTCACAAGTAGCAGTTAGATGTGAAATGAATCGGGCGATGTAATTCAGACGTCCCAAAAAGCCTCTAACTTATTTTTCTATGCGGGGAGCCGGCATTTCCTGTATGGCTTTTACCTTGGTAGGATCCACCTGAATACCTTTATCACTAACGACGAAGCCCAACAGCTTACTAGACCTTACTCCGAAGGTGCACTTGTTAGGGTTCAACCTCAGCTTGTACGTCTTCAACCTGTCAAACAATTTTTGGAGGTGGTCAAGGTGCTCTTCCTCAGTCTGGGACCTCGTGATCATGTCATCAACATAAACCTCAATCTCATGGTGAATCAAGTCGTGGAACAAAGCGACCATGGCACGCTGATAAGTGGCCCCAGCATTCTTCAATCCAAACGGCATGACCTTATAGCAAAAGGCACCCCACTGTGTAACGAAGGTTGTCTTATCCATGTCCTCAGGAGCCATCTTCATCTGATTATAACCAGAAAAACCATCCATAAAGGAGAAAATCTTATGTTGCGCGGTGTTGTCGACTAGAACATCAATGTGTGGAAGTGGGAAATCATCCTTGGGGCTTGCCCTGTTCAGATCTCTATAGTCCACACACATCCGTACCTTACCATCCTTCTTGGGCACCGGAACAATGTTGGAAACCCACTGCGGGTAAGAAGTGACAGCTAAAAATTCGGCGTCAAACTGTTTCATGACCTCAGCTTTGATTTTCTCGGATATCTCAGGGCGCATACGACGAACCTTCTGCTTTACCGGAGGACAATCTTCTTTGGTTGGTAGACGGTGTACCACAATGTCAGTGTCCAACCCAAGCATATCTTCATCAGACCAAGCGAAGATCTCCACATAGTCGCGTAACATCTGTATCAACCGTTGTTTAATACTAGGCTCCAGATTTACACCTATCTTGACCTCTTTCCTGTCTTCCTCTGTTCCCAAATTCACTGATTCAACAGGCTCTTCATGAGCCTGTATGGCCCTCTCTTCCTGTAGTAACAGTCTAGCAAGTTCTCCAGGCACCTCAAAATCATCCTCACCTTCGTCCTCGTCTTGGTTGATCGGATTTTCGAAGTCATAACTGGTAGTAGCATAGTTGTTATCAATGGGATCCATAGTGGATATGGATCTGCATTATGATACGTGAGTGTGTGTAAGAGCATAGCTGTTTTTGATAAAGTGAGAGACAGAAAAGAAAAACAAGGAGTGCAAAATTTGTAATGCAAGAAACGTCCAATGTTTTATTGATGATATATGAAAATGACAGATAATAAGCTCTCACAAGAAAAGCCAAGGTGCCTCGGGCAAGGCACCGGTCCATAAAGTTTCAAACTGTTTATTACAACTCTTAAAACAAAAGTCAATTACTGTGAAATAAAGGAAACGGGTATGAAGTCTTTCGCCGTCCAGTTGTTTAATCCACCATTGGTTGTAGGGTAGATCCAGCTGTCAATGTTTGAATCTTCTTCATTGTCTTCAACCGCATTAACTCCCTGATTGCTGATGCACAGAGGAGGTCTTCCAATCTGTGCACGTCTAACAGCCCTTTGAGCCCCTGTAGTAAAGCCAAACCAAATTTGTCAGTTTTGTGTGTGAAATCAGGGAGATGAACCCAATTTGTACACCCACCTTCTTCAATTACATCCCTGGCATCCTTGAGAGAAGCCATCTTCATTGGAGGTTTATCGGTATCAACTTGAGTTGACGCCAAAGTCTGGGGGACCTCTTCAAATTTCTGACAAGGGATTTCGATGAATTCCCCGTCCATCTCCATGTAGCGAAAAGAATTAAGATGAATCGCCATATACTCCTCTTCACCTTGTACCATGACATTCTTCCCCTTTACCGGATATTTCAACATTTGATGGAGCGTAGAAGTCACTGCCCCAGCCTTATGAATCCAAGGGCGACCCAACAAGCAAGAGTATGATGGCCTAATATCCATCACGTAGGAGGTGGATGCAAAAGTTTGAGAGCCCATTTTAACAGGGATGTCCACCTCCCTGTGCACCATCCTTTTTGACTCGTCGAAAGCCATGACCACAATATTGCTCGGCTTTAGAATCAAACCTTCACAGTCCAGACGGTCTAATGCTTTATTTGGTAAAACATTCAATGAGGAACTAGTATCCACTAGTACATGGGCCATAGTAGTGCCCCTGCACTCGATCGAGACGTGCAGAGCATCATTGTGATTTCTTCCTTTAGTAGTCAGATCTGCGTTTGAGAAACCCAACCCATTGTTGGCAGTCAAGCTAGCTACATAATCCTTGAATTGATCAACTGAAGTCTCCTGGGGCACATGCGCAGTCTCGAGGAAAGAAATTAAAGACTTTGCATGGGCTTCAGAACACAATAATAAGGACAACATGGAGATTTTTTGACGGGGTCTACCCCAGTTGCTCGACTACGTTGTAGTCGCTCTTCTTGATAATTTTCAGAATCTCTTCTATCTCTTGTTTCGAGGTCTCTACAATGATCTTCTTAGGTGCCTCTGTCCGGGAAGGCTCACCTGTAATTTCTTTGCCCCGAGTCCCAGATGGCTCGGTGACAGGGGTGATAACTGGAGTAGAAACTGGGACAGTAGCTGATGTACTAGCAGATGGAATGACAACAGGTTTGTGAACAGTCGGAGGGGAAATCTCGGGAGAAAAGAGTCTTCCACTTCTGGGGACCTTGCTAGCTCCGACAACATTGCTGATATCAGCTTCCTCACTTTTCAAATCTTTCTTAACTCCATGGTAATACACATCTGCATCGTAGTTCCAAGGGACAGCCTTATCCGAAGTGTATGGGATAGGACCAGGGACAATAATTATTAACGGAGAAATTCTTGGAACGGATGTAACCCTAACAGGTTTTCTCGAGGAAACCTTGGAAGGATTGGAGGAAATGGTTATGATGATAACATCTTTAATTGGAACCAATGGAATCATAGTCTTTTCGAACAGGATCTCTTTGTTATCCATCAGGCGTTGAACACTTGATTTCAATAAGTGGGAACCAGCAGGTAGAATGGAACACATGTGGCAACCTTCACCACAGCCCAGAAATAAACCGGCCGACAATAGATTCTTCTTAATTGTCATCAAAATAGTAGAGATTCCTTCCACGGAAGTCACAAATAAATCATCTTCTATAGCATTTAATCCATGACCATGTTTGGGCAGGGGAGCAGTTATGACGTTGGGCTTCTCCGGAGCGTCAAACTCAATCTCTTTGGCTTCGATCAAGTCTTGCACCTTGTTTTTCAAGGCCCAACAGTTGTTTGTATCATGACCTGGACTTTCAGAGTGATAGGCGCAGTGGGCATTCGGGTTATATTGAGGAGATGTGGTGTTGGGGTTCTTCAGGGCTTCCCTCAGAGTTACTAGGTTGGTCTTCAATAATTATGGTAGAATTTGAGACAAGGTCATATTGAGCCAAGTATACTGCCTTTGTGGTCTCTCCATCTTTGTTGATTGTTGCATTGTGGAGCAACTGTGGGTCTTGATATCACTACCGCATTTACTGCTTGACGGTGTTCGGGTCTGCTTTGGCTCCTCGGGTCGTAGACTGCACTAGCTTCTTTCTTACCGGTGAAAGGCTTCTTTATTGCACTTGATGAAGTATCCTTCTGTATCTTACCACTTCGGATACCAGCTTCTACTCTCTCTCCAGTCAAAATCAACTCAGTAAACCCAGATGATGAACTGCCGATCAGATGATTGAAAAACGGACTAGATAACATCCCTAGAAACATGTTAACCAACTCCCTATCAGACAAGAGGGTTGGAATCTTCCAGCCAAATCTCTCCACATAGTCCTTAAAACCTTCACTTGCACCCACAAACATACTCTAAATCTGAGTACGAGTGGGAGCAAGGTCGGCGTTATACTGATACTGTTTGTAAAAATCAGCAGCAAGGTCCTCCCAGTTTCGGACATTAGCTCCTTCCAATTGATAAAACCATTCAAGTTGAGTCCCTGACAGACTATCTTGAAAGAAATGTATCCCACAAATTTCTATCAGCAGTGTGGGGTTGAATTTTCTGGACATACGAGCGGAGATGGAGTTTTGGACAGGATACTCCGTCGTATTTAGAAAAAATCGAAGCTTTGAACTTATGAGGGATCACCACTCCCGATACCAGTCCCAACTCTCCAAAATCCAAACCAGGGATTTTCTGAATCTCCATAGCACTCGGGCGGTCTTCTAGTTGTTTGTACCTATCCTCAGCAGGAGGATATTGCTCCTCGTCATAATCTGTATCATCATCAGAGATTGCAGGACTGGGGCTCTTTTCTTCTTCTTAGTTCTCCCCTTCCTTGGATGAAAAGGACAGATCAGCTTATTATTTCAACCTATCCCCAAACCTTTTACCCATACTCAGAAGAACGACATTCTTCTTCTTCTTCTTCTTCTCTTTCTCTTTCAGAATGAGAGCTTTCAAATCCTCTTGCCCTTTAGCCAAGCTCAAGAACATCTCTTGGAATTGGGCATTTTGTGCCTGAAGATCTTTGATAGCTTGATCAGAAGACATCTCTGCTGAAATAAACAGCGAAGAAGATGAGAAACCTGTAATGGTACCTGTAATGGTGTGCATGATAATGGGATGCGTATGTAATGATTTCAAAGACTTTGGGAGATTTAAATTTGCAAACCATAAAATAAACAAACTTTATTAGGTTAACTCGTAAAAAGTTTAACAATTCCTTTGAGGCGTTACAAAGAAATAAATGGAAAAAAAATCTAAACCAGAAAAAGCAAAAATCAAAAATCCCATGGATGCTTCCCCTTTGTGCTGACATAGTCATTGATCATTCTTTCATTCTCGAGTTGCCTGGTGAGCTTCAAGATCTTACTTTCTTGCTCATGGTACTTTTCCCGGTAGGTATCCCTCTCCTCTTTCAGCTGAATCCAGGATCTCTGCAATGCCCCAAGATCCGTGGGCATGTAAGGATAAAAGACTGTGTAAGGAATGCCCTCTTCATTGGTGGGCTCCATAATCACTAGCATACAACTTCATACGGCATCTCAAGCTTCTGGTCACGAGCTCGGACCCACTGGAGATAAGGTTGCATAGGGAGAGAAGTCCTTGGTCCTAGCTCTTGGGGATAAGATCTGTTCACCATGCCCCAAGCTCGTATAAACCTCCGGTGATGCTCATCAACATCTTCCTTATAGTCAAATGCAATATATGTAAGAAGTAGCTCATGAGGACCGTCTCTCCAAGCACGAATGAATTGTCGCAAAGCTAAACAAGGACTGTAGGTTATACCCCCTCTGATTCCAAGCAACGGGACATTAGGGTATCCCCCACAATGATCAATGATAGTAGTGCTTTCCATAGCCTTAGAACTCCAAATAATGTCTGTATGGGCAAGGGACATTATCCTGTAAGACCATCCCAAACCTTCTTCATTCTTTAACACAGACTTGGGGAGGTGCGAAATAAACCACCTCGATAGCAGCGGCATGCAACACATGATAGTCCCCCTTCTTCGCACCGTACGAGTGTAGAGGGCATGCAAGATATCACCTAGTAGAGTAGGCACAGGATTGCGAGAAAGGAATATCTTAACCGTATTCACATCTATAAAGGAATCGGGATTTAGGAAGAGAACCAAATTGTAGATAAGGAGAGCCAAGATATCCTCGAAAGCCTGAAAATCTAAATTATCCCAGAACGGCTGAGCCTGATCCATCAGAAATTTGGCTAAGAAACCTTCGACCCTACTTCGCGTCCCTCAATTGGATACTACATCAGCCCGTTTCAGATGTAGAGCTGAAGCAATGTCTTCTGGTCTAGGAGTCTCTTCCATTCCTGTGAAGGGCACCTACTCTAGGATGGATATACCCAATAAGTGCGAGAACTCTTCCAAAGTGGGAACCAACTGGTAGTCTGGTTAAGTGAAATAATGATGCACAGGATCGAAGAATTGGAAAAGCACACTCATCATCTGCTCATCAAACTTTGAGGTAACCAGGCTAAGAAGCTGACCATGCCTCTTAATAAACATAGAAGTCTCAGACACTCTTGAGGCTAACTCTTTAAGTTGAGCAGGTATTTGCACAAAGTTAACTTGGATGGTGTTTCTGCGCACGGAAGCCATAATCTGCAAAATGGGACAAAGATAAATCCCCTCGGTCTTTGAAATGGTTAGTATAATGAAGTATGCATGCTATGTTATGATGCATGATGTCATGATAAAAACAACAGGTATAGCAGATAACAGGCATGGAAAAGGCAAACAAGTCACACAAAAGCCCCTGAGTTTAAGGCTTGCATGGGGTCAAAGGTATTACCCTCTTGAAGTTCAGTTGGTTTCAACCTGTCCTATAAAAAGTAGCTGGGTTCTAGGGGATCTCAATATCACTGACCATCCTTCATCGGTCATGGTTTCAGCTCATGCAATCTTTTCTTGCGGCCGGAACTATCTCGAGAGTATGGTCTCAATTAGTGTAGCATCGAGTATCAACCAGTTCTCAGCTTTATACCGAGGCCGGATATCTCACTACTTCCTAATGGCCAAGTTGCTCTATTAAGGGTTCTAAGGTTAGTTGATGCTTAACGACACACATAGAAGCCCCGTATTCTCCTTGTTTCTCCACAAGGGATACCGGTACCAACTAATGTGCCACATCAAAGTAGCTACTGCTTCAACCGTATCGGTCTACGCCGTACAATTCCCTCACAGTTTATTGCTACTTACCTAAAAGGTGTCCCTCAGATCCGGGCTAGGATCTATAGTAACTCCCAATACAAAACCCTTAAAAGTAAAGAAACCAAAAGAAACAAGAGAAGCAATTTATGATGAACTAATCCTAAGGTATACCCCACTTATTATCCCCAGCAGAGTCGCCAGTTCTGTGATACGGTGGCAGAACTGGACTATTTTGGAAAATGCTGGTTTACGTTTTGCGTTTGTGTTTGCAAAATGTCGCGGTAAGCAAGAGTTACCACCGACTTTTATTTTATCCAACTGGAAAGGAAAAAATCATAGAAAAAAATCCTTTTTTCGAGATTTTGAGTACGGGGGTAGATTATAGAAAGGGAAGGTGTTAGCACCCTTTCTATCCATGGTTTTCCATGGGCTCTTAGGTACTTGCTCATCTTTTAAAATTGCATGTGTGTGTGTTTGTTTTGAAAAGTTTTGTTTTACTTCGTTTTAACCCTTGTATCAGTCCTCAAGAATGTTACGAAGTGTTTTTGAAAACATTGTTTCAAAAGTGTTTGGTGTGAAAAAAAGTTTGATTTTGAGCAAGTACCTACTAGCATCTACCTACTCGAAAAAATAATTGTTTCTATTCTCATGTCCTTTAGAAAATGCTATCCTACTATTGAGAAATAGGTAGCACCGTCATTGGAGTTGTAAGGGTTAATTCGAAAGGGACGTACGATCACTAAAGTAATGTTAGGACGTCTTAGTAATAACCCTAATGTCTTAAGATCATATTCGAGGCAACATTTCCGAGGTAACCTTTCCGAGGCAACATTTTCGAACGGGGCTTTTGATCTTTGTTAGACAGGAGGGGGACCACTAAAACACCCTATACTTAATGATCGTTTACCGAAGGCAACCGAAGTGAGAGTATACCCTAGGAGTGCGCATGTGTGAGTGATTTGATTTCAGTTATTATCTTTGCACATTAGGGTTTGCTAGCCATTTTAAATTAGCATACAGTCTTGTCATACAATCCTATTATCATACATCTAACAGTTAATATTTTACGAGAATTAAAATGCGAGAAATAAAAACTACGCTATTACAAGGCTTCGGGGTAGGGATTACATAGCCAAAAAAACACGTAAAATGATAAATAAAAGGAAACCCTAATTAAATTATTACATACTGTAAACAGTTACATTAATATTGCAAAAAATAATAAAATAATAAGCGCGCGCGATGAATCGAATGGAAAGAAAAAATTAGGGTTTTGACCCCGACTAATCCAAATTGAAAGAAACATTATTGTTTTTGTGGTTTTTTGTGTTATTTTGAGAAAAATAGAGTTTAATTGAATAAATAAAAAACCTAATTACTAATTAATTTAAACTAAGAAAAATAATTAAGTTAACCTATTTTTGTATTTTTTGTTTTATTGAGAAAAGAAATAAAAATTAAATCAAAAGCAACCCTAATTTTTCTAATTTGATTTTAATTATTTACAAAAAGTTAGAATTACCCTAAAGTTAAATTTAACTAATATTAAATTAAATAAAAATAAAACCTAATTCTAAATTTGTGAAAATTTGATTTTATGATTTTTTATGAAAAAAATAAATTAATTTTGTGTTAGAAAAATAATTAAATAAAAGAAATTAAATAAAAAGAAAAATCAGAAAAAATAGAATGGGCCTGGTTTTGTAGCAAAGGGGGTGCCAATGACAAATCTGGGCCCAACAGTCCTTGTCCTGTTTGACTTTTCCAGATCCCATGTTGCTAGCTTGACTGGGCATATGGTGGACCTTCACGTGAGAAGCCTTAGATCTGGCAATTTGATGATCTGGTGGCTGAAAGCTGATGACGTATGGTGGATTTGGGAGGCGCCTGTACACCTAATCATACAAAGCAAAATAATATGGGGACCTGGGGATCGAACCCAGGTCCTTGAACCTTCATCCATTGTGTGCTTGCCAGCTGAGCTGGCTTGGTTTGTTTTATATGAAATTAGGTTAGAAGGAATATGTTCCTTATGTACCCTAGAAGGAATTAGGTTAGAATTTTGCTTCAAATCTTTTTCAATTAAGATCTTTGATTCATGATTTGATTCTTTGTGCAAATCTTTCCATATTGAGCCAAATACAATATTTTTGTGTCCAAATGATCCTTGCGCGATTTGATTCCATCTCCAGCTGTGTAACAGACCTAAACATGCACAAAATCTCAAGTTTGATTAGTTTTTGATATTTTCATGATTTTATTTTTATTTTATTTGATTTAATTGAAATAAAATCAAAATAAATGACAAAAATAAAAGAATGACAAATGGGAGGAATCATGGGTCGTGGGTCATATTACAAACTCAGTGCAAGCATAAAAAGTTGGGCCCATTTGACAAAAAATGCAATTTTTGCCACATTTGACTTTTGGTAATTTTGCAAAAAAGGTCAACTTTGCTAATGCATAACTCTCTCAATTTTGACCCTAGAGAGGTGTTCCTTGACTTTTTAGAAAGCTTAAAATGTCCTCTAAGCAACGCTTTTAGTATCATATCAATTGATTCTTCCATGTTCATGTATGAAGATTTGACAAAAAAGGTGTTTTTGTTGACTTTTCAAAATGACCTATAATGTCCAAATTTATATCTTCTTGTGAGTGCATATTTTGAACTTGGGAGATGAAGATGAATTGTATGTAATTACATCCTCTTCAAAATGATCTTTGGATGGGTCATTTTTTATAAAGTATAAGAAATTTATGCTTGGTCAAAGTTGAGTTGACTTTTCCAATAAAACCCTAATTTAGCAACTTTTGGGTTTTGATGAATTATAAGCAATCCTTGAGGAATCATGACCAACCCTTGATCAAATGATGAATAATACTTAAAAATGATAATTTTGACCAAAAACCTTGGATTTTGAATGTATATGGGCCACAGTTGACTTTTGCCCTAGCACAGTCGATTTTCAGGCCTTTGAGCAATTGACTGAGCAATTGACTGAGCAAACTTCCTCTGCAAGGCTTGAAACTTGACATGGATGATCTTGAGAACATATCAGGATAATGGTGAGAATTTGGGATCCTTTGGACTCAAGTACCTTGATGCAAACTGAAACCCTAATTTGAGGTAGACTGCCTTAGGAGAGAGTTTGTCTAGTCAACCCTTGGTCTTCCTTGAGCAATTTGAGGACCTCACTTGAAATGTTTTGAGAAATATGGGAGGGAAAATTTTGGGGTAAAAAAATCCTGATTAGCATTTAACAAACACCCCAGAAGATGGGATGACACTCAAACCATCCACAAAGTCTCCGCAGGTACTTTCTCCAGCAGGTACAGAGGCAGGGGCATCTTACTAAAAATTCGCTGCCTTATCCTCAGCTTACAACCTAGTGATGTCAGGTGTTCTCGTATCCCCGTCAGAATAAGAATTTCCAACTACTGCTCTGAAATAAGGTTTTCCCCAGTAAAGTCGTCAAACTTCTCAGGGTTCACCAATAGGATTTCACAAAATCCTCAGGCAGTGCACAGAGCTTTCCTTCCCCAACAGAGTTTATTCCTCTAACAACGGAAGATCATCTCCCAACATTTCAGCTTCAACAAAATCTGAAGACCTATAATCAGGGATTTATTTTCCCTAATTCAATAGCACTGCAATAGAACAACTGATACATTCACATATTGCATTCATACATCATTATACAAACGTCATAACATTTGTAGTACAAATGCATACATTCCAATCTCATTTATTTTGAGAACACCATTAGATAATGCATTTCATAAATCATGACATTGCATATAGCTAATGCTTTACCTTTTTAAGAAAGATCAATCAACCGATATTTATCATCAACAATTTTCAACAGGTCCAAATTAGCTCCTGAAACAAAACATAATAATTATCTATGCGACCAAATACGGCTTTAAACGGGATCTTCATGGAGCGTCTTACACGGGTTCCTTCTCTTTTTGAAATACAATTTTACATGGGCTCTTCATGGAGAAATCTTACACGGGTTCCTTATCCCTCCTTCTGAAGTTTTACACGGACTTATCCCGAAGTAGCCCTACCCAGGCTCCTTCTGAAGTTTTACACGGACTTATCCCGAAGCAACCCTACCCAGGTTCCTTCTAAAGTTTTACACGAACTTATCCTGAAGCAGTCCTACCCAGGCTCCTTCTGAATTTTTACACAAACTTATCTCGAAGCAGCCCTACCCAGGCTCCTTCTAAAGTTTTACACGGACTTTTCCCGAAGCAGCCCTACCCAGGCCCGTTCTGAAGTTTTACACAGACTTATCCCGAAGTAGCCCTACCCAGGCTCCTTCTGAAGTTTTACACGGACTTATCCTGAAGCAGCCCCACCCAGGCTCCTTCTGATGTTTTACACAAACTCATCCTGAGGAAACCCTACCCAGGTTCCTTCTTACAATTTCCAGATGTAGTTTTACCCAGACTCATCCTGAGGCAACTCTACCCAGGTTCCTTCTCACAATTTCCAGATGCAGTTTTACACAAACTCATCCTGAGGCAACCCTACCCAGGTTCCTTCTCACAATTTCCAGATGCAATTTTACACAACCTCATCCTAAGGCAACCCTACCCAGGTTCCTTCTTACAATTTCCAAATGCAATTTTACCCGGACTCATCCTGAAGATGCCCTACCCATGCTCCCTCTCATATATCTCCTAAAACAGCCCCACCCAGGTTCCTTCTCATACACTTCCAGATGAAGTCTTACCCAGAATCATCCTAAAACAACCCTACACAGGTTTCTTCTGATACATTTCCAGATAGCAGTTAATTTCATTCTCCCTAGAAAATTACTGTGAAGCCTAGATTTCAACCATAAAACAGTAAACTTTCATCTCTCCAATCTAGAGATAAACCCTCGGTAGAGCCATGGACAACTGAAGTTCCTAAACTCTATTCCCCGTAGAGTTTTCCTCAAACAGGAAAACAACAGAAATCAACATCCCCCAATAGACTCCTCCTCAGACAACAGGAACAAGAATCCCCACAAAGAGACCTCTTATGAAGTCAGTAGCTACTCTGTATGGCATCTTTAAGCTCATCTCCGACGACTCTCAGTCATATTCTTTGGATAGAGTCTTTAAGCCCATCTCCGACAACTTTCAATCATCTTCTCCAAATGGCATCTGTAAGCCCATTCCCTACACAATCAACCAACACATCATCGAGTACAAATTTCTGGGCACTCTAGTGTTCAATCATATTCCACCTGCAGATCACGAAAGGAAAACAAGCCAATCTACATCTTCAGGTCTAAGAAGATTGAACAGTGACAGCTGTTGTACCCTAAAATTTACCCTCTCATGTTTTCCAAGGTCTTCGCTTACATGGTTGGTCACAAACACTTGCCTAAAGAAAGTAAAGTTTTTTGAAGATGTTTTAAGCACCTTTCGATTGGCATGGACAATGCCCTTCGATTGGAATTGTGGCCAAGCCTTTCAATTTACATTCCAAAAAATGCTTCGATTGGCATTGTGGCCAAGCCTTTTGATTGTCATGGATACAAGGCCTTTCGGTTGGCCTCATGACAAGCCTTTTGGTTGGCATGGTGTCAAGGACTTCGATTGGAATTCTGAAAGACCCTTTCGTTTGGCACCCTGGGCTAGGCCTTTCGGCTGACATGGTAAGGAATCCTTTGATTTAGCATCTCAAATAAGGCAGATTCGATAGGCATGTTAACCAAGTACCCTTTGATTGGCCTTTTGGCAAGGCCCTTCGATTGGTGTTTCAACAAATACCCTTCGAGTGGTATTTGGGCAAAGGATTTTCGAATGATAGGAGGAAGTTCGAAGAAGTCAAGTGTCCAGGTTCATCCAAGATTTCAAAAGGGGCATGAATATTTCAAAAAGGAAATCTTTTAATATGTATGATTCTTGTCTCATAGCTTTAAAAGCCTAGTTAAATGGTTGTCTCTTGCCGTTACTATGCACCATCACACTCCTATAAATACAAGGCCAAGGACACCGTGCCAGGGGATGAAAAAGAGGAGAGGTCACACGTACTGCATCACACACATACAGATTGCCCATCGAAGCTCCCCAAAATCTCAAAATCTTCACCATGTTCCAGGAGACGTTTTCAAGCACTAGGAAGATCCAACACACGCTCCCCCCATTTGGTAATTCGTTCGATCTCAAATTAGATAAATATGTAGTTTCTTTTTAATCCATATTAATCATTACATGCATGTTATTGTTGATGTTTGTGATTGTTTTAATGTGTTATATACAAGTTTAAGTGCAGGGAGGAGATCGTGTCATTGCTAGGGCACGATCTGTATCTTCTTTTGAATCTCAGGATTCTTGGTATTGCAGGACGAAATAACTTCAGATCCGAATTAGAGAGGGAATCGAAGGACCTGGGTTCGACACCCAGGTCTACATTTGTTTTGTTGCTAACACTTGCTGCAGGTATAGCCTGAAAAGACCTAGCGCGCGCATGATCGAAGGACCTGGGTTTCGATACCCAGGTCCTGCATTTTATTTCGCTAACATCTTTTTGCAGATGCAGTGCCTCCACAGATGATCCTTCAGGCCTTTCTAGCAACACCCTTCATAGAATTGAAAGGCAGCCTTCTTCCTCTGAATCGAAGCCCCCTATCTCCCTGCAATCGAAGTTTACCCATATCCTTCCCAAACCCAATCGAAGGAGGCAGGAAAAGGTGCAAATCGAAGTTTTCCCCGTCAATTATCAAGCCCGATCAAAGGCTACTCACACCCATTCCCTAGCTCAATCGAAAGAAGGCCAAAGAAGGATGAATCTAAAGAGTCCATGGCATGGATCGAAGAAGTCTTTTCTCTTCTTTATTTTTACTTTTTACTCGTCTTTAGATTTGGTTGTAATAGCGTAGGACCTCTATTTTCTTCATTTTTTACTGCTTTTCATATTAACTGCTAGTAACTAGGCGTGTATGAAAAAACTAATAATCAAACGTTAGCAAACTTAACAAAAAGACAAAAAAATAATTGAACATAAAACACTTGCACATATACACCTCTAAGGTACGCCCACTTTGGTTTCCTTCAATAAAACAGTCATGAGGAAGGAACACTTTAGAAAAGACCCATAAAATCAAAAGATCATAGTCCCTCGATGATCCTACAGTTGCCTTTCAGTAAATGATCTAGTCCCTAAAAGAAAATTGCTAAAGCGTCTCCACAAGTTACTTTTGTGGCTGTAAAACGTCCCTTTCGAATGTCCCTAATACATCCAACAATATGGCTACCTACTCACTAATAGTAGGATAGCATTGTCTAAAGGATATGAGGAAAATAATGACCCTTTTCGGGTATAAAAGTATATAGCTGTTAGAAGTTTTCTCAAAAATACTTTTTGCACTTATGCAAATACTACTTTTCAAAAACAAGTTTCAAAAACATTTGCTTTGTTAACACTCTTGAGGACTGATACAAGAGTTAAACGTAAAGCAAATCGTTGCACTAAGGCATTTTCCAAACATTTTCAAACGCACAAAGCACAAAGGTATTTCAAAATGAGCAAACATCTAAGAGCCCGTAGATAACTACGGATGAAAAGGATGCTAACATCTTCCCTTTTCATAGTCTACCCCCCTTACTCAGAAAACTCCCGAAAAGGTCTTTTTTTGTTCTTTTCACCCTTTTCTTTGTTGAATAAAATAAAAGTCGGTGGAGACTCTTACTTACCGCAACATTTGCAAACACAAACGCAAAACCAGTATTTACAGTCGGTTCTGCCACCGTATCACAAGTCCCATGTAGGGTATTACAAAACGCCGAGGCTGGATCATAACAACAACCAATACATGGCTCATGACAAGGCAGGCATCCTGAGGAGGCTAAGGGCGTGGGTTCAACACCCACCCCTATTGGTATTGGTTTTCTTCCATTCTATTTATCCTTTTACCTATTTTCCTTCTTTCTGTTTAACACCATTTTCATAAAACCTAACATTTCTCATAAACCTTTCATTTTTCATAATAAACTCGAATAATTATTTTTAGGTTTTTTAATTTAATTTTAGATTTTAATATAATTTTAGGTTTTTTAATTTAATTTTAGGTTCAACATCCACCCCGACATTTTCATTGTTTGTTTTTGGTTTCTAACCAATTTGTCTTTTCCAACCCTAAGTTCACTTAACCAAAAAACCTTTTTCATAAACCTTTTTTTTTTACAAAACAAAACCTAATTTAATTTTTAGATTAATTAATTTTAGGTTTTTTAACTTTTTTTTTCAAAATTAACCTTTTTTTAATTCAAATTAATTAGGTTTTAGGTATTTTAATTAACTTTTGTCAGAATTAACATTTTTTATTAATTAAAATTAATTAGGTTTTTTAGGTTTATTTAATTAATTATCATGAATCATTTTTTCATAAAAAAAACCACAAAAACGTTTTCTTTGCTATTTTCATCTTATTTTTATTTTCCTAGATAAAGTAAGTGTATAGGGCGCGTTCAACTGTAATAGCGTAGCTTTATTTTTCCCGCTTTTTTTTTATCATTATCATGTAATTACTTCCGGGATGTAATAGTTTTAGGATTTCTTTTCCGCACTCTTCACTATTATGTAACTGCTCCAAAGCTCTGTAATAGCCTAGGTTTACATTTCTGCCTTTACCTTCAGCTACTATATTTTATGCAATGCTTAGATTAATAGGATTGTATGGAAAGATAAAAATGAACAATAGAAAATCCTAATTTCAAGATAAATAACTAAACTGAATCATTTGCATACTCGCACCTCTAGGATAACCTCACTTGTTACCTTCGGAAAAACAATGGTCATGTCCCTCGAACATAGGGATACCCTTAACAAAGACCCTTGGTTAAAGTCATCATAAAGAACATAGTCCCTCAATTTCTCTTGAGTTGCCTACGAGAAATGATCTTGTCCCTCGATGTTGCCTACAAATATATGATGACAGTCCCTTCGAACTGTTAAGTTATCCCTATATGTTGCCTTCTGTGACCATAACGATGATCCGCACCTGTCCCTCATACATCTAACGATAGGGCTACCTACTCACTAATAGTAGGATAGCACTGTCTAAAGGTTAGGAGGAAAAGAACGAAATTTTTGAGTATAAGTAGATAAGTTCTTAGATGCTTGCTCAAAACAAATTTTTTCATCTACACAAAAATATTTCAAAACACTTTCAAAAATATTCGCCTTGCCAACACTCTTGAGGACTGATACAAGAGCTATCACAAAGCGAATCGCCGCACTAAGGAATTTTCAAAACAATTTTCAAAATACACAAAGCACAAGCAATTTTCAAAACATGAGCGACCATCTAAGAGCATGTAGATAACTACAGATGGAAAGGGTACTAACACCTTCCCTTTTCATAATCTACCCCCCTTACTCAGAAAACTCTCAAAATGTCTTTTTTTTGTTCTTTTCACCCTTTCCTTTGTTGGATAAAAGAAAAGTCTGTGGCAAATCTTGCTTACCACAACATTTGCAAATACAAAATGCAAAACCAGTATAACAGTCAGTTCTCCATCTGTATTACACCCGACAACATTGCCATTTTGTTGAAGCGGTAAAGCATCAAGTAAAAGTAAATAAGTATTTAATTTTATCATATTGTCTCTATAGAGATTAGTGTTACTGAATTATAGTTCGACAAGTCTCGCATTTATGAGTTTGGATTAAAATGTGTTTAAAGTGGTAAATATGAGAATTAAAACATGAACAGAAAATAAATATATTCTTCAGAGAGTAGAGAACTCTCGGGTTTGCATTTCATCTACCCTATCAAATACTTAAACTTACTACCTAGTTGTACTCAACCTAAATCACTCATCAATATTATCACGTATCTCTCACACAGAGGTTATCTCTAACACAAAGTGAGACAACGACCGTATTACTTGCGTCAGTGATCTCTCAACGAAACACAAAAGCATTAAGTTCCGATATCCAAATGAATATTAACCCTTAAGTTATCCCTAAAATTAAAACACAATAGATATTCATCCTAAATTCGGATTCGAACCGTCCATTTCTGCAACAACTCAAATTCAAATAAAGAAAGCAATCATCAACATTAATTTGTAAAATGAGTTTCATACAACACCATGAGCAATAAATATAAATATAATCAAGATAAATATACATACAAACTCTAACAAATAAAGATTACAAAGAGAAGAGAAGAAGAGGAACCAAGCATTTATTGGTTTATCAACACCAATCGATGAGAAATTCGACCTCAGATCATCCAGATGCAAGCTCCATTGTTGATTTCTAAGCTCTGTAGACCAAAAAAAATGTTGGTTGATGAATTAGGAACAAATACCCCAAAATATAACCTAAAAAAATATGTTTTTGCCTCTTTATAATAAAATTATGCCCAGACAGTCTCGCCCGGCGAGCCTAAGGCTCAAAACAATGTTTTTTCACGCTTCTGGTTGCATTTCCACGCTTCTGGCTCGCCTCTGCTACGCCCGGCGAGCTCGGGACGAGCCTGATAGTAAATTGAAAAAATCAGCATTGTTTTCGCCATAACTTGAGAATCGTAACTCCGATTTGCGCATGGTCATAAGCATTGGAAAGCTTATTCAATGCTCTATCTAAAAATGACTAAATAT
Source organism: Vicia faba (assembly GCA_948472305.1). Taxonomy (NCBI): domain Eukaryota; kingdom Viridiplantae; phylum Streptophyta; class Magnoliopsida; order Fabales; family Fabaceae; genus Vicia; species Vicia faba. The sequence goes on from OX451738.1 coordinate 894,854,148, forward strand.
AAATGCGTGAATACCTACAAAAATGAGATTAAAAACAATTAAACTCAACGATATTTACATGATAACACAATATATATACTATAACTTAAACTATACCGAATATACAAACACATTAAGCTGATGAATGCTAATTATTCACACTCAAATTCATAACAATTTAGCACTCATCAGTGAACCGGGGTCCTATCGAAACCTCTTCTATGTTTTCTATGGGCGTGAGACACTCGTTCTTCACGCCTATTCTTGGATCCTAACTCGTGGTGTCTATGTCCTGCACCTTGGAAAGGGATGAAGCCTTATGGGATACATCTTACTTCCTTATCGTCACTTTGCTATGATAACATTCGTGGGTGATCTTCTGTTCCCATCGAATCGTCCCAACTCGCCTTCCAGGTAACAAGTATTTTAGGACCAGGTACTGAGTGGATATAATTACCCATAATGAATTGATTGTTTGCATTCCAAGGATAACGTTATAGGGCGACAACCCGTCCACCTCAAGATAATTAATTTTTATCGCCTTTAAATATACTCATGTGCATAAGTTGTTTTGAGGGTTACATGACTCATTACTTGTACCTCCTCGCCTAATAAGCCCCACTAACGAGACCTGAAACGCTTTAATGCTGTCATGATTGAGTCGGAGCTTCTGGAAGGTGCTCCATAACAAAATGTCTATAGAGCTTCTATGATCTATCAAGACTCGTTTTATATCCCAATTATCGAATTGCACTTTGATGACCATGGGATCGTTGTCGTGAGGGTAGACACCAACGATGTCATTGTTAAAGAAAATAATTCAGATCCCTGGCCCTCTACGCGTTGATTTGGAGAGGCTAAGGGATATAATCTTTGCAAGCGACACCTTTATGGTGTATTTTCTCTGGGAGGAGTTAAAATTTATCACGCTAGCAAAACCTCATGCAATGGTATTAATCGGGGCCACACAGTGGACGCCATTGTACTTTCTATAAAAAATACATTTGTGTAGCAATCCTAAATATTTAGGGGTTGCCATAGGCTTTAGTGATTTTGTAGGGTGAGAGCAAACTCTTGAGGGTGAGAAATCTTATTTTAGAAGTATTTTCTATGGATATCATATTATCCTTCCTCAACCATAACTTTGAGATATTTATAGAGGCATAAGAGCCTGAATTTATGATTTTTCAAAAATAACAACCACCCAACCTAGTAATGGAAGTGGAACGTTGAAATCATATTTCCTAAGGAGACGTGGGTAATTCCCTTGACTTCTTTTCTATATTATCTCTGACCAAGACCTGTCACTTTCCACGTTTGCATATCTTGGTCTACATTATCTCTGACCAAGACTCGTCACTTTCCACGTTTTCATATCCTGATCGAGTAGGGCGTGTCACCGTGATATCATTTTCTCGTAAGCGTTATGATCCTATCACTCTTTATAGACGATATCATCTCATTACCCCTTACAAACTCTCATAAATATATTACTACAATATTAAATTTTTACAAAACACTTCAATAATTTTTTATTCATATGATTGTTGTCGTACGTAATTTATTCATGAGTGAAAATATTTCTATTGGGGACTAAGAAAATTAGTAATGTATTAATATTTTATATTTAATTTCAAAAATATATTTTTGTATATACTAAATCATCAATCATTTAAAGAAAAAATAAGTAGATCTCATAATTATTATGCATTATCACACAAACTTTTGAAAGTCATTCTTTTCATATTCCTCAACTGCTCAATCATTCTGTTACTCGTGATATTATTTATTAATAAAATTTTAATTCTTAAAATTGTTAGCTGCAGAATTTATTAAGTTATATATATATATTTGTATATTGTCTACGTGTTTGTAATTTACGTTTTAGTTTTGAGTCATCATCACTTTTTCTTGGAAACTCTTGAGTTGAACTTTTCAATTTTGTTTTTTTCCTTCTTATTTCTCCTCAAATATGTCTTAACAATTCAATGCTTTATTTGGCTGGCTAGAAACTCAATTTACTCTATTGACCCATACAGATTATATCAATAGAAATTAAAAATATTTAACTTGCAATACAAAAACTTTATAAAGTTTATATAGTAGATATAGATAAAAACGAATGATAAAATCGATTATTTTTTAATAATTTGAAATATAACATATATTATTTTACATGTTTACTATTTAAATGACATGTGAACGATAACTCATATAAGTATGTTTTATTAATAATAAATTTGTATCAATTAAAATAAAAAATTATTATATTGATGTTATAACAATTTTATAAAGTCCTATATTAGATATAGATAAAAAATAGTTATTTTTATTGTTAATTTTAATTTTATATATATATATATAACAATATATATATATAACAATATATATATATATATATATATAACAATATATATATATATATATATATATATATATATATATATATATATATATATATATATATATATATATATTTGAGAAGGAGATTTTAAATTATGCCTTATGCGTGAATATTGTACACTATTTACTTGGAATTCAGATAAACTAGAAAATTAGGAAGTAAATTTGTTTTTTGATGACACATTCAGGATCAAGGAGAAATATAGATTGATTATAAAATTGTAAAAATAAAATAAAAGTGTGTACTATGGAATTTTAGTTAATTGGTAAAAGGAAAAGACAAAAAATTATGTTTGTATTATAATCATCTATTTATTACCTGCATTGAATATAAAAACATATTAAAAACTAAAAGAGAATTTAGTCATTGACTATAGAAACATAATAACATTTTTGAGAGAAAAATCAAAAGAGAGTTTTTTCACTCTTTTTTAATTTTTTAGTTTAATTAAAAAGTTTGAACCATAGTTTCCCAACACATTTATACATTGATTTTATTTTATGGTAATTAACTTTTATGTACATTCTTCTTATAATTTTTTTTTGTCCTAAATAGCTATAGAGTACTCTTTCCATCTTAAAATATAACAGAGAAAAATTAAAAAAATTATTTATTAAAAAAAAGTAAAATATAATAATTTGGAAGAAGATTTAGTTTGTATTTAGTTTTATTTTAAAAAAGATGAAAGTTGATTTATTTGTTTTATATTTTGGAATAAAAAATGTATTTTTCTTTCTTATATTTCAAGATGCACTACAAAATAAGTTGTGTATTGTCACGTGACTCTCACGTCGCTAACACCAAAATTATGTCACAACTTTATTTTTGCCACCTGAAGAAACACGTTGCTGGAGAGCGCGTGACAATGTTGTTGCGACGTGGGAAACATGTCACTACGTTGTCACGTGAAATTCACGCCGCAACATACTTTATGGGGGGTCAAAGGCAATCACAGCAGAGTAGAGGTCAAAATAAGTTTTATATTCATTTTTACGTTGTGTGTTACAACGTGTTTTTCATGTCACTAATTTGTTACGTGGAAAACACGTCACAACTTTTTTTTTATAAATTATTTTCTGTTTTAAATATAATAATTCTGATATAATAATTAATATTATTTTATGTTTCATTAAATTTATAAATTAAATATTATAATTTATTTATTAAATTCAATATTATAACTCAAATTATCAAAAATAAAACTAACTATATCAAAATATATAAATTAATATACTTAATATAATAAAATTAATAAACTAAAATTTATATTTAATATTTTTAAATATAAAATATGATTATAAATTTATATTAGTACACAAATAAAAAACTAAATAGAAAATAAAAATAAAACTAAGTAGAAGGATCATTCGAGTCGTCGGAAAAGTCGCGAAGAAAGTCATCATTATTTTGGTGGTTATTATTTTGGCCACCATTGTTGGGATTTCCACCAAATACTTGCATAAATTGTCGCATTTGCTCCTCCATATCAACCTTCCTCTTCGCCATTGCCTCCATTTCTCTATTATGTTCACCCCTCATTGCCTCCATTTGGGCCTTCAATGTCGCCTCCATTTGGGCTTTCAATGCGGCCTCACGTTCTTTGGACTCGCGTCTAGCGAATTGTCTTACCATTTCTAACTGATTTGGTGTCAAATTTGTTTGACGTGACCCTCCTTCACCGTCCGCAGCTCTCTGATACAGAGTTTTATCCCCACTCCTCAAGTTGCCCGCTAAATTTCCACCACCAAAAAAGCACCTATTAGGCTCCTTTCCCCCAACAACTTGACTCCAAATATAGAAATCTACACCTGGATGAACCGGTTTTCCCGAAGGAGGAGTATACTGAGGATTATGGGTCAGAAGCTCTACAAGCAAGGCCTGACAATCCTCCTACACGTACAATAAAAAAATCAAGTTAAATATATAAGTAAAGTTAATGAAATTAAATTAAATAAAAAAAATAAAAAACATATAGTCACGTGATTGTAACGCCACAACTTACCAGTTGCCACTCAATTTTCACGCCACAACATCTCACTTGCCACGTGAAAATCACGTCACAAAATTGCTTAAAAAATAAAAAACAATATAAATATAAGTTTACTTACCAGGGCTTTTTTTGTACGCTCGTCAATAAATTTCTCTGATTTCTTTGTCCGAGTTTCGGTAACCAGCTCAGTCATCAATGATTGTCTCCCCAAACGCTTAGCCTAAATAAAAAAAATTAACTTAAATTAATAATATATGTTATAAATCCAAATATGATTTTAAAAAGTGGTAATAATTACCATGCGTCGAGCATGCTCAGCAGTACTAATAATTCCAACAGCTTTTTTATTAATAAAACATATTGCAACTGGCTTTTTTTAGCCACATGATAATCACGTGGCAAAAACACGTGGCTGGAGTTGATATTTCTTATAGTGATGGAGGGAATAATTTTTTTGAAGATAGTTAGTTATAAATACCCATTAATGTATTTGTTAAAATAAATAAATTCTACAATTCTTTTTATTTTGTTCAAATAAGGGTCAACTTGAGTTAATCTTAAATAAGTATTGTGATAATATGCAATCTTTAAAAAAATCCTTACTCTTTTTCGAAAAAACTTTCCTTCTACTCTTATTTTATATTTTTTAATTTAATTTCATGCAATTCTGACATTTCGTTCAGTCCCTCTAAAGCTACTTACAACGGGGTTTTTCGGAATTACAATAGTAACTTTCTTATGAGATTTTTAGATAATATTGATTACTTCTCCTCTTTACATTCGAGTTCTGTGGTATTATGCATGACATTGAAATTACTCACTCTAAAAGTTGGAATAAAGTGGTGATCGGAGACAGATTCAGATATCTCTCTTCTTGATTTAAGAGACTCATCTTTGGTGAGGGGGAATCCCTATACATATTTAATGGCCTCTATAGGTTGAGATATTTCTGCTCCATTGTTGTGGAACATTAATCCTCCTTTATTTCTTCTCCATCTTATTCAAACAAAATTAGGTGTTCTTAGCTTCATATTTTCTAATTCGTAAGAGGGTTTGGTTTGGTCCCTCTTTTTTAGTATTCTTTTTTTAATTCATTTTTGGAATTATAAAAAAAATCATGCATGCGTTATATATCGATCACTACAAAAATGCTCATTAGTGACATTATATTCACATCACAACGTGAAAAATCACGTCACAATAGGTTTCTTGCGACGTGAATGAACACGCGACAGGAAGACGTGTGACAACTTCCTCAGTCAAAAACTCTTTTCCATCAAAATCTTCAGGTTCATCATAGGTCATATTCACATCGATTAGATTAAAGTTTTTTCTATATTCCATAGGTGATCGTCTACTTGAAGCATGTGTATTTCTAGTATATGGTACATTACTCGGTTGTTCTTCTCCATTATATGTCCAAACCCAATAGTTTTCAATGAAATCCCTTCTCTTTAAATGACGTTCTACTTTCTTTGGATCACTAATTATATGTCTATTCACATTTAAGACATTTAAGACAATGACACTTAACTCCTCCTTTGCTTCGACAATATTCATGAGCAAATACCCGCGTGATAAACCCTCTATCTCCTTTCTCAAAATTTGGTTTAACTCCACCTCTTTCTAAATACAACTTATACGATAATACCGATAATATTTCATACTACACATTTATACAATCATTATCTTTTTAATATTTTTCTTAAACATTAAATTATATTAACTAAAAAATACTTAATATATAACATTTTCATACTATTTAATATATAACATTTTCTCACATAATATATTAACTATAAATAAATTTTATAACTATTCTTAAAATATATAACTACAAATAAAATTTATACTATTTTTTATAAATTATATAATAAATCATTTAAAATAAACATAATTATTTTGTTTATTTAAATAAAAATTTAATAAATATAAAAATTAATGTTTCTAATAAATAACTATTATGTTCTATATTTAAAAAACCATATAATAAACATACAACATAACAAATAATAACCATATAATATTCTTTTGAAAAATTGTTATGTTCTATATTTAAAAAACCATATAATAAACATACAACATAACAAATAATAACCATATAATATTCTTTTGAAAAATTGTTATGTATAAAAAAAACTATTTCTCCCAATTTTATTTTTAAAATTGTTATTTTTTAATCAACACATTATTCTTTTAACAAACATAAAATATAACTATATTCTATTTTATTTTGTTTTAATATATTATCTTATTCTTATTTAAAAACAGAATATATTAAAAGTTTTATTATACTTTCATGTTATATTTTATTTTGTCAAGCATTCCAGACTCCTTCTATCTCTGGACAGGTTGTGACGGAGGCCACATCAAGTTTCAGAGTTCATGTCTTCTCCTCCTTCTTCTTGTCCTCTCGCAATAGGAGAGATTCTTCTGCTCATGCCTCCCAGCCTCCCTCTTCACGTAGACCCATGAGTTCACCTATGCAAGTACTTGAGGTAGGAGATACATCACAGTCCTAAGCTACATCTGAGGTACCCCAGTCCCAGATCACACCGACATATTTCCATGGATTTAGGTATGACCAGTCAACCGAGGATTACTTTATTGTTTTAATGTCTCTGTCATGATTTAGATAATTCTCCATTACATTTGGAGTACTTCTCATTGAAAGCTAATACATCGAAAGCCAATAGGAATCTCTTTGAGCAGCCGCTCAAAGGTGGGGTCTCTCTATAACAGGGCTATTCATAGGTTGGCTTATCGTAATGATTTACAAAAGAATGTTATTGTTGCGTTTGATTTAATGGAAAGGAAACTTTCATACATGCTTTTGCCGCGTGATTCTGGTGGTAGTCCTATGCATTTTAGTTTATGGGTATATGGTGAATTTCTCTGCGTATATACTATTAATTATATTAATGATATGGTTCTTATATTTGTGATGAAAGAATACAAAATAAATTCGTCTTAGAATATGATTCTTGCTCTTCCTATTAATGTCATCTCAGTTTAGGACTTTTCTCCGTTATACAGAACAAAAGTGAGTTAGATAATGTGTATTAAAAGAGTATATTCTTAACATTATTATTTGTTTGAGATATTTCTAAAATATATTTTTGGAAAATTATTTTTATGGATGAGTTAATATATTGTATGAACCACAAATGATAGAAGTTAGTGGAATAACTTAATGGTTAAGTAGTGTAAATACATTTGCTGAGAATTATTTCTTTTTCATGATTGATGCACATTAACTTTATAATATTTTTTTACCAAAAATCAAATAATTGAGAGTAACAAAATTCTAAAAATTAAGAAAACACAAGAGCGAATCATTCATTAATTTTCTGATTGAATGAACACATTTGCGACTACATTTAAAGAACACATTATCTTTCTATTTCTCTTCCTCTCTCACATTTTCTGTTATAACCAATAACTTGCCGCTTAATCTTCTACCTTTTCACTCCTTTCACTATTTAGTATAACGATCCAATACTAATTTTATTTGTTACTTAAAATGACATTGATAAATAACATCCAAATTGAAGTTTCCCTTGCTTAAGCCAAATAGAAGTTTGGAAGAAGAATATTAAGAATTGAGAAATAAATGATTTTAGAATAAAAATGTATGTAAAAAGTCAGCTTTCTACAAAAAAAAAAAAAAAGAAGCTTATTTAAACATAGATTAATAGATGAAAACATCCCAAAATTTCAAATTTCTACCGAACAATTTCGGACTTGTAATATTTTGCCACAACACACAATTTCCATCGAGCATAGCATAAACAATTTACTTGAATTCCAAATTTTATTTATTATGTAACTGGTTGAATTTATTAAGTTGTAGTTAATAAAAAGTTTATTTAAGAGATTTTTTAATATTAACAGGCTCCTAAGACTAGTGCAACAACTTTTTTGGTTAAGAATTATATTGTAAATGATACAAAGACAAACTTATATGAGCTATACTATATGAAGACGATGAATTAATCTCAAAGAAATTAAGATGGCAAACATAAACTTTTTTCTTAATTTTATATAGTTAGAATAGAAAAAAATCACTACACCAAAAACATGATTCAAAAACCCCCCACCAAATCATAGTAGCCGATTTATAAAAAAAACAAGTAGTAACCCCCTTAAAGTATTCATCTATAAGTTATCCAATAAAATTGTAAAAGTTGAAATTTTAACTTATATAGAAAACCGATGCCCGAATTTTGTTTTGAAAAATACTTGCATAGAAACAACATAACTAATAAATTTATATACAAACAATCACGATTTTTTTATTAATTAAAAAATAAAAATAAAAATAAAAATAAAATTTAAAAAACCACCACCATTTCATGTTTCCAATTAAATTTAAATTTTTCTTTATTTTTATTGATTGTTTCTAAGAATATGAATATAGGTGTGTTCCTATATAAATATCTCTCTTTTGTTTATCAAAATATCATAAACATTGAATTCTTGTAATATTCTTAACTTGTTGGAATTACATAGAGAAAATAATTTATCTAAAGGCATTACAAATCAATTATGTAAATAACAAGTTGGGTTCATATAATTTATAGCTTCAGAAGTTGATAAAATGAAATATAAAATCATGTAAATTTTGTTTTATTGAATAATTAATGTGTTTAGTCTATAAACAGATTAAATGTATTGATTATTCAATGTACTTAAATAGTGAATTATCATCCTTCATACACACATGATTCGTCACTTTCTTCTTCTTCAACACCAAGGATTGAAAAAATGAATCAAATAAAATATGTACTTAAAGAAAAATTCATTTGGAAATTATCATCAAACAAAATTTATAAATGCCATAAATATCCGTTAAAGTGGCTCGAGTAGTTATCATGAATTCATCTCGGTGTCGGCTCCTCTGGTCAGTGTGGAGACTCTTAGAGTCTTCTACAAGGAAGAGGATGAGGAGGAGGAGTCGACAGAATGTACACAGAATAGTTTAATTTCATCGTCATTTGAAGAGGAGAAATTATTGAAATTCCGAAGAGAGAATAGAGTCGAAACACAAGTACTATAACTGCTAAAAATACAGTTATTGCGGTCAAGACAATCCAATCACCCACAAAGCTATTTTTTCCTGGTTTGAAAAAAAATTATAGTGAAATTTGGGGGTTACGAGAAGTTGGAAGTTGCTTATTCCATCAACAACATTCAAATTATTTGTGATAATTGTTGCATCCATACCATCACCCACGAGCATCACATTCGTCTTCTGACTACTATTTTCAACATTTTCTTGGTAGGTTCCTTTTTCACATAGATAGCATACCTTGTCTTACCTTTGTTAGGTGCATATGCTATAACCTCAACCATAGTCTTGAACTTGCCGCTCCCATTTTAGCCACCCCAACTGAAGACCCCAAAAGCCTTCGATCCTTACTTGTATTCAATGATTCATCAATGAATTTGTCGTTACTCTTTTCAGGTAAAACATAAACAAGCATGGAGAGATAAGATCTAGCTCTTGATATTAAGTCCTGAAGGTCATAAAGATTGGGAGTTCATGAGATCAGGTGGAAGGAGATGGGTTTGTTGAGATGAGAAATAATATGGGTTGATGAGCTTATGACAGCACCTAAAGACATGATTAACAAAAATGTTTTGGGAAGGGTTTCTTTTTGGCTTGTCTACAAAAGTTTCTTGGGTAGCCATACTAATCATAAGCTACCTAGTATTGCTTGCTCACTATGATCTTTGTTTATTTCACCAAACTAATTTATAGACAAAATATTCAAAATTCACAAACATATTACAAATCCAACAGTGCTAGTGTTTTGCATGTGTTTTTCAATTATTTTCATAATTTTTTTGTTACTTAAAGCTCAATAATTACTAACATGTCATAAATAAAGTGTTTGTTGATAAAATTTTGAAGTTTCATGTTGGTTATAATAGTAGTAACTTGGAGGCATGAAAGTCATTTGAGAGAAGAGCAGTTACATATTGGTGTGTGTGAACTGCAAGTGTCCGGTTGTATCAAATGGTGAAAAGTTTCAATCCTACAAAGATATATGGCATAGCAATAGGGTAGGTTGGGGACGGTTTTTACCTTCCCAAACCCAAATTCCCGAGCAATACCCATTCTCCGCCACAAATTCAAATGTTGATGGAGAATTAAAACTCAAACCCGTTTCAAACGGGTTTGGATATCTCCGTCCGCCACCACTCATTTAATAAAATTAATTTTTTTTAATAGAAATATTTATTTTTTCTAAAATAAAATAAAATTATAAATAATAAAATAAAACAATCTCAAAAAATTTCATACATACATTTCAAATATTTTAAACAATAAATACAAATCAAATTATCAAAACATTGCCCATCTGTTTAATATTCTAAATTATCAAAAATAAAAAATAATATACATAATGAAATAAACAGACCGGGTTCGGGGGCGGGTTCGAGATGGGTATTAGTGTCCCCGTTACCCGATCCGTCTCCATATTTTATAATCGGGGAAAACCCAAACTCGAACCCAAACCAAGTCAAAGCGGGTTTTTCCCGTCAACTTCAGATCGGGTTCGGGTAGGGACCCGCGGGTACGGGTTTCGTTGTCATGCCTCAGATACGTGATTATCAAAATTTTAACTCAATTATGATTATCTAAAACGACCGAAAAAGGTTTGTTTGATGTAGATTAAAAATAGATTTTAACAAATAATAAAAAGCGGGACTAGGAGCTATGAACATCCATTAAGATTCACCCCCAAAGTTGTCAGAATCGAATTTTTACCTTAACTCATTTTGCCTAAAAAAAATTAAAACGTAAAATCATATAATTTACCTTTTATATATATATATATATATATATATATATATATATATATATATATATATATATATATATATATATATATATATATATATATATATATATATATATATATATATATATATATATATATATATATATATATATATATATATATATATATATATATATATATATATATATATATATATATATATATATATATATATATATATATATATATATATATGCTCGCACACACGCACGCGCACACATACACACTATTATAAATACATAAATAATTTTAAATTTTGACAAAAATGTAAAATAAAAAAAACATAGGAGAAGTTTTCAAGAGACAAAATATAAATTGTGCTTTTTAAAATTCTATAAAAAAAGTAAAGTCGAGTTAAAAAGTAAAATCCAATAATTTTATACGATATCACCAATTTCAGAGCGATTTAAATCATTTAAAATCATCCAAAGATAAGATTATGTATAAAGAGGTTTTTACTTCCAATTTAAAACAAAATTCTGACTAGAAACGTAAAATTTATAAAATCTTGTTTTTAATCGCAATTTTAAGAACTTTGATGGAGGGGGTATGTTGCACCAAATACGGCTCGTGTTGTTGAGCACGGTTGGGACGTGTTGGCACCCATGTTTTCCCTTTTATCGTTCCTTCTTAAACCTTAGGTGCTGAAAGAGTAGTGTAGTATGCATTAGTTGTAGAGGTGTGCGAGGGTCATCTAAAGGCGATGTCGAAAAACACTAAAAAACTTGCATATCATATGCAAAAACTACATGGAAACTTAAGGAGGTTCAAGTAATGTACATCCTCATGATACTATATGAGTGATCAAGTGAAGTCATTAAACTAGAAACTCTTGATACTCGTATGTGTAAGTGATAAGGATCACTAAAAGGAAAGTGTGCAAAAATCAATCATTTGATTGACGTTGGAAATATGATCAAGGTATCTAGGTTGATCAATTCAAATAGAATGACGAAATACTCCTAATGGTTTATGCTTGGTTTCTTTCCTAAAGGAAATTAATTGGTAAGTGAGAAACCCTAGGAGTCGAGTTAGAACTCTGTAGGAAAGATTCATGTGCAAAAGTGTAATGACACTTCAGATTTAACTTTTATCGGCAATGAGATTCCAAAAGTGGAATCCATTAGAAAATTTATCCTCAGATTGTTTCGATAACAAGACTTTGAAAGGGGAATCCTTTATGTGAGGATAATCGTATCAAAACACCTAGGGCCACTCGAGGTGTAGCTATCTTGTGGGAGTATAACTGGAAAATCTAGGCAAAGGGACCTATGTATAATCAAAAGATAGGTTATCATAGTTCGCTTTGTTCGTTCTAACTAACCTCCAAAAGATTTACATGACCACACGACTAGGTGATTGATAGTTTATGCATTAGTAGAAACACAAAAGCTACACCTTTGTTAGTACCTAATAAGTTAGTATAATATTTAGGCATGTAGTAAAGACTCGAGAAACCCAGTAAAGCCGAGTGAACTCATGGTGTAGTCTTGAATCCACTTAGATGTAACATCTCACCACACTTGTGTTGTTTATTTCAGGTAGCTTAAAGAAAGATAAAGGTAAGACCAATATGGATTGAAGATTTGGAGACTCCGATGCTTATGTTTTATTTTCTATTGTGCGATTTTTTGTAGTATCACATGTAGAAATCTGTTGTATCTCATGTATTATGTTTTGTTGTATTTTGTATTGTACATGATTCAAGATGTTATTTAGATACTATAAGTGTGCACTCAGTATCATGTGTATACTTTGCTCAATACAATTCTAGACATGTATGATGTTGAGGTGTTACGCACAAGCCATTATGTGACATGCATTAGAGCCTTAAATGCTAACACTTTATGCATAATATATATAGTTTTTTTGAAGGCTAAGGCTAGCGAATTCATCTTGGAGACAAGATTGAAATATCTAATTCATCCATCTTTTATGTAATATTATCTGATCTTTATTTTATGTTGATAATTTCTATGTCTAACTAATTTTTATTTAATAAAATCAATAGATGAACTTCTTTTAGAATTATGTAGTTATACTTGTGTGAAATTATTTTTATATGTTAAAGAATATATGAATTGATTTTAAGAAACATATGACCATTAGCCATGATTTTTTGAACCCTCGAACAAGAATAATTATTCAATAGATGACTTTAGACATATTGAATATCATTTAATATACTTCCTTCATTTTTATTTATAAGTAAATTTTAATTTTTTAGGTTCATTGAATAATTGATGTATCTAACCTATATATAATTTAAATGCATCATTTATTCTATGAATCTAAAAAATCAAAATTTATTTATAAATAAGAATGAAGGGAGTATAAGACTAGTGTTCGTTAAAACTTTCAATAATATTTAATCCACCTAAGACATTAGACACTTTTGTAATAGAAATGGCTTTTGAGCCAACATATTATTGGGCTTGGCGTATTTTATCAATTAAGCATAATTTTAGATGAATATTTATAGGAATTAAACCGTGATTACCTAGAAGTAATAAAAGAAAAAAATTCAAATGATCTAATCAAGTTGTATTGTTTATTTTATTCAAATATTTTATTTTCTTTCTGAATCCAAATTATATATTTGTGAATCTATGTGTTTTCATGTATAAAGTTGATAATTCTACAAATAATCCTCATTGAAGTTTTAATGACGACACCATCAACAATTAAAGTCGGTGACAATAGCTTTCAACTCTTTGAAGATGATGACCCAACAAGAAAAAAATTCAAACCTCATTAAGAAAATAGACTCAATATGGAAGTGATTATATGATTGTTACATCTAGAAAATAATCTTGTAGCCTTTGAATAATGAATGAGAGGAAGTGTGGAAACTCGCTAAGTTGTGTTAGTCCGAGTGGCCAAAGTTTTGTATAAGTAAGGGAGTAGCATTTAAGTCCTAAGGAAACTTACACACACATTTAAAAGACTTTTTTATTACTGTTTTACTTCTTAAAAATGTTATCAAAACTTAGCCAATCGTTGTGAGCATTTAGCCATTCGATTAGATAAGGGAAAACCATTTAAACAAATGATTAGGAAAACCCCTTAATGACTAGAAATGACTATGCATGATTTTTTAAACAATCATAATCGATTAATTTTAGGGCTTCTAATCGATTTAAGTATTATGTTGATCGATTGACTCATTAATTTTGTCCATGGATCATTTCCTTTTTCTAATTTTTCCATCACCTATATAAGGAGGCTTGCCTACTCTTCATTTAAGGAGCCTTTCAAAAGATTTATATTTTATTTGGAATTTATCTATCTATTTTTACTTTTTCTCTATCTAAAAATATTTCTTTGTCAATTAAGTTACCTTAGTGTTTTTGAGTGAAACTTATGAGGAAGAGTTTGTAAGTGGTCGTGTGGGTCGCTTAATTCTTGAGAGTGTGATACTCTTGGGAGATTGAGTTTGATTCGTACGATAAACCATTCATAAAATCTATGTCTTGGTTTCTTGAGCTTTATCGAACAAAGCTCTATTTGGTTTTTGGGATAAGCCTACAAATCTCTAAACGCTTCATTAGCTTAGCCTGGGATAAAAGCTAAATTTGGTTGGGGATAAACCTATAAAATCTCAAGATAATTGTATTAAGGTTTGTGAGCATAACCTCTAAAAGCTTAAAGTTTTATAGTCAAAACCTCAAGAAGATCTCTTGGAATCAAGAGTAGGCCAATGTTAGGCCGCATTGGGATAAATCTATTATGCAGTATTTCTAACCCTTATTCTCTTTAATTTCCATTATTTACTTACTATTATTTAATTCCCGTTGTTATAATTTGTCTTTAATAAACTACGAACACAATTCTAAGTATATTTGAAAAAAATCACAAAAGTAATCGCGAACTTTGAATACCACAATTCACCCCCCCCCCCCCCCCCCCCCCCCCTTTGGGCTTGAAGCCACATGTCCAACAAGTGGATTATAGCCTAAATCTTGTTAAAGACTAATCCTCCATGGAGGAAAAATGTCTTAAAGTTATTCACTAAACAAACTCCCATCCTTTAATGAAGAAGGGTATACAGTTTGTGAAAAGAGAAAATGAAAATTTTCATAGAAGGGATTTATCGTGGTATTTACAAGGTGTGAAAGATGGTCCATTTGTTCATATACATTAAGTTAATGGTGTTGTAGTGGACAAAACGCAAAAGATTAGACTCAATATGATAAAAAATAATGAGTGTTGAAGTTTAAAAGCATGAACTGTCCTTACCATCGCTCTAGGTCTTGATGATTTTTTCTCTCCGATTTTCTCACTATGAAACTGCAAAATAAATGCAGGACATCCTCCAAATTACCCATGAAGGTACTACTAAGGTAAAAAGGGTAAGTTTGGGCATATTAACACATGATTATGAACTCTTTAGAATAAAACCAGAAGAGAGCATAAATCAAATGCAAACACAATTCAGTCATATCATGAGTCATATGAGAGCTCTAGGAAAAACATTCTCAAATGAGGAACTAGTTATAAAAATTCTTAGAAGTTGAAACCGTAGTTAGAAATCCAAAGTCATTATGATTCGTGAATCTAAGGTTTTAGTGGCTATGGATACACACACTATATTTGGAAATGGAAAGAACATGAAAATGGAACTCAAAAGTATTTCCTTAGATGAAGAAGGAGAAAAGAAAAAAAGCATGGCACTTAAAACTGATGAATCCTATTCTGACCGCGACATGTCTCTCATAGTAAAAAAACTTAAAAATACTCCTAAAGAATGTGAAAAGGCAAAAAGAAGAGCAAGATAAAGAAGAATAAAAAAGTTTATTCATTCCAACATGCTACAAATGTGGAAAGAAAGTTCATATTAAACCATATTGTCCTCTAATTTGAGGATATTATTTTGTCTCTTGAACTTAAAATGAAAAACCTTGAAATAGAGATAGAAATCCTTAGAGAAAAACAAAATGATCCAGCTTAGCAACCTTCCACCTCGAGCGAGGATAATGAAAACGACAAGTTTAGTTGTTGTACCCCAAAATTTGTCATCCCATTTTCACACAAGACATAATCCTAGAGGTTCTCAATTGCTCAAGGTTGACCAAGAATTGACCAGACAATTCTCCTCCTAAGGCAATGAACCCCCAACTAGGGTTTCCATTTTCATCAAGATGGTTGAGCTATAAGGATCCCAAATGTTCTCCATTGTCCTAATATGTCTCCAAGATCATCCATGCCAAGCTTCATGCCTTTCTCAACAAGTTTTCTCAGTCAAATGCTCAAGTATTGGAAAATCAACTGTGCTAGGTCAAAAGTCAACTGTGGCCCATGTACAGTCAAACTTTAAGATTTTTGGTCAACATCAATATTTTGAACTTATATCCATCAAATGATCAAGGGTTGATCATGATTCCTCAAGAAATGCTCCTAACCCATCAAAAGTCAAAAATAGCAAATTAGGGTTTCTATAGGAAAAGTCAACCAAACTTTGACCCAACATAACTTTCTCATACTTTATCAGAAATTTTCCAACCAAAGATCATTTTGAAGAGAATTCAATTCCCCACAACTTCTCTTCAGCTCTCAAGATAAAAAATGCACCATTTGAAAGATACAAGTTCATACATTACATGTCATTTTAAAAAGTCAACAAAAACTACTTTTTTCCAAGACCTTTTCCATCAAGATAACATCTTCAAATGCAAAGTTGATCAAAAGAGGGATTGAAGTAGACGTCTTGGGATTTCCAAAAATTACTAAATCATCATCATGAGATAAAATTTGAGCAAGTTATGGCTTTCCCAAGATGGGAAAATTTTAGAAATTTCAAGAATGGTGCATTGAGCAAATTTGAATTTTTGGGTCAATGACTTAACTTTTTAAGATTCCAATATCTTCCTAAGGTCATACAGGACCTCTAATCTTATTTTTGCATGGCCTTGTATTTTCTACCTATTTTTTACATATTTATTTTAATTTATTTCAAGTAAATATAAAATAAATTGTATAAAATATTTGGAAATGGGCTTAGGCACGTGGGCTAGTGTCTTGGCTTCCTTAAGGGCCCAAGATTTCATGCACTAGTGACCAGGTTCATCCAAGCAAAGATAAGGCATGTTTTTAAAAATTTGGAAGGCCTTGAATTGGTCGGATTCTTGTTGGAAAACATGAGTTATGGCCATAATCTTTTACATTCAATGGTGTCTCCTCCTTCCATACTATAAGAACAACACACTGGCCAACTCAAAGGACGCACAAAAAGCCTAAACAATTGCTGCACATTTCATTCAAAAATTCCAAAGTTATAAAACTAAAATTCAAATTACAGTTGGTTTTGATCCAAAATAAAGGCTCAGACGCATTCCTGGAAGTCCCCAGGAACTTTTCCAACCATCACCAAGTCCTAAAACGCCACGAAACGATCCAGCCAACTCTCACGGTTTGTCTTTTTTTTTATAATTCCGTTTTGTACAATTCATGTGATATCAATATGATTTGACCATGTATTTTTGTTTATTTGAGTATTTACAAGCTTCTGGCATAGTTGGATTGCAGTTTTGGTACAGGAATTGTATGTCACCATTGCTAGGGTTCTAAGCTCAAAATTGGGGTTTCTTAAATACCCAAAATTAGGACCAACCAAGGATACCATCTTACTCAGGAGGTTGAGAACAATCAACCTATGGCCTCAAATTGAATTTATTTTGCGTTTTGTGCTTGTTTCACGTGCAGGTTTTATAGTGACGGACAAAAATCTGTCACTATAGGTATTTCTACCTAAGACGAAGGAGGGAGGTAGGAGATGAATGCGTGGCAGCCCCTCACTGGACAATTCAAATCCATGCGCACATTTTTTTTATTTTTATAATCATTGTTTTCTTTGTATTATATTCTTTTGTTGTGATTGGTATAACAGCTTGAACATCCAGCTCAGTTGGTAAGAAGCGTGCTTATGAGGGAAGGGACCTGGGTTCGAATCCCAGGTCCAACATTTTGTTTATTTAACGTTTGTTGACTGCATATCCAGTACTTTGCCTCTCAAGTGCTTACCATACGCCCTCCATCTCCAGCAAGTGGATAATGATTAGGCCAAATCTAAGACATCCCAAATGCGTGGACCACCATGGACGCTCAGAAGCTGCCTCCACATGATCTCAAGATACTTGGGCTATCTATTAAGCCTAACACATTTTCAGCTCAACACCCACTGTTTACTATTAGCTCCAGGCCCATTAGCTTCCCTATTTATTTTATTTTATTATTTACTTCTTTTTAATCTTTTTTTATAAATCATAAAAAAATAAAAAATAAAAATCATAGATTTAAGATTTTTTTATAATTAATTTAATTAATTAATTAAATTATTTTTGACATCATTTTATTAATTTAAAAATAATTAGAGCTAGATTTTTATAACTCAAATATTTTCTTAACAAAAACACCAAAAATAATAGAAGTAGTTTTATTAGAACTAAGTTTTTATCAACAATCTTTTTTTTTCTTTTTTTAATTAATTAGGATTTTATTTTTTAGTTAATCTAGTTTAATCATTTTCTTAAAGCGAACAAAACAAAAAGATTTTTTTACTCAGACTTTTTTAGGTTTAGATTTTTCTTTCCATTTTCACGCGCGTTTATCTTATTCTCGCATCTTTTATAATATTATACCTGATGATGGGATGTAATAGATTAAAATATGACTTTACTGCTCTTCTTTATTTTCTTTCCCCCATTTGGACATGTAAATGCCCCTCCCCAAAAACATTGTAATAGCGTAGATTTAAATTCCTGCACTTTAAGTTTCTGCTAAATATTAATTGTTAGTAAGTAGGTGTGTATGACAAGAAATCAACCCTTAGATCACTAACATAAGATAAATATCTGAAAATTGAACATATTCCTTACACTTGCACCCTTAGGTTAAACCAGTATTAACAGTCGGTTTTGCCACCGTATCACAGAACTGGCGACTCTGCTGGGGAAATTATAAAATGGGGTTTACCTTAGGGTCTAGATCATTTTGCTTTTTGGACTGTTTGTTTGCTTTAATTTTAAGGGTTTTGTTTGGGTACTTAGATCCTACACCCGGATCTGGGGAAACCTTTTAGGTAAGTAGCAATAGATCGTGGAAAATGTACAGGATATACTGACACGATTGAAGCGATGTCTATGTTGATGCGACACTTTGGTTGGTACCGGTAGCCCTTGAGTTAATCAAGGAGAATACGGGGCCGCTGCGTGGTGTCATGAAGCGTCAACTGACCTTAGAACCTTTAAATGAACAACTTAGCCATTAGGACGTAGCGAGATGGCTGTCTTTGGTGTATTCCCAAAGTCTGAAGATACTCGATGCTACACTCATTGAGACTTGACTCCTGAGTTTTATTTGGTTGCGAGTCAGTCGCCTATCGAACAAAGCTTGTGGGAAAGGTCAGTGATATTGAGATCCCTTAGAACCCAATTACTATTTATAGGACAAGTTGAACCAATCCAACTTTAAGAGGGTACTACCTTAAAACCCATGCAAGCCTTAAACTTAAGGTCTTTTGTGTGATTTGCTTGCTATATATGTAATTTCTTAGCATAATCATACATATCATAACATCATGCCACAACATTTCCTTAACCATTTCAAGGATCTCAAGGGTTTGTGATGCAGGTTATGGTAAACTAGACGTCTAGCAAGGGGAAAAAGGGATTTATTTTCCTCTAGCCAATGCCGTCAGAAGATTAAAACTCAACAAATTGAGTAAGGGGCTATGACCCACTTGATATGGGGAGCTTGACTCTCGTAGAAGGACACTCAATGATACGAAGTTCTTCAATCAAAGCTGCAACTTTCAATTTATGACATTTTCTTGTTTACCTCGCGAGATCCTTGTAAACATTGCATACATATATCATACATATCATTGCATAAATAGGTTTCATAACAGGTTTCTCATCTTCTCCGTTGTTTATTTCAGCAATGGCCCTAGAACAAACAGTGAGGGATCTACAGACTCAAAATGCCCAGTTTCAACAGATGATCATGGATCTGGACAAGGGGCAAGAAGAATTGAAAGCCCTGCTTGTTAAAGAAAAGAAGAAGCCAAGGAAACTAGCTGGTGTGGTGAACTTGGGAAGAAGGATCAGAGGACCAGTGCGGCGAGCCTCTAAAATGATAACTCCATCAAAGGAAGGAAACAATCAAGAGGAGGAAACAAGAGAGGAAGACTCCAGTCCAAAAGAATATGATGATGAATCTGACTATGATGAGGAACAATATCCTCTTGCTAATGAAAAATACAAATAGCTGGAGGATCGTTTGAATGCAATAGAGGTTCGGAAGGTACCAGGTCTGGATTTTGAAGAACTGGGTTTGGTTTATGGGGTTTTCATCCCGCAAAAGTTCAAGGTGCCGGTGTTCGCCAAATATGACGGGGTTTCATGTCCCAAGATGCACCTCTGATCTTATGTGAGGAAGATATAACCTCACACTACTAACAAGGACTTATGGGTCCATTTCTTTCAGGATAGTCTGCCCGGAACTTAACTAGAATGGTTCTACCAGCTAGAAAGGGACAACATTTGTAATTGGGAAGACCTGGATGATGCTTTCTACAAGCAGTATCAATATAACAAAGACCTTGTTCCCACCCGTACTCAACTCCAAAGTATGTCTATAGGTTCGAGCGAGGGCTTTAAGGATTATGTTCAGAAGTGGAAGGACTTAGCAGGAAGAGTTCAACCTCCCCTGTCTGATAGGGAGCTTGTGGATATGTTTCTGGGTACCTTGTCTGGTCCATTTTTCAATCACTTGATTGGAAGCTCCTCAGTCGGCTTCACTGAATTGATTTTGACAGGAGAAAGAGTGGAAGCTGGAATTAGGAGTGGTAAGATTCAGAAGGATGCATCCTCCAGTACAGTAAGGAAGCCATTTTCTGGGAAGAAAGAGGTTAGTGATGTGTACCATCAAAGAAATCAGGACATAACTGAATGCCGTCCAGCGGTAGGGGCTGTCATGATCTATAAGCCTGCACCTATTCAACAAAGGAACAATCAGCCTCGAGCAGAAAGGCCGGTAAGACAGTTTACCCAGATAAATATGACTCTGTCTGAAATTTTTCCAAAATTATTGAAGACCAATCTGGTAACTTTGAGGAAAGCCCCAGAGAATCCTAATACTGCCTCTCCCTGCTACAATCCAAATTCTCGATGCGCCTACCATTCTGAGACTCCGAGGCATGACACAAATGACTGTTGGGCTTTGAAGAACAAGGTACATGATTTGATCGAGGCAAAGGAGATTAAATTCGATCCCCATAAAATTCCCAACATCATAACCGCACCCATGCCCAAGCACGACTCTAGAATCAATGCTATTGATGTTGTCTCCAGCATGGAAGATGTTGATGGTGACTATGACGTGGATAGCTGGATCTTCCCTATTGCCAACGGTGGACCCAGTAACTGGACAACAAAAGACTCTGTACCAATTAATTTTATTCAGAAGTAATTGTCTTTATTGTTTTTGGATATGTAATAAACAATATAAACTTTATGGCCATGTGCCTTACCCGAGACACAATGGTTTATTTGTGAGGGTTATCATGTTTCATTTTCATATGGCATTAATAAAGCATTGGACATTTATGAATACAAATTTTGTGCTCTCTGTTTTTCTTTTCTACTTTTTACTTTATCTATACAACTATGCTCTTACACACACTCACGTATCAAACTGTAGATCCATGTCCACTCTGGATCCCATTGATAATAGTTATGCTATTGCCGGTTATGACTTTGAAAATCCGATCAACCAAGCTGAGGACGAAGGTGAGGAAGATTGTGAGGTACCCGGAGAACTTGCCAGACTGTTACAGCAGGAAGAAAGGGCTATATAGCCTCATGATGAGCCAGTTGAGACAGTGAATTTGGGAACAAAAGAGAACAGAAAAGAGGTCAAGATAGGTGCAAATTTGGAGCTTCGTGTCAAACACCATTTGATTCAGATGTTGTATGATCATGTTGAGATCTTTGCCTGGTCGTATGAAGACATGTCAAGACTAGACACATATTATGGTTCATCGTCTGCCAAGTAAAGAAGATTGCCCTATGGTAAAGCAGAAGGTCCATCGTATGCGCCTTGAAATGTCAGAGAAGATCAAATAAGAGGTTATGAAATAGTTCAACACTGGGTTCTTAGTTGTCACCTCTTATCCCCAATGGGTTGCTAACGAGTCCCGGTGCCTAAAAAAGATGGCAAGGTGCGGATGTGTGTGGACTACCGAGATTTGAACAGGGCAAGCCCCAAGGATGACTTTCCGCTCCCCCATATTGACGTTCTCGTTGACAACACCGCACAACACAAGATATTTTACTTCATGGACGGTTTCTCTGGTTACAATCAGATCAAGATGGCACCTGAAGACATGGAGAAGACAACCTTTGTCACACAATGGGGTACTTTCTGCTACAAAGTGATTTCGTTTGGGTTGAAGAACACTGGGGAAACCTATCAGTGAGCCATGGTAGCTCTGTTTCATGACATGATTCACCATGAGATATAGGTTTATGTTGATGACATGATAGCCAGGTCTCAAATTGAGGAGAAGCACCTTGATTATCTATAAAAGCTGTTTGATAGGTTGAAGACATACAAGCTGAGGTTAAATCCGAACAAGTGCACCTTCGGAGTAAGGTCTGGTAAACTTCTAGGTTTCATTGTCAGTGACAAGGGCATTCAGGTAGACCCTGCAAAAGTGAAGGCTATACAAGATATACTGGCTCCTCGCACTAGGAAGGAAGTCAGAGGCTTCTTAGGACACCTAAATTACATTGCCAGGTTCATTTCCCATTTAACTGCTACTTGTGAGACCATCTTCAAACTCCTGAAGAAATATCGTGGTAAAATGGAATGACGAATTCCAGACTGCCTTCGAAAGAATCAAAGAATACCTTCAAGAGCCTCCAATTCTGATGCCTCCGATTGAAGGAAGACCTTTGATAATGTACTTAACAGTGTTAGATAATTCAATGGGGTGTGTGCTGGGGCAGCATGATGAGTCCGGTCGAAAAGAGCACACAATATACTACCTTAGCAAAAAGTTTACCGACTGTGAAATAAGATACTCACTGCTCGAGAAAACATGTTACGCTCTGGCATGGGCTGCTCGCCGACTGAGACAGTATATGCTGACCCATAACACTTTGTTGATATCTAAGATGGATCCGATCAAGTACATCTTCGAGAAGCCCGCTCTCTCCGAAAGAATAGCAAGATGGGAAATGATCTTGACCGAATACGATATCCAATACACGACCCAAAAAGAAATCAAGGGAAGTGTACTAGATGATCATTTGGCTCGTCAGGCTGTGGATGACTACCAATCCATGAACTTTGAATTCCCGGATGAGAATATTATGTTAGTGACTAACTGTGAAGAACCTGGAGCGGATGAAAGACCTGAGGAGGGATCCCGATGGACCATGGTTTTTGATGGAGCCTCCAATGTACTCGGCAACGACATTGGTGCTGTAATCATATCTCCCGAAGGCTGTCATACTCCTTTCACTTCCAGTCTATGTTTCAATTGTACCAACAAAATGGCAGAGTATGAAGCATGCATTATGGGTCTCAAAGCTGCTATCGACCTGAGGATCAAGTTCTTGAGTGTTTTCGGGGGTTCATCCTTGGTAATAAGCCAAATCAAAGGAGAGTGGGACACGAAGAACCCGAATCTTATCCCTTACAAAGAACATGTGCTGACATTGCTTCCACACTTTGAAGAGGTCACCTTTGAACATTTCCCACAAGAAGAGAACCAGTTAGCAGATGCGCTAGATACTATGTCATCCATGTTCAAGGTTAAGTGGGACAACGAGGCACCTCAGATCACTATTGAGGGGTTGGATGAACCAGCATACTACTATGAGATCGATGCTGAAGAAGTAGCAAACAAACCTTGGTTTCATGAAGTGAAAAAGTATCTCGAGGCTCAAGAATATCCCGAGGGGGCGTCTGTCAATGATAAGAAGTTTCTGAGAAGGTTCTCCGCAAAGTTCTTCCTCAGTAATGGAATCCTCTATAAGCGCAACCATGAATCTACTTTACTTTGTGTGTAGACAAGAGCGAAGCAGAGAAGATTATGGCAGATTTACACGAAGATACCTTTGGCACCCATGCTAGTGGACATACCATGGCTAAAAAGATCCTATGGGCAGGATACTACTGGTCCACTATGGAAGCAGACTGTTATCAACATTATCGAACTTGTCACAAATGCCAGGTGTATGCCAATAAAGTACATGTACCTATATTTCCTTTGAATGTCTTGACGACTCCCTGGCCCTTTGCAATGTGGGTTATTGACATGATCGGAGAGATTAGACCTACAACTTTCAATGGGAATCACTTCATCCTGGTGGCAATTGATTACTTCACAAAGTGGGTTGAGGCTGCCACTTTTGCTACTGTTACCAAGAATGTTGTGGCGCAGTTTATCAAGCATAACCTGATTTGTCGGTATGGTGTTCCAGAGAGAATCATCACAGAAAATGGTACAAATCTCAACAATACAATGATCACCAAACTCGGTAAACAATTCAAGATCTAGCATCATAATTCTTCCCTTTACCGGCCAAAGATGAATGGCACTGTGGAGGCTGCTAACAAAAACATTAAGAAAATCATACAAAAGATGACAGTGACGTACAAAGACTGGCATGAGATGTTACCATTTTCTCTTCATGGTTACTGCACCTCAGCGCGTACATCAATAGGGGCAACACCTTATTCTCTGGTATATGGTATGGAGGTTGTCCTACCCATTGAAGTCCAGATCCCTTCTCTGAGGATCATGAAGGATGCAGGTTTGAACGAAGACGATTGGATCCAAACTCGACTTGATCAACTGAACCAGATTGATGAGAAAAGGCTTACTGTTGTCTGTCATGGTCAAATGCATCAAAAAGATATGATCAAGGCTTTCAACAAAAAGGTGAGACGTCAGGTATATCAAGTGGGTGATCTAGTGATCAAGCACATCATACTGCCACAAGGTGATCCCAGGGGAAAATGGACTCCCACGTACGAAGGGCTATTTGTGAACAAAAGCATATTTTCCGATGGAGCCATGATTCTAACCAACATGGATGGTGACGACCTTCCTCACCCTGTTAATGCGAACATAGTGAAAAGATATTACGCATGAATAAAGACCCACTAGGTTGACTGACCTAGGCAAAAATAAGGGCATCTCGGCGAACCAAAAGGGTTCGGGCAAAAATTAGGGATAAAGAAAAAAAAAATTGTACACCCGACAAGTCGAAAACCTGAAAAGGCGGCTTGAGCAAAAAAGGGTATCCCGGTGGACTGAAAACCCGAAAGGGCGGTCCAGGCAAAAGTTAGGGATTTGAAGCGTATAACTATGTCCCATTGGGTCACCTTGCGGACAGACCTCAGTATCAACTATCAAGCCCAAATGGTACCGATCAATCCAGTCAGCTTCGGATAAGTAGCAAAGTGATGAGACGCTCAAGGACACAGAGGCAATAGCAGAATTGAAACTCAATGAGATTGTTACACATGGTTGTTTTCTCTCTGTACACTATTTTGCGTAATTTCCATTTCTTACGACAGTGTTCTCCTACTAGGACGTCAGTATCTTTGTACAAAATGCCTGTTATAGGCGAACTTCAAAAAATCAATACAAATCATTCCTTGAAAGTACAAAACTATTTGTTTTATTTTTCTGTTTTGTTTTGCAAAAAACGTCCAATGATTATTTTTGACATATGCATTTGAATATGACTACTGTTCACAAATACTTGCATAAAAAAACAGAAAGACAATTTCTAATGACTTTAAGGAACGGGCCAAAGTCCAAAAGACAATTTAACGTCCCGACGGTTACTCTTTCCAGCCTGGTGTAGGGGCAGAGACATTTTGAGACAAAGTCACCATTACATACGACCTCGTGACTTTACGTTCCCCACAGAGTAGAAACAACCAGAGTTTTGATCTCTTTCTCCCCAAGCAGGAATTATCTTCTCCAGCAAAGTTCCTTCTCCAGCTGCAATTTGTCTTCCCCAGCCAAGTTTTATAATTTCAAACAGTTATAAAACCTCCTCCCAGGCATAGTTTATTTCTCTAACTACGGAAGTTCATTCCCCAACAGAGTTTATTTCTCTACAACTGCAAAAACTTCCAATAAAGCATCTCCCTCGATAGAATTATTCTCAAGCAGAGTCAATCCCCAGTAGAATACTCTCGAACAAAAAGATGAAATCGCTAGCAAATCATATCCATTCATCATCCCCAGCAGAAACGCAGGATCGACTTCCCAATACTCTTCAACAATAGTCCGGGATTTACTTTCCCAGACTAAAGAATATCGCAATAGCATTCCATATTCATACATTATGACATGCACATACATATCGCATACATCATAATATCATTTATTTTGAGAGCATCACCACCACGCCTTTCATACATCATGATATTGCATATGACTAACTCTTTGCCTTTTTCAGGAAAAAGATCAAATCAACAAATACCGCTGACTACTTATGTGACATGGTAGTCCTCTCAAAGCTATGTCTACTGAAGGGAGATTTCAGAAAATTCCTCAGAAAGATGTCCTCACAAGACCTTCTTTGGTTCAGTAAGATCGACACTAAGATCTCTCTGATTCCTATTCCAGTTGAAGATGTTCCTATACTTTTGTCTGGTTCAGCTGAATCGATCCTAAGATTCTTCTGATTTCCATTCCAGTCAAAGTTAATTAAAGACCTTCTCCGGTTCAGTCAGATCGACACTAAGATCTCTGATTCCTATTCCAGTTGAAGATATTCCAAGACTTTTGTCTGGTTCAGCTGAATCGATCCTAAGATTCTTCTGATTTCCATTCCAGTCAAAGTTAATTAAAGACCTTCTATTGTTCAGTCAGATCGACACTAAGATCTCTCTGATTCCTATTCCAGTTGAAGATGACCCAAGACTTTTGTCTGGTTCAGATGAATCGATCCCAAGATTCTTCTGATTTCCGTTCCAGTCAAAGTTAATTAAATACCTTCTCTGGTTCAGATCGACACTAAGATCTCTCTAATTCCTATTCCAGTTGAAGATGACCCAAGACTTTTGTCTGGTTCAGTTGAATCGATCCTAAGAATCTTCTGATTTCCATTCCAGTCAAAGTTAGTTCAGATTTTCCTCTGGTTCAATTAGATCGATCCCAAGATCTCTTCGATTCCTATTCTAGTTGAAGATGATCCAAGACCTTTTTATGGTTCAGTTAAATCGACACTAAGATTTTTCTGATTCTTATCTAGTCAAAGATAAATCAAGACCTCTGTTGGTTCAGTTTGAATCGGCCATTGGTTTATTACTGTTTCTTTTGTAGTAGATCCTTTCTCTGGTTTAGTTAAATTGACACTAAGATTTTTCTGACTTCAATTCCAGTTGGAGAAACTGCAAATCCTGAAGTATGACCAGATAAAAGTTTAATCTCATTTCCCCAATAAGTCGATGTGAAGCCTGGAATATGACCAAATAACAGTTAACCTTGTTATCCTCAGAAATTCACTATGAAGCCTGGATCCTGACCAAATAGCAGTTCACTTCCGTCTCTTCAGTCAAGGGATGACTCCCCAATAAAGTAATGGGCAACCGATGCTCCTAGACTCTATTCCCCTAAAAGACATTCCCCAGCGGACTCCTCCTCGAACAACAGGAACATGAATCCCTACAAGGAGACTCCTTACGAAGTCAGCATCTATTTTAGATGGCATCTTTAAGCCCATCTCCGACGACTCTCCGTCATACTCCTTGGATGGCATCTTTAAGCCCATCTCCGATGGTCTTTTGTCATCTTTTCCAAATGGCATCTGTAAGCCCATTCCAGATATTATTCACCAACAGTCCCACTTTAGACGAGAGCAAATTTCTGGGTACTCTAGTGTTCAATCATATTCCACCTTCAGATCACGAAAGGCAAACAAGCCAATCTAAATCTTCAGGTTTAATAAGATTGAACAGGGGCAACTGTTGTACCCTAAAATTTTCCCTCCCATTTTCACACAAGACATACTCCTAGAGGTTCTCAATTGCTCAAGGTTGACCAAGAATTGACCAGACAATTCTCCTTTTAAGGAAATGAACCCCCAACTAGGGTTTCCATTTTCATCAAGATGGTTGAGCTCCAAGGATCCAAAATGTTCTACATTGTCCTAATATGTATCCAAGATCATCCATGCCAAGCTTCATGCCTTGCTCAACAAGTTTTCTCAATCAAATGCTCAAGTATTGGAAAATCAACTATGTTAGGTCAAAAGTCAACTGTGGCCCATATACAGTCAAACTTCAAGATTTTTGGTCAACATCAATATTTTGAAGTGATATCCATCATTTGATCAAGGGTTGATCATGATTCCTCAAGAAATGCTCCTAACCCATCAAAAGTCAAAAATAACAAATTAGGGTTTCTATAGGAAAAGTCAACCAAACTTTGACCAAGCATAACTTTCTCATACTTTATCAGAAATTTTCCAACCAAAGCTCATTTTGAATATAATTCAATTCCTTACAACTACTCTTCAGCTCTCAAGATCAAGAAATTCACCATTGGAAAGATACAAGTTCATACATTATAGGTCATTTTTAGAAAGTCAACAAAAACCCCTTTTTTCCAAGACCTTTTACATCAAGATAACATCTTCAAATACAAAATTGATCAAAGGAGGGATTGAATTAGACATATTGGGCTTTATAGAAAGTAGAAGATCATCATCATGAGATAAAAATTGAGAAAGTTATGGCTTTTCCAATTTGGGAAAAGTTTGAAAATTTCAAGAATGGTGCATTGAGAAATTTGAATTTTTAGGTCAATGGCCTAACTTTTTAAGATTCCAATATCTTCCTAAGGTAATAAAGGACCTCTAATCTTATTTTTTCATGGCCTTGTATTTTCTACCTATTTTTTTACATATTTATTTTAATTTATTTCAAGTAAATATAAAATAAATTGTATAAAATATTTGGAAATGGGCTTAGGCATGTGGGCTAGTGTCTTGGCTTGCTTAGAGGCCCAATATTTCTTGCACAAGTGACCAGGTTCATCCAAGAAAAGATAAGACATGTTTTGACAAATTTGGAAGGCCTTGAATTGGTTGGATTCTTGTTGGAAAACATGAGTTATAACCATAATCTTTTACATTCAATGATTGTGTCTCCTCCTTCCATACTGTAAGAACAACACATTGGCCAACTCAAAGGACGCACAAAAAGCCTAAAGAATTGCTGCACATTTCATTCAAAAATTCCAAAGTTGTAAAATTGAATTTAAAATTACAGGTTGTTTTGATCCAAAACAAAGGCTCAGACACGTTCATGGAAGTCCCCAGGAACTTTTCCAATCATCACCAAGTCCTAAAACACCACGAAATGATCCAACCAACTCTCACGGTTTGTCTTTTTTTAATTCCGTTTTGTATAATTCATGTGATATCAATATGATTTGACCATGCATTTTTGTTTATTTTAGTATTTACAAGCTTCTGGCATAGTTGGATTGCAGTTTTGGTATAGGAATCGTACGTCACCATTGCTAGAGTTCTAAGCTCAAAATTGGGGTTTCTTAAAATACCCAAAATTAGGACCAACTAAGGATACCATCTTACTCAGGAGGTTGAGAACAATCAACCCATGGCCTCAAAGTGAATTTATTTTGAGTTTTGTGCTTGTTTCATGTGCGGGTTTTATAGTGACGGACAAAAATATGTCACTATAGGTATTTCTACCTAAGACGACAGAGGGAGGTAGGAGATGAATGCGTGGCAGCCCCTCACTGGACAACTCAAATCCACGCGCACATTTTTTTATATTTTTTATAATCATTGTTTTCTTTGCATTATATTCTTTTGTTGTGTTTGGTATAACAGCTTGAACATCCAACTCAGTTGGTAAGAAGCGCCCTTAAGAGGGAAGGGACCTGGGTTCAAATCCCAGGTCTAGCATTTTGTTTATTTAACGTTGATTGCAGATCCAATACTTTTCCTCTCAAGTGCTTACCATACGCCCTCCAGCCAGTGGATAATGATGAGGCCACATCTAAGACATCCCAAATGCGTGGACCATCATGGACGCTCAAAAGATGCCTCCACAGGATCTTAGGATACCTGGGTTATCTATTGGGCCTAGTACATTTTCAGATCAACACCCCCTGTTTACTATTAGCTCCAGGCCCATTAGCTTCCCTATTTATTTTATTTTATTATTTACTTCTTTTAAATCTTTTTTTATAAATCATAAAAAATAAAAAATAAAAATCATAGATTTTAGATTTTTTTTAATTAATTTAATTAATTTAATTAATTAAATTATTTTTGACATCATTTTATTAATTTAAAAATAATTAGAGCTAGGTTTTTATAACTCAAATATTTTCTTAACAAATACACCAAAAATAACATAAGTAGTTTTATTAAAACTAATTTTTTATCTACAATCTTTTTTTCTTCTTTTTTTAATTAATTAGGATTTTATTTATTTATTTTTAGATAATCTAGTTTAATCATTTTCTTAAAGCGAACAAAACAAAAATATTTTTTTACTCAGACTTTTTTAGGTTGTTAGATTTTTCTTTCCATTTTCACACGCGATTATCTTATTCTCGCATCTTTTGAAATATTGTACCTGCTGATGGAATGTAATAGATTAAAATAGGACTTTACTGCTCTTCTTTATTTTCTTTCCCCCATTTGGACATGTAAATGTCCCCTCCCTGAAAATACTGTAATAGCGTAGATTTAAATTCCTGCACTTTAAATTTCTGCTAAATATTAATTGTTAGTAAGTAGGTGTGTATGACAAGATTAATCAAATCAACCCTTAGATCACTAACATAAGATAAATATCTGAAAATTGAACACATTCCTCACACTTGCACCCTTAGGGTATACCTCACTTGGTTTTCTCGGAAATGGTCATGTCCCTCGAACATAGGGATATCTTAGAAAAGACCCTCGGTATAAACGTCATCATAAAAGATCATAGTCCCTAAATGTCCCTCGAGTTGTCTTTCGGTAAATGATCTTCTCCCTCGATGTTGCCTATATGATGACAATCCCTTCGAAATGCTAAGATATCTTTACATGTTGCCTTCAATGACCATAGCATCCCTTTCAATAGTCCCTCAACATCCAACGATAGGGCTACCTACTCACTAATAGTAGGATAACACTATCTAAAGGAAAGGAGGAAAAGAAAATCCTTTTTTGAGTAGGTAGATGACTCTTAAGTGCTTGCTCAAACCTAAGTTTTTCACACTTACACACTTTTCCAAAACTATTTTCAAAAATGTTTTATCACACTCTTGAGGACTGATACAAGAGTTATCATTAAGCAAACAAATCTTTTAAAACACACAAACACGAAAACAATTTTAAAAAATGAGCAAGTACCTAAGAGCCCATGGAAAACCACAGATGGAAATGGTGCTAACACATTTCCGTTCCATAATCTACCCCCCTTACTCAGAAAATCTCAAAAAGTCGGTGGCGACTCTTGCTTACCGCGACATTTGCGAACAAAAAATGCAAAACCAGTATTAACAGTCGGTTCTGCCATCGTATCACAGTAGTGAATGTGATAACTAAAAAAAAAAGAATTTTGTAATCTTCAAAAGACATTTGTCAAGTTCGCAAAAGGAAGAATAACCTACAAATTTTGTTTGGAAATCAAAGAGCTTATTACAAAACAACCAATCTTGGTTATAAATCGAATAATAACACTAAAAAAATTGATAGCATTTGTAAAACCAAAACCACCTCTCATTTTAAAACTTAAGAACGCAACTACTATAATAAAGAATAAAACATTGCCATGTTCAGTTTCATTAAGAAGAGTTTTGAGAGTAAAGAAGGACATCTTCCTTCATGTTTCTATAAGAAACATTCTGTACACAAAGCAAAAATTTTATCCACCCATGTAAATGCATATATCTCTAAGATTAGTTAAAAGAATGTTTAAAAAACTAGCAACAAAGGATCCAAGATTATATAGGTACCTAAAGTTAAGATCTAACCCTTTCTTTGTAGGAATCTTTACAATATTCAACACTAAATGTTATCTTGATATCGGTTGTTCAAAGCATATGAGTGGCAACAAAATCCTATTTTTCACCTTCATTCCTAAAGATGGGGGGATTAGTCTCTTACTAGGATAATAATAGGGGGGAAATTCAAGGGTTTGACACTGTTAGTAAGTCCCTCAATCCAAATATTGGGGAAGTTGTCTTAGATAAAAGGATCAAGCATAATTTACTTAACATAAGTAAATCACGTGACAAAGGTAACATTGTAACATTTGACTCTTATGGTTGTGGGGTCATACAATCTAAATCAAACAGAACTTTATTTTCATGCTCAAGAAGTGGAAATACCTCCATAGTAAATTTATATAAACTTTCTCCAAGTGATAAATGTCTCCTAGATGAATCTTTTTTTATGGAATAAGAGAATAACTCACATTCACATGGATCACTTGAACAAGTTGGTCCATAAAGATCTCGTAGATGGTCTTCCAGACTTACATTTAAAAAAATAATAGATGATGTGATGTGTTCCAAAAATAGAAGCAAGTAACAACCTCTTTTAAATTTAAAAATATCATTTTTACTGATCAGTCCCTTGCAACTTCTTCACATGGACCTTTTTCCCCCATCTAGAACCCTAAGTCTAGGTGGAAACGTCTACGCCAATGTAACTATGGATGACTACTCTCGATATAGCTAGACATTATTCTTATCTCATAAAAGAGACGCGTTTGGTGCCTTTTAGAAATTGGCCAAGGTTATCCGGAATGAAAAAAGGTGTAAGCATTACATCCATTAGAAGTTACCATGGTGGAAAATTCCAAAATGAGGAATTCGGATAAAATTTGTAAAAATATTGGTATTCAGCACACCTTTTCCACTCCATGAACTCCCCAACAAAATGGGGGTAATAGATAGGAAAAATATGTCTCTGGAAGAGCTACCTAGGATGCTGCTCAATTAGACCAATCTCCCTTAATATTTCTAGGCTGATGTTATGAGCATTATTGGCTATGTTATGAATTATGTCTTAATAAGACAAATTCTAAAATGTACGCATTATGAACTATACAAAGTAAATAATTTAAATATCTCTCACTTACATGTCATTGTGTTCCTGTAAAACATATTTGGACAACCTCCTAGAAGCTAATCCGACGAGGCTATAATTAAATTGTGTTTTAGGGGATTTGTTAGGAAAAGGATGAATGTGTGAAAAACATAAGAAAAGGGGGTTGAATTGGGTTTTAAAACAAAAATTTTCTTTAAAAATATTACCCTTTAATTAAAAATACTTTTTCTCCAGTCTTGATAATAATAATAATTAAGAACAGGAAGTAAAGAACAAGGTATGTTTATACTAGTTCACTTAAAAACTATCAAGCTAGTCTAGTCCACCCGCTAAGGTGATTTCGCCTTATCAACAAGGACTTAATCTAATAATCACACAAATTATTATAATGCACAAGCTAACTGCAAATGACTAATGTTACAACCTCTAAGACACACTAGTCCTAGACTTGTCAAGACTACTTACCTAACTGGTCTCTTAAGGAAATCAAATCTCTAAGACACACGAGTCCTATACTTCTTAAGGATACAGGACTAACCGGTCCCTTAAGGAAAATCAAACAACTATTTGAATACAAGTTTTGTTTACAAGAATATTGCTTCTACACAAGCTGAATATGTAAACTATTTTTATGAAGAATGACTTAAGAAAATAGTAGCTATACACAATAAGCCTTTTAGCGTGAATGAATAGTGAATTACCAACTTTTTCTTTTAGTCTTCACGCCTTTATATAACTAACAAAATAATATATCCGTTGAGGGGTACTCTTAGGATTTCCATAATCATTGGCGGCTTGAGCAGTAATGTGGGGGACAAGATCGTGCGACGCGTATGAACTTTCATGGTAGTGGATTGAAACGTTTATTGTACCATGTACTATTTGTACCATGTTAAAATTGTCTTTTTTCCTTCTGTGCTTCATAGGCTTCTATGAGCATGAGTTTAGAAGCGAGAACATAACACAAGGTCATCAGAACTCAAGTCTTCAGAGTCTTCAGAACTGCATCTTCAAAGTCTTCAACTCTTGGTCATGAAAACCTTTTCTTAGAACCTTGGGTCTTTAGATCTTCAAGTCTTCAGAGTATTTAGAACTTGTGTATTCAGAGTGTTCAACACTTGGTCTTTAAAAACCTTTTCTTAGAACCATGGGTCCTTAGAAACTTGAGTCTTTAGCATCTGGAATTAAGTAGAACTTCTGTCTTTAGATCTTCTGACTGGTTTCTTTAGAACATTTTGTCTTTAGAAGCATGAGTCTTCAGCATCTAGACTTAAGTAGAACTTCTGTCTTCAGATCTTTTGACCGGTTTCTTTAAAACATGTTGTCTTTAGAAGAATGAGTCTTCAACATCTAGACTTAAGTAGAACTTCTGTCTTTAGATCTTTTGACTTGTTTCTTTATACAAACATTAGAGCCTACACATCAGAAGCTTCTGAAGTGTCTTACTACTGTTCATCAGAACTTGTGTAGCACATAAGTGGAACTAATTCTCTTCTAATGTCTTGGCCACACCATTCATCAGAAGAAGAACCTATTTGTTAAATGCTCAAAAATAACAAACATTAGAGTATCAAAATTGTCCATACAAACATACTCATTTGTTATCATCAAAAGTCAGAGATAATATTGCATAACCAAATCTTGTTCTAACAAAGGATGGGAAGCTAAACCGATGAATAACATAGACATGAGTGATAATCTTGGAGGTGGGAGCCCCTATTTATAGTATAAGCCTTAGTCCCCCTAAACGTTCACATTTAGTAGGCTTTATAGCCATAATAAATGCAATCCCTTATTTAATCATTTGTAACATGTTCCATAAGTGCTTATAATGGTTTTATGGCCATTGAACTTTCTATAACTGAGCCGATCATGATAGCTCCGACAACCTTCTGATAACTCGGCGTATCTGACTTGTATTCTCAGATCTGAGAATTCTAGGGTGTACACCTTGGTTGCAAATGTTATATCATAAACAATGGAAAAGAAAACCTCCGAAATTTTGACATAAAAGTTAATAAAGGCATATTTATAGCATATTTAACTTATATAAAAACTTTTAGAGTCATTATTAAAATAACTCTGACAAGAGAAACATTAATTCATGCTACCTTTGATGAATCTTACCCTAAACATATAGAAGTAGAAGTTGTTGATTGAGCATGTATCTTGGAAAATACTAATTTGGAGGAAAACATTCAAGAAACAGACTATGTCCAACGTGAAAATCACGAAGGAGAGTTGGCTTATGATTAAATCCCAGACATTCCACCAAAACATATAAATCTTCTAAATTAATGGAGACCAAAAAAAGACCATCCTATCCAAAATATTATTGTAGATGTCTTCAAGGGAGTCACTAATCGACGATCCTCAATAAGGTATGTAACTTTGTGGATTTTGTTTCACAAATTGACCTAAAGGGAATCGAAGAAGCTATCTTAGATGAAAATTAGTCTCTTTCCATGAAAGAAGAGTTAAGTTAATTTGAACGAAACAACATTTGGGAACTCATTCCCAAATCTACAAGTAATATAGAATTGGTATCCGAAGGGTCTTTCGCAACAAGCTGGATGAAGACATCAATGTTTTAATAAATAAAGTCAGATTCATTACGAAGGGATACAATCAACACGAGGAAATGAATGTCGATGAAACCTGTGCTCTTGTATCTAGATTATAAGCCATAAGGATGTTATTAGTTTCTCATGCATTATGAATTTCGAATTATTTCAAATCATGTATGTAAAAAGTGATTTTATAAATGGATACATCTAAGAGGAGGCATATGTTGACCAATGTGTAGTGATATTATTTGTACATAAAGTTTGTGTACTTTCTACATGTGTTTGTAAATAGGAAGTGGTGTTCATTTTGTTTGTTGAAAAAAGGTCCTTTGAATTGGTTTTATTCAAACTCCACCATATGCTTGGTGGTTATGTTAGAAGATTGTAGGAGAGTTCTTGGTGTGACGCTTGTAGAAAGATCAAACATAGTGAAAATCCTTCATGGGGTGTGGAGGGGTTGAACAACCCTTGTTTGGAAATAGGGACCATGATATATCTTTGTGTTATTTACTTACTCCACTTTTATTTTTCAACACTTTCGTTCATACGTTCTTCATAATCATTCCATAAAAATGAAATAATAAGAACATCTGCAAAATAACAATAAAAATTCTTAAAACCTAATCCCCTCCCCCTCTTAGGTTGCACTTTGTACTTACGAGCTCTGTTTGGTTATTGAGATAAGCCTGAAAATCTCTAAATGATCCGTTAGCTTAGCCTGGTGTAAAAAATATCTTAGGTTAGGGATAATCCTGTAAAATATCAATATCATATTGTATTAAGGATCGTGGGCACAATCTGTAAAATCTCAAAGTTTATAGTCAAAATATAAGAAAGATCTCTTGGGGACAGGAATAGGTCAATTTTCTGCCGAACCTAGATAAATCTCTGGTACAATGTCCCTACAATCTACCACTGATAGATTTAGCTAGGATAAAATCATATCTAAGCTACTCAGAAAGAACAACATAAAACAACTTGAACAATTTTTTCATCCCTTCAAACAAGACAACAATACAATATATATAGTGAAACAACCTGGCGGAACCGTCATCTGATAATAAAATCAATGAAGTCGCCACCGAACGTCTTTTATCCCGCCGAGAGGGGAAAGGTAAACATCGAGAAAACCTGAAGGGGGTGAAATCACGGTCTTGCGACCGAGAGATTGGGTAAGGGAGTCTATTACGCGAGGGGAAGGTATTAGCACCCCACACGCCCATAATACTCTACGGTATCCACTCTTTTTTGTACTAATCTAAGGGTGTGTAAATCTATATCTAAAGCTTAACGGGGAATGCATGCAAAATAAAGGAGAAAAGAATGTAGGAAAAATAAAAGTTGTGCTCGCTTGGGCCCTACCCCAGTGCCTACGTATCCCTTTTAAGGAATCAGAGCAGCCATAGTTTGGCTCATATATTTTGGTTGGTTTGTATTTTTTAGTTAAGAAGATAAAAGCAACAAACAAGATGGAAAAACATCAGATAGAACTACAAAAATGTCAACAATGATGATAAAATAGAAAAAAGAGATGACAAGACATTGCATGGCAACACAAACTCAGATAGGGAGATACAACACCGACATGATAGCAAAATACCAGACAATACGATGAAACATTACACCTAACAATGATATTGAAAATCAACGTAGGATAATAAACATGTGCGATGGCGAAACACCGGCTTCAAAAAAATGTGCAATGGCGAAACATCGGCTAAGAGACAGAAAGGTAACATGGCAAAGATGGAAAAACATCAATAAACCAGAGAACAAAACATCACACCTAACAATGATATTTAGAATCAATGTAGGATAACAAACATGTGCGATGGCGAAACATCGGTTTCAAACAAATGTGCGATGGCAAAACATTGGCTAAAAGATAACAGGGTATCATGGCAAAGATAACGAAACATCACTAAACCAAATGATAAAATATCACACCTAGCAATGATATGGAGAATCAAAGTAGGATAACAAACATATGCGATGGCGAGACATCAACTTCAAACAAATATGTGATGGCTAAGCATCGGCTAAAGATAACAGCATGTTATGGAAAGGATGGCAAAACATCAAACGGAAAGGTGCACAAACAATTAAGATTGGTTTGTATTTTTTACCTTGAAGAAGGGTTTAAGTTTATTAGAGGTGTTTTATGATTTACCAAGAGAAAATTTTCGTTTTGAGATGCAATATGTAAAGAAAGAAAAAATGACTAAGGGAGAACTAACCTAGAACTACCCCTAATGTCATCATACAAAGATTGACCCTAAGGTTGAGAATGAAAGAATGAATTTTTATCCTATGTTAGCATGCATGGATACCTATCCTAATGTCTAACTCGAGGACTAAACCTACACGAGCGATTCTAAGGGAGAATGGTGAGGGTATATTATCTCAAAATAAACACACAAAATGAAATCAAACAAACAAGCCAAAAGCTCGAGAGAGCACACCTAAAGGGATTCTATCTAGGTTAATATGCCAAAGAGAGTCTAACAAAAACTATCTTATAGGGAACATGCAATGAGAGCAAAGTCGTGATCTCAATTTCTAAATTGAGTGACTCATCGATCAAAAAGAAATAAAGGAAAACAAAGAGGTCCTATAGGGAGCATGTAATAAGAGTGAAGTCGTGATCTCAATTTCTAAATTGAGTGACTCATAGATCAACAAGAAATTAAGGAAAACAAAGAGGTATTATAGGGGTCATGCAATGAGAGCGAAGTCGTGATCTCAATTTCTAAATTGAGTGACTCATCGATCAACAAGAAAGAAACAAACACAAGCACAACACATATAGAAAGTGAGGTGAGGAATTCCTGCTACAGGTCTTTAAACAGGGTCTTTGAGTGCACGCTCTTTATTTCCTACTTCCTACTTCACATGATTTCTAGAAAGCAATAAATGTAAGAGACAATAAGAAGCAGTGCAATACCAAACGGATAACTGTAAGTAGCAACTGAGCAAGAAAAAGAAACCTAGAGAATCTTCAAGAAAGCTAGCATCAGTAAATAAATCAAGTTAGAAATCATGCCATCAAAAGTAAGCATTGAGGCTTTAAATATGAACATATCCCACAGGTGATGTATAGCAGTCATAGTCTCATATATCCTGCAAAGACTATCAAATATGTAAAGCACAAGAATGGTGAAAGCACAATCAATTATGTTCCACAAATAAAGTGGAACACTACAGCATCAAGTTATAATGGAAAACTTTCCTCAGAGTACCTCACACATTCAACAGACAAATTAGTGATTTCAAAGAGAAATGATAAACCAGATTGACAAAGATAGGTAAGTAATGAGAACTAGTAATGAGAACTTGAATGGTTCAATGATGAACTCAAGTCTCCAAAATAGGGGAGAGGATGATAAAAAGAAAAGAGATTAATCTCTTATGGGTTGTACAAGTACATTCCCTTTACCTCTAATACAAAAGAAAAGGAAGGCTTGAACATCAAATTTAAAATAGAACAAAAATAATCCAATTATTAGAGGTCAAGTGATTTAAAGTCTTTATGAGACTATCCTTGATGTATCATTCCCCAAAATGTTATCATTGGTCATTTGATGACCTCAAATCCAAGACAAAAAATTCAAAACTCAAAGCAAAATTCACAAAAAGAAACTCTTAGGAGGTATGGATCACAAAATGCTCATCGACCAATTATGAGAAGTCAAGAGGATTGACTTGAATTGATGTGAAAAAACATAATCAATATGATCATTAAGTGCCAAATTATAGGCCTCACACAAGTTTATTGGCCATCCAATAAATTGCAACAATGAAATGCAACATCAATTGGTCACTTTCACTTAAAAAATACACCAAAAATAGAAAAGGACTTTAATAATACAAACCAAAATTTCCTTAACACTTTTGAGATGTGTAGAGGTCAGAAAACAAGTTTTAAGTTCATGGATAGTGGAGGAGAGGATCAAGTGAGGCTCAAGGATCAAAACTAGTTGGAAAAACTCCCAAACTAGGCAATATTTCAAAACAATTTGTGGAAAAAAATTCAATCAAGACAAATAATTCAAGAAAAATGTTTTTTAGATCCTCAATACATCCATGAACCTTAAACAAGACCCTAATTCCAATGAAAACCCAAGGAAAATTGGTTTTGAAATTAAAACTTGCCATGTAAGCCACAAAACCCTAATTGTTTGAATTTTAATCTTATTATATTAATTAGGTAAGATCAAAATTCAAACAATTCAAACCAAGATCATTCAAATCACAAGGAAAGCCTAAAGATCAGAATACATATTTTTCCACATTTTTAGAATTAAAGAAAAGTCTAAAATAAAATAAAATTCCAACAATTAATCAATTAGACAATCAATTACATCCCGTAATAAAATTCCAATCCAAAGTCAAAAGAGAATCAACCCAAAATTAATATTCAAATATTAGAATTAATCACAAACTTCTATAATTTTTTTGTGTATTTTTGGATTAAGAAAAATATTGAAATTATAGTTGTTTAGTTATTGGCTTGCATTTTTGGTAAAACCAGGTGTGTGTGTGAATGTCATGACTGATGTCATAACATTCTAGTTTAGTATGTACTGATTCATTAGGTACCTTTGCAGAAAAATAATGTCATACAGGTGCTGCTGTTTATAAGTGTGTATCTGAGCATTTTGCAAAAAGATCACATTTTCCTAAAGCAGTAGACAGGTTTTCAGATGTCATAACAAATGTTAAGACATCCTGTTCTGAACTAACAGTTATGCAGTTTGGGTAATTCTGAGTTTTTTCAGGATTATGACCCAGTCTTTCCAGAACAGAAAATCTCGTGGACTTGGGGTTAACCTAGCTCAACCCTAACCTGGTTGATAAAGTCCTGTGACCTAGTCTTAAGGTCAAACGGAATTAACCCTAGCTTTTTGTGGAAACCCTAACTGAAGATGCAGCTGCTATATATTCAACAGAGCTGCTGTTTTGGAAAAAATCCCTTTTTGACAGAAGATCATTTAGAAGCTGTATAGTTTTAACTATTGTAATCCAAGTAATTATCATTGTGATAAGTGACTTGGAATAGGTTTTAATTGTAAGGGTTGTGTATCACTCAAAGCTTTGAAGCAAGAGTGTTTGTATGTCTCTTAACTAAAGCTTTGAAGCAAAGTCAAGTTAGGTTTGTGTATCACTCAAAGCTGTGAAGCAAGAGTGTTTGTGTTGCTTGATTAAAAAGCTGTGAAGCATAATCAAGTGTATGTTTTGAAGAGTGTCTTCATCAATTCATTAGTCAAATTGTTTTATGTATCACTGCTGTGATTGAGGGGGAGTGAGTAGGAACTCAGGTTTAAGTTGTACTTAGATTGAAGTTGCATTGGGTAGGTCTTAAGTGAAGGAGATAAACTGGTTGGTTTATTCCTGAATTAATATCTCTTATAGTGGACTTCCTCCCTGGCTTGGTAGCCCCCAGAGTAGGTGTTGTTGCACACTGAACTGGGTAAACAATTGACTGTGTTCTTTACTGTTTTTGTATTTACTGTCTTATAGAAAGTCATATACGGTGTCATAACATTGAACGTGACATTGAGTATCTGGAGCCAGAATTTCAATTGGTATCAGAGCAGGCCCCCTGCCTGTATTTCTGGGTGAGATCTAGGGATATCACTTTCTGGCACTATGGACAAAGAAGGAGTTTTTGGAAATAGACCACCCATTATGGATGGAACAAATTATGACTACTGGAAACCTCATATGATTGCCTTCTTAAAATCTCTGGACAAAAAGGCTTGGAGAGCTGCTGACAAAGGATGGATCCATCCCACCATAACTGAGAAAGATGGGACAATCAGTCTGAAGCCTGAGGAAGATTAGAGTAAAGAAGAAGATGAGTTAGCCCTGGGAAATTCCAAAGCTTTAAATGCCTTGTTCAATGGAATTGATAGAAACATATTCAGACTAGTACATCAATATGAACTGGCCAAGGAAGTTTGGGACACTCTCAAAACTACTCATGAGGGCACTTCCAAAGTAAAAATGTCAAGACTTCAGATGTTGACTACCAAGTTTGAGAATCTAAAAATGATGGAAGATGAAACCATTCATGAGTTTCACATGAACATCTTGGAGATTACCAACACCTCAGGAGCACTGGGAGAAAAGATGTCAGAAGAAAAATTGGTGAGAAAGATTCTCAGATCCTTGCCTAAAAGATTTGCTATAAAGGTAACTGCCATAGAGGAAGCCCAGGACATCAGCAAGTTGAAAGTGGATGAACTTATTGGGTCTCTTCAGACTTTTGAGATGGGGATCACTGAAAATGGTGACAAGAAGAACAAGAGCATAACACTTGTATCCAACACTGATGTTGAAAACAAGGAGGATGAAGAAGAAAATATTTCAGAAGCTATAGCCATGCTTGGAAGACAGTTCAACAAACTCATCAAAAGAATAGATCCAAAGTCAAGGTCTAATGTTCATAACATTCCCTCTGGCATTGACAGTTCCAGCAGAAGACCAAGGTCAGAAGAGAAGGGAAATCAAGGCAGAGGAATTCAATGCCATGGTTGTGAAGGATATGGGCATATTCGAGCTGAATGTCCTACCTTTCTTAAGAAACAAAAGAAAGGAATGACTGTTACTTGGTCTGACTGTGATTCAGAAAGTAATTCTGAAGAAGAATCTGCCAAACTAGTTACTGCTTTAACTGGTGTTTGTACCTCTGAAAGTGACACTAGTGATGAAGAAGTGACATTTGAAGAACTGGCTGATACCTACAAGAAATTGTGTATCAGAAGTGCTGAAGTCTGTGTGCAGAATGAGAAACAATCAAAACTCATCATAAAGCTGGAGGCTGAAAAAAGGGCAGACCTTGAAACTATAAGTCACCTAGAAGGGGAAGTTCAATTGCTGAACTCACAACTGAACCAAATGACCAAATCTGTCAAGATGCTGACTAATGGAACAGACAAATTGGAAGAGATTCTTCAAGTTGGACAAAATGTGGGAAACAAATCTGGACTAGGATTTGTGGAAGCTAAGAAATCTGGTGCTGACAAGAAGATCAGGCCTGTTAAACAAATGTCAAAGCAGATGTCTCAACACAACTCTCAACATCAGAAACAGAGATATATGAAGAAAAAGTACCAAAGATGGAGATGTCATCATTGTGGGAGGTATGGCCACATAAAGCCATTCTGCTTCAAATTGCATGGATACCCTAATCAAAACTCAGGTGTTAAACCTAAGTCAAAAAGGGTACCACATACTCCTCAATGGAAGAAAAAGGCTACTGCCCTAATAGCCCACACTTCCCTGAGAGTCTCTACAAGGGAAGGCTGGTACTTTGACAGTGGGTGCTCTAAGCACATGACTGGAATAAAGAACATTCTCAATCATGTTAAACCTCACACCACTAGTTATGTGACCTTTGGAGATGGTGCTAAAGGTGAAATCAAAGGAGTTGGTAATTTGGACTGCCCTGAAGTTCCAAATCTAAATGAAGTTCTATTGGTAAAAGGCCTGACTGCTAATCTCATTAGTATCAGTCAATTGTGTGATCTAGGATTCAAGGTCATCTTCTCAAAATCTGAATGTCTAGTAATTAATGAAAAACTAGAAGTGGTAATGAAAGGAATCAGATCTAAAGATAACTGTTACTTGTGGCAGCCTGAGAACACTAATAACTCCACCATGTGTTCCATTACCAAAGAAGAAAAAGAGATGAAACTGTGGCACCATAAGCTTGGCCATCTTCATCTAAGAAGAATGAAAAGAACTATCTCTATGGAAGCAGTCAGAAGGATTCCAAGACTGCAAATTGATAAAAGGAGGGTTTGGGGTGAACTTCAAATTGAAAGGCTTGGTAAAAAGAGACATGTCTATGATGTGGTGAATAAACTTGAAGAAGGATGTGTTGTCAGAACCAGAAGTAATCATGACAAAGAATTTGGAAACAACAAGTTTAATAAAC
Organism: Vicia faba; assembly: GCA_948472305.1. Lineage (NCBI taxonomy): Eukaryota > Viridiplantae > Streptophyta > Magnoliopsida > Fabales > Fabaceae > Vicia > Vicia faba. The sequence continues at coordinate 894,897,999 of OX451738.1, forward strand.
TCTGTTTTCCAAAAAAAATGAGTCATGAAGTCTCCTCTCCTATAACTCATCATCAAAATGGAGTTGACAAAAAGAAAAATAGGATCATACAGGAATCTGCCAGAGCTATGATTCGTGTCAAAAGAATGCCTTCCCAACTCTGTGCTGAAATAGTTGCAGCTGGTAGTAGCTGTTCTCAAAATATCTGGACAAAACAGATGCTCACTGAGTATAATGTCTCACAAGATGTTGTGACATTGTATTGTGACAATCTGAATACAATCAATATTTCTAAGAACCCTATTCAGCATAGCAGGACCAAGCACATTGACCTTGTAGAGAAGAAGACAATTAAACTGGAACATGGTGTCATCAAGCTTCAGCTAGCTGATTCTTCTACCAAGGCTCTTGTTGGAAATCAACTTGAAAACTTGAGGGGCAAGATGGGTATTTGCCAACATGAAAAATTATAGCAATTAATTTTGCTTAAAACAAGGGTTGAAGGAGTTATTTGTGTTGAGTCTATTTTTAGTAGGTTAATCATATGTCTTTCCAACTCCTTCAAAATTATTAAGAAGTTGAATAGACTCTCATTTGCCTCCTACCTCTCTCGTCTTTTCAACCTATTCCTTTCTCTCAATCAAAGTTTTCTCTCAAATTGCTACTGGTGCTCTAAGTCAATCAAAATGTCTCAAACATCATCTTTAACCAAGGCGACCACTTCATCTTCATCATCTGACCAAGATTCTCGAGCAATCACCACATGCATAGATTCTGATGTCCTGGAGATCACTCCTCTCAGAGAAATGGCAACTGACCCCTCCAAAGTCAAAAAGCTGAGAACTAGGCATGCAGGAAGAGCTCAAGCTACTGCTTCTGGTAATCCTTCTCATCCTTCTTCCTCTGTTCCAAATAGGGAAGGATCAGTTCAAGTTCATCAAGCAATTGCTAGGCTTGTGACAAGTATACTAAGCGGAAACCAATCTGTACCGGGGATTTCTGTCCCATTAAATCAAGAATCAGCAAGCCCAAATGTGGATGTCTCTGAGAATGTAAATGTCTCTGAGAATGTTGTGACACAAAATGACAACATTCAGAACCCTTCAGAAAAGACTGCTGATCCACCTATCATTGATGTGGATGAGGAATACTCAGACAATGATCTGATTGCCAATGTAAACCCTAGCATAGCTAGGAGAATGATGAAAAGAAAGGGTAATCAGAATGATGCAAAATGTATGACCAAAGATAAACCTGCTGTTAAGAAATCCAAGGCTGAAGGCAAGGCTGGGGTAGAATCTGTGAAAACTGGTCAGTCCAAAGGGAAGGTGAAAGCCCAGGTGTATACTGGTAGACAACCAATTACAAAGAAGAGAAAAGAACCTGAATCTTCTGATTTTGATGAGGAATCAGAGTTTAAGATTGATGCTGAAGAAATTCCTATCAGAAGGAAACTGCCCTCCAGCAAAATTGCTAGAGTTCCTGAAGTCCCAATAGACAACATCTCTTTTCACCATCCTGACAATGCAAACAGATGGAAGTATGTTTTCTTGAAGAGAATAGCTTTAGAAAGAGAGCTCAACAATGATTCCATGGAGTGCAAGGACATCATGGACCTGATTAAGAATGCTGGACTGATGAAGACAGTGACAAAATTTACCAAGTGTTATGAAAATCTGGTCAAGGAGTTCATAGTTAACTTGTCCAATGAATGTGCTGATGGAAGGTCAGCTGACTTTGAAAGTGTTTTTGTTAGAGGAAGAAGGGTTAATTTCTCTCCATCAGAAATTAACAAATTTCTTGGAAGATCAAATGAGGATTGTCCTGAACTGGAAGTCACTGACAATGAAGTTTGTCAAACCATCACAGCAAGGCAAGTGAAGTGCTGGCCCTTGAAAGGCAAGCTGAATGCCAGCAAACTTAGCATGAAATTTGCCATCCTGCATAAGATTGGTGCAGCCAACTGGGTCCCTACAAACCATAAATCAACTATCTCCACAGGATTGGGGAGATTTATTTATGCTGTGGGAACCAAGACTGCTTTTGACTATGGCAGGTATATTTTTGAACAAACTTTAAAACATGCTGGTAGTTATGCTGTCAAAGGCCCAATTGCCTTTCCCTCCCTCCTTTGTGGAATTATCCTTACACAATACCCTGATATCCTGGCGGCAAGAGATACTGCTTGCAAAAGAGCTCCTGCTCTTGGGTTACACTACAAGCTGTTTCAAGGATCTCATGCTCCTGATATTGTCATAACATCAGCTGAGACATCTTCTGTGAAGACTCATTCCAAAACATCTGATGTTATAGCTGTATTGAAAGAGACCTGCAAAGAGCAGGAAGCTAGGAAAAAGACCCTAGAAAACCTAATTGCCAGGTTAGAAAAGGAGGAAGCTGAAGGAAACAGAAGGGAAGAGGGTGTAGAAGCTGAAGATCATACTAGCTCCTCTGAGTCTGATGACAGTGCTTAAAGGTTGGTGGAGTTGCTGATTGGTGGAGTTGATGCTGGTCCCTGGTAGAGTTTGGAAGTGTGTTCAGTTTTTAGTTACTGCTCTTATTGCTTTTACTTTTGGGATGACTGTATAACTTTTAAGAACATGTATCTTTGGCCCATTTGTGGCTAAAGAGGGGGAGATATATTTTGGTACTTAATTAGACATTCTATTTTTCTGCAGTCATTTCTTTCTGCTGCTATCTATCTCTGATTGCTTAGGGTCTTTAGCCAAAAATCTGCCAAAGGGGGAGTTTGTAGTTGTTTAGTTATTGGCTTGCATTTTTGGTAAAACCAGGTGTGTGTGTGAATGTCATGACTGATGTCATAACATTCTAGTTTAGTATGTACTGATTCATTAGGTACCTTTGCAGAAAAATAGTGTCATACAGGTGCTGCTGTTTATAAGTGTGTATCTGAGCATTTTGCAAAAAGATCACATTTTCCTAAATCAGTAGACAGGTTTTCAAATGTCATAACAAATGTTAAGACATCCTGTTCTGAACTAACAGTTATGCAGTTTGGGTAATTCTGAGTTTTTTCAGGATTATGACCCAGTCTTTCCAGAACAGAAAATCTCGTGGACTTGGGGTTAACCTAGCTCAACCCTAACCTGGTTGATAAAGTCCTGTGACCTAGTCTTAAGGTCAAACGGAATTAACCCTAGATTTTTGTGGAAACCCTAACTGAAGATGCAGCTGCTATATATTCAACAAAGCTGCTGTTTTGGAAAAAATTCCTTTTTGACAGAAGATCATTTAGAAGCTGTATAGTTTTAACTATTGTAATCCAAGTAATTATCATTGTGATAAGTGACTTGGAATAGGTTTTAATTGTAAGGGTTGTGTATCACTCAAAGCTTTGAAGCAAGAGTGTTTGTATGTATCTTGACTAAAGCTTTGAAGCAAAGTCAAGTTAGGTTTGTGTATCACTCAAAGCTGTGAAGCAAGAGTGTTTGTGTTGCTTGATTAAAAAGCTGTGAAGCATAATCAACTGTATGTTTTGAAGAGTGTCTTCATCAATTCATTAGTCAAATTGTTTTATGTATCACTGCTGTGATTGAGGGGGAGTGAGTAGGAACTCAGGTTTAAGTTGTACTTAGATTGTAGTTGCATTGGGTAGGTCTTAAGTGAAGGAGATAAACTGGTTGGTTTAATCCTGAATTAATATCTCTTATAGTGGACTTCCTCCCTGGCTTGGTAGCCCCCAGAGTAGGTGTTGTTGCACACTGAACTGGGTAAACAATTGACTGTGTTCTTTACTGTTTTTGTATTTACTGTCTTATAGAAAGTCAGATACAGTGTCATAACATTGAACGTGACATTGAGTATCTGCAGCCAGAATTTCAGAAATAAAATTGAATACAAACAATTAAACCATTAAACCATTATTTAATTCCTAAAATGCAAACTCTAACCAAAAAAATCATAAGAGGACCAAAACAAAATTACATTCAAATACTATGATTAAAAACAAGCTTCTATGATTTTTTAGGAATTTTTTTGGATCAAGGAAACATTTAAACAAAAATTGTAAAACAAAAGGATCAAATAAAACTCTCAAATTAAATTTTTAATCAAAAATAGGAAAAATACCAAAAAAAATTCAGAATCAAATTCTAAATAATTTTAGGAGTCCAAAACATTTTTTGTGGAATTTTTATATCAAAGAAGGTATTAAAACAATAATAAACGTCAAATAAACAATTATTTCAATTTTCGAATTTTACACCAATCAATTTTTTATTTTAAAATTCCATAAAAAATAAGACAATTACTAGAAATTAATATCAGCCTATGGTAATTTTTTAAGAATTTTTAAAGGTGTTTTTATCACAAAATAAAATCAGAAGAAATCAATAAAAATCAAATGATATAAAATGCATTAAGAATTCAAATCATCCAATCAGGGCGCGCCACCTCACTTCATCTTCAACCTCCAACATAGGACAAAAACGCTTGCAAGACCAGATCCACCACCTCACGTGCTAATCAACATAACATGCTCAATTCTACACCATTGTTTATGAAATTTTGTGCAAAGCAAAGCTAGAAATGACATCTACATTATGTTATTCGAATCACATCAAATAATTAACCATAGATCAAGAACAAATCTCATGAAGATGACAAAAACTCACTGAAAAGAAAATTTCAGATGCATCATACATGCACATCTCATCAAATCTAAAGCCCTAAAGCTATAAAAACGCTTAATGAACCTCAAACAACATAATTCTGAGCTCAAAACACACAATGCACGACTATAAATCAAGATCCAAAGTTAATAATTCTAACCTTTGAGGCAAAAACGAATCTACTATCTCCTTCACTCCAGTTGCAAACCAAGCCTCAATCTACAATCCTTATCACTTGTAGAAGACAATGCAAGAAGAAGTATTCAAAATGCGCAAGTAAATTGAGAGAATCAAAGAAATTTGTAGAACAAATGGTTATGGAGTTTTCTGAGCTCAGGGACGAAATGAAGCACCAATGAGGCTCAATGAAGCTTGCCTCTCAATATATAGAGCACGAGGAGGAGGGTAGGATAGGCTTTTCACAATGAAAACCGTTAGAAAGAATGAATCACCCTTTTTTGAAAAAGTATAGTGTGCACATGAAGCACTCAAATCTCTCATGCATCCTCCCTCCTCTCACGTGCATTTCAGGTCTTTTTATCTCAGGAAGAGATTAGCAAAAGTCAAGGCTTAATTCCTTGTATTAATCAAGTGTTAGTGATTAGATATTTTCATGCCACTTTTTGCAAAACCACGGATTGCCCTTGCATTTGCCCATGTGAAGCTCAAACTTTGGCATGATAGGCCTTAGTACATTGCAAATGAGTCATGGGCCAAGTTTTAAGTGAAACAAAGGACCACAAATCAGGTTATCAAGAATTTGCAAATTGCATGGTGTGCATGAATTCATAAAAAAGTCTCAACTTCACTCCTTTGATTTGAGCTTATGCTTTTGAATTAGGAGGCCTATGAGTATAATTTAGAAATCTATGGAAAATATCTACAATGTTGTAGTTTTGAGTTTTTTCATTTGAATCCATCAAGTTTCTCAAAATTGAGCTTGAAAAAACTTGCCTTTTGAAAATGACCTATAATTTCACCTTGATGCATGAACTTCCAAAGACCATAACTTTTAATTCCTTGACAATTTGGACATGAGACCAAAAGGGGATGAAGGATCATCCTCTTAGCTTTCCAAGCATACCTCATTTTCATTTTTTGATCAAGGATGAATAAATGGTGAATTTTTGAAGTTAAGTCCTCATTTTCCAAATTTATAAACTTTTTAGGGTTTCTTCATGAACAAGTTTCAATCCAAACCTTAATCTTCTTGATCCAATGAGAAAAATGGACTAGAAATATGAAAAGTATACCCTTGAATTGATGGTTGACCAAAAGTTCACTTGGTCAACTTTGACTTTGACTGATTTTGGCCAAAATGACCATTTTGCCCCTTTGAATCAATTGATCCACTTCTCTTCAAAATTGATGATCAAAACTTCAAACACATGATATTCCAAACATATAGAGGCCATGTACAAAGTTTCATATCAAAATTCTCAAAAGGTCTTGATGAAATCCCAAACCCTAGTTTTGGTCAATATCTTAGGAGAAAGATGAATCATCTTCAAAACTCTAAATCCTCTGGATATCTTAGCCAATTTCTTACACAAAGATATTTCAAATGTCAATGAGGTGTTGTAGCCTCAAAATTAAGACTTGCACATTCATCAATAGCCTTGATCAACCAAAACCCTAATTTTGACTGATGAATCAAAAGGATGTGATCCTCTTAATAATCAACACAATCTTCATTCTTCTGATGACCCAATGAGATGGATAAGATATCTTGAGATATGTGATACCTTTGAGCTTGAAAGATCCAAAGGCTTAGATGATAAGGCCCCACTTGAGCAACTCGTCAACACCATCAATATTCAAAATCTTGAAGAAAAGCTTGATAGCCAGAATACCTTAATCCCATCACAATGTATGAATGCAATGCAATATGATGTTTATGATGGAACATAAGCCTGAATCAAGAGGGAAAATTTTGGGGTGCAACAAATGCCGTTATTCAATTATCTTTAATTGGATAAGTGAGAAAAGCGACAGATTTCGAGCGTTCAGAGTTAAAGATGATTGAATATAAAAGAACCCGAAAATTTACTCTCTTGAAAAGAAAGCAAAAGAACCCCCAAGACATGCATCAGAATGAAGCTGTAATGCAGATTTCTAAATAAAAATGAGACAAAACCCAAAGCTTAGAAGAATATACGAAACTAAACCTCCACAAAAATGTGTCAGGATAAAATCGGACCATAAAAGGGTGAGATAAGACTCCAACCAAAGAGAATAGGCAAAACTAAACTCTGGAAAAGAAAAAAGTATGCGGGTGAGGAGACGAAACTCTGAGCTCGACCCAAAGCGAAGTGGCTAGAGTGCGTGATTCTAGGAGCACCTGCTAATCTCAAACTAAGATAGCCAGTATGAAGGAACTGAAGAAATCCAGGAGTGAGGAACAAAAGCGAGACGAGACGAGACCTAAATAACCAGTTTAACAAAACTAACCTAGATTAATACCAGGACGAAACTGGATTTCACGCACAGGTGACGAGGCGAAACTCGACCCCAAGAAAAGTGATGAGAGTGCATGTTTCTCAGAGCACCTGCTTGTCTCAGATCAAAGGATAAACAATGACGAAAACTGAAAGAAGAATCCAAGGAACAAAAGAGACTGAATTCAACCAGGGACGCAACACAAACACTGTAAAGAGACTCGGTAAACGATAATCGAAAAGGGTTCAGTAAATGATAACTGACAAAGTCCAAGGTATGAAGACAAAAACGAGACGAAACTCGACTCATTATAACTAGTTAGACAAAGCTAAACTAGATGAGTACCAGAACAAAACTAGATTTCCTGCACAGGCAACGAGATCGAAACTCGACCCAAAGCAATGTGATGAGAGCACATGTTTCTCACAGCACCTGCTGGTCTCAGATCAATGGACAAACAGCGACGAAAAATGAAAGAAGAATCCAAGGAACAAAAGAGACTGAATTCAACCAGGGATGCAACACAAACACCACAAAGAGACTCGGTAAATGATAACCGAAAAGGGTTCAATAAATGATAACTGATAAAGTCCAAGGTATGAAAACAAAAACGATACAAAACTCGACTCATTATAACTAGTTAGACAAAACTAAACTAGATGAGTACCGGGACAAGACTGGATTTCATGCGCAAGGTGAGGAGACAAAACTATGAGCTCAACCTAAGGCAGAGAGATTAGGGCGTACACCTAAAAACCTGCTGAAAGTGAATATCAGGACAAAACTGGTATTCGAAAGGTAGATCAATAGACATTGGAATGAACAGGTGAGGGTAGTGAAGACTAAACCTGAGAAGACTGTGCCAGGGCAAAACTGAACTACGATCAAGAGTAGACACTCAAACAATCAAATGATTAATATCAAAAGGATATTTGTATGGGGTTAAACTTGAGATAATGCAGAAGAAGACCTCACTGGGCATAAACTTGCAGAATTAGAAAATCACTGGGGATGAACAAAAACAGTAATGGCTTATGTTCCGATGCATGTTTGAAATTTTTTTATATAGCGTAATACTCCATATAATGGAAATGCTACGCGTTTTGGTAGATACAATGTAATGATGCATGTTTAAGCGTTTCACTAGGGAATGGCCAAACAAGAAGCCAGCGACCAAAAAGTCAGGACTTGGCAAGACTTTGCAAAAATAAATTATAAAATCTACTGGAGAGGAGAAGATACGAGGAAACGCTGGAGAGAAACCCTTTATGAGATGAGACACTGCGAGGAGTAACAAATGAGTAAATGGTAGAAACGGGCTACAAACATAGAGAGGTGTTGCAAAAATAAATTGCAAACTCCTAGAGAATATTAGATCAACACTGTAGCTTCTGGAGAGGGATACCAAATGGATATTAGACATTATGGGAGAATATCAGGGCAAGCTGTAATCTCTAGAAAAGAAAGCGCACAATCGTGTTGAGGATGACACCAAAATAACAAACCAGACGTGAGGGGTTAAAACCTTTGCAGGGGGGTCAAAGCTCTGTTGAGGAAACTAGATTTCACTAGGGAAACAAAACTCTGTCGAAGAGCATTTTGTTGGAGATTATTGAACTTTAGGAATGTAACCATTGGATGGATCATGCAGATAGTTACACAATATCATCTTTACTGGGGATAAGGAAAGATACTATCATAGGGATGCCCCAAGAAACAGATTAGCTGGGAGATGAGAAATCAAGATAATAAATCTGTAATCGGAAACTCTGCTAGATAATTGAAACTTCTTTAGAATACGAGTTACCATTTAAAAAACTCCACTGGGGATATGCGAAATCTTCGGACCTGGAGTCTTAGAACGAAGCCTTTCTCTTGAAAAAAGATTTATGGGGCAATAAAACTCTGCTGAGGAAGTGAAACTTCACTGGGGATATGGAAAGCTCCTTTCCACGCCACGAATGGCCTCTATCCAACAGAAATCCAAATCTTCCCATCCTGACAACATTAAGTTCTTTACTGATGTTCATTGTGTAAGATCTTTTTGTGTCAAACAATTGTTTTGTATGGAGAAGGATGTTTATTATAGGAATGACTACCCCTGATGCGACAATTACGTAAATCTTGAAATTGAAAACCTTGAATGAAAACGATGTTGCATCCCCGTCATGAGCGAATCACTAGTTAGAGTACATAATTTCAAAAACTTTCTTTTTCTCCTTTAAAACAAACATGATGCAGGTGATAAGATACCAACATATATATGTAACACATGTTTAGAAAGCTCTATTCTGTTGTAGTATGCTTTCAGGCTAAACCCATGTTTCAGTTAGGACTTTTGAGGGTTGTAACGTGGCCTGGTTCTCGGTTTTTTTAAAAAAGGATTTAAGGCTCGAAATTATTTGGTGCCCACCCATTATACATGATGTTCTCCAGTCCTACATTCAGTTAACTTGATGTGATTACTCATCTCTCAAAAGAGGCTATAATGATTGAGGGATCTCAACAGTTACTTTCAAACGACAGTCACTTTAATTCTTGGGTTTTTTCGTTTTTCTTCTTCTTTTTTGGGTGTTTGATTGCACGACTTTTCTTTTTATGAGGATTTTCATTGGATAATCCTTTTCTGCCTTTCAGGATTTTCAAGTTCCTCCTTATTCCTTTCCCTAACTTTTTCCTGGACCAATTCTTTTGAATTTCAATTTGGAAGTCCAACGGGATGCCCTAACCTTTGCCTAAGAGACTTGTTTTCAAGTTTCGACTTAGCGGGGCTTTTTGTTTCTTTTTTTTCATACTTTCATTTTTGAATAAGTCTTGTGACCCTAAGTCTTTAAACCTCTTTTTTTTTGTTGAAGAAAAGTGACTTCCCCATTCCTTGGTCGGCGAGGGATATCCATTGTTGTATCGATTCTATCCCGACCTCGGGATTTTTGTTTGTTGTTTTTTTTTGCACTGGGGAAATAACTATTTTTGTTTTGACATTTTTAGACCTTATAATGCGAGGGATAAAAGGTGGTTATCCTTAAATGGGATGCTCCTTTTGAAATTTTAATGTCCGATCAAATTATCTGAACATCTACCCTACCCCGGGTTTAAAAATAAGGTTTTTATTTTTGAACAAAAAAGAAACTCCTACTTCGAAGGCTCGGAGGGGTTAACAAGGGTCTATCTCCCTTATATATCCAGTGTTTAGGGATTGAAACAAGGCCTGTACATCATCGACAGGGTTTTACTCAAAAGCATACAATCAGAGATATCGCCCTTCCTCCCATGTTTTGACTAGGCAAAAGAGTTGGCGCAGTTGGTATAAAAAATGCCAAAAAATCATTTAGAGAGTGATAATGAATGGTTTAAAACAAAAGAAACATTTCAAGGAAAACATAATCAGCGCATCAGGGTTGACATTAAAAAACAAACAAGTTCCTACATGCAGACAATTTTAAATCAGTAAATCAAAATACACATGAAAGTACAGAAGGGAAAAGAAATGCCACCCCACAAGAGAATCGTCTCTATTCGGATTTGTCAATGTATCGAAAACTTGCCACTATCTCGACACATGATCGCTTTATTATGAAGGGAAATTGCGAATGGTTTTCTCTGTGTCTTTCCGGAGAAATGAGCATTCAAAAAGGGAAAGATAGACCTTTTTCCCAAGTATAGAGTCATGAAACGGCTTAGCAAAACATCCACAAGGAAAGTAGCTGAGTATCAACAAGAAGAAAAAATTAACATGCCCCTTGCATAACATGTCAGTTGTAATCATTATCCGTATTTCAAGCAACGATAGCTTAGATTATCATGTTCATGTAGGGCCAACAACGTTCATATGCAAATGTTTATCAAAATATTGGACGTTTTTTTTTTGCAAACACAATAGTAAAAAGGAGTTTAAGTGAAAATAAAAGAGGATCTTTTATTGATTTTGAGAAATCAACCTATGAAAAAGGCATTTACATTTAGGAGTAGCTAAATGCAAAAATCAAAACAAACAAGTGTTTACAAATGGCAATGCGAATACGAATATCTATCAAATTCTGACTCTGCTATAACTCTTATGACTTTAACGCCTTCGCCTTCCTACTTTTGGCACAAGCGTCTTGGATTGACTCCGAACCTCTGCCAGGTGACTGAAAGAGAGAAACAAAGGAAACCATGTTGAGCGTAGTCATTTTGCTTTAAGTCCGTAACATTTTCCTGAATCTCCCTTTCGGGTTTTCAATTCACCAAGACACCCTTTTTTTGCCTAAGCTTCCCTTTCGAATTTTCAACTTAGCGGATTTTTTTTAAAGCAAAGTATTTTTTAACCACGTCAGCATTTATAGGAAGAGGGAAGTATTCTCTATCCATGGTTGTGAGCATCATCGCTCCACCAGAGAAAACTTTTCTGACCACGAACAATCCTTCATAAGTCGGAGCCCACTTGCCTCTGGGATCCCCCGGGGGAAAAATTATCCTCTTTAGCACAAGGTCACCTAGCTTGTAATACTGGGGCCACACCTTTTTGTCAAAAGCTTTCCTCATCCTTTGCCGATATACCTGACCATGACACACAACTGTCAATCTCTTCTCATGGATGAGTTCTAACTGATCCAACCGATTCTGTACCCACTCCTTTTCATCAAGCTCAACATCCTTCATGATCTTAAGAGAAGGAATCTGACTTCTACAGGCAACACTGCTTTCATGCCGTAAACTAGAGAAAATGGGGTTTCCCCAGTCGAAGTACGCACAGTGGTACGATAACCATGTAGAGCAAAGGGCAACATTTCGTGCCAATCTTTATAGGTTACTACCATCTTCTGTACAATCTTCTTAATGTTCTTATTGGCCGCTTCAACAACGCCATTCATTTTCGGCCGATACGGGGAAGAGTTATGATGCTTGATTTTGAAGGACTCACAAAGCTCCTTCATCATCTTGTTATTTAAATTGGACCCATTGTCAGTAATGATCTTTTCAGGCACTCCATAAAGACAGATAATATTGTGCTTAATGAACTGAGTTACCACCTGCTTGGTGACATTGGCATAGGATACAACTTCAACCTATTTAGTAAAATAATCGATGGCAACCAGAATGAAATGGTGTCCGTTGGATGCAGTCGGTTCAATCTTACCGATCATATCAATTCCCCACCTTGCAAACGGCCAAGGGGAGGTCAAGACATTCAGTGGTACGGGAGACAAATGCACCTTATCAGCATAGACTTAACATTTGTGGAAAATTTATGCATGATTATAACAATCAGTCTCCATGGTGGACCAATAATAATTGGCTCGCAAAATCTTCTTGGCCATGGTATGTCCACTGGAGTGAGTCCCGAAGTCACCCTCATGTATCTCCTCAATGATTCTAGCTGCTTCTCTTTTGTCAACACATCTAAGCAGTAAACAATCATGATGCCTCTTATACAACACACCACCACTGAGAAAGAACTTTGCTGAATATCTTCTCAAGAACTTCTTATCTGTGACGGATGCCTCTTCAGGGTATTCTTGCGTTTCGAGATATCTTTTGATATCATAAAACCAAGGTTTAACATATGATTCAAATTTTCTTCAAAGCAAAAGGCTGGCTCATCCAACCTTCTGATGGTAATAGAAGGTGCTTCATTAGTCCACTTAACTTTGAACATGGAAGAAAAAGTTTCCAGTGCATCAGCTAGATTGTATTCTTCTCTAGAAATGTGTTCGAACGTGATCTCTTAGAAATATGAAATCCACCTCATAACATGCCTGTGATACGGTGGGAGAACTGACTTGAGGTTTTGCGTTTATATTCGCAAATGTTTCGGTTGAGCAAGAGTCGCCACCGACTTTTTATTTTATCCTAAGGAAAGGTTTAAAAATCACAGGAAAAACCTTTGAGATGTTTTCTTGGGTTCGGGGAGTAGATTATAGAAAGGGAAGGTATTAGCACCATTTCTATCCATGGTTATCCATGGGCTCTTAGTTACTTGCTTAGATCACTTGCTTTGCATTTTCAATTGTTTGAAATGGTGCTTTTGTGTGTGTGTTTGAAAGATGTTTTGAAAAAGAGGCCATCGTTGTGGCAACCTTTGTAATGATTCTTGTTTGAATGTATACAAAGGTGTTTGTCTTTTCTGAAAGGTTTTCAATATTTTGAAAGTTGTTTTGAAATTGTGTTGTGGAGTGTGTTTTGAAAAATAGCAAGGATGTTTTGCAAGATTTTTGATCAAGTAACTAAGAGTTGTCTACCCTATTTTACTCAAAGATTTTTCTTATGTTTTTAACCCTTTTAACAGTGTTGTTTCACCATTGTATTTGGTGAAAAACCTTGTGTTAGGATGTTAACGGGACGGGCGCGGGTCATCGTATAGACCATGATAGCAATGTTGCAAAGTATCTTAGTATTTCTTTTGAGGGACTAAGATCATTTTTGTAAGGCAACTTTGGATAGCGTCATCGAGGGACTATGATCTTTTGATTTTGTTTGTTTTACCAAGATACTTTGCATGCGTAACATGGCCTATTTTTGAAGGTAACAAGTGGATGTAACCCTAGGGGTGTTAGTGTGCAAGTGTGTTTTATTGCATACAAGAGTTTTATCTTTGAATTAGGATTCTCTATTTCATTGATTTTAACTTGCCATACACACCCTAATTACTAGCAATAAAAAGCAGAAATATAAAATCCTACGCTATTACAACAATAGGGAGTGGGGATACACATTTGTACATGGGGTGGTTCAACGAGAAAAATAGATAAGAAAAGAAAATAACAAAAACAAGATAGAGAGAAAGAGAGAGGGAGCCAGCGCGCTGCTGAGAGGTCATCAGAAGTTCTGACTCAGGCCCGCTGCCAGATGATCAACCTTTTGGTTAAACTGTATGAGTCAGAACTTCTGACTCTGGCACCTGCAAAACAGAAACCTGTTAGTGGGAAGATCAGAAGTTCTGACCCCCCTGCGCTGCAAGACAAAAGTTTGTTAGTGGGGAAATCAGAAGTTCTGATCCTGCTGGAAATACAATAATTCTCAGAAGTTCTGATATTATTGACAGCAAAATAGGCTTTAGATGTGCTAACGTCAAAGTCAGCACTTGGCTTCTCCCTGTGTTAATCAGAACATCTGCAATTTTGTTATTTTTCCACAAAACAGAAAACATGTTTGGGACAACTTTAGCAACTGTCAAAGTGTTTCAGGGGACAGAACCAACCAGGTCATAGGCAGGTTCTATGTTGGCTCAAAATGTTCCGAGGTAAACGTTCTGAGGTATGAAAATCCTCAGAACACAAACAGCAGCAATATGATATTTACATTACGTTCATTTGAGCATGCAAAGCTGATGATGCTTAGCAGCGTGATGAAGGTCAGCAGGTGCTTACCTGACTGTTGGAAAAGTTTGTGGATGAGAGCTAGCTTTTGGCTCTGATGGTGTTCTAGACAGGTTCTTTGTTGAAAGGGGTGAATGAAGGTGTATGCGTATATATGGTCAGAAGTTGAAAAGGGTGTTCTTTAGTCACAAAGAAAACTGGGTATTGATGAAGTTTGAAGGTAAGAAATTCAAAGTTATGAAACACTGGAAATTTTGGCAGAGTTTCACAACACTTTCTTGCTAAAGATTTCTGTTTCTCTTTTTAGCAATTTTTTTCTGTTTTTTTGGACGCCCTTTTTCAGTGGACAATGGTTCTCTATTTATAGGCAAAGCTCTTGTGGATTTCTTGAACATTAAAGGCGCCAACAGAGTTTGAATTGTTCTTTGAAAGAAATTCCTGGGAAGTTGTGATAACAGATAGCCTTTCAGCCTAGGCTGGAAGAGCAGGCGTGGATTGGGGAAAAGTGACCTCTTAGTTGGACGGTGGCGCGTAAACCCATGCTAGAACCTGCATAAAGGCGTTTACCAAGCCACACGTGAAGGGACTACTTGGATGAATGTTCAGGAGTGGTTGGGAGCATTAATGAGCATTAAATGGTGATGAGACTTATCAACACCAATATTCTGATAATAGTAACAAAACTTTGAACCAGCAGTTCTGTTTTACCAAAAACAACGTAAACCATGCTCTGGTCTTGGCCTCTTGTTGTCTTAGAAAATTCTAGGGATTCTCCTGACCTTCTGACACGTTCCTCAGATTTGCTTCTGGAAATCCTGGACTTAGAGATTCTGTATCAGTGTAACACCCACTCTTCTGACCTTTTCATCTTCTGATTTCAGCATGTTCTAAAGGAGCCTTCAGACTTCCTTGTTTCCTTTGCATTCCTTTAGCAAACTCTGGCTGAACTTGCGTAACTGCTGAAAGAGTCATGTTCTGTCTGAGGCTTACATGTTGAACCATGTTTGCAACTTCTGACTGAGTTGATGTAGCTGCTGAAGAGCCAACTTCTGACTGCGTTGAGCCAAGCTTGCAACTTCTGACTGAGTTGATGTAGCTGCTGAAGAGCCAACTTCTGACTGCATTGAGCTAAGCTTGCAACTTCTGACTGTTTCTGTCTGGAGTTTGGTCCAGAAGTTCTGAAGCGCTATTTTCTTCTTAAACACCCATTTTTAGAGAAAAATTCCAAATGTTTAGAATTTAATCTTTCTCAAGATAAAAGCGTTGCCTTTAGAGCTTGTGTGATCATTTTGCTCTTATAAATGGTTTGCTTGGGCAAAAATGACAATTCAGGACTTGGATTTGTTTCAGAGGGACTCTGAGAATCCAAGATGATTTCCTGAAGAAAGAGAGGGAAACTTTTGGGGTACAACAGTTGCCCCTGTTCAATCTTCTTGCACATGAAGAGTTAGATTGGCAGGCTTGCCTTTCGCGTCTCGAAGGTAAAAGGAGATTGGACACTAGAGTGCCCTTAAATTTGCACTTGTCAAAACAATGGATGCGGGAATGGGCTTAGAGATGCCATTTGGAAATGGGCTTAAAGATACCATCTGGGGGGGTGACAGAATCTTGTCGAGGATGGGCTTAAGGATGCCATATGAATGTTTGTTGAACTGCAATGTGACTGGTCAGAAGAATGAGGATCAAAATGGTATCCGTGTCTGGAATGCATTTGAACTGTATCTGGAGACTGAGTTTGTATGAGCAAAAGAAATGGCCTCCGTGTCTGGGGCGTATCCGAGCTGTAACTGCGTTTGAAGGTAGAATGAATATCAGAATGACTACCGTGTCTGGAGTGTATCTGTATTGTATCTGGGTAACAGAGAAATATCTGTATGGAGCAACTGCGTACTGGGGACAAATTCTGAATGAGTGACAGAATGGCAACCGTGTTTGGAGCGTATCTGGACTGTATCTGAAGTTGAGATTTGTATGAGTTAGCAGAATGACTTCCGTGTCTGGAGTGTATCTGAAACTGTAACTGGGATTGAGATCCGTATGAGTAATAGAATGACTTCTGTGTTTGAAGTGTATCTGAAACTGTAACTGGGATCTAAATAAATGACAGAATGACTTCCGTGGCGAACGCACTGGGGAGAATCAAACTGCTGTTGTAAAGGTCAGAATGGTATCCGTGTTTGGAGTGCATTGAACCTTGAGGTGGATAAGTGAATCTGAATGAGAGATAGAATGGCTGCCGTGTCTGGAGCGTATCTAGTCTGTATCTGATTGCTGTAGTCTGAATAAGTTGTAGAATGACTGCCGTGTCTGGGGTGTATCTGTACTGTATCTGACTTGAAATTCTGAATGAGTAATAGAATGACCGCCGTGTCTGGGGTGTATCCATACTGTATCTGAATGTTGTAGTCTAAATTAGTAGTAGAATGACCGCCGTGTCTGGGGTGTATCTGTACTATATCTGACTCGAAATTCTGAATGAGTAATAGAATGACCGCCGTGTCTAGGGTGTATCCATACTGTATCTGACTAACTGTTAATGATAGCCTTTTAATCTTATCCTGAAAAGGATGAAATGTTAGCTATAACACAAAGTTATGTTGCATGATATGTATGATGCAATATATATGTTACATCAATGTTTATGATATGAATGTAAATGAATGCGCATGTAAGCTGAAGAGCTGTCTTGCTGAGGATAGATGAATCCTGGATGGCTGGAGATAAAGGAATCTTGACTGCTGCCAGGGAAAGTGAATCCTTGACTGCTGCAGGGGATTGCAAGAATTTTGATCGCTGAGGATGAGACATCCTTGTTGACTACTGCTGGAGAATCAGGAGCTTGGGTTGTAGGCCAATCTACTGGGGATTCCTATCCTGAGGAGATCTTCACTGGGGAACATCTGATTATCCTGTGAGGAACTGAGAATGAGAGTCTTCACTCTGCTTGGGGAATGCAAGGTCTTCAATTGTTGAGGGATCTTAGGACTACTGCGGGGAATTGGAATTCCTTGGTGACCTGCGGGGAATGAGAATTTCTGATGGTCTCTACCGGGGAGTTCAGAATCTGATAGACTCATGCTGGAGAAGTAAGACTGAGCATCCTTAGTTTGGTGGGAAGCATCTCTGTGGGGAGAAGGTTCACTAGTTTGGTTCCGCTGGGGATTGATAGTTGGAATGTTTAGCTCCACTGGGGATTGGATTTTCGGATTTCTGAGGCTCCACTGGGGATACTGAAACTCTAAGGGGAATTGAGTTCTGGAAGGCCCTCGGGCTGGGGAAATCAGTTTTGAGAAAGCTCCTGTTCTGCTGAGGATCCTAAAATTTAACTCTGTTTGGGGAATTGGAAGGCTCTCCGGCTAGGGAATTTGGAGTTTAACTCTGCTGAGGATTCCTTCTGAAAGGGCATCAAGATATCTATCTGTACCTTCAACCTATCAGTAATCATCTTTCTTGATTTGTAAGGAAAATGATTATGTTCAAATGCATATGCCTATTTAACAAAACATTGGACGTTTCTCAAAATAAAACATAAGTGCAATAAGCAAAGGAAGACAAAGCAAATTTTTGTATTTGGAAAAGTATTTGTATTAACTTTCTATGAGTATATTTGTACAAAGGAGACAATCATCCTAGTAAGAGGATGTCATCGTAAAACTTGAAAAATTTATACAAAAGAAAGATGGCCATGTGAAACAATTCCATGGGATCCCCATTCTGCTATAGCCTTCACAACTCTGAATATATGTCCATTCAATGCTTCGTCCGCCGATGACTGGATTGATCAGAAGCTTGGAACTGGTTGATGAAGAGATTGTCTTTAGAGTGATCCGACGAGACATAGTCATACGCTTTAATTCCCTAACTTTTGCCTGAATCGCCCTTTCAGGTTTTCGATCCACCGGGAAACCCTTGTTTGCCCAAGCCTCCCTTTCGGGTTTTCAACTTGTCGGGTGTACAGATTTTTTTTGTTTTATCCCTAATTTTTGCCTGAACCGCCCTTTCGGGTTTTCGGTTCACCGGGATGCCCATTTTTGCCCAAGCCGCCCTTTTGGGTTTTCGACTTGTCGGGTTATTTTATGCGTAGTATCTTTTGACTATGTCTGCGTTTGCAGGGTGTGGCAAATCGTCGCCATCCATGGTGGTCAGAATCATTGCACCACCAGAAAATATACTCTTGATCACAAATGGTCCTTCATAAGTTGGAGTCCACTTGCCCCTGGGATCGCTTTGCGGTAAGATAATCCGCTTGATTACGAGATCTCCGACTTGGTATACTTGACGTCTGACTTTCTTGTTGAAAGCCTTGATCATCCGTTTTTGATATGTCTGACCATGGCAAAAAGCAGTGAGTCGCTTCTCGTCGATCAAATTGAGTTGATCAAGTCGGGTCTGAATCCAATTGTCTTCATTTAAACCCGCGTCCTTCATAATCCTTAAGGAAGGGATCTAAACTTCCATGGGTAGGACAGCTTCCATGCCGTACACCAAAGAAAATGGGGTTTCCCCGGTTGAAGTACGCGTCGTGGTACGGTATCCATGCAGAGCAAACGGTAACATCTCATGCCAGTCCTTGTAGGTGACTGTAATTTTCTGAATGATCCTCTTAATGTTTTTGTTCGCAGCTTCAACAACACCGTTCATCTTCGGCCGATAGGGAGATGAATTGTGATGATAAATCTTGAACTGTTCGCACAATGCGGTGATCATAGTATTATTCAGATTCGTACCGTTGTCTGTGATGATCCTGTCGGGAACACCATACCGGCATATGAGATTTTGCTTGATGAAGCGGGCAACCACATTTTTAGTAACAGAGGCGAAGGAAGCTGCTTCGACCCATTTGGTGAAATAATCAATAGCAACTAGGATGAAGTGATGTCCGTTGGATGCCGTGGGCTTGATCTGTCCAATCATGTCAATTCCCCACATTGCAAACGACCAAGGAGCTGTCAGAACATTGAGAGGAACAGGAGGAATATGAACCTTGTCAGCATAGACTTGACATTTGTGGCAAGTACGGGAATGTTGATGGCAGTCAGCTTCCATGGTAGACCAGTAATAGCCTGCCCTTAAGATCTTCTTAGCCATCGTATGCCCGCTCAAGTGGGTGCCAAACGTACCGCTGTGTATCTCAGTCATGATTAACTCTGCTTCAGCTTTATCCATGCATCGGAGTAAAACACAATCATGGCTGCGTTTATAGAGGATGCCATTGCTCAGGAAGAACTTGGCAGCAAATTTCCTTAGGAACTTCTTGTCATTTACATAAGCTCCTTCAGGGTATTCTCTAGTCTGGAGATACTTTTTGATTTCGTGAAACCAGGGTTGTTCCACTACTTCTTCAGTATTAATCTCATGACAATGCGCAGGTTCATCCATTCGCTCGATGGTGATTTGGGGAGCCTCGTTATCCCAATTGAGTTTAAACATGGAAGACATCGTGGCCAGAGCATCTGCTAGCTGATTCTCTTCTCGCGGGAAATGCTCGAAGGTGATTTGCTCGAAATGAGGCAACAATGTCAGGACATGTTCCTTGTATGGGATAAGATTAGGATGTTTAGTATCCCACTCTCCTTTGATTTGACTGATGACCAAAGCCGAGTCCCCAAATACAATCAAAGATTTGATCCCCAAGTCTATAGAAGCCTTGAGACAAATAATGCAAGCTTCATATTCAACCATGTTGTTGGTACAGCTGAAGCAAAGTCGGGCCGTGAAAGGCGTGTGACAACCTTCCGGGGAAATGAGTACCGCACCGATACCGTTTCCAAATGCGTTTGAAGCACCATCAAAGTATAGGGTCCATCGGGATCCCTTTTCAAGTCCGTCATACGGTCCGTTACCTTCAATGTTGTCCAAATTCATGATGTCCTCGTCTGGGAAGTCGAATCTCATGGATTGATAATCTTCGATAGCTTGATGAGCTAGATGATCAGCTAGTACACTCCCTTTTATAGCTTTTTGGGTGGTGTACTGGATGTCATACTCGGTCAGGATCATTTGCCATCTAGCGATTCTTCCAGATAAAGCAGGCTTCTCGAAGATATACTTGATAGGATCCATTTTGGAAATCAACAGTGTGGTATGAGTCAGCATATACTGCCTTAGTCGGCGAGCAGCCCATACCAAAGCGCAGAAAGTTTTCTCGAGCAGTGAGTAGCGAGTCTCACAGTCGGTAAACTTTTTGCTAAGGTAATAAATGG
The DNA here is from genome assembly GCA_948472305.1 of Vicia faba. NCBI lineage: Eukaryota > Viridiplantae > Streptophyta > Magnoliopsida > Fabales > Fabaceae > Vicia > Vicia faba. Next base: position 894,918,549 of record OX451738.1, read on the forward strand.
CATGCTCTTTTCGACCAGACTCGTCATGCTGGCCTAACATGCACCCCATTGAATTATCCAACACGATCAGATACATGATCAGTGGCCTTCCTTCGACGGGAAGCATCAGAATAGGAGGTTCTAGCAAATACTCCTTGATCTTATCAAAAGCAGCTTGGCAATCGTCGTTCCATTCGACTACCTGATCCTTCTTTAATAGTTTGAAAATTGGCTCACAGGTAGAAGTCAGATGAGAGATGAATCTGGAAATATAGTTCAAGCGCCCCAAGAACCCTCTAACCTCCTTTTTAGTACGGGGAGCAGGAATTTCTTGTATAGCTTTTACTTTTGCTGGATCGACCTCAATGCCTTTGTTGCTGACAATAAATCCTAGAAGTTTACCAGACCTAACTCCAAAAGTATACTTACTTGGATTCAGCCTGAGTTTGTATTCTTTCAACCTGGCAAACAGCTTCTGCAAATGCTCAAGGTGTTCCTCCTCTGTTTGTGATCGAGCTATCATATCGTCTACGTAAACTTCGATCTCATGATGTATCATATCATGAAATAAAGCTACCATGGCGCGCTGATAAGTTGCCCCTGCGTTCTTCAGTCCGAACGGCATCACCTTGTAGCAGAAGGTACCCCATTGTGTAACAAAGGTTGTTTTCTCCATGTCCTCGGGGGCCATTTTGATCTGATTGTAACCTGAGAATCCATCCATGAAGGAAAACACCTTGTGCTGAGCTGTGTTGTCGATCAAAACGTCGATATGCGGTAGCGGAAAATCATCTTTAGGGCTGGCCCTATTCAAATCCCGGTAGTCCACACACATTCTAACCTTGCCGTCTTTTTTAGGTACTGGCACAATGTTAGCAACCCATTGTGGATAGGATGTAACAGCCAGAAAGCCAGCGTTGAATTGCTTCATTACTTCTGCTTTAATCTTCTCAGACATGTCGGGCCTCATTCGGCGGACTTTTTGCTTGATCGGTGGACAATCCTCTCTTGTAGGGAGACGGTGAACCACGATATATGTGTCTAAACCCGACATGTCTTCATAAGACCAGGCAAAGATTTCGATGTATTCATTTAACAGCTGTATCAAACGCTCCTTGACACTTGGTTCCAGATTGGCACCCACTTGTATTTCCTTCCGGTCTTCCTCTGTTCCTAAGTTGACAGTTTCCAACAACTCTTCATGAGGCAAGATGGTCCTTTCTTCTTGTTGTAGAAGTCTGGCTAGTTCCCCTGGTACTTCACAACCTTCGTCATCTTCATACTCAGCCTGATTGACCAGATCTTCAGAGTTATTGAAGGACATAGCAGAATAGTCACCCATAGAATCCGGAGTGGATGGGTACCTGCATTTGTGAGTGTGGGTGTGTGTAAGGGATAACCATCCTTAAACAAACAAAAATGCAAAAGGAAAGAAAATGCACACAACAGTTTATCAATGAAAAACGTCCAATGAATCATTAAACATGGCATATGAATATGAAGATAATCAAAACCCTTACAAATGGACCTACATGCCCCGGGCAAGTCATAAGGTGAAAAAGTAGCGTGCAGATTGTTCAAAAGTAATTATTACAGACCACAGGAAATGTTTGACAGATGATTACTGATTAATAAAAGTAATGGGGACAAAGTCTTTTGCCTCCCAGTTGCGCAGTCCTCCTTCGATGGTTGGGAAGATCCAATCTTCAATGTTACTCTCTTCATCTTCGTCTTCTAAAGCGTTGATTCCATGAGGAGAAATCTTGATGGGCCTTCTTTCAACTTTTGAGCGGCGCATAGCTTTCTGCCCTGCAGCAGTGAATCCTAAACCAAACTTGTCTGTTTTGTGAGGAATATCAGGCAACTGCCCCCATGTTGAGTTCTTCCCTTCCTTCACTGCAACCTTCGCGTCTTTTAGAGATGCCATCCTGGCCACCTGCTTTGGTACCTCAGCTACCATTTTTGCTACTGCCACCTCAGGAGAGACTTCCTCAAAGTGCTGGAAAGGTGTTTCAATGAATTCGCCCTCTACCTCCACATACCGAAAGGAGTTCAGGTGGCTGATCATATATTCTTCTTCACCGTGCACGGTTATGATTTTTCCTTTGACAGGGTATTTCAACATTTGATGTAGGGAGGAAGTGACTGCCCCCGCATTATGTATCCATGGTCTCCCCAGTAAGCAAGAGTATGACGGACGGATGTCCATCACATAGAAAGTTGAGGGGAACACTTCCGTGCCTACCTTAATGGGAATGTCAACCTCCCCATGTACCATTCTCTTCGACCCGTCAAACGCCCTTACAATGATATTACTTGGTCTTAGCTCCAAGCCTTCACAGTCCAATCGGTCGAGAACCTTCTTAGGCAGCACGTTCAGAGAAGAACCCGTGTCGACCAAAACATGGGCTAGAGTAGTTCCTTGGCATTCTACTGACACATGTAAAGCGTCATTGTGCCTTCTTCCTTTTAGGGTCAGGTCAGCATCAGAGAAACCTAAGCCGTTGTCTGCGGTAAGGCTGGCTACACAATCTTGGAATTGATCGGCCGAGGTTTCCTGGGGCACATGGGCTATCTTCAGAAATTTTATCAATGCTTTGGCGTGCGCCTCTGAACAAAGTAGTAATGCTAACATGGAGATCTTCGAGGGGGTTTGCCCTAGTTGCTCTACCACGTCATAATCACTCTTCTTAATTATCTTCAGAATCTCCTCCATCTCTTTCTTAGAGGTTTCAGGGATGATCAAAGGTTGAGCCCTCGTCCTGACGAGCTCATCTTGGATCCTTTTCCCTTTATCAGCAGAAGTAGGAGGGACAACAACAGGAATAACAGCTTCTTCAATCAACGAAGTTCTTGCGGGAAGTTTTATCGGTGCAGGAGTAACTTTGGCAGCAGCTGAGGATCCAAAGATTTCCTTTGGAGGGGCAATCTCTGGAGAAAATATTCTCCCACTTCGCGTGATCTTGCTTGTACCGGTAATGTTTCCAATACCGGTATCTTCTTTATCAGAGCTTTCCTCGGTTATCTCAAATTGTTTAACACCATAGTAGTAGATTTCTCCACCGTAATTCCATGGTATTGACTTGTCAGAACTGTAGGGGACAGGCCCAGGCATGGTTATTTTCATGGGAACAATCTTTGTAGAGGATGTAATCTTAACAGGCTTTTTGACGGCCTTGGAAAGATTGGTGGAAATGGTGATTATTGAAACATCCTCGATAGGGGTTGGAATAGCAGGAATCTTTTCAAACATAATTTGGTGACTGCCCATCAGGCCTTGGATGCCTTTCTTCAGCAATAGACAGTTGATTGGTAGAGAGCAACAACAGTGGCAATCTTCTTTGCATCCTGGGAAAATCCCAGCTTTCAACAGATTTAACTTGATTGTTAACAGCAGAGTCATCAGGTCATCAACATCAGAAACATACAGATCTTTTTCAATAGCATGGACATTTCGACCATGCTTCGGCATTGGAGCGGATATTACGTTTGGCTTCTCTGGAGCATCGAATTCAACCTCTTTTGCATCTATCAAATCTTGAATTTTATTCTTTAGCGCCCAACAACTGTTGGTGTCGTGTCCGGCGCTGTCAGAATGGTAGGCGCATTTGGCATTGGCATGATAGTATGGAGATGTGGTGTTAGGGTTTTTCGGTGCCTCCTTTAAACCAGTCAGATTCAACTTCAACAAATGTGGAAGAACTTGCGCAGGTGTCATATTGATGCGGGTGAACTGCCGTTGTGGCCGCTCTACCCGTTGCTGATTTGGTCTGGACTGACTGCCACGAGGCTGATCATTTGATGAATTTTGGATCATCACGGCCCCCACAGTCGGCCGACGCTCAGTTCTTCCCACTCCTCTCTGAGAGTACACAACAGCCGTTTCCTTCTTCGCCAGAAATGATTTCTTGACAGTTGTAGATGCAGAGGCATCCTTTTGAATCTTCCCATTCTTAATACCGGCTTCCACCTGCTCGCCAGTCAGAATTAATTCAGTAAACCCTGCGGAATAGCTCCCGATCAAATGGTTGAAGAACGGGCCAGATACGGTCCCCAGGAACATATCAACTAGTTCTCTATCAGAAAGAGGTGGCTGCACTCTTCCGGCTAAGTCGCGCCATTTCTGGGCGTATTCCTTGAATTCCTCAACTGAGGCTATCCCCATACTCTGTAGCTGAGTATGGGTTGGTGCCAAGTCAGAGTTATATTGATATTGGCGATAAAAGGCTTCTGCCAAGTCTTCCCAACTATGTATTTCTGACCTCTCGAGCTTGTAGAACCAGTCTAGCTGAGTACCAGACAGGCTATCCTGAAAGAAGTGCACCCAAAGATTTCTGTCGGATGTGTGAGGTTGAATTCTTCGGACGTACGACCTTAAGTGCATCTTTGGGCAAGACAGCCCGTCATACTTTGCAAAGATCGGCACCTTAAACTTTGGAGGGATCACAATTCCAGCAATTAATCCCAAATCTTCGAAATCTAAGCCGGGAACTCTTTGCAGCTCCATAGCTGCCAGCCTATCCTCCAAGTTTTTGTACTTGTCGTCTGCGGGCAGGTATTGTTGCTCAAAGTAGTCTTCATCTTCTTCAGCCTCTTCTTCTTCAGCTTCGGATTCAGAAGGTACCACAGCCCCTTTTCCTTTACTGGTTTCCTCTTCAGATGCGGAGGGAAATTCAAGAACTCTTCTGGCTTCACCCTCAAACCTTCTTCCCAGGGTAGCTACCCCCACTCTTTTCTTCTTCTTTTTCACTTTCTATTGCTCTTTGTTCCCAAGCAGTGCTTTTAGATCCTCCTGACCCTTTGCCAAGGTCATTAGGAGTTGTTGAAACTGTGAGTTTTAAGCCTTTAGATCTTTGACCGTCTGTTCGAGATCCATCTTACTGAAATAAACAGCAGAAAGATAAGGAAACCTGGTGCGGAGACCTGCTTATGCACATGATGAATGATATGTTCATTTATGCAATGCATTCAAGGATTTAGAAATTCAAAATTGTTGCAAACAAAAAGAACACACGTCATATTAATAAGAAGAAATTTTGTCAGTACATAAATGCCCCATGGGCCAAATATTACAAAAAACTTCTCAAGGTAAAAAGACGTTGCGCATCCTCTTTGGCGCGATGTAGGTGTTAAGGGTCTCTTCCTCATGGAGTCGGCGGGTAAGCTCCAAAACCTTCTTCTCACTAGTGTAGAAGCTGGCTTCAAAAGTATTCCGTTCCTCCTTGAGTTGGATCCAACTCCTCTGCATCTCCTCCCATGATGTTGGCATGTCAGGATATAGGATGGTGTAGGGAACCTCTCCTTCCTTAACAGGCTCTTTAATCAAAGGGAGAATATGAGGGTAAGGCATCATAAGACTTTGGGCTCGGGTTCGTACCCACTTGAGATAAGGCTCAAGAGGGATGGAGTTCTTGTGCCCCAGTGTCCTGCTATCTACCTTGTTAGGCATCCTCCAAGCTCTGATGAATCTTTGGCGAAGTCCTTGCGCATCGTTGTCGAAGTCAAAAACTAGATCAGGAATCAACATGTCATGAGGGCCATTCCTCCGTGCATACCTAAATTGTCTCAAAGCTAGACAAGGGTTGTAGGTAATGCCTCCTCTAATGCCAAGTAATGGAACATTAGGGAACTCTCCACAATGATCAATGATGATGACATTTTCTCTGGACCGAGACACCAATGTACATCAGAGTGTGTGAGGGTCATCAATCGTTGTGACCACCTTAAGCCTTGGTCATTCTTCAAAACAGATTGTGGCAGGTGTGAAATAAACCACCTTGCAAGGAGAGGAGTACATCACATGAGAACACCCCTTTTTCTCATTGTTCGCGTGTAAAATGAGTGGAGGATGTCCCCAAGCAATGTTGGTATGGGATTCTTGGATAAGAAGATCTTGACGGCGTTGACATCTATAAGCTGGTCAGGATTTGGGAACAAGACCAACCCATAAATGAGGAGTGCCACAATTTCTTCAAAGGCTTGTAGATCCAATGAATTCCAACACTCTTGTGCCTTCTCAAACAAGAATTTTACCAAGAAGCCTTTGACACCGCTTCTAGTTTCCCAATGCCCCTTGATGTCAGACGGTTGCAAGTGTAGTGCTCGAGCAACATCTTCAGGCTTTGGTTCTTTTTCCATACCGTTGTAGGGTAGTTGATTAAGAATAGGAATTCTCAGGAGTTGAGAAAATTCCTCCAAAGTGGGCACCAATTGGTAGTCGAGGAATGTGAAACAGTGGTGAAGGGGGTCAAAGAACTGGAACAACACTTTCACCATGTCTTCTTCAATGTTGGTGTTGACTAGGCTGAGCAGTCTACCATGTCTTTCACTGAAGGGAGAGCTTTCTGGAATTCTGGATGTGAGCTCCTTGAGTTGAGGAGGGATTCTCACAAGGTTGACTTGGATGGTTTTCCTACGAAGAATTTCCATGACCTGCAAAACAAGAACAAAGATGAAGATCCAAATCCTTGAAATGGTTAGTGGATGCATATGATGCTTTATGATGTTCATGATGTATGCACAAACATATGTACAAGCAATTCCACAAAACCCTAGTTTCAGGCTTGCATGGGGTTTTCATAGGTAAGTACCCTCTTGAGTGTAGTTGGCTTAAAAACTTGTCCTATAAATAGTAACCGGGTTCTAAGGAGCTCAATATCATTGGATTATTTTCCATGTTCATTGTTTTGGTTTAGCCACTTAACTAGCGACCAAAATATTCCAAGAAAACAACCCTCAATGAGTGTAGTATCGAGTATCTACCAACTTCGGACTGCACCAAAGCCGGTCATCTCACTACCCCTAATGAAAGGCCAAGATGGTCAAGTAAGGTTCTAGGTCATTAGTGCTTAGTGACATCACTCAGCGGCCCCGTACTCTCCTTGATTGAACTCAAGGGTTACCGGTACTCACAAATATGTCGCACTAATATAGCTATTGCTTCGACCGTGTCGGTATACCCCACACAGTTTCCACAACGTATTGCTATCTATGAATGTTTCCCCAAATCCGAGTGTAGGATTTCAAGCCCAAACAAGAGAACCAAGATGTAAAGCAATCAAAGCAAACAATTAGTCATGCAAAAGGGTGATCTAAGCCCTAAGGTTACTCCACTTTTTAAGAACTCCCCAGCAGAGTCGCCAGTTCTGTGATACGGTGGGAGAACTGACTTGAGGTTTTGCGTTTATATTCGCAAATGTTTCGATTGAGCAAGAGTCGCCACCGACTTTTTATTTTATCCTAAGGAAAGGTTTAAAAAGCACAGGAAAAACCTTTGAGATGTTTTCTTGGGTTCGGGGAGTAGATTATAGAAAGGGAAGGTATTAACATCCTTTCCATCCATGGTTATCCATGGGCTCTTAGTTACTTGCTTAGATCACTTGCTTTGCATTTTCAATTGTTTGAAATGGTGCTTTTGTGTGTGTGTTTGAAAGATGTTTTGAAAAAGAGGCCATCGTTGTGGCAACCTTTGTAATGATTCTTGTTTGAATGTATACAAAGGTGTTTGTCTTTTCTGAAAGGTTTTCAATATTTTGAAAGTTGTTTTGAAATTGTGTTGTGGAGTGTGTTTTGAAAACTAGCAAGGATGTTTTGCAAGATTTTTGATCAAGTAACTAAGAGTTGTCTACCCTATTTTACTCAAAGATTTTTCTTATGTTTTTAACCCTTTTAACAGTGTTGTTTCACCATTGTATTTGGTGAACAACCTTGTGTTAGGATGTTAACGGGACGGGCGCGGGTCATCGTATAGACCATGATAGCAATGTTGCAAAGTATCTTAGTATTTCTTTTGAGCGACTAAGATCATTTTTGTAAGGCAACTTTGGATAGCGTCATCGAGGGACTATGATCTTTTGATTTTGTTTGTTTTACCAAGATACTTTGCATGCGTAACATGGCCTATTTTTGAAGGAAACAAGTGGATGTAACCCTAGGGGTGTTAGTGTGCAAGTGTGTTTTATTGCATACAAGAGTTTTATCTTTGAATTAGGATTCTCTATTTCATTGATTTTATCTTGCCATACACACCCTAATTACTAGCAATAAAAAGCAGAAATATAAAATCCTACGCTATTACAACAATTAGGTAGTGGGGATACACATTTGTACATGGGGTGGTTCAACGAGAAAAATAGACAAGAAAAGAAAATAACAAAAACAAGATAGAGAGAAAGAGAGAGGGAGCCAGCGCGCTGCTGAGAGGTCATCAGAAGTTCTGACTCAGGCCCGCTGCCAGATGATTAACCTTTTGGTTAAACTGTATGAGTCATAACTTCTGACTCTGGCACCTGCAAAACAGAAACCTGTTAGTGGGAAGATCAGAAGTTCTGACCCCCCTGCGCTGCAAGACAAAAGTTTGTTAGTGGGGAAATCAGAAGTTTTGATCCTGCTGGAAATACAATAATTCTCAGATGTTCTGATATTATTGATAGCAAAACAGGCTTTAGATGTGCTAACGTCAAAGTCAGCACTTGGCTTCTCCCTGTGTTAATCAGAACATCTGCAATTTTGTTATTTTTCTACAAAACAGAAAACATGTTTGGGACAGCTTCAGCAACTGTCAAAGTGTTTTAGGGGACAAAACCAACCAGGTCACAGGCAGGTTCTATGCCGGCTCAAAAAGTTCTGAGGTAAACGTTCTGAGGTATGAAAATCCTCAGAACACAAACAGCAGCAATATGATATTTACATTATGTTCATTTGAGCATGCAAAGCTGATGATGCTTAGCAGCGTGATGAAGGTCAGCAGGTGCTTACCTGGCTATTGGAAAAGTTTGTGGATGAGAGCTAGCTTTTGGCTCTGATGGTGTTCTAGACAGGTTCTTTGTTGAAAGGGGTGAATGAAGGTGTATGCGTATATATGGTCAGAAGTTGAAAAGGGTGTTCTTTAGTCACAAAGAAAACTAGGTATTGATGAAGTTTGAAGGTAAGAAATTCAAAGTTATGAAACACTGGAGATTTTGGCAGAGTTTCACAACACTTTCTTGCTAAAGATTTCTGTTTCTCTTTTAGCAATTTTTTTCTGTTTTTTTGGACGCCCTTTTTCAGTGGACAATGGTTCTCTATTTATAGGAAAAGCTCTTGAGGATTTCTTGAACATTAAAGGCGCCAACAGAGGTTGAATTGTTCTTTGAAAGAAATTCCTGGGAAGTTGTGATAACAGATAGCCTTTCAGCCTAGGCTGGAACAACAGGCATGGATTGGGGAGAAGTGACCTCTTAGGTGGACGGTGCCGCGTAAACCCATGCCAGAACCTGCATAAAGGAGTTTACCAAGCCACACGTGAAGGGACTACTTGGATGAATGTTCAGGAGTGGTTGGGAGCATTAATGAGCATTAAATGGTGATGATACTTATCAACACCAATATTCTGGTAATAGTAACAAAACTTTGAACCAAAAGTTCTGTTTTACCAAAAACAACGTAAACCATGCTCTGGTCTTGGCCTCCTGTTGTCTTAGAAAATTCTGGGGATTCTCTTGACCTTCTGACACGTTCCTCGGATTTGCTTCTGGAAATCCTGGACTTAGAGATTCTGTATCAGTGTAACACCCACTCTTCTGACCTTTTCATCTTCTGATTTCAGCATGTTCTGAAGGAGCCTTCAGACTTCCTTGTTTCCTTTGCATTCCTTTAGCAAACTCTGGCTGAACTTGCGTAACTGCTGAAAGAGTCATGTTCTGTCTGAGGCTTACATGTTGAACCATGTTTGCAACTTCTGACTGAGTTGATGTAGCTGCTGAAGAGCCAACTTCTGATTGCGTTGAGCCAAGCTTGCAACTTCTGACTGAGTTGATGTAGCTTCTAAAGAGCCAACTTCTGACTGCGTTGAGCTAAGGTTGCAACTTCTGACCGTTTCTGTCTGGAGTTTGGTCCAGAAGTTCTGAAGCGCTATTTTCTTCTTAAACACCCATTTTTAGAGAAAAATTCCAAATGTTTAGAATTTAATCTTTCTCAAGATAAAAGCGTTTCCTTTAGAGCTTGTGTGATCATTTTGCTCTTATAAATGGTTTGCTTGGGCAAAAATGACAATTCAGGACTTGGATTTGTTTCAGAGGGACTCTGAGAATCCAAGATGATTTCCTGAAGAAAGAGAGGAAAATTTTGGGGTACAACAATGCCCATGATAGGGGATCAGGTTATGATGACTGAAGAAGTGAAAAACACAAGAAGGGGGTTTGAATTGTAAAACTGAAAATCAATGCAACCAACACGATATTTTTATCCTGGTTCGTTTGATCTCAAACTATTCCAACCCACCCGTCAAGGTGATTTCGCCTCTCTCCAACGAGGTCTTAATCCACTATATTCAACTGAATATTACAATCTGCTTTAACAACTGCTAAAGCCTTCTTGATGCAAACCACAAACGGGTTTCTCAAGGAATTACTTTCTTACAAAGAATTGAAATCTAGGTGTGTGAATGTTTTCTACAAAACTGTTTATCACAACTGTGATACTACACAAATTAAGCTTAAGAGAACTAGATTGCTAAAATAATTGAGTAAGGAATTTTGGAGATTTTAGCAAACTGAGAGTGAGGAAGATGATGAATAGCTTTTTGGCGTGTAGAGTGTTGTAGAGCATTAGCCAATTCAATCTTCATTGACTTGTTTATATAGCATTGGAAATAGTGTACGTTGGAGCAATAATTCTGTTTCAATGCCAATAACAATCTTTCCTTATTAAGCAGATCTTGTCTGGAATGATGCCGTTAGTAATAACTCATCTTGAATGCACAGTACCGTTGCCACTTACACGTGTTCTGGCTTAGGCTCATTCTGATGCTGCTTAGGTGCTGATGAACTGTTGTTGTTTTTATCAGAGATCAGAGTGTTAAGCGCAGATCTGTTCATAAAGCTTCAGCATAAGCGTAAGTTGATCTTCTGATTCTGGTATCTGATATAACATCTTCTGATGCTGATGTTGATATCCAATTTTCTGATGCTGATGAGGATGTTCTTTTGCTGATACCTATCAGAGTTTCTGTAAAACAGAGTGTAACTTTTAGGTAGCAAATAGTTCTTACATGAATCATACAATTAATATATCTTAGCATTTTGTTATCATCAAAACATAAACTTAGGGTGGTAGATTCAACCTTTGTTCTAACAATCTCCCCCTTTTTGATGATGACAAAAACTAGATATTTTTTAATTGAAAATAGCGTGAAAAGTATCAGAGATAACTAAATGATAAGGAGTATCAGAATTAAGTAGGAAGTTATCAAAGATAAGTGATAAGAGATATCAGAGTTTAGATCGGAGATACTCCCCCTGAATTTATTACTTCCCTTTTTAATTCCAAGAGTTCTTCAGGATCAGATCTTTATTGACTTTCTTTGAACATCAGAATATCAAAGCTTTGAACATCAGAATATCAGAGCTTCAGATCAGAATATCAGAGCTTCAGAGCTTCAGTGTATCAGAGGTGATTACCTTCTTGTACCTGTAGACTTATGCAAAAATAGAAAACATTCAAGTATGTCAGAGTGTTAGAATGTTTGAGACTTTTTGTCTCAGTAATCCGTTATTGAAAAATATCATTCTTGTTCTCCCCCTTTTTGTCAGCAATCAAAAAGTGTAAGTGATGTGCTAAAACGATCAGAGCAGAAAAACTTGTTATATTAAAATTCAGAGCCAGACAAAATAGTACAGATGATATGCAAAGAAAACATTGAAAATATCATGAGAGAAAAAACTAAGGTTGGGGTGGGAAGCGTGTGAACAGAGTCTCCAGCATTGCCTTAATCTGATCAGCAGTCTCATTCTGCTTGTGCACCATGCTGACTACTGTATCTATCTTGCTGTCTTGCACATCCATCCTTTCCTTCATCTTCTGATCATTTCATCCATTCTTTGCTGCAGACGAATATCATTCAGCTTCAGCTCTTCCAGAGTTTGCCTGTCCAAGGCAGCTTGAGAAACATCAGAAGCAGGAAGCTTCTGAGAGCTTTCTGCAACATCTTCAGCTTGACTGACCTCTTCAGCTTGAATAGTCTGATCTTCTGCTTGCTGAACTTTTGAAGCTGGACGCTTCTCAGACCATGGCTCACTATCCAGAAAGAGCACTTCATCCTGTGGCAGCTGACTTTCAACTTCCTTCAGCAGCTTGCTGAAGTTCTGTTGTGCCTGCTCATAGTTGATATCTTGCAACTTGAGGGCTTCAGCACGTACCCAGATTCTGAAGCGTGTCCAGAGTTGGTCTGAGGCAGCAGGACAATCATTCCAGGACAAACTTGCTTTAGAGAAGCAATCCATTGCTGCAAACCTGTTTCAAAATTCACAATGCCAGAGCCAACATCTGGCTGTTTTGGTTTGGGAATGGCTATTTTGTGTTTGAGATCGGCAAGACGGTCAAGGATTGTTAAATCGATGAAGGTCCTGCTGTGGTCTTCTGTAGTTTGTTTGGGAGATGGAGTGGGAGAGTCAGAAATAATAATTGGACTGTTTGGAGTTTTTGGAGTATTTGGAGGGGTAGTTTCTGACGAGGATGGCAGCTGGGCCAGGGTTACAGTTGTTCCACATGGCAGCTGAATTGCCAAGGGTTGTGGCTCAGAGGATTGAGGAGAATGAGGTTCAGGTGATGGAGTTTCAGAATGATGAAACTCAGGTTGAGGAGGTGATGGTTGAGGTGATGGTGGATGAACTTCTGGTTGAGGAGAGGGAGGAGGAATTGCTGGTTGTGGAGAAGGAGGTGGAATTTCTGGTTGTTCAAGAATTTGTGGTTGTTCTGGTATGGGTGAGAGAGGTTGTTCTTGTTGAGGAGAGTGGGCAATTTCTGGTTCAGTGTTTGGATTATGTGAGAGGTGAGCGGAAACACGTTCATCAATATCAGACAGAACTTTGTCAAGTTCTGATGCTGTTGATGTTGTGGGTTTTGGAGTATGGGATTTGGTGCGGGGTCTTCTGAGAGTCAGTGACTCAGAAGGGTCATCTTCTGGTTCGGTTTCATCAATAGTTGGTATGGGGATTGGAAGTTCATGTGAAGCTGGGGTTGGGATTGATGTTGGAATAGCAGAAGAATTTAAAGCAGAAGCAGCAAATAAATTACCTCTTTTCTTGGGGGTCTGCTGGGATGGTCCTTCTGAAGTGGCCTTTCTTTTCTTCGTCTTCTTCATGGTAACTTCTGGTTGTTGTTGGTGCAGATCTTTGATATTCAGTTTGGGATCTGTACCATCAGCCTTGCAAGCGTCCAAGGATCTGAGAACCACCACTGGTTTAGATTCTATCTCAGAAAATAATGGAAAGTCGTTCAGTGGAACTCTTTTGCTGGTGATGTCAGCAAGAGGAGTAACGCTGGGCTCCTTTCTGATATTCTCTATCAGTTTAATTTTCTTCAGATTCTTGGCGTTTAGAGGCTTGCCAACAGTTGGTTCAATAGAACTTAATTCTTGAGCTTCTGTGAGGTGTTCTATCAGCCTATTCTCAGTCAGAATATCTGATATTAACCTGCCAAAGGGTATCCAATCCCTCTTTGTCCTTTCTTCTTCCCTTGTCTCCTTGACGTTGGTCCTGAGGTGATTAAACAGAAGATGAGACAAGTTGATTTTTACCTTCTGATTAATAAAATAGATCAGAAACTGCTGATATATATTTATATAATCAGAAGAGCTTGTTGGCTTCCTGTGATTAAAGCACCCCAGAATGATCTTCGCCCATATTCTGTCTTGATCCTTTAAGTCTCTGATTTTGCTGCTGGGAACCCCATGGGTGAAAATCTGCCTTGCAATGACAGCAACGTCAGAGCATCTTTCAGCCATGTCGATACAACGGATACCACCACCACTGTATCCAATCAATCTTGCTATGTGATCCTCAGTGATCACAATCTTCTTTCCCATTATGTAGGTGGTGACTTGATGCGTTGATGAGTACGCATGAATCCAGAACTCCTTGACCAAGACTGGGAACGTTGGTCCAACCAACCTATCAAAATATCTCTCCCATCCCTATGCCCTAACTTCTTCTGTCAAGTCAAATCCATTTTCTTTCAGACTGGAGAAGTCAACAATCAGTTCAGACAGCACTTCCAAATTCTTCACTGGTGTAAGGAGTGTTCTGAAGGGAACTTGGTATTGTTCAGAAGAAGCCTCCTTCTGAGAACCTGCAGAAACATTGCTGGAGGTTGCCAAGTTCACACTTAGGGTTTTTCTGAGAAAACTGAAAAAATGGGTTTCTTTTGAGAGAGATGAACACACAAGGAAAATGCAGAAAATATTTTGTAAGATTGTAAGAAATGGTAAAAGATTAATGTGAGATGTTAATGTGCTTAAATAGATTTCAAAATAATTTTTGAAAGTGTAAACGGTTTCAAGAAAGAGAAATAATTCATGATTACGTTTTAAAAACATGATTACGTTCATTTAATGCTTGCTGATTTTGGGGGATTTGAGAAAGATACTTGAAACGGTTACCAGACATGTGTCTCAATGCACCAAATCAGTGTTTTGCCTTCTCAGAAGCGTGCACACGTTCTGCTTAAGAGATTTGCTGATGATTGGATGACACTTGTTTGATTTAGTGAGCAACACGTCTATCCTTAAGCTGAAACGCTCAGATCTTTAAGAATAGCATCTGATACAATCTGCATGTTCTATCTTTCTGAAAAGAGATTGATCAGAAGTTCACAGTAAAACAAGTACATTCTGAAGGATAATATATAGAATTAAAGCATTTTCACTCTGGGCAGATTTTCATGCTGAGATGTTTCCGAATGAAATTGAACCTATCTTCAGAAAGGGGTTTAGTGAAGATATCAGCCCATTGATGGTCTGTATCAATAAATTTTAAGTTCAAAATTCCTTTCTGAATATAGTCCCTAATGAAGTGATGTTTTATTTCTATATGCTTAGCTCTAGAGGGTAAAATGGGATTCTTACTTAAGCAAATAGCAGAAGTATTGTCAGAGTATATGGATGTTACTCTCAAAGATCTGGAAGTCTTCAAGCTGACTTTTCATCCTAAGCATTTGTGTGCTACATCTTGCTGCTGCTATGTACTCAGCTTCTGCTGTTGATAGCGCAATTGTGGATTGCCTTTTGCTGGACCAAGAGATCAAATTTTCTCCCAGAAACTGGCAGCTTCCAGAAGTACTTTTACGCTCCACTCTGTCTCCAGCAAAGTCAGCATCGCAGTAGCCTACTAAGCTGTAATCACTAGATTTTCTATAAAATAAACCCAGATTAGTAGTACCTTTCAGATACTTGAAAATTCGCTTAACAACTGTTAAGTGAGATTCTCTAGGATCTGATTGGAATCTAGCACAAATACATACGCTGAATAAGATATCAGGTCTTGAAGCTGTCAGATAAAGGAGAGAACCAATCATACCTTTGTAGACCTTTTGTTCTACCTTTTTACTTACCTCTTCTCTTTCCAGAATGCACGTGGGATGCATTGGAATCTTTGATGGCTTACATTCTGAGAGGTCAAATTTCTTCAGAAGATCTCTGACATATTTGCTCTGATGAATGTAAGTTCCCTCTGGAGTTTGATTGATCTGAATTCCTAGAAAGAATTTCAGTTCCCCCATGAGGCTCATCTCAAATTCTGCCTGCATACACTTAGCAAATTTTCTTCCAAGAGAAGGATTAGTAGATCCAAAAATAATATCATCAACATAAATTTGATAGACTAAGATGTCATTCTTAACTGACTTACAGAATAAGGTAGTGTCCACCTTCCCTCTGGTGAATTCATTTTCTAACAGAAAGTTACTTAGTCTTTCATACCAAGCTCTGGGAGCTTGTTTCAGACCATATAGTGACTTCTTTAGTTTGAAAACATGCTCTGGATGTTTTGTATTTTCAAAACCAGGGGGTTGGTGCACATAAACCTCTTCTTCTATATAACCATTTAAGAATGCACTCTTGACATCCATCTGATACAGAGTGATGCCTCTATTAACAGCAAATGAAATTAAAAGTCTGATAGATTCTAACCTGGCGACTGGAGCAAAGGTTTCTGTATAGTCTATTCCCTCTTGCTGACTATAACCTTGTGCTACCAGTCGTGCTTTGTTTCTGATGACTTCACCTTGTTCATTTAGCTTGTTTCTGAACACCCATCTTGTTCCAATGACGTTGAATACTTTTGGTCTGGGAACAAGATCCCATACGTCATTTCTGGTGAATTGATTCAGCTCTTCTTGCATTGCTAGAATCCAGTCGTTTTCCAGAAGTGCTTCATCAATAGAAGACGGTTCAATCAGAGACACAAGTCCCATGAGGGTTTCTTCAGAGTTTCTGAAGCTTGCTCTTGTTCTGATTGGATCTTCCTTTCTTCCTAAGATAGTTTCTTCTGGGTGATCCAAGCTGCTTCTGGGTAGTCT
Source organism: Vicia faba (assembly GCA_948472305.1). Classification (NCBI taxonomy): domain Eukaryota; kingdom Viridiplantae; phylum Streptophyta; class Magnoliopsida; order Fabales; family Fabaceae; genus Vicia; species Vicia faba. The sequence continues at coordinate 894,934,860 of OX451738.1, forward strand.
CTTCTGAGGTTGATCAACAGCTGTTGTAGGATTGCTAGCAGTGCTCCTTTCAGATGTTGAAGGAGTGTCTGTGTTGAGAGCTTCTGATGACTTGTCTTCAGAACCTGTAAATTCAATTTCCATACCTGCAAAAACTTCATTCTGCTTTGACTTTTCAGAGTCAAGCTTATCATCAAAACGAACACTGATTGATTCTTCCACAATCCGTGTTTCTGTATTGTATACTCTGTATCCTCTTGAGCGTTCAGAGTATCCTAACATAATACACTTCTGTGCTTTAGAGTCAAACTTGTTTAAATAATTTTTTGTATTTAACATAAAACAAGTACATCCAAATGGATGAAAATATGAAATGTTGGGCTTTCTGTTCTTCCACAATTCATATGGAGTCTTTTCCAGAATAGGTCTTATTGAGATTCTATTCTGAATGTAGCACGCTGTGTTTATTGCCTCTGCCCAGAAGATCTTAGCAACGTTTGTCTCATTGATCATGGTTCTGGCCATTTCTTGCAATGTTCTATTCTTTCGTTCTACAACTCCATTTTGTTGGGGAGTTCTAGGACAAGAGAAATCATGCATAATGCCTCTGTCATTAAAGAATGACTCAAAATCTTTGTTTTCAAATTCTCCACCATGATCACTTCTGACTTTAACGATTCTAAGATCCTTTTCATTCCGAACTTGGTTACAGAAGGTAACAAACACAAAGTGTGACTCGTCCTTGTATCTTAAGAACTTTACCCATGTCCATCTGCTATAGTCATCTACGATTACTAACCCATACTTCTTGCCACTGACTGAAGCAGTTTTAACTGGTCCAAATAAGTCAATGTGCAGAAGTTCTAATGGCTTAGAGGTAGAAACAACATTTTTAGATTTGAAAGAAGGTTTTGCAAACTTTCCTTTCTGACATGCTTCACACAGAGCATCTGAATTGAACTTCAAATTAGGAAGTCCTCTGACCAGATTGAGTTTGTTAATCTGAGATATTCTTCTCATACTAACATGCCCCAATCTTCTGTGCCAGATCCACTGCTCGTTGTTAACAGACAGAAGACACTTTACATTCTGACTTTTCAGTTCAGAAAGTTTGATTTTATAGATGTTGTTTTTCCTCTTTCCATTAAACAGGATAGTCCCATCTTTCTGACTAACAGCTTTACATGATTTTTGATTAAAGATTATATCATAACCGTTATCACTTAATTGACTTATGGATAACAGATTATGCATTAATCCATCTACTAGCAGAACATTATTTATAGAGGGAAGATTTCCATTACCTACAGTTCCAGAGCCAATTATCTTTCCCCTCTAATCGCCTCCAAAGCCAACGTGGCCTCCAGGCTTAAGTTCCAGGCTTTGGAACATATGCCTTCTTCCCGTCATGTGTCGCGAGCAGCCAGAGTCCAGGTACCATGACTGGTGTTTCTGATTCGCTGCTAAAGATATTTGCAACATGTATTATTTTATCCTTAGGTACCCAGATTTTCTTGGGTCCTGATTTGTTAGATTTACCAAAACTCTGATTGAATTTTGGTTTCACAGAATACTTACTGCTAGTGTATTTAATATCATGTGTGTGACCATACACAAAATGTGAGTTCAGAGGAGTGTGTTTAATGGTTAAATCCATGACATTCTTTAGTGTAGGAACCTTACCTTGGTATCCTATTCCCTTCCTGCCGTTTCTGCTAACTCCATAGATCATTGAAGCCATTTTGCTTCTATCTATGCTTTTAGCAAGGAACTTCTGGAAATTGTGATCATACTCCTTGATGATCTCATCAGCGCTGCTGGGAGTTTCAGAAATTGGTTCCTTCTGAGAGTTTTGTAAAGTATTTTCTAATTTTGAAATTTTATTTCTCAGCTCAGAATTTTCCAATTTAAGACTCTCAGTCTTATCAGAGTCAGATTCAAGATTCCTTTTCAGGTTTCTGAATTTAACTCTAATCTGCTGGTACCTTTCCAGAATTTCATTAAGGCTTTCAGCAAGTTCAGCCTTAGTAAAATTAATTGCAAAGTCTGGAAATACCTCTTCAGTATCTGATTCTGAGTCTGATTCAGAAGCTTCACTATCTTCTGAAATGTTGGCCATGAGAGCTATGTTTGCTCTCTCATCATCTGATTCTGAGTCAGCTTCAGACGAGTCAGAGTCATCCCATGTAGCCATGAGACTTTTCTTCTTTTCTCTTCCAAACTTCTTTTTGGGCTTTTCCCTCTGAAGCTTTGGGCAGTCACTCTTGTAGTGTCCTTGCTCATTGCACTCATAGCAGATGATGTCCTTGGTGTTTGGCTTTCTGCTTCCTGAGGAGCCTTCAGATCTCCTGTATCCAGAGGAAGAATCTGTCCTTCTGTATCTGGAAGAGGACTCATTCTGATCAGATCTTCTGGGATTCCTGAACTTCCTTTGCCTCTGCTTCCACAGTTGTCTCACTCTTCTGGAGAGGAGAGAGAGTTCGTCTTCTTCTGATGAGGATCCATCAGATGTTTCTTCAACTGCCTGCAAAACTTTAGACTCAGATTTTTTGTTATATTTTAGTGCTAAAGGCTTACCTTGCTTCTGAGGTTCATCAGCTTCTAGCTCTATCTCATGACTTATGAGGGAGCTCATAAGTTCCTCCAGAGAAATTTTGTTGAGATCTTTTGCTAGCTTCAGAGCTGTAACCATTGGCCTCCACTGCTTTGGTAAGCTTCTGATGATCTTCTTGACGTGATCAACAGTAGAGTATCCTTTGTCCAGAACCTTGAGACCAGCTACCAGAATTTGGAATCTTGAGAACATTGTTTCAATGGATTCACTTTCTTCCATTTTGAATGCCTCATACTTCTGAATGAGCGCGAGAGCTTTAGTTTCTTTGACCTGAACGTTGCCCTCATGCGTCATTCTGAGTGAGTCAAACATGTTCTTTGCTGTGTCTCTGTTAGAGATCTTTTCATATTCAGCATAAGAGATGGCGCTGAGAAGGATGGTTCTGGCCTTGTGGTGATTTTTGAAGTCACGCTTTTGTTGGTCAGACATTGCTTTCCTATCAATCTTCTGACCGCTTGCGTTCACAGGGTGCGTGTATCCATCTGTCACCTTGTCCCACAGATCAACATCATGTGCCAGAAAGAAGCTTTCAATTATGTCTTTCCAGTAATCAAAATTTTCTCCATCAAAGACTAGAGGTTTGCCGCTGAATCTGTCTCTGTCTTCATTGTTGTCATTGCTGGTGTGTTGATAAATTCCTGCCATTTGTGTTTTTCTGACGCTGGATCTTGTACTGACACGGTTAAGTGTTTTAGCTCAGAACCAAGCGCTCTGATGCCAATTGAAGAAGTGAAAAACACAAGAAGGGGGGTTGAATTGTAAAACTGAAAATCAATGCAATCAACACGATATTTTTATCCTGGTTCGTTTGATCTCAAACTACTCCAGTCCACCCGTCAAGGTGATTTCGCCTCTCTCCAATGAGGTCTTAATCCACTATATTCAACTGAATATTACAATCTGCTTTAACAACTGCTAAAGCCTTCTTGATGCAAACCACAAACCGGTTTCTCAAGGAATTACTTTCTTACAAAGAATTGAAATCTAGGTGTGTGAATGTTTTCTACAAAACTGTTTATCACAACTGTGATACTACACAAATTAAGCTTAAGAGAACTAGATTGCTAAAATAATTGAGTAAGGAATTTTGGAGCTTTTAGAAAATTGAGAGTGAGGAAGATGATGAATAGCTTTTTGGCGTGTAGAGTGTTGTAGAGCATTAGCCAATTCAATCTTCATTGACTTGTTTATATAGCATTGGAAATAGTGTACGTTGGAGCAATAATTTTGTTTCAATGCCAATAACAATCTTTCCTTATTAAGCAGATCTTGTCTGGAATGATGCCGTTAGTAATAACTCATCTTGAATGCACAGTACCGTTGCCACTTACGCGCGTTCTGGCTTAGGCTCATTCTGACGCTGCTTAGGTGCTGATGAACTTTGTTGTTTTTATCAGAGATCAGAGTGTTAAGCGCAGATCTGTTCATCAAGCTTCAGCATAAGCGTAAGTTGATCTTCTGATTCTGGTATCTGATATAACATCTTCTGATGCTGATGTTGATATCCAATTTTCTGATGCTGATGAGGATGTTCTTTTGCTGATACCTATCAGAGTTTCTGTAAAACAGAGTGTAATTTTTAGGTAGCAAATAGTTATTACATGAATCATACAATTAATATATCTTAGCATTTTGTCATCATCAAAACTTAAACTTAGGGTGGTTGATTCAAACTTTGTTCTAACATGACGAGTCTCCGAATCTCCATTAATCTGGCTGATAACAAGATTGGAATCCCCATAAACTTTCAAATATTTGATCCGTAGTTCGATTGCTAATTCAATGCCATAAATGCAAGATTCGTACTTGGCCATATTGTTAGTACAATCAAAGAAAATACGGGATGTGAAAGGAATGTGAAATCCTTCAGGGGAAGTAATAATAGCTTCAACGTTGTTTCCCATGGCATTGGAGGCACCGTCGAACACAAGCGTCCAACACGATCCTGGCTCAGGTCCTTCCTCTGGGTCTGGTATATTACAATTCCGAATGTACACTATTTCCTCATCTGGAAAGTCAAACTTCATTGGTTCATAATCGTCCATGGGCTGATGAGTAAGATGATCGGCTAATATACTACCTTTAATTGCCTTTTGCATAGTGTACTGGATATCATATTCAGTGAGTATCATATGCCAATAGGCCACCCTTCCTGTAAGTGTTGGCTTCTCAAAAATGTACTTGATCAGATCCATTTTGGATATCAAGTAGGTGGTTTGAGTTAACATGTATTGTCTTAAGCGTGTGGCAGCCCAAGCAAGCGCACAATAAGTCTTTTTCAGCAATGAGTACCTTGACTCGCACTCTGTAAACTTCTTACTCAAGTAATAAATGGCTTGTTCCTTCTTCCCTGTCTCGTCATGCTGACCAAGGACACAACCCATAGAGTTTTCTAACACAGTTAAATACATGATTAACGACTTTCCTTCCACCGACGACATGAGTATCAGGGGTTCCTGCAAATACTCCTTTATTTTGTCAAACGCCTTTTGACAATCTTCATTCCAACTTACTGTCTGATTCTTCTTCAACAATCTGAATAAAGGTTCACATGTGGCCATGAGATGAGAAATAAATCTAGAAATGTAGTTTAACCTCCCCAAGAAACCATAAACTTCCTTCTCTGTTTTTGGTTCGGGCATTTCCTGTATCGCTTTCACTTTAGCTGGGTCAACCTCGATGCCTTTTTTTCTTACAATAAATCCCAACAGCTTGTCGGACCTCACCCTGAAGGTGCATTTATTTGGATTCAGCCTCAACAAGAATTGCCTTAATCTCTCGAGCAACTTCTCCAGATGAACAAGATGTTCCTCTTCCGTGTCAGACTTAGCAATCATATCATCCACATATACCTCAACCTCCTTGTGAATCATATCATGAAAGAGAGTAACCATGGCACGCTGATACGTTGCCCCTACATTTTTCAAACCAAACAGCATCACCTTATAGCAAAAGGTTCCCCAAGGCGTGATAAATGTTGTCTTTTCCATATCCTCCGGAGCCATTTTAATTTGATTGTAACCCGAAAAGTCGTCCATGAAGGAAAACTCTTTAGAGTGAGCAGTATTATCGACCAACACATCAATATGAGGAAGAGGAAAATCATCCTTAGGGCTGGCTCTGTTAAAATCTCTATAATCCATGCACATTCTGACTTTACCATCTTTCTTAGGCACATGCACAATATTCTCAATCCAAGGCGGATAATTGATGACTTTTAAGAAATTCACAACCAACTGTTTTTGAACCTCCTCTTTAATCTTCTTGGACATCTCAGGATGAGTTCTTCGGAGCTTTTTCTTGACAGGGGAGCAACCTTCTTTGAGTGATAGTTGATGCACTACTATATATGTATCCAAACCTGGCATGTCTTCATAAGACCAAGCGAAGATATCAGAATACTCAGAGTAGTTCAATCAGTCTAACCTTTATACTTTCTTTGAGATCTGCCCCTATCTTGACCTCTCTTTTTACCTCTTTTGTGCTAATATTCACAACCTCAATTGACTCTTGATTCGGCTGGATAACCTTCTCTTCTTGTTTTAACAATCTTGCTAATTCCTCAGGAAGATCACAATCCTCATATGCCTCTTCTTCAGCTTGATAAATCGGCTTGTCAAAGTCATAGTGCGTGATAGCAGAGTCGTTATCAATATAATTCGTGGTGGAAGTGCATATGCATAAATGGTATTTTTGTGTTTTAGTGACGGTGTGTGAAAAAGGGAACATTTCCATTTAAAAGAAAATAAACTAAAAGAATGGGATACAAATTTTGGATGCAAAAAAGTCCTTTATTTATGATAATTCTTTTTGAAAATAAACATGGTGGTCATACATAAATGATCCACTACGCCTTGGGCAGAGCATAGGAATTATGATATGATAGTAAAAGCAAACAAGAAAAATTACTCCTCAACGCTTGAAACTTGGATAACGTCTACAGAAGTCCAGTTGTTGAGCGCCTGGCCTGGAACGCTCAGACGAATCTAATCTTCAATATTGTACCCATCAGCCCTATCGTCACCAATTGCATTGGTGCATCCATCTTGAGTAGAATTAGGACAAGAGAATCTCACAGGAGTAGATAAACTGGAAGCTCTAAAAGCTGCATTTTGCTGACCCGGGACATAACCAAGACTGAATTTGTTGAATTTTGGGGTAACATCCAACACTCGACCCCAACCTTCAGGGTTGCCGTTCTCTACCATCACTCTAGCATCTCTGAGGGAAGACATAACAATTTCTGGCTTCTTCTTTTGCTCTGGGGGCTGGAAATTGACTGCATGAACTGTCTCAAACGCCTAAAACGGAGTCTCATGTATTTCACCTTCGACTTCAACATAGCGAAATGATGTCTGATGACTCACGATATACTCTTCCTCGCTGCATATAGTTACCAATTCCCCTCTGTAGGATATTTTAGTTTCTGGTGAAGAGTAGAGGTGACTGCTCCTGCCTTGTGAATCCAAGGCCGCCCCAACAAACAACAATACGCTGGTTGTATGTCCATCACAAAGAAGGTATCATTTAAGGTGTAAGGACCCACCTTGATCGGTAATACCACCTCCCCAAATACTGATCTTTGAGACCCATCAAAGGCTTTTACCATCAAATCTCTAGGACGTAACTCCAGGTCGGAATAATCAATTTTCATTAATGCTGACTTGGGTAGTACATTCAAAGACGACCCTATATCTACCAAAACTCAAGATAGAGTAGTTCCCATGCACTCCATATAAATATGTAACGCTTTGTTATGATCTCTCCCTTCTGGAGGAAGATCAAAATCCGTGAAGCGCAAACCGTTCCCAGCATATATGTTACCATAAACATTCTCGAATTGATTGACTATTATCTCGTGTGGCACGAATGCATTCTTCAACAACTTCATCAAAACATTTCTGTGAGGTTCTGAATAAATCAACAAAGACAAGATAGACATCTTAGAAGTGGTGTGACTTAACTGGTCAATTATGCTATAATCACTCTTCCTGATAATTCGCATCAACTCCTCAACTTCATCAGGAACTGAAGAAGCTTCTGGTATTAGATCTGGCCGAGTCACATTGGCTAGTGTAACTCTCGGATTTCAAATCGTTGCCTGTTGTTTTCCTTTTTCTCTTGTAGAGGCATCTGCCACATCTTGTACATTGGAAGGACCAAACACTCTCCCGCTTCTAGTCACTCGACCTACGCCTGAGAAATTATTAACAACCCCTTCATTGTATTCAGTAGATTCTTTCTTGGAAGGACCAGGATATGCCTCTTGCTTCACCCCATGGTAATAAACATATGCACCATAATGCCATGGGATGGCCTTCTCAATAGTATATGGCGTGGGACCAGGTACCGTAATCATCAAAGGAGGCACCCTCGATGGAGTAGGAATGTGTGCAGGAGGTGTAAGGAATAGATACCACACAACATCTTCTTCAGTAACCTTTCGGCATTTTGGTCTTCTATCGAACTGTAGGGAACCCTCGTCCATCAAGAACTGGATGCCAAGTTTCAAATTATCATAGCCCTTCGGTTGCTCTCTACACTTGGCACAGTCTGAAGCACAACCCGGGAAAATAAAATTTCCAAGAAGATACCTTTTAATATACCATAACATAGTAGTCACCTGTCCCACATTCACAACTAGGTTCAACATTTCTCCATTATCGTCAATCATATTAACAACACCTCCTCCATGTCTAGGAATTGGGTTCTAGACTACATTCAGACTAGTCGCTGGAGTAAAATAAATTTCCTTGGCATCCAATAAGTCTTGTACTTTGCATTTTAACGCAAAACAATCATTGGTAGAATGACCAACCCCTCCAGAATGGAATTCACATCTTGCATTAGCATCATAGTTATGAGGAAGTCTTCCGGTGGGTGGTGGCATATTTCTCAAACTGATCAATTTCAAATCAAGCAAATGGTGGAGTGCTTCGGTGAGAGATATTGGCAAGGGATAAAATTTTCTTGGCTGTCTCTGTTGTTGATTATTATAATGTCGGGGAACATCTTGTTGTCTTTGTTGTTGAGGTGCGAAATTCTGTCTCTGCAGCAGAGGAGCATTAACATGAATAGAAACAACATTGATTTACTGGTGTTGACGATCTTCTCTTCTTCCTCCATGAGAATAAACCGCACTTGTGTCGTCTTCCTTTTTCTTGGGGTAAGTATTGAATGGTTTCTTACCACCCCCCGATGAGCCACTGGAGCCTCCAATCTGAATTTTCCCCAATTTCAAACCCATCTCAATTCTTTCACCAACCATAACCAACTCTACAAATCCGGCTGAAGCACTCCCTATCACGTGCTCGTAAAACTTCCCTTGCAAGGTACTCATAAACATATCAATGAGTTCTCACTCCATTAGCAGAGGTTGAACCCTCACAGCCAACTCACGCCATTTCTGAGCATATTCCTTGAAAGACTCTTTTGGTCCCCGTGACAAATTTTGTAACTGAGTGTGGTTAGGCGCCATATCCACATTATACTGATAATGTTTGACAAAATCCCGAGCAAGATCGTTCCAACAATGAATGTGGGTTTTCTCCAACTTCTTGTACCACTCCAGGGATGCCCATAGGCTATCCTGGAAGAAATGAATCAAAATCCTGTGATCCTCGGGATGCACCGACATCTTTCGGAAATAAGAAGTTGCATGAGTAACGAGACATGACGAACCGTTGTACTTTTCAAATGCGGGTGTTTTTAACTTTGGAGGAACTTTCACCCCAGATACTAGGCCAAGATCATTAGCATCCAAACCAAGGACTCCTTGCCCTTCCACAGCCTTCAATTGTTCTTCCAACAACCGATACCTCCTATCCCCAACCTGAACCTCTGGCTCAGAACACTGAACAGAGAGCTGATCTTCATCCTAATCATAGTCATAATCCTGCTCTTGAAAATGTCTTATGCCGCCTTGATTATCTCTCCTATTCCCCACAAGACGAGGTCCTAGAGACGGGGGAAACTGCCCTATATTGCGCACGAAAGGGTTGCCAGGAAGCCCGTGAAAATTCCTAATGGGCTGATCTTTCACATCCCACCAGTCCCACAGGAATGTCCTGGTAAACCCTTGATTCCCATCATCCACTGGATAGCGGCGTTGATTGTTGACAATGGCAGCCACTTCCTCCTGTCGGCGATTCACATTGGTGATGACTTCCATGAACTAGGTCATTTGAGTAGCCATCTGGGCTCTCATTTCAGCGAGTTCAGCTTGGACTTGCTCCATATGTCTTGGAAAATTATTTATGGTAGAATAACGATGAGTAGTCGTCTTGAATTCTGAATAAGAAAGGAAGAACAATAATAATACCATTCTGAGATGGCCTGTCATGTTATGAGATGTATGATATGCATGATATGTTTTGTTATTTCCAGGTTATTTTACAAGTTTTGTCAATCATCAGGGATAACAACCAAGCACAAAATACAAATAACAAAGATTATAGTGCAAAACTTCTTTAATTACAAAAACATCAAAAATACCGATTCTCAAAATCCACTGAATTTAAATAAGATAGAAAGATCCCATCCAACAAGATTGGTGGTGATCGCTCAACAAAAACTATAAAGAAAATCAAAGGGGTGAATCTCCCATCCCCACGTGAAATAAAGGTCCCTTCTCCTGGAACTACTCCTCACTCCACTCCTTGGTCTCCTGGAATAGTTGTCTTGTCCTTGGGCAGTCATGTTCTTCAACAAGGCTTTTAATCACCACATCCTTTCAAAATAGTTGTTCCTCTAAGTACTGACATTTCTCCAGAAAGTGATCACATCTTTTGCATTCTGGCGGAGAAATAGGTATAGGTGCATGATCCAGCTCTTCTATCTGACTTCGAAGCTTAGCATTTTCTTCCCTTACACAAGCCATCTGCTCTTCGTGCTTCTGATCCCTCAATCTGACTTCATTGAGTTGCCTTTCCAATTCTTTAACCCTCTTGCTATGACATGCTTTTAACTTTGCTTCTGCTACTTGGAGACTCTTAACCTTTTGTTGACTTTTAAGAAGTTTCATATCCTGAATATTAGTTAAGCTAGACTTCTCAATCCTCAACCTCTTTGATTGTTCATATGATCCACGACCCTCCAATATATAATATTTCTCTCGATTCTCCCTCCAAAGTCTTCTCTTTTCTTGTAGAGAAAAGTAAAGTTCAATATTCTTATCTTCCAGATCAGCTTGTAGCTTAATATTCTCATCTTTTGCGTTTTTGAGGCACACCATTGGTACAAATTTGGATTCTCCCGGCGCGGATTGCTTAAAAGATGTCCTACCATGAGAAAGGTGATCAACCTCCTTTTCATAAGATGGGAAATCATCTATCAGCGGATCATACATAGGCTGCGGGTATAATGGTTCTTCCCTCTTATAAGGCAACAACAACACCTTCACTCGATCCTGAATCCACCTTTGATAAGCGTTAAGAGCCGTACCTCTGATTCCATCAAAAGACTGCTTTCCCTTTCGATGAATGTGTTTCCAGGAGACTTTTACTCTCTCAAACATAGAAGTATCCCCTCCTTTACCGAAATAAACGGTTTCCCTCACCTCCTGCTTAGTAGGTCCATTTGTCATTACGAATCCAAATTGGCATCATGCTAAAATGGGATTATAATTTATGCAACCTTTGGATCCCATGAGTGGAACATTAGGAAACTCACGACAACTCGTAATGAACTCCTTCAGAATACCCATGCTGTGCCAAACAATGTCATAAGAAGTGAGTCCCATTATCCTTGGGGCCCAAAGAGACGTTTCAGCAGTGTCGACAAATGGTCCCTTGGTGGGCATGTGCATCATGAACCATTTGTAAAGTAAAGATGTATCGCATACCACATCCCCCTCTTTCCATTCTTGGAATGAATAATGAAGTAAGTGTCTGCCAATAATGTCGGTACCGGATTGTCATTCATAAAGACACAAATTGCTGCCAAATCCACCACCATTTCTGCCACAGGTAAGAGGACTAAACCATAAATTAGCACGGATAATAACACATTGAAAGCCGTCCACTTTCCTTCTTATGCAAATCCCTTGGCTTTGTTTATCAGATAATCCCGAGAAATACCATGTACATCACATTTCTTGATCCAATTTCCTTCTACTTCGCTAACGGTCAAATAAAGAGCTTTAGCGATAGCCAGGTAGTTGGGAATTTCAGGCACTTGAGCAAAAAGAATATTGTCTGTGATCTTTATATCAAGAATATATGCATATTCTTCAAGAGTTGGTGCTTGCTGGTAATCTTGAAAAGTAAAGCAATGTAGTTGGGGATCATAAAACTGAAGAAGCATTCTTAACGCCCATTCTTCATAAAAATCATTCACCAGTGGCAACAAGTTCCCATACGGTTTCCTGAAATGTTTTCATTCATACCATTCACAAGGGCTCCCAACTCTCGCAATCGACCCCCATAAAACACAAACCGATAGACAACCTTCTTCCTAAGAGTTTCTGCACTCGTGCTCATAATGTTATTTGTCCGGATGCTGACGACAACTTCTAAATACCCTGGAAATAACATGCATATGTGAATTAGACATACATACATTTTTTATTGCATTTTTTTAAATAAATATGCCATGAGGTGATGCAAACACAAATGAATCAAGGTATCTGATATGCTGTTCTGAATATGCCGGGAAACCAAGATCCAGAACTTTGTAAAATAACTAATCATTCTTTTTTAGAAATCTAGTCACCAACAAAAGAGTCACCAACGGTACCTGTAAGGATCAACATTCCCTCCCCGCTCACAGGTGCAAACTAGGTCAGGGTAAGGCAAGGGTAACTCAGAATCATGGGTACGCCTAAAGCCACTATCATCGAAACACCGATGTGAAATGATAACACCCCATTTGTAATCTCATCTGAGCTTGGACGACATGACCGCACTAGCAAACCAGAGTCAACTAGCCATTCATGTTACACTCTATTCCTAAGGTTTCTATGGTTGTCACTTGGTCTGGGTATTGGGCCTTTTACCTCTTGTAACACCCACCCAACATGATAGCAGAGCCAGCACAACAGATAACCAAATATATGGAAAGCGGTAAAATACATGCACAAGCATATGCAAACAGTATATACAAAGCTGGAAATAAATAAACACCTAAAGAAACAAACCAACAAGATCTAGGACCGACTCCGGCATGGACCAACAATAGGTCAACCAGTCCCCAGTGAAGTCGCCAGCTGAAACAACCTGGCAGAACCGTCATCTGATTATGAAATCAATGAAGTCTCCACCTGTGATACGGTGGGAGAACTGACTTGGGTGTTTTATGTTTGATCACAAACATTGTGGTTAGCAAGAGTCGCCACCGACTTTTCTTTTATCCAAAAGGAAAGGTGAAAAAGCAAAGGAAATACCTTTGAGATGTTTTCTTGAGTTCGGGGGGTAGATTATGAAAAGGGAAGGTATTATCACCCTTTTCATCCATGGTTTTCCATGGGCTCTTAGTTACTTGCTAGATCACTTGCTTTTATTTGAAATTATGCTTTGTGTGGTTTTTGAAAGTATTTTGAAAAGAGGCCATTGTTTAGGAAAACTTTGTAATGATTCTCGTTCGTAAGAATGTATATAAAGGTATTGATCTTTTGAAAATGTTTTCAAGTTTGAAAGGTGTTTTGAATGTGTAGGTGTTTGTTTTGAAAATAGCAAGCATGTTTTGGTTTTGAAGTTTAGCAAGTAACTAGGAACATTCTACCTACTCAAAAGTCTTTCATGTTTATTTCCTCTTTCCTTTGATATTGTTATCTTACCATTGATTTGGTAGGTAACCCTATCTTTGGATGTGAAAGGGACGGGCAAGGGTCATCGTATAACCATGATTAGCAATGTTGCAAGATATCTTAGCATTTTTCTTTAGGGACTAAGATCATTTTGAAAGGAAACATAGATAGCATAATCGAGGGACTATGATCTTGTATTTTGCTTGTTTTTGCTAAAATACCTCACATGCATAATATGGCTATTTTTTGTAAGGCAACAAAGTGGGTTTACCCTAAGGGTGTAGGTGTGCAAGTGTATTGATTTACATGCATTGTTTTGTCTTGATTAGGGTTTGCTATTCATTGGTTTTAGTATTTCCATACAAAAACCTAATTACTAGCATTTGTATATAAAGCGATAAATTGCAGAAATTAAAATTACTACGCTATTACATCATTTAGGGGAGGGTGTGTACAAATTACAAATGGGGAAATATTGCAAGAAATTAAATCTAAATAATTATTACAACCATATTGAATTTGAATAAATGTACAAAATGAACAAATAAAATACAAAAATGTAAATGTAAAAAGGGAAATATGATTTTTGTTTGTTTTTTAAGAAAAGGGGTTTTTAACCTAAGTAAATAAAATAATTAACTAAAAATAAGAAAATTAAGATTAAATCAGTAAACTAAATTAATTTAAAGAAAACAAGTTTTTTAGGGTTTTTTTGTGAATTTAATTAAACTAGTAAATAAAAATAATTAAATAAAAATCCTAAATTCTAAATTGATTTTAATTTTAAGAAAAATAAATAATATAATATAATAATAATTAAAATTAAATTATCTAAGTATTTAAAAAGGCAAAGTTAATTATTAAAGAAAATGTAAAAGAAAAGTTTTTATTCTTTTGTTTTTGTGAAGAAAAATAAAATGTAAAAATGTGAAAATAATAAATAAAAATATTTTTTGGGTTTTTATTATTAACAATAAAAATTAATATTAATAATAATACTAATAATAATAATAATGAAAATAAAAAATAAAAAAAAAACAAAATGGGCCAGGATGTATGAACAGCAAGGCAGGGGGTTAGATCATAGTGAAAAAAAAGGCCCAACAAGAGGAGGCCCAAGCGCTGCTGTGATACGGTGGGAGAGCTGACTTGAGGTTTTGCGTTTGTATTCGCAAATGTTTCGGTTGAGCAAGAGTCGCCACCGACTTTTTATTTTATCCTAAGGAAAGGTTAAAAAGCACAGGAAAAACCTTTGAGATGTTTTCTTGGGTTCAGGGTGTAGATTATAGAAAGGGAAGGTATTAGCACCCTTTCTATCCATGGTTATCCATGGGCTCTTAGTTACTAGCTTAGATCACTTGCTTTGCATTTTCAATTGTTTGAATTGGTGCTTTGTGTGTGGTTTTGAAAATGTTTTGAAAAAGATGCCTTGTCTAGGCAACCTTTGTAACAATTCGTATTTGAATGTTTTACAAAGGTGTTTGTCTTTTTGAAAAGATATTTCATTGTTTTTGAAAGTTGTTTTTGAAAGTTGTGTTGTGGAGTGTGTTTTTGAAAAGTAGCAAGGATGTTTTTTTGCAAGTTTTGAGCAAGTAACTAAGAGCTATCTACCCTAATTTACTCAAAGATCTTTCCTATATTTTAACCCTTTTAACAGTGTTGTTTCACCATTGTATTTGGTGAACAACCTTGCGTTAGGATGTTAACGGGACGGGCGCGGGTCATCGTGTAGACCATGAAAGCAATAGTGTCAAGTATTTTGGCAATTTTCTTGAGGGACTATGATCATTTTGTTTAGGCAACTCCGATAGCGTCATCGAGGGACTATGATCATTTGTTTGTTTTTGTTTTGTTTTTGTTTTGCCAAAGTACTTGACATGCAAACATGGCCCATTTTTGAAGGCAACAAGTGGATGTAACCCTAGGGGTGTGAGTGTGCATTGTGTTTGTTTTTCATGCATGTTTATCTTGAATTAGGTCAAGCTATTTGTTGATTGATTTTGCATACAAACCCTAAGTCTAAGCATGGCATAATTGAAAGCTTTTAAATGCGAAAATTTAAATGCTAAGCTATTACAACAAGATATAGGGAGGGGGGTACAAGTTTGAATTGGGGATATTTGACAAGGAAATAAAATCTAAATTATTACAACCATATCGAATATACAAATATTTAACATTTAAATAAATACAATTTATATAAATATCAAAATGCAATGTATTATGCAAAAAAGGATTTTTTATGTATGTAAAAAGGTTTTCATGTTTGAAGTATAAACAAAATAAAAAAAGTCATATTTTTGATTATTTTTGGTCATTTAGGGCAAAACCCTAGTTTTTTTTAAGTAGAGAGTAATATTTATTAATTATATATATTAATTCATACAAAAATAAAAAGTATATTGTAAAAAAGGGTATTTTGGGTGTCAAATATTAATAAAAATAAAAATGCATTATTTCCATATTTTTTGTCCTAAGTGTATAATAAAATAAAATATGCAAGTATATATATATATATATATATATATATATATATATATATATATATATATATATATATATATATATATATATATATATATATATATATATATATATATATATATATATATATATATATATATATATATATATATATATATATATATATATATATATATATATATATATATATATATTTACTAAACCTATTAAATATAAAAGATAGAATTAATTATTTATGTATATAAAAAAATGTATATTTAAGAAAATATTTTCAAGGGTGTAAATAAAAATAATAACTAAAAAATAAATATTTTTTTATATTATTTTTTAGGGTTTTAATAAAGAAAAGATTTGTATTATTTACATACATATACCTAATAAAGCAAATAAATATCAAATAAATATGAAAAAAATGTGGAAAAATATTTTTGGTGTTTTTTATGTTTGAGCAAAAAATATAAAGTCAGAAATAAAAATAAAAACACTAAAAATGACAAGTATTCAACATTTGGGTCAGGGGGGTGCAAAACTAAAAATGGGGTGCAAAAAGTAAGGATGGCTCAGGCCCAACCCAAACCATCATCTTCAACCTTCAGCCTCTTGTTTGAAACAGAAAACGCGCGCCTCTTTGATCAAACACCAACTCCTGATTCTTTGATTTTTTTGTAAAACTCATAACACAAACATTATAGAGCATCAAATCATGAATTCAAACATGTAAAAAACTTGGATTAACTCTCAAAGGCTGGAGAGAATTTCTCTGGCCCTAAATTTTAACCTAATTTTTTCTTCATGTTCAAGGCTAAAATTCTCACAGCATGCTTAACATAAATGAAAAGTGATCACATGTATGGCTTCAGGGCTATGAGTAGGACATGTTTCATTCACAAACCTAAGCTTAAATCTTCCTAGATTGAGAGATAGAAGTCCATGGATTACCTATTTCAGATTGACTTGGATAGAGCAATGTGGCCACCTTCAATGGAGTTTGAGCTTTTGTTGAGCTTGCCTGAAGTCCAAGGATGCTTCCCAAGTACCTAGCTTGCTTTGAAACCACCTGTATCGTGCTACAGAAGTCCACCTGCACAGCTTGAAAGTAAAAATGGCAAGTAGGGTTAGGGATGTTACAGCTTGAGTGTAAGGCTTGGAATAGTTTCAGTGGATGGTATGGAATGTGTTTGGACAAGCTTGAGCAAAAACGCACGAGTGGATATTGTTATAGAGGTCAAGTTGCAGAATTTGCCCTGTTTTGCAGCAAAACAGGGATTCTGAGTATGAGCTGGTCTTAGGGATGAATGAGTCGTGCTTTAGGCTTGTTTTGATGTTTGGAAAATGTCACAAGGTTTGCTTAAGCTCTAGTTTGCAGGAAGTGAGAGTTGGATCTGTTTTGCAAAGTTGCTTCTTTTTGAAGTAAGAAGGTTCAAGTTGACAATGCAGGCCTGTGAACCCTATCCTCTATGCTGCAGCATTGATCCTTGATAAGTGGGATATGTGTACAAAGTTTGGCCTCAAAGATCTGCCTTTGCCTCAAAGATTTGGAACTTGACATAAAGTATCACTTTACAAAAATGGCAATTTTGCTTTTTCCAAATAAGGGTTAATTCTATGTGTAATGCCCAAATGGATGAAATAATGCCTTAACACAATGGTTAGGCATTAAATTATGGAGTGTAAACTTGGTATTGACGCCTGCAAGCTAGCAATACACAAACTGATTTGAAAATGCAAGTGTTATGAACATGCTTTGGCCATGAACAAAAGTGAGTTTTGGCCAACTTTGCAAATTCGATTCTCTCTAACCACAAGGGTGTTTGAGAAGTTCTTTGACAATTTAGAAAGCTTGGAATATGTACTATAATCCATCTTTGTAATGAAAATTGAAACTCCAAGTGGAACCATGTGAAAAATGTCCAAGAAGTTGGACAAAAATCCTGCCTAGAATAGGGCAAAATTTCTCTAAGTTAAAAATGTTTTGCACCCTTGTTCCAAAAATCATAACTTGAGGTACAAGCTTCCTTTGAGAAAACTTTGTGAAAAAAAGTTGTAGATTTTGCAATGGACTACAACTTTCATGTTTCAAGTTTTGTTTGAATCCATTTGCATCTTGGTGAAAAAATGGGACAAACGTTAGGAAAAAATAAGAAAATTTCATAACTTTGAAAATTTCTAAGTTATGAAATTTCTTCATTTTAAACCCTAATTTGCAATTTTGGGTTTCTTGATGAAAAAGTTTCATAATTTGACATGTCTTGATGAAAAATGAACCTTGGCACTTGATTTTGACCAAAAAGTCAAAGTTTGACTTTTCAGTATACAGTCAAATTTTGATCAGTTGACTAAAAAATTCATCTGTCAATCCTATGCATTTGAGATCTTTTGAACTTGTTGAATGGGTCAAGACAATGCCATTTAGTCCTTGAGTCCATATGTGAGCTTGGTTTGCCATTGGTTAGGTCAAACAGTCAAAAATTGCCTTTGTGCAATCAAAACCCTAAAAATGACCATTTTGCCCTTTTGGTGATCTGATCAAATTTCTTGTGGAATTGTGATCCAAACTTGACCAAATGGTTCATGTGAGTTAATTATGTTGATGTGGGTCAAAATTCATGAGGTTTGACTGTCAATTGGCCATAGTTGACTTTTTCCCCAATACAGCTGATTTCTAGGTCAACTGTCCAATTGACTGGGCAAAGATTGGAATCAAGGATTGAAACATGGTATGGATAAACTTGTGAGTCCAACATGAAGCATGAAAGTCACTTTGGGAATTTTAGGTCAAAACATCCTTGTGCAAACTCAAACCCTAATTTGGGTCAATAGTGCAAGGAGGGGCCTTGAGCGGAGCAAACCCTAACTTGATCTTGAGCTCCAAGAGTCTTGTGATGAGAAAATGTTGATGAAATGAGAGGGCAAATTTTGGGGTACAATAGTTGCCCCTGTTCAATCTTCTTGCACCTGAAGAGTTAGATTGGCAAGATTGCCTTTCGCGACTCGAATGGTAAAAGAGGATTGGACACTAGAGTACCCGTAAATTTGCACTCGTCAAGACATGGATGCGGGGATGGGCTTAAAGATGCCATTTGGAGATATGATGAATAGTTGTTGGAGATGGGCTTAGAGATGCCATCTGGAGAGGTGACAGGATCTTGTCGGGGATGGGCTTAAAGATGCCATCTGGAATGTTTGTTGAACTGTATGTCGTTGATGAGTGAGAAAGTATCAGAAAGGTATCCATGTTTGGAATATCTCTGGACTGGGGGTTTGAATAAGCAATAGATTGACATCCGTGTTTGTAGAATCCGTAAACTGTTTTCTTGGAGTTGAATAAGTAATAGATCAGCATCCATGTTGGGGAAGCGTCTGTAAATTGTTTTCAAAAGTTGAGTCTGAACAAGCGATAGATTAACATCCATGTTTGGAGAATCCGTAAACTGTTTTCAGAAGTTGAACCTGAACAAGTGATAGATTAACATCCGTGTCTGGAGAATCCGTGAACTGTTTTTCAGAAGTCTTGAATCTAAACAAGCGATAGATTAACATCCATATCTGGAGAACCCGTAAACTGTTTTCAGAAGTTGAGTCTGAACAAGCGATAGATTAACATCCATATCTGGAGAGCCCGGAAACTGCTTTCAGAAGTTAAGAATCTGAACAAGCGATAGATTAACATCCATATCTGGAGAACCCGGAAACTGTTTTCAGAAGTTGAGTCTGAACAAGCGATAGATTAACATCCATATCTGGAGAACCTGGAAACTGTTTTCAGAAGTTGAGTCTGAACAAGCGATAGATTAACATCCATATCTGGAGAACCCGTAAACTGTTTTCAGAAGTCTTGAATCTGAACAAGCGATAGATTAACATCCATATCTGGAGAACCCGAAAACTGTTTTCAGAAGTTGAGTCTGAACAAGCGATAGATTAACATCCATATCTGGAGAACCCGTAAACTATTTTCAAAAGTTGAGTCTGAACAAGCGATAGATTAACATCCATATCTGGAGAACCCGGAAACTGTTTTCAGAAGTCTTGAATCTGAACAAGCGATAGATTAACATCCATATCTGGAGAACCCGTAAATTGTTTTCAGAAGTTGAGTCTGAACAAGCGATAGATTAACATCCATATCTGGAGAACCCGGAAACTGTTTTCAGAAGTTGAGTCTGAACAAGCGATAGATTAACATCCATATCTGGAGAACCCAGAAACTGTTTTCAGAAGTTGAGTCTGAACAAGTGATAGATTAACATCCATATCTGGAGAACCCGTAAACTGTTTTCAGAAGTTGAGTCTGAACAAGCGATAGATTAACATCCATATCTGGAGAACCCGGAAACTATTTTCAGAAGTCTTGAATCTGAACAAGCGATAGATTAACATCCATATCTGGAGAACCCGTAAACTGTTTTCAGAAGTCTTGAAGTTGAATAAGCAATAGATCAACATCCATGTTGGGAAGCATCCGTAAACTGTTTTCAAAAGTTGGAGTTGAATAAGCAATAGATCAACATCCATGTTGGGAAGCGTCCGTAAACTGTTTTTAAAAGTTGGAGCCTATTAATCTTATCCTGAAAAGGGTAAAATATTAGCTGAAACACAAAGTTATGTTGCATGAAATGTATGATGCAGTATATATGTTATATCAATGTTTATGATATATGAATGTAATGAATGCGCATGTAAGCTGAGTAGCTGTCTTGCTGAGGATAGATGAATCCTGGATAGCCGGAGATGATAGAATCTTGACTGTTATCGGGGAAAGTGAACCCTTGACTGCTGCAGGGGATTGCAGGAATCTTTGATTGCTGAAGCTGTGACATCCTTGTTGACTGTTGACTGCTTGGGGAACAAGATCTTCTGTTGTTGAGGGATCTTAGGACCACTGCTGGGGATTGAAAATCCTTGGTGACTTGTGGGGAATGAGAATTCTGATGATCTCTACTGGGGAGTTCAGAACCTGGGAGACTCATGCTGGAGGAGTGAGACTGAGAATCTTCAATCTGATGGGAAGTATCTCTGTGGGAGAATGTTCACTAATCTGGTTCCGCTGGGGATTGATAGTTGGAAGTTTTAGCTCCGCTGGGGATTAACAGTTTTGTCTCCACTGGGAATCTTGAAACTTAACTCTGAGGGGATTTAAGTTCTGGAATGCTCTCCTAGCTGGGGAAATCAACTTTGAGAAAGCTTTTGTTCTGCTGAGGATCCTGAAGTTTAACTCTATTTGGGGAATTAAGTTCAGGATTTTAAATTTGTTGAGGAATTTGGAGTTTAATTCCGCTGGGGATTTCTTCTGAAAGGGCATCAAGATATCTATCTGTACCTTCAACCTATCAGCAATCATCTTTCTTGATTTGTAAGAAAATGGTTATGTTCAAATGCATATGCCTATTTTCACAAAACATTGGACGTTTCTCAAATAAATCATAAGTGTAAAAAGCAACAGGAAGACAAAGTAAATTTATGTATTTGGAAAAGTGTTTGTATTAACTTTTTATGAGTATCTTTGTACAAAGGAGACAGGCATCCTAGTAAGAGGATGTTGTCGTGAAAATTGAAAATTTTATACAAAAGAAAGATGGCTATGTGTAACAATTCCATGGGATTCCATTCTGTTATAGCCTTCACAACTCTGAATATCTTGTCCATTTAATGCTTCGTCCACCGATGATTGGATTGATCAGAAGCTCGGAACTTGTTGATGAAGAGATTGTTCTTTAAAGTGATCCGACGAGACATATTCATACGCTTTAATTCCCTAACTTTTGCCTGAATCGCCCTTTCGGGTTTTCGATCCACCGAGAAACCCTTTTTTGCCCAAGTCGCCCTTTCGGGTTTTCAACTTGCCGGGTGTACAGATTTTTTTTTGTTTTATCCCTAATTTTTTCCTGAACCTCCCTTTCGGGTTTTCGGTTCACCGGGATGCCCATTTTTGTCCAAGTCGCACTTTCGGGTTTTCGACTTGTCGGGTTGTTTCATGCGCAGTATCTTTTGACTATGTCTGCGTTTGCAGGGTGTGGCAAATCGTCGCCGTCTATGGTGGTCAGAATCATTGCACCACCAGAAAAGATGCTCTTGATTACAAATGGTCCTTCGTAAGTAGGAGTCCATTTGCCCCTGGGATCACTTTGCGGCAAGATGATCCGCTTGATTACAAGATCTCCGACTTGATATACTTGACGTCTGACTTTCTTGTTGAAAGCCTTGATCATCTGTTTTTGGTACGTCTGACCATGGCAAACAGCAGTGAGTCGCTTCTCATCGATCAAATTGAGTTGATCAAGTCGGGTATGAATCTAATCGTCTTCACTCAAACCAGAGTCCTTCATAATCCTTAAAGAAGGAATCTGAACTTCCATGGGTAGGACAGCTTCCATGCCATATACCAAAGAAAATGGGGTTGCCCCTGTTGAAGTACGTGCCGTGGTACGATATCCATGCAGAGCAAACGGTAACATCTCATGCCAGTCCTTGTAGGTGACTGTCATTTTCTAAATGATCTTCTTGATGTTTTTGTTCGCAGCTTCAACAGCACCGTTCATCTTTGGCCGATAGGGAGATGAATTGTGATGATAAATCTTGAACTGTTCGCATAGAGCGGTGATCATAGTATTGTTCAGGTTTGTACCGTTGTCTGTGATGATCCTGTCGGGGATGCTGTACCGGCATATGAGGTTCTGCTTGATGAAGCGGGCAACCACATTTTTTGTAAAAGAGGCAAAGGAAGCTACTTCGACCCACTTGGTAAAATAATCAATAGTGACCAAGATGAAGCGATGTCCATTGGATGCCGTGGGCTTGATCTCTCCAATCATGTCAATGCCCCACATTGCGAATGGCCAAGGAGCTGTCAGAACGTTGAGAGGAACATGAGGAGTATGTATTTTGTCGGCATAGACTTGGCATTTGTGACAAGTACGGGAATGTTGATGGCAATCAGCTCCCATGGTAGACCAGTAATAGCCTGCCCTTAGAATCTTCTTAGCCATCGTATGTCCGGTCAAGTGGGTGCCAAATGTGCCACTGTGTATCTCAGTCATGATCAACTCTACTTCAGCTTTGTCCATACAACGAAGTAAAACACAATCATGGCTGCGCTTATAAAGGATGCCATTGCTTAGGAAGAACTTGGCTGCAAATTTCCTTAAAAACTTCTTGTCATTGACGGAAGCTCCTTCGGGATATTCTCTAATCTGGAGATACCTTTTGATTTCATGAAACCAGGGTTGTTCCACTACTTCTTCGGTATTAATCTCATGACAATGCGCAGGTTCGTCCATTCGCTCGATGGTGATTTGGGGATCCTCGTTATCCTTGTTGAGTTTAAACATGGAAGACATTGTATCCAGAGCATCTGCTAGCTGATTCTCTTCTCGCGGGAAATGCTCGAAGGTGATTTGCTCGAAATGAGGCAACAACGTCAGGACATGTTCTTTGTATGGGACAAGATTAGGATGCTTGGTGTCCCACTCTCCTTTGATTTGACTGATAACCAAAGTCGAGTCCCCAAATACAATCAAAGATTTGATCCCCAAGTCTATAGCAGCTTTGAGACCAAAGATGCAAGCTTCATATTCGGCCATGTTGTTGGTACAGCTGAAACAAAGTCGGGCCGTGAAAGGTGTATGGCAACTTTCTGGGGAAATGAGTACTGCACCGATACCGTTTCCGAGTGCATTTGAAGCACCATCAAAGTACAGGGTCCATCAGGATCCATTTTTAGGTCCGTCATACGGTCCGTTACCTTCAATGTTGTCCAATGTCATGATGTCCTCGTCCGAGAAGTCGAATCTCATGGATTGATAATCTTTGATAGCTTGATGAGCTAGATGGTCAGCTAGTACACTCCCTTTTATAGCTTTTTGGGTAGTATACTTGATGTCATACTCAGTCAGGATCATTTGCCATCTAGCGATTCTTCCAGATAAAGCAGGCTTCTCGAAGATATACTTGATCGGGTCCATTTTGGAGATCAGCAAAGTGGTATGAGTCAACATATACTGCCTTAGTCGGCGAGCAGCCCATACCAAAACGCAACAAGTTTTCTCGAGCAGTGAGTAGCGAGTCTCACAGTCGGTAAACTTTTTGTTAAGGTAATAAATAGCATGCTCTTTTCGACCAGACTCGTTATGCTGGCCCAGTACACACCCTATTGAGTTGTCCAAAACAGTCAGATACATGATCAATGGCCTTCCTTCGACGGGTGGCATCAGAATAGGAGGTTCTAGCAAATACTCCTTGATTTTATCAAAAGCGACTTGACAATCATCGTTCCATTCAACTACCTGATCTTTCTTTAATAGTTTGAAAATTGGCTCACAGGTAGACGTTAGGTGAGAGATGAACTTGGCGATATAGTTCAAGCGTCCCAAGAATCCTCTAACCTCCTTTTCAGTACAGGGGGCAGGCATTTCTTGTATAGCCTTTACTTTTGCTGGATCGACCTCAATGCCCTTGTTGCTGACAATAAATCCCAGAAGTTTACCAGACCTAACTCCAAAAGTGCACTTACTTGGATTCAGTCTGAGTTTGTATTCCTTCAACCTGGCAAACAGCTTTCGCAAATGTTCAAGGTGTTCCTCTTCTGTTTGTGATCGAGCTATCATGTCGTCTACGTAAACTTCAATCTCATGATGTATCATATCATGAAACAAAGCTACCATGGCGCGCTGATAAGTTGCCCCTGTGTTCTTCAGTCTGAACGACATCACCTTGTAGCAGAAGGTACCCCATTGTGTAACAAAGGTTGTTTTCTCCATGTCCTCGGGGGCCATTTTAATATGGTTGTAGCCCGAGAATCCGTCCATGAAAGAAAACACTTTGTGCCGAGCCGTGTCGTCAATCAAAATGTCGATATGTGGTAGCGGAAAATCATCTTTAGGGCTGGCCCTGTTCAAATCCCGGTAGTCCACACACATTTTGACCTTGCCGTCTTTTTTGGGAACGGGCACAATGTTAGCAACCCATTGTGGATAGGATGTAACAGCCAGAAAGCCAGCGTTGAATTGCTTCATTACTTCAGCTTTAATTTTCTCAAACATGTCGGGCCTCATTCGGCAGACTTTTTGCTTGATCGGTGGACAGTCTTCTCTTGTAGGGAGACGGTGAACCACGATATCTGTGTCTAACCCTGGCATGTATTCATAAGACCAGGCGAAGATTTCAATGTATTCATTCAACAGCTGTATTAAGCGTTCCTTGACACTTGGTTCCAGATTGGCACCCACTTTGACTTCTTTGCTGTCTTCCTCTGTTCCTAAGTTGACTGTTTCCAACAACTCTTCATGAGGTAAGATGGCCCTCTCTTCTTGTTGTAGAAGTCTGGCTAACTCTCCCGGTACTTCACAATCTTCGTCATCTTCATACTTAGCCTGATTGACCAAATCTTCAAAGTTTTTGAAGGATAAAATAGAATAGTCACCCATGGAATCCGGAGTGGATGGGTACCTGCATTTGTGAGTGTGGGTGTGTGTAAGGGATAGCCATCCTTAAACAAACAAAAATGCAAAAGGAAAGAAAATGAACACAGCAGTTTATAAATGAAAAACGTCCAATGATTCATTAAACATGGCATATGTTTATGAAGAGAATCAAAACCCTTACAAATGGACCTACATGCCCCGGGCAAGGCATGAGGTGAAAAATAGTGTGCAAATTGTTTTAGTAATTATTACAGACCAACAGGAAATGTTCAAAAGATAAATTACTGATTGATGAAAGTAATGGGAACGAAGTCTTTCGCCTCCCAGTTGTGCAGTCCCCCTTCAATGGTTGGGAAGATCCAATCTTCAATGTTACCCTCTTCGTCTTCGTCTTCTAAAGCATTGATTCCGTGAGGAGAAATCTTGATGGGTGCCTTTTCAATTTTGGAGCGACGCATAGCCTTTTGCCCCGCAGCGGTAAATCCCAACCCAAACTTGTCCGTCTTGTGAGGAAAGTCAGGCAACTGTCCCCATGTTGAGCTTTTCCCTTCCTTTATAGCAGCCTTTGCATCTTTCAGAGATGCCATCCTGGCCACCTGCTTGGGTACCTCAGCTACTGCCTTTGCTACAGCCACCTCGGGAGAAACTTCCTCAAAATGTTGAAAGGGTGTTTCGATGAATTCGCCATCCACTTCCACATACCGAAAGGAATTCAGATGACTGATCATGTACTCCTCCTCACCGTGTACAATTATGATTTTTCCCTTAACAGGGTATTTCACCATCTGATGTACAGAAGAAGTGACTGCCCCAGCATTATGTATCCACGGTCTTCCTAGCAAGCAAGAGTATGATGGACAAATGTCCATCACGTAGAAGGTTGAGTGGAACACTTCAGTGCCTACCTTGATGGGAATGTCGACCTCCCCATGCACCATCCTTTTAGACCCGTCAAAGGCCCTGACAATGATATTACTCGGTTTCAGCTCCAAGCCTTTACAATCCAATCGGTCCAGAGCTTTCTTAGGCAGCACATTTAGGGAAGAACCAGTATCGACCAAGACATGGGCGAGAGTGGTTCCTCGGCATTCAACTGACACATGCAGTGCATCATTGTGCTTTCTTCCCTTAGGAGTCAGGTCAGCATCAGAGAAACCTAGGCCGTTGTTGGTGGTAAGGCTGGCTACACAATCCTGGAATTGATCGATTGAGGTTTCTTGGGGCACATGGGCTGTCTTCAAAAACCTTATCAAAGCTTTGGCATGAGCCTCCGAACAAAGCAGCAGGGCCAACATGGAGATCTTCAAGGGGGTTTGCCCCAGTTGCTCCACCACATCATAATCACTCTTCTTGATTATTTTCAGAATCTCCTCCATTTCTTTTTTAGAGGTCTCAGGGATGACCAATGGCTGAGCCCTCGTACTGACGAGCTCTTCTTGGATCCCTTTCCCTTTATCATTAGCAGCAGCAGAAGGGGCAACCACAGGAGTTATAATTTCTTCAATTATTGGAGTTCTTGCAGATAGTTTTATCGGTGCAGGGGTAACCTTGGGAGCAGCTGAGGGTCCAAAGATTGCCTTTGGAGGGGAAATCTCTGGAGAGAAAATTCTTCCACTTCGGGTAATCTTGCTCGTTCCGGCAATGTTTCCAATGTCGGAAGTCTCTTCGTCAGAGCTCTCTTCAGTTATCTCAATTTGTTTAACACCGTGGTAGTAGATTTCTCCACCATAATTCCACAGTATCGATTTGTCAGATTTGTATGGGATAGGCCCAGGCATGGTTATCTTCAAGGGTACAATCTTCGGAGCGAATGTAATCTTAACAGGACTTTTGGGGACCTTGGAAAGATTGTCGGAAATGGTTATTATTGAAACTTCATTGATAGGAGTTGGAGTGACAGGAGTCTTTTCGAAAAGAATTTGTTGGTTGTCCATTAGGCGTTGGATGCCTATCCTCAGCAATGGACAGTCGATTGGTAGGGAGGAACAAAGGTAGCAATCTTCTTTACAACCTGGGAAAATCCCATCCTTCAACAGTTTCAACTTGATTGTCAGTAGTGGAGTTATCAAATCATCAACAGTAGAAACAAACAGATCTTCTTCAACAGCATGGACATTGCGACCATGCTTTGGCATTGGAGTGGAGATTACATTCGGCTTCTCAGGGGCGTCGAACTCAACCTCTTTAGCGTCTATCAAATCCTGAATTTTATTCTTAAGCGCCCAGCAATCGTTGGTGTCATGCCCGGCGCTATCAGAATGATCGGCACACTTTGCGTTGGGATGATAATGTGGGGAAGTGGTATTCACATTTTTTGGCGCCTCTTTAATATCGGTGAGATTCAGCTTTAACAAATGGGGAAGAACTTGTGCGGGTGTCATGTTGATGCGGGTGAACTGCCGTTGTGGCCGTTCTACCCGTTGCTGATTAGGTCTAGACTGATTGTTACGAGGCTGATCATTTGACGAATTTTGAATCATCACGGCCCCTACATTTGGTCGGCGCTCAGTTCTTCCCAATCCTTTTTGAGAGTATATAACAGCCGCTTCTTTCTTAGCTGGGAACGGTTTCTTAACAGCTGTGGATGCAGAGGCATCCCTTTGAATTTTTCCGCTCTTAATACCAGCTTCCACCCGTTCGCCAGTCAGAATCAGTTCGGTAAACCCTGCAGAAGAGCTCCCGATCAAATGGTTGAAGAAAGGGCCAGATAGGGTCCCTAAGAACATATCAACTAGCTCCCTATCTGAAAGCAGTGGTTGTACTCTTCCGGCCAAGTCACGCCATTTCTAGGCGTATTCTTTGAATCCCTCATTTGAGACCATCCCCATACCTTGTAGCTGAGTACGGGTTGGCGCCAAGTCGGCATTGTATTGATACTGGCGATAGAAGGCAGCTTCCAAGTCTTCCCAGTTATGCACTTCTGACCTCTCAAGCCGATAAAACCAATCTAGCTGTGTACCATACAGGTTGTCCTGGAAGAAGTGTGCCCAAAGATTTCTATCGGATGAATGAGGTTGAATTTTTCTGACATACGTCCTCAGGTGCATCTTCGGGCAAGACAGACCGTCGTATTTTGCAAAAGTTGGCACCTTAAACTTTGGAGGGATCACAATCCCAACAATCAATCCCAATTCTTCAAAATCTAACCCGGGAACCCTTTGCAGCTCCATAGCTGCCAGTCTATCCTCCAGGTTTTTATATTTGTCGTCCGCTGGCGGGTATTGCTGCTCTGAATAATCTTCATCTTCCTCAACCTCTTCCTCTTCAGCCTCAGATTCAGAAGGTAATGCAGCTCCTTTTCCTTTACTGGTCCCCTCATCAGATGTGGAGGGGAATTCAAGAACTCTCCTAGCTTCATTCTCAAATCTTCTTCCCAGTGTAGCTACCCCAACTCTTTTCTTTTTCTTTTTTCCTTTTTCTTGCTCTTTATTCCCTAACAGTGCTTTAAGATCCTCCTGACCCCTTGCCAAGGTCGTGAGGAGCTGTTGAAACTGCGAGTTTTGTGCCTGCAGATCTTTGACCGTCTGCTCAATATCCATCTTACTGAAATAAACAGCAGAAAGATAAGGAAACCTGGTGTGAAGACATGTTTATACATATGATGAATGATATGTTTATTCATGTAATGCATTCAAGGATTTAGAAATTCAAAATTGTTGCAAACAAAAAGAACACACGTCATATTAATAAGAAGAAATTTTGTCAGTACATAAATGCCCCATGGGCCAAATATTACAAAAACTTCTTAAGGTAAAAAGACGTTGCGCATCCTCTTTCGTGCGATGTAAGTGTTAAGGGTCTCCTCCTCGTGAAGTCGGAGGGTAAGCTCCAAAACCTTCTTCTCACTGGCGTAGAAGCTGGCTTCAAAAGCATCCCTTTCTTCCTTGAGTTGGATCCAACTCTTCTGCATTTCCTCCCATGATGTTGGCATGTCAGGATGTTGGATGGTGTATGGAACCTCTCCTTCCTTAACAGGCTCTTTGATTAAAGGGAGAATGTGAGGGTAAGGCATCATAAGACTCTGGGCGCGGGTTCGTACCCACTTGAGGTAAGGCTCAAGAGGGATGGAGTTCTTGTGTCCCAGTGTCTTGCTATCTACCTTGTTAGGCATCCTCCAAGCTATGATGAATCTTTGGCGAAGTCCTTGCGCATCGTTGTCGAAGTCAAAAACTAGGTCAGGAATCAACATGTCATGAGGGCCATCCCTCCGAGCATATCCAAATTGTCTCAAAGCTAGACAAGGGTTGTAGGTAATGCCAAGTAATGGAACATTAGGGAACTCACCACAATGATCAATGATGATGACATTTTCTCTGGATCGAGAACACCAATGTACATCAGAATGTGTGAGGGTCATCAATCATTGGGACCACCTTAAGCCTTGTTCATTCTTCAAAACTGATTGTGGAAGGTGAGAAATAAACCACCTTGCAAGGAGAGGAGTACAACACATGAGAACACCTCTCTTCCTCATTGTTCGTGTGTAAAATGAGTGGAGGATGTCCCCAAGCAATGTAGGTATGGGATTCCTGGATATGAAGATCTTGACAGCATTCACATCTATTAGTTGGTCAGGATTTGGGAACAAGACCAACCCATAAATAAGGAGTGCCATAATTTCTTCAAAGGCTTGTAGATCCAGGGAATTCCAACACTCTTGTGCCTTCTCAAAAAGAACTTTGCCAAGAAGCCTTTGACACCACTTCTGGTTTCCCAATGCCCCTTGATGTCAGATGGTTACAAGTGTAGTGCTTGAGCAACATCTTCAGGTTTTGGTTCTTTTTCCGTACCGTTGTAGGGTAGTTGATTAAGAATAGGAATTCTCAGGAGTTGAGAAAATTACTCCAAAGTAGGCACCAATTGGTAGTCGGGAAAGGTGAAACAGTGGTGAATGGGGTCAAAGAACTGGAACAACACTTTCACCATGTCTTCTTCAATGCTGGTGTTGACTAGGTTGAGAAGTCTACCATGTCTTTCACTGAAGAGAGAACTTTCTGGAATTCTGGATGTAAGCTCCTTGAGTTGAGGAGGGATTCTCACAAGGTTGACTTGGATAGTTTTCCTGCGAAGAATTTCCATGACCTACAAAACAAGAACAAAGATGAAGATCCAAACCCTTGAAATGGTTAGTGGATGCATATGATGCTTTATGATGTTCATGATGTATGCACAAACACATGTACAAGCAAGTCACACAAAACCCTAGTTTCAGGCTTGCATGGGGTTTCATAGGTAAGTACCCTCTTGAATTTAGTTGGCTTAAAACCTGTCCTAAATAGTAACCGGGTTCTAAGGAGCTCAATATCATTGGATTGTTTTCTATGTTCATTGTTTTGGTTTAGCCACTTAACTAGCGACCAAAATATTCCAAGAAAACAACCCTCAATGAGTGTAGTATCGAGTATCTACCAACTTCGGACTGCACCAAAGCCGGTCATCTCACTACACCTAATAAAAGGCCAAGATGGTCAAGTAAGGTTCTAGGTTATTAGTGCTTAGTGACATCACTCAGCGGCCCCGTACTCTCCTTGATTGAACTCAAGGGTTACCGGTACTCACAAATATGTCGCACTAATATAGCTATTGCTTCAACCGTGTCGATATACCCCGCACAGTTTCCATAATGTATTGCTATCTATGAATGTTTCCCAAATTCGGGTGGAGGATTTCAAGCCCAAACAAGAGAACCAAAATGTAAAGCAATCAAAACAAACAATTAATCATGCAAAAGGGTGATCTAGGCCCTAAGGTTACTCCACTTAAAAAGTTTTCCCCATCAGAGTCGCCAGTTCTGTGATACAGTGGGAGAACTGACTTGAGGTTTTGCGTTTGTATTCGCAAATGTTTCGGTTGAGCAAGAGTCGCCACCGACTTTTTATTTTATCCTAAGGAAAGGTTAAAAAGTACAGGAAAAACCTTTGAGATGTTTTCTTGGGTTTGGGGAGTAGATTATTGAAAGGGAAGGTATTAGCACCCTTTCTATCCATGGTTATCCATGGGCTCTTAGTTACTTGCTTAGATCACTTGCTTTGCATTTTCAATTGTTTGAAATGGTGCTTTGTGTGTGGTTTTGAAAATGTTTTAAAAAAGATGCCTTGTGTAGGCAACCTTTGTAACAATTCGTATTTGAATGTTTTACAAAGGTGTTTGTCTTTTTGAAAAGATGTTTCAATGTTTTTGAAAGTTGTTTTTGAAAGTTGTGTTGTGGAGTGTGTTTTTGAAAAGTAGCAAGGATGTTTTTTTGCAAGTTTTGATCAAGTAACTAAGAGCTATCTACCCTAATTTACTCAAAGATCTTTCCTATATTTTAACCCTTTTAACAATGTTGTTTCACCATTGTATTTGGTGAACAACCTTGCGTTAGGATGTTAACGGGACGGGTGCGGGTCATCGTATAGACCATGAAAGCAATAGTGTCAAGTATTTTGGTAATTTTCTTGAGGGACTATGATCATTTTGTTTAGGCAACTCCGATAGCGTCATCGAGGGAAAATGATCATTTGTTTGTTTTTGTTTTGCTTTTGTTTTGCCAAAGTACTTGACATGCAAACATGGCCCATTTTTGAAGGCAACAAGTGGATGTAACCCTAGGGGTGTGAGTGTGCATTGTGTTTGTTTTTCATGCATGTTTATCTTGAATTAGGTCAAGCTATTTGTTGATTGATTTTGCATACAAACCCTAAGTCTAAGCATGGCATAATTGAAAGCTTTTAAATGTGAAAATTTAAATGCTAAGCTATTACAACAAGATATAGGGAGGGGGGTACAAGTTTGAATTGGGGATATTTGACAAGGAAATAAAATCTAAATTATTACAACCATATCGAATATACAAATATTTAGCATTTAAATAAATACAATTTAAATAAATATCAAAATGCAATGTATTATGCAAAAAAGGATTTTTTATGTATGTAAAAAGGTTTTCATGTTTGAAGTATAAACAAAATAAAAAAAGTCATATTTTTGATTATTTTTGGTCATTTAGGGCAAAACCCTAGTTTTTTTTAAGTAGAGAGTAATATTTATTAATTATATATATTAATTTATACAAAAATAAAAAGTATATTGTAAAAAAGGGTATTTTGGGTGTCAAATATTAATAAAAATAAAAATGCATTATTTCCATATTTTTTGTCCTAAGTGTATAATAAAATAAAATATACAAGTATATATATATATATATATATATATATATATATATATATATATATATATATATATATATATATATATATATATATATATATATATATATATATATATATATATATATATATATATATATATATATATATATATATATATATATATATATATATATATATATATATATATATATATATATATATATATATATATATATATATATATATATATATATATATATATATATATATATATATATATATATATATATATATATATATATATATATATATATATATATATATACTAAACCTATTAAATATAAAAGATAGAATTAATTATTTATGTATATAAAAAAATGTATATTTAAGAAAATATTTTCAAGGGTGTAAATAAAAATAATAACTAAAAACTAAATATATTTTTTATATTATTTTTTAGGGTTTTAATAAAGAAAAGATTTGTATTATTTACATAAATATACCTAATAAAGCAAATAAATATCAAATAAATATGAAAAAAATGTGGAAAAATATTTTTGGTGTTTTTTATGTTTGAGCAAAAAATATAAAGTCAGAAATAAAAATAAAAACACAAAAAATGACAAGTATTCAACATTTGGGCCAGGGGGGTGCAAAACTAAAAAAGGGGTGCAAAAAGTAAGGATGGCTCAGGCCCAACCCAAACCATCATCTTCAACCTTCAGCCTCTTGTTTGAAACAGAAAACGCACGCCTCTTTGATCAAACACCAACTCCTGATTCTTTGATTTTTTTGCAAAACTCATAACACAAACATTATAGAGCATCAAATCACGAATTCAAACATGTAAAAAACTTGGATTAACTCTCAAAGGCCAGAGAGAATTTCTCTGGCCCTAAATTTTAACCTAATTTTTTCTTCATGTTCAAGGCTAAAATTCTCACAGCATGCTTAACATAAATGAAAAGTGATCACATGTATGGCTTCAGGGCTATGAGTAGGACATGTTTCATTCACAAACCTAAGCTTAAATCTTCCTAGATTGAGAGATAGAAGTCCATGGATTACCTGTTTCAGCTTGACTTGGATAGAGCAATGTGGCCACCTTCAATGGAGTTTGAGATTTTGTTGAGCTTGCCTGAAGTCCAAGGATGCTTCCCAAGTACCTAGCTTGCTTTGAAACCACCTGTATCATGCTACAGAAGTCCACCTGCACAGCTTGAAAGTAAAAATGGCAAGTAGGGTTAGGGATGTTACAGCTTGAGTCTAAGGCTTGGAATAGTTTCAGTGGATGGTATGGAATGTGTTTGGACAAGCTTGAGCAAAAACGCACGAGTGGATATTGTTATAGAGGTCAAGTTGCAGAATTTGCCGTGTTTTGAAGCAAAACAAGGATTCTGAGTATGAGCAGGTCTTAGGGATGAATGAGTCGTGCTTTAGGCTTGTTTTGATGTTGGAAAATGTTCACAAGGTTTGCTTAAGCTCTAGTTTGCAGGAAGTGAGAGTTGGATCTGTTTTGCAAAGTTGCTTCTTTTTGAAGTAAGAAGGTTCAAGTTGACAATGCAGGCCTGTGAACCCTATCCTCTATGCTGCAGCATTGGTCCTTGATAAGTGGGATATGTGTACAAATTTTGGCCTCAAAGATCTGCCTTTGCCTCAAAGATTTGGAACTTCACATAAAGTATCACTTTACAAAAATGGCAATTTTGCTTTTTCCAAATAAGGGTTAATTCTATGTGTAATGCCCAAATTGATGAAATAATGCCTTAACACAATGGTTAGGCATTAAATTATGGAGTGTAAACTTGGTCTTGAGGCCTGAAAGCTAGAAATACACAAACTGATTTGAAAATGCAAGTGTTATGAACATGCTTTGGCCATGAATAAAAGTGAGTTTTTGCCAACTTTGCAAATTCGATTCTCTCTAACCACAAGGGTGTTTGAAAAGTTCTTGGACAATTTGGAAAGCTTGGAATGTGTAATATAATCCATATTTGTAATGAAAATTGAAACTCCAAGTGGAACCATGTGAAAAATGGCCAAGAAGTTGGACAAAAATCCTGCCTAGAATAGGGCAAAATTTCTCTAAGTTAAAAATGTTTTGCACCCTTGTTCCAAAAATCATAACTTGAGATACAAGCTTCCTTTGAGAAAACTTTGTCAATAAAAGGTGTAGATTTTTCAATGGACTACAACTTTCATGTTTCAAGTTTTGTTTGAATCCATTTGCATCCTGGTGAAAAAATGGGACAAAGTTAGGAAAAAATAAGAAAATTTCATAACTTAGAAAATTTCTAAGTTATGAAATTTCTTCATTTTAAACCCTAATTTACAATTTTGGGTTTCTTGATGAACAAGTTTCATAATTTGACATGTCTTGATGAAAAATGAACCTTGGCACTTAATTTTGACAAAAAAGTCAAAGTTTGACTTTTTAGTATATAGTCAAATTTTGATCAGTTGACTGAAAAATTCATCTGTCAATCCTATGCATTTGAGATCTTTTGAACTTGTTGAATGGGTCAAGACAATTCCATTGAGTCCTTGAGTCCATATGTGAGCTTGGTTTGCCATTGGTTAGGTCAAACAGTCAAAAATTGCCTTTGTGCAGTCAAAACCCTAAAAATGACCATTTTGCCCTTTTGGTGATCTGATTAAATTTCTTGTGGAATTGTGATCCAAACTTGACCAAATGGTTCATGTGAGGTCATTATGTTGATGTGGGTCAAAATTCATGAGGTTTGACTGTCAATTGGCCACAATTGACTTTTTCCCCAATACAGCTGATTTCTAGGTCAACTGTCCAATTGACTGGGCAAAGATTGGAATCAAGGCTTGAAACTTGGTATGGATAAACTTGTGAGTCCAACATGAAGCATGAAAGTCACTTTGGGCATTTTAGGTCAAAACATCCCTGTGCAAACTCAAACCCTAATTTGGGTCAACAGTGCAAGGAGGGGCCTTGAGCAGAGCAAACCCTAACTTGATCTTGAGCTCCAAGAGTCTTGTGATGAGAAAATGTTGATGAAATGAGAGGGAAAATTTTGGGGTACAACAGCTGCAAAAAGAGTAAAAAATGTGAGAAAATGTGAAAAAATTGCAAAAAAGGTAACGCTGGGGCTTGAACCCAGGACCTAAGGGTGACATGCACGCGCTTTAACCAATGGGGTGGTGATACATCCGTTAACTTATGCAAAACAACAAATATATAATATAAGTATTGCCCTAAATGTACATTATCTTCAGCCTCCAGCCAGAATCCCTGCAACTTATTCGTTTCTCAACCATTTGCAAAAATATAAACATGAAAGTTGTGTAAAATTTCATCATTATTTCAGAAATGTAAATTACTAAAACTATAGATGAAAGATGAATGAGAACTTCTAATGGTACCAAATTATGACCTAATTTTTCCAGGATTTTCATATTCAAAATTCTAACTACTCAAGCAATATAAATGAAATCTAAAGACATGGTTAGGTTCAAGGCTAGGATATCTACATTTTATCTTCAGAAATAGAAAGCAAATGATGCCTATATGAAGAGTTCAAAAGTCAGAAAACTCACATTGAAAATGGAACTCGTGTTTTGAGTTGGAGCTTGTTTCAAGGTGCTGCAAGGATCAGGTTAACTTCCTTGAGGTCCCAGGAAGCTAATGAAATGATTAGCTTGGTTGGAGAGTGGCTGAAATGGTCTGTAGAAGAACAACTGTGATGCTCTGTTTTTGAACTTGGAAATGGAGGAATATGGTGTTACAGACGTGTAACAGGGACAGGGATGGCTTGTGTATGATGCTTGGAAGCTTTTGGAAGAAAAAGGCCAAGAAACACACGAGTAGTTTTTGATTTTGGTGTTCAAGGTCAGAAACTGTGCAACAATGGAGTTTTTGGGCAATTTCTGATTTGAGAGAGTTTTGGGGCTTAAGCGTGCATGTGTTTTGTTGCCAATGACTTCTATATAAGTAATGAGAAGGTTCTTGTGCTTGAGAGGGTCAGAAGTACAAGATATAGGTTGAATGCTATGTTACTTGATTTTGAAGAAAAGTGGGAGCATGGTTCCAAGATGAAGTACAAGCATGGGCTGAGTGATTGTAAGGCTTGAGACAAACTTCTATTGAGTTATAGGACATGTATGATCAGAAGAAAACCATTGCAAGGCTTAAGAACATGTTTTGTGTATAAAGCTACTTTTTCAAAATGGCATTGTGCACTTTCTTCCCAAAATGGATATAAAGCATGGCACTGCCTTGAATGCTTGAGTTGAAGCTTCTAACAGCTATGCAAGAATTTAATTATGGAGTGACTAACAAGTTTGAGGCCTTTAAAGTAGATATTATGCAACATAGGTTGGAGATTTGAATCTTTGTTCATCACAAAATGACCTATAATTTTAGTTTGAAACCCTAACTTCCTCTCTTCGATTCTCCATGCTCAAGAATGATCTCAAGGAGTTATTTGACATTTTAAAAAGCTTGTAATTTGCTCTACAACCCCTCTTTAAATTAATTTTGAAAATTCCCCTTGGAAATATATGAAAAAGTTCCATGAAGTTAGGTCAAAATCCTGCCTAAACTAGGGAAAAATTTCACTAAGTGTTTAATTTCAAGACCATGACTTCATGAATTAATAACTTGAAATCCAAGCATTTATAGAGGAAGTTGTGTAACTAAATGTTGTAGATATCATGGAGATCTACAACTTTCATGATGAAAGTTTCTTTTGAATCATCTTGCATCATGGTGAAAAATTGGCTCAAAGTTATGAAAAAACATGAAGTTTTCAACACTTAGAAAAATTTCTAAATTTGAAAACTTTGAGTTTTCAAAATGAAATCTTGAATTTTTTATTTCTTGATGAATAAGTTTCATATTTTGACATGTTTTGATGAATTGTGATCTTTGGCACTTGATTTTGACCAAAAAGTCAAAGTTTGACTTTTTAGTGTACAGTTGACTTTTGATCAGTTGACTGAAAATCAACTATCAATCCAATTAATCTTGAGCAATGTTTTGAGTCACGCCATTAGGTAAAAATGATTCAATCGAACTCTTGAGATCATGCCTCAAATCAATTAACCATTTACTAGGTCAAAAATCAGAAATTTCCCTTTCTCAGTAAAAACCCTAATTTTGACCATTTTGCCCTTTTGATGATTCGATCAAATTTCTTGAGGAATTATGGTCCAAACTTGATCAAATGATACATATGAGTTTATAATGTTGATGTGGATAAAAAATTATGAAGTTTGACTGTAAATTGGCCACAATTGATTTTCCCCCAATACAACTGATTTTTAGGTCAACTGCTCAATTGACTGAGCAAAAATATGATTCAAGGCTTGAAACTTGACATGAGTAATATTGGGGGTCCATAATGATCCATGAAAGTCATATGAGGCATTGAAAGTTCAATTATCCTTGTGCAATCTCAAACCATAATTTTAGTCATCAGTGCTTAAGGAGGTCACTTGAGTTGATCAACCCTAGTGCAGTCTTGAAACAAAGGAGATCTTGTGAGAAAATACTTGATAAATGAGAGGGAAATTTTTTGGGTACAACAGCTTCCCCTGTTCAATCTTCTTAAACCTAAAGAGTTAGATTGGCGGATCCGCCATTCGTGACTTGAAGGTGAAAGATGATTGGACACTAGAGTGCCCAGAAATTTGCACTCGATGATGTGTTGGTTGATGGTGTAGGGAATGGGCTTAAAGATGCCATTTGGAGATATGATGGAAAGCTATTGGAGATGGGCTTACAGATGCCATCCAAAAATGATTGTTGGCAGGATGGAAGAAGTGTCAGAATAAATCTCTGATCGATTTATACTGAAATAGTGGATGTGTTGGGTTGAGTACAAGAATAAAATCCATAAATGGATTGTATTTGACTCACATCCGAAAGCTGAAACTTAATGAGTAAAAGAATGGCATCCATATATAGAGCGTATTTGAACTGTATCTGAAAGCTGAATCTGAATGAGTATCAGAATGGCACCGTATCTGGAGCGTATCTGAACTGTATCTGAAGGCTGAATCTGAATGAGTATCAAAATAGCGTCCGTATCTGGAGCATATCTGAACTGTATCTGAAAGCTGAATCTGAATGAGTATCAGAATGGCGTCAATATCTGTAGCATATCTGAACTGTATCTGAAAGCTGAATCTGAATGAGTATCAGAATTGCGTTTGTATCTGAACTGTATCTGAAAGCTGAAGGAGAAGAAACCCGTGCAGGATTGCTTCAGCTGGTCGTGTAGATAATTGTCCTAGCTTGTTTTAGGTATCAATCTCTGACCTTTTGCAAAATGTTGATGATAGCCATCTGCTGACTGATCTTTCCTGAAAGATTAGTTGTATGTAATGTCATGATGTATGAAATGAATTGTACAACGATGTTCTCAAAAAATTAATGAGATTATGTTGTACGCATTTGCGTCATAGATGTTTATGACGTATGGATGCGAAGTATGGGTGTGTAAGCTATGTTGCTGTAATATTGTTGGATTAGGGAATATAAATCCCTGACTTCTGTTGGGGACGTGGAGTGTAAGTATTCATGTTTTGAAGTGCTGATGAGTTGATGAGCTTCTATTTGTTAGAGAAATAAACTCTGTTGTAAGGGAAATGTCGTGTATTGTTTGTGAAATCCTATTGGGGAATCCTGAGAAATTGGGCGACTTCTACTGGGGAGTGATATCTTGAAGTTTTGTTCCGCCGGGGATGTGAGAGAGCTTGATATCATTAAGCTTCATACTGTGGGGGATTTTATAGTCTAAAGATATTATCCTATTACTTAAAGCCATTAGTGATTGTATTTCTATTTTTTGTTCATTTGTAAACAATAGTTACCTTCAAATGCATATGTTCAAAAATAAATCATTGGACGTTTTTGAAAACAAAACACAGAAATAAAGAAAAAAAAACAGATAGTTTTGCACTTTCAAAGGGGTATCTTTGTATTAACTTGAATAAGTCTTTTTTGTACAATGAGACGAACATTCTAGTAAGGGAATTTCATCGTAAAAAATGAAAATTTGATACAAAGAAAAGATAGCTATGTGCAATAATCCCATGGGGTTCCCATTCTGTTATAACCTTTGTATCTTTGAGCGTCTTGTCCACTTGCTTCCTTGTCGGAAGTTGATTGGATTGATCAGAACTGCTAAGTTTGTCAGTCGCAGCTAAAGGTTTCCTGTAAGGTGATCCAACGGGACATAGTCATACGCTTTAATTCCCTAACTTTTTCCTGGACCGCCCTTTCGGGTTTTCAGTCCACCGGGATACTCCTTTTTGCCCAAGTCTCCCTTTCGTGTTTTCAACTTGCTGGGTGTACAAATATTTTATGTTTTATCCCTAATTTTTGCCCGAACCTTTTTGGTTCGCCGGGATGCCCTTGTTTTGCCTAGGTGTGTCAACCTAGAGGGTCTCTTATGCGTAGTATCTTTTGACTATGTCCGTGTTCACAGGGTGCGGCAGGTCTTCGCATCCATAATGGTTAAGATCATTGCTCCACCAGAGAATATGCTTTTGATCACAAGCGATCCTTCGTATGTAGAAGTCCATATACCCCTGGGATCACCCTGCGGCAGTATGATGCACTTGATCACCAGATCCCCGACTTGATACACTTGGCGTCTGACCTTTTTGTTGAAAGCCTTGATCATCCATTTTTGATACATTTGACCATGACATACATCAGTAAGCCTTTTCTCATCAATCAAGTTCAGTTGATCAAATCGAGTTTGGACCCAGTCATCTTTATTCAACCCTGCATCCTTCATGATTCTTAGAGAAGGGATCTGGACCTCAATAGGCAAGACAACTTCCATACCGTATACCAGAGAGTAAGGTGTTTCCCCGGTTGAGGTGTGCGCTGTGGTACGGTAACCGTGGAGAGAGAATGGTATCATCTCATGCCAATCCTTGTAGGTTACTGTCATTTTCTATATTATCTTTTTGATGTTCTTATTTGCGGCTTCGACAGCGCCATTCATCTATGGCCGATAAGGGGAAGAGTTATGGTGCTGGATCTTGAATTTCGCGCACAGTGCGGTGACCATAATATTGTTGAGATTCATACCATTGTCTGTGATGATCCTCTCTAGGATACCATACCGACAGATAAGATTCTATTTGATGAACCGGGCGACAAGATTTTTGTTAACGGAAGCGAAAGAAGCCGCCTCAACCCACTTTGTGAAGTAGTCAATGGACACCAAGATGAAGCGGTGTCCATTAGAAGCTATAG
The DNA here is from genome assembly GCA_948472305.1 of Vicia faba. Lineage (NCBI taxonomy): Eukaryota > Viridiplantae > Streptophyta > Magnoliopsida > Fabales > Fabaceae > Vicia > Vicia faba. The sequence continues at coordinate 894,975,475 of OX451738.1, forward strand.
GTTTGATTTCTCCAATCATATCGATGCCCCACATTATGAATGGCCAGAGAGCAGTCAGGACATTTAGAGGGACTGGAGGCACATGCACTTTGTGAGCATAGATCTGACACTTGTGATAGGTTCGTGAATGTTGATAGCAATCTGCTTCCATGGTAGACCAGTAATACCATGCCCGTAGGATCTTCTTAGCCATCGTATGCCCACTGGAATGGGTGCCAAAAGTGCCTTCATGTAGATCATCCATGATCTTTTCTGCCTCAACCTTGTCTATTCAACGAAGCAATACAGAGTTGTGGTTGCGTTTGTAGAGGATGCCATTACTGATGAAGAACATAGCAGAGAATCTCCTAAAGAACTTATTATCATTAACTGAAGCTCCTTCCGGATACTCTTGAGCCTCGAGGTACCTCTTAACTTCATGGAACCAAGGCTGGTCCACTACTTCTTCAGTATCGATCTCGTGACAATAAGCTGGTTTATCCAAACGTTCAATGGTGATATGGGGAGCCTCGTTATCCCATTTGAGTTTAAACATGGATGACATTGTGGCTAGCGCGTCTGCTAGTTGATTTTCTTCTCGCGGGAAATGCTCGAAGGTAATCTTCTCAAAATGTGGGATTAATGTCAACACATGTTCTTTGTAGGGGATGAGGTTAGGGTGTTTAGTGTCCCATTCTCCTTTGATCTGACTGATGACTAAGGTTGAATCTCCAAATACACTTAAGGACTTGATCTCCAAATCTATGGCAGCCCTGAGACCAAAAATGCACGCTTTGTACTTTGCCATGTTATTTGTACAGTTGAAGCAGAGTCTTGCAGTGAAGGGTGTGTGACATCCTTCAGGGGATATAAGTATAACACATATGCCATTGCCGAGTGCATTGGATGCCCCATCAAAAACCAGGGTCCATTGGGATCCTTGTTCAGGTCCGTCATATAGTCTGAGTTCTTCACAATTGTTTACCATCATGATGTCTTTATATGGGAATTCGAACTTCATGGACTGATAGTCATCCACAACTTGATGAGCAAGGTTATCGGCTAACACACTCCCCTTTATTGCTTTTTGGGTAGTGTACTGAATGTCATATTCTGTCAGGATCATCTTCCATCTCGCTATTCTCCCAGAGAGGGTAGGCTTCTCGAATATGTATTTTATTGGATCCATCTTGGATATCAATAAGGTAGTATGGGTCAGCATATACTGTCTTAGCCGGCGAGCAGCCCATGCCAGAGCATAGCAATTTTTCTCGAGCAGTGAATATCTTGTTTCACAGTCGGTAAACTTTTTGCTTAGGTAGTGAATAGCATGCTCTTTTCGGCCAGACTCGTCATGCTGCCCCAGCACGCACCCCATTGAATTTTCCAAAACAGTTAGATACATGATCAATGGTCTTCCCTCGACGGGTGGCATCAAAACAGGAGGCTCTTGAAGGTACTCTTTGATCTTGTCGAAGGTAGTTTGGCACTCATCATTCCATTTGACTACTTGATCTTTCTTCAATAACTTGAAGATTGGTTCACAAGTAGCGGTTAAGTGAGAAATTGATCGGGCAATGTAGTTTAGCCGTCCTAAGAATCCTCTGACTTCCTTCTGAGTATGAGGAGCATGCATTTCTTGTATTGCTTTTACTTTGGCAGGATCCACTTTGATACCTTTACCACTGACGATAAAGCCTAGAAGTTTACCAGACCTCACCCCAAATGTGCATTTATTCAGATTCAACCTTAGCTTGTATTTCTTTAGTCCCTCAAACAGTTTCTGCAAATGGTCAAGATATTCCTCTTCCGCTTGAGATCTGGCTATCATGTCATCCACATAGACCTCTATTTCGTAATGTATCATGTCGTGAAATAGAGCTACCATGGCACGCTGATAGGTTGCCCCAATGTTCTTCAACCCGAATGGCATAACCTTGTAACAGAATATGCCCCATTGTGTGACGAAGGTTGTTTTCTCCATGTCCTTAGGGGCCATTTTGATTTGATTATAGCCTGAGAAACTGTCCATAAATGAGAACACTTTATGCGGTGCGGTATTGTCAACCAAAATATCGATATGGGGGAGTGGGAAATCATCCTTAGGGCTTGCCCTATTCAAATCTCTATAGTCCATGCACATTCGTACTTTACCTCCCTTTTTAGGCACTGGAACAAAATTGGCGACCCATTGTGGATAGGAAGTGACGACCAAGAATCTGATGTTGAATTATTTCATGACTTCAGCCTTAATCTTCTCTGACATGTTTGGCCACATGCGACAGACTTTCTGTTTTACCAGAGGGAAATCTTCTTTTGTTGGTAGATGATGTACCACGATATCAGCATCAATTCCTGGCACGTCTTCGTATGACCAGGCAAAGACCTCAACATAATCATGTAGCAACTGAGTCAGATGCTTCTTGACACTAGGTTTCAGATTGGCACCCACCTTGACTTCTTTCTTGTCCTCTTCGGTACCTAGGTTAACTGTGTCCACTAGTTCTTCGTGGGGCTGTATGGTCCTCTCTTCTTGTTGTAGTAACCTGGCTAGTCCCCCTAGCACTTCACAATCTTCCTCACCTTCGTCTTCGGCTTGGTAGATTAGATTTTTAGAGTCACAAAAGGCCATAGAAGAGTTGTTACCCATGGGATCCCGAATGGATGTAGATATGCATTTTGAATGTGAGTGTGTGTAAGAGTATATCTATCTTTGAAAGAAATAAAAATGTAAAAAATAAAGACAAAGAGCACAAAGTTTGTATGCAAAAACGTCCATGATTCATTGATGACATATGAAAATGAGGTAACAACCCTTACAAATGGACCGTTGTGCCTCGGGTAAGACACAAGGTTTTAAAAGTCTGAATTGTTTAATTATTACAGGTCCAACAAAATTTAAAGACAATTACTGTTGGATAAAATTAATTGGGACAAAATCTTTAGCTTCCTAATTGCTGAGTCCTCCACTGACAGTTGGGAAAATCCATTCCTCCAGGTCGTAGCTATCCTCATCATCCTCCACTGCGTTGATTTCGTGGTTGCTGATCTTTAAGGGTGGTACCCCGGCACAAGCACGGCATATAGCTTTCTGGGCTCCTGAAGTGAAATCCAAACCAAATTTGTCAGATTTGTATGAGATATCCGGGAGCTGGCCCCAAATAGTACACCCACCTTCTTCGATTACGGCGTTGGCATATTTCAGAGAAGACATCTTTAGTGGAATTCTTGTAATCTTTAGGACTTGGGAAACAACCTTGGTTTCTGCCACAATTTGCGGGACTTCTTCGAAATGTTGAAATGGAGTTTCAATGAATTCACCATCCAATTCCACGTATCTGAAGGAGTTTAAATGACTGACCATATATTCCTCTTCTCCATGGACATTAATGATTTTCCCCTTGGTTGGGTATTTCAGCATCTGATGTAATGTAGAGGTAACAACACCAGCATTATGAATCCATGGTTGGCCCAACAAGCAGGAATAGGAAGGGAAAATGTCCATCACATAAAAACATGAATCAAAGGTTTCAGTTCCAACTTTTATGGGGATGTCCACCTCCCCATGCACCATTCTCTTTGAACCGTCGAAGGCCCTTACCACTATGTTGCTGATTTTTAAGGAAAAACCTTCACAGTCGAGTCTATCAAGAGCCTTCTTAGGCAGCACATTCAAAGACGAACCAATATCAATCAAGACATGGGCCAAAGTTATGCCCCGACATTCGACAGAGACATGAAATGCCTCGTTATGCTTCCTCCCCCTAGGTGTCAAGTCAGGATCAGAAAAGCCTAAACCATTATCCGCGGTCAAGCTGGCCACACAGTCTTGGAACTGATCAGCAGAGGTTTCTTGCGGTACATGGGCAGTTTTAAGGAATTTCACCAAGGCTTTTGCATGAGCCTCGGAGCACAATAATAAAGCCAGCATGGAAATCTTTGACGGAGTCTGCTCTAGCTGTTCGATTATGTCGTAGTCGCTTCTCTTTATAATTTTCAGAATTTCTTCCATCTCCTTTTGGAAGGCCTTAAGGATAGATATTGATTGCGCCTTCATTCGGATAGGCTCAACCAGAATGCCTTTGCCCCGAGTCTCGGTCGACTCAGTGGTAGGAGTGTTAGTAGGGGTAACCATAGGGATTGTAGTAGTAGTAGTGTCAACGGGAACAGAAACAATGATGATCACATGACCTGTAACATCTTCGGAGGAGAAATCTCGGTAGAGAATACTCTGTCGCTTCGGGTTATCTTGCTGGTTCCTGCAATGCTTCTGATGTCGGGGCCAACCTTCTCAAAAATTGAGTCTTCATTAGCTAGCCAATCTTGCTTGACGTCGTGATAGTAGACGTCGCCCCCATAGTTCCATGGTACAATTTTATCTGATGAGTACGGGATTGGTCCAGGCATAGTAATTATCAGTGGAGCCACTTTAGGAACTGATGTAATCCTAACGGGTCTTTTGGTGGAGACCCTGGAAGAATTGGAGGAAATGGTTACTATTGAAACATCATTGTAAGAAATGGTTGGAACAAGAGTTTTTTCAAACAAAATCTCTTTTTCATCCATTAGGCGTTGAACACCTGCTTTTAATAAATGACAACAGTTGGTAGGGATAAACAGAAGTGGCAGCTTTCGTCACAGCCCAAAAATAAACCGGCCCTCAATAGGTTCCTCTTGATAGTCAGGAGAGGAGTAATAAGTTCATCAACAACAGTAACAAACATATCATCTTTAACAGCGTTAAAATCACGACCATGCTTGGGCATAGGAGCGATGATAACATTTGGGATTTAGGGAGCATCGAATTCAATTTCTTTTGCTTCAAGAAGGTCTTGAACCTTGTTTTTCAAAGCCCAACAGTTGTTGGTATTATGGCCTAGACTTTCTGAATGGTAAGCACACGAGCATTATGATGGTAATGAGGAGAGGTTGTGTTGGGATTCTTCAGATCTTCTTTCAAAGTTACCATATTAGATCTCAACAAATGTGGCAGGACTTGAGATAGTGTCATATTAATTCGGGTAAATTGTCTTACCGGTCTTTCTATTCTAGGTTGGTTGCTTCTTTGTTGAGTAGGTGCAGGCTTAGGGATCATGAAAGCCCCCACCATTGGACGGTGTTCAGTTCTTTCTTGGTTCCTTTGAGGATACACAAAACCAACTTCTTTCTTCCCAATAAATGGTTTTCTTACAGCAGCGGAGGATGTGTCTTTTTGGATCTTCCCACTCTTAATCCTGGCTTCCACTCTTTCCTCGATCAAGATTAATTCAGTGAAGCCTCCTGAGGAGATCCCAATTAGATGATTGAAGAAAGGACCGGAAAAGGTACCCCAAAATATGTCTACTAGCTCTCTTTCTGACAGGGGATGCTGGACTCTTCCTGCTAAGTTCCTCCATTTCTGAGCGTAGTCTTTGAAACCTTCGCTTGAAACCATAGCCATACATTGGAGTTGAGTACGGGTGGGAGCAAGGTCTGTGCTGTACTGATACTATTTATAGAAAGTAGCGGCAAGGTCTTCCCAATTATGAATATTTTCCCTTTCCAGTTGATAAAACCAATCTAGCTGGGTCCCGGATAGACTGACTTGAAAGAAGTGGACCCACAAATATCTGTCAGTAGTGTGAGGCTGTATCTTCCTCACATAAGATCGAAGATGCATCTTGGGACACGAAATCCTGTCGTATTTAGCGAACACTGGTGCCTTGAATTTTGGTGGAATAACAATCCCAGATACCAAACCCAACTCTTCAAAGTCCATCCCAGGCACTTTCTAAATTTCCATTGCACTTAGACGTTCTTCCAGATGTTTGTATTTGTCGTCGGCCGGAGGACATTGCTCTTCAGAGTAATCTTCTTCTTCTTCCTCTTCAGATTCTGGCTGGGCAACCACTTCCTTGAATTTTCCTTCTTGATTATCCTTTTCACCAGATGACGTTGCAAAGTCTAGGGTCCGCCTGGATTGTCCTTGGAACCTTCTTCCCATATTCAGAACTCTGGTTATTTTCTTTGCTTTCTTCTTCTTTTCTTCAACCAACAAAGTTTTCAAATCCTCTTGTCCTTTGGCTAGAGTCAAGAACATTTGTTTAAACTGAGCATTCTGTGCCTAAAGGTCTTTTACTGTCTTCTCGAGATCCATCTTACTGAAATAAACAGTAGAAAGATGAGGAGACTTGTTGTAAGAAACCTCCTTATGTTGTGATGAATGGTAGATGCATATGCAATGATTTAAAGGAAATTAGAGATTTAAATTTGCTTTATACCAAAAAGGAACACATGTTATATTAATAAATCAAAGTTTGAGTACATCATGCCTCTTTTGGGCTTACAAAGAAATACAAATAACTATAAGATGAAAAGTTGCACGCATCCTCTTTGGTGCAATGCAGGCGTTCAGGCTCCGCTCCTCATGAATTGATTAGTGAGTTCCCAAACCTTCTTCTCACTGGCGTAGAATTGGGCCTCGAAAGTGTATCGCTCCCCCTTAAGTTGTATCCAATCCCTTTGTAAGTCTTCAAGAGAGGTGGGCATGTCAGGATGTAGGATAATATAGGGAACATCTCCTTCCACAACAGGCTCTATGATAACCGAGAGAATGGAGGGGTAAGGTATTATAAGACTTTGAGCACGAGCTCGTACCCATTTGAGGTAAGGCTCAAGAGGAATGGAATTATTATGCCCCAACGTCTTGCTGTCTACCTTGTTCAACATCCTCCAAGCTCGGATAAATCTCTGACGGTGACGTTGATCATCGTTCTCATAGTCAAATACCAAACCTTGAATGAGCATCTCATATGGGCCATCCCTTTGGGCGTAACCAAAGTGTCTTAAGGCTAAGCAGGGGTTGTAGGTGATACCCCCTCTAATGCCAAGTAAGGGTACATTAGGGAATTCTCCATAACGGTCGACAATAGTAACATTCTCTATAGATCGGGAACACCAATGAATGTCTGAATGTTTGAGTGTCATCAACCTATGTGACCACCTTGAACCTTGCTCATTCCTCAACATAGATTGGGGAAGATGCGAAATAAACCATCTTTCTAAAAGAGGAGTACAACACATAAGGATACCTCTTTTTCTCATAGTGCGAGTGTGAAAAGAATGTAGGATGTCTCCTAGCAAAGTAGACACCGGGTTACGAGACATGAAGATTTTGACGGCATTCACATCTATGAGTTGGTCAGGATTTGGAAACAAAACCATCCCATAGATAAGGAGAGCCACAATTTCCTCAAAAGCTTGCAAATCCAAAGAGTTCCAACAGTTTTGGGCTTTCTCAAACAAGAACTTTGCTAGGAAATCCTTGACACCACTCCTTGTTTTCCAATTAGTTGTGATATCAGATGGTTGCAAGTGTAGAGCTTGAGAAATCTGTTCTGGCTTTGGATCTCTTTCCGTACCGTTGAAATGTAGTTGATTGAGAATGGGAATCCTCAAGAGTTGGGAGAATTATTCCAAAGTTGGCACAAGTTGATAATCGGGAAATGTGAAGCAATGGTGTAAAGGATCAAAGAACTGGAAGAGCACCTTCATCATGTCCTCATCTGTGTTGGAGGTGACCAAGTTTAGTAGGAGACCTTGTCTCTCAGTGAATGGATAATTTTTAGGAACCCTTGATGCTAGCTCTTTAAGTTGAGGAGGGATCCTTACTAGATTGACTTGAATGGTTTTCCTGCGAATATAATCCATGTCCTACAAAAAAGAACAAAGATAAATCCCAAGATCCTTGAAATGGTTAGTAAGTATGAGTATGATGTTATGATGTTTATGATGTTATGTACAAGTAAATATATACTAAAAAACAAACAAATCCTTAGGTTTAGGCTTGCATGGAGTCTCATAAGTAAGTACCCTCTTGAAGTTTAGTTGGCTCAAACCTGTCCTAGTAATAGTAACGGGGTTCTAAGGAGCCTAATATCACTGGTTTGTTTCCTTGGGCATTGTTTCAGCGCAAGCCTCTTTAATGGTGACCGAAATATCCCAAAAAACCAAACCTCAATGAGTGTAGTATTGAGTATCTACCAACTTCAGACTGCACCAAAGTCGGTCATCTCACTATGTTCTAATGGCCAAATTGGTCAAGTAAAGGTTCTAGAAGTTAGTTAGTGCTTCATGGCATCACTCAGCGGCCCCGTATTCTCCTTGACTACTCAAGGGCTACTGGTACCCACAAATATGTCGCACTAATGTAGCTATTTCTTAGACCATGTCGGTATACCCTGCACAGTTTCCATAACGTATTGCTATTTACCTATAAGGTATCCCAAATCCGGGTAGAGGATTCAAAACCAAACAAAGAACCAAAATATAAAGCATACAAGTCAAACAATGAAAGAAAGTAAATGTGATCTAACCCTAAGGTAACCCCACTTTTAAAATTTTCCCCAACAAAGTCTCCAGTTCTGTGATACGGTGGGAGAACTGACTTGGGTGTTTTGCGTTTGATCGCAAATGTTGCAGTTAGCAAGAGTCACCACCGACTTTTCTTTTATCCAAAAGGAAAGGTAAAAAAGCACAAGAAAGACCTTTGAGATGTTTCCTTGAGTTCGGGGGGTAGATTATGAAAAGGGAAGGTATTAGCACCCTTTTCATCCATGGTTTTCCATGGGCTCTTAGTTACTTGCTAGATCACTTTCTTTTGTTTGAAATTATGCTTTGTGTGGTTTTTGAAAGTATTTTGAAAAGAGGCCATTGTTTAGGCAAACTTTGTAATGATTCTCGTTCGTAAGAATGTATACAAAGGTATTGATCTTTTGAAAATGTTTTCAAGTTTGAAACATGTTTTGAAAGTGTAGGTGTTTGTTTTGAAAATAGCAAGGATGTTTTGGTTTTGAAATTGAGCAAGTAACTAGGAACATTCTAACTACTCAAAAGTCTTTCATGTTTATTTCCTCTTTCCTTTGACATTGTTATCTTACCATTAATTTGGTGGGTAACCCTATCTTTGGATGTGAAAGGGACGAGCAAGGGTCATCGTATAACCATGATTAGTAATGTTGCAAGATATCTTAGTATTTTTCTTTAAGGACTAAGATCATTTTGAAAGGCAATATCGAGGGACTATAATCTTGTATTTTGCTTGTTTTTGCTAAGATACCTCACATGCACAATATGGCCATTTTTTGTAAGGAAACAAAGTGGGTTTACCCTAAGGGTGTAGGTGTGCAAGTGTATTGATTTACATGCATTGTTTTGTCTTGATTAGGGTTTGCTATTCATTGGTTTTAGTCTTTCCATACAAAACCCTAATTACTAGCATTTGTATATAAAGCGATAAATTGCGGAAATTAAAATTACTACGCTATTACATCATTTAGGGGAGGGGGTGTACAAATTAAAAATGGGGGAATATTGCAAGAAATTAAATCTAAATAATTATTACAACCATATTGAATTTGAATAAATGTACAAAATGAACAAATAAAATACAAAAATGTAAATGTAAAAAGGGAAATATGATTTTTGTTTGTCTATTATGAAAAGGGTTTTTTAACCTAATTAAATAAAATAATTAACTAAAAAATAATAAAATTAAGATTAAATTAGTAAACTAAATTAATTTAAAGAAAACAAGTATTTTTAGGGTTTTTTTGTGAATTTAATTAAACTAGTAAATAAAAATAATTAAATAAAAATCCTAAATTCTAAATTGATTTTAATTTTAAGAAAAATAAATAATATAATATAATAATAATTTAAATTAAATTATCTAAGTATTTAAAAAGGAAAAGTTAATTATTAAAGAAAATGTAAAAGAAAAGTTTTTAATCTTTTATTTTTGTGAAGAAAAATAAAATGTAGAAATGTGAAAATAATAAATAAAAATATTTTTTGGGTTTTTATTATTAACAATAAAAATTAATATTAATAATAATACTAATAATAATAATAATGAAAATAAAAAATAAAATAAAAACAAAATGGGCCAGGATGTATGAACACCAAGGCAGGGGGGTTACATCATAGCAAAAAAAAAGGCCCAACAAGAGGAGGCCCAGGCGCTGCAAAAAGAGTCAAAATGTGAGAAAATGTGAAAAAATTGCAAAAAAGGTCACGCTGGGGCTTGAACCCTGGACCTAAGGGTGATGGGCGCGCGCTTTAACCATTGGGGTGTTGATACATCCACTAACTTATGCAAAACAACAAATATATAATATACGTCTTGCCCTAAATGTACTTCATCTTCAGCCTCCAGCCAGAATCCCTACAACTTATTCGTTTCTCAACCATTTGAAAATATGTAAACATGAAAGTTGTGTAAAATTTCATCACGATTCCAGAAATGTAAATAACTAAAACTATAGATCAAAGATGAATAAGAATTTCTAATGGTACCAAATTCTGACCTAATTTTTCCAGGATGTTCAGGTTCAAAATTCTAACTAGTCAAGCAATATAAATGAAATCTAAAGACATGGTTAGTATCAAGGCTATGATATCTACATTTTATCTTTACAAATGGAAAGCAAATGATGCCTATATGAAGAGTTCAAAAGTCAGAAAACTCACCTTGAAAATGGAATTCATGTTTTGAGTTGGAGCTTGTTTCAAGGTGCTGCAAGGATCAGGTTAGCTTCCTTGAGGTCCCAAGAAGCTAATGCAATGATTAACTTGGTTGGAGAGTGGCTGAAATAGTCTGTAGAAGTCCAACTGTGATGCTCTATTTTTGAACTTGGAAATGGAGGAAGATGGTGTTACAGTCGTGTAACAGGGACATGGATGGCCTGTGTATGATGCTTGGAAGCTTTTGGAAGAAAAAGGCCAAGAAACGCACGAGTAGTTTTTGATTTTGGTGTTCAAGGTCAGAAACTGTGCAACAATGGAGTTTTTGGCAAATTTCTGATTTGAGAGAGTTTTAGGGCTTAAGCATGCGTGTGTTTTGTTGCCAAGGACTTATACATAAGTAATGAGAAGGTTCTTGTGCTTGAGAGGGTCAGAAGTACAAGATATATGCCGAATGCTATGCTACTTGATTTTGAAGAAAAGTGGGAGCATGGTTCCAAGTTGAAGTACAAGCATGGGATGAGTGATTGTAAGGCTTGAGACAAACTTCTCTTGAGTTATAGGACGTGTATGATCAGAAGAAAACCATTGCAAGGCTCAAGAACAAGTTTTGTGTATAAAGCTACTTTTTCAAAATGGCATTGTGCACTTTCTTCCCAAAATGGATATAAAGTCTGACATTGCATTGAATGCTTAAGTTAAAGCCTCTAACAACTGTGCCAGCATTTAATTATGGAGTTCCTAACAAGTTTGAGGCCTTTAAAGTATAGATTATACAACATAGGTTTGAGATTTGAATCTTTGTTCATCACAAAATGACCTATAATTTTAGTTTGAAACCCTAACATCCTCTCTTCCATTCTCCATGCTCAAGAATGATCTCAAGAAGTTCTTGGACATTTTAGAAATATTTTAATGTTCTCTACAACCCCTCTTTGAATCACGTTTAAAAGTTCCCCTTGGAACTATATGAAAAAGTTCCATGAAGTTAGGTCAAAATCCTGCCTAAACTAGGGCAAAATTTCACTAAGTGTTTAATTTCAAGACCATGACTTCATGAATTAGTAACTTGAAATCCAAGCATTTCTATGGGAAGTTGTGTAAATAAATGTTGTAGATATCATGGAGATCTACAACTTTCATGTTTAAAGTTTCTTTTGAATCATCTTGCATCATGGTGAAAAATTGGCTCAAAGTTGTGAAAAAACATGAAGTTTTCAACACTTAGAAAAATTTCTTAGTTTGAAAACTTTGACTTTTCAAAATGAAATCTTGAATTTTTTATTTCTTGATGAATAAGTTTCATATTTTGACATGTTTTGATGAATTATGATCTTTGGCACTTGATTTTGACCAAAAAGTCAAAGTTTGACTTTTCAGTGTACAATTGACTTTTGATCAGTTGACTGAAAATAAACTATCAATCCAATTGATCTTGAGCAATGTTTTGAGTCATGCCATTAGTTCAAAATTATGCAATTGAACTCTTTAGATCATGTCTCAAATCAATTAACCATTTACTAGGACAAAAATCAGAAATTGCCCTTTCTTAGTCAAAACTCTAATTTTGACCATTTTGCCCTTTTGATGATTTGATCAAATTTATTGAGGAATTATGGTCCAAACTTGATCAAATGATACATATGAGTTTATAATGTTGATGTGGATAAAAAATTATGAAGTTTGACTGTAAATTGGCCACCTTTGATTTTTCCCCAATACAACTGATTTTTAGGTGAACTGCTCAATTGACTGAGCAAATATGTGATTCAAGGCTTGAAACTTGACATGAGTAATCTTGGGGGTCCATAATGATCCATGAAAGTCATATGAGGCATTGAAATTTCAATTATCCTTGTGCAATCTAAAACCCTAATTTCAGTCATCAGTGGTTAAGGAGGTGTCTTGAGTTGATCAACCCTAGTGCAGTCTTCAACCAAAGGAGATCTTGTGAGAAAATACTTGATAAATGAGAGGGAAAATCTTGGGGTACAACACCACCGAATGTCTTTTATCCCGGCTAGAGGGGAAAGGTAAACATCGATAAAACCTAAAGGGGGGTGAAATCACGGTCTTGCAACTGAGAGATTGGGTAAGGGAGTCTGTTACGTGAGGGGAAGGTATTAGCACCCCACACGCCCGTAGTACTCTATGGTATCCACTATTGTTTGTTCTAATCTAAGGGTGTGTAAATATATATCTAAACTTAACAGGGAATGCATGCAAAAGAAAGGAGAAAATAATGTAGGGAAAATAAAAGTTGTGCTCGCTTGGGCCTTACCCCAGTGCCTACATATCCCTTTTAAGGAATCAGAGCAGTTGTAGTTCAGCTCATATATTTTGGTTGGTTTGTGTTTTTTAGTTAAGAAGATAAAAGAAACAAACATGATGGCAAGACATCAGATAGAAATACAAAAATATCAACAATGATGATAAAATAGCAAAAAGAGATGACAAGACATCGCATGGCAACACAAACTCAGATAGGGTGATACAACACCGACATGATAGCAAAATATCAGACAATACGATGAAACATTAAAAATAAATGATATTGAAAATCAAAGTAGGATAACAAACATGTGAGATGGCGAAACACCGGCTTCAAACAAATATGCGATGGTGAAACATTGGTAAGAGACAGGAAGATGACATGGAAAAGATGGCGAAACATCAATAAACCAGAGAACAAAACATCACACCTAACAATGATATTAAGAATCAATTTAAGATAACAAACATGTGAGATGGCGAAACATTGACTTCAAACAAATGTGCAATGGCGAAACATCAGCTTCAAACAAATGTACGATGGCGAAACATCGGCTAAAAGATAACAGTATCATGGCAAAGATGGCGAAACATCACTAAATCAAATGATAAAATATCACACCTAGCAATGATATGGAGAACCAAAGTAGGATAGCAAACATGTGCGATGGCGAGACATCGACTTCAAACAAATATGCGATGGCGAAGCATTGGCTAAAAGATAACAGCATATCATGGCAAGGATGGCGAAACATCAAACAGAAAGGTGCACAAACAATTAAGTTTGGTTTGTATTTTTTACCTTGAAGAAGGGTTTAAGTTTATTAGAGGTGTTTTATGATTTGCCAAGAGAAAGTTTTAGTTTTGAGATGCAATATGCAAAGAAAGGAAAAATGACTAAGGGAGAACTAACCTAAAACTACCCCTAATGTCATCATACAACGATTGGCCCTAAGGTTGAGGATGAAAGAAGGAATTTTTAGCCTATGTTAGCATGCATGGATACCTATCCTAATGTCTAACTCGAAGACTAAACCTACACGAGCGATCCTAAGGGATCATGGTGAGGGTATATCATCTCAAAATAAACACACAAAATGAAATCAAACAAACAAGCCAAAAGCTTGAGAGAGCGCACCTAAAGGGATTCTATCTAGGTTAATATGCCAAAGAGAGTATAACAAAAACTATCTTATAGGGAACATGCAATGAGAGCGAAGTCGTGATCTCAATTTCTAAATTGAGTGACTCATCAATCAACAAGAAATAAAGGAAAACAAAGAGGTCCTATAGGGAGAATGCAATGAGAGAGAAGTCGTTATCTCAATTTCTAAATTGAGTGACTCATCGATCAACAAGAAAGAAACAAACACAAGCACAACACATATAGCAAGTGAGGTGAGGAATGCCTGCTACAGGTATTTAAACAACAACTTTGAGCGCACACTCTTTATTTCCTGCTTCCTACTTCACATGATTTCTAGAAAGCAATAAATGGCAGAGACAGTAAGAAGAAGTGCAATACCAAACAGATAATTGTCCGTAGCAACTGAGAAATAAAAAGAAACCTAGAGAATCTTCGAGCGAGCTAGCATCAGTAAATAAATCAAGTCAGAAATCATGCCATCAAAAGCAAGCATTGAGGCTTCAAATATGAACATATCCCAAGGGTGATGTATAGCAGTCATAGTCTGATATATCCTGCAAAGACTATCAAATATGCAAAGCACAAGAATGGTACAAGCAAAATCAATTTTGTTCCACAAATAAAGTGGAACACTACAACGTCAAGTCACAATGGAAAACTTTCCTCAGAGTACCTCACACATTCAAAGACAAATTAGTGATTTCAAAGAGAAATGATAAACCAGATTGACAAGGATAGGTAAGTAATGAGAACTAGTAATGAGAACTTGAATGGTTCAATGATGAACTCAAGTCTCCAAAACAAGGGAGAGGAGGATAAAAATAAAAGAGATTAATCTCTTATGGGTTGTACAAGTACATTTTGTTTACCTCTTATACAAAAGAAAAGGAAGGCTTGAACATCAAATTTAAAATAGAATAAAATAATTCAATCATTAGAGGTCAAGTGATCTCAAGTCTTTATGAGACAATCCTTGATGTATCATTCCTCAAAATGTTATCATTGGTCATTTGATGACCTCAAATCCAAGACAAAAAATTCAAAACTAAAAGCAAAATTATCAAAAAGAAACTCGTAGGAGGTATGGATCACAAAATGCTCATCAACCAATTATGAGAAGTCAAGAGGATTGACCTGAATTGGTGTGAGAAAACAGAATCAATATGATCATTAAGTGCCAAATTATAGGCCTCACACAAGTTCATTAGCCATCCAATAAATTGCAACAAAGAAATGCAACTTCATTTAGTCACTTTCACATCAAAAATTCACCAAAAATAGAAAAGGACTTCAATAATATAAACCAAAATTTCCTTAACATTTTTGAGATGTGTAGAGGTCAGAAAACAAGTTTGAAGTTCATGGATAGTGGAGGAGAGGATCAAGTGAGGCTCAAGGATCAAACTAGTTGGCAAAACTATCAAACTAGGCAAGCTTTCAAAACAATTTGTGGAAAAATATTAAATCAAGCCAAATAATTAAAGAAAAATGGTTTTTAGATCCTCAATACATCCATGAACCTTAAACAAGACCCTAATTCCAATGAAAACCCAAGGAAAATTGGTTTTGAAATTAAAACTTGCCATGTAAGCCACAAAACCCTAAAGATCAGAAGACATGTTTTTTCACATTTTTAGAATTAAAGAAAAGTCAAAAATAAAATCAAATTCAAACAATTAATCAATTAAACAATCAATTAGATCCCATAATAAAATTTCAATCCAAAGTCAGAAGAAAATCAACCCAAAATTAATATTCAAATATTAGAATTAATCACAAACTTCTATAATTTTATTGTGGATTTTTGGATTAAGAAAAATATTGAAATAAAATTGAATACAAACAATTAAACCATTAAACCATTATTTAATTCCTAAAATTCAAACCCTAACCAAAAAAATCAGAAGAGAACCAAAACAAAATTATATTCAAATACTATGATTAAAAAATTGTGAAACAAAAAGATCAAATAAAACTCTTAAATTAAATTTTTAATCAAAAATAGGAAAAATACCAAACAAATTTCAGAATCAAATTCTAAATAATTTTAGGAGTCCAAAACATTTTTTTGTGGAATTTTTAGATCAAAGAAGGTATTAAAACAAAAATAAACATCAAATAAATAATTATTTCAATTTGCGATTTTATAAACCAATCAAACAATTTTTAAAAATTCTAGAAAAATAAGACAAATACTAGAAATTAATATCAGCCTATAGTAATTTTGTTAGAATTTTTAAAGGTGTTTTGATCGCAAAATAAAATCAGAAGAAATCAATAAATATCAAATAATATAAAATGCATTAAGAATTAAAATCATCCAATCAGGACGCGCCACCTCACTTCATCTTCAACCTCCAGCATAGGGAAAAAACACGCGCAAGACCAGATCCACCGCCTCATGTTCTAATCAACATAACATGCTTAATTCTACACCATTTTTTTATGAAATTTTATGCAAAGCAAAGCTAGAAATTACATCTACATTATACTATTCGAATCATATCAGATAATTAACCATAGATCAAGAACGAATCTCATGAAGATGACAAAAACTCACTGAACAGAAAATTTCAGATGCATCATACATGCACATCTCATCAAATCTAAAGCCCTAAAGCTATAAAAACGCTTAATGAACCTCAAATAACATGATTCTGAGCTTAAAACACACAATTCACGGCTAAAAATCAAGATCCGAAGTTAATAATTCTAACCTTTGAGGCAAAAACGAATCTACTGTCTCCTTCACTGCAGTTGTAAACCAAGCCTCGATCTACAATCCTTATCACTTGGAGAAGAGAATGCAAGAAGAAGTATTCAAAATGCGCAAGTAAATTTAGATAATCAAAGAAATTTTCAGAACAAGTGGCTATGGAGTTTTCTGAGCTCAGGGACGAAATGAAGCACCAATGAGCATGAGGAGGAGGGTAGAATAAGCTTTTCACACTGAAAACCGTTAGAAAGAATGAATCACCCTTTTTTGTAAAAGTAAAGTGTGCGCATGAAGCAATCAAATCCCTCGTGCATTCTCCCTCCTTTCATGTGCATTTCAGGTCTTTTTATCTCAGGAAGAGATTAGCAAAAGATCAATGCTTAATTCCTTGTATTAATCAAGTGTTGGTGATTAGGAATTTTCATGCCACTTTTTGCAAAACCACGGATTTCACTTGCATTTGCCCACGTGTAGCTCAAACTTTGGCATGATGGGCCTTAGTACACTGAAAATGATGGGCCAAGTTTGAAGTGAGACAAAGGGCCACAAATCAGGTTATCAAGAATTTGCAAATTGCATGGTGTGCATGAATTCATAAAAAAGTCTCAACTTCACTCCTTCGATTTGAGGTCATGCTTTTGAATTAGGAGGCCTATGAGTACAATTTGGGTAGATCTGGAAAATCTCTACAATGTTGTAGTTTTGGGTTTTTTCATTTGAATCCATCAAGTTTCTCAAAATTGAGCTTGAAAAAACTTGTCTTTTGAAAATGACCTATAATTTCACCTTGATGCATGAACTTCCAAAGACCATAACTTTTAATTCCTTGAAAATTTGGACATGAGACCAAAATGGGATGAAGGATCATCCTTTTAGCTTTCCAAGCATACCTCATTTGCATTTTTTGATCAAGGATGAATAAATGGTGAATTTTTGAAGTAAAGTCCTCATTTTCCAAATTTAGAAACTTTTTAGGGTTTCTTCATGAACAAGTTTCAATCTAAACCTTAATCTTCTTGATCCAATGAGCAAAATGGAAGTGAAATATGAAAAGTAAACCCTTGAATTGATGGTTGACCAAAAGTTCACTTGGTCAACTTTGACTGATTTTGGCTAAAATGACCATTTTGCCCCTTTGAATCAATTGATCCACTTCTCTTCAAAATTGATGATCAAAACTTCAAACACATGATCTTCCAAACATATAGAGGTCATGTACAAAGTTTCATCTCAAAATTCTCAAAAGATCCTGATGAAATCCCAAACCCTAGTTTTGGTCAATGTCTTAGGAGAAAGATGAATCATCTTCAAAACTCCAAATCCTCTGGATATCTTGGCCAATTTCTTACACAAAGATGGTTAAAATGTCAATGAGGTGTTGCAGCCTCAAAATAAAGACTTTCACATTCATCAATAGCCTTGATCAACCAAAACCCTAATTTTGACTGATGAATCAAAATGATGTTATCCTCCTAATAATCAACACAATCTTCATTCTTATGATGGCCCAATGAGATAGATAAGATATCTTGAGATATGTGATACCTTTGAGCTTGAAAGATCTAGAGGCTTAGATGATAAGGCTCCACTTGAGCAACTTGTCAACACCATCAATCTTCAAAATCTTGAGGAAAAACTTGATAACCAGAATACCTTAATCCTATCACAATGTATGAATGCAATATGATGTTTATGATGGAACATAAGCCTGAATCAAGAGGGTAAATTTTGGGGTGCAACAAATAGTAGGGTTTCACTTACTACTAATGGGCCTGGGCCAAGCTAAAATTAACAACAAAATAAAAATAAAAGATACTAATAATTGCACCCCTTATAATAAGTATAAAAAAAATTATGCCAAACAAATCTCTTCCTTTATCTATTGGGATTTAATTTATTATTCTTATCACAACTATTGGGCCCAGTAAGAACATTATCCTCAAGGTTCAAATCTGAGTGCACATGTGGCAGATCAGGAGTGGTTGGAATTTTTGAAGAGATGGGCATTTTCGGTGGACACAACAAGGAGGGGATGACTTGCTTGCTACACTCCCAAGGGAAATTTAATGGACATATTTGCTTATGCTGAATCGATTGATGAGCTTTGAATGGGGGAGAGGTGGGGACTGTGCATGGGGAAGGTAAAAGGGTGGTGGATGATTTTGATTGGCTAGGAAGAGATAAGGAAGGATTGCATTGAGTGGGAGAGGATAAGATGGAATCCTTATGGGGCAGAAAATATGGAGGATCACATGAAGGGGCAGAGGAAAACTTTACTTCATTGTGGGATGTGAGTTGTCCAGCAGAAGACATATTGGTTATTAGATTACCATTAGAAGGATGAGATTTTAACAATTTATGGCCGTTGGGATTAATGTGTGACAACTGGACATGGACAAAGGGATTCAGCACTTGAGAAACGCGTGGGAGTGAGGAACACACAATTTTCCAACCTATTGTACTTTGATGTTCAGACTTTTGCTTTAAACTTGAGACATTAGTTTGATTTTCAACATTTAACTCCCTCAAGTGTTCCAAAAGTGAACTAAAAGTATTTATCTCTTCTTCACACAATAATTATGTTCCTTCACCGCTTAAAGTCTTGTGCAAATTTTCTTCACCTTGTTCCACTAAATTCCTCGTGGCCTTTGATATTTCTGAACACTCTTAATATGATGGATCGAGTGTGTTGTTCTTCTGTATTATTTGCTGATTTGTCCATGAAAGCATCTGAAATGCTTGAAGGGAGTGGAATAACACTTGTGTTTCCTCTGTTTCCTAGAAGGGTCTAAGCAAATAAACATGCACAACAGGGTGGATCCTGGAAGAAGAAGGGAGATCCAGTTTGTAGGCCACAAAACCGATGCGTCTGATAAAGGTTTAAGGACCATAATATCGTTTAGAAAGCTTTTGAGATGTGTATTAAACCACTATTTATTGGTGATAGGGTTGCAAATGAAGAAGGACAAGATCACCAACATTAAATGTAAAATCGAGTATGCGCTTATTAACTTGTTTTTACATTCTCAATTGGCTTTTGAGTAAGTTCTCTTTAAGTTGGTGTAAAATTTCTTGTCTTTGCAGCAACGAAGTCTCCAAGGAGTCGATGGAAGTGAACTCAGCGACATAGTCGAGGATCGAAGGAGGAAGATTGATGCGTAATGTTGTGAATGGAGTCATCTGGATGACTGAGTGGAAATAAGTGTTGCAATTATGGAACTTGCAAAAACAAATGTTTAAGACAGATGTCCCAACACCAGACAATGTCAAGACATATGTTAGAACATCTGTTGATAAAACACTTGCTAAAACTGGAGATTATGCAAAAGAATAAAATGCAAAAACTTAAACAACACAATCAATTGTTAACCCGGTTCAGTGCAAAGTCATCTATTATGGGGTCTACCAAGCTAGGAAGGAAGTTCAGTGCAACATCATCTATTATGGGGTCTCGCCTAATCGCTACCTTGTGTAACTTCTACATAGAGACCACTAGATATGAGATATGAGATCCCACTTTCAGTTCCAATCACCACAGTGATACCTGCAGCCACAAACCTAGTGACTAGACCAAAAGAACCAAATAGAAGATTAGAAGATTGCACTTTAAATACAATACTTAGTCTTTCTTAAAAGCATCAACTAAGAACAATACTCAACTCTTTGCTTAAAATCTCATAAGTGAGAACAATAGCTTGATATGCTATCAAGTAATAATCAATCAACCTCAATGCATTAAAAGATACACGAGTGGCATACAAAGAACAAAAACACAAAGACCTTAAAAGACTCCCAAAATCCTAATCCTTATGTTGTACCCACAATTTCTTCAATTTGAATGCTTGCTAATTTAGGATTAGAAAGTCCTTATTTATAGACTCTTGCAGTATGGGCTTGGACTCTTCAAATCAAACCCAATCTTCACTTTTTAAATCAGCTGCAAGATCTTTACATAAAAATAGGAACAAATCTTTTAAAGTTTCCTAAAAAGTATCCAAGATCGTTTTTAATGAAACCAAATCAAATATGCACTTGTTCCAAATAAATCTCCTTGACATGCGAATAATAATGAGAGATATCTAAAAAAATCTCTAAAAAGTAAATCAAATTTGTCAAGAGATAAAACAGTAGTGCCTGCTGCATAACAGGACAATATGTCAAGACATTTGGCTCAATATTTGTCTGATAAGCATGACAGTAGAACCTGTCATGATAGTTGGTCAAGATGTTATGATATCTTGTTCGAAATCAATCAATAACTATGTTTTAGCAAAACTTATGCCAAACCTAAAACTATGGATTTAACAATCTCCCCCTTTGGAAAATTTTGGATAAAATAATTAATGCACAATAACCCTGGAGAGAGGAATAAAACCACAACACAAGCTACATGCAAACATGTAAACTTTGTTCAAACTAAAATATAATCATTCATCGGAGATTACATGCAGTTATAGATCACCATTTTCAATACTCTAGAAGACAGGTGTCGAAACATGAGGTCTGACATCACAGACGGGACCAAACTCCCTCTGTCACACATGATCAACACTCCCCCTCAAACAAAAAACCAAAATCACCAAAAAATCCAAAATAGAAAATATGAGCTATCCAAGTTCACACATTAGAGGCAACAACAACATAAGATAAAACAACCTCACATCAGGATTTTCACAAAGCTCCAAAAGGCACGATGTTAGAACATCTGGTAAGACATCCTACACACAACCACGTTAGCAATAGCACAAACCAAGCATGACAGACTATCATGCTCCCCCTAAATAGTTACATCCAGCAAGAAACCATAATCATAACTCTCCCATTATAAGAAGCACAATCTTATCACCATGCTAATCAACATGTCAAGACATGTTTTATAACATCAGGACACAGAAAACACTAACACTTGACTCCCCTTTTTTAGCCAAAAATTGACAAAAATAGAGTAAGTGTGAAAACAAAATTGGGAGCACACATAAACAGATGGAAACACACAATAGCATATGGAAACAAAACTTCAGAACTCAGATGGAAGCACACAATTGGAAATACACAAACTTGAACTACTTCGGATGGTCATCCACCTCTCGCCCCTCTCAAAGATCCTCCTAATAGAAAATTGCTCAGGCTTCCTAAGCTTCATAACATATAGGAAAGATGCAGTATCAGTTGCACTTTTCCATATCTGTAATTGCTATAACTCCTCAATAATACAATTTCCAATCCCATTGTTGATGTTCATAACAATAAGTTGTTCCTTGTTGTCCATATGCTCCAGAGTAATAACTTTTACATCAACAAGATTCTTGATAAGTTGGTTATGACTATCAAGGTTCTTGTTCCATCCATGTTGATTGAGATATATGATATCATTCTGATCTTCATAAACTAATGTCATGACATCATGTTTTAAATTATGATCCTTCAAAATATGGTCAATCCACATCAGTTGGGAAGAGCCTCTTCTTGTTTCACCATACTCAGATTCAATAGTATATTCAGAGATACAAATCATACTCTTTCTTAGATACAAATACATACTGACCCACTGTGATCCAATGATGTAGTTCAAGATCCTTATTTCTTGAATAATAGAATACATACTCGGTTCAAGCTTATAAAGAAGACATGAATTTGATATTTCCTTATTGAATTCGGTAATATTTACTTTATTAGAGTTTCTTGTATTAATCTCCTTGAGATGATTTTTCTGAACGCTAACTTCAGAGTTATCTAGATCAACACTTATGAACTCATAGGTTACTTCTTTTCATGACTTCTCAGTCAGCATAAACGATGTTCCAACATTGTCTACAATATCCTTCTCTCTGTCAGTGAATGAAACACCAATCACCACACTTGTGGATTCCATAACATCTTTAGTTTTGGAGTTAAAAACTCTATAAGATCTTCTGTTTAAAGAGTAACCTATAAATATCTCTTCATTCCTTATGAGAGATCCTTCTTTCCCTTTTGATCTTTATTTACCAAGACATAGCATTTACTTCCGAAGGTATGAAAATATTTGACTGTAGGCTTCTTTCCTTTCCATATTTCATAGAGAGTAATTGAAGTACCTCATTTCAAAGTGACCATATTATGAATGTAGCATGCAGTATTCATAGCTTCAGCGCAAAACTCCAACAATAATTGCTTAGCAAGAATCATAACTCTAGATGATTCTTGTATAGCCCTGGTCTTTTGCTCAACAAGTCCATCTTGCTGAGAAGTGATGGAAATAGAAACTTCAAGACTGATATTCTCAGAAGCAAAAACTTCATAGAATTTTTCATTCTCAAAAACCTTGTCATGGTAGCTTCTAACCTTCACAATCATACTCTTCTTCTTTGTAACGCCCTGGATATTTTATTTATCATTTGATTGGATGTTTGTGAATTATATGATGCAATAGATAGTTTGTTAATATGTTTGGGGTAGAGTTGGATTAATATGATAATGAGAATTATTTTTAATTTAAATAATTTAGTTGGAATTATTTGGATTGAAGAATAATTGTTAAAATATTATATTAACGTTTAAGTGATATAACATGTCTAGTAATATAGAAGGCAAGGTGGTATTTAACATGAGGTTTAGTGAGGGTATGTATGAAATACCATACTAGGGGTCCAAGGGTTACTCTAGTAAAAAGGAAGAATAGAGAGTGAATTGTATCATTTGGAACGATCGTACTCTAAGAGAAGTTGAAGTGTGGAAGGTGAGAAAAGGATAGGGCAAGAAGACTCCATTGTTGAGGCTTGGGAAACGTCAATCTAAGGTAAGGATGGGGTTACAACTCTATAAGTGTATTGTATAGTGATGGGCATGTCATGGTATGATTTCCATGTATGTTGTACTTTCATGTTTGATTCAATTTGGGGTTTTGAGGAATGTGTCAATATGATGAATCTATGACTAATTTGCTGAATTTTGAAGTTATAATGCCATGAATTGATACCCATAACATGTATATTAATGTTCTATTGTAGTATAATGGATATGTGTTGAATTATGTGATTTTTATAATGGATTGGTATTGGAATCACATGGAATTCGGGACTAGTTTAGTGTAGGAATCGTAACAGTAATGTTACTGTCAGGCACACTTTGCTGGGCGAGCCTCTTGCATCGCCGTACGAGGGAATGGGCGAATAAAATGGTAGAAATTAGGTGCTCTTGGAAAATTTATGGGGGTAGTGACCTCTCCTACGCTTCATCGAGCGAGCCTCGGGCGACAGACCCAACCTTCGGGCGAGCAGACTGTAGCATATTTATTTTGAAACTTTGCAAATTTGTATCTTTTGACTCGGGTGTCTGTTTGACGCACCGTTTGAACCTACGGGAAGATAAAAATATTTTCTATAATATAAAAACAATTTTAAATGAAGTGGGTGATTATTTGTTGGGGGTTTATGCCCTTCTGTATGCAATTTTTCCTATTATGTTGAGATATGTGCATGTACTTATGTATGATAATACTGTATGATGTTTTTTAGACTCTATGATTTGTATGTTGTATGTCTGGACAACTAGTGGACTTAATGGTGTGTTGTATTGATGAATGTAGATATCAAAATGCTGTATTTTTGTTGCATGATTGTGTCGCATGCATTTCATGTTGTGGAATTTGGTCCTGTTTGTTGACTTTAATCCTAGATGGTGTGGGTCGAGAGTGATATGAACCTTATTGTTCATGATGTTGGTTGTCTCTGATCCTAGATGGCATGGATCGGGGGCGAGGTGAACCAAATTGTTCATGATATTGGTGGCTCTAGTCCTAAATGCCGTGGATCCATGAGTGATTGGTACCACATGCATTGAGTATGTGAGTGGTCTCATTGGATTGCATTGTTGTTAATATGATATTTGAGTTGTATGATTGGTGTATGAATTACATGATGATGGTTTCTATGTATGGATGATTATGTGTGAGCGTATAAGCAATATGTAATATATCTGTTGTCGATTATGTTAAGATGTGAGATGTGGAATGTATGACTATGTTTGATCATTATTGCTGCATACATATTATTATTATACATTCTCTTATATTGTTGTGATATCTCACCCTTCTGTTGGAATGATGCTTTATACGACATCGTGTAGATAGTCAAGAGTAACCTGAGGCTGCAATGATTTGGAAGAGGTTGCTCTTTGTTTTATTTTAAAGTTTCCATCATTTCTCTAACATGTAACATTGGGGGGATGAACACTTATTTATTTTGTTGTTTTTTGTGATTTTTTTGGAGGTTTATGAACTCTCTGTTATTGGAATAATTGTGGTTTATGTTGGATAGAAATTTCTTTGACAATACGTATGATTCTTTTTCGCTGCATAATAAAATTGGAAGTTAAGGACTATGATGGTTTGTTTCGGTTCATTTGTAAATTTGTGTTATGTATCTATGTATATGTTTTTAGAAGGATTATTATGTTTCAAAGTATAGCATCCTAATTGTTTTTTAATTGACTTGTTATAAAGAAAATTACTCTAATTTTATATTATTTTTCCTCGAGGAAATTAGGGTGTTACATTAGTGGTATCAGAGTAGGTTAGCCCGTCTGACCAGGTTGTTGAGTTTGTAGTATGGTTTGACAGTTGAATATTGTTGGTGTGTTTCTTCTAATCATTGTTTAATGTGATGGTGTGAAATGGTGAAATAGCTAGAAGAATGATGCTGTAATTGTTGCTGCTTTACAAGCTGTTGCTGAGGCTTTGCAACATTAGCCTAATGATGGAGGGAATGATGGGTCCCATGTATTGGAAACATTTCAGAGGAATCATCTGCCTACTTTTAAGTGTACGTACAATCCTGATGGATTGCGGGCTTGGCTCAAGGAGATTGAAAGGATCTTTCGGGTCATGGACTACTCAGAGGCACAAAAGGTGCGGTTTGGTACATATATGCTGGCAAAGAAGGCTGATGACTGGTTGGTTGGAACCTGTTAGAGGCTGGAAGGTGTAGATGAGGTTATTAATTGGGTTGTGTTCAAAAGAGAGTTTCTGAAGAAGTATTTTCCAGAGGATGTGTGAGGAAAGAAAGAGATTGAATTCATAGAGTAAAAGAAAGGGAATTTGTCTGTGACTGAGTATCCTGGTAAGTTCGAAAAACTGGCGAAGTTTTATCCATATTACAGTGAAACAACTGCTGAATTCTTGAAGTGTATCAAGTTTGAGAATGGGTTGGGTCCTAAGATCAAACGGGTGATTGGGTATCAGCAGATTCGTAGATTTCCAGAGTTCATGAACAACAGTATAATTTACAAAGAGGATAGTAAGACACATTTCAAGATTATGAGCGAGAGGAGAGGCAAGCCACATCAGAACCATGGGAAGCCTTTGAATGCTCCAGCTGATAAGGGAAAACAAAAAGTTGCTGATGGCAAGAAGAAAATAGGGGGAGGTGCTCTTGCTAACCTTAGGTGTTTCAAATGCAGTGAGTTGGGACATCGAATCAGTAAATGTACGGTCGATGTAAAGAAGTGTTTTCGTTGTGGTAAAGCCAAACATGGGGTAGTCGATTGCAAACATAAGTGGGTGATATGTTTAAATTATGGTGAATAGGGGTGTTGTACCCCAAAATTTCCCCTCCCATTTTTGAAGACAATTGATTCAAGATACCTCTTCATGCTCATAGGGTTCTCAATTGCTCAAGAATACTCAAGGGTATGAGCATACAAGCACCTCTCCTAAGCAATAGAATTAGGGGTTTGGTTTTCTCAAGGAAAATTGGACTCATAATTCCTCAAGTGAGTTTCATGGTTTCTCATACGCTTCAAGGTACCCTCATGAGAAGTTTCAAGCCTTGAATCAAAAGTTTGCTCAATCAATTGCTCAAATGATTGAAAATTAACTATATTGGATAAAAAGTCAAATATGGTCAACATACAGTCAAACTTCAAGATTTTTTGTCAACATAAATATTTTGAAGTCAAATTCATTATTTGATCAAGGGTTGATCATGATTCATCAAGAAAACTCAAGATTCATCAAAAGACAAAAGTTACCAAATTAGGGTTTTCTTAAGGAGAAGTCAAATGAACTTTGACCAAGCATAACTTTCACATGCTTCATCAGAAATTCCTCAACTAAAGCCTATTCTAAAGCAAATTCAATTCTCTACAACTTTGTCTCTCTAAGTTCAAGGCCAAAAATACTTCATTTGAGAGATATAAGCCAAAACATTACAAGTCATTTTAAAAGTCAACAAAAAGACATCTTTGGTCAAAGCAATTTACATCAACTTAAAGACTTGAAATGAAAAATGTACCAACATGAGAGTTGTAGGGGACATCTTGAGATTTCCAAAAAAGTCTAAGATCACCTTCATATGCCAAAATTTGAGAGAGTTATGATTGTTGCAAGTTAAGCAATTTTGAGAAAATGCATGAAACCACAATTGTGCAATTTTGGACTTTTAGGCTAATGAGCCTAACTTTTGAAGTTCAAATGTGTTTATGACATTTTTAGGTACCCCTAAGTCCATTCATGCATTCTTTTAATTTTTCATTTCATCTATTTTGATTTTATTCATTTAAATTCAAAATTAAATAAAATAAATATTAAATAAATGTACAAGACATGTGGGCTTTTGTTTTGGATCATTTTGAAGCCAAAGATCACATATCCAACATAAGAAAACCGCGAGGGATGAAAAAGGAAAGAGATCTGTATGTTTTGTAATTTTTTTTAAACAAATAATGACTTTGATTGCACATGTTTCCTTCCAAGAATGTTAACTTAAAAAATCATCAATTATAAATAGAGGACACACTCCATAAGACAAGGACACAAATTGCCTGCCATAGAAACAAGTTCTCAAACACAAAATTTTCAAAGAATAGGTGCAAATTGTATCCCAGTTTTCCATCCATTCTCAACTGAAGCGAAGCCTTGAATCATCATCTTGACATCCCTAGGAACCTCCTCAAGTCCATAACAATGCTCAACTGTGCCTAAAATGCCTCTCATCAATCTCACTGGTGGTAAGGATTTTCTAATTTCAAATTTCTTAATCCTTGTGTTATTAATAAGTTTTATATGTCCAGATGTATTAAACAAGAAATATAGAACATGTTTGAACCAAGCGTGTGAAGAGAATGAGAGGGGGTTCGAACCCCAGCGCTGCCAAAACCCTTTTTGCTTTACTTTCTTCATTTTAACTTTCTTTTTATTAGTTATTTTATTATTAATTAACTTTTCTTAATTAAAACTTATACATAAAAAAATCATAAAGAAGACATATAATAAAATCAACAAAAAATTAGTTTTAGGGTGTAAATTAATTAATTAATTTTTTGAATAATTAGATTGTAGGATTTTTATTAATTAAAATCAATTAGAATTAGGATTTTAATTATTATTAATTATCGCGTAAATTATTTTCATAAAAACACCAAAAATATGAACTTAGACTTTTAGGGCATTTAAACTTTTTTTCCAACATTTTCTTATTCTTTTTGCTATTTATTTTCTTAGACAATTGTAAAGGCCTCACTATTTAATGTAATAGTTTAGATTTACATCCCTGCATTTTTCTAATTATGTAACTCTCCCAAAGCTCTGTAATAGCATAGATTTACATTCTCGCTTTATCTTTTGCCTTTATATGTTTGTATATATATATCTGTTAGTAAATAAGCTTGTATGATAAGAATAAAATCAAACATAGATAACCTTAATTTTCAAGATAACATAACTGAAACCAATACACTTTGCACACTTCACCTGTAGGGTAACCTCTCTTTGTTTCCTTGCGATACTAATTGTCACGTCCCACGAAAACGAGAATACTTCATCAAAGACCCTTGGTTAAACAATATCATCATGGTCCCTTTCGAATAAAGATCATAATCCCTTGATGACCCTTCGAGTTTCCTACAAAATGATCTAGTCCCTTCGACGATCCTACGAGGAAAATGATGATAGTCCCTTTGAATTGCTAAAAGTATTCTTACATGTTACCTTCTATGACCATATGACGACCCTACGCCTGTCCCTTCAACTAATGGTGTGGATATTACTATCTATAATGGAGAAGGAAAATAACAAGAACGATCTTTAGTGGGTAAGACTCAACAAATTTCTTGTTCATAACAGTTTCAAATAAATAAATTCATTTTTACACCTCACGTTTCAAAACAAATATTTTCAAAAAAATACTTTGTATACATTCTTGAGGACTGATACAAGAATTATAACAAAGTATGCCTCACAATTGGCATTCAAAATATTTTCAAATCACACACACACATAAAGCAAGTTTAAAGTGAGCTAATTAATTAAGAGCTCGTAGATAACTACAGATGAAAAGGGTGTTAACACCTTCCATTTTCATAACTTACCCCCCAAACTAAAAATCTATCAAAGGTCTTTCCTGTTCTTTTCACCTTTCCTTGTTGGATAAAAGAAAAGTAGGTGGTGACTCTTGTTATCAGCAACATTTGCGATAAAATGCTAAAAAAGTCAGTTCTCCAACCATATTATAGAACTGACGATTATGCTGGGGAATAACTTAAAAAAAGTGGTTACCTTAGAGTTTAGATCACTTTACTTGCTTTTATTGTATACTTTGTCTGATTTACTTTAAGGGTTCATGCTCAGGTATTATTGCTTGCGTGAAAGATCTTACACCCGAATCTAGTGATTCCTTAGGTAAGTAACAATAGATCATAAAGATTATATGGCGTATACCAATATGGTTAACATGATGGCTACAGTTAGTGTAATACTTGGGTTTGTACTGATGTTACTTGAGTCAGTCAAGGATAACATTAGGCTTCCGTGTGGTGTCGTTAACACTAATTTGCTTTTAGAACCTTAATTGACCCATCTTGGCCATTAGAAAGTAGTGAGATAGTCAGCTTTGGTGTAGTCCGAAGTTGGTTGATACTCGAAGCTATGCTCATTGAGATTCAACTCTCGAGATGTTTTGGTGGGAAATCAGTTGTCGTGCTAAAATAAATCCTTCGAGAAAGATCCGTGATATGAAATTCCTAGAAACCGGTTACTATTTTAGGATGGGTTGAGCCAACTAAACTTCAGTTGTGGGAAGGGTACTTACCTATTGACTTCATGCAAGCCTTTAAACTTGAGGCTACTTGTGCGACTTATTTGTATTCACTATCTAACAACTTGAATTCCTCGCAGGATTTGTTTGTATAAACTTATTTGTTCTCATCACCTTACCCTTTTGCTTAGTGCATGGCATACATATCATGTCTATTCATAACATAGCACTGTTACTAACCATTTCAAGGATCTTAGGGATTTATGGTGCAATATTTTCAGGATTGTTATAAGCCAAATTTCTACCAAGGAGTAAGAGGATTTTATTTTCCTCTAGCCAGATGCCGTCAAGATAAAAGTGCATTTTCTTGAGTCAGAGGCCATGTCCCACTTGATATGGTGAGCTTGATTCTTATAGAAGGACGTCCAAAGATGAAAAATCAAAGTTCTTCAGACAAAGCTGCAACTAAATTCAATTTCTAATGTTTCAAACTAGATTCCCTAAAGATCCTTGAAAACATTGCATACGCATCTACATACCATGTCATTGCATAACAGGTTTCCAAGAAAAGTTTCTCATCTCCTTATTGTTTATTTCAGCAGAAATGGCTCTAAATAAACAGTGAAAGATCTCCAAGCTCAAAATGCTCAGTTTGAAGAGATGTTCCTAAGCTTAGCCAAGGGGTAATAAGAACTGAAGGCACTCATTGTCAAAGAGAAGAAAAAGAAGACAGAGAAACCAATTGGCATTATCAACATAGGGAGAAGATTTAG
The DNA here is from genome assembly GCA_948472305.1 of Vicia faba. Taxonomy (NCBI): domain Eukaryota; kingdom Viridiplantae; phylum Streptophyta; class Magnoliopsida; order Fabales; family Fabaceae; genus Vicia; species Vicia faba. The sequence continues at coordinate 895,005,874 of OX451738.1, forward strand.
AGGTCCGGATAAATAAGTCAAGGAGATTGAGATCCCATAGGAAAATAATAATGAACAGGATGACAATGATGAAAGTGATAAGCATGAGGAAAATAGAAATCATGGTTCTATCAAATACTTTGTATAAGAGGAAGAAGATTATCCCCTTGCTAATGAGAAGTATAAGTTGTCAGAAGAGCGTTTGAAAGCTATGGAGATCCAGAAGTTGCCTGGCTTGGACTTTGAAGAATTGGGTTTGGTCTCAAGAGTCGTCATTCCTCCCAAGTTCAAAACTCCTACCTTTTCTAAGTATGATAGTGTTTCTTGCCCGAAGCTGTATTTGAGGTTATATGTTCGGAAAATGTAACAACACACAGCTGACAAGAAATTGTGGGTTCATTTATTCCAAGAGAGCATGTATGGAACACAATTGTAATGGTTCTATCATCTATAAGGGGCCAATATTCATACCTGAGAAGATTTGGTTGCCGTTTTCTACAAGTAGTACCCATATAATGCTGATATTGCACCAACTCGTATGCAATTGTAGAGTATGTCCATGGGCTCTAATGAAAGCTTCAAAGAGTACGCCCAAAAATGGAGAGATCTCGCAGGCAGGGTTCAACCTCCTTTAGCTGACAGGGAATTGGTTGACATGTTCATGAGCACACTGATAGGTCCTTTCTATAATCACCTACTTGGAAATTCTTCAGTCGGTTTCACTGAACTAATATTGACAGGGGAACATGTTGAGAATGGAATTAGAAGTGGTAAAACCCGGGTGCCTACCTCTTTCGATACTCAGGAGAAGTCATACAATGGGAAGAAAGAGCCTAATGCCGTGTACGACTAGAAGGGTCGTAATAAGAGAGACCACAACCAATCTATGAGGGCAGTACTGATCTCTAATTATGCACCATTACAACAACGACAACAGGGTAATCAGCGTAAGCAAGATACACTCAAAAGACAATTTGCCAAAATCAACATGTCATTGGCTCAAGCATTGCAACACATGTTAAAGGCAGAGTTGATTACATTGAAGGATCCTCCTTCGAATCCCAATACTTCTGCTCCTAGCTATCATCCCAATGCAAGGTGTGCATACCATTCTAATAGTCCTGGACATGATACGAATGGTTGTTGGGCGTTGAAGAACAAGATTCAATATATGATTAATGCTAAGGAGATTGAGTTTGACCCTCATGAGACTCCTAATGTGATCGCTGCTCCCATGCCAAATCATGACTAAGATTGGGAGTGTCCAGTTCATTTGAATTTTCAGTAGTAATTTCTTTTGTTTGTTTGAACACTTATATTTATGTCAAACTTTGTTTTTTTCATTAATGCATTGCATATGTTTGTCTTGAATTAATCCATTCGTTTTCACTATATTTAAACCATGCTTTTACTTCCTTTTTGTCATATTCAACTCTTGTTAAAAGCTATAAGCCTTTAGAGGGAGGATGACGAAATGATACTATAATTGTAGCACCCTTCTAAACCCCACAGAATATTCATAATTATTTAAAATAATATCAGAGTAATAAAACAAAAGGGAGTCACATTTTATTCGTGAAATAATCATATGTGCTAGTCTTACTCTATAACACGGGTTTTCAAAATTATTCATGACATATCCATTATCAAGGTTTCACATACTTGCAGCAGAATCATAGTTCAAACAAGTTCATTAAGACACTTCATAGTGTCCCATGATTCATGGTTTACAATTAAACATAATTTAAACTTCATAGAAACAATTTAAATGTCATAACAAAACAAGAACAAAATAGTTTTCAAAACGAAGCGTTCCCATCCCCGATGTTACATATCAGAGAAAGACCTTCTAGACTCAACGAAAATAAAACACACGCTCCAAGCTATTCTTCTAATCCTTTATGGACTACTCCTGATTACCTGCATGTTACCCATGTAGAGGCAACATTCAAGCAGTAAGGGTGAGTTCATCACAATCATTATATAAGATATAAGTAATAGACATAGCAGAATAAACGAAAAGTATCATAATATAAACTCGGCATTGTTATATTCCAAGTACCTCAATAATCATACAAATTCAACAACACAATACAACATCATTAATTTAAGAACCATGCAATGCCACATAAGATGTAGTTCAAGGATATAGACTCATGCATGTGGTACCAATTAATTTGATAGACATTGGGAAATCACCCTCTAAAGACCCCAATCATAGGATCGATTCCCACTTGGAACCAGAGCAAATCATAGAAATCCCAGATCCACACAATGGGATTGAGACCAAATCACTGGACCAACATCCAAAATCATCAAAACGGACCAAAGTTGTCCAATGAATGCATGATGAGCAACAACAATATAAATGAACACAACTTGTCATATGCATCATCATTCATGTTTTCACTAACCTCATCATATAAACCTCATCATATGTACTCATATAAGCAAAGCATCATCATTATATCATCATATAAAACAAAATCATCATATTAACAACATATCATCATCATACTTCATTACCACAAAACATCATAGAGATTCAACACGGGGAAACTAATTTTATCCTAAATTGGGTACTAGAATTATCCTTCTTATTCTTAAATTTACTCCTTATAAATATATTTCATTGCGTTAGCTATCCAACGCTTCGAACGACACCTCAAACGGAGTCCGAAAACTCAAGTTACGACCTTTAGAAAAATCTATCAAAAATTGGATTCCTTTAGTTGATGCATGCCCCCTTTGAGTCGAAGCATATGTATTCTATCCGCCCCTGGTGTGCTCAGGTCGACCCAATGAGTCAACGCATACTGAGTCTTAAACCTGCATGAGTCGACGCATGACTTCTTTGAGTCGATGCATGTTGTTTTGTGCTGAACTTTTCTGTGATATCACTAACTTATAGGTCCTAAAACATCATATAATCATAGGGATTTATCATCTATCAAAAACTTAATATACTACATCAATTCAACAAGATTTATAGTTCATTATTCATCACTAATCTATCAATTCTCCATCAAACACTCTTGCCCGACTCATACCAACACAATGGAGTTCTACACCTCCTACCATACAATGATTAGTACGGTTCCATTCCAATACTTAAATGGAAACTATTATTGTATGTAAATTCAACCAATGACAAGTGACTATCCCAAGATCCTCCTTGTTCTAGCATATAATCCTTCAGCAAATGCTCCAAAGACTGGATAGTCCTCTCTGTTTGATCTTTCATCTCTGGATGATATGCGAAACTTAACTTCAACTTGGTACCGAAAGCATTCTGCAAACCTATCCTTAATTTTAATTTAAACCTCGGGTCTCGATCCGACACAATACTCGAAGGTACCCCATGAAACTTTACAATCTCATCAACATACATCTTAGCCAACTTTTCTATAGGATGATTGATCTTCATCAGCAAGAAATGATCTGAATTATCAACGTATCCACTATTACCCCAATTGGGTCATCACCTCTAATAGTCTTTGGTAACCCCAACACAAAATCCATAGAAACATTGTCCCATTTCCACTCTGGAATACTCAAAGGTTGCATAATACTTGTAGGCTTCTGATGTTCAATCTTCGATTCTGGAAAGCAAGCAACCATACACAAACTTGGAAATTTCTTTCTTCATACCTGGCCACCAAAACATTTTCTTTAAATCCTGATACATTTTCGTAGCACCTGTATGAATACTCAAATCACTTTGATTCCCTTCCTCAAGAATTCTCTTCTTAAGTTCTGGAATATCATGAACACATACTCTATCACCAAGTCTCACCACACCATTCTCATCCACTCATAATTCACCTCCGATGCCTTGGTTAATCAACGTTAGTAGATCCACCAAACTCAAATCAGAATTCTGACCTTCTCGGATCTCTTCAAGAATCCTACTAGTCAGTTTCAACATTCCCCTCTTCACAATGTTGGATGTCTCTTTGCATACCAAGCTCATATCTCTAAACTGTTCGATCATCTCTAGCTCTCGAACCATAAGCACTGACATGTGCAAAGATTTCCTACTCAAAGCATCATCTACTACATTTGCTTTACCAGGATGGAAACTCAAATTAAAATCATAATCCTTCAAAAATTTGAGTCATCTTCTCTGCCTCATGTTTAACTCCTTCTGATCAAATACGTATTTTAAACTCTTATGATCACTGAACACTTCAAATTTAGAGCAAAAAATATAATGTCTCCAAATTTTTAGCATGAACACCACAACCGCCAATTCTAAGTCATGCATAGGATAATTCCTCTCATGAACTTTTAACTGTATAAAAGCATAAGCAACAACTTTTCCCTTTGCATTAGCACACCACCAAGACCCATCTTAGAAGTATCACAATAAACTACAAAGGATTCATTCGGATTTAGCAAAATCAACACCGGAGCAGTCATTAATCTCTTTTTGCGTTCTACAAAACTTTCTTTGTATGCAACATCCCACACGTAAACCTGGCCCTTTTGAGTCATCTGAGCCATTAGTAACACCAACTTAGAAAATCTCTCAATGAATCTTAGGTATTAACCTGCTAACCCAAGAAGTCTTTGAATCTCAATTGCAGATTTCGGTATCTCCCACTGTAACAGTGCATCAACCTTAGAAGTATCTACCGCAATTCCACCACTAGAAATCACATGTCCAAGAGAAATCACTTCCTTCAACCAAAATTCACACTTCAACAGTTTCACATGAAACCTCAAGTCCCCAAAATGTTTAAAATTCTTAACTCTTTCACAGTCACTTATCCATTAGGTTCACCCAAAATGATGAATGAATATTCCCTTGATGGAATGATAAACACTTAACACACCATTAAGCTGGTAAGACAAGTCTATCATATCCAAAACGATCATGTCTAATATCAATAAGATATGAAGGGTGACCAGTTCCTAAATTTGTCAACAGGTATCCGACAACTGTGATAGCGCATAAACCATCATTACTAAACTAGAATAGTGTTTCTTTAAAACTTATACTCAAAGTTACCTAAAGCACCATGTTCCAATTACTCTTCGTCATTCTAATCATTCTTACTCGACATAAGTTGTATCTCCATGCACTCCTCTAATATCTCCATATTCTCCCTAATACCAAACATCTCATTCCTTAAATTCATTCATTTACAACATATCATACTTGACCTCATCATAAATAAACTGCGAAAATAACTAGTTAAGCCTAAGAAGCTTCTAGTCGCTGTAACTGACTTTGGAGTCTCTCAATATAGAACCATACATACTTTGGATGGATCCATATATACCATTGTTGTATCCAAAAATTTGCCCTCTCATGTTTTCCAAGGTCTTCCCCTACATGGTTTATCACAAACCCTTGCCTAAGGAAAAGGAAAATTTGTGAGTAGTGTTTTCAAGTTTCCTTCGATTGGCATCTCCAAAATGCCCTTCGATTGGCATTTCAGCAAAGGCTTTTGATGGGCCTTACAACAGGATCCTTCAATTGGCATTGTTAAAGGTTCCTTCGATTGGATCATCATAGCTTCATTCGATTGGAGCATCAGAGCTTCCTTCAATTGGAGCATTAGAGCTTCCTTCAATTAGAGCATCAGAGCTTCCTTCGACTGGAGCACCAGAGCTTCCTTCGATTGAAGCATCAGAGCTTCCTTCAATTGGAGCATCAGAGCTTCCTTTAATTTGGAGAATCGGAGTTTCCTTCGATTTGGAGCATCAGAGCTTCCTTCGATTGGAACATCAGAGCTTCCTTCGATTTGGATCATCAGAGCTTCCTTCTATTGGAGCATCATATGCTTCCTTTGATTGAAACATTAGAGCAAAGGCCCTTCGATTAGCCTCAGAAGAGTCCATTCAAAAAAGCTTGCAAAGAGCCCATTCGAATCTTGCATACGAGGTTCATTCTAAGAAGCCTTCAGAAGTCCCTTCGAAGCATGCATAAGAGGTTCATTCGAAGATGCATTCAGAAGACCCATTCGAAGGGTGCATAAGCAGCCCATTCGAAAGAGGGCATTCAAAGGCCAGTTACACAATAGCAAATTCAAAAAGGGAAAATATCCCATTTGTTTGGCAAACATTACAATTTCCTATTCATGGCTTTCAAACACAATCAAGGTTGTTTAAAACTTTGTCTTTTTTTACCCTCTACCCCCTCTATATAAAGAGATCACCAGTTTTGCAAATAGGGGGAGAACGAAAAAAAAACATTGGAGAGAGACTGCCCACAAAATCCATCAAAGGTTGCTAGAATTTTACAAATTAAAAGCCATCCTTCAAACAAGAGCAGCCACGCCCAGAAGCCCCAGATCGAAGGTGCTCACCTCTAGAAAACGCCCAAATCGAAGACTCAATCTATTGGTAAGAAAGGGTAAACTATCCAACCTCATATTTGTATAACACATCATTACTTGTTGTTACCTTCGATTTTCCATCCTAGACAGGATCAAAGGGCCTGAGTTTGGCACCCAGGTTATGTTCTTCATTTGCTAACATTTGCTGCAGATTTAGCCTAAAAAGACCCAGCGCGCAGGATTGAAGGGCCTGGGGTTCGATACCCAGGCCCTGCATTTTATTTCGCTAACATACTTTTGCAGGTATAGCATCCCAGATTGAAGGAGACACCTTCTCTGGATCGAAGCCATGGCCTTCTCAATCGAAGAAGACATCTTCTGCCTGGATCGAAGGGAATTCCCTTTCCCCAGGATCGAAGGGCAATCCCCTTCCTGGATCGAAGGCTATTCATGCCTACTCCTTAGCCCAATCAAAATAAAGGTTTTTCTTCTGAATCGAAAAGGCCTTAATTCTCCTTGGATCGAAGCCCCCTTTCCTTGCAATCGAAGGGTCCCCCATTTCCATTTTTACTGTTTGTTTTATTTTTCTATTGACTTCTTTTTTTAACATTAAAATCAAAAATCACAAAAATATTAGGCTAGTTATTTTTCCAACTAAATTAATTTTGTAAATCAATAAATAAATTATTTTAACATCTTTTTCTTAAAATTAAAATTAAATAGACTTAGGCTTTATTTTCTTTTATACCAAAAAACAACAAAAATATTTTCTTTTGCTTTGCGCGCGTTTATTTAATTCCATATTTTACTATTATTGTATCTGTTTACCGGACGTAATAGATGAACATTAGGATATTTACTGCTTTATTCCCCATTATCCTGTGTATAATGTAAATCCCCTCCCCGAAGGATTGTAATAGCGTATGACCTCTTTTTTCTACATTTTTTTACTGCTTTTCATATTAACTGCTTGTAATTAGGCTTGTATGATAAGACTAATAATCAAAACCTAGCAAACTAAATAAAAAGACAAAAAAATAATTGAAACACAACACAATTGAACACAAGCACCTCTAAGGTACGCCCACTTTGGTTGCCTTTAAAAAATAGTCATGAGGCAAAAATGCTTTAGCCAAGACCCGTAAAATCAAAAGATCATAGTCCCTTGATGACCCTACAGTTGCCTTCTCGGTAAATGATCTAGTCCTTAAAACAGAATTGCTAAAGCATCTCCATAATTTCCTTCGTGAGTGTATCATCCCTTCGATTGTTTATCAACATCCAACGATAAGGCTACCTACTCACTAATAGTAGGATAGAGTTGTCTAAAGGATAAGGAGGAAAAGAACAACCTCTTTTAGTACAAAAGTAGATAGTTGTTAGAAGTTTGCTCAAAATACTTTTTTGCACTTACACACAAAAACTACTTTTCAAAAGACATTTTTCAAACACTTTGTATACATTCTCTATTATCCCAAGAAACACTACAAAGTTCGACGTACTAATGCGTTTTCAAAACATTTTCAAAGAAAAAGCACAAAAGCATTTTGAAAAATGAGCAAACCTCTAAGAGCCCGTGGAACACCACAGATGGAAAGGGTGCTAACACCTTCCCTTTCCATAATCTACCCCCTTACTTAGAAACATCTCGAAAAGGTCTTTTTCTGTTCTTTTCACCCTTTCCTTTGTTGGATAAAAGAAAATACGGTGGAGACTCTTGCTTACCGCACATTTGCGAACAAAAAACGCAAAACCAGTATATAAACAATCGGTTGTGCCACCGTGTAACAGAACTGGAGACTTTGTTGTGGAATATAAAAAGTGGGGTTTACCTTAGAGTTAGTTCATTGTTAAATTGCTTTATTGTGTGTTTGCTTGCTTTAACTTTAATGGTTTTTTTAGGTTGTTACTACAAGATCCTACACCCGGATCTGGGGCACCTTATTAGGTAAGTAGCAATAAACCATGAAGGCTGTACGGTGTAGACCGATACAGACAAAGTGGTGGCTATGTTAGCACGATACTTTGGATAGTACTATTGTTCGTTTAGTAAGTTAAGGATAATATTAGGCTTCCTCATAGTGTCACTAAGCACTAACTGACCTTTAGAACCTTTAATTGACTCATCCTAGCCATTAGTAAGTAGTGAGATAACCGACTTTGGTTCTGACCAAAGATTGGTTGATACTCGATACTACACTCATTGAGGCTAGACTTTCAGGATTTTTTGGCCGCAATACTTTGGTGCGGAGCTGAAAAAATTTCTGAAGGGAAGGTCAGTGATATTGAGGCTCCTTAGAACCCGATTACTATTAATAGGACAGGTTGAGCCAACTGAACATTCAAGAGGGTACATACCTACGAACCTCATGCAAGCCTAAACCTAAGGCTGCTTGTGTGACTTGTTTGCTTTCTTTGCCTAACAATCTGAACTCATTTCAGGGCTTTGTTTGTATTCCTTGCAGGACCTTGTTTGTATAAATCCAATAATTTGGTTTCTTACCCTGCATTTTTTTCTTAACGCATATCATACACATCATAACATCATGCCACAACATTTCCTTAAACATTTCAAGGATCTCAATGGTTTGTGATGCAGGTTATGGTAAATCAGACGTCTAGAAAGGGGCAAAGGGGATTTATTTTCCTCTAGCCAAGGCCGTCAAAAGATCAAAACAACAAATTGAGTCAGGGGCTATGACCCACTTGATATGGTGAGCTTGACTCTCATAGAAGGATGTTTAACAACATGAAAGTTCTTCAATCAAAGATATAAACTTCAAATGCTGACATCTTCTTGTTTACCATGCGAGATCCTTGAAAACATTGCATACATATATATACATGTCATTGCATAAACAGGTTTCAAAGAAGGGTCCTCATCTTATTCGCTGTTTATTTTAGCAAATAAAGAAATGTCTCTCGAACAAACAGTCAAAGACCTTCAGGCTCCAAACGCTCAGTTCCAACAAATGTTCCTGACTCTGACCCAGGGGCAAGAAAACCTGAGAGCTCTGCTCGTTAAAAAGAAGGCTAAGAAGGCAAAGAAACCAGTTCGTGTTTCGAGTGTGGGAAGAAGAATATCAGTTAACCGAGCTCTATATTTTGCAACCTCATCAAAGGGAGGGGATAAGCAAGAGGAAGAAGACGATGAATCAGATGAAGGATACAATAATCCAACATCTGAAGAAGATGAACCTGGTTACTCTGAGGAGAAATATCCTCCTGCTGACGATAAATACAAACGGTTGGAGGATCGGCTCAATGCCATGGAGATCTAAAGGGTGCCCGGTTTTGATTTCGAAGAATTAGGTTTGGTTCCAGGGGTGGTCGTCCAACCAAAATTCAAGGTCCCCACGTTTGCTAAGTATGATGGTATCTCCTGCCCTAAGTTGCACTTAAGGTCCTATGTCAGGAAGATCTAGCCTCGCACTGTTGACCGAAAGTTATAGGTCCACTTCTACTAAGAAAGTTTGACCGACACTCAACTGGATTGGTTCTATCAACTATAAGGAACTGACATCCATATATGGGAAGACTTGGCTACTGATTTCTACAAGCAGTACCAATGCAACGCTGACCTGGCACCAACTCGAGTGCAACTGCAAAATATGTCCATGAGCTCAAGATAAGGGTTCAAGGAATATGCACAGAAATGGAGGGATCTAGATGGAAGGGTTCAACCTCCTCTGACTGATCGAGAAATGGTGGACATGTTCATGGGCACTATGACAGGCCCATTCTTCAATTTGTTGATCAGGAGTTCCTCATCCGGGTTCACAGAGATGGTTCTGACTGGAGAAAGGATCGAAAATGGTATCAAGAGTGGGAAGATCTTGATGGCTACATATTCTAATGCTGAGAAGAAGCCATTTGGTGGTAAGAGGGAAGCCAATGTTATGCACGACCAGAAGAGTCGTAATAAGGAAGACTACCACCAATTTGTGGGGCAGTGCTGGTCACTAATTCGGCACGCGTGCAACGACCATAACAACGGGGTAATCAGAAAAGGCAAGACGAGCCCAAGAGACAGTTTACCAAGCTTAACATGCCACTGTCTCAAGCATTGCAACACTTGATGAGGATGAATTTGATTACACTGATAGGACCTTATCCAAACCCCAAGACTTCCTCTCCTAACTACAATCCTGATGCAAGGTGTGCTTATCATTCTGGCATTCCTGGGCACGACACTAACGATTGTCGGGCGCTGAAATACAAGATTCAGAATATGATTGACACCAAGGAGATTGAGTTCTACCCTCCTGAGACTCCGAACATGGTCACTGCTCCCATTCCAAATCATGGCTAGGATTGAAAGTATTTTTGTTCATTTGAATTCTCAAGTTATATTTTCTTTGTTTATTCAAACAATTATTGTCATTTGAATGCATTACACATGTTTGTCTTGAATTAATTTGTGTTCATTATGCTTAATCTGCTTTATACTTCCTTTTCGTGATATTCAACTCTCGATCAAAAGCTCTGAGCCTTTAGAGGAAGGATGATGAAAACAATACCAAAATCCATACATTGTGCTTCTGAATAGACCTTGCTGACGATGTACAGGAGTTGTTTCAAATCCCAAACAGTGAGTTATAAGGAAGATAATCCCTAGTCAACCCCTTTGAGCCAAAGAAGTAGGATTTTTTCTTTCCACACAAATTAAAACCCTTAATCATAACCTAGGGCAGGGTAGCTTTCTCAGTTAATTCAGATGCACATTCAGTCGCAATCTTCCACTTCATACATAATGAATGACATCAAAGACGTCCTTCCAAATCAAAAGACGGTGATGGTTTCGCATAATCATCAAGGCAGGCAGTCATTATTTTTCAAAGGAAAAGCCCATTAAGTCAAAACCTATGAAGGAGACTTAAGAAAAAAACGGGGGCATCCCGCTGACTGTAATCACCAAAAGAAACAGTTTAGGCAAAAGACAGGGATGACAAAATCAAAAGAAAGAGGTCCTACAAATCCTCAACAAAAAGAAAAGGTTACAAAAATGACTTCCTATTCAAAATAAACTGCCTATATCCGAACCATCACCAGAACATCAAGGACAAGATGCCAAACTTAACTGGGATATGAATTCACAATTAACTGAGCATAGGACTGAAGAACATCACGAAGAACGGGTGGGTACAAATAAATTTTGAGCCTTTATCCTTTGTTTCTTAAACCTTGAACCAGGCCACGCTACAACCCTTAAAAGTCCTAGCTGAAGCATTGGTTAGTTCGAGAGCATACTGTTACAAAGGTATCCTGACTCCTGTAAGGTTTGCTATAAATCATGAGTTGATATCACATTTTTGCAAATTTTGTTTTACTACAAAAAACGCATTTTCAAAAATTTCAAGACAGACATAAGCTTTGTATTCTTTAAATGACATTGTTTACACATGATTAATTGGTCAAATGGCAGAGAAATTCACACAATGAATATTCAATGAACAAAAACCTTCTCAATGAAGATCACAATGTTCTCGAACAAAATCTCTTTATTATCCATCAGGCGTTGAACACCTGACTTCAATAAACGGAAACCAGAAGGTAGAATCGAACACATGTGGCAACCTTCACCACAACCCGGAAATAAACCGACCAACATCAAATTCTTCTTAACAGTCATAAGAGGAGTAGAAATTTCTTCAACAAAGGTCACAAGCAAATCAGAGTCAACAGTATTAACTCCACGACCATGTTTGGGCATGGGAGCAGTTATAACATTCGGATTTTCTGTTGCATCGAACTCTATCTCCTTGGATTAAAGCAAGTCTTGTACTTTGCTTCTCATAGCCCAACAATCATTTGTATCGTGGCCAGGACTCTCGGAATGGTAGGTGCACCGCGCGTTGGGATTGTATCTAGGAGAGGTAGTGTTTGGATTCTTGGGAGCCTCTTTCAAGGTTTCCAAGTTGGATTTTAATAAATGAGGTAGAACTTTAGCCAAAGTCATGTTGATGCGGGTAAACTGCCATTGTGGTCTTTCCACCCTTTGTTGATTGTTGCATTGTGGAGCAACTGTGGGTCTTGGTATAACTACAGCATTTACCGTTTGACAGTATTCAGATCTGCTTTGGCCCCTCGGGCTATAGACCGCACTGGCTTCCTTCTTACCAGCGAAAGGCTTATTTTATGAACTCGAGGAGGCATCCTTTTGTATTTTACCACTCCGAATTCCAGCTTCTACTCTTTCTCCAGTTAAAATCAGCTCGGTGAAACCAGATGACGAGCTACCGATTAAGTGATTGAAAAATGGACCTGATAGCATTCCTAGAAACATATCAACCAACTCCCTATCAAACAAAGGGGGTTGAACTCTCCCAGCCAAGTCTCTCCATTTTTGAGCATAATCTTTAAAACCTTCACCTGCACCCATGGACATACTCTGGAGTTGAGTATGAGTGGGAGAAAGGTCGGCATTATACTGATACTGCTTGTAGAAAGCAGCAGCAAGATTTTCCCAGTTTCGGACAGTGGCTCCCTCCAACTGGTAGAACCATTCAAGCTGAGTCCCTGATAGACTATCTTGAAAGAAGTTCACCCACAGATTTCTATCAGCAGCGTGGGGTTGAATCTTCCTGACATACGAGTGGAGATGGAGTTTTGGGCAGGACACCCCATCATACTTGGCAAAACTGGAGCTTTGAACTTATGAGGGATGACCACTCCCGATACCAATCCCAATTCTCCGAAATCCAAACCAGGTATCTTATGAACTTCTATAGCACTAAGACGGTCTTCTAACTGCTTGTAACTATCCTAAGCAGGAGGATATTTCTCATCATCATAATCAGTATCGTTGTCATAAACTGCAGGACTAGGGTCCTTTTCCCTTTCTTAGTTCTCCCCGTCCTTGGATGAAGAGGTCATATCAGTTTGATGCTTCAACCATTCTTCGAACCTTCTGCCCATATTCATAATTCCGACCTTCTTCTTCTTCTTCTTCTTCTCTTTTAAAATAAGGGTCTTCAGATCCTCTTGTGGGGAAAATTCTAAAAGTGGGGCTACCTTAGGGTTTAGATCATATTTACTTGCTTACATTGTTTGACTTGTATGCTTTACATTATGGTTCTTTGTTTGGGTTTGAAATCCTCTACCCAGATTTGGGATACATTATAGGTAAATAGCAATACATTGTGGAAACTGTGTGGGGTATACCGACATGTTCTAAGCAACAACTATGTTAGTGTGACATATTTGTAGGTACCGGTAGCCTTTGAGTCAACCAAAGAGAATACGGGGCTGCTGAGTGATGTCATGAAGCACTAATGAACTTCTAGAACCCTTTACTTGACCAACTTGGCCTTTAGGATGTAGTGAGATGACCGGCTTTGGTGTAGTCCGAAGTTGGTAGATACTCGATACTACACTCATTGAGGTTTGGTTTCTTGGGATATTCCGGTCATCATTAAAGAGGCTTGAGCTGAAACAATGACCAAGGAAACAATCTGGTGATATTGAGCTCCTTAGAACCTGCTTACTATTATTAGGACAGGTTTAAGCCAACTAAACTTCAAGAGGGTACTTACCTATAAAACCCCATGCAAGCCTAAAATAAGGACTTGTTTGCTTTGCTTGTATATGCATACTTGTACATAACATCATGGACATCATGAACATCACATACATCTACTAACCATTTCAAGGATTTTGGAAATTCATCTTTGTTCTTGTTTTGTAGGATATGGATTCACTTCGCAGGAAAACTATCCAAGTCAACCTTGTAAGAATTCCTCCACAACTTAAGGAGCTAGCTTCAAGGATCCCTGAGAACTCTCCATTCACTGAGAGACATGGTCGTCTGCTCAACTTGGTCACCTCTAACACAGATGAGGATATGATGAAGGTGCTCTTCCATTTCTTTGATCCTTTGCACCATTGCTTCATATTTCCCGACTATCAGCTTGTGCCTACTTTGGATGAATTCTCTCAACCCTTGAGGATTACCATTCTCAATCAACTACCTTTCAATGGTACGGAAAGAGACCCAAAGCCAGAAGAGATTGCTCAAGCTCTGCACTTGCACTCATCTGATGTCACAACTCATTGAGAAACTAGAAGTGGTGTCAAAGGCTTCTTAGCAAAGTTCTTGTTTGAGAAAGCCCAAAGTTGTTGGAATTCCTTAGACTTTCATGCCTTTGAGGAAATTATGGCCCTCCTCAGCTATGGGATTGTTTTGTTTCCCAATCATGACTAGCTCATAGATGTGAGTGCCGTCAAAATCTTCATGTCATGCAATCCGGTGCCTACATTGCTAGGGGATATCTTACACTCTTTTCACACTCGCACAATAAGGAAAATAGGTGTCCTTATGTGTTTCACTCCTCTCTTGGAAAGATGGTTTATTTCTCATCTTCCCCAATCAGTTTTAAATAATGAGCAAGGTTCAAGGTGGCTACAAAGGTTAATGACGCTCAAACATTCAGATATTCATTGGTGTTCCTGATCCAAAGAGAATGTTATCATTGTTGACCGTTGTGGGGAATTCCCTAATGTCCCTCTACTTGGCGTTAGGGGAGGTATTACCTACAACCCATGCTTAGCTTTAATACAGATTGGTTACGCCCGAAGGGATGGCCCACACGAGATGCTAATTAAAGGTTTGGTATTCGACTACGACAACAACGGTCAAGGTCTTCGCCAGAGATTCATCCGATCTTGGAGGATGCTAAACAAGGTGGATACAAGACTTTGGGCCACAAGAATTCCATACCTCTTGAGCCTTACCTCAAATGGGTACGAACCCGTGCTCAAAGTCTTATGATGCCTTATCCTTCCATACTTCCAGTGATCATTGAGCCTGTTAAGGAGGGAGAAGTTCCATACACTATCCTACATCCTGACATGCCCACATCTCATGAAGACCTACAAAGGGATGGGATACAGCTCAAAGGAGAGCGAGGTACTTTCGAAGCCCAATTCTACGCAAGCGAGAAGAAGGTTTTGGAACTCACTAGGCTACTTCATGAGGAGCAGACTCTAAATAGCTACATAGCACCAAATAGGATGCGCACTACTTTTTTATCTTAGAGTTTTGTACTATTTTGCCCAAGGGGCATTGATGTACTCATACTTTATCTTATTAATATAATGTGTGCTTCTTTTTGTCTAAAACGAACTTGAATCTTTGAAATCCTTGAAAACATCGCATATGCACATATCATTCATCATAACATAAACAGGTCTTTTGCAATGAGTTTCCTCATCCCTCTACTGTTTATTTCAGTAGGATGGATCTCGAACAAACAGTCAAAGATCTCCATGCTCAAAACACGCAGTTTTCACAACTACTCATGACCCTAGCCAAGGGGCAAGAGGAGTTGAAGACTCTGCTGGCTGAGGAAAGAAAAAAGAAAACAAAGAAGGTCACTGGGGTTTTAAACATGGGGAGAAGGTTTCAAGGACAAACTAGAAGAACCTTGAATTTTGCTACAATATCCGCTGAAGGAGAGGGGAAAGGAAAGGAAACAGCGGTTCCGTCAAAATCTTAAGAGGAGGAAGAAGAGGAAGACTACTCTGAGGAACAGTATCCTCCAGCTGATGATAAGTACAGATATCTTGAAGAGAGTTTGAGCGCTATGGAAATACAAAAGGTTCCAGGTCTAGACTTTAAAGATTAAGGACTAGTGTCGGGGATCGTGATCCCTCCGAAATTCAAAGTGCTTTTGTTTGCAAAATATGATGGGGTGTCATGTCCTAAGATGCACTTCCGATCATATGTGAGAAAGATCTAGCCACACTCCGCTGATAAACACTTGTGGGTGAATTTTTTCTAAGATAGTCTATCTGGAACACAACTCAACTGGTTTTACCAACTGGAAAGGGCCACCGTCCACAACTGGAAAGACCTTGCCGCAGCTTTCTATAAGCAATATCAATATAACGCTGATTTGGCGCCTACCCGTACTCAACTTTAGAGTATGGCCATGGCTTCCAATGAGGGGTTCAAGGATTACACGCAAAAATGGAGAGATCTAGCTGGAAGAGTTCAACCCCCCCCCCCCCCCCCCTGACTGAAAGAGATTTGGTGGACATGTTCTTAGGCACCCTATCGGGCCCTTTCTTCAACCATTTAATTAGAAGCTCATCTGCCGGATTTACTGAGTTAATACTGACCGGACAGAGGGTGGAAGCAGGCATAAAAAGTGGAAAGATTATGAAGGATTCATCAGCCTCTACAGCTGTGAGGAAGCCTTTCATTGGGAAGAAGGAGGTATCTGCTGTTTATTCACAAAGGAACCAAGGGAGAGCCGAACGCCGACCAGTGGTAGGGGCTGTTATGATCCTAAAGCCTACATCTGATCAACCAAGAAGTAATCAACCGAGGTGGAAAGGCCAGTCCGACAATTCACCAGAATCAATATGACTCTATCCCATGTTTTACCGCACCTTCTGAAATCCAATTTGGAAACTTTAAAAGAAGCTCCCAAAAACCCCAACACAATGTCCCCTCATTATCACACAAATTCCCATTGCACATATCATTCCGAAAGTCCGGGTCACGACACTAACAATTGTTGGGCTTTGAAAAACAAAATTCAAGACCTTATAGAGGCAAAAGATATTGAGTTTGATGCACCCGAGAAACAAAACGTCATTTCTACTCCTATGCTCAGACATGGTAACCACACTAATGCTATTGAAGAAGATTTGTTTGTTACCACAATTGATGAACTTTTGACTCCACTCCCAATCATTAAGATAAACTTGTTGAAAGCCAGTGTATTCCCGGGTTGTAATGAAGACTATCGCCTCTGCTTATTCTCACCAACTGTTTGCCCTTTGTTGAAAACAGGCATTCAATGCTTGATAGACAACAAAGAGATTTTGTTTGAAAGTACTCCTGTTTCACCTGTTCTTGTTGAAGACGTTTCAATCATCACCATCTCGGCCAATTATTACAGGGTCCCCAAAAGACCCGTTAGAATTACATCGGTTCCAAAAACTACTCCTCTTATAATCACAATGCCTGGGCCAGTCCCGTATGAATCAGACAAAACTGTGTCGTGGAATTACGGTGGGGACATCTACTACCATGGCATCAAACAAGATGGGCTGGCCACCAAAGAGATAAACTCTGAAGAAGAAGACTATGACATTAGCAATATTGTCAGAACCAGTAAGATTATCCGAAGCGGTAGAATCTTCTCTCTAGAAATTTCCCCCCCAAAGGCAGTTTTTGGACCCGTGGCTGCTCCAAAGGTTACTTCCGTACCAATAATCATCTCTGCAAGTGCTCCTATTGACGAAGACAATACAACTCCTGTTGTCATTCCTACCAACACTCCTGCTACTGAAACTCGAGGAAAAAGTATTCAAGTAGAGCCTGTTCGGATGAAGGCTCAATCACTGACTATCCCCGAGACCTCCAAGAAGGAAATGGAGGAGATCCTGAAAATAATAAAGAGGAGCGACTACGACGTAGTTGAACAGTTGCGGAAAACTCCCTCCAAAATCTCCATGCTAACATTGTTACTGTGTTCCGAGGCACATGCGAAATCCCTGGTGAAGTTCCTAAAGACAGCCCATGTGCCTCAGGAGACATCTACTAACCAATTTCAAGATTGTGTAGCCAGTTTAACGATGGATAAAGGCCTAGGCTTCTCGGATGCTGATCTGACACCAAGGGGAAGAAAGCACAACAAGGCATTGCATGTCTCTGTGGAATGTAGAGGCACAACTCTGGCCCATGTCTTGGTGGACACTGGCTCATCTTTGAATGTTTTACCGATGAAAGCTCTCGACAGGCTAGACTGTGAAGGACTGATGTTGAAACCAAGTAACATAGTCGTAAGGGCATTTGATGGCTCAAAGAGGATGGTACATGGGGAGGTGGATATCCCCATAAAGGTTGGGACTCAAACTTTCAATTCAACCTTTTATGTAATGGACATCCACCCCTCTTACTCTTGTCTGCTAGGACGGCCATGGATCCACAATGCTGGTGATGTCACCTCTACACTGCACCAGATGCTGAAATATCCGGTCCAAGGAAAGATTATCACTATCCACGAAGAGGAAGAATATATGATTAGCCACCTCAATTCCTTTAGGTATGTGGAATTGGATGGCGAGTTCATTGAAACTCCTTTTCAACACTTTGAAGAGGTCCTCCAAGAGGTAGCAGTGACCAAAGCTGTATCCCAAATTCCCAAGATTATGAGACCTCCACTCCGGATGTCATCTCTGAAGGACGCCAAAGCAGTAGTAGAGGAGGGTGGATGCACCATCTGGGGGAAATTTCCGGATATTCTGTATAAATCTGACAAGTTATGTTTAGGGTCCATACGGTGGAAGATGGTGAAGAGGATTGCAGCTTGGAGGATTGGATATTTCCAACTGTCAATGGAGGACTTCGTAATTGGGAGGCCAGATACTTTGTCCCAAAAACTTTCATCCCTCAGTAATTTATCTTTACATTTCTGTTAGACTTGTAATATTCATAAACAATTCACACATTTAAAACCTTGTGTCTTACCCGAGGCACAATGGTCCATTTGTAAGGGTTATTATTTCATCTTCATATGACAGTCAATGAATCATGGACGTTTTTTGCATACAAACTTTTGTTCTCATTGTTTTTCTTTTACGTTTTATTTTTTTAAGGATGGCTATACCCTTACACACACCCACACTCACAAATGCAGGTACCCCTCCATTATGGATCCCATGGGTAACGATACTGCTATGGCCTTTTGTGACTCTGAGGATCTAATCTACCAAGTCGAAGACGAAGGTGAGGAAGATTGTGAAGTACCAGGGGAACTTGCCAGACTACTACAACAAGAGGAAAGAACCATTCAGCCTCACGAGGAACCTGTCGATACAATCAACCTGGGTACCGAGGAGGATAAAAAAGAGGTCAAGGTGGGTGCCAATCTGGACCTCAGTGTCAAGGAACGTCTGATTCAGTTGTTGCATGATTATGTTGAGATCTTTGCCTGGTCATATGAAGACATGCCAGGACTTGATACGGACATCGTGGTACATCGTCTGCCTACAAGAGAAGATTATCTTCCAGTAAAACAAAAAGTTTGCCGCATGAGACTTGATATGTCAGAAAAGATCAAAGCGGAGGTCATGAAGCAATTCAATGCTGGATTCTTGGTTGTCACTTCCTACCCTCAATGGGTTGCCAATGTTGTTCCCGTACCTAAAAAGGAAGGTAAAGTACGAATGTGCATGGACTATAGATATTTGAATAGGGCAAGCCCTAAAGATGATTTTCCACCCCCACCCCACCCCTCCCCCCCCCCCACATTGATATCATGGTTGACAATACGGCATAACACAAAGTATTTTCCTTCATGGACGGATTCTCACGTTACAACCAAATCAAAATGGCACCTGAGGACATGGAGAAAACAACATTTTTCATGCAGTGGGGCACATTCTGCTACAAGGTGATGCCATTCGGACTGAAGAATGCTGGGACAACCTATCAACGCGCCATGGTAGCTTTATTTCACGACATGATACATCATGAAATAGAGGTCTACATAGACGATATGATAGCCAGATCACAAATAGAAGAAGAGCACTTGGGTCACTTATAAAAGCTGTTTGAGAGATTGAAAAAATACAAGTTAAGGTTGAATCCAAACAAGTGCACATTCGGAGTACGGTCCGGTAAACTCCTAGGCTTTGTCGTCAGTAACAAAGGTATTAAGGTCGATCCTGATAACGTTAAAACAATACAAGAGATTCCTGCTCCTCGTACTGAGAAGGAAGTCAGAGGATTCTTGGAACGCTTGAACTATATTGCCAGATTCATTTCTCACCTAACAGCTACTTGTGAGCCAATCTTCAAACTATTGAAGAAAGATCAAGTAGTCCAATGGAATGATGAATGCCAAATTGCTTTCAAAAAAAATCAAAGAGTACTTACAAGAACTTCCTATTTTGATGCCACCAGTCGAGGGAAGACCACTGATCATGTATCTGACTGTTTTAGAAAACTCAATGGGGTGTGTATTGGGGCAGCATGACGAGTCTAGCCGAAAAGAGCACACTATTTACTACATGAGCAAAACGTTTACCAACTGTGAAACCAGATATTCACTGCTCGAGAAAACTTGCTGCGCTCTGGCATGGGCTGCTCGCCGGCTAAGACAGTATATGCTGACTCATACTACCTTATTGATATCTAAGATGGATCCGATAAAGTACATCTTCGAAAAGCCTGTTGTGTCTGGGAGAATAGCTAGGTGGCAGATGATCCTGACAGAATACGACATACAATATACTACCCAAAAAGCTATAAAGGGCAGTGTGCTGGCTGATCATCTTGCTCACCAAGCTGTAGAAGACTATCAGTCCATGAAGTTTGAATTCCCGGATGAAGACATCATGACATTAGACAACTGTGAAAAAACAGACCATATGACGGACCTGAACAAGGATCCCGATGGACCCTGTTCTTTGATGGGGCATCCAATGCACTTGGTAATGGTATCGGCGATGTACTCATATCTCCGAAAGGGTGTCATACTCCCTTTACTGCCAGACTTTGCTTCAAATGTACAAACAACATGGCGGAGTACGAAGCATGCATCTTTGGTCTCAGAGCTGCCATAGACTTGGGAATCAAAGATTTAGATGTGTTTGGAGATTCAGCTTTGGTCATCAGTCATATCAAAGGGGAATGGGACACTAAGCACCCAAACCTTATCCCTTACAAAGAACATGTTTTGACATTGCTACCACATTTTGAGAAGATTACCTTCGAACATTTTCCGCGAGAAGAAAATCAGCTAGCAGACGCTCTAGCCACAACGTCATCTATGTTTAAACTTAATTGGGATAACGAGGCTCCCCAGATCACCATCGAACGAATGGACAAACTGGCACACTGTCACGAGATCAATATTGAAGAGGTAGTGGACCAGCTTTGGTTTCACAAAGTCAAGAGGTATCTCGAGGCTCAAGAATATCCAGAAGGAGCTTCAATCAATGATAAGAAGTTCTTAAGGAGATTCTTTGCTAAGTTCTTCCTGAGTAATGGCATCCTGTACAAACGCAATCATGACTCCATTTTGCTTTGGTGCATGGATAAGGTTGAAGCTGAAAAGATCATGGCTGAATTACATGAAGGTACTTTTGGCACCCACTCTAGTGGAGATACGATGGGGAATAAAATCCTACGGGCAGGCTATTATTGGTCTACTATGGAAGCAAATTGCTATCAACACTCTCGGACCTGTCATAAGTGTCAAATTTATGCTGACAAGGTGCACGTACCTCAGGTTCCTCTGAATGTCGTCACGGCTCCATGGCCCTTTGCTATGTGGGGAATTGAATTGATTGGGGATATCAAGCCGACAGCCTCCAATGGATACCGCTTCATCCTGGTCACCATTGATTACTTTACCAAGTGGGTTGAAGAAGCTTCCTTCGCGTCTGTTACCAAGAATGTTGTTTCCCGCTTCATCAAGCAAAATATCTTTTGCCGGTACGGTATCCCGGAAAGGATCATCACTGACAATGGTACAAATCTTAACAACACTATGATCACCGAACTATGCAAGCAATTCAAGATTCAGCATCACAATTCTTCTCCCTACCGGCCAAAGATGAATGGTGATGTCGAGGCTGCGAATAAAAACATTAAAAAGATCATACAAAAGATGACAGTCACATATAAAGTCTGGCATGAAATGCTACCATTCGCTCTCCACAGGTATCGTACTACGGCTCGCACATCAACCGGGGCAACACCCTATTCTTTGGTTTACGGCATGGAGGTTGTCCTACCTATTGAGGTTCAGATCCCCTCTATGAGGATTATGAAGGATGCAGGTTTGAACTAAGACGATTGGATCCAGACTCGACTTGATCAATTGAACTTAATTGATGAAAAGAAACTTACTGATGTTTTCCATGGTCAGATGTATCAAAAACAGATGATCAAGGCTTTCAACAAGAAAGTCAGACGCCAAGTATATCAAGTTGGGGATCTAGTGATCAAACATATCATTTTGCCATAAAGTGATCCCAGGGGAAAATGGATTCCTACCTATGAAGGATCATTTGTAATCAAAAGCATATTCTCCGATGAGGCAATGATTTTGACCACCATGGATGGCGACGACCTGCCACACCCTGTAAACGCGGACATAGTTAAAAGATACTACGCATAAGACACCCAACAAGTTGAAAACCTGAAAGGGCGACCTAGGAAAAACAAGGGCATCCCAGCGAACCAAAAAGGTTCGGGCAAAAATTAGGGATAAAATAAAAAAATTTGTACACTCGGCAAGTTGAAAACCCGAAAGGGCGAGTTGGGCAAAAAAGGGTTTCCCGGTGGACTAAAAACCCGAAAGGGCGGTCCAGGCAAAAGTTAGGGAATTAAAGCGTATGACTATGTCTCGTCGGATCACTTGACGGAAAACCTTTGACTTCCACTGACAAACTCGGAGTTTCTGATCAATTCAATCATCTTCGGACGAAGCAACAAATAGACAAGATACTCGGAGAATGCGAAGGCTATAGTAGAATGGGAACCCCATGGGATTATTACTCATAACTATCTTTCTTTGTATCAAAATTTTCTTATTTTACGACAACATTCTCTTACTAGAATGTTTGTCTCCTTTGTGAAAATATTTATTCAAAATCAATACAAAGATATCCCTTTGAAAGTGCCAAAACTGTTTGTTTTTTTTCTTTACGCTTGTGTTTTGTTTGCAAAAAACGTCCAATGATTCATTGATGAACATATGCATTTGAACATAATTACTATTTGCAAATAAACAAAATGAGAGAGACAATTATTGATGGTTCGAATGGATAGGGAAATACCTCTAGAATATGACCCGAGAAATCCCCACAGTACGTCATTTAAATCCCCAGCGGAACAAAATTTCAAATTTTTAATCCCCAGTAGAAATCGTCAAATTTCTCAGGATTCCCCGAGCAGATCTTTCCAGCAGTACATGGCATTGCCCTTACAACAGAATTTACTTCTCTCAGCAGGAGTTCGTCAGTACTTCAACTTCAAGACATGAAAGTTCAACATATCCTCAACAGCATTCAAGGATTTATTTTCCTCAATCGAACAACAATACAGCAAATCAGCTTACATGCGCATACATTGCATCCACATATCATAAACATTAATGAAGCAAATACATTGCATCATACATTTCATGCAACATAACTTTATACTTTAGCTAACATTTTACCCTTTTCAGGATAAGATTAAAAGTTACCATTGACAATATGCAATCAGATACAGTTCAGATACACTCCAAACACAGATGCCAGTCTGATACTCATTCAGATTCAACTCTTGATACAGTTCAGATACGCTCCAGACACGGATGCCAGTTTGATACTCATTCAGGTTCAACTCTTGTACAGTTTGGATACGCTCTAGACACAGATGCCAGTCTGATACTCATTCAGATTCAACTCTTGATACAGTTCAGATACGCTCCATACACGGATGCCATTCTGATACTCATTCAGATTCAAATTTCAGATACAGTTCAGATACGCTCCAAACACGGATGCCATTCTGATACTCATTCAGATTCAACCCTTGATACAGTTCAGATACGCTCCAGACACGGATGCCATTCTGATACTCATTCAGATTCAACTTTCAGATACAGTTCGGATACACTCCAGACACGGATGCCATTCTGATACTCATTTAGTTACAACTTTCAGATATAGTACGGATACTCTCCAAACACGGATACCATTCTAATACTTATTCTTTCAGCTTACAACTCAACAAGCATTCTTGGATGGCATCTACAAGTCCATCTCCAACAAAATTCTATCACCTATCCAAATGGCATCTTTAAGACCATTTCTCCTATCATCGCACCGCCGAGTGTAAACTTCTTGGCACTCTAGTGTCCAATCATCTTCCACCTTCAAGTCATGAATGACAAATCTCGCCAATTTAACTCTTCAGGTTAAAGAAGATTGAACAGGGGAAGCTGTTATACCCCAAAATTTGCTCTCTCATTTCTCAAGGAATCACCCTGGATTCTCAAGTTTTCTCTCATACAATTCCAAGCCTTGAATTATCATTTTTTCCAAGCAAACCATTCACAAGGGTAAAATGGTCATTTGCACACTGAGAAGTCTAACTTTGACTTTTGGACCAAAACCAAGTTTCAAGAATTGTATTTCATCAAGACATGTTGGAATATGAAGTTTGTATCATCAAAAAAAGTTCAAAGTCAAATTTACTATGGAAAAGCCAAATTTCTAAATACTTGGGAATTTTTCTAAGTATTTAAGAAAAAATGACACTTAAGAACTTCTGAGCCAGCCTCCAGGCAGTTGCAGTCAGAAGTTGTAAATATGGTTCAACACATAGTCTTCAGTCAGAATATGGCTCTTCAGCATCTATGCAAGTTCAGTCAGAGTTTTCTAGGGTAATGCAAAGAAGGTAATAAAGCGTAATACGAAGCCTGAAAGCTCCTTCAGAAAATGTTGGAACCAGAAAGCAAGAGGATCAGAAGATTGGATGCTACGCTGAAGCAGAACTTCTAATCCAGAGTTTTCAAAGATAAATCAAAGAAGGTTACTGGAAAGCCTGGGGAATCCTTCAGAACATTCTAAGGCAACAAGGTACAAAGATCAGAAGTTGGACGTTTGTCCTAGATAGAACTTTTGATCCAGAATTAAGCAATGATGCAAAATCTCAAATTACAAGATTTCTGATTTTGACAAATCTCATCATTATTTAATGCTCATTAATGCTCACAACCACTTTTGAGTCTTTGTCCAAAGGACCTCTCCACGTGTGGCATAGAAATACCCTTGTTATCCTTAAAAGTAAACTTTTATACAAAAGTATGGGAGGGTCAGTGCGTTACTTTTTGCTTGTGGGTTTAATTTTCCTTAATCCCTGCTTGCTAATCCAGTCTAGGTTAAAAAACGGTCAACTATCACACCCTTTTTTGAACTTGCTTCAAGAACAATTCATCATCTAGCGTATGATGTTGGCGCTACTTGACCTCTCCAAAACTATAAAATCTTTTCCTATAAATAGAACACCTTTGGCCATTGAAAAGAGGTCAAAAATTTGAGAAAGAAAAGTCTTGAACCCCTGCCAAAATCCCAAGGGTTCCAAGAGCTGTAAACACAACACTTAAAACCTTGTTAACTTTTAACTCCTTGCATTCAAAACTCCACTTGTTCTCAAATATTTCTTGACCAAAAACCATTCACACAGTTTCTGATCTACACGTTAGAAACTTCCCTAACCCCTGTATTCATACTACCTCACATCCTCTGTCCATCTACTCAAAGAAATCACAACATCACCTCTTTGTTGTACCAGAAGTTGAGAACCCCCATTCTACTGAGTACGTGAAGAAGTTGCTCAGAACCTCACCAGAATTCCGGATCAACCTCCGTCCCATAGAATCTTTTCAGCTGCAAGGTAAGCTTCTGCTGACTCTTATCACATTACCTAAAGCATTACCAGATTTACATGCTCAAAAAATACAATGTAGATATCATGTTTCTGATGATGTACATATTCTGAGATTTCAGGCATCTTCCTGGCTAAGTAGGGAATAAACTAATTCATAACTTCTTGAGGAAATTAGAACTCATAATTAGGATTAGCAAATTCATACGTGCCTCTGATTTGTAGTTCTGATATTTCCTATTTCTAAAACGCTATGACACCTGCTATAACTGTTTTATGAACGTCTTCTGTTTTATGGAGAAATAACCAAATTACAGATGTTCTGAATAGCATAGAGAGAGAGAGAGACCAAGTTCTGCCAATAGTCTCAGAACTTCTGAAGTCTGTTTAGTTGCCAGTGGTATCAGAACTTATGAAGCTTGTTTTGGCGCCAGTGGTATCAGAACTTCTGAAAACTACTGTGTTACCAGTGGGTTCAGAGCTTCTGACCTTATACATTTTCACTAACAGGTTTCTGTTTTGCAGCGTTCCAGGGTCAAAACCTCTGACTTTATCTTTTATCAGCAACGCGCTGACTCTCTTTTTTCCTTTTTCTCATTATTTTTACTATCACTCTCCATTCCATTAATCAACAAACATCAAAAGTATTTCCTTCACACTTTATTTTATTTCTAACAAAAGACCAAAAATAGTTTCTTAAGACAAGACAAGTTTGTTTCACATTTTCTTGTACATTCTTATGCATTTCAATATGGTTGTAATAGTAATTTAGGACTTATTTTCCTTGCAACCCCATTCGTAAACTTGTACAACCCATCCCCTAAATGTTGTAATAGCGTAGGACTTTACATTTTCGCCCTTTTATTGCTTTCATATACTGTATAGTAACTAGGGTGTGTATGGAAAGATAAAATCAAACAAGTAGACCACCAAAAATCAAAGACAAATGCATGTAATCAAACACACTTGCACACATGCACCCTTAGGTTAATCTCACTTGTTGCCTTACAAAAACGATCATGTTATGCATGTGGGATGTCTTAGCACGAACAAATCAAAAAATACAAGATCATAGTCCCTCAATGACGCTATCAAATTTGCCTTTCAAAATGATCTTAGTGCCTAAAGAAAAGTGCTAAGTCATCTCACAACATTGCTATCATGTTCATACGATGACCCAACTCCCGTCCCTTCACATCCAACAATGGGGCTTCTTACCAAAATAATGGTAAGATAGCAACATCTAAAGGAGGAGGAAAAAGAATATCTAAGACTTTTTGAGTAGGCAGATTACTTTTAGTTACTTGCTCACTCTCAAAACAAATATCCTTGCTATTTTCAAAACAAACACACACATTTCCAAACATCTTACAAACATTGAAAATATTTTCAAAAAGACAAACATCTTTGTATACATTCTTACGAACGACAATCATTACAAAGATTGCCTAAACAATGACCTCTTTTACAAAATACTTTCAAAACCACACAAAGCACAATTTCGAAACAAAAGCAAGTGATATAGCAAGCAACTAAGAGCCCATGGAAAACCATGGTTGAAAAGGATGCTAATACCTTCCCTTTTCATAATCTACCCCCCGAACTTAAGAAAACATCTCTAAAGGTCTTTCCTATGCTTTTTCACCTTTCCTTTTAGATAAAAGAAAAGTCGATGGCGACTCCTGCTAAACCGCAACATTTGCGAACACAAACGCAAAACCTCAATTCAGTTCTCCTATCGTATCACACCCGACATAACAGGAATTTCCAGCTACTGCTTCGACATCAGGTTTTCCTTAGTAAAGTCATCAAACTTCTCAGGGTTCCCCAACAGGATTTCATAAAATCCTCAAGAAGTGCACAGAGCTTTCCTTCCCAATAAAGTTTATTTCTCTAACAACGGAAGATCATCTCCCAGCAGTTCAGCTTCAATAAAATCTGAAGACCTACATTCTTCGTCGCCAGCTACAATCAGGGATTTATTTTCCCTAATTCAACGACGCACTAATAGAACAATTTATACATTCACATATTGCATTCATACATCATTCTACAAATGTCATAGCATATGCAGTACAAATGCATACATCCCAATCTCATTTATTTTGAGAACACCATTACACAATGCATTTCATACATCATGACATTGCATACAGCTAACACTTTACCTTTTCAGGAAAGATCAATCAACATATATTTATCATCAACAATTTTCAACAGGTCCGGGATTAACTCCTGGAACAAAATAGAGTAATTATTAGTGCGACCAAATACAGCTTTACACGGGCTCATCATGGAGCAATTTTACACGGGTTCCTTCTCCTTCAAATTACAGCTTCACACGGGCTCATCATGAAGCAATCTTACACGGGTTTCTTCTGACTTCCAAATACCGCTTTACACGGGCTCAACATGAAGCAATCTTACACGGGTTTCTTCTAACGACTAAATGCAGCTTTACACGGGCTCTTCATGAAGCAATCTTACACTGGTTCCTTCTCCTTCTAAAATACAGCTTTACACGGGCTCTTCATGAAGCAATCTTACATGGGTTTCTTCTGACTTCCAAATATATCTTTACACGAGCTCTTCATGAAGCAATCTTACACGGGTTACTTCTCCTTCTAAAATACGGATTTACACGGGCTCTTCATGAAGCAATCTTACATGGTTTTCTTCTGACTTCCAAATACAGCTTTACACGGGGTCAACATGAATCAATCTTACATGGGTTTCTTCTGATTTCCAAAAAAAAATTTACATGGACTTATCTCGAAGCAGCCCTACACAGGCTCCTTCTGAAGTTTTACACAGAATTATCCCGAAGCAGCACTACCCAGACTCCTTCTGAAGTTTTACAGGGACTTATCCCGAAGCAGCCTTACCCAGGCTCCTTCTGAAGTTTTACACGGACTTATCCCGAAGAAGCCCTACCCAGGCTCCTTCTAAAGTTTTACACAGACTTATCCCGAAGCAGCCCTACCCAGGCTCCTTCTGAAGTTTTTCACGGACTTATCCCGAAGCAGCCCTACTCAGGTTCCATCTGATGTTTTACACGGACTTATCCCGAAGCGGCCTTACCCAGGCTCCTTCTGAAGTTTTACACGGACTTATCCTGAAGCAGCCCTACCCAGGCTCCTTCTAAAGTTCTACACGGACTTATCCAGAAGTAGCCATACCCAGGCTCCTTCTGAAGTTTTACACAGACTTATCCCGAAGAAGTCCTACCCAGGATCCTTCTGAAGTTTTACACGAACTCATCATGAAGCAACCCTACCCAGGTTCCTTCTCAATTCAGATGCAATTTTACCCGAACTCATCATAAAGAGACCCTATCCAGGTTCCTTCTCAGTTCATATGCAGTTTTACCCAGACTCATCATGAAGAAACCCTTATCAGGTTCCTTCTCATTTTAGATGTAGTTTTACCAGGACTCATCATGAAGCAACCCTACACAGGTTCCTTCTCATTTCAAATGCAGCTTTACTCGGACTTATCATGAAGCAATCCTACCCAGGTTCCTTCTCAGTTCAGATGCAGTTTTACCCAGACTCATCATGAAGCAACCCTACCCAGGTTCCTCCTCTTGAATTTCTAGATGCAGTTTTACACTGACTCATCTTGAAACAGCCCTACCCGGGTTCCTTCTCTTCAATTTCCAGACGCATTTTTACACGGACTCATCCTGAGGCAACCCTACCCAGGTTCCTTCTTACAATTTCCAGATGTAGTTTTACCCGGACTCATCCTGAAGCTGCCCTACCCAAGCTCCCTCTCATATATCTCCTAAAACATCCCTACCCAGGTTCCTTCTCATACATTTCCAGATGAAGTCTTACCCGGACTCCTCCAGAGACAGCCCTACACAGGTTCCTTCTGATACATTTCCAAATAACAGTTTAATCTCATTTTCCTAGTAAGTTGCTGTGAAGCCTGGAGTACGACCCAATAGCAATCATCCTTATCATCCTCAGCAAGTCACTATGAAGCCTGGATCCTGACCAGATAACAGTTCACTTCCGTCTCTTCAATCAAGAGATGACTCCCCAATAGAGTAATGGACGACTAAATCTCCTAAAACTCTATGTTCCAAGACAAAGATCAACATTCCTCAACAGACTCCTCCTCAAACAGTAGGAACAAAAATCCCCACAAAGGAGTATCTCATGAAATCAACAGTCTTCTGGATGGAATCTTTAAGCCCATCTCTGACGACTCTCCGTCATATACCATGGATGGCATCTTTAAGTCCATCTCCGGCAGTCTCCTATCACCTTTTCCAAATGGCATATGTAAGCCCATTCCCGATATTATTCACCAACAATATCACTTCAGACGAGTGCAAATTTCTGGGCACTCTAGTGTTCAATCATCTTCCACCTTCAGATCACGAAAGGCAGACAAGCCAATCTACATCCTCAGGTTTAAGAAGATTGAACAGGGGAAACTGTTGTACCCCAAAATTTTCCCTCTCATGTTTTCCAAGGTCTTCCCCAACATGGTTGGTCACAAAGCCTTTACTAAGGAAAAGGAAAATTTGTGAGTAGTGTTTTCAAGTTTCCTTCAATTGGCATCTCCAAAATGCCCTTTGATTGGCATTTCAACAAATCCTTTCGATTGGCCTTGCAACAGGATCCTTCGATTGGCATTCTTAAAGGTTCCTTCGACTGGAGCACTAGAGCTTCCTTAGATTGGAGCATCAGATCTTCCTTCAACTGGAGCATCATAGCTTCCTTCGATTGGAGCATCAGAGCTTCCTTTAATTGGAGCATCAGAGCTTCCTTCGATTGGAGCATCAGAGCTTCCTTCAATTTGGAGCATTAGAGCTTCCTTCAATTTGGAACATCAGAGCTTCCTTCGATTGGAACATCAGAGCTTCCTTTGATTTGGAGCATTAGAGCTTCCTTCGATTGGAGCATCAGATGCTTCCTTCGATTAAAACATCACAGCAAAGTCCCTTCGATTAGCCTTAGAAGAGTCCATTCGAAGAAGCTTGCAAAGATACCATTTGAAGCATGCATAAGAGGTTCATTCGAAGAAGCCTTCAGAAGTCCATTCGAAGCATGCATAAGATATCCATTCGTAGATACATTCAGAAGACCCATTCGAAGGGTGCATAAGCATCCCATTTGAAAGAGGGCATTCGAAGGCCAGTTACACAATAGCAAATTCAAAAAGGGACAAGATCCCATGTGTTTGGCTAACGTTACACATTCCTATTCATGGATTTCAAACACAATCAAGGCTGTTTAAAACTTTGCCTTCTTGTCCCCTCTACCCCCTCTATATAAAGAGATCACCAGTATTGCAAATAGGGGGAGAACGAAAAAAAACATTGGAGAGAGGCTGCCCACAAAATCCATCAAAGGTTGCCAAAATTTTCCAAACAAAAAGCCATCCTTCAACCAAGAGCAGCCACGCCCAGAAGCCCTGAATCGATGGTGCTCACCTCCAGCAAACGCCGAAATCGAAGACTCAATCTGTTGGTAAGAAAGGGTAAAGTATCCAACCTCATATTTGCATAACACATAATTACTTGTTGTTACCTTCGATTTTCCATCCTAGACAGGATCAAAGGGCATGGGTTTGGCACCCAGGTCATGTTCTTCGTTTTCTAACATTTGCTGCAGATTTAGCCTGAAAAGACCCAGCGCGCCCAGGATCAAAGGGCCTGGGGTTTGATACCCAGGCCCTGCATTTTATTTCGCTAACATGCTTTTACAGGTATAGCATCACAGATCGAAAGAGACACCTTCTCTGGATCGAAGCCATGGCCTTCTCAATCGAAGAAGACATCTCCTGCTTGGATCGAAGGGCATTCCCTTTCCCCAGGATCGAAGGGCAATCCCCTTCCTGGATCGAAGGCTAGTCATGCCTACTCCTTAGCCCAATTGAAAGAAAGACTTTTCTTCTGAATCGAAAATGCCTTAATTCTCCTTGGATCGAAGCCCCCTTTCCCTGCAATCGAAGGGTCCCCCATTTGCATTTTTACTGTTTGTTTCATTTTTCTATTGACTTCTTTTTTTAACATTAAAATAAAAAATCACAAAAATATTAGGCTAGTTGTTTTTCCAACTAAATTAATTTTGTAAATAAATAAATTAATTATTTTAACATCTTTTTCTTAAAATTAAAATTAAATAGACTTAGGCTTTATTTTCTTTTATACCAAAAAACAACAAAAAGATTTTCTTTTGCTTTGCGCGCATTTATTTAATTCCATATTTTACTATTATTGTATCTGTTTACTGGATTTAATAGATAAAAATTAGGATATTTACTGCTTTATTCCCCATTATCCCGTGTATAATGTAAATCCCCTCCCCGAAGCATTATAATAACATAGGACCTATATTTTTTTGCATTTTTTACTGCTTTTCATATTAACTGCTAGTAATTAGGCTTGTATGATAAGACTAATAATCAGACGCTAGCAAACTTAGCAAAAAGACAAAAAAAATAACTGAAACACAACACAATTGCACACAAGCACCTCTAAGGTACCCCCACTTTGGTTGCCTTTAAAAAATAGTCATGAGGAAGGAATGCTTTAACCAAGACCCGTAAAATCAAAAGATCATAGTCCCTCGATGACCCTACAGTTTCCTTCTCGGTAAATGATCTAGTCCCTAAAACAAAATTGCTAAAGCATCTCCATAATTGCCTTCGTGACTGTAACGTCCTTTCGATTGTCCCTCAACATCCAACAATAAGGCTACCTACTCACTAATAGTAGGATAGCATTGTCTAAAGGATAAGGAGGAAAAGAACAACCTTTTCGAGTACAAAAGTAGATAGCTATTAGAAGTTTGTTCAAAATACTTTTTTGCACTTACACACGAAAACTACTTTTCATAAGACATTTTTCAAACACTTTGTATATGATCTCTAATATCCCGAGAAACACTACAAAGCTCGCCGTACTAAGTCTTTTTCAAAACATTTTCAAACACAAAGCACAAAAGCATTTTGAAAAATGAGAAAACCTCTAAGAGCCCGTGGAAAACACAGATGGAAAGGGTGCTAACACCTTCCCTTTCCATAATCTACCCACCTTACTCAGAAACATCTCAAAAAGGTTTTTTTTCTGTTCTTTTCACCCTTTCCTTTGTTGGATAAAAGAAAAGACGATGGCGACTCTTGTTTATCGCACATTTGCGAACAAAAAATGCAAAACTAGTATATAAATAGTCGGTTCTGCCACCGTGTAACAACCATCACTCAAAATAACATGCTCAATAAAATTCTCCTCCTCATACCATGATCTACACCATGAAAACTTATCATAAAGTTTTTTCCCTTTCAACATTGTAATTCACAACATTCAACATTCCCTTATTCTGACTTAGATTAACTCATAATGTCCTCAACAAACATCACAACAAGGTAACCCTTACCAATTCGATTATACTGTAGACATACTCGCCTAAAATTTGGTCCATCAAATTGTCAATCCCTTGAAGTGGATAATTAATCTCACCCATTACCTTAATCAATTGTCGGTAATCCACACACGACCTCATTCAACTGTTTTCACAACCATGCAAACCTCTAAGCCTCATAGCCTAAGGGTTATCCTACTTGCTTAGCAGATAAAAACATTAGTTCTCTATTGTCACAAAACTCAGATCCATGCTCTAGAGGAAAGTCGCGAATATCTTTAGGAAAAACTTCAGGAATCACACAAAACTGGTGTAATACGGTGGCAGAACTGACTGTTTTTTGTCACTACTGATTTTGCGTTTTTTGTTTGCAAATGTACGGTAAGCAAGAGTCGCCATCGAATTTTATTTCATCCAACAAAGGAAAAGGAAAAAGAACTGAAAAAACCTTTTTCGGGAGGTTTCTGAGTACGGGGGGGGGGGGGGGGGGGGGGGGGGGGGGGGGGGGTAGATTATAGAAAGGGAAGGTGTTAGCACCCTTTCTATCAGTGGTTTTCCACGGGCTCTTAGGTACTTGCTCATTCTTAAATTGCTTTTGTGTGTTTGTGTTTTTGAAAAAGTTTTGAAATTGCCTTAGTGCGGCATTTCACTTTATGGTAACCCTTGTATCAAACCTCAAGGGTGTGACAAAGTGTTTTGAAAACTTTAGTTTGAAAAGTTTGTTTGAAAGTGTAAGTGTAAAAATTTGTTGTTTTGAGCAAGTACTTAAGAGTTCCTACCTACTCGAAAAAGTCTGTTTGTTTTCTTATTTCCTTTAGACAACGCTATCCTACTATTATGGAGTAGGTATCTCCATCGTTGGAGTTTAAGGGACAATCGAAAGAGATGAGTACGATCACTAAAGCAATTCTTAGGAAACCTTAGTAGTTACCCTAGAGTCCTAAAGATCTTTCAGAGGCAACATTCGAATGGGTCATTTTTGATCTTTTGGGACTAGAGGGAACCACTAAAACTCCCTATACTTCATGACCGTTTATCGAAGGCAACCGAAGTGGGGCAAACCCTAGGAGGGAGTATGTGTAAGAGTTTGATTTCAGTTTATTTAATCTTTGCAAATTTAGGGTTTTCTATTGTTTTAAATAATGATATTTTGCATACAATCCTATTATCAATCATCTAGCAATTTATAATGACAGAAAGGAAAAGTACGAGAAATTTAAACCTAGCTATTACAAGGCTTTGGGGAGGGGGATTACATAATCAAAACTGGGGAAAACAGTAAATGAAAATAATAATAAACCTAAGTTAACTATTACAGACTCGGGGAAATTGCATTAATTGAAAAAAAATAATGAAATAAATGTGCGCGATGAAATTAAATACGAGGAATTAAAATTAAACTCAAAGATATTTAATTAGTGAATAAAGAAAAAAATATTTTTTGGATTTTTTTTTAGAAAAGTAATTAATTTTGCAAACTAACCTAATTTCTAATTAATTTTAATGAAAAAAGGAATTTAAATTATCCTAATTAATATAATTAATTAATTAATGAAATTAAATGTTTTATGAAAAAAACCTAATTCTAATTTTTGTGACTTTTGTGATTTTTTGATTTAATTAAAAAACAATGATTTTGTAAAATAATTAAAAACCAATAATTAAAATAAGAAATTAAAAAGGAAATAAAATGGGTCTGGTGTAAAAGTAATTCTAGGAGGTGCATGGTTGAATTTTCCAGGCCCAGAATAGTTGGCCCATTTGCGCTGGATTCCGTGTGGTTAACCATCAGGGAGTGCACCATGGATCTTCAATTCTGGAGCATTGGATCTGCTTGGAGATGATCCAGAGGGTGGGATCGAACCCAGGACGTTTGCCTTACACTTCCGTTCCTTGACCATCTGCGCTGGAGGGATCATTCGTTAACATAACCAAACAAATAAAACATAAGTGAAACAAAGCATTATGCCTAGTAAAAATGCGCCAATTTCAAATGGGCCAGTGGTGTGCTGCCACGCCCTCATCTTCTTCCCAGAACTGTTGTTTTAGAAACTAGGCTTTTACCTACAGACAGATTCATCACTATAGGCTATAGTGACGGTTCTTGTGCGTGGCTACAAACCTGCAAACATAAAAAATGAACTACAAGCAATATAAATCCCAACCAAGGGCATGGTTCCACGCGAAACCAATCCATGAACGTGATGGAACCATTAATTTGGCCTAATTTCGCCTGTGTACAGAGTTCCCAATTTGGGACCTCAAAACCCTAGCAATGGCGTATCACACATCCTGCATCTAAACATGAATTTAACTATATATAAACTTGCACACATTCATATTAACAAGAATACATGGTCAAAACAAGTTTATGGTACATGAATCATTGAATTCGAACTTGAGCAAAAGAGAGCAAATTGTGGGCGTGGATGATGCGATTCTGGAAGCTTTGATGCTGGGGAAACGATTGTAAAAGCTTCTGGGAGTACCAAGGAACGTATTTGAATCTTCAAATCCCCTTGAGAAAGGCTGCAATGCAGAATCTGATTTGAGTTTTTCTTTGAAATTTTGGAAGCTTTTTCTTTCTCTTTTTGAGGATGGCTGTGCACGAAATTCTTCTTCTCTAGGGTTGAAAAGTCTTGTTATAAGTAGTGAATCAGATTAGGTTAATAGAATTAGAAAAAAAAATCCAAAGATGTAATGGTCTTGAATTTTGATTCAAATCTTTCCAAAATTGGATATTTTCTCTTGTTTTGGAGCTTGCACGATTTGTTTTGGCCATTGACAGCATATGAGATCTATAATTCAATGCAAAACAAATCTCCTTCCACAAATTTGATTTAACTTGAGAAATTTATGCCTGGTCAAAGTTTGGTTGACTTTTCCTATAGAAACCCTAATTTAGCAACTTTTGAGTTTTGATGAATTTGGGGCATTCCTTGAGGAATCATGATCAACCCTTGATCAAATGATGGATGTTACTTCAAAATGTTGATGTTGACCAAAAATATTGAAGTTTGAATGTATGTGGGTCATAGTTGACTTTTGACCTAATATAGTTGATTTTCAGGAATTTGAACAGTTGATTGAGCAAACTTCTTGTGCAAGGCATGAAACTTGGCATGGATGATATTGAGGACATATTAGGGCAATGGAAATCATTTAGGATCCTTGGAACTCAAACATCTTGATGAGGAGTGAAACCCTAGTTTGAGGCTCATTGTCTTAGGAGGAGGATTTGTCTAGTCAATCCTTAGTCAACCTTGAGCAATTGAGGACCTCTAGGAGTATGTTTTGAGTAAAAATGGGAGGGCATATTTTGGGGTACAACATCTTGCCCTTTTAAATCTTCTTAAACTTGAGGATGTAGATTGGTTGGTCTGCCTTTCGTGATCTGAAGGTGGAAGATGATTGAATACTAGAGTGCCCAGGAATTTGCACTCGCATGAAGTGAATGTCGATCGATAATATCGGGAATGGGCTTACAGATGCCATTTGGAAGGCGACGGAGAATCGTCGGAGATGGGCTTAAAGATGCCATCCAGAAAAGATATCGATTGCATAAGAGATTCCTTTTGCAAGAATTCTTGTACCTGTCATTGAGGAGGACTTCGCTGGGGAATGTTGATTTATATCCTGGGAAATAGAGTATAAGAGCTTTGGTTGTGCATTACTCTACTGGGGAATTAACTCTTGATTGATGAGACAAAAATAAGTTATTATCTGGTCGTATCCTAGGCTTCACGGCGACTTACTGGGGAATATGAAATCGATCGTAACTGTTGTCTGGAGATAAAAGAGAAGGAACTTGTATATTAGGGTTACTTCGAAATGAAAGCCTGGATAGTAGGGCTATAAAAAGGAACCCGGATAGTAGGGTTACTTCAAAATGAAAGTCTGGATAGTAGGGCTGTGAGAAGGAACCTAGATAATAGGGTTACTTCAAAATAAATTCCTGGATAGTAGGGTTGTAAGAAGGAACTTGAATAGTAGGGTTACTTCGAAATGAAAGCCTGGATAGTAGGGCTATGAGAAGGAACTTGGATAGTAGGGTTACTTCGAAATGAAAGCCTGGATAATAGGATTGTGAGAAGTAACCTGGGTAGTAGGGTTACTTCGAAATGAAAGCTGGATAGTAGGGTTGTGAGAAGGAACCTAGATAGTAAGGTTACTTTGGAATGAGAGCCTGGATAGTAGGGCTATGAGAAGGAACCTGGAGAGTAGGGTTACTTCAGAATGAAAGTCTTGATGGTAGGGCTATGAGAAGGAACTTGGATAGTAGGGTTACTTCTAAATGAAAGCCTTGATAGTAGGGCTATGAGAAGGAATCTGGATAGTAGGGTTACTTCGGAATGAATGCCTGGATAGTATGGCTATGAGAAGGAACCTGGATAGTAGGGTTACTTCAGAATGAAAGCCTGGATAGTAGGGCTATGAGAAGAAACCTGGATAGTAGGGTTACTTCGAAATGAAAGCCTGGATAATAGGGATATGAGAAGGAACCTGGATATTAAGGTTACTTCGAAATGAAAGCCTGGATAGTAGGGCTATGAGAAGGAACCTGGATAGTAGGGTTACTTCGAAAAGAAATCCTAGATAGTAGGGCTATGAGAAGGAACCTGGATAGTAGGGTTACTTCGAAATGAAAGTCGGGATAGTAGGGCTATGGGAAGGAACTGGGATAGTAGGGTTACTTCGAGATGAAAGCCGGGATAGTAGGGCTATGGGAAGGAACCAGGATAGTAGGGTTACTTCGAAATGAAATCCTGGATAGTAGGGCTTCTTCATTTGATCACATAGATTAGTTGACACGTTTGGTTTCGGGAACTGATTTTCCATTAGTTGTCTCCAGATATGACATGTATAGCTTCATGGATTTAATCTTGAACTATTGGAAATGTTGATGATTACCATCTGTCCTGAAAAGGTACAAGATTAATTATATGCGATGCATGAAATGCATTGTGTGATGATGTTCTCAAAATAAATGAGATTATGCTGTATACAATATGTATGTGCACGTTATGATGTATGGACATGAAATGATATTACGACATATCCGAGTCTGGGAAAATAAATCCTTGACTGCTGCTGGAGAGAACTGGAAATTAAATTCCTAAATGTTGTAGAAAAAGTGGTTCTTCTGCTTCTGCTTCTGTTGGGGATGGTGAACGGAGATGACTATGTTGTGGATTTACTCCTTTCTGTTTTTGAATATTCTGCCGGGGAGAGACTCTGCTTGAGAACAAACTCTGCGGGGGAATAACTCTGTTCGGGAGAGGAGATGCTTTACTGGAATATTTTGCCGATTTGGAGAAATAAACTCCACTGGAGGATGAATTTCTGTAGATGGAGGAATAAGCTCTTTTGGGGATTGAACTTCTGTATTCAGAGAAATAAATTCTGCTTAGGAGATAACTTTATGAACCGCTTGTGATTATAAGATTTGGCTGGGGAATATAGGCGTCGGCTCTCTGAAGGAACTTTGTTGGGGAAAGTAACTCCTGTTTGGGGAAGCCGATGTCGACACTTTGGTTGCCTCTACTCTGTGAGGAGTGTAGACGTCACGGGGTCGTATGTAATGGTGATCTTGTTTCAAAACTATACCTGCCCATGTACCTACTGAATAGAGTAACTGTCGGGATTAGGCTTTGCCCCGTTCCCTAAGTCATGAGCAATTGTCTTTCTGTTTCATATGAAACTATTTATGAATAGAAATCATATTCAAATGCATGTGTCAAGAATAAATCATTGGACATTTTTGCAAAACAAAACATAAAAAGAAAAAACAAATGGTTTTGCAACAATAACTTGTATTAATTTCTGAAATTAGCCTATAAAAGGGGTTTTTGTACAAGGAAGCTGACGCTCTAGTAAGAGAAAGCCGTCGTGAAAATGAAAGTTATACAATATTGTGTACAAAGAGATGAAAATAGCTATGTGTAATAATCCCATTGAGTTTCAATTCTGCTATTGCCGCTATGTCCTCGAGCGTCTCATCACTTTGCTGCTTGTCCGAAGCTGATTAGATTGATTGGTGCCATTCAAGCTTGATAGTTGATACTGAGGTCTGGTCGCAAGGTGATCCAATGGGAGATAGTGATATGCCTTACATCCCTAAATTTTTCTTGGACCGCCCTTTCGGGTTTCCAGTCCATCGGGATACCCTTTTTTGCCCAAGCCGCCTTTTCAGGTTTCCAACTTGCCGGGTGTACAAAATTTTTTTTCATCCTAATTTTTGCCCGAACCCTTTTGGTTCACCGGGAAGCCCTTATTTTTGCCTAGGCCAGTCGACCTAGCGGGTCTTTAATCATGCATAGTATATTTTCACTATGTCTGCATTGACATGATGAGGAAGGTTGTCACTGTCTAGGGTGGTCAGAATCATGGCTCCACCCGAGAAAATGTTTTTGATCACAAATGGCCCTTCGTATGTGGGAGTCCATTTTCCCATGGGACCACCTTGCGGTAGTATGATGTGTTTGATCACTAGATGCCCAACTTGATATTCTTCGCGTCTGACATTTTTATTGAAAGCCTTGATCATCTGTTTTTGATACATTTGACCATGGCAGATAGCAGTAAGTCTCTTCTCATTGATCAGATTCAGTTGATCAAGTCGAGTCTGGATCCAGTCGTCTTCGTTCAAACCCGCATCCTTCATGATCCTCAGAGAAGGGATTTGTACCTCAATAGGCAGGACAACCTCCATGCCATATACCAGGGAGTAGGCTATTGCCCCTGTCGATGTTCGCGCGGAGGTGTGGTACCCATGAAGAGAAAATGGTAAATCTCATGCCAGTCTTTGTATGTCACCATCATCTTCTGTATAATCTTATTGATATTCTTATTAGTCGCTTCGACAGCGCCATTCAACTTCGGCCGGTAAGGAGAACAGTTATGATGTTGTATCTTGAATTGCTTATAGAGTTCGGTGATCATCGTGTTATTAAGATTGGTACCATTTTCTATGATGATTCTTTCGGGGACACCGTAATGACAAACCAGGTTATTCCTAATAAACCGCGCCATGGCATTCTTGGTAGCGGTAGCAAAGGAAGCAGCTTCAACCCACTTCGTGAAGTAATCAATGGCCACCAGGATGAAGCAATTTCCATTGGAAGCAGTAGGTCTAATCTCTACGATCATGTCAATTCCCCACATTGAAAAGGGTCAAGGAGCCGTCAATACATTCAAAGGAACTGGAGGCACATGCACCTTATCAGCATAGATCTGGCATTTATAACAAGTTTGGGAGTGCTGATAACAATCTGCTTCCATAGTGGACCAATAGTATCCGGCCAGTAGGATCTTCTTAGCCATGGTATGTCCACTTGAA
This sequence comes from Vicia faba, assembly GCA_948472305.1. Taxonomy (NCBI): domain Eukaryota; kingdom Viridiplantae; phylum Streptophyta; class Magnoliopsida; order Fabales; family Fabaceae; genus Vicia; species Vicia faba. The sequence continues at coordinate 895,046,266 of OX451738.1, forward strand.
TGGGTTCCGAAGGTACCTTTGTGTAGATCTGTCATAATCCTCCCTGCTTCGCTCTTGTCTACACACCGCAGTAAGGTAGATTCATGGTTGCGCTTGTAGAGGATTCCATTACTGAGGAAGAATTTCGCGGTGAACCTTCTCAGAATCTTTTTGTCATTGACAAATTCCCCCTCGTGATACTCTTGAGCCTCGAGATACCTTTTTACTTCGTGAAACCAAGGTTTGTCTGCTACCTCTTCAGTATCAATCTCACAACAGTATGCTGGTTCATCTATCCTCTCAATAGTGATTCGGGGAGCTTCGTTGTCCCACCTGACCTTGAACATAGATGACATGGTAGCTAGCGCGTCCGCTAACTGATTCTCCTCTCGTGGGAAATGGTTTAAGGTTACCTCCTCAAAGTGTGGTAGAAATGTTAGCATGTGCTCTTTGTACGGGATGAGATTCAGATGCATTGTATCCCACTCTCCTTTGATCTGACTTATCAGCAAGGCTGAATCCCCGAACATGATTAAGAAATGAATCCTCAGGTTGATAGCGGCTTTGAGACCCATGATGCATGCTTCATACTCCTCCATGTTGTTGGTACAATTGAAGCATAGTCAGGAAGTGAAAGAAGTATGGAAACCCTCTAGGGATATGATTATAGCACCAATGCCATTACCGAGTGCGTTCGAGGCTCTGTCAATAACCATAGTCCATTGGGATCCTTCTTCAGGTCCTTAATTTGGTCCAGGTTCTTCATAGTCAGTCACTAGCATGATATTCTCGTCCGAGAACTCAAAATTCATGGACTGGTAGTCATCCACGGCCTGATGAGCCAAATGATCGGCCAATACACTTCCCTTGATTGCTTTCTGGGTTTTAAATTGGATATCGTATTCGGTTAAGATCATCTGCCATCTTGCTATTCTTCCGGAGAGCGCGGGCTTCTCGAAGATGTACTTATTCGGATCCATCTTAGATATTAGCAAAGTGGTGTGGGTCAACATATACTGTCTTAGTCGGCGAGTAGCCCATGCCAAAGCGTAGCAAGATTTCTTGAGCAGTGAGTATCGTGTTTCACAGTCGGTAAACTTTTTGCTAAGGTAGTATATTGCGTGCTCTTTTTGACCAGACTCATCATGCTGCCGCAACACGCACCCCGTTGAATTATCTAATACTGTTAAGTACATTATCAAAGTTCTTCCTTCAATCGGCGACATCATAATTGGTGGTTCTTGAAGGTATTCCTTGATTCTTTCGAAAGTGGTCTGGAATTCGTCATTCCATTTTACTACTTGATCTTTCTTCAGGAGTTTGAAGTTCGGCTCACAAGTAGCAGTCAGATGTGAAATGAACCTGGCGATATAATTTAGGCGTCACAAGAAACCTCTAACTTCCTTCTCGGTACAGGGAGCTGGCATCTCTTGTATGGCCTTCACCTTTCTAGGGTCTACCTAAATACCTTTGTCACTAACGATGAACCCCAGAAGTTTACCAGACCTTATCCCGAAGGTGAACTTGTTCGGATTCAACCTCAACTTGTATGTCTTCAACCTGTCAAACAACTTTTGTAGATGATCAAGGTGTTCTTCATAGGTTTGAGACCTGACTATCATGTCATCAACATAAAACTCTATCTCATTGTGAATCATATGGTGGAACAAAGCTACCATGGCTCGCTGATAAGTTGCCCCAGCATTCTTCAACCCGAAAGGAATTACCTTGTAATAGAAAGTGCCCCACTGTGTGACGAAGGTTGTCTTTTTGATATCTTTAGGGGCCATCTTGATCTGATTGTACCCAGAGAAATCGTCCATGAAGGAAAAGATCTTATGATGTGCGGTGTTATCAACCAAAACGTCAATATGGGGAAGCGGGAAGTCATCCTTGGGGCTTGCCCTATTCAGGTCTCTATAGTCCACACACATTCGTACCATACCGTCCTTCTTAGGTGCCGAAACGAAGTTAGCAACCCACTGTGGATAGGAGGTGACAACTAGGAACCCATCGTTGAACTGTTTCATAACCTCTGCCTTGATCTTCTCGGACATTTCAGGGCGCATACAAAAATTTTACTTAACCGGAGGACAATCTTCTTTAGTCCGCAGACGATGTACCACAATATCAGTGTCTAAACCAGGCATGTCTTCATATGACCAGGCGAAGATCTCAACATAATCGTGCAACATCTGTATCAACAACTGTTTAACCTTAATCTCCATATTTTTGTCGATCTTGACTTCTTTTTTGTCTACCTTTGTGCCCATGTTTATCGTCTCAACTGGCTCTTCATGAGGTTGTATAGCCCTCTCTTCCTACTGTAACAGTCTAGCAAGTTCTCCAGGTACCTCACAATCTTCCTCACCTTCGTCCTCGACTTGGTTGATCGGATTTTCGAAGTTATAACTGGCAATAGAAGAACTGTTATCAATGGGATCCAGAGTGGATATGGATCTGCAGTTTGATTATGTGAGTGTGTGTAAGAGCTGAGTTGTATTGATAAAGTGAAAAGCAAAAAAGAAAAACAGAGAGCGCAAAATTTATATGCAAGAAACATCCAATGTTTTATTGATGACATATGATAATGACATATAATAACCCACACAAATAAACCATTGTGCCTCGGGTAAGACACAAGGCCATAGAGTTTATATTGTTTATTACAAATTTGAAAAACAAGTAAGACAATTACTGCTGAACAAAAGTAATCGGCACAAAATCCTTGGTCGTCCAGTTACTAGGTCCACCGTTGGTAGTAGGGTAGATCCAGCGGTCAATATCAGAATCCTCATCATTATCTTCTATAGCGTTGACCCCATGATTGCTGATGCGTAGGGGAGGTCCTCCAGCTTGAGCACGTCGAACAGCCCTTTGAGCTCCTGAAGTAAAGCCCAAACCAAATTTGTCAATTTTATGAGGAAAATCGGGGAGTTGTCCCCAAATGGTATTCCCACCTTCTTCAACTACCGCTCTGGTGTACTTGAGAGAAGCCATCTTCAAAGGAGGTTTGGTGATCTTCGGCGCACTAGTGATAGTCTCGGTTGATGCCATAATTTGGGGAACCTCTTCAAAAATTTTACAAGGGGTCTCTATGAATTCACCGTCTATTTCCACGTACCTGAAAGAGTTCAGGTATCTTACCATATACTCCTCTTCACCATGCACGGTGACAATCTTCCCTTTTACTAGATACTTCAACATTTGGTGCAACATAGAAGTAACAGCCCCAGCTTCATGGATCCAAGGATGACCCAACAGACAAGAATAAGATGGTCTGATATCCATCACTTAGAAGGTGGATTCAAAGGTCTGGGAACCCACTTTGACATGGATGTCCACCTCCCCGTGCACCATTCTCTTTGAACAGTCGAAAGCCCTCACCACAATGTTACTGGGCTTTAAGGTCAAACCTTCACAATCTATCCTATCAAGAGCCTTCTTGGGAAGAACATTCAGTGACGATCCAGTGTCCACCAACACATGGGCCATGGTAGTGCCCCTGCATTCGATCGAGACATGCAGAGCATCATTATTCTTTCTCCCCTTTGGTGTCAAATCAACATCTGAAAACCCAACCCATTATCTGTAGTCAAACTAGCCACACAGTCTTTGAATTGGTCAGCGGATTTTTCTTTCGGCACATTTGCAGTCTTGAGAAATGTAATCAAAGCCTTCGCATGGGCCTCGGAACACAATAACAAAGAAAACATTGATATCTTTGAAGGGGTATGCCCCAGCTGTTCGACCACATTGAAGTCGCTCTTCTTGAATATTTTTAAAATCTCCTCCATTTCTTGTTTAGAGGATTCCAAAACAACTTTTATAGGTGCCTCTGTCCGGGCAGGCTCACCTATAGCTTCTTTGCCCAAATTTCCCATATGACTCATCGACAGGGATAACAACTGGAGTAATGATGGGAGTAGTAGCGAAAGTACTAGCAGGAACAACAGATGGAATAACAACAGGCTTAACAACAGTCTTCGGGGAGATCTTGGGAGAGAAAACCCTTCCAGTTCGAGTAATTTTGCTGGTCCCGACAATGTTACTGATATCGAGATTAGCCTCCTCAGTCTTCAAATCCAGCTTGACGCCATGGTAGTAAACGTCAGCACCATAATTCCAAAGAACAACTTTGTCCGAGGAGTACGGTACAGGGCCAGGAAAAGTGATTATCAATGGAGCAATTCTTGGAGCAGGTGTAATCCTAACAGGTCTTTTAGAGGAGACCTTGGAAGGATTTACGGAAATGGTTATGATAGCAACATCTTCATGTAGGACAGTCGGAATCAGAGTCTTTTCGAACAAAATCTCTCTGTTATCCATCAGGAGTTGAACACCTGCTTTCAGCAAATAACAACCAGGGGGCAGAGATGAACACATGTGGCAATATTCACCAAAGCCTGGAAATAAACCGGCTAGCAAAAAGTTCTTCTTGACAGTCATGAGAGGAGTGGAAACTTCATCAATATAAGTAAAAAAAATAGATCAGTATCAACGTCATTAACACCAGGGTTGTGATTAGGCATGGGAGCAGATATGACATTAGGCTTCTTAGGAGCATCAAACTCAATCTCCTTTGCTTCGATCAGATCTTGTATCTTATTCCTCAGAGCCCAACAGTCGTTTGTATCGTGGCCTAGACTTTCAGAGTGGTAAGCACACCGAGCGTTTGGATTGTAGCAAGGAGATGAGGTTTTGGGATTCTTGGGAGCCTCCTTCAAGGTTTCTAAGTTCGATTTTAGCAGATGGGGTAGAACTTCAGACAACGTCATATTGATTCGAGTGAACTTCCAACGACATTAACACCAGGGTTGTGCTTAGGCATGGGAGCAGATATGACATTAGGCTTCTGAGGAGCATCAAACTCAATCTCCTTTGCTTCGATCAGATCTTGTATCTTATTCCTTAGAGCCCAACGGACGTTTCTATCGTGGCCTGGACTTTCAGAGTGGTAAGCACACCAAGCTTTTGGATTGTAGCAAGGAGATGCGGTGTTGGGATTCTTGGGAGCCTCCTTCAAGGTTGCTAAGTTCGATTTTAGCAGATGGGGTAGAACTTCAGACAACGTCATATTGATTCGAGTGAACTTCCTTTGAGGTCTTTCAACCCTTGGATGATTGTTTTTTTGTTGAGTAGCCGCAGGCCTAGGTATCATCACAGCCCCTACCGTTGGAGGATGCTCGGTTCTTCTCTGACCTCTTGGATTATAAATAGTGTTGACTTCCTTCTTACCCGTGAATGGCTTCTTCACTATACTTGATGAGGTGTCTTTCTGGATCTTGCCACTTCGGATCCCGACTTCTACCTTTTCTCCTGTCAATATCAGCTCCGCAAAACCAGCTGAGGAGCTACCAATCAAGTGATTACAAAATGGACTAAGTAGCGTACCAAGAAACATGTCCACCAACTCCCTATTAGACAAAGGGGGTTAGACTCTCCCGGCCAAATCTCTCCATTTCTGAGTGTAGTCATTGAAACCTTCACTTGCACCCACAAACATACTCTAGAGTTGAGTACGGGTAGGGGCAAGGTCAGTGTTATATTGATACTGCTTATAAAAAGTAGCAGCCAAATCTTCCTAGTTGCGGACATTGGCTCCCTCCAACTGATAGAACCACTCAAGCTGAGTCCCGGACAGACTATCTTGAAAGAAATGGACCCACAAGTTCCTATCAGCAATGTGAGGATGGATCTTCCTCACATAAGAACAAAGATGAAGCTTAGGTCAAGAAACCCCATCATACTTTGAAAATACTGGAGCCTTGAACTTCGGTGGGATGACAACCCCTGGTACCAAACCCAACTCTTCAAAATCCAGCCATAGTACTCTTTGGATCTCCATTGCATTCAGATAATCCTCTAACTTCTTGTATCTATCCTTAGCCGGGGGATATTGTTCTTAATTGTAATCAGTGTCATTATCAGAAACCTCTGGGCTAGGGTCCTCCTCCCTTGTCTCTCCCTCTTGATTCTCCCCTTCTTTGGATGAAGAGGGAAGATCAACTGGTTGCTTCAAAGGTCCCCTGAATCTTCTGCCTAGATTCAGAACACTAGCGGTCTTCTTTGCCTTCTTCTTTTTCTCTTTCAGAATAAGGGCCTTCAGATCTTCCTGCCCTTTAGCCAAAGCTACGAACATTTGCTGAAATTGGGAGTTTTGTGTATGGAGATCCTTGATACTTTTTTCAAAAGACATTATTGCTGAAATAAACAGCGAAGAAGATGAGAAACCTATTATGGAACCTGTTTGTGCAATGTCATGGAAGATATGCGTATGCAATGATTTCAAGGACTTTGGGAGATTTAAATTTGTGAACCAAAATGAAACAAAGATTTTATTAGTAGAATTCAAAGTACAATTTCCTTTTAGGCGTTTAAATTGAAAATTCTAAAAACTAAAAGAAATCAAGTTTCCCATGGATGCTTCCTCTTCGTGCCGAGATAGACATTAAGGCTTCTTTCCTCATGAAGCTGTTTTGTAAGCTCTAAAAATTTCTTCTCCTGGGCATAGAACTGGTCCCTATAAGTATCCCGCTCCTTCCTCAACTGAATCTAGGACCTCTGTAATTCTTCAAGATTGGTGGGCATATTAGGATGAATAACCATGTAAGGAATATCCCCTTCAGTAATGGGATCCACAATCACTGAAAAGACAGCTATGCATGGCATCATAAGTTTCTGAGCACGAGCTCGTACCCATTGGAGATAAGGTTCCATAGGAATGGAAGTCTTTGGCTCCAAAGTCTTGACGTCAGATTTGTTTACCATGCCCCAGGCTCGTATGAACCTCTGGCGATACCCTTGAACATTATCCTCATAGTTAAACATAGTGCCCTAGATAAGCATCTCATGAGGACCATCCCTTCGAGCGTAACCAAATTATCGCAGAGCCAAACAAGGATTGTAAGTTATGCTTCCCCTAATGCCAAGTAGTGGGACGTTAGGGAACTTCCCGCAACGGTCGATAATAGAAATATCTCCCATAGATAGGGAATACCAGAGAATATCCGCGTGAGAAAGTGACATTATCCTTTGAGACCAACCCAAACCTTCTTCATTCTTCAGCGCTGACTTAGGGAGGTGAGAAATATACCGCCTTGACAGTAATGGAATGCAGCACATAAGAACCCCTCTTCTCTTCATGGTACGAGTATGCAGAGCATGCAAGATATCTCCGAGCAAAGTAGGCACAGGGTTGCGAGAGAGGAAGATCTTGATAGCATTCACATCTATGAGTAAGTCTGGATTAGGGAACAACACTAACCCATAAATTAGAAGAACCAAAACCTCCTCAAAAGCCTGAAATTCCAAATCATCCCAAAACAGCTGGGCCTTCTCTATTAGGAACTTGGCTAAAAAACACTTGGCCCCGCTTCTTGTTTCCCAATTGGATACCACGTCGGCCCATTTCAGATGTAAAGCTGAGGCAATGAATTCTGGCTTAGGAACCTCTTCTAAACCCGTGAAAGGCATCTGGTCAAGAATAGGTAGATTCAATAATTGAGAGAACTCTTCCATGGTAGGCACCAACTGACAGTCTGGAAAGGTGAACAGTGGTGCTTGGGATCAAAGAACTGAAAGAGTACACCCATCATCTTTTCACCAATGCTCGAAGTAACCAGGTTAAGAAGTCAACCATATCTCTTAATGAACAAAGAAGTTTCAGGAAACCTTGACACTAGCTCCTTGAGTTGGAGAGTTATTCTCACAAATCTAATTCGATAGTGTTTCTACGAGCAGAAGCCATGATCTGCAAAACAGAACAAAGATAAATTCCCTTGGTCCTTGAAATGGTTAGTGTAATGAGAATGGATGCTATGTTATGATGCATGATGCTATGTTCAAACAGAGTAAATCACACACAAGCAAAGAACACAATAGACCTTAGGTTCAAAGGCTTGCATGAGGTTAAAGGTACGCACCTTCTTGAAGTTTAGTTGGTTTCAAACCTGTCTTAGAAAAGTAACTGGGTTCTAAGGATTCTCAATATCACTGATCATACTTTATCGGGCATTGTTTCAGCTCAGGAAATCTTTTCTTGCAGCCGAAATATCTCGAAATTCTGATCTCAATGAGTGTAGCATCGAGTATCAACCAATCCTCATCTTTATATCGAGGTCGGCTATCTCACTACTTTCTAATGTCCAAGTTTGTTCAACTAAGGTTCTAAGGTCCGTTAGTGCTTCACGACACCATGCGGCGGCCCTGTATTCTCCTCGTTTCAACACGAAGGATACCAGTACCAACCAAATTTTCACACCAACACATCCATCTCTTAAACCATATCAGTTTACGTCGTACAGTCTCCATGATCTATTGTTGTTTACCTAAAAAGTGTCCCCAGATCTGGGTGTAGGATCTTCAACAATACCCAAGCAAAAACCCTTAAAGATAAAGCAGGCAAAACAAACAAGAAAGTAATTTAAAATGACCAAGATCCTATGGTATACCCCACTTTAAAGTTATTTCCCCAACAAAGTCGCCAGTTCTGTGATACGGTGGCAGAACTGACTGTTTTTTGTCACTGTTGGTTTTGCGTTTTTTGTTCGCAAATGTACGATAAGCAAGAGTTTCCACTGACTTTTATTTCATCCAACAAAGAAAAAGGAAAAAGAACAGAAAAAACCTTTTTCGAGAGGTTTCTGAGTATGGGGGGTAGATTATAAAAAGGGAAGGTGTTAGCACCTTTTCTATCTGTGGTTTTCCACGGGCTCTTAGGTACTTGCTCATTCTTAAATTGCTTTTGTGTGTTTGTGTGATTGAAAAAGTTTTGAAATTGCCTTAGTGCGGCGTTTCACTTTATGGTAACCCTTGTATCAGTCTTCAAGGGTGTGACAATGTGTTTTTGAAAACTTTAATTTGAAAAGTTTGTTTGAATGTGTAAGTGTAAAAATTTGTTGTTTTGAGCAAGTACTTAAGAGTTTCTACCTACTCGAAAAAGTGTGTTTGTTTTCTTATTTCCTTTAGACAGCGCTATACTACTATTAAGGAGTAGGTAGCTCCATCATTGGAGTTTAAGGGACAGTCGAAAGGGATGAGTACGATCACTAAAGAAATGGTTAGAAAACCTTAGTAGTTACCCTAGAGTTCTAAAGATCTTCCCGAGGCAACATTTGAATGGGTCATTTTTGATCTTTTGGGACTAGAGGGAAACCACTAAAACTCCCTATACTTCATGACCGTTTACGGAAGGCAACCGAAGTGGGGAAAACCCTAGGAGTGAGCACGTGCAAGTGTTTGATTTCAGTTTATTTAATCTTTGCACATTTAGGGTTTTCTACTGTTTTAAATTATGATCTTTTACATACAATCCTATTATCAATCATCTAGCAATTTATAATGACGGAAAGGAAAAGTGCGAGAAATTTAAACCTATCTAATTTTTGTGACTTTTGTGATTTTTTGCTTTAATTAAAATACAATTATTTTGTAAAATAATTAAAAACCAATAATTAAAATAAGAAATTAAAAAGTAAATAAAATGGGCCTGGTGTGAAAGTAATTCTGGGAGGTGCATGGTTGAATTTTCCAGGCCCAAAATAGCTGACCCATTTGCGCTGGATTCCATGTGGTTCACCTTCAGGGAGTGCACCATGGATCTTCAATTCTGGAGCATTAGATCTGCTTGGAGATGATCCAGAGGGAAGGATCTGAGGATGCACGGTGGACGCTTGGCTAGGAGACGCATTGGATATGCAAGGAAATATTAAAAAAAATACAAAAGCACACGCCTGGGATCGAACCCAGGACGTTCGCCGTACACTTCCATTCCTTGACCGTCTGCGCAGGAGGGCTCATTTGTTAATATAACCAAACAAATAAAACATAAGTGAAACAAAGCATTATGCCCAATAAAAACACGCGAATTTCAAATAGGACAGTGGTGAACTGCCAGGCCCTCATCTTCTTCCCAGAACTGTTGTTTTAGAAACTAGGCTTTTACCTACAGACGAATTCGTCACTATAGGCTATAGTGACGATTCTTGTGCGTGGCTACAAACCTGCAAACATCAAAAATGAACTACAAGCAATATAAATCCCAACCAAGGGCATGGTTCCATGCAAAACCAATCCATGAACGTGATGGCACCATTAATTTGGCCCAATTTCTCCTATGTACAGAGTTCCTAATTTGGGACCTCAAAACCCTAGCAATGGCGTATCACACATCCTGCATCTAAACATGAATTCAACTATACAGAAAGCTTGCACACATTCATATGAACAAGAATACATGGTCAAAACAAGTTTATGGTACTTGAATCATTGAATTCGAACTTGAGAAAAAGAGAGCCTGGTAATATGCCTGGTCAAAGTTTGGTTGACTTTTCCTATGAAACCCTAATTTAGCAACTTTTGAGTTTTGATGAATTTGGAGCATTCCTTGAGGAATCATGATCAAACCTTGATAAAATGATGGATGTTACTTCAAAATGTTGATGTTGACCAAAAATCTTGAAGTTTGACTGTATGTGGGTCACAATTGACTTTTGACCTAGTATAGTTGATTTTCAGGCATTTGAGCAGTTGACTGAGCAAACTTCTTGTGCAAGGCATGAAACTTGGCATGGATGATCTTGAGGACATATTAGGGAAATGGAAATCGTTTAGGACCCTTGGAACTCAAACATCTTGATAAGGAGTGAAACCCTAGTCTGTGGCTCATTGTCTTAGGAGGACGATTTGTCTAGTCAATCCTTAGTCAACCTTGAGCAATTGAGGACCTCTAGGAGTATGTTTTGAGTAAAAATAGGAGGGAAAATTTTAGGGTACAACAAATGGCATATCACTAGCTGTCACATTTCTCTCTATTATTAGATAAGTAGACATCAACAATACCTGATCGTTCTACCTCAAAGACAATCCCAACTTGATCGGTAGAGAGAAATCATGAATTTGTACTCTCTTCAGTTTTGAGAAACAACAAAGCTCCAACTACACTTGCACTCTTGCAATTCAGCAGTATATTGCACCAACTCACACACCTGAAACATCTCAGAGAAGCAAATGTTTTTCCCACACTTGTTTCAAACCAAGCCCTGCAGACAAACAGTTAGAAAAACAACCAAGTATTGACAGTGTTTCACACACATGTCACATACTAAGGAACAAACAACATTAGACAATATGGTCGGACGAACCGACCTGCTCTGATACCACTAATGTAACACCCTTATAAACCCTACAGAATATTTATAATTATTTAAAATAATATCAGAGTAATATAACAAAAAGGTGTCACATTTTATTTGTGAAATAATCATATGTGCCAGCATTACTCCGTAACATGGGTTTTCAAAATTATTCATGACATATCCATTATCAAGGTTTCACATACTTGCAGTGGATTCATAGTTCAAATAAGTTCATTAAGACACTTCATAGTGTCCCATGATTCATGGTTCACAATTTAACATAATTTAAACTCCATGGAAACAATTTAAATGTCATAACAAAACAAGAATAAAATAGTTTTCAAAACAAAGCGTTCCCGTCCCCGATGTTACATATCAGAGCAAGACCTTCTATACTCAAAGGAAATAAAACACACACTCCAATCTATTCTTCTAAGCCTTTAGGGACTACTCCTGATTACCTACACGGTACCCACGTAGAGGCAACATTCAAGCAAAAAGGGTGAGTTCATCACAATCATTATATAAGATATAAGTAATAGACATAACTGAATAAACCAAAAGTATCACAACATAAACTTGGCATTGTTATATTCCAAGTACCTCAACAATCATACAAATTCAACAACACAATATAACATCATCAATTTAAGAACCATGCAATGCCACGTAAGATATAGTGCAAGGACATAGACTCATACATGTGGTACCAATTCATTTGATGGACACTGGGCATCACCCTCCAAAGACCCCAATCATAGGATCGATTCCCACTTGGAACCAGAGAAAATCATAGACATCCCAAATCCACACAATGGGATTGAGACCAAATCAGTGGACCAACATCATAAATCATCAAAATAGACCAAAGTTGTCCAATGAATGCATGATGCACAACAACAATATAAACGACCACAACTAGTCATACGCATCATCATTCATGTATTCACCAACCTCATCATATAAACCTCATCATATGTACTCATATAAGAAAAGCATCATCATCATATGATCATATAAAACATAATCATCATATTAACAACATATCATTATCATACTTCATTACCATAAAACATCATAGAGATTCAACACGGGGAAACTAATTCTATAATAACTTGGGTCTAGAATTATCCTTATTATTCTTCATTCTACTCTTTATAAATATACTTCATCACGTTAGCTATCCAACGCTTCGAACGACACCTCAAACAGAGTCCGGAAACTCAAGTTACGACCTTTAGAAAAATATGTCAAAAATTGGATTGCTTGAGTCGATGCATTCCCCCTTTGAGTCGACGCATAGGTATTTTGTCTGCCCCGATGTGCTCAAGTCGACCCAATGATTCGACACATATTGAGTCTTGAACCTGCATGAGTCGATGCATGACCTCTTTGATTCGACGCATGTTGTTTTGTGCTGAATTTTTCTGTGATTTTTCTGCGATCTCACTACCTTATAGGTCCTAAAACATCATCTAATCATAGGGATTCATCATCTATCAACATCTTAATATACTACATCAATTAGAATACACTTACGGGTTATTATTCATCATTAATCTATCAATTCTCCATCGAACAACATCGAATCAACATCTATGAAACCTAAGGCAAACTCTACCTCTATCTACCATTTAAATCAAATATAATAATCAGATAAAAACCCCTTACCTTATTGCTTCGAGTGATTGATTATGTTCTTCGTGCCTCTTACGATGATTCTCTCAAAAGCCTTTTTTCCCTAGCCTCTCTTCTCCAACTTTCACGATTGATTGTGAGAATAACAACTATCTCTTCTATGTTATCACAAATGACCCCTAATATCTTCCTCAATTTATCTCACTTAGTCAACCTCTATTTACCATCACGTCCTCACTCTTCCTACTAATTACCAACACACCACTATAATTAAAATAACCCTTTAAATAATTATTTCTATTATTATATTCTCAATAATAATCCAAATAATTATTAAACAATTATTTAACCATTCTAATACTTATAATCATCATAATTCACATCATGCACAACCTCATACCAGCAAATCACACATATAATCATATAAAACATCAATTATTCACAAATACTCCTAATAATTTATTAAATAAATAACTTCTAAAAATTGGGGTGTTACAATAATCTCATATAATATGCTTTTGAATAGACCTTGTTGACGATGTCCAGGCGTTGCTTCAATTCCTAAACAGTGGATATATAGGGAAGTTAATCCCTAGTAAACCCCTTTGAGCCTAAGAAGTAGGAGTTTTCTTTTTCACGCAAATTGAAACCCTTAATCATAACCTGGGGCATGGTAGTTTCTCAGTTAATTCAATTGTGCATTCAATTGCAAGCTTCTCCTTCATATACAACAGGTAGTATCAAAGACATCTTTCCAAATCAAAAGTCGATGATGGTTCCCCGTAATCATTAAGTCGAGCAGTCATTATATTTCAAAAGAAAAGCCCGCTAAGTCAAACCTATGAAGGAGATTTAAGGAAAAAACTGGGGCATCCCGCTGACTGTAATCTCAAACAAAATAGTTCAGGAAAAAGTTAGGGATAATAAAGTCAAAAAGAGGTTTCTACAAATCCTCAACTAAAGAAAGATGTTACAAGAAAAAATTATTGCCTTCTCAAATAAACTTTCGGTTTCTGAGCCATCACCAAGTATCAGTGCTATAATTACAAACTCTATTGGAACCTTAATGTAGAATTAACTGAGTAAAGGACTGAAGGACATCATGGAGAACGGGTTGGGTACAAATAAACTTTAAGCATTTATCCTTTGTTTCTTAAACCGTGAACAAGGCTACGTTACAACTCTTCAAAGTCCTAACTGAAGCATGGGTTAGTTTGAAAACATACTGTTACAAAAAGGTATCCTGACTCCTGTAAGGCTTACTATAAATCCTGAGTTGATATCACATTCTTACAAATTTTGTTTTACTAAAAAATGCATTTTTTAAACTTCAAGACAGACATAAGCTTTGCATTTTAATACCACTGTTTGCATATGACTAAGTGTTTGATAGCACAGAAATCCGCATGACGAATACTCAATGAATGAAAATCCTCTGAATGGACATAATTACTTCAGGGGATGGGTCTAAGAGAAAGACACTTCTAGTAACAAGCCTTTCATGGATACAATTGGTTATAAATCAAGGGGAATGACATGTTATTGTCGAACTCATTTGTGGCAATCAAGTCAAAATTCACAAAATATCTCAAAAGTGCTGAATAGCCAGGAGTAGATCTTTGTCTGAATCACTTGGGGAATGTTACATTTATCATAAGATTAATAAAAAGCCACTATGAAAATTGAATCTTTGGTATCACCAAAATGCTCGTCTACATCAATAGTATCAGATGGTGTCATTCTGCCGTGACAGTTATACTGAGGAAGGTCAAGACTATCAAAAACCTGGTAATCAATGGTTGATTGATAACTTCAAACATCGGGTACACTAGACTAATCCCAAGGTAAAATTGACTCCCGCATACGAAGGGCCACGTATGATCAAGAAAATATTTTCTGGCAATGCTACAACACTTACTACCATGGATAGTGAAAATTCCTCGCGCCCTATGAACACGGACATAGTCAAAAATACTACGCGTGAAAAAGAGACCCGCTAGGTTGATTGGACTAGGAAAATATAAGTGCATCCCAACAAACCAAAAGGGTTCGGGAAAAAATTAGGGACATATAAATAAAATTGTACACCCGGAAAGTCGAAAACCTAAGAAGGTGGCTTGGGGTAAAAGGGGTATCCCGGTGGACTAAAAATCTAAAAAGACAGTCCAGGAAAAAGTTAGGGATTAAAGCGTACGATTATGTCCTGCTATCTCATCACTTGTTTATCAGTAGAAGATTTATCACTCTAGGAGTTGGGATAATGTTCAAAGTTATCTACAAATCCCCACAGAGAAATCTCCATGGAACTATCTCTAGAGAGATACCTTCACAAGCTCATCCCTGACAAAGATATATTCCCCAGCAAGTCTAATATGCCCTCAGGCAGAAATTGGGACATCTTCCAGCAATTCACCTCCATATCCCTAATGGATAGCTTGACCTGATCATCATCCCCGATAGGTCCCCTAGCAGATAAGGAAGTTTGATCATTTCCCCAACATATAGTGGAGACTTCCTCAGCACAGACTATAAAATTCCAATCCCCGTCAGAGTTTATCCTCTCGACACAGTTTACAGGAATTTAATTCCCCGTCGAAGTTTACCACTCAAATACCGTAAATCCCTAAAAAAATTCTCTTTTCCAGTAGGGTTTAATCAAAGTTATTATCCCCATAAGTGTTGCTATGACATCTGAAACCTGGACAGTTAGCACACTGGAGGAATATCCATCTCTTTTATCCCCAGTCAGGGTACGTAAGAATCAAATCCTTCAACAAAAATAAAGGAGAACGACCAACTCTCCTTGAATGCCTTTATCCTTAAGCAGAAGTCAAAAATCCCCAGTGAAGTATCCTCAAACAAGAAAGCAGGAATCCCTAGCAAAATTATTCCCAGCGAAAATTGAAGAATCACTTTCTTCATCCCCGACAATAATTCAGGATTTATTTTCCCCAGCTAGACATTGTTACAAGGAGCTACCGATACGCTTCAACGACATATTGTGTCCATACATCATTTCACAATACATCATAGCATATGCATACCGAAATGCACATAACATTCTCATTTATTTTGAGAGCATCATTACACAATGCATTACATACATCATGATATTACATAAAGCTACTTTTGTCTTTTCAGGTAAAATTTACAAACAGATGAATATCATCAGCAATTTTCAAACATGTCAGAGATTAATTCCTGAAACAAGATGGGGAAACTATCTATATAACCAGGCGATATGAATTCCCGAAACAGGACGAGTTTACCAACAAAAAAACAGGTCGCGGATTAATTCTCGAAATAGGATGAAGAAATTATCTATATGACTAGGAATTATGAATTCCCGAAACAGGATGGGTTTACCAACAAAAAGCAGGTCACAGATTAATTCCCAAAATAGGAACAGGCAACTATCTATATGACCAGTCGGTATGAATTCCCAAAATAAGACGAGTTTACCAATTAAAAATAGATTGTAGATCAATTCCCGAAACAGGACGGGGCAACTATCTACATGACCAAATGATATCCTTCAGAGACTAAATTTTGATGAGCATCTCCCTTCAGAGACTGAATTCTGAAAAGCATCTTCCTTCAGGGGTTTATCTTGAAAATAAACCTTCTTCAAAAGTTATTCTGAAAAGCATTCCCCCAGAGACTGAATTCTGGAAAGCATTCTCTTTCTGAATTTTATTCTTAAAAGCATCTCCTTTAGAGATTCATTCTGAAAAGCATTCCCCCAAAAACGGAATTCTGGCAAGCATTCTCATTTAAAGGTTTATTCTGAAAAGTATCTCCTTTAGGGCTTCGTTCTAAAAAGCATTCCCCCCAGAGACTGAGTTCTGGCAAACATTTTCCTTCTAAAAAGCATTCTTTAGATACAGTCGGGTGTAGACTCATTCTGATACTCCTATAAATAGTTACTTTGGATGGCATCTGTTGTACCCCAAAATTTTCCCTCTCATATTTCTCAAGACCTTGCAAGAAAAATCTCCAAGTGGCTCAAGATTGCTCAAGAGTTGGACAGTCAAAACATCTCCTAAGGCAATCAATCTCAAATTAGGGTTTTGTGTTGCATCAAGGTCCTTACATACAAATTACCCCAAGTGCTCCCTGATGTCCTACAATGTTCTCAAGTTCATCCATGTCAAATTTCAAGCCTTGCAGAGGAATTTTGGTCAGTCAATTGCTCAAGAGGCCCAAAAATCGATTGTGCTAGGGTAAAAGTCAACTGTGACCCAAATACAGTCAAACTTCAAGATTTTTTGTCAACATTATCATTTTGAGGTATATTTCATCATTTGATCAAGGTTTGATCATGATTCATCAAGGATTGCTCAAAATTCATCAAGACTCAAAAGTTGTTAAATTAGGGTTTTGTAGGAAAAGTCAACTCAACTTTGACCAAGCATAACTTTCTCATGCTTTATGAGAAATGACCCATCCAAAGCTCATTTTTAATATGATGAGATTTCCTACAATACATCTTCACACCCCAAGATCAAGAAATGCACTCACAAAAAGTTACAAATTTGGACATTATAGGTCATTTTTGAAAGTCAACAAAAACACCTTTTTTGCCAAAGCTTATAACTTGAGTATGGAATATCAAAATGAGATGATACTAAAAGGCTTAGTTAGAGGACATCTCAAGGTTTCAAAAAGTACAAGAACACCTCCAAAAGTTCAAAATTGAAGAAGTTATGCATTGTTGAAGTTGGGCATTTTTCCAAAATTGTTAAAAGTCAACTATCCCCAAAACTTCAAATTTTGTCAAATGGGCCCACTTTTTTCCACTTGATTTGATCTTGTCACACTACACACGTGTCCTATCTTCAGTCTTGTGTCCAATTATTAATTTTTCTATTTTATTTGATTTTTATTGAATTAATTCATTTTTAATCAATTTAAATCCAAATAAAATCTAAAAATTGATCACTTGGTATCTTTTTGATTGATACAGGTCTTAATTATCATTATGGACATGGTTAAACTCGTATCAAGCCATATCATGCACAAAATATTGGTTTTTGGACAAATTTGGAAGCTTTTTCATGGAGGATCATATCAAATCCTAAATCATCAATGCATAAGGATTCAAAGCCCAAAACTTGACCTAATTCATTCCATATTGCATATACAACACAAAGGCACGAGAATCAGAACGTAGAGGCTGCAAAAACATCAAAACCAAACTTGAAAAAGCTTGAATCTGAAATCTGTTTTAGAGGCTGATTCAAAGCAAAATCTCAACACTACTCTCTTGCTGGACATCCACTGAGCCTATAACAATCAAAAGCAAGGCCATTCACATCCTCAATAACACTGTAAGTCTCTCTGAAAATCGCCTTTCAGTTGAATTCTTATCTCATAGTTCTTGCACTTTTCTTGCGAAGTATTTACATAATCATGCTCATCGTTCCATTTAGAAGCTGTTTGCATTATTGAATTGCGTTTTCATGACCTATAGCGCCATACCCGAACCTAGGGTTTTGGAAGTTTGCTTTTGGGCGTTTTCTTTGTAGGAAAAATTGGAGCCAATAATGGACATAGACTTGCTCAGGATGTCCAGACGAACATGTCCATGGTTTTGGTTTTTATTTTTATAGCCTATAATTAATTTTATGATGCAGCTACGCATTTAGCTGCGGATGTAAATCCGCAGGTAAAAAAACCAGGTTTCATTGGAGAAGATGAAGACGTGCCTTTTCCTTATTGGATGATTTTAAATCTGGCGCGCGTTTTTATAATTTCTGGCATATTCATCGTTTTCTCCATATAATAATTGTTGTTTATTATAATAAAAAATGGAAGGCAGTGGTGTGGTGGTAAGTGCGTTGTTCAGTGACTCATGGGACCTGGGTTCGAATCCCAGGTCCCCCAAATGCCTATTATTATTTTTTCACAGGTGATCCAGTGCAAAGCCAATGGGGTGGTCCATCATACTCCTTCAAATCTCCAAACGCCAGATGGCCCCAGGCCAGATCTGGTGGCCAGGATTGAACGTGCATCCTATTGCCTAGTCAACGTGCCATGGAGAATCTGCAAAGGTCAACCAGGCTTGCATAACAAATGGGCCTTGAACATGCTATTCTCACCCCTGATCTGGGCCCAAACCCCTTGGTTATTTCTATTTACTTCTCTCTTTTTATTTTATTTCTTTATTTTGTTTAATTATTTTTATCATTTAAACTAACCAATTAAAATCTTTTTTTCATAAAATCAAAAAACACAAAAATATATTTTATTTATTAAAATTAAATTCATCATTTTATTTTTTTGTAAATAAATACTAATTAATTAACTTAGTTTTAATTAGGTATAATTTCAATATCTTTTTCAAATAATTAAAATTAATTTAGATTATTAGGTTTTACTAACTTTGGCCAAATTTATTTTATTTCTTTAAATACTCAAAAATCCGAAAATGTCATTTTTTTAATTAATTAATTTGCTTATTAATTTAATATTAATCTAATTTAATTGCTTCCATTAATTCAAAAAATAACAAAAAAAATCACTTTCTTTCAAAAAAGGGGTCAAAACCCTAAAAAATGCGCCCGATTTAATTTTCCCGCATGCGATCCATTTATGATATTGATGTAATTGTTTCCTGGAATGTAATAATTTAAATAGGACTCTAATTATTTTATCGCTTTACTTATTTTCCGCATTTTAATTTCAAGGGTTGTTTTTGGCGATGTAAATACCCGACGCCTTGTAATAGTTAGATTTAATTTCCGCAATTTAATTTCCGCAAATTATTAACTGTTAGATGTTTGATAATAGGGAATGCATGACAAGATCAAATCTTTAACCTAAAATCAACATAGATAACCGCTAACATGTACAAAGATAAAATAACTGAAAAACAACACACTCGCACATGCGCACTCTTAGGGTACACCTCACCTGGTTGCCTTCGAGCGTGGTCATTAAGTATAGGAAGTTTTAGAGGTCATCCTCTTGTCCAAAGATCATAGTTGCCTCAAAACGGTTGCCTCAGAAAAATGATCTAAGACATTAGGGTTACCACTAAGGCGTCCTAACATTGCTTTAGTGACCACACGTCCCTTAATCGAATTGACACTTAAAACTCCAACGAAGATGCTACCTACTAACTAATAGTGGGATAGCATTTTCTAAAGGACATTAGCATAGATTGATTCCTTTTTCGAGTAGGTAGATGGTTCTTAAGTACTTGCTCTCTTCAAAACAAAATAAAACATTTCGCACTGACACCTTTCAAACAAAAACTCCTTTCAAACCCACAAACACAAAGAAAAGCAAATTTTGAAAACACTTTGAGGAAGTACCTAAGAGCCCATGGATAACCACGGATGGAAAGGGTGCTAACACCTTCCCTTTCTATAATCTACCCCCCGAACCCGAGAAACATCTCGAAAAAGGAATTTTTCTGTGCTTTTTTCCTTTCCTTGTTGGATAAAATAAAAGACGGTGGCGAATCTTGCTTACCGCGACATTTTGTGAAAACAAACGCAAAATGCGAACCAGCATTCCAAAAAACAGTCAGTTCTCTCCCACCGTATCACAGCATCTGTAAGCCTATCTCTGGAAACACTCTATCACCTCTTCGAATGGAATCTTTAAGCCCATTCAAGCAATATAATTAACCAACAACATTACTTTATGCACAGGCGAGTGCAAATTTCTGGGCACTTAAGTGTTCAATCCTCTTCCACCTTCAGATCCCGAATAACGGACATGTCAATCTAACTCTTCAGGTTTAAGAAGATTGAACAGGGGCAGTTATTGTACCCCAAAATTTTCCCTCCAATTTTTGAAGACAATTGATTCAAGACACCTCCTCATGCTCCTAGGGTTCTCAATTGCTCAAGAATACTCAAGGGTTTGATCATACAAGCATCTCTCCTAAGCAATGGCCTACAATTAGGGTTTTGATTTTCTCAAGGAAAATTGGAATCATAATGCCTCAAGTGAGTTTCATGGTTTCTCATATGCTTCAAGGTACCCACATGACAAGTTTCAAGCCTTACATCACAAGTTTGCTCAGTCAATTACTCATATGATTAAAAATAACCTATATTGGATAAAAAAGTCAATTATGTTAGAACATAGTTTGATTCTACAACTCTCATAAGAGTTTTGATGATAATAAACACAAAGAACAAATATGCACTCTAAATTTGTGTTCTATGTTGTACATAAGTTCTGACTGAAACGGCATCATAAGTTAAGCCACAAAAGCACTCAAGCTGAGTAATCAGAATGTTCTGAAGTATGATAATCAGAATCTGCGCTAAAGAGAAAGATATCCTGATTCTGAACGGAAGTCTAACACGCTAACAGAACCTTATGCTTCTGACTTCCCAAGTTCTGAAGTAAAGTAGCATGCAAGATTCCTAAGTTCTGAAGCGTTACTTTTCCATTAAGGAACTATCATTTACAATGGCTACAATCAGACAAGGATCTTCTCAGTATGGAAAGAGCATTAAGTGTCCATTATCATGT
Organism: Vicia faba; assembly: GCA_948472305.1. Lineage (NCBI taxonomy): Eukaryota > Viridiplantae > Streptophyta > Magnoliopsida > Fabales > Fabaceae > Vicia > Vicia faba. Next base: position 895,067,517 of record OX451738.1, read on the forward strand.
TTCCATTTGGACAGACTGGCACGCCTATATAAACAAGCTCAAAGGATAAATCGTTCATGATTTCACACAACTGCTCCATACAATCTCAAAAAGCTGCAAAACTTATATTCATACTATACTCCAAATTTGTGTAATACATCACAGTAGTGATACAATTTTTGTAACAAAAAACAAATAGTACACAATGAATCATTTCTTTTTATTAAGTGAATTTCCTTGAGATAAACCAGATTGTGGTTGTACTCAAGAAGACTTTGGCAGTTGTCAAAGTAGTTTTGTAATCAGTTTGATTAGTGAATTAAGTCCTCGTTGGAGAGAGGCGAAATCACCTTGGCGGGTGCACTTGAGTAATTTGAGATCAAGAGAACCAGGATAAAAATCATCGTGTCTATTGCTTTTGATTTTTAAGTTTCAATTCAACCTCCCCTTCTTGTGTTTTTCACTTCTTCAATTGCCATCAGAGCGCCTGGTTCTGAGTTCATACACTTAACTGTGTCAGTACAAGATCCAAGCCTTAGAAAAACACTATGGTGAGACCAAGCCAAAACATCAGCGATGACTATCATGATGATAAGGACAGAATCAGCGGAAAACCTCCAGTCTTTGATGGAGAAAATTTTGACTACTGGAAAGATAGAATTGAGAGCTTCTTTCTGGATCATGATGCTGACTTATGGGATATGGTAATTTATGGATACATGCATCTCGTGGATGAAAGTGGTCAAAAGATAGATAGAAAAAGAATTTTTGACCAACAAAAGCGTGACTTCAGAAACCATCATAAGGCCAGAACAATTCTTCTCAGTGCCATCTCATACTCAGAGTATGAGAAGATCTCAAACAGAGAGAAGATCTCATTCAAAAATACGAAGCTTTCAAGATGGAAGATAGTGAATCCATAGAAGCAATGTTCTCAAGATTCCAGATTCTAGTTGTTGGGCTGAGAGTTCTTGATAAAGGGTATTCTACTACTGATCATGTAAAGAAGATCATCAGAAGTTTACCAAAGCAATGGAGGCCAATGGTCACTACTCTTAAGCTGGCAAAAGATCTCAATAAGATATCTCTAGAGGAACTTGTTAGCTCCCTCAGAAGCTATGAGATAGAGCTAGAAGATGACGAGCCTTAGAAGCAAGGTAAGCCTTTAGCATTAAAATCTAACAAAAAACTTGATTATAAGGTTTTGTAGACTATGGAAGAAATATTTGATGGATCCTCATCAGAGGAAGATGAATTGTCTCTTCTCTCTAGAAGGGTCAATCAGCTGTGGAAGCAGAGGCAAAGAAAATTCAGAAACTCCAGAAGATCAGGGAATCAGAATGAACCCTCCTCTGGATACAGAAAGTTTGAGCCCTCCTCTGGACACAGAAGGTCTGAAGCTTCTTCTGGTCACAGAAAGTCAAACAACAGAGACATCATCTACTATGACTGCAATGAAAAAGGGCACTACAAAAGTGATTGTCCAAGGCTTCAGAAGGAGAATCCTAAAAAGAAGTTCTTCAAGGAGAAGAAGAAAAGTCTCATGGCAACATGGGATGATTCAGATACTTCTGACGCAGACTCAGAGTCAGATGATGAAAGAGCCAACATTGCTCTTATCGCAAATGCGACAGAAGACAGCAAAGCATCTGGGTCAGACTCAGAATCAGACATAAAAGAGGTATTTCCTGACTTCACTATTAATTTTACCAAATCTGAACTAGGAGAAAGTATGACTAAAATTCTGGAAAGGTATCAGCAACTCAGAGTCAAATTCAAGAACCGGAAAAAGGATCTTGCTTCTGACTCTGAAGAAACTGAGAATCTTAGATTAGAAAATTATGAGTTAAAAGAAAAGATTTCAAAACTAGAAAATAATTTAAAAAACTCTTAGAAAGAAATAATCTCAGAGGCTCCCAGTAATGCTAATAAGATCATAAAAGAATATGATCACAACTTTCAGAAGTTTCTGGCTAAATACATAGATAGAAGAAAGATGGCTTCAATGATCTATGGAGTTAGCAGAAATGGAAAAAAAAGGAATTGGATACCAAGGTAAGGTATCTCCACCTAAGAAATTCATGGACCTAGTAATTAAACGCACACCACTAGAATCTCACTTCACTTATGGGAACACACATGATCTGAAATACACTAGCAATGATTATTCTGCCAAACCAAAATTCAAACAGAATTTTGGTAAAACTAACAAACCAGGACCCAAAAAGATATGGGTACCTGAGGACAAAATTATATATGCAGCAGGTATCTTTAGCAGCAAGGCTAAAACACCAATCGTGGTACCTGGACTCTGGATGCTCTCGACACATGACGGGAAGAAAGCATATGTTCCAAAGCCTGGAACGTAAACCTGGAGGCTACTATGATTTGGAGGCAATCAAAGAGGGAAGATCATTGGCTCTAGAACAGTAGGTAATGGTAACCATTCTTCTATTAATATAGTGGTGTTAGTTGATGGATTGATGCATAACCTGTTATCCATAAGTCAATTAAGTGATAACAGTTATGATATAATCTTTAATCAAAATTCATGCAAAGTTGTTAGTCAGAAAGATGGAACTATCATGTTTAATGGAAAGGGGAAAAATAACATTTATAAGATAAAACTTTATGAACTAAAGAGTCAGAATGTAAAATGCCTTCTTTCTGTTAACAACGAGCAATGGGTCTGGCATAGAAAATTGGGGCATGTTAGTATGAGAAGAATATCTCAGATTAACAAACTCAATCTGGTCAGAGGACTTCCTAATCTGAAGTTCATCTCAGATGCTCTGTGTGAAGCATGTCAGAAAGGAAAATTTGCAAAACCTACTTTTAAAGCTAAGAATGTTGTTTCTACCTCTAGGTCATTAGAACTTCTGCACATAGATTTATTTGGACCAGTGAAAACTGCGTCTGTTAGTGGCAAGAAGTATGGGTTAGTGATCGTAGATGACTATAGTAGATGGACATGGGTAAAGTTATTAATACACAAGGACGAGTCACATTCTGTGTTTGTTGCTTTCTGTAACCAAGTTCATAATGAAAATGATCTTAGAATTGTCAAAGTCAGAAGTGATCATGGTGGAGAGTTTGAAAACAAAAAAATTTCAAACATTTTTTAATGAAAAAGGCATTTCTCATGATTTCTCTTGTCCGAGAACTCCCCAACAAAATGGATTTGTAGAACCAAAGAACAAAGCATTGCAAGAAATGGCCAGAACTATGATCAATGAGATTAATATTGCTAAGATCTTCTGGGCAGAAGCAATTAACACAGCGTGTTACATTCAGAATAGAATATCTATAAGACCTATTCTGAAAAAGACTCCATATGAATTGTGGAAGAACAGAAAGCCCAACATTTCTTATTTCCATCCTTTTGGATGTACATGTTTTATTCTGAACACTAAAGAACATATGAACAAGTTTGACTCTAAAGCAGAGAAGTGTATTATGTTAGTGTGATACGGTGGGAGAACTGACTTGGGATTTTGCGTTTGTGCTCGCAAATGTTTCGGTTTAGCAAGAGTCGCCACCTACTTTTTATTTTATCCTAAGGAAAGGTCAAAAAGCACAGGAAAAAATCTTTGAGATGTTTTCTTGGGTTCAGGGAGTAGATTATAGAAAGGGAAGGTATTAGCACCCTTTCTATCCATGGTTATCCATGGGCTCTTAGTTAATTGCTTAGATCACTTGCTTTTCTTTTCAATTGTTTGAAATGATGCTCTTCAATTGTTTGAAATGGTGCTTTGTGTGTGATTTTGAAAGATGTTTTGAAAAGAGGCCATCGTTGTGGCAACCTTTGTAATGATTCTTGTTTGAATGTATACAAAGGTGTTTTTGTCTTTGGAAAAGTTTTCAATGTTTGAATGTAGGGTTTTGAAATTGTGTTGTGAAGTGTATTTTGAAGATAGCAAGGATGTTTTTGCAAGTTTTGATCAAGTAACTGAGAGTTGTCTACCCTATTTTATTCAAAGATCTTTCTTATGTTTTTAACCCTTTTAACAGTATTGTTTCACCATTGTATTTGGTGAACAACCTTATGTTAGGATGTTAAACGGGGCAGACGCGGGCCATCGTATAGACCATGATAGCAATAGTGTCAAGTATTTTTGGCAATTTTCTTGAGGGACTTGATCATTTTGTTTAGGCAACTCAGATAGTGTCATCGAGGGACTATGATCTTTCGTTTGTTTTTGTTTTGCCAATGTGCGTGACATACATATCATGGCCCATTTTTGAAGGCAACAAGTGGATTGAAACCCTAGGGGTGCAAGTGTGCATTGTGTTTGTTTTTCATGCTTGGTTATCTTGGATTAGGTCAAACTATTCGTTAATTTGATTTTGCATACAAACCCTAGGTCTAATCATGGCATAATTAAAAGCATTTAAAGGTGCGAGAATTTAAATTCTACACTATTACAACATGATATAGGGAGGGGGGTACAAATTTGAATTGGGGATTATTTTGCAAGAAATTAAATCCTAAATTATTACAACAAAATTGAATGTATAAGATACAATATTTAAATGTACAATAATTAAATAAAATACAATAAATAAATGTTAGATAAAATGTGTTATGCAAAAAAAGATTTTTATGTATGTAAAAAAGTATTTTTAAATGTGAAGTGTAAATAATAAAGAAAAGTCAATTTTAATTATTTTTGTCTTTTAGGGTAAAAACCCTAATTTCTTAAATAAATAGTATTATTTATTATTTATATACAATAATGTATTGATTTGTACAAAAAATAAAAGTATATAAAAAAAGGGTATTTTTAGTATAAAATATTAATAAAAATAAAAATGTATTATTTTTGTGTTTTTTGTTCTTATTACTTAATAAAATATATTATATATATATATATATATGTATTAAATATATTAAGTGTGTATAAAAATAAAATAAATTATTTACAAAATGTATATATTTCAAGAAAATATTTTCAAATTTGTATAAAAATAATAAAATAATAAAAAAAAGTATTTTTTTTACATTATTTATACATTTAAACAAAAATAAATATAAAGTATTTAATGTGTTAATACTAGAATTAATTAAAGTAAATATCAAATAAATATAAAAATTTATGGAAATATTTTTTAAGTATTTTTTATATTTGAAAATAAAATATCAAGGTCAGAGAAAATAAAAATGCAAAAATGACAAATATACAAGAAATGGGCCAGGGGGGTGTAAAAAGAAAAGAGGGGGGGGGGGTGCCAAAAGTAAGCCTGTACAGGCCCAGCCCAAAGACAACTTCATCTTCTTCCTTTGAACAAGAACACGCGCGCTTCTGTATGCAAAATGCTATCTCCTGATTCCTTGCTTTTTTGACAAAACTCATAACATGAAACTTGTAGAGCATCAAACAACGAATCTAACCATATAAAAAACTTAAGCTAACTCTCAAAGACCAGAGAGAATTTCTCTAGCCCTAATTCTTAACCTAGTTTTTTCAGAAATTTCATGAACGAAATTCTCCTAGCATGATTAATATAAATGAAAACTAAGCACATGTATGGTTTCAGGGCTATGAATACAACATCTTTCATTCACAAACCTAAGTCTAACTATTCCTAAATAGAGAGATAGAAGTTCATGAAATACTTGTTTCAGTTGACTTCGAGCTGGGCAATGCAGCAACTTCCAAGGGTGCTTGAGGTTCTTTTGAGCTTTCCTGAGGTCCACTGAAACTTTTCCAATGCTTGGCTTGTTTTAAAGTAGCCTGAATCGTGCTACAGAACTCAACCTACAAAGCTTCCAAACAAAAATGGCAATGTGTGTTAATGGTGTTACAGTTGGCAATGGAGGTCTGGAATAGTTTATGTCAGTTGAATGGAAGGTATTGGAACAAGTTTGAGGCCAAACGCACGAGGCAAAGTGGAGATGGAGGTGATTCTGCAGGGCTTGCCCTGTTTTGCATAAAAATGGTGATTTTGTGTACATGGAGGTTTAAGGGGCCAAGGGCTCGTGCTTCTGACTTGTGAGGATATGCAAAACTTATTTGACAACTTTGTTTTAGTTGGTTTTTATCAGATATGAGAGATACAAGCTTTTGGCCCTTTGACTTGTTTTGAAAGCAAAGTTGGAAGTGAAGTGTGATAGGCCTGTACAGGCTATCTCCAAGCATGCACCAACTTCTTGTACTATGCCTGAGATTGTGGAGCTTGTTTTCTGCAAAGGAAGAAAGTCCAAGGCTCAAGAAAAAGCAATTTGACATAAAGTGCCCTTTATGAAAATGGAAGTGTGGCCTTTATGCTTAAAATGTCAATGTTCATTGTACAAAGCTCTCTTGATCAGAACAATGCCAATATCCAATATATTTTCCTTCAATTTTGGAGTGTAAATTGGTTTAGAGGCCTGTAATCATGTACTAAGCTAGTTTGGTCAGATTTGCAACTTGGTATGAACATGTATTGGCCATGGTTTCAAAGTGAGTTTTTGCCAACTTCAAGCATTCGATTCTCCCTAACCACAAGGGTGTTTGAGGAGTTCTTGGACAATTTGGAAAGCTTGCAACATGTACTATAATCCATCTTTGAAATGAAACTTGAAACTCCAAGTGGATCTATGTGAAAAATGGCCAAGAAGATGGGTCAAAATCCTGCCTAAACTAGGGCAAAATTTCTCTAAGTTAAATGTTTTAGGCACCCTTGTTCCAAAAATCATAACTTGAGATCCAAGCTTCTTTTTAGAAAACTTTGTGAGTCAAAGTTGTATACTTTGTAATGGACTAAAACTTTCATGTTGCAAGTTTTGTTTTAATCCATTTGCATCATGGTGAAAAAATGGGACAAAGTTAGGAAAAAATAAGAAAATTTTATAACTTAGAAAAATTCTAAGTTATGAAATTTTTCCATTTTAAACCCTAATTTGCATTTTTGGGTTTCTTGATGAACAAGTTTCATAATTTTACATGTCTTGATGAAAAATTAACTTTGGCACTTGATTTTGACCAAAAAGTCAAAGTTTGACTTTTCAGTATACAGTCAAATTTTGATCAGTTGAATGAAAAATTCATCTGTCAATCCTATGCATTTGAGATCTTTTGAACTTGTTGAATGGGTCAAGACAATGTCATTGAGTCATTGAGTCCATGGTTGAGCTTGATTTGCCATTGGCTAGGTCAAACAGTCAAAAATTGCCTTTGTACAGTCAAAACCCTAAAAATGACCATTTTGCCCTTTTGATGATCTGATCAAATTTCTTGTGGAATTGTGATCCAAACTTGATCAAATGGTTCATGTGAGTTCATAATGTTGATGTGAATCAAATTTCATGAGGTTTGACTGTCAATTGGCCACAGTTGACTTTTCCCCAATACAGCTGATTTCTAGGTTAACTGTCCAATTGATTGGGCAAATATTTGAATCAAGGCTTGAAACTTGGTATGGACAAACTTATGAGTCCAAAATGAAGTATGAAAGTCACTTTGGGCATTGTAGGTCAAAACATCATTGTGCAAACTCAAACCCTAATTTAGGTCAACAGTGCAAGGAGGTGTCTTGAGCAGAGCTAACCCTAGCTTGATCTTGAGTTCCAAGAGTCTTGTGATGAGAAATGTTGATGAAATGAGAGGGAAAATTTTGGGGTACAACAGTTAGGATACTCTGAACGCTCAAGAGGGTACATAGTATACAATACAGAAACATAGATTGTTGAAGAGTCAGTCAGTGTTAGATTTGATGATAAGCTTGACCCTTAAAAGTCAAAGCATAATGAATCTTTTGCAGATATAGAAGTTGAATTCACAGGTGCTGAAGACAACTCATTAGAAGTTCCCAATAGAGACTGAAGACAACTCATTAGAAGTTCCCGATAGAGATGCTCCAACAACATCAGAAGGAAATGTCACAAGCATTCCAGCACCTTCTGTTGATCAACTCTAAAAAAGGTTATCCAGAAGCAGCATAGCTCACCCTGAAGACAAGATTCTGGGAAAGAAGGATGATCCAATCAGAACAAGATCAACATTCAGAAATTCTGAAGAATCCCTCATGGGATTGGTATCTCTGATTGAACCAACAACAGTTGATGAAGCTCTTTTAGACAACGACTGGATTCTGGCAATGCAGGAGGAATTAAACCAATTCACCATAAATGACGTATGGGATCTGGTTCCCAAACCAAAAGGATTCAACGTCATTGGAACAAAGTGGGTGTTCAGCAACAAACTGAATGAGAAAGGAGATGTCATCATAAACAAGGCACGACTGGTTGCACAAGGTTATAGTCAGCAAGAGTGAATAGACTATAGAGAAACCTTTGCTCCAGTCGCCAGGTTAGAATCTAACAGACTCTTAATCCTTTTTGTTGTAAACAGTGGCATCACTCTGTATCAGATGGATGTCAAAAGTGCATTCTTAAATGGTTACATTAATGAAGAGGTATATATGCACCAACCCCCTGGTTTGAAAATTCCAAATACCCAGAATATGTTTTCAAACTAAAGAAGTCACTTTATGGTCTAAAACAAGCTCCCAGAGCTTGGTATGAAAGACTAAGTAACTTTCTGTTAGAAAAGGAATTTACCAGAGGGAAAGTGGACACAACCCTGTTTTGTAAGACATTTAAGAATGACATTTTAGTTTTTCATATTTATGTAGATGATATTATATTTGGATCTACTAAACCTTCTCTGGGAAGAGAATTTGCTAAGTGCATGCAGGCAGAGTTTGAGATGAGCTTGATGGGAGAACTTAAATTCTTTCTGGGCATTTAAATCAATCAGACTCCAGAAGGAACTTACATTCATCAAAGCAAATACGTCAAAGAACTTATGAAGAAATTTGGCCTCTCAGAATGTAAGCCATCAAAGACTCTAATGCATCCCATGTGCATTCTGAAAAAGGAAGAGGTAAGTAAAAAGGTAGAGCAGAATATCTATAGAGGTGTGATTGGTTCTCTCCTTTATCTAACAGCTTCAAGGCCTGACATTTTATAAAGTGTTTGTTTATGTGCTAGATTCCAATAAGATCCTAGAGAATCTCACTTAACAGCAGTTAAGCGAATTTTCAAGTATCTGAGAGGTACTACTAACCTGGGTTTGTTTTATAGAAAATCCAATGAATACAGCTTAGTAGGATATTATGATGCTGATTTTGCTGGAGACAGAGTAGAACGTAAAAGCACTTCTTGAAGCTGCTAGTTTCTGGGAGACAATATGATCTCATGGACCAGCAAGAGGCAGTCCATAATTGCATTGTCAACAGCACAAGCTGAATACATTGATGCTGCTGGATGCAGCACACAGATGCTCTGGATGAAAAGTCATCTTGAAGACTTCAACATATTTGAGAGTAACATCCCTATTTTCTGTGATAATACTTCAGCCATTTGTTTATCCAGAAATACTATTTTTCATTCTAGGGCTAAGCATATAGAAATAAAACATCATTTTATTAGGGACTATATTCAGAAAGGAATTCTCACTTTAAAATTTATTGACACAGACCATCAATGGGCTGATGTTTTTACAAAACCCCTTTCTGAAGATAGATTTAATTTCATTCTGAAGCATCTCAGCATGAAATTATATCCAGAATAAGAAGTTTTATTTGCATCTTTTGTAACCCTCAGAACTTTTTTTTGTGAACATCTGATCAACGTGTCTTCAGAAGTTAGGAGTACAGTTGCTTCAAAATCTATCTATGAAGATCTGAACCTTTCATTCCAAAGATAGAGGTGTGCAGTTCACACCATCAAACATTTTTTCATCCTCTCATAAGCTACCTTTTGAGGCTGAACACGCGTTCAAATTCTGAAGGGTCTAAAGCTCTAATTGGATGCATTTAGACACTTGTCAATGGTAACTGTTCAGTATCTACACGCAATCCCCTAATTTCAAGTTTCATAATTTCAGTATAATCATTACTTATTTTCTCCTTCTTACTGATTAAGTTTTCAAAAGTGTTTATAAATTCAAATTTACTATTTCATTCACCTCTTACTGCATCCATTATTCTCTCTCGCTCTAGTTTTTGCAAAAAAAAACCCTTTCTCAATTTTCTTCAACAAATCCGTGTGAACAATGGCATCCTCATCAAGCATCAAAAATCTCCACAGTGCTCCTGGTTCTTCTTCAATAGAACATTATGAGGAACCTATAAGAACGTTGCTCACTCCGGTAGATAATCTTGAAGTTCTATGTGAGTTGATCATTGATTTTGAGAGCTTAAAGGAAAATGGGTTTGATTTGTATGAAAATGGGTTTGGTTTGATTTTGAGATACTTTGATCGTCTGTTGGGTCCAATATTTCCTATTCTTGTTAGGGAATTCTAGATTCATGCTACTTCATCCAACCATCAGGTTACGTCATATGTTATGGGGAAGAAGATAGTGATTACAGAAGACTTGATTGGGAAACTTATTGGGTACAATGGCGGCGGAGTCAGATGCATTGATATGGCTGATAAGTGTTCTAACCTAAAATCTATTGCTAGGGTCATTTTCACTTCTGGACAGCCATTCAGTAAGATAAGATACTTGAAAGATTATTACAAAATCTGGACCAGGATCATTATGGGTTGTATAAATCACAAGAAGCCTACAAGATCTCCTGACTACATCAACATTGATCAGCAGTTTCTATTGTACTTCATTGCAAAGAAGACCAAAATAAACCTTTCACGCTTGCTCTTCAATCATCTGAGAACAAGCGTGAATGAAACAAAGGAAGAAGAAAGAACAAAGAGGGATTGGATTCCTCTGGGAAGATTTATTTATGACATTTTGACTGAGGACAGGCTGATAGAACATCTGACAGAGGCTTAGGAGATCAACACTCTGGAGGCAAGTGCTGAAAAACCACTAAATGCCAAGAATCTGAAGAAAATGAAGATTATTGAAAGCATTAAGAAGGAACCAACAATTGCTTCTCATGAAGTCATCACATCTAGGAGAATCCATATGAAGGACTTTCCACTATTTTCTGAGATAGATGCTTCTCCAGAGATTGTAGTCAGATACCTTGAACCTTGCAAGGAAGATGGAACTATTCCAGAATTCAACATTCGTGACTTGCACAAGCCAGCTCCAGATGTTATGCTGAAGAAATCCAGAAAGAGGAAGGCAGCAGGAGAAGGATCCTCTTAGTGGACACCCAAAGCTGCGAAAAACAAAGGTAACACATCTTTTGTTTCTGTTGTATAAACTATAGTCTTTCCAACATCTGAAACAGTTCCCCCTCAACCAACAGAAAATCCCTCACCACAAACATTTAAGGATTTTGACATAGAGTTTGATCCCTCTGTAACTCTTGGCAGCTTCTTAAATGAACCTCACTCCCCTAATCTAAATCCAGAACAAAATCAACAATAACTTGCAAAAGTTCTGTCTGATATTGAACTTTTTAATCAAGACTTTCAATCACCAATCCTAGAAAATCCAAACCTCCACTCTCAACAACCAGAAAATCTACACATTCATTCTTCACAACCAGAACATCCAAATCACAACTCTCCTCAACTAGAAAATGAAAACCCTCTCACTCCCCAAACTGAAAATCCAAATTCTGAAACCCCTGAACCAGAAAATCTACAGGATACCGCAAACCAATCATAAGACTCTTTTACAGACTCTGATACCACTACCCCAATTCCTGGAATAACAGAACCTCTTATGGTTCGTCAACCTCTCTCCATTCTTGATATTCCATAAATACCTTCACCATACGACTCCACACCACCAAACACTCCTCACTCACCAATCCTAATTTCTGATTCTCCTACTCCCTCACCAATTAATCGTCCAGCTGATCATCTCAGAACTGTCATTGATCTAGAAGCGTTGGACCATCTAGCTTTAACCACCAATAAAATTTCCATTCCCAAACCCAAACCAACCTTAACCAAAATAGATGTTGGTAAGAACTTATTGATTTTTGAAACAGAAATACGAGAATGGGTTACTTCTTTGAAGCAAGCAAGTCAAGATAATTCTAATCCTGCTGCTTCTGACTCTCTTTGGGATAGATTCAGAAAATGGTTCAACTCTGAACCCCAGAGGCTGAAAGAATTGAGTTATGAAATGGCTCAGCAGAACTTCAATGATCAGCTGAAAGCCTTCAAAGACCATGTTCTGAGTAACTGGAATAAGAAATAAATTCTTCTGCTGGAAAATGCTCCCTGGAAAGAGAACCAACATTCAGAAGCCACTAAACCAGGTTCTGATAGTCACCCTCTGACTACTGCCCCAGAAAAGGAAATTGCAACAGAAGAAGTAGTTGAATCAGAAGATGCTGCGGAGTGTTCTGAACGACTTACAACCTCTGAGGAAACACCAGCTACGTCTCTGGTCGTGCAAACTCTGGAAGAGCTGAAGAAGGAGAATGCTATAATCCATGCAAGGTTGGATAAGAAAGAAGACACTACCAAAGAAATCAAGGATATTCTTGGAAAGAAAGAAGAATCAAGCACTCAGATTAAGAGCTTGCTGGAAGCATTGTTCACACGACTTCCCCCTCCATCTTAGACTTTTTTAACTTGTTTTTTGTATGCTTCATCTCATCTTCTTTGCTTCTGAAAGATGTCATTGCAATATGTTTTCAATACAAATCATCATTCTTGACTCTGATAATTTATGGTTATATTGCTTTTTGATACCTGACAAAAATGGGGAGAACGTAAGATATTTTCAATAACAGTTTACCGGGACTAAGTCTTAAACGTTCTGAATATCTTAACTTCTTATTTGTTTTCTGAAAGCTTAAACAGGAACAAATTCGGATATAGACAGAAGGAGATACATCAAAAGCTCTGATAAGAAGGAACTTCAGGGAAGTATCTCATCTCTATCTGAGTACTCAACTCAGGGGGGGACTCTCTTAAGATTTTGTTCTGTATATTTTTATTGAAAAAATCCTAGTTTTTGTCATCATAAAAAAGGGAGAGATTGTTAGAATATAGTTTGATTCTACAACCCTCATAAGATTTTTGATGATAACAAACACAAAGAACAAATATGCACTCTAAATTTGTGTTCTATGTTGTACAGAAGTTCTGACTGAAACGACATCAGAAGTTAGGCCACAGAAGCACTCAAGCTGAGTAATCAGAATTTTCTGAAGTATGATGATCAGAATCTGCGCTAAAGGGAAAGATATCCTGATTCTGAACGGAAACCTAACACGCTAACAGAACCTTATGCTTCTGACTTCCCAAGTTCTGAAGTAAAGCAGCATGCAAGATTCCTAAGTTCTAAAGCGTTAATTTTCCATTAAGGAAGTATCATTTACAACGGCTACAATCAGACAAGGATCTTCTCAGTATGGAAAGAGCATTAAGTGTCCATTATCATGTTTCCATTCGGACATACTGACATTCCTATATAAAAAAGCTCAAAGGATAAATCGTTCACGATTTCACACAACTGCTCCATACAACCTCTAAAAGCTGCAAAACTTATATTTATACTATACTCCAAATTTGTGTAATACATTACAGTAGTGATACAATTTTTGTAATGAAAAACAAATAGTACACAGTGAATTGTTTCTTTTTATTAAGTGAATTTCCTTGAGATAAATCGGATTGTGGTTGTACTCAAGAAGACTTTGGCAGTTGTCAAAGTAGTTTTGTAATCAGTTTGATTAGTGAATTAAGTCCTCGTTGGAGAGAGGCGAAATCACCTTGGCGGGTGGACTGGAGTAGTTTGAGATCAAGTGAACCAGGATAAAAATCATTGTGTATATTTCTTTTGACTTTTAAGTTTCAATTCAACCCCCCCTTCTAGTGTTTTTCACTTCTTCAAATTATGGCCAACATACAGTCAAACTTCATGATTTTTGGTCAAAATCAATATTTTGAAGTCAAATTCATCATTTGATCAAGGGTTGATCATGATTCATCAAGAAAACTCAAAATTCATCGAAAGACAAAAGTTAACAAATTAAGGTTTTCTTAAAGAGAAGTCAACTAAACTTTGACCAAGCATAACTTTCACATGCTTCATCAGAAATTCCTCAACCAAAGCCTAACGTTAAGGAAATTCAGTTCTCTACAACTTTGTCTCTTTGAGCTCAAGGACAAAAATTCTTCATTTGAGAGATATAGGCCAAAACATTACAACAGGTCATTTTAAAAGTATACAAAAAGACATATTTTGTCAAAGCATTTTGCATCAACTTACATAATTGAAATTAAAAAGTGACCAACATGAGAGTTGTAGGGGACATCTCGAGCTTTCCAAAAAGTCAAATATCACCTTCATATGACAAAATTTGAGAGAGTTATGATTGGTGCAAGTTGAGCAATTTTGAGAAAATGCATGAAACCACAATTGAGCAATTTTGGACATTTAGGCTAATAAGCCTAACTTTTGAAGTTCAAACATTTTTATGACATGTTTAGGGACCTCTAAGTCCATTCATGCATTATTTTAATTTTTTATTTCATTTATTTTGATTTTATTCATTTAAATTCAAAATTAAATTAAATAAATATTAAATAAATGTACAAGGCATGTGGGCTTTTGTTTTGGATCATTTTGAACCCAAGATCACATATCCAACATAACGAAACCGTGACGAATGAAGAAGGAAAGAGATCTTCATGTTTTGGAAAATTTTGCAATTGTTTTGGAAACAAATAATGACTTTGATTGAACAGGTTTCCTTCCAAAAATGTTAACTTAAAAAATCATCCATTATAAATAGAGGACACACTCCATAAGACAAGGACACAAATTGACTGCCATAAAAACAAGTTCTCAAATTTTCAAAGAATAGGTGCAAATCGTATCCCATTTTTCCAGCTATTCTCAACTGAAACGAAACCTCAAATCATGATCCTGACATCCCCAGGAACCTCCTCAAGTCTATAACCACACTCAACCGTGCCCAGAATGCCTCCCCTCAATCACACCAGTGGTAAGGATTTTCTAATTTCAAAATTCTTAATCCTTGTGTTATTAATAAGTTTCATATGTCCAGATGTGTTGAACAAGAAACATAGAACATGTTGGAACCAAACGTGTGAAGAGAAGGGAGGGGGTTCGAACCCCAGCGATGCCAAAACCTATTTTGCTTTACTTTATTCATCTTACCTTTCTTTTTATTAGTTATTTTATTATTAATTAACTTTTTTTAATCAAAACTTATACATAAAAAATCAGAAAGAAGACATATAATAAAATCAACAAAAAAATAGTTTTAGGGTGTAAATTAATTAATTGATTTTTTGAACAATTAGATTGTAGGCTTTTTATTAATTAAAATCAATTAGAATTAGGATTTTAATTATTATTAATTATCACTTAAATTATTTTCATAAAAACACCAAAATAATGAACTTGGACTTTTAGGGCATTTAAACTTTTTTCCCAACATTTTCTCTTTTGCTATTTATTTTCTTAGACAATTGTAAAGGTCGCACTATTTAATGTAATAGTTTAGATTTACATCCCCGTATTTTTCTAATTATGTAACTCTCCCAAAGCTCTGTAATAGCGTAGATTTACATTCTCGCTTTATCTTTTTCCTTTATATGTTTGTATATATATAACTGCTAGTAAATAGGCTTGTATGCTAAGAATAAAAACAAACATATATAACTTTAATTTTCAAGATAACGTAACTGAAACCAATACACTTTGCACACTTCACCTCTAGGGTAACCTCTCTTTGTTGCCTTGCTATACTAATGGTCACGTCCCACGAAAACGGGAACACTTCAGCAAAGACCCTTGGTTAAACAATATCATCATGGTCCCTTTTGAATAAAGATCATAATTCCTTGATGACCATTCGAGTTTCCTACAAAATGATCTAGTCCCTTCGACGACCCTACGAGAAAAATAATGATAATCCCTTAGAATTGCTAAAAGTATTCTTACATGTTTCCTTTTATGACCATACGACGACCCTATGACTGTTCCTTCACATCCAATATATAGGGCTACCTACCAACTAATGGTGTGGATAGTACTATCTCTAATGGAGAAGGAAAATAAAAAGAACGACCTTTAGTGGGTAAGACTCAACAAATTGCTTGCTCATAACAGTTTCAAACAAAAAAATTCATTTTTACACCTCATGTTTCAAAACAAATATTTTCAAAAAAACACTTTGTATACATTCTTGAGGACTGATACAATAATTATTACAAAGTATACCTCACAATTGGCATTCAAAATATTTTCAAATCACACACATACAAAACAAGTTTAAAGTGAGCTAAGCAATTAAGAGCCTGTAGGTAACTACGGATGAAAAGGGTGCTAACACCTTCCCTTTTCATAACTTACCCCCCGAACACAAAATCTATCATAGGTGTTTCCTGTTCTTTTCACCTTTCCTCGTTGGATAAAAGAAAATTTGGTGGTGACTCTTGCTATCCGTAACATTTGCGATAAAACGCTAAAAAAGTCAGTTCTCTCACCGTATTACAAGGGGCATATCAGTACTCAGTGTCAAAAGCCAAAACAAGTTCAATCTGGTGGGTAGGTGTTTGCTTTAGCAGGAAATCAGATATCCAGTAAAGACAGACTGATCATAGGTATAAGTTTCATTAATAGTACTCTTTTAATTACTATTTTATGATACTGGTGCAACGTACTCTTTTATTGTTGTTGATTGTGTGAAAAGATTGGGTCTTGTGTTATCTTTTATAATAGGAGAAATGGTTATCGAGACTTCAGCTAAGGGATCGATGACTACTTCTCTAGTATGCTTGAAATGTCCTTTGTCAATCTTTGACAAAGATTTTGTTGTGGATCCAGTTTGTTTGTTGTTGAGTGGTCTTGATGTAATATTAGGTATGAACTGGTTGGAATCCAATTATGTTCATATTAATTGCTACAATAAATTTGTTCGGTTACTTGTTCCTGATGAGGAGAAGGAAGTTGGTTTCTTGACTGTTAGGCAGTTGAACAACTCGATGTATGATGAAGCTCATGTTTTTTCATTGATGACGTCCTTATCTATAGAAAGTCAAGCTATAATTGATGAGTTACAGGTGGTGCGTGATTTTCCTTAAATTTTTCCAAATGATATTTTAGATGTGCCGCCAGAAATAGAAGTGGAATTTTCTATTGATCTTGTCCCAGGTACCGGAACCGTTTCTATGGCACCATACAGGATGTCGGCTTCTGAGTTAGTAGAGTTAAAGAAACAGTTAGAAGACTTGCTTGAGAAGAAATTTGTGAGACCAAGTGTATCGCCATGAGGAGCTCCGGTTTTACTGGTGAAAAAGAAAGACGCTAGTATGAGATTTCGTGTAGATTACAAATAAGTGAATAAAGTGACGATCAAAAACAAGTATCCACTCCCAAGAATCGATGACTTGATGGATCATTTGGTGGTTGCACGCGTGTTTAGCAAAATTGACTTGAGGTCAGGTTATCATCAAATTCGAGTAAAAGAAGATGATATTTAGAAGACGACTTTCAAGACTCGGTATGGACATTATGAGTATATGATGATGCCGTTTGGTGTGTCGAACGCACCAGGAGTTTTCATTGAGTATATGAACATAACCTTTCATGAGTATCTAGACAAGTTTGTGGTAGTCTTTATCGATGATATTTTGATTTTTTCTAAATCGGAGGAAGATAATGATGAGCATTTGTGAATTTTTTTACAAGTGTTGAAAGAGAATAAATTATATGCTAAGTTGTCAAAGTGCGAGTTCTGTTTGGAAAATATTAGTTTTCTTGGCCACAATATTTCAGGTGTTGGTATTGTTATAGATCTATCTGAAGTAGATACAGTTTTGCAGTGGGAAGCTCCAAAATCATTCATAGAGATTAGAAGCTTTTTGGGTTTAGCTGGTTATTATAGCATATTTATCGAGGGTTTTTCTAAGTTAGAACTTCTGTTAACTCAGCTGACGTGCAAAGGTAAAGCGTTTGTGTGGGATGTTCAGTGTGAGAAAAGTTTTATAGAGTTGAAGAAGAAATTGACGAAGGCTCTAATTTTGATATTACCTAACCCAGAAGAACCTTTTGTTGTGTATTGTGATGCGTCTAAATTGGGTTTAGGTGGTGTGCTTATGAAAAATGACAAAGCGGTAGCCTATGCATTGAGGCAGTTGAAGATTCATGAATAAAGTTATCCTACTCATGATTTAGAATTGGCTGCAGTGGTGTTTGTGTTAAAGATTTGGAGGAATTATCTTAATGGCTCCAGGTTTGAAGTGTTTAGTGATCATAAAAGCTTGAAGTAATTTTTTAACCAGAAGGAACTGAATATGAGGCAATACAGATGGTTAGAGCTGTTAAAGGATTATGACTTTGGCTTGAACTACCATCTAGGTAAAACAAATATTGTAGCAGATGCTTTAAGTCAGAAATAGTTACATATGTCTTCTATGATGGTTAGATAGCTAGAGTTGATTGAGCCATTCAGAGATATGAGCTTAGTCTGTGAGTTAACACCACATAGTATAATGTTGGGAATGTTGAAGATTAACAATGATTTTCTGAATAGTATTAAAGAAGCTCAAAAGTTAGATGTAAAGATGGTAGATGTGATGGTTAGAAGTAATGATTCCAAAGACCGTGATTTTAAAGTCGATGTGCAAGGTGTGTTGAGATTCCGTGACAAAATTTGTATTCTTGATGACTCTAAGTTGAAGAAGATGATTCTGGAAGAAAGTCGTAGAAGCAGTTTGAGTATTCATTTGGGAGCTACTAAAATGTATCAAGACTTGAAGAAGTTATTTTGGTGTCCTGGGTTGAAACATGATGTGGCGTGGTTTGTGTATGCGTGGTTGACTTGTTAGAAGTCGAAAGTCGAACATTATAAACCTGCATGATTAACGAAACCGTTAGATGTTCCAGAATGGAAAGGGGTAGTATATCGATGAATTTTGTGATGGAATTGTAGAGTACTCCAAGAGGACACAATATTACTTGGGTGATTGTTGATAGGCTGGAGAAAGCAGCTCATTTTATACAGATTAATATCAATTTTCTTATATTGAAGTTGGTGGAGATTTACATTCGCATGATTGTAAAGATACATGGTGTTCCATCGAGTATTATTTCAGATAGAGATCCGAGGTTTACTTCTGGATTTTGGAAAAGTTTGTAGGATACGTTGGGCTCTAAGTTGAGATTAGGTTATGCGTATCATCCACGGATGGATGGTTAGATGGAGAGGACTATTCAGTCATTGGAAAATTTGTTGAGGGCTTGCGTTCTTGAATGTGGAGGTACCTGGGATAGTAATATTCCACTGATAGAGTTCATGTATAACAATAGTTTTCATTATAGTATTTGGATGGAACCTTTCTAGGCATTGTATGGACGAAGATGTAGAACACCTTTGTGTTGGTATGAATCTGGTGAGAGTGTAGTGCTTGGACTTGAGATTGTTCGCCAGACTATAGAAAAGGTGAAGTTAATTCAGGATAAGATGAAAACTTCAGAGTAGGAAAAAGATTTATCATTATATGAGAGGGAAAGATCTTGAGTTTCAAGAAGGAGATCGTGTATTCTCGAGAGTCACACCAATGACCGGTGTTGGACGCACTTCAAAATCGAGAAAGCTTACTCTTCAGTTTATCGGTCTATATCAAATTTTTGACAAGGTGGGAACTGTTGCATATAGGGTGGCCTTGCCACCTAACCTGTCGAATTTGCACGATGTGTTCCATGTGTCGCAACTCTGAAAGTATATTGTAGATCCATCTCATGTGATTCTGATGGATGACGTGTAAGTGCAGGATAATCTTACTGTTGAGACCGTACCTGTGACGATCGAAGATCGTGAAATGAAGAAGTTAAGGGGAAAGAAAATCTCTCTCATGAAGGTAGTTTGGGGAGGAGTTTATAGAGAGAATCGATGTGGTAATTGCAGCGTGAGAGGCCACAGTCTTGCCCATAGTTGTTTGCATTAGGTAATTTTTTAGGACACAAATATTCTAAGTGGAGGAGAGTTGTAACGCCCAAATATTTAATTTATCATTTGATTGGATGTTTGTGAATAATATGATGTAATATATGGTTTTTTAATATGTATGGGGTAGATTTGGATTAATATGATAATGAGAGTTATTTTTAATTTAAATAACTTAGTTGGAATTATTTGGATTGAAGAGTAATTGTTAAAATATTATATTAACATTTATGTGATATAACATGTGTAGTAATATAGAGGGAAAGGTGGTAATTAACATGAGGTTTAGTGAGGGTAAGTATGGAATACCGTATTAGGGGTCTAATGGTTATTCTAGTAAAAAGGAAGAATAGAGAGTGAATTGTATCATTTAGAATGATCACACTCTGAGAGAAGTTGAAGCGTGGAAGGTGAGAAAGGGATAGGGCAAGAAGACTCCATTGGTGAGGCTTAGGAACCGTCAATCGAAGGTAAGGGTGGGATTCCAACTCTATAAGGGTATTGTATAGTTATGGATATGTTAGGGTGTGATTTCCATGAGTGTTGTATGTTTCTGTTTGATTCAATTTGGGGTTTTGAGGAATGTGTTAATATGATGAATCTAAGACTAATTTGATGAACTTTAATGTTATAATGCCATGAATTTATACCCATTATATGTATATTCATGTTCTATTATTGTATAATGGATATGTGTTGAATTATGTTAGTTTTGTAATGGACTGGTATTGGAATCACATAGAAATTGTGACTGGTTTACTGCAGGAATCCTAACAGCAATGTTGATGTCAGGCACACTTCGTCAGGCGAGCCTCTTGCATCATCGGGAGATAGAATTTGCTCAAGCCCCGCTGGGAGAGGAAGCGGGCAAAGGAAATAGGATAAATTGGGTGCTCTTGGAAAATGTATGGGGTGGTGGACTCCCCTACGATTCATCGGGCGAGCCTCAGGCGATAGACCCAGTCGCTGGGTGAGCCTCGGGCAAGTAGACTATAGTAGATTTATTTTTAAACTTTGCAACTTTGTATCTTTTTACTTGGGTGTCTATTTGAAGCACTGTTTGAACCTATAGGAAGCTAAATATATTTTCTATAATATAAAAAAATTTCAAATGCAGTAGGTGATTATTTGTTAGGGGTTTATGCCCTTTTGTATGCAATTTGGCCTATTATGTTGAGATATGTGCATGTACTTATGTATGATAATGTTTTTGGTGTTGTTTGGACTGTATGATTTGTATGTTGTATGTGTTGGCAGCCGGTGGCCTTAATGGTGTGTCGCATTGATGGATGTCGATATCAATGTGCTATATTTTTGTTGCATGGTTGTGTTACATGCATTTCATGTTATGGACTTTAGTCCTGTTTGTTGACTCTGATCTTAGATGGCGTGGGTCGAGAGTGATATGAACCTCATTGTTCATGATGTTTGTTGGTTATGATCCTAGATGGCATGGATCAGGGGCGAGAGGAACCAAATTGTTCATGATATTGGTGGCTCTGGTCCTAGATGTCGTGGATTCAGGAGCAATATTGGTACCACATGCATTGAGTATGTGATTCAGTCTCATTGCATTACATTGTTGTTAACATGATGTTTGAGTTGTATGATTGGTGTATGTATTACATTATAATGGTGGCTATATATGGATGATTATGTGTGATTGTATAAGCAATATGTAATATAGGTGTTGTCGATTATGTGAAGATGTGAGATGTGGAATGTATGACTATGTGTGATTATAATTATTGAATACTTATTATTATTATTTTATATTCTCTTATATTGTTGTGATATCTCACCCTTCTGTTGGAATGATGCTTTATACGGTATCGTGCAGATAGTCAAGATTAGTTTGAGGCTGCAAGGATTCGGTAGAGGTTGTTCTTCTTTTTTTTTTAGAGTTGTCGTCATTGCTCTGATAATTAACTCCCGAGGGATGAACGCTTATTAATTTCGTTGTTTTTGGTGATTTATTTGGAGTCATATGAACTCCCTATTATTGGAACAATTCTGGTTTATGTCGGATAGAAATTTCTTTGACAATAAGTATGATTCTTTTTTGCTGCATAATAAAATTGGAAGTTGAGGAGTATGATGGTTTGTTTCGGTTCATCTGTATTTTTGTATTATGTATTTATGTATATGTTTCGAGCAGGTTTATGATGTTTCGAAGTGTAGCATCCTAATTGTTTGTTAATTTTTTAATTTTAAAGAAAAAATACTCTGATTTTATATTATTATTCTTTGGGGAATTTAGGGTGTTACATTCTCCTCTTGAATACTTTGACACAGATCTTTGAAGACTTCAAAAGCATGTGATTTTTCTCTAAGAAAGTTCATCCAAGTATATCTAGAAAAATCATTTATAACCATATAGACATACCATTTCCATCCAATCTTTCTATCCACATCGGTCCCATTAAGTCCATATGAAGAAGTTCCATCACTTTGGAAGTAGTCTGATTATGCAACATCAAGTGTGACATCATGGTTTTCTATCTAATTTCACATTCACCATAGACTTTACCTTCTCCAATTTTAAGCTATGGCATTCCCTTGATAGCTCCTTCACATAAGATCTCCTTCAATCCTTTTAGAATAAGTTGTCCAAGCTTTTGGTGCCACAACTTTACTTCCTCTTCATGGGTTATCAGATATGTGGAAGAATAAGCAGTTATCTGTGATTCCTATAGACAACAGTTGCCTTTAGATCATATGCCCTTCATCATAATAACATCATTCTCATCTTTGACCCGACATTCAGACTTTGAGAAGTTAACTAACAGTCCTTGGTCACACAATTGACTAATGCTAATAAGATTAGCAGTTAATCCTTTCATAGGAAGAACATCTTCTCAACTAGGTAAACTAGAACATATCAACTTTCCAACTCCTTTGATTTCACCTTTAAAACCATCATAAAATCTAACAGTACCTATGGGATGAGGCCTAATATCCACCAACAACTTCTGAACCCATGTCATATGTCAAGAGCACCCACTATAAAAGTACCAGTCTTCTCCATTTGAGTCTCTTAAAGAAGTATGAGCAATAAAGTTAATATCCATATTTTCAACATTTCTCTTTCTACTCACTTGATCAGCCTTAGAATGAATTGAAGATTTTTTTATCTTCATACAATTTATAATAGAAAGGCTTAATATGGTCATGCTAACCACAATAATGACATATCCAAGTTGATGAATGGAATTTGGATAATGTTTTACCATGTCTGCCAGGATGTTGTAACATGTGGTTGGGCATGTTGATAATTCTCTCCCTTTCAGGAGAAAAGGACTCCTCTTCAGATACTATTCTTTGTTTTTTATCATATTTATAATCAACTTTAGTATCTCCATCCTTTCTTACCATATCAACTCTACTTTTCATCTTCTTCAAGGAATCTGACATGTTATTAAGCTTGGAATTTAAGAGAGTTACCTCACTTTGAAGATGAGAAACAAAACATAGAAGCTTCTTCTTTTCATTCTCCAATTCAGATACGATCTTTCTCTATTCTTCTAATGTCTTACGACTCTTTTCACACCTGTCACACGTATCCTTATAGGATACATTAAGGTCTTCATAGAGGATACTTTCATCATAAGCTTCCACTTTATCTTCCCATTTTCCAGAAAGAGCCATCACAAGTTTTGCATTTTCATTGTTAGCCTCATCTTTTGAGTCATTATCATCAGACCAAGACACAGTAAACCCTTTTCTGCCTCTTAATAAAAGTGGGACATTCTGATTTAATGTGACCGAAACCTTCACACTCATAGCATTGAATTCCTTTGCGTTGATTGGTCTTTTCTTCAGGTCTGGTATTCTTCTGAAAATTATCCTTATCATTGATTTCAGATTAAATGTTCCTAACTTTTTATCTTCCTCTTCTGTCCATTCTTTTCATAATTTTATTGAATTTCTTTCCAAGTAACACAATGGTATTTGGATAGTCCTTCATCCGTATCCAGATCAGCTTGACCTACTTCATCTCCAGCATTGGATACAAAACCTATGCTCTTGTTCTTTTTCTCAGACTTGTCACTAATAGCTAATTCAACAGTTTGAAGTAACCCAAAAAGTTCATCAACTCTCAAGATGTTGATGTCTTGAGCTTCTCCAATAGTTTTTACCTTCATGTCAAATTTCCTAGGTAAAGACCTAAGAATATTTCTAACAAGCTTTTGTTCTAACATCTTTTCTCCCAAGGCAGTGGATGCATTTTCTATTTCAAGAACCTTCATATGATATTCCTGGATGGTCTCATCATCATTCATCTTTAGGTTCTCAAATTTAGTAGTGAGTAGCAGAAGTCTTGACATTTTTAATATGAATGCACCTTCATAAGTTGTTCTAAGAATTTCCCAAGCATTCTTAGCTATAGTACATGTATTAATCAACCTGAACACATTCTTGTCAACTCCATTGAATAAAGCATTAAAGGATTTGGCATTTCCAAGAGCTAATTTATCATCTTCATCATTCCAATCTTCCTCTGGTTTCAAAGGCACATTTCATCTTTGTCCTTCTCAACAGGATGTTCCCATCCTTTTAAAACAGCCTTCCAAGCTTTTTTATCCATGGATTTTATAAAAGCCACCATTCTAACCTTCCACCTATCATAATTTGAACCATCTAACAGGGACGGTCTTTTTTTTCATCTTCGTTCTTTATACATAGTACAAGAAATTATTCTCCTTAGAGCTCACCCAATAAATAGAACAGGGTGCCTGCTCTGATGCTAATTGAGGTTTTGGCACTTGCAAAAACATATGTTTAAGACTGATGTCCCGACACAGCATAATGTCAAGACAAATGTTAAAACTGGAGATTATGCGGAAGAATAACAAACAAAAATTTAAACAACACAATCAATTATTGACCTAGTTCAGTGCAACGTCGCCTACTCTGGGGGCTACCAAGCCAGGAAGGAAATTCACTATGATAGTATTAGTTCAAAGCTAAACACATCCTAGTTTACAGCTTCTCGCCTAATCACTACCTTGTACAACTTCTACCTAGAGACCACTAGATATGAGATCCCCCTCTCACTTCCAATCACTGCAATGATACCTACAGCCACAAACCTTATGACTAGACCAAAAGAACCAAATATAAGATTACACTTCAAATACAATACTTAGTCTTGCTTAAAATCACCAACTAATAATAATACTCAAATCTTTGCTTAAAAACTCATGAGTGAGAAAAACAACTTGATATACTATCAAGTAACAATCTGTCAAACTCAATGTATCAAAAGATGCATGAGTGGCATAAAAGAACAAAAACACAAAGACCTTAAAAGACTCCCAAAACCCTAATCTTTATGTTGCACCCACGGTTTCTTCAATGTGAATTCTTGCTAATTTAGGTTTAACAAGTTCTTATTTATAGACTCTTGCAGTATAGGCTTGGACTCTTCAAATCAAATAGAATCTTCACTTTTTAAATTAGCTGCAAGATCTTCACATAAAAATAGGAACATATCTTTTAAAGTTTCCTAAAAAGTCTCAAAGATCCTTTTTAATGAAACCAAATCAGATTTGCACTTGTTCCAAATAAATCTTTTTGACCTACGAATAATAATGAGATATATCTAAAAGAATCTCTGAAAAACAAATCAAATTTATCAAGAGATAAAACAACAGTGCTTATTGTATAACAGGCCAAGATGTAAAGACATTTGGTTCAACATCTGTTTGATAAGAATGACAGCATAACCTATCATGACAATTGGTCAAGATGTTATGACATCTTATTAAGCATCAGTCTAGAACCATGTTTTAGAAAAATTTATGCCAAACCTAAAACCATGGATTTAACAAGTGTTGTGCCAAAACTCGGCAAGATGTAGGACCTTGAACTATTTGCGAGGGAGGTCACTCTAAAACCCCTCATGTATGTCAGAAGACATCTATTAAAGAATTTTGTTTGTCCATCAGTTTCCGGATGGTAGGATGTTGTTGGGCTAATCAGGTGTCACATGCAAGTATACATGTTTTGATTGCATTAATAATAAGTATAAGAGTATCGTACCCACAGGGAGTGTTGTTACATAGATTTTATTTTTTTTATGTAAACTATTCTTTTGATTTAAGCATGAGCAGGGAGAAATAATGATTGGTGTTTATGAGTTCAAGTTCACTTAAAACAGAGGTCAAAAGTAAGGTGAAAAGAAATGGAAATATATTAAGAGTCGTTGAGTTGATCTATGTTCCATTAATATCATTAGTGTATTCAAGTGTTAATGATGTGTGTGTCGTGACTGGTGAGGTTAGAGTGATCTTGTGGCGTATCTCTAAAACATCAAAGCATGCATAACAAGGACAATGGAACAAATCTCTAAGCCTCACTTGTAACCCTAATATGTGTCTATTTGTATTCTAAAATCCCTAATAGTTGAAGCTCTTTATATCTAAGCAAGCTAGGTAAGTGAATATCTTTATCATACTCCTTCAACCATTTATATTAAGAAAACCATTTGTTGTTGGATCTCTCACAACAACAAGTTGTTATCTATTCCTAAGTTGGCTTGACAAAGAAACAGATTTATAAACAAGTTAACATATAATAAAACAAGTCAGTAAACCACACACCATTTAACATGAAAACACTTTAATATTAACTTCAGATTGCTCAACTACAAAAGTTTTAGCTCATAGTGAGATGAGTACCAGCTACAAACATGATTCTCAATGGGAACATCTCTTCAACAATAAATGAAGAAAAGATATAAACCTAAGAGAGACTTGGAGAATGACTTGAGATAGATAATATTCAAGAGATATCTTCAGTCACGCCATTGCTTGTCCGCTGGTAGCAGATTGGGTGAGGGGAGAAACTCTTCCATACTCCACTATCCATGCACTCATACTTTTGGTGTTTTTTCTCTTAGAACAACATAACTCCTTTGAAATTTCCACAAGTTCCTATTTATATACTTGAGCTAGGGTTTGTGTTACATTGGATAAGCTTCATCACCTCAATTATTAGCCAACAAGGAATTGAGTACAAGGGGACAATTCTGGGGGACAAAGCAACCTATGGTAGACTGCCACAACAGGCCGCAAAAAGTGCAGCAGGCTGCACAAAGTACTTTTGTACTACATTTTGTCTTCTATTTCCACTAATCCTTATCCTTCGAATTCAAATAAAATTTCTTCAAAACACAACAAAGATTCCCTCTAATGTTGTCATCCTTCCATGTTTGCCATAAAAACAAGCTGACTTCATTATTATTTTTCCTTTTTTCAAGTCCAACTTTTATCTTCAGCTTGTGATCTTCGTCACAGACGAATGCAGTCTTCACTCAGCTCGACAAAGTTAATCTTTAATTAAGAAAAAACACATTAAAACAACACAAGGGAGCACCTATTTTTATCCAAGCTAAACATGTAAAAATAACTAAAATGCAATAAAATAGAAATTAAAAAGCAAATTAAAACATAATTAAGACAAAGATTAAGGTATGTATTAACTCATAAAATATGGGTTAACAGATGTGTTAAACTATAGCTTTTTTTCCTCTAGGAAGAACTAAGGAACAAAGGGTCTTTGTCCGAAATAATGGATTTAGGGATTCCATGAAGTCTGCAGATTTAGACCAAGAACCTGTTGGCTAGATCCTGAGCTGCGAATCTTGTGGGAAGAGCAATGAAATGAAAATACTTGGTAAGACGATTGCAAATGACCCAGATGACTGTATGACCAAAGGAACTCAGAAGATAAGTTATTAAGTCCATGGTTAGTTCTTCCCATACTTTATTCGGTGTCGGTAGAGGTTGTAATAGTCCTTTTCTTTTGAGTCTGATATTTTTCATGTTGATAGATTGAACAATGTTTGATGAAGTCTTTCACATTTGTATATAGTCTAGGCCAAGCAAAAGAAGCGCTCAATCGAGCAAGTGTGGGTTTGTTACCAAAGTGGCCAACTATGGGAGTGTTGTGGAGCTCATCAATCAAGGCACAACACAAGTTTTCACAAGGAGGTATAAAGAGTTTGTTTTTGAAAAATAAGAGTCCTTATGAGAATTTGTAAGAATCTTGTTCCTCCTTTTCTAACTGTTGGATTAACAATTTCCCTTCTAAATCAGTAGTATAAAAATGGCAAAGGTGTGAGATGAGATTTGGTATTGTAGAAGATATTGTCATCAAGAGTGGTTCATCCGTAGAAAACTTTTGGCTAAGAGCATCAACCACTAATTTGAGTGGACAGGTTTGTAGGAAATTTCAAAGTTGAACCCTTGTAGGTTATAGGCTTGTTTTTGTTGTTCTAGTGTTTGAATCCTTCGTAATAAAAGATTTTACAAGATCTTTTTATCTGTGTAGATCTGAAACTTTCGACCAAAGAGATATTGACGCCTTTTTTGATGGCTTATGTTACAACAAACATTTGTTTGACATAGACTGGCGCAGCTTTCATGCGCGAACATATATTTTTGCTGAAGAAGGAAAGAGGTTGACCATCTTCTGATAAGACTACACCAATGGTGACTTGTCACAGAGGGAAAAATTGAGATTAAGCTATTGATTAACTTAACTCGAAAAAACAAGAGTCGTCATTGAACTTTATTGTTTCCAAAGGAAAGGGAAAATATCAAGAAAACCCAATGCAAAAACAAAACAAAAGAGAGATCTGGATACGGGGGTTGGTTATGCAAGGGGAAGGTATTATCACCCGTCACATTCATGGTACTCCAAGGAACCTCTTGAAAATCTGTGTTATGATACGGTTGTTTGCAAAAAGAAATGGGTGATGAGAAAAGAAGTATTTTTATTATATTTTGCTTACAAAGACTTCAAGAGTCATGTGCCTACGTATCCTCTATGTGCAATGAAGAAGTCAGAGTCTTGTAGTTTGTGGTAAAAATAACCGCATAATTTTTTTGGTTGACTTTAAATTTAAGAGACATTTCGTCGCATTCGAGTGGAAAACACAACTTACTACCTACAAGTGTGAGGAAGTGAACATTTGCATCATCTTGTTATGGAAAACTTTTACTTGGACTTTCTCACAATAATATCTCAACATTCAAGTGGAAAATGTCAATTATTTCACAACATATAGTAGAAATATAGTGGTCTGCATCACTACCAGAGTAGACTAATATCCAATATTTTGAAAATGTTTAAAAGAAAAGTGCACAAAGGCACAAAAATAAATTTGATGAGCTTTGTCTTTTAAGAAGTTTTAAAAGAGTTTGAATATGCTTACGTGTTTTAGCATTTATTAAGAAAAAATATTTCCGGGATCACTTGACAAGGTCAAGGTTTATTAAGAAAATGTTTAAAGTTTGAAGAAAGAAGTTTTAAAATTGAAAAAGTGGATAGAATATGAAGAGACTATCCTAAAGCATAAAGTAAATGACATGAAATAAAAGGTCTCATTATAAGGTAGCCCAAGAGAAATCCTTTGTGTGTGCAAGTGTACTAACCACAAGATGAAGCAAGTATTTGACATTGGTCAAAATGAACATTCCTTTCTCTTTTGATTAAGCCACAAGATAAGCAAATCACATGAGCAAACACATAAGCAGATGAATCATCAAGAGCAAGCAATTGAAAACTACTACGGAAAACTCAATTAACAACGGTTAAGAGAGATATATAAAAATGTGGGCTCAAGCGTTGTTATGTACAATGTCGTTGAATATATGATAATTACAATTACGACCCAATAGTCTTTGTAATAAACTAGAAAGCACGCTCCCTATAACAAAGGTTTTCCAAAAGACCGTTGTGATAAAATTAATGGTCCTGGATTTGATTCCCATCTGTGCCATTTTGATATTTATTTATTTTTTGGACAGCGCGCGAAATATTATAATGGTTATGACTATAACCGTTGTTAAATTTTATTTATAATTAAAAAATATTATCATGCTTTTATAATTAATCCCATTTTTAACCAGTATTATTGTTCACTATATCGCAGTAGAAAATAAAACTCATATTTGTGATAATGTTATCTGAATAATATTAATTATATCATATTCATAATATCACATAATTGTATCATATTCAATTGTACCGTAACAAACATTTTACAATTTATCAGAACAAACAACCTACAGTTTACACATTACATAATTGTAACTTGGTGTTTTAGTGTCTTGTCTCTTGGTGTCTTGTCTCTTGATATCTTGACTCTAAAGACCTATAATTTCAAATAATTATATTTGTTAGTAAAAATACTTGGAAACTATAACATACATGAATATATTATGAATAAAGAATAAATTATGTACTTGTTAATTTTCCCAGATGCACTCTTCATGATCGATTCGAATAGCATGGAAAACATCTCTATCAACTTCATCATATGAGGTAGGAACTTGTGTTGTGTAAGAAGGTGTGGACGAAATATCAAGACTCTCATCACTAAGAGGAATGTGTTTTCATTAAAGAACGATTGACCATTTTTCTGATATGTCTGATGGGTCGGTAACATAGAAAACGTGTTTTGCTTGAGAAGCCATGATGAATGATTCGGTCATAAAAGATGTCTTTCCAAAGTTGACCCGGGTGGATCCTAAGTTATCAATGTTTACACCATTACTATTATTAGGAACCCACTTGAATTTAATAAATCCACTTTAAAAATAACATAATCAATCTCCCAAATCTCATCAATGACACCGTAAAACGTGATAGTTACCAATACATGATTCTTATCTTTCAAACTAGAGAAACACATTGATTCAGCTTCAACCATAACCCCACTATTTCATATTGAACTACGATCATCTTTTGATTTTGTATAAAAGGTATAATGACCAATGTTGTATGCAGTCCAAGTAATGACACAAAATTTTGGCTCGTACGAAAACCATTTAAGTATCTCGGATGCACTACGATCATTAGATACACTTTTGTTAAACCAATATATGAATCTCTTTTTATGCTATATTAACAGCAACTTGTCACTCATTCGGGGATATTTTTTCCTCAAAAGTCTTTTGTGAGTATCTATGAAAGGTTGAACTTCAGTTATATTATTCAATATATAGAAATGTGCTTGAATAACTACATCACGAGCCATTGACTTAACATTTAGACCTTGAATACCTCTTCCGTCTGTGTGATTAGCGTGACGAGACTTTGGAATGGCTATAGAATTCGCTTCTGACAAATAGTTTGTACAAAACTCAACAACTTCTTTAGTAATGTACCTTTCAACAATCAAAACTTTTGGTTGGTGATGATTCTTCATATATCCTTTAAAGATCTTCATATATTGCTCTATTGGATACATACACCTTAAATAAACTGGACCACAAAATCTGATTTCTCTGACTAGATGAACAAGTAAGTGAACCATAATGTAAAAACATTATGGAGGAAAATACATCTCCAATGGATACATGATTATGGCAGCCTCATCTTATAATTCATCTAATTTGTTGAAATCAAGAACTTTATTACATATGGCATTGAAGAATAAGCATAAACTTGTTATAGTTACTCTCACATTCTTTGGTAGGATCCCACGGATAGCCACTGGTAGAAGTTGTTGCATTAATACATGACATTCATGAGATTTTAAACCAATTAACTTGAGATCTTTCATTGATACAAGTTTCTTGATGTTTGATGAGTAACCTTATGGAACTTTAATACCTTACAAACAATCGCATATAATTTTCTTTTCCTTTTTAGATAAAGTGTTACATGTTGGAGGCAGATAAGTTATTTTTCCTTTCTCTATTGGAGCAAATTTCTTTCGCCTCTATATCAAGATGGGAAGTATTACTATCTTTAGTCTTTCCTGGAATATTTATAAGTTTTCTAATCAAACTATCACACACATTTTTCTCCACGCGTATCACATCAAGACAATGTCTAACATCACGACTTGACCAATATGGAAGATCAAAGAATATGGGCCTCTTTTTCCATATATTTTTTGTAATTGCCCCTTTTTATTTTTCTCCCTTCCTGAAGACAACATTAATGTGTTCCTACCGTTGATAAACTTCATCCCTGGTTAAAGGTTAGGAGCCACTTCAAACTCTTGCTCTCCATTAAAAGCCTTCCGCAATCTATGATAAGGATGACTGGGTTTTAGACATTTTCGATGCCCAAAGTAAACAGTCTTTTTTCCAAACTCGAGTTGGTGATAAAAATTATTATCTTCAAAAATAGGACATGCTTTTTGTCCTTTGACACTATATCCAGCCAAGTTAGCGTAAGCAGGAAAGTTGTTGATTGTGCAAAATAACATTACATGCATGTTAAACTTTTCCCCAGAATATGCATCATTAATTTCAACGCCTTCATCTCACAAGAGTCGTAAATCATCAATTGATGGACTTAGATAAACATCTATGCAATTACCAGGTTGTCGTGGTTCAGAAATCATCATATTTAATAGTATATACTTGCGCTTCATGTACAACCAAGGAGACAGGTTATAAATAGTGAGAAGAACAGGCCACGAAGAAAGATTAGTGCTCAGATTACTAAAGGGGTTCATTCCATCGGTGGCAAGCCCAATCCTAAGTTTTCTTGGCTCAACTCCAAAATCCGGAAACAACGAATCAATTTTATTCCAATATAATGAATCAGCTACATGGTGAATGTTTCCATCATTAGTCTTTTCATCTGCATGCCATCTAAGATTCTTCGTGTTATTCGAATTATCAAAAAGCCTCTTGAATCGTGAAATTATTAGAAAGTATCATAACACTTTAGCAGGAGGATGCTTCCTACTAACATTGTCATAGTCATTATCATCACCATTTTTGGCCTTCAGCTTGTAACGTGACACACCATATTTCAGACACTGATACAAGTCTTCATACTCTTTCTTGTATAATATTTAATCATTAGGGAAAACATGTATTTTGATATACTCTAGACTCATTGGACATAATATCTTCTTGGCCTCATAGCAACGATCCGACAATTTGTTATCTTCTGGTAACATTTGCTTTAGCAATTCAAGTAATTCCATGAAACTTTTATCTGACCATCCATTTTTTGCCTTCAGATTAAACAAATTTAACACCACCAACAATCGTGTAAAAATGTGTGCATTCCTTATACAAAGGGGTGTCTTTATCACTACATAAGGTATCATAAATATGAGCATTCTTAAAAGAATATTCCCCAATATCATGGAATATATCCTCTAGTTGATCCTCCATATATTCATCTTCATCCAATCTTTGACTTTGTGGTTCCCGACTTTCCTCTTTATCCACCTCACCATGCCACGTCCATATTATATAATTTTGACATATACCATCAAGGTGCTGGAATATTTCTTGCTTTGTACCCTTATTGATATTTGTGCAAATAACACAAGGACAATACAAGATACCATTATTGTCAGAAAGATGTTTATCAGAATATTCAAGGAATTCAAGAACTCATTTCTCATTAATTGGACCTAACCTACTGGCTTTCATCCAACTATGATCCATAATAACTTCTAAAATTTATACACGTATAATAATGTGAATGACACACCAAAATCCAAACCTAAAGCAAATCTAAACCTAAAGCGTATGAAAAATGTACTCTCATACTGAATTGAGCATATATACAACATAAACAAGGAGAAAAGGAATGAAGATGTTGAAGAGTACCGTACTTTGAAGCTGAAGAATCTTATGCATGTAAGGAATGAAGATGTTAAAGAGTATCCTACTTTGAAACTTAAGAATCAAATGAACAAAGAGGGTGAATATTTAAGCATATACAACATAAACCAAGAAAAAACGAATGAAGATGTTGAAGAGTACCGTACTGAGAAGCTGGAGAAATAAATGAACAAAGAGGTTGAAGATTTGAGCTCCAAATGAATGGATATGAAAAGGGTAAATATTATGCCACCTCTGTCATCTTTGGCTCGCTTGTTCACCTAGGGCGTCTTATAAAATAAATACGAAATAAGTTTTGTTTTAATTTATTAGTAAATCCTTTAATTGCGGTTGGACAAAGAAACTGTCATGGAAACTTAAGTCCTCTAACAACAGTTGGTGTATTCACCGTTGTTAAATCATTTACAATATATTTTTTAAATAATGGAGATAGGTGTTGTACCCCAATTTTTGCCCCTAAGATTCCTCTATCATATCATATCAACTCGATCATAACAAGATCATATTAGGGTTGGTTCTTCCTCTTTTTCTATCTCCTATCTTTAAGTTTGCTCTTGAGGAATCCCCAAGCACCTTAGTTGTATATTTTTGTATATGTGTTGTTGACTAACTTCTGATCAAAATACAAAAAAAAAAAATATATATTTCTTTGTCTTTGAATATTTGTTGTTTTGTAGGTACCAAGTCAAGGCATCTGACAAATAAGGATTTCTGGTATTATTTTCCTAAAATCTCTATTTGCAAAGGAAAAATTAACAAAAATTCATTTTTTTCACTGATGCAATCGATTGCTCTTAGAGTGAAATCGATTACACATAGTGCATTTTGCGCCATTTTTGAAAAAAATACACTGTGCAAATCGATTTGCACTATATTGCAATCGATTGCACAGCATGAAAATTTGAAAAAAAAATCAGCAATTTTAAACTTGTCAAATTTTGGCTCCAATTTTTCTTCATTTTTTAAAGATATACCATTAATTCAAATTTTAATGCCAATCTTTCATTTTTAAGAAGAATTATCATTAATTCAAATTTTGGCTCTAATTTTTGAAAGAGTTGTCATTAATTCAAATTTTGGCTCCAAGAATCAATTACCAAATTACCATTAATCCCAATCCTAAAACTCTATAAATAGAGCCCTCATTTCATTCAAATTTCAAGCTTTTGATAGCCAAATCCACCTTGCTAAAAAATCTCTCAATTCTCTCCATCTACCAAATTCACTCAAAGCTCCAATTTCAAAAAGTTAGTAAGTTTTGTATTGAAGCTTACTAATCTTTGAGCTAAACCTTCATCCAAACACTTTTTCTTTATCAATTCTCTACATCTAAGTTTGGGAAATTGATTCTTGTGGTTGAATTGAGGAAAATTCTTGAAGTTGTTTTGATAATTCTTTAGATCTACCTTTGGTAAGTTGGATAATTAATATTTCACAATGCGATCTCTTGTTGATCTTTGGGTTTGATTCATTGAGCATTATTTTGTGATTCTAATGGTGTTATTGTCTTATAATTTGATGGAATTTTCGTGCTCAATTGGATCCATGATCATAAGGTATTTGATGGAAAGTTTGAACAAGAATTTGGCCTTTTAAAATGCTGTTTTGTTGTCTGTAACAGCGTGCAATCGATTGCAGTAACAGTGCAATCGATTGAACAGAATAATTTCGCGCAGATTTTTGAAAATTGTACTGTGTAAATCGATTTACACTTTAGTGAAATCAATTTACACAGAAACAAAATTCATTTTTTGCCTTGTTTTGGGGCTGTTTTGATCCATAAATGTTTTTCTAATCAGTCCTTTTGATTGTTGGTTTGGATTACAATTTTAAATGTCCAATTTCTCTTTAAATTCAATGGACTTTGTGATGTAGATTAAGTTGGATAAATTTTCATCAAATCAAATCTACCTAAGAGTGAATTATTTACCTCATTTTTGGTGCTTTGGATTAATGATATATTTAGTGCTTTAATCCATCTAGAGGAGTGGTTGAATTTAAAGATGAAAGAATTTTGAGGTGGTAATCCAAATTACCTTATCATTCTCCTCCCTCTTCATATTATCCCTTTCTTTTTTAATTGTGCTACATGTTAAGGGATGATTATCTCTATATCATTTATCCAAACATAAAGTACATAGATTGCTATTGACTGGCCTCAAAATAGGTGCGACTTCTACATAAGTCCACTTACGATTGCTTAACATAGCGCTAAATTTTGTCTCGATTCAAATAAATGATAATTCGTGGCCCAAACCTATGTTTGCAAGCCCAAGTATGTTAATTTTATCTCTTTGATCCAATAACCTTGAGATTCATTATGTGGAGGCTTTGGTTCTACCAATCCTCTAATGGATCTACGTCACTTTTGGTCAACGCGGATCACTTAAACATCGTTGATCATTAAATGTTACTTTTGAGGATTCCAAAATGGATGATATACTTGACAAAAAGCAAATGCAACTTGTTGTGTGGAGGCTTTGGTTCTACCAGTGCTCTAATCAGTTCCAAATGCAAGTTTCAAGATGGTCATCCAACTAACCACTAATTTCTAACAATTGACTTTACTTTATGCTTTTATTTTTATGCTTTATGTACCATTTACTTTTAGAATTGTACATTTCATGCTATTTTCATCTTTGCTCACTTGAGCATTTACTTTTATGTCATTTTTATTTTCTCACTTGAGTTTTTCTTTTTCTTTTGAAGACACTTAATAATCAACATGAACCATAAAAATCATTAATTATACTTGGACTATTTGGTTACTATCCTTGGCATTATGGTGTATTGGACTTCTTGGACTTAGGATTAGAGACCTTGGCCTATGTTGAAGGCCTTGTGACCTTAATTCATATTTTGTCTGGAGTTATTGAGTTTTACCTCAATACATTGGGTTGTTTGTTTGTTTTGTGTGCAGGTTATTGTGATTACATACTTTATTTGTAATCTGGAATTCACCCGTATACAGCCGTTACTTTGCCCAATTTTTGTGAAGACTTAATACACTTGAAGTTTGGATCTCTCAAGAGGTCTAGTATCTTGGCTTGCTTGGTTTCAATCCGAAGAATGGTAATTCTATATTGACTCATAATGTCAAGTATTTGCTTCTTGTTGGTTAGATGGTTCTTATCCCTAGCTTTTACCTTATGCTTTAGGATAGTCTCTTCATCTCCTCCCATCTTCTTTAATTTCAAAAATCTTCTCCCTACTTTTGAAAACTCTTCTTGCTTTGAAACTTGAACCATTTTCATAATAAACTTGGACTTATGTCCATGAATTTTTAAAACATTTTCATAAATAAACTTCAATCAACTTAATAATACGTTGACTTTTTTTGTGAGAATACTAAAAGTCAATCAATCTCATTTCAAACCATTTTGCCACTTTGGCTTTTATCTTTAAACTTTTCTTAAAAAGATTAAACTCTTGTCAATCCTTTTAGTGATGCAAACAACTATACTTCTACAATATGTGGTGAAGAGAGATATTTTCCACTTGGGTGTTGAGTAAGGCATTGTTGATTTTTAAAATCCAAGCCATATCCTCCACTTTGAGATGATGCAAATTCTTCTTTCTCATGATTGTGGGTAGTAGGTATGTTTTCCATACAGACAATGACAATGATGTTTCATCTCATAAAATTAACCAACACATTTGTGTTTTAAATTTTTAAAAGAGGAACTACGTGTACTCTGATCCCTTATTGCATGAAAGGTGGTATGTAGGCACTAAAGGTTCGTAACCGCGGCGGGTGCAAAAATCATAAAAAATATATTTCTTTTTCTCACCTCCACCATCTATTTTACATGTAACATTTTATAGCCAAAATATACATATTTTTTCAAAGAGGTTCCTGCGGAGTACCATAGATGTTTAGGGTTCTAATACCTTCCCTATGCATTACCAACCCCCTTACCTTGAATCTTTCCCCCTTGTTTTTGGGTTATTCGCTCTTTTCCCATTCCTTTGGAAACCACAAAGCGCGGTGGCAATTTTTATTTTGATTTGTATAAAGTCTAGTTAATCTAATGGCTTAGTCTTGAATATTTCTACCGCTACAGAAAAATGGCGACTTCACTGGGGACAGATTGACCTCTTGCTGGTCCATCCCTAAGTGGGTTAAACATATCTTTGTTTATGTCTGTATATGTGCTATTTGTGTTTATGTGTTATATGTTATATATATATGTTTGTTTGGATTTTCCTAGTTTTCAGGGTGCTTTGTGATTACTTATAAGTCCTATACCCGGACTTGGGCAAACTTTAAGATAGGACGGGCGGTATAGCCATGTTAACTTTGAGGGAGTAATCCCAAAAAAGGAGGCATGAGATCCCCCACTCAGTGGAGGCCCCTTTGATTGTAGTGTCATTTACCGAGTAATCGGGAAGACGTACTGCTTTCGACCTGGGAGCCTACTAAAACTGAGGACCGTAGAATACTAAACCCATCTTGGCCTTTTAGGTGTAGTGCGAAAGCTATGACGGAGTAATCCGGAAATAGTTGTCACGCGATACTACGCTTGGACGGGTCTTTCTTGAGAATATTACTAATTATCGAGTTAATCGGGAAGTTGGTAATATCCGAAGGAAGGATGTAGACTCTGGGAACCTTTAGAACCTTGTTCGGAAGGTGATAACTTTAGACCAACACCTTATGGGTAGTACCTTCGACCTCATGCTCGTGACGTTGAACCTATGAACCCTATATGTGTGATCTTATATGTGATTGTTGCATCATGCATCCATGCACTCATAAGCATCTTTTGAAGAAACCATATTTCAAGGGATTTAAAGGTTGACTATTTATGAATATCTCAGGTACTTTTAACCATGGATTCTGGAAAGAGAAAGATCGGGAAGTACAATTTCAAGGTTCCCAAGATAGATGAGTTGATCAGTCTAATCCCCGAGATCGAGGGTTCTGTAGACTTTTGAAAGAAGTATGGATCCATTATTCCTCTCATGAAGCTTAAGATGAAGGAGGGTTTTCTCTCGACAATGGTCGAGTTATATGATCCGATGTATCATTGCTTTACTTTTCCCGACTATCAGTTGATGCCCACGCTGGAGGAGTATTCTTATCTATTGGATTTGCATGTTACCGATAGTGTTCCTTTTACTGGTTTGGAGAGTGATCCAAAACCATATGAGATTGCTGCTTTGATTCATCTGGGGAAGTCTGAGGTGGAAGCCCATATGAATACTAAAGGAGGGATTAAAGGATTACCAGCTCAGTTCTTATTGGAGAAAGCTCGTTACTTTTCCAGGATGAAGAGTACAGTTGCTTTTGAGGCCATCTTTGCTCTACTTGCTTACGGGTTGTTCTTATTTCCTAATGTGGATAGGTTTGTTGACATTAATTCTATCAGGATCTTCATGATTGGAAACTCAGCTCCTACATTGCTGGGAGATGCTTATTACTCTATTCATCTTAGGAATTCTTATCATGGAGGAATAATCATCTGTTGCACGCCTCTGTTGTACCGATGGTTTATCTCTCATATGCCTCAGTCTGATGCTTTTTGGGATGTCAAGAAGGAACCCCGTTGGGCTCCTAAGATCATGGCACTTACTCACTTGGATATTGATTGGTATCATCGAGCCTATCAGGATATAGAGATTATTGACAGTTGTGGTAGTTTCCCCAATGTACCTCTTCTTGGTACAAAGGGAGGAATTAACTATAACCATGTTCTTGCATGGCGACAACTTGGTTATCCGATGAGGGATAAATCGAACGGTATTCATTTGAGTAGTTTCTTTCTGAAGGAAGGAGAAGATCATAGGGAAGCTAGGGAGCAGATTGCGAAGGCCCGGCGTCACATTCATAA
Organism: Vicia faba; assembly: GCA_948472305.1. Lineage (NCBI taxonomy): Eukaryota > Viridiplantae > Streptophyta > Magnoliopsida > Fabales > Fabaceae > Vicia > Vicia faba. Next base: position 895,106,794 of record OX451738.1, read on the forward strand.
GAAGAGTAGGAAGGATTTGGGACCTAGGGGTGTTGTGTCTTTGGAGCCATATCTTCATTGGGTCCGATTGAGAGCCATTCAGTTAAAGATGTCGTATACCCGGGAGACACCCATGCCTGATTTATTTGTGAAGACGACTCCTCCCTTATTAGATGATCTGGAAGAGCTGCAACTTGCTTTTGTTAGGATTCAACATGAAAAGGATGCTTGGAAGAACAAGTTCCAAACTTTAGAGAGTTCTTACAGAGAAGACTTAAAGGAGAAAGAAGACTTGATTGAGATCCTTGAGAGTCGAGCGGTAGAGTCTATGGAGAGGCAAGGGGATTTATTTTCTCCTAAGCCTCAGTTAGGTGCTGATCACTTACTTCCTGATTCAGATGATTAAAAGGAGGTTAACATCAGACATGCGGAAGAAAACCAGAGGTTGAAGGCTCTAATTGTCAGGCTCACGGGGAAGCGCCAGCGTATAGATTGATCTCCATCAGTTTTTTTCTCAGGATTTTAGATTTTATTTTCATCTTTTACTTGGGATCATTGAAACTTGTAATCCATTTTGGAGTTATTATAATAATAAAAAATCAGTATTTCAAAAGCGCTATTACTTTGATGATTGTAATATGTCTATAAACTTTAAATCCCTTGAAATATTAAATAACAGAGTAAAAATAATATATGCATTGCATACCATGCATCATATTGCACATATATCTTGCATTTATTGTGCATATCTAGGTGTCTTACCAAGCTTCTTTACTTCATTTAGCAAGTTGACTCATCACTACAATACTCGGGCTAATTTTAAAAAGAAGATGGACAACTTAGAACAAGAGAACCGCGAGCTGCGCGAAGAAGTTTCTGCTTTGAAGACCGGCATGGCCAATTTGACTACTCTGATGGAAGCTCTAGTGGCTGCTCAGAATTAGCCACCGAGTGTTCAACCTCAACCAACAAGGGCAACTACTGAAGTTCTGATTGTTCTCGTATCTTCCACTCCTGCTATTATTTAGAATCGCATGCCTCAAGGTTATCCATGGGGAATACCATAGAATTTCGCACCTGAAGGTTTCAATCTTGGTCCTCAAGATACTCCAGTGGTTCAGACTATTGTTACTCCTGCACCTCCTGTGGTGCATGTTCCTACTGCACCGCCGTCGGTGAATTTGTTTCCATTTGTTAATGATGATGTGTGTTATCCTTTCCCTCCACCGAGTGAAGACTTGGGTCTTTATGATAAAATGGATGATTTTCAAGAGAATTTTGACAAGATGCAGAGAGAGATGAAGGCCCTCAGGGGAAAAGAGATATTTGGGCAGAACGTAAATGAGCTATGTTTGGTCCGGAATGTTAAGATACCTGCTAAGTTTAAGGTCCCAGAGTTTGAGAAGTACAAGGGCAAAACTTGCCCTCGTGCTCACCTGGTGATGTACGTGATTGAAGAATGCCCTGGAGTTTAAGGATGATTAGCCTTCTCAATTTATTAGCATTTTTACTGCTTTCCTATTCGTAATTTTTCTTATTTATTATTGCACTGTTTGCATGTAAGAACTTGTTTTCATTTGAATGTTTAATCTTAATACAATGAGTATGTTTGTCTTGAAGAAATTCATTCATTTCACTCGTATTTGATTTCAATTTTAAATTGCTTTATGATACCAACTTGTTACCCATTCTCTTGCCTAGGCAGAGATTGGGAGGAGGATGATGATATTAAAACACAAATTTTTTGGTTGTATGCTTTTGGATAAAACCCAGTTGATGATGTATAGGCATTATTTCAAATCCTCAAACACCGGATATATAAGGGAGTGAAACCCTCGTTAACCCCTTTGATCCTTGAAGTAGAAGTTTATTTTTCTATTCAGAAAAAACCCTCATTTTTTAACCCGGGGCAGGGTAGTGTTCAGTTAATCTGATTGAGTATTCAAATCTCATCAAGAGTGCGCGTCTAAGGATACAATAAATGTTATCTTTCAAGAGGTTGAGGAAAGTCAAAACCGCAATGGTTAATCTTCACTTATCAGGAGGGTGCGTCAATTGACGATATCTTAATGGCTATCTCTCTCACACCAGTAGATCAGAAGATGACGATACAATAATGGTTATCTTTCATCTACCCAGAAATAGGGCATTCGCAATTCTTCCGACAAGTCACAAATGACTTGAAGTCACGCGACATGTTCAAAAGAAAAAAGATGACATGAATAAAAAAAATTATGATGAAAAAGAAAGAGACAAAAAGCCCCGCTAAGTTGGAACTTGAAAAAACAAGTAGCTTAGGCAAAAGTCAGGGCATCCCGCTGCACTTCAGAGTCAAAGTCAAAAGGAATTTGTCCAGAAGGAAAGGAAGAAATGGAAAGCCTAAAATGCGATAAAGGATTACAATGTGAAATCCTTAGCAAAGAACAGAGTCGCGTGACAAGAAACCCAAAAGAAGCAGGAATGAGTGACTTGTATGTCCAAAGAAAACCTTGTGTGATTCCTCAACCATCTCGAAATTTATTTTGAGAGATGAATGTTCGTGTCAAGTTAACTGAACTTTGGATTGAAGAACATCATGAAGGGGGTGGGCACCAAATATTTTTGAGCCTTAAATCTTTTTTTTTAAAACTGTGAACCAGGCCAAGTTACAACCCTCAAAAGTCCTAATTGAAATAGGGTTTATTTTGAAAGCATACTCCAATGAGATAGTGTTTCCTGACTCCCACTAATTTTGGTAAATTATTGTGATTGTTATCATATTGCTTTTGTTATCTTTCGTACAAAAAATCTATGTTGCATCCTGGCTAGTGATTCGTTCACAAGGTTTTGCGACATCTTTTCAAATAAAATCTTCAATACTTACATAATTGTTGCATTAGAATTTACATTCCTGGAAGAAACATTTTTTGCTTATAAAATAACTGCTTGATATCATGGAAGTTTACATTTGAGTATCAGCAAAGGGCATGCCCAGAAGAGTTGTGGAGCAAAGAGGATGCAACATCCAGCCAATCTAGGGCAGTTACGTCAAGATTCGACAAATCTCTAGAAGCCATTTGATCAGAAAGGTTATCTTAAAAGCATGCCGCCAAAGTCAAGTTATGAAAGTTATCTTGATCAGCACAGTAAGCTTGGGACACCAGATTGGTTTCCAAGGGCATATCCAGATGTCTACCCCAAGCCGAGAATCTTCCTCAAGCAGGATTGTTTCTTGTGATCTATTTTGTAGATGTGTGTCTGGATTCCTCTAATAGTTGTTGATCAATCAAAGGGTTTCCTACAGGATGTGTTATGGTATTAGGTTTATGATCCCGTTTTTCCAGTCTTGTTGCAGACTTCTCCAGCTGAGTGTGATTCTTTACCCAACCATGTGGTGATCAAACGGAGATTAAAAAGAGCTATGAATCATTTGCTCATTTGATGGAGTTCTTTCTCCCTTTTTATTTATATGGAATCTCTTGTAGATCAGTGCTTTCTCCTGTTACGACATTATTGTTGTTATGTGCTTCCCAAGTAGCTAGACAAAGGCAGTATATTTTCTAAGAAGTGTTGAGACAATTGTCAATTTTTTGGGTTTTCTCTCACCAAGTGTTGAGTTTGATTTAAAATCCCCATAATTTTGACTTCTTACTGTACTGTTAACTTCTTGGTTCCCCAAGAAGGTTCTCTCAAGTCATTTTTGCTGGTATGCGCGTGATTTTTGTATATTGAAGACGATACCAATTGGCGTAAGGTGTGGTATTAGGTTTCTGATCCCATTGTCCCCAGTCAAGTCTTGGTTCATTTTTTATTTTGGGTATGCATGGTCTGAGGCCTCTATCCCACATTCCCCAGCAAAGTCTTCCCGCATATGATGAAAGGTCATGTTCCCTTGGTGTGGTGAGATGGAACTATTTGCAAAATGTCGCTCTTTCTGAAGTATTGGCATTATTGTTGATATTTATTTCCCAGACAACTAGACCAGGGCAGTATATTTTCTAAGAAGTGTTGAGTCAGTTGTCAACCCTTTGGGTTTTCACCCGCAGAGTGATGGGTTTGATTTAAAATCGCCATGAGTTTGACCTCTTTCTATAATGTTAACTTCTTTATTCCCCAGGAAGGCTATACCAGGGCATCTTTTGTTGGAATAGGTTTGTATGATATGAAGACTCAATCCAAGATTCTCCAGTGAAGGCCTCGATTATTTGATATAAGTCTTTTCTCCCCAAATAAGTTGGTGCAATAATTACTCTCGAAGAACACGTATCTCCGATTTCCCCAGTGAAGAACGTATCTTGGTTTCCCCTCGATGATGTGGTGTTGACCTCCCCAATGAAGTCAGCATGAAGTCCCCAGTAGATGTCTTGATGATGAAGCATTGTCTCCCTTAGTGAAGTCTGTATGTTTTTCCTCCTTCAAAATGGGTCTGAATTCCCCAGTGAATGTTTTGACGATTTGGTTTCCATCTGCCTTATTCGAGATCAGTTTTGCAATCTCCAGTAGAAGTGCTACACATGAAAACATTTCTTTCTCCATTGAAGTCTGAGTGCTATTCCCCAGTGAAGCCTGAAGAAGGATGTTTTATCCCTGTATCTGTACTATTATGTCACTTTGTTTTGCTTACTTCTGGATTATGTCGCTCCCCAGTAAAGCTAAAGCAGCCAGTAGGTTTTGTTCCCTCAGTTGGCATTTAATTTTTTGGAATGTTCATCTTGGATGAAGTTCAGCTCAACGTTGTTTCTGCCCGAGTTGGTTTTGTTTGTTCGTTCCCAGTGTTATATATCAGTTTTGTCAGCATGTACATGATAACACTCATACATTCATACATACATCATGCATAGCTAAAATTGGCAAATCATTATTCATTGACATTTGTTAATATTTTTTCGAATTATCACCCTATTTTATAGAGTTGTGTTATCCTCTCTCCAATAGAGTGTCAGCCTTAAGCAGAGAATGCACACTCTTTCAATTTCTCTACTGAGTTATCCCTCATAGAAGATTTTTTCTTTAAACCTTCTGATACAGTTCCTTGTTTAGACGGATCTTGTTTTCCCTTTTGAGTTTATTTCTCAAAGGATGTATTCTGGTTGACTGTTTCATTCCAGTTTATTTCTGGTTTGGATTTGTGATCCCCCGACAATATTATTTACTTTGGATTTCTGAAAACTTCAAGCTTTTGGTTGGTGCATTTATTTTGCACAAGAAGACTTTATCCCCTTTGTAGGAATATCATGTCATTTCCACAGGAAGTCATACCTCTTTCCCCAGGAAGCCATATTTCTATCCCCAGAAAGTGGTTTCTTTTTGCAATCCTCCATGATAACAAGCAATAGGTCTCTTTATTTGAGCAACTCGTACTTCTCTGTACAAGTCGACGTAAGTTTTTTTTGCTATTTCCTCTATGAGTGGTTAGTTTGCAGTCCGCCGTCAATTTATGCTAGTGGATGGCAAGACTTTCAAATTCACAGAAACAGCTCGTTATGAAATATTTGCAAGTGGAAGTCTCTTTATTTGAGATAGCTTACATATTACCCTTTCCAGGCAGAATGCCTTGGTTAAAGAATAAGGTGAGACCCGTTCTAGGAGAAACACTAGAATCTTGGGGAAACTTGTTCTCTTTCTACCATCAGTGAAAGTCGGTAGGTCACCTTTAGTGAAATTTGGTGATTATTATCTTTTTGCTACATTTAGTGAATGTTGGTAGTTCATCATCAGTGAACGGCGGTGCTATGATATATTTTCTCTCTACCTTCAGTGAAAGTTGGTAGGACATCGGAAGTGAACATTCGTGTTTGTTATCTTTTTTCTACCTTTAGTGAATGTTGGTAGTTCATCGTCAGTGAACGGCGGTGCTTTGATATATTTTCTCTCTACCTTCAGTGAAAGTTGGTAGGACATTGACAGTGAACGTCGGTGTTTGTTATCTTTTTTCTACCTTCAGTGAACGTTGGTAGTTCATCGTCGGTGAATGGAGGTGCTATGATATATTTTCTCTCTACCTTCAGTGAATGTTGGTAGGACATTGGCAGTGAACATTGGTGTTTGTTATCTTTTTGCTACATTTAGTGAATGTTGGTAGTTTATCATCAGTGAACGGTGGTGCTATGATATATTTTATCTCTACCTTCAGTGAAACTTGGTAGGACATCGGTAGTGAACGTCAATGTTTGTTATCTTTATGCTACCTTCAGTGAACATTGGTAGTTCATCGTCAATGAATGGCGGTGCTATGATATATTTTCTCTCTACCTTTAGTGGAAGTTGGTAGACCATCGGCAGTGAACGTCGATGTTTGTTATCTTTTTGCTACCTTCAGTGATCGTTGGTAGTTCATCGTTAGTGAACGGTGATGCTATGATATATTTTCTCTCTACCTTCAGTGAAAGTTGGTAGGACATCGGTAGTGAACGTCGGTGTTTGTTATCTTTTTTGATACCTTCAGTGAACGTTGGTAGTTCATAGTCAGTGAACGGCGGTGCTATGATATATTTTTCTCTCTACCTTCAGAGAAAGTTGGTAGGACATCGGCAGTGAACTTCGGTGTTTGTTATCTTTTTGCTATCTTTAGTGAACATTGGTAGTTCATCGTCAGTGAACGACGGTGCTATGATATATTTTCTCTCTACCTTCGGTGAAAGTTGGTAGGACACTGGCAGTGAATGTTGGTGTTTGTTATCTTTTTGCTACCTTCAGTGAACGTTGGTAGTTCATCGTCAATGAACGGCGGTGCTATGATATATTTTCTCTCTACCTTCAGTGAAAGTTGGTAGGACATCGGTAGTGAATGTAGGTGTTTGTTATCTTTTTGCTACCTTCAGTGAATGTTGGTAGTTCACTGTCAGTGAACGGAAGTGATATCATATATCTGTTCTCTACCTTCAGTAAAAGTTGGTGGGCCATCGGCAGTGAACGTCGATGTTTGTTATTCTCTTACTACCTTCAATGAACGTTGGTAGTTTCGCCTTCAGTAAAAGTTGGTGTATCCTTTGACCTTTTACCATCCTCTATGAGTTGGGTCTTTTGGTCCACCAGTGATTTATTTTCCTGGTCGGGTTTTTCTTTTGTTTCCTTATTTCCTTTGTTACATCTACAGTGGTGTCTTGCGTCTCTTTAGATTTGTCCATCTGCGTTCATAATCATAAGCATTGCATGGCATCTTAGGGACAAAAATAGGGCTTGTTTTATATTTAAGTATCTTCAATCGCGTCGACACGAAGATTTTTAACCCTCATATCTTCGGATAGAAGACACTTAAATAAAGGCAATTGTTGTACCCCAATTTTTGCCCATACGATTCCTCTATCATATCATATCAACTCGATCATAACAAGATCACATTAGGGTTGGTTCTTCCTCTTTTTCTATCTCCTATCTTTAAGTTTTCTCTTGAGGAATCCCCAAACACCTTAGTTGTGTATTTTGTATATGTGTTATTGACTAACTTCTTATCAAAATACAAAAAAAAATATATTTGTCTTTGTCTTTGAATATTTGTTGTTTTGTAGGTACCAAGTCGAAGCATCTGACAAATAAGGATTTCTGGTATTATTTTCCTAAAATCTCTATTTGCAAAATAAAAATTAACAAAAAATCATTTTTTCCACTGATGCAATTGATTGCTCTTAGAGTGCAATCGATTGCACATAGTGCATTTTGCGCCATTTTTGAAAAACAAATACACTGTGCAAATTGATTTGTACTATAGTGCAATCGATTGCACAGCGTGAAAATTTGAAGAAAAATCAGCAATTTTAAACTTGTCAAATTTTGGCTCTAATTTTTCTTCATTTTTGAAAGATATACCATTAATTCAAATTTTAGTGCCAATCTTTCATTTTTAAGAAGAATTATCATTAATTCAAATTTTTGCTCTAATTTTTGAAAGAGTTGTCATTAATTCAAATTTTGGCTCCAAGAATCAATTACCACTAATCCCAATCCTAAAACTCTATAAATAGAGCCCTCATTTCATTCAAATTTCAAGCTTTTGATAGCCAAATCCACCTTGCTAAAAAATCTCTCAATTCTCTCCATCTACCAAATTCACTCAAAGCTCCATTTTCAAAAAGTTAGTAAGTTTTGCATTGAAGCTTACTAATCTTTGAGCTAAACCTTCATCCAAACACTTTTTCTTTATCAATTCTCTACATCTAAGTTTGGGAAATAGATTCTTGTGGTTGAATTGAAGCAAATTCTTGAAGTTGTTTTGATAATTCTTTAGATCTACCTTTTGTAAGTTGGATAATTCATATTTCACAATATGCTCTCTTGTTGATCTTTGGGTTTGATTCATTGAGCATTATTTTATGATTCTAATGGTGTTATTTTCTTATAATTTGATAGAATTTTCGTGCTCAATTGGATCCATGATCATAAGGTATTTGATGAAAAGTTTGAACAAGAATTTGGCCTTTTAAAATGTTGTTTTGCTGTCTGTAATAGCGTGCAATCGATTGCAGTAATAGTGCAATCGATTGCACAGAAGCAATTTCGCGCTGATTTTTGAAAATTGTACTGTGTAAATCGATTTACACTTTAGTGCAATGGATTTACACAAACAGAATGCATTTTTTGCCTTGTTTTGGTGTTGTTTTGATCCATAAATGTTTTTCTACTCACTCCTTTTGATTGTTGGTTTGGATTGCAATTTTAAATGTCCAATTTCTCTTTCAATGGACTTTGTGATGTAGATGAAGTTGGATAAATGTTCATCAATTAAAATCTACCTAAGAGTGAATTATTTAATTCATTTTTGGTGCTTTGGATTAATGATATGTTTAGTGCTTTAATCCATCTAGAGGAGTGGTTGAATTTAAAGATGAAAGAAATTTGAGGTGCTAATCCAAATTAGCTTATCATTCGCCTCCCTCTTCATCTTATCCCTTTCTTTTTTAATTGTGCTACATGTTAAGTGATGATGATCTCTATATCATTTATCCAAACATAAAGTACATAGATTGTTATTGACCGGCCTCAAAATAGGTGCGACTTCTACATAAGTCCACTTACGATTGCTTAACATAGCGCTAAATTTTGTCTCGATTCGAATAAATGATCATTTGTGGCCCAAACCTATGTTTGCAAGCCCAAGTATGTTAATTTGATCTCTTTGATCCAATAACCTTGAGATTCATTGTGTGGAGGCTTTGGTTCTACCAATCCTCTAATGGATCTACATCACTTTTGGTTAACGCGGATCACTTAAACATCATTGATCATTAAATGTTACTTTTGAGGATTCCAAAATGGATGATATACTTGACAAAAAGCAAATGCAACTGGTTGTGTGGAGGCTTTGGTTCTACCAGTCCTCTAATCAGTTCCAAATGCAAGTTTCAAGATGGTCATCCAACTAACCACTAATTTCTAACAATTGACTTTACTTTATACTTTTATTTTTATGCTTTATGTACCATTTACTTTTAGCATTTTACATTTCATGCTATTTTCATCTTTGCTCACTTGAGCATTTACTTTTATGTCATTTTTATTTTCTCACTTGAGTTTTTCTTTTTCTTTTGAAGACAATTAATAATCAACATGAACCATAAAAATCTTTAATGATACTTGGACTATTTGGTTACTATCTTTGGCATTATGGAGTATTGGACTTCTTGGACTTAGGATTAGAGACCTTGGCCTATGTTGAAGACCTTGTGACCTTAATTCATATTTTGTCTGGAGTTCTTGAGGTGTACCTTAAGACATTGGGTTGTTTGTTTGTTTTGTGTGAAGGTTATTGTGATTACATACTTTGTTTGTAATCTGGAATTCACCCGTATACAGCTGTTACTCTGCCCAATTTTTGTGAAGACTTAATACACTTGAAGTTTGGTTCTCTCAAGAGGTCTAGTATCTTTGCTTTCTTGGTTTCAATCCGAAGAATGGGAATTCTATATTGACTCATAATGTCAAGTATTTGCTTCTTGTTGGTTAGATAGTTCTTATCCCTAGTTTTTACCTTATGCTTTAGGATAGTCTCTTCATCTCCTCCCATCTTCTTTAATTTCAAAAATATTCTCCCTCCTTTTGAAAACTCTTCTTGTTTTGATACTTGAACCATTTTCATAATAAACTTGGACTTATGTCCATGCATTTTCAAAACATTTTCATAAATAAACTTCAATCAACTTAATAATACGTTGACTTTTATTTGTGAGAATACTAAAAGTCAATCAATCTCATTTCAAACCATTTTTCCACTTTGGCTTTTATCTTTAAACTTTTCTTAAAAATATTAAACTCTTGTCAATCCTAGTAGTGATGCAAACAACTATACTTCTACAATATGTAGTGAAGAGAGATATTTTCCACTTGGGTGTTGAGTGAGGCATTGTTGATTTTTAAAATCCAAGTCATATCCTCCACTTTGAGATGATGCAAATTCTCCTTTCTCACGATTGTGGGTAGTAGGTATGTTTTCCATATGGACAATGACAATGATGTTTCATCTCATAAAATTAACCAACACATTTGTGTTTTAAATTTTTAAAAGAGGAACTACGTGTACCCTGATCCCTTATTGCACAAAAGGTGGTACGTAGGCACTAAAGGTTCGCAACCGCGACGGGTGCAAAAATCATTAAAAAAAAAAATTTTCTCACCTCCACCATCTATTTTACATGTAACATTTTATAGCCAAAATATACATATTTTTTCAAAGAGGTTCCTGGGGAGTACCGTAGATGTTTAGGGTTCTAATACCTTCCATTTGCATTACCAACCCCCTTACCTTGAATCTTTCCCCCTTGTTTTTGGGTTATTCGCTCTTTTCCCATTCCTTTGGAAACAATAAAGCGCGGTGGCAATTTTTATTTTTATTTGTATAAAGTCTAGTCAATCCAATGGCTTAGTCTTGAATACTTATACCGCTACAATAGGTGACACACGTTTAATGTACTCTAAAAATGTAAAAATGTGGTTGTTAAGAATCGAAGCATGCTACACATCATTTTTTACTACGGTGTTTAACACCAACTGTTATTAAATTACTATTTATAAATCCATCAACTCACTGGGCGCAAAAAATTTAACCTATTACTACGTTGTATATAAATATTTTGTAAACATGGTGTTGTTGTTTGTGCGTATTATAGTAGTATAAGCAGATAAGCACCAAAAGGTCTAGATGAAAGTCATGGATCACAGAGCCACAAAGAGAATTCCAAGTCCTCAAGTAAAGATCAAGGTTTCCCAGAAAAAGGCCAAGTCTTGAATTGAAGTTCAAAGGTCCGGATGATTCGCAAAGTCTCGGATACACTCCTCCAAGAAAAGGAAAACATTAAGTCCTAAGGTCAAAATTCTAAAATACTACTAAAGCAAGGGATAGTAACACAAAGTCCACAAGATCAGATAAAAAGTTTTTTAGGGTTTTATCCAATTTATTAATGTTTTTGTTCTTTTTGAAGCAATAAATAAAAAAAGTAAAAGTCAAAATAAAAATGGAAAGAAAGTAAATGACACGAATATAAATGTTTTAAGTGTCAACTTTTGCATAAAATTCATATCAATTATTGACACTTTCAAACCTTTTATATTACTTTTTATTAGTTTAAATATTTATTTTAAGTCATTTTGTGTGAGTGCAAAGAATTGTGAATGTTTAATTTGTTTGTTAGTGTTTTAGCAAAATTTGTGTAGAAAAGATGGCAAAAGGGAGAATTTAAGCTTGCTAAGAAAAAGAAACAAAAGTGTTGATTCTGCAAAAGGATCGCCCAGCGGCAGGAGGCATCGCCCGACAAAAATGGTGAAAAATAGAAGCTTCAATTCTGTGTTGCTTCACTCCTGGGTCGCCTGGCGAAAGGAGGATCGCCCGGTGAAGCATTCTTGTCATTGGGCGATGAAAGATACTCTTTTGAGGTTTTAACATGCCCAGCTGGTCACGTGTGGCATCTTTCCAGAATTGCCTGCGGATGCTTTATGGTTTCCCGATGATGGAGTGCAGATAGGCCATACTTTTGGCTACTTTTTTCCACCTTTTATGGAAACTTTCCACCAACTTTTGTCTTAGGAAGGAAAAAAATATGATTTTAGATATAGAAACCTTTTGTTCTATAGATCATAACATTACAACATAGAAATATACTTCTTGTTCTTATCTCTTAGACAGGAGAAAAATAAGAACACTCTTGCATCTTGAATTAAGGAGACTTGAAGATTGATGTTCATCAACATCCATTGTTTATTCATTGAGCAAGGTATCATGACAATGAGTAGCTAAACACTTTTTATGTCAAGGTTAGAAGTAGTCAACCTAGACTTAATTTATTTCTTTTAATCATTTTGTATATGAGCTTGGTTGAAGATTAATACATGTTGAATATCTTTGTATCATTGTTATTTTTATGGCTTCGTTCATTATTGAGAAGTAAGTTCCAAGCTTGACCTAAGATATTCATCTACTAATAATCAAGCTCTAGACATAGATTTGTGATTTAGCATTCACTTGTATCAAGCTTTAAAGATTATCATATTAATAGTTAGGTTGAGAGATCATTTAATGATTAACATGATAACACTCACAATATTGCTTAGACATGAGAAATATTAAGAGGATACGTGAATGTATTGATCATTGATTAATTAATATGCAAGGTTAATCTAAAAAATATGGAATAGGTTTATGAAAACTAATCTTAACATCCTTTTTATCAACACAAACATTTTCAAACAACAATCTCTCTGTTATCCAAATCTCTATCTTGTGCATGAAAATTAATATTTTGTTACTAAAAGCAAACATTGGAACGTTGTTTATGATTCAAACACTTAAAGACACTTAAACTATAGAACAACATTAATATCATACCAATCCCTAAGGAAAACGATAATATAAATACTTTTTTGAAAATACTACAAATAAAATGGCGTTGTTGCGGGGATTGGCGTTTGACTATTGAAAGCATTGCAATAGTTTAAGTGTTTTAAGTTATTTTTTAATAATAATATCTTTTGTTTTACACTTGTTTTTTTATTGTTTTCAGACTTTAGTTTATGCGAGAAAGTATTTCTGAAGATCAACTCTTATTTGACCCTGAAACCGAAAGGACTTGCAGAAAACTTAATAGCAAGACTAGACGAAGGAGGAAGCTAGTGAAAGAAAGAAGAGAAAGAGGAGAGGATTCCACTTATACTATAACTTTTAATCAAGATACAGAATAACTTATGGCAGAAAATCCACCAAGAGGTCCATGTACAAACAGTCCAAGGTTGAATGCTCAATTTGCTAGGAATGCGGATCAAAGGCATTCGGAGATGAAAACTGGAATTTTACAATTGTTGTATCATAACCCTTTCACTGGGTTAGATCATGAAGATCCTTACACCCATCTCACAAAATTCTATGAGATAGCGGGTGCTATAGGAGCTCCCAAGGAAGATGAAGAACAAATGTTTAAAAGATTATTTCTACATTCATTGATCGGTAAATCTAAGGATTGGTATCTTGACCAACCTAATCACCTCATGACGGATTGGAATAGACTTGAAGAAAAATTTCTTGAAAGGTTTTTCCCACAATCACGTTTCTTGGAAGCCAAAACGACTATATCGGTGTTCTCTCAAGGTGGAGCGGAGTCATTGAATGAAGCTTGGGAAAGGTAGAAATCTATGTTGAAAAAATGTCCAAGTCATGGTTTTGATGCCATTACCCAAATTCATATTTTTTGGAATAGATTACAACCACAGCCAAAACTTTTTTTGGATGCTACAGTGGGAGGAACACTTATGGCTAAGACAGGGGAAGAAGTGGTGGAAATTATTGAAAGAATGGCAAGGAATGACCATCAAGTCCAACATGATCGAAGTATGGTTCAAAAGAGAGAGGAAGCAAGTGATTCAAGATCAAATGAAGCTCTTTTAGCCCAACAACTAAGAGAAATACAAGAAAGACCTAGCAATCAAAATCAAAAAATTGCTAGTTGTAAGTTATGCAAGGGTGGTCATCAAACCGGATTTTGTCCTCCAGTTGAAGAAGAAGTTAATTACATGGGAATTCAAGATCAAGGATACCAACAAAGGAAACCATATCAAAATAACCAAGGTTATCATCAAATAAATAACCAAGGTTATCAACAAGGGTGGAGACAATATGCCAACAATAAAAATAGACAAAATACTTATCAAACCACAAATCAAAATTCACAACCTCAAGCTAGAAGCTCAAACATACAAGAAACTCTTTCTCAATTCATGCAAGCATCTATGGCAAATCAAAAGAGTAATGAAGCGGCTATCAAAAATTTGTAGACTCAAGTTGGGCAACTAGCCAAGCAATTGGCCGATCAAAATGATGGTTCATCATTTTTGGCAAATACTCAATCTAATCCTAAGGAGCATTGCAAGGCAATAAAAACTAGGACGGGTAGGGTTGTCGAAAATGGTCGTGGAAAAGAAGTTGAAATTGAGGAAATTATTGAAGAAAAAGAGTTTGAAGAGGAGATTATAGTAGAAAATAACCATGAGGAGGAGTTAGTTAAAAAGGAGTTAGTTGAAAAGGAGAAGTTGAGAAGAAACAAGGAGAAAGTTGCTACGTTACCGGTTCACAATTTGCCATACCCTCATGCTCCTTCCAAGAAGGCTAATGTTAGGCATTATGCTAGGTTCACAGATATTTTTAAACAATTGCAAATAAATATTCAATTTTCCGAAGCTATGGAACAAATGCCAAAGTATGCAAAGTTAATGAAAGATATCCATACAAAAAAGAGAAGATCGACGGATCAATAAGTTATCATGGTTGATGCAAGTTATAGTGTTATCATTTAACGAACTCTACCAAAGAAGGAAAGTGATCCGAGTAGGGTTACTTTTCCGGTTACCATTGGTGATATTTATGTTGGTAAAGGATTGATTGATTTGGGTTCTAACATTAATTTTATTCCTTTGTCTATTGTGAAAAGATTGGGGAACATTGAGATGAAATCAACAAAGATGACACTTCAACTAGCCGATAAATCCATCACTCATCCTTATGGTGTAGCTCAAGACTTTCTAGTGAAAGTGGATAAATTTTTCTTCCCAGTTGATTTTGTTGTGATTGATATGGAGGAAAACCATGATGCACCTTTGATTCTTGGTCTTCCATTCATGAAGACCGCAAGAATGATGATCAACATTGATGATGGGTTAATAAAGGTCTGAGTTCAAGATGAAGAAGTAATTTTTAATCTCTTTAAAGCTATGAAACATTCTAATGATAAGGGAGCTTGTTTTAAAGTTGATGCTATTGAAGAAGTTATTTGAGATATTTCTAGTGAGGTTCATATTTTAACACCTCTTGAGAGAACATTGAATAATTTTATTCAAGTTCTTGATGTTCATGAAGAAAAGGAGTTGGAAGAATGTGTGAAGGAACTTGAAGCTTTAGAATAAATTCAATCTTGGGACGAAGAAGTTGAAATTTTGAAGAAAGAACCTAAAGAAGAAGAGTCCAAAATTGAATTGAAGATGTTACCGTCTCATTTAAAGTATTTGTTTCTTGATGATGGTGGTAACAAACATGTAATCATTAGTAATGCTTTATCTGAGAAGGAGGATAATTGTTTAGTTCAAGTTTTGGAATAAAACCAAAGTGCAATAGGTTGGGTTTTAGGGGATTTGAAAGGCATAAGCCCGACTTATTGTATGCACAAGATTTTTATGGAAGAAAATTTCAAACCCATAACTCAACCCCAAAGACGCTTGAATCCAACAATGAAAGAAGTTGTGAGAAAGAAAGTTGTGAAACTATTGGATGTCGGGATGATTTATCCTATTTCTGATAGTACTTGGGTAAGTCCGGTGCATGTTGTTCCAAAAAAGGGTGGAATGGTCGTGATAAGAAATGAAAAAATCAATTGATTCTGACAAGAACCGTAACAGGATGGAGGATGTGTATTAATTACTGGAGGCTTAATCAAGAAACTAGGAAAGATCATTTTCCTCTTCCTTTTATGGATCAAATGCTAGAAAGGTTATCGAGCCAAGAGTTCTATTTCTTTTTGGATGGATATTCTGGGTATAACCAAATTTCGGTAAATCCGGAGGATCATGAGAAAATGGATTTCACTTGTCCGTTTGGAGTTTTTGCTTATAGGAGGATGCCCTTTGGTTTGTGCAATGCACCGACTACTTTTCAAATGTGTATGCAAGCTATATTTTCCAATCTTATTGAGAAGACTATGGAGGTTTTCATGGATGACTTTTCTGTTTTTGGAGCATCTTTTGATCTTTGTTTAAAAAATTTGGATACCGTATTAAAGAGATTTGTGGAATCAACATTGGTGCTTAGTTGGGAGAAATGTAATTTCATGGTTACTGAGGGCATTGTTCATGGTCACACAGTTTCATCCAAAGGTTCGAAGTTAACAAGGAAAACGTGGATGTGATCAAGAAATTACCACTATCATTGAACGTGAAAGGAATCCGATGTTTCTTGGGTCATGCGGGCTTTTATTGAATATTTTTCAAAGACTTCTCCAAAATTGTAAGACCTTTGAGCAACTTGCTCAAAAAAGATAAGTCTTTTATTTTCGATGATACTTGTTTGATAGCTTTTAATAATTTGAAACAAACTTTGACAACCGCACCCATAATCGTTGCACCAAGTTGGAAAATGGATTTTTAATTAATGTGTGATTCCAGCAATTATGCCATTGGTGCGGTTCTTGGTCAAAGAAAAGGAAAAAAAATTCATGCCATACACTATGCTAGCAAAGTTCTTAATGAAGCACAAATAAACTATGCAACAACTGAAAAAGAATTGTTAGCTATAGTGTATGCATTGGAAAAATTTAGATCTTACCTCATTGGGTCAAAGGTTGTAGTCTACACCGACCATGCGATGATACGATATTTGCTTACCAAACCAGATTCTAAGCAAAGACTAATTCGTTGGATACTTTTGTCACAATCATTTGATCTTGAAATTCATGACAAGAAAGGTTCCGGGAATTTGGTAGCGGATCACTTATCCCGCTTGGTTAATGTAGAAGTTACTAACTAAGAAAGAGAAGTTAGAGAATATTTTCCAGATGAAAAATTGTTTATGGTACAAGTTAGACCATGGTTTGCCAATTTTGAGAATCACAAGGTATCCGGATTGATACCGGAAGATCTAACTTGGGACCAAAAGCGGAATTTCTTGGCGGATGCTAAATTTTATGTGTGGGATGAGCCTTATCTCTTTAGGATTGGAAGTGATAATTGGTTAAGGAGATGTGTGTCGTTGGAGGAATCAAAAAGCATAGTTTGGCATTGTCACGTTTCTCCGTATATAGGACATTTTAATGGTTTGCGTACGGCAACGAAAGTCCTTCAATCTGGCTTTTATTGGTCGTCTTTGTTCAAAGATGCACACTTGTATAATAAGAATTGTGATAAATGCCAAAGGAGTGGAGGAATTGGGAAAATAGATGAAATTCCTTTGAATAATATGCTGGAGATAGAGGTTTTTGATTGTTGGCTTTCCCCCATCATTATCGAATGAATTTATCCTTTTTGTGGTGGATTATGTCTCTAAATGGGTTTAAGCGATGGCTTGTCTTAGGAAGGACGGCAAAACGGTCATAAAATTTATAAAGAAAAATATTTTTCCCATTTTGGAACTCCGCGAGTTTTAATTAGTTATGGTGGATCACACTTTTGTAACGCCCCTCTTGAAAAAGTTTTGGAAAACTATGGTGTAATGCATAAAGTGGCGATTCCATACCATCCACAAGTTAATGGTCAAGCCAAAGTTTCGAATAGAGAGGTTAAGAGGATTTTGAAAAAGACTGTGTCAAGTTTACTGAAGGATTGGTCTCTTAATCTTGATGATGCTTTGTGGGTGTATCGTACCTCTTACAAAGCTCTGATTGGTTTGATACCGTTTCAAATGGTGTATGGAAAAACTTGCCACCTTCCAGTAGAAAGTGAACACAAGGATTTGTGGGCATTAAAATTCTGAAACTTCGATTCTAATTTGTCCGAAGAGAAAATAAAAATTCAATTGCAGGGCCTTGATGAATTGAGAAATGATGTGCATCACTCTAACAAGTTGTATAAAGAAAAAGCCAAATTTTATCATGATAAGAAAATCTGTCACAAAGACTTCAAAGTTGGCCAAATGGTGCTCCTTTTTAATTCGCGGTTGAAACTTTTTCCGGGAAAGTTGAAGTCCAAATGGTCGGGTCCGTTCATGATAAAAGAGGTGAAAGATTATGGATCAATTGTTTTGGAGGATCCCGGGTCAAAAGAAGTTTGGACTGTAAATGGCCAAAGGTTGAAAATTTACCATGGAGGAGAAGTAATCAGCGATACAAATGTGGTTAGTCTCGGTGATTTGTGAAATCACTGTAGACCACCGAGCTTGAAACAATGTTCAACAAAGCGCTTGTTAGGAGGCCCCCTAACACTGTAAGTATTTTTATTTTTATGTGATGTTTCTTTAATATTTCCTAGCATCGTCAGGCGATGAAAATTTTCGCCGGGCGAAACTGAGAATGCAGAACACTTCTGCTGCACGTTTTGCTTGACATATTGTGTTGGGTCAATTTTTACCCACGAGTTAAAATCTTTTTTCACCTTTCTTTTGACCTGACATTTCCTCTACACTCATTACCTCACTCACTCATTGCTTCATTCACTCATTGTCTCTTCTCCTTATTCCCAAAGAAAAATCATCTCCAAGCACTCATCTCATACCTTCACCCCCACCTCAAGAGTCTAAGGTGACATCCTCTTCTATTTTCTTTGTGAATTGAAAAGGGGTAAGTTTTACCTTATGAAAAATTAAGTTAGGAACTTTTGAATTTATGATTTTTAGAATGATGCATGTGGTTAGAAAGGATTAGCAATTAGGATTCAAAATGAATATGCTGAAAAATTATTGAAATTTGGTTTTTGGGCAAATGAATTTGTGCAAGAAACTGCTGAAATTTTTGAAAATATTCGCAAGATCGCTCGGCGAAAGGACTCATCGCCTGGTGATGATAGTCAGAAGCAGCATGCTTATTTTGTGAAATCTGCAGATTCTTTCCCAATTTCGCAGGATCGCTCGGCGACAAAACCCATTCCCTGGTGATGGAAGGCAAAATACACATCATAAATTTTTCTTATGAATTATGAAAAATTGTATTGAATTTCTTTTTGACAAGATTGTCTATGTTGTTTTGTGTTGGTTTCTTGACTTGCAGATGGCTCCCAAAAAGGCTTACCGTTTGAAACCCGTGAGGGAGAATGTTGGGATTGGTTCGACCCAACCACAGAGTTTTGACGAGCGTCGATTTGTAAGCGCAGATACAGAAGACAGATTCAACATGCTGGTATGAAGGAAATTTTTTTCAGAGAAAAAGTTTTCCATTGATACTCATGGTCCTTATAAGAAACCGATGCAAATTTTTCTAAGAAAAAAGTGGGATGTTCTCATAGATCCAGTCGACAAAATCAGTTATGATTTGGTGAGGGAATTTTATGCAAACGCTCTTCCGGCTCAGGGGGAGAAATTTATTTTCCGGACCATGGTGTTGTACCCCAAAATTTTCCCTCTCATTTTTCAGGACATGCTCATAGAGGTCCTCAATTGCGCAAGGTTGACCAAGAATTTACTAGACAAATTCTCCTCCTAAGCAATGGATTTCCAACTAGGATTTCATTTTTCACAAAGAAGTTTGGGTTTTAAAGACCTCAAATGATTTTAATATTTCCTAATATATCCCAAAGAATGCTCATGCCAATTTTCATGCCTTGCATTACAAGTTTGCTCAGTCAATTGCTAAGATGACTGAAAATCAACTATATTAGGTCAAAAGTCAATTGTGGTCAATATACAGTCAAACTTCAGGATTTTTGGTCAACATCAACATTTTGAAGTGATATTCATCATTTTATCAAGGGTTGATCATGATTCCTCAAGGAAAGTCCTCAGATCATCAAAAGTCAAGATTCGCTAAATTAGGGTTTCCGAGGAAAAGTCAACTAAACTTTGACTAGGCATAACTTTCACATGCTTCATCTATTTTGCCCCAACCAAAGCTCATTGTGAAGATAATACAATCCTGTACATGTTTTGCTTTATTCTCAAGTTCATAAAATTCATCATTTGAAAGATATTCAGCTCATGCATTATAGGTCATTTTCAAAAAGTCAACAAAAGACACTATTGTCAAGACAACTCACATCAGGATAATATCTTCAAAAGCAAAAATTATCAACATAGAGATTTTAGAGGACCTCTTGGGATTTCCAAAAAGTCCAATATCATCTTCAAAAGTTGAAAATTGAGCAAGTTATGGTTTGCATAAGTTGGGCAAATTTGTGAAAAATGCATGAAGTCAACTTTGAACAAAATTGCATTTTTAGGTTAATGGACCTAACCTTTAGGGTTTAAACATGTTTATGACATACCCAAGGACCTCTAAACATAACCATAAACTATTTTGATTCATATTTCTATTTATTTGAGTTTTTATTCATTTAAATATGAATTAAATCAAATAAATTAAATAAAAATATAAGAAATAATGGGCTAATGCATTTGGGCTTGGATTTACCCATGATGGAGCCCAATATTTCGTGTAAAGACCAACAAAAAAACTTTCCAGGTTCATGCAACATCAAGAATGGCAAGAATCATCCAAATATGGCAAACTTTCAATATGTTGGATTTTTCTCTCATGGCCTTGAAAGCTTTGTTTCTTTTCATACTTACTCTTCTCCTAACTCTATCAATACATAAAATTGCAAGAAAGAAAGAGCACGAAAATTCTCTTCAAAAAGCTCTCCAAAAGCTCTTTACAAAGCTCTACAAAATTCTCAAAAGTTCCAAAGTTGTCAAAATTCGTAGCTGTATTTCTAGCCATCCTCGATCCAAACCAGTCACATATTTGTCTTCCTGAGACTCCCAGAAGTCCATATCAATCACTATCCACGCCTGAAACATCCTATAATGCACGAACCGAATCACTCAAGTTGGGTAAACTTCTCTCATCTGAATCTCTTAATCCATGTAATTTAATGGAATTTGAAGCATATATTGATGTTCATACTGTTATTCAGAATTGATCTAACGTATTACATGAAAGGTTAAATGCTTAAATTACAAGATGCAATTAAGGAACTCCTCTTTTAGATCCTGGGTTCGGGTCCCAGGTTTTGCACTTTTGCTTTTAAATTTTTTTTTGCAGGTTATTGGGTGTTTGGGCCTTCTCATTGATGGGCTTGGAGATTTCAGACTCACACCCCTCCATTTCCTGTTGCCACGCCTGGACCTAGGACATTGGGCTTGAGACATTTCAAGTTCTCACACCCTCTGTTTATTCTTTGCAGCAAGGCCCATTTCGTTTTTGTTATTTTCTTTCTTTCATTTAATTCATTTCTTTTTTTAATTAAAATTATAAAATATCATAAAGTCAAAAAAACTGGAAAAAAATTAGAATTAGTTTTTAATTAGATTAATTTTTAATTAATTATCTTAATCACCTTTTTTTAATTAACTAATTATACTTAGATTTCTTAATTTAATTTAATTATCTTTTCTAAATAAAAAAACAACAAAAATATTTCTTTTATCACTTAGAAATTTTTCTTAGAGTATTTCTTCATGCTTTCATTTTTATTACTTTCTCCTCTGTGCGTTTATTTATTTATTCGCATTATTTTTCATAAGTATTATGTAATTGCCTATGGCTTATAATAGTTTAACTAGGACCATTTATATTTCTTTCCCTGTTTTGGTTTGTAATTCCCCCATCCTGAAGCCTTGTGATAGCGTAGATTCAAAATTTATGCACTTTATTTCTATACTTATTCAATTAACTATTAGATGAATGCTTAATAGGATTGCATGATAAGATCTGAAAACAAACGGTAGAAAACCTAAATGTTTAAAGATAAATTACTGAAACACAACACACTCGCACACGCGCACCTCAAAGGTACTCCCACTTGTTGCCTTCGGATAAATAAGTGGTCACGATTCTCGAATGTAAGAGATTTTAGTGGTTACCCTTTGGTTTAAAAGATCATAAGTCCCTCGATGACCCTTTCGACGTTGCCTCGGTGAAATAATCTTAAAACCTTAGGGTAATTACTAAGATATCATACTAGTTGCCTTTGTGACCATACAATGACCCTCGATTGTCCCTCAAAACATCTGACGATAGGGCTACCTACTCATTAAGAGTAGGATAGCACTGTCTAAAGGAAAAGAGGAAAAGAACAAACAATTTTGAGTAGGTAGATAGTTCTTAGATGCTTGATCAAAATAAAATAATTTTTCACATACACAAAACTCTTTCCAAAAACATTTTCAAAACACTTTGTATATGTTCTCAACAATACGAGAAACATTAAAAAGTTCGCCGCGCTAAGGCGTCCTTTCAAAATACTTTCTTCAAACACACAAACACAAGGTATTTTCAAATGAGCTAGCATCTAAGAGCCTGTAGATAACTACGGATGGAAAGGGTGCTAACACCTTCACTTTCCATAATCTACACCCTTACTCAGAAATAATCTCGAAAGGTCTTTTATGTTATTTTCACCCTTTCATTTGTTGGATAAAAGAAAATTCAGTGGCGACTCTTGCTTACCTCAACATTTGCGAATACAAACACAAAACCAGTATAACAGTCAGTTCTGCCAAAGTATTACAAAACTGGCGACTCTACTGGGGAGACATAAAACTAAAAGTGGGGTTACCTTAGAGATAGATCATATTTAAAAGGATTTACTTGTTTGATTTGTGTGCTTTATTTTTCGTGTTTATGTTTGGGTTATTATTAAAAAGATCCTATACCCAGATCTGGGGCACTTTTAGGTAAGCAGCAATAGATCGTGGAGACTGTACGGCATAGACCGATATGGTTGATGTGATGGCTGCGTTAGTGTGACACATTTGTTGGTACCGATATCCTTTGTGTTGAATCAAGGAGAATACGGAGCCGCTGTGTGGTGTCATAAAGCACTAACTGACCTTAGAACCTTATTCGAACAAACTTGGCCATTAGAAAGTAGTGAGATAGCCGACTTCGGTATAAAAATGAGGATTGGTTGATACTCGATACTAAACTCATTGAGATCGGACTTTCAGGATATTTCGGCCGTAAGAAAAGATCGCTCGAGCTGAAACAATGCCCGGTGAAGAAAGATCGGAGATATTGAGATTCCTAGAACCCGTTACTTCTTTTAGGACTGGTTGAACCAACTAAACTTCCAGAGGGTACTTACCTACAAACTCCATGCAAGCTTGAACCTAAGGCTATTTGTGTGACTTGTTTGCTTTCATTATCTAACAACTTGAACTCCTTGCAGGGTTTTGTTTGTATTCATTATCTAACGATGTGAGTTCCTTGCAGGACTTGTTTGTAGTCACTATCCAATAACCTGGACTTCTTGCAATACTTACTTGTTTATGTCACCTTACACTTTTGCTTAGTGCATAGAATACACGTCATAACATCATACCATAGCATGTCGTTAACCATTTCAAGGATCTCAAGGGCCTGTGATGCAGGTTATCATGAACTAGGCGCCTAGTAAGGGGAAGGAGGATTTATTTTCCTCTAACAAAAGGCCACCAAAGTATGATGAACCAGACGTCTAGCAAGGGGCAAGGGGATTTATTTTCCTCTAGCCAGTGTCGTCAAAGCATGATGTCTTGAGTCAGAGGCTATAACCCACTCGACATGGTGAGCTTGATTCTTAGAGAAGGACGTTCAACGATATGAAGTTCTTCAATCATGGCCGCAGTCGGATTCTAACATCTTCTTGTGTTTACCCTGTGATATCCTTGAAAACATTGCATGCATGTCATTACATAACAGGTATTCTCAAGACAGGTTTCTCATTTTCTCATTGTTTATTTCAACAAGGAAAATGGCTCTCGAGCAGAACGACAAAGATCTCCAAACTCAAGATGCTCAGTTCAAGGAAATGTTTCTAAACCTATCCAAGGGGAAAGAAGAAATGAAAGCATTCCTCGTTGGGAACATGAGCAAGAAAAATCCTGAAGACAACAAGGATGACCAGTTGGAACAACTGCAAGTTGAGATGGAAAGGATGAGAATCCAGATGAGTAGTCAGATGGCTCTTTTCCAAAGTTTAACTCGGGAACAAGAAGAGTTAAGGATTCTCATAAGAAAGATTCATCAAGACAGATACAAACTCCTGGGGCAAACTGCTAGAGCTTGGGGCCTAATTAACGATCAATCTCTCTTGGCAGACAGAGAATCGAGTGACATGTTCATGCAGGAACGTGTTGAAAATGAACTTAGGAGCAGTGACATTCAGGGGACTTCATCTTCAAGTACTCAAAAGAGGTCATACAACGGAAAAAAGGAGTCCAGTACCGTGTACGGCCAGAAGGGTTGTAATAAGAGTGATCTCAACCAATCTGTGGGGGCAGTGCGGATCTCTAATCCAGCATCGGCGCAACAACAATGATAAGGCAATCCGCATAAGCAGGACGTTCCCAAAAGGCAATTAACCAAAATCAACATGTCCTCAGCTCAAGTATTGCAACCCATGTTTAAGATGAACTTGATAACATTGAAGGATCCTCCTCAGAATCCCAACACTGCCTCTCCTCAGTATAACCCTGATGTGAGATGCACTTATCATTCCAATAGTCTGGGGCATGACACTAATAGATGTTGGGCATTGAAAAATAATATTTAGGACTTGATCGACGAAGGGGTGTTAGAGTTCACACAAGATGGTCATACTAAATTCTTTTGTCATCCCTCAAAGGCACACCATCTGAAGTGACAAGTTCATACCAAGAGGATTTTTGTTCATTAGAATTTTCAAATTGTAATTTTATTTTTATTGTTCGAACACTTATTTCATATCAAACTTTGTTATTCCATTAATGCATTGCATATATTTGTCTTGAATTAATCCATTCGTTGTCATTATACTGAAACTATGCTTTTACTTCCTTTTTGTGATATTCAACTCTCGATTAAAACCTTAAACCTTTAGAGGGAGGATGACGAAAAAGATACCATAATATCTACAATATGCTTTTGAACAGACCTTGCTAACGACGTACAGGCGTTGTTTCAAATCCTAAATAGTGGAGTTATAAGGAAGATAATCCCTAGTCAACCCCTTTGAGCCTAAGAAGTAGGAGTTTTCTTTTTCACGCAAATTGAAACCCTTAATCATAACCTGGGGAAGGGTAGTTTCTCATTTAATTCAATGGTTCATTCAATCACAAGCTTTCCCCTCATACACGACAAGTAGAGTCATAGGTATCATTCCAAAACAAAAGATGGTGATGGTTCTGCATAATCATTAAAATAGGCAGTCATTATTTTTCAAAAGAAAAGCCCGCTAAGTCAAAACCTACGAAGGAGACTTAAGAAAAAAATTGGGGCATCCCGCTGACTGTAATCACAAAAGAAACAGTTCAGGCAAATAATAGGGATAATTAAAGAAAAAAAAGAGGTCGCTACAAATCATCAACAAAAAATATTACAAAAAAATGATGACTCCCTTCTCAAATAAATTTTTAGCATCCGAACCATCACCAAAATATCAGGGCAAAGATTCCAGACTCAATTGGGATCTAAATGCACAATT
This sequence comes from Vicia faba, assembly GCA_948472305.1. NCBI lineage: Eukaryota > Viridiplantae > Streptophyta > Magnoliopsida > Fabales > Fabaceae > Vicia > Vicia faba. Next base: position 895,132,300 of record OX451738.1, read on the forward strand.
AACTGAGTATAGGACTAAAGAACATCACGAAGAATGGTTTTGGTACAAATAAATTTTGAGTCCTTATCCTTTGTTTCTTAAATCCTGAACCAGGCCACGCTATAACCCTTAAAAGTCCTAGTTGAAGAATGGGTTAGTTCGAAAGCATGCTGTTACAAAAACGTATCCTGACTCCTGAAAGGCTTACTATAAATCTTGGTTTGATATCACATTCTTACAGATTTTTGTTTACTAAAAATGCATTTTTAAAACTTCAAGACAAACATAAGCTTTGCATTTTTTAAAATGTCATTTTTTGCATATGACTAATTGTTCGACAACAGAGAAATTCACACGACGAATATTCAATGAACGGAAATCCTCTCAATGAAAAGAATCACCTCAGATGGAAAGACATTTCCAATAACATGCCTTTCATAATCAAGGGGCATGACATGGCGTCTAACGGATCTAGGGCAGTCAAGTCAATATTCAAAGAATCTCTCAAAAGTGTCGAATAGCCAGGGGCAGATCTCCATCTGAATCACTTGGGACATTAAACATGAGTTCCAACGAAGGGCCACGTACAATCAAGCAAACATTTTTCTGGCAGTGCTACAACACTTACAACTATGGAAAATGGTAATTCTCTGCACCCTGTGAACATGGACATAGTCGAAAAATACTACGCATGACAAAAAAGACCCGCTAGGTTGACTGACCTAGGAGAAAATAAGGGCATCCCAGAGAACCAAAAGAGTTCGGGAAAAAATTAGGGATATATAAATAAAATTGTACACCCGGCATGTTGAAAACCTAAAAAGGCGGCTTGGGAAAAAAGGGTATCCCGGTGGACTGAAAATCTGAAAGGACAGGCCAAGAAAAAGTTAGGCATTAAAGCGTACGACTATATCCCATCATCTCGTCACTTGTCTATCAGTAGAAGACTTATCACCCTAATAAGCATTCACCAAGATTTCTATAAGTAGAGGTATGTTCAAGTCTCCACGGATCCCCACCGAGCCACTTCAGGAGGTTTATCCCTACATGGTGATCTTCGCAAAGTGCATACATTCCCCACATTTTTCCCAGCTGATCACTCTGGAAGATGAAGGAGTGAAGCCTTCTTCCCGGTAATATTGCTTATCTACATGATCTCAATCATTATAGTTTATGGGAAGTCTTCTCCAGCTGAGTTTTCAAAACTGTAAAAGCCCTTGCAGACTACTTCTCTTCGGCAGAGCTTATTCGCCTCGGCAAAGAATTTCCCTCGGCAGGATATACCTCCATTAACAGGGTTTATTTCCCAGTGGAGCCCAAACTTCCGTCAACAGGGTTTATTTCCCCAATGAGGTCCAATCTCCCCAGCTTGATTCTTTTCCTCAGATGGACATAAGTCACCAGTAAAGCTCCCTTCCCTAGTGAAGTCATCATTATCCCGAAGGAGTTTCTACGGAACCTGAAACCGGACCAGATATCAGTCAAATTTATCCTACCCAAGTGTGTCACAAGGAATATTCATCTTTTTTATCCCTAGTCAGGGTATAAACTCCTCAGTAGAGCAATGAACAACCAGCGTTCTTAAACTCTTCTCCCCAAGCAGGAATTAACACTCTCCAACAGAGTTTCCTCAAGCAAAAAGCAAGAATTCAATGTTCCCCAATGGAGTTTCCTCAAACAAGAAAGAAGGAGTCCCCAATGGAAACAATCCTCATAAGATCGAATATACACATACTCTTCATCCCCAACAACAATTAGGGATTTATTTTCCCCAGTTTAACGAAACTGCAAAGAACAACTTATACATTCACATATTGCATTCATACATCATTTTACAAGTGTCATAGCATATACATACAAAATGCATATAGCACAGTCCCATTTATTTTGAGAACATCATTACCCAATGCATTTCATGCATCATGACATTTCATACAGCTAAATCTTTACCTTTTCAGGAAAGATCAATAGACAAATATCATCAACAATTCCAAATTAATTCCTGAAACTAGACAGGGAAACTATCTGTGAACAACTGATTGTAGATCAATTCCAGAAACAAGACGGGGCGACTATCTACAAGACTAGGTTAGAGATTAATTCCTGAAACCAGACAGGGCAACTATCTCAATAACCAACAAAAGCAGGTTCCAGATTAATTCCCGAAACAAGATGGGGAAGCTATCTGAAGTAACAGCTCAACAATACGACCAGAGAACGGTTGATTCAAGACATTGTGAAGCCTAGATTTTGACCAGATAACAGTTTAAGTTGCTGCGAAGCATGGAATACGACCAGATAACAGTTTAACTTCTCCAATTACTGCGAAGCCTGGTCCCGGTGAGATAGAATTTTAATTTCATCTAAGACACTATGAAGCCTGGAATTCGACCAAATAACAATTCAATGCATTGTGAAGCCTGGAATTCGACCAGATAACAGTTCAAGCTACTGTGAAGCCTGGATTTTAACCAGATAACAGTTTAAGTTGCTGCTAAGCCTGGAATACGAGCAGATAACAGTTTAACTTCTTCAATTACTGTGAAGCCTGAATCCGACCAGATAACAGTTTAATTTCAATTTATTGTAAAGCCTAGAATCTGACCAGATAGCAATTAACTTCTATCCTTTAAAGTAAATTACTGCGAAGCCTGGAATATGACTAGATAATAGTTTAACTTCATTTTTCCGCAAAGCCTGGAATCCGACCAGATAACAGATTAATTTCAGTAAGTTATTGCAAAGCCTGGAATCCGACCAGATAACAATTAGCCTCATCCTTTCATCTAAGTTATTGCGAAACCAAGAATTCGACCAAATAACAATTTAACCTTAAGCAAGTTAGTGTGAAGCCTGGAATCTGACCAGATAACAGTTAATTTCATATTCCCCAGTAAGTCATTGTGAAGCCTAGAATACGACCAGATAACAGTTTAACTTCAATTTACTACAAAGCTTCAAATCTTACCAGATAGTAACTCACCTCGTCCTTACATCCAAGTTGTTGCAAAGCCTGGAATCCGACCAGATAGCAATTAAATTCTATCCTTTCAAGAAAATTACTAAAAAGCCTGGAATATGACCAGATAACAGTTTAACTTCATTTTTCTGCAAATTCTGGAATCCGACCAAATGACAGATTAATTTCAGTAAGTTATTGTGAAGCATGGAATCCGACCAGATAACAATTAGCTTCATCCTTTCATCTAAGTTACTGCGAAGCCTGGAATTCGACCAAATAACAGTTTAACTTTAAGCAAGTTACTGCGAAGCCTGGAATTCGACCAGATAACAGTTAATTTCATATTCCCTAGTAAGTCGCTTTGAAGCCTGGAATACGACCAGATGACAATCAACTTTATTATCCTTAGCAAGTTATTGTGAAGCTTGGATTTTGACCAGATAACAGCTAACTTTCATTCTCCCCAGTCAAAAAATAATTCCCCAGCGGAAACATTCTAAAAAAAGAGATAGATTTCAGATACGCTCCAGATACAGATATCATTCAGATGCTCATTCAATATATCTTTCAGTTCAAATACGATCAAGATATAGATTCATTCTGATACCCATACTCAATACATCTCCATATACAATCATGATATAGATTCATTCTGACACTCCCTAACACATTTGTTAAGATACAATTGGACACAAGCTCATTCTAGTATACTTCTCATACGAATTTAGAAGAAGAAACCTCTTATGGCTCAGGATAAATCGACCAAACATTTATACTGATACTTCTTCCAGTTTGAAGTCAACATTTATTTTGGATGGCATCTATAAGCCCATATCTGACGAATCTTCGCCATCTTCTCCAAATGGCATTTGTAAGCCCATTCTCGATATCATCAACCAACAACATCACTTCATACACAGGCGAGTGTAAATTTCTGGGCATTCTAGTGTTCAATCATTTTCCACCTTCAGATCACGAAAGGCAGACAAGTCAATCTAAATCATCAGGTTTAAGAAGATTGAACAGGGGAAGCTGTTGTACCCTAAAATTTTCCCTCTCATTTTTTAATACATTCTCATATAGGTCCTCAATTGCTCAAGGTTGACCAAGAATTGACCAGACAAATTCTCCTCCTAAGCAATGGATTTCCAACTAGGGTTTCATTTTTCACAAAGAAGTTTGGGTTTCAAAGACCTCAAGTGATTTCCATATTTCCTAATATATCCCAAACAATTATCATGCCAATTTGTATGCCTTTCATTATAAGCTTACTCAGTCAATTACTTAGATGATTGAAAATCAACTATATTAAGTTAAAAGTCAATTGTGGTCAATATACAGTCAAACTTCAAGATTTTTGGTCAACATCAACATTTTGAAGTGATATTCATCATTTTATCAAGGGTTGATCATGATTCCTCAAGGAAAGTCCTCAGATCATTAAAAGTCAAGATTCGCTAAATTAGGGTTTTCTAGGAAAAGTCAATTGAACTTTGATCAGACATAACATTCACATGCTTCATCCATTTTGCCCCAACCAAAGTTCATTATGAATAGAATACAATCCTCTACAAATTGTTTTATTCTCAAGTTCATAAAATGCATCATTTGGAAGATATGAGCTCATACATTACAGGTCATATTTAAAAAGTCAACAAAAGACACTTTTTTTCAAGACAACTTACATCAAGATAATCTCTTCAAAAGCAAAAATGATCAACATATAGATTGTATAGGACATGTTGGGCTTTCCAAAAAGTCCAATATCATCTTCAAAAGATGAAATTGAGCAAGTTATAGTTTGCAAAAGTTGGGCAAATTTGTGAAAAATGCATGAAGTCAACTTTGAGCAAAATTGAATTTTTAGCTTAATGGACCTAACTTTTAGGGTTCAAACATGTTTATAACATACCCAAGGACCTCTAAACCTAACCATGCAGTATTTTGATTTTTATTTCTATTAATTTGAATTTTTATCCATTTAAATATGAATTAAATCAAATAAATTAAATAAAAATATAAGAAATAATGGGCTAATGCATTTGGGCTTGGATTGACCAATCATGGAGCATAATATTTCGTGAAAAGACCAACAAAAAATTGTCCAGGTTCATGCAGCATCAAGAATGGCAAGAATCATCCAAATATGGCAAACTTTCAATATGTTAGATTTATGTCTCATGCCCTTGAAAGCTTTGTTTCTTGCCACACTTGCTATTCTCCTAACTCTATATATACATAACATTTCAAGCAAGAAAGATAAAGAAATTACTCTTCAAAAATCTCTACAAAAGCTCTTCACAAAGCTCTACAAAATTCTCAAAAGTTCCAAAGTTGTCAAAATTTAGTTGTATTTCTAGCCATCCTCGATCCAAACCAGACACATATTTGTCTTCCTGAGACTCCCAAAAGTCCATATCAATCACTATCCATGCCTGAAGCATCCTAGAACGCACGAACCAAATCACCCCGGTTGGGTAAACTTCTCTCATCTGAATCTCTTAATCCATGTAATTTAGTTGAATTTGAAGCATATATTGATGTTCATACTGTTATTTAGAACTGGTCTAACATATTACATGAAAGGTTAAATGCTTCAATCATAGGATGCAGTTAAGGAACTCCTCTTCTAAATCCTGGGTTCGGGTCCCAGGTTTTGCACTTTTGTGTTTCAATATTTTTTTGCAGGTTATTAGGTGTTTGGGCCTTCTCATTGATGGGCTTGGAGATTTCGAACTTACACCCCTCCATTTCCTGTTGCCACGCCTGGACCTAGGACATTGGGCTTGAGATATTTCAAGTTCTCACACCCCCTATTTACTCTTTGCAGCAAGGCCCGTTTCGTTTTTTATTTTATTTTCTTTCTTTCATTTAATTCATTTCTTTTTTTAATTAAAATTATAAAAGATCATAAAGTCAAAAAAACCAAAAAATAATTAGAATTAGTTTTTAATTAGATTAATTTTTAATTAATTATTTTAATCACCTTTTTTTAATTAACTAATTAGACTTAGATTTCTTAATTTAATTTAATTATCTTTTCAAAATAAAAAAACAACAAAAATATTTCTTTTATCACTTAGAAATTTTTCTTAGAGTTTTCTTCATCCTTTCATTTTTATTTCTTTCTTCTCTGTGCGTTCATTTATTTATTCGCATTATTTTTCATAAATATTATGTAATTGCCTATGGATTGTAATAGTTTAACTAGGACCATTTACATTTATTTTCCCCATTTTGGTTTGTAATTCCCCCATCCCGAAGCTTTGTAATAACGTAGATTCAAAATTCCTGCATTTTATTTCTATACTTCTTCAATTAATTGTTAGATGAATGCTTAATAGGATTGCATGATAAGATCTGAAAACAAACGGTAGAAAACCTAAATGTTTAAAGATAAATAACTGAAACACAACACACTCGCACACGCGCACCTCTAAGGTACTTGCACTTGTTGCCTTCGGATAAATAAGTGGTCACGATTCTCGAATGTAAGAGATTTTAGTAGCTACCCTTTGGTTTAAAAGATCATAAGTCCCTCGATGACCCTTTCGACGTTGCCTCGGTAAAATGATCTTAAAACCTTAGGGTAATTACTAAGATATTTTACTAGTTGCCTTTGTGACCGTACGATGACTCTCGATTGTCCCTCAAAATATCCGACAATAGGGCTATATACTCACTAATTGTAGGATAGCATTGTCTAAAGGAAAAGAGGAAAAGAACAAACCTTTTTGAGTAGGTAGATAGTTCTTAGATGCTTGCTCAAAATAAAACAATTTTTCACATACACAAAACTCTTTCCAAAAACATTTTCAAAACACTTTGTATACGTTCTCAACAATAGGAGAAACATTACAAAGTTTGCGGCACTAAGGCGTCCTTTTAAAATACTTTCCTCAAACACACAAACACAAGGTATTTTCAAATGAGCTAGCATCTAAGAGCCCGTAGATAACTATGGATGGAAAGGGAGCTAACACCTTCCATTTCCATAATTTACCCCTCTTACTTAGAAATAATCTCGAAAGTTCTTTTTCTGTTCTTTTCACCCTTTCCTTTGTTGGATAAAAGAAAAGTTGGTGGCAACTCTTGCTTACCGCAACATTTGCGAATACAAACGCAAAACCAGTATAACAGTCAGTTATGCCACCATATTACACACGGTAAGAGGAAAAGCTCTACATTTTTATAGGAACTCAATTAATAATTTTTTGGGAAACCCTCTCAATATATGTTTGCATGAAGTTGATGAATTCAACAAAGAGCTGGGAAAGTTGAGGGATCATAATTCTATTGCGAGTACCATCTTGCTTGAAGGGAGGAGTGTTGAGATAAATGCAGCGGGCATTCCTTTTCGATATAATCGGGAGGATATGACACTCGAAGCTTAAGTTGTACTTTTATTGGTTATTCACAACATTAAGCCTAAACTTCATAGGTCGTCCATTCCAATTGATGTCGCTTTGCTAGTTCAGCGTATCCTAGAGGACAAGAGGGTAGATGTGGCTGGCATTATCTCTAAAGAAATACGACAATTTGTTGAAGGCACAAAGATAAAAGAGGTAAACTCTCGTGTACCTCTTCCATTCCCTTGTCTTATCACTGGCATGTGTTTAGAAAAGGTAATTTTAATGCCTGATGAGATCAATGAAAAAGTGTAGGGGGTGATAAATGATGATTATCTTGGCCGATATTGCTTGGGTAAATTGGCTATAAAAATAAAGAAGAAGAATGTGGGTGAGTCTTCGAGTACTCGAGAAGAGGCGGAGGGTCTTGACTATTCTACTTGGGATCCTACAATGAAGGAAACATGTAATTACACCTTGGATATGTTAGAAGTGCGTCGACGATCAGGAAGCTTCCTGCATGATTCCATGGAAAAGTTGTTTCTTCATCAATCCAACCTGCAGGAGCCGGACACTTTCCCTTCCCAAGCTGAGTATAATGCATTTTGCGCTTGGCCCGAGGACAAGCGCCCTTTCTTTTTGGAGGGGGAGCGCATGCTGGAGCGTATGATGGTGTTGATGGCAATGATGATAATAATGGTGGTAAAAACATGGATTTTTGAGTTTTTGGCAACTTGTGAAGGATTTTAATTTCAGTTTTTTATGTTTTCAAGCTTTTATGCTAGTTTTTAATTATTGAAACATTTGGGTGTGTTTTGAGTTGTGTTGTGAAAAACTAGAATTTAGTGGTTGTATTTTGGGATCTTTCCCTTTTGTTTTTAGTGGGTAGTGGTACCCATTTTCTTTTGTTTTAAAAAAATTATTTTGATTAAAGTTGTTAGATTATGCTTTAGTAGATTTTGTGTTTCATTTAAAAAAAATAAAAAGACAAAGGTTGAAGAAGTGCTCAATGAGCGAGTTCATTATTTGGAACTCAATCAATCTCGTGATTTGGGTGGTGATGATACAAATCTCGAAGAATAACACAAATAAGGTATCATTTTACTATTTTGTAGAATGTTAGCATAATCATAAAAATAGCACTTTAAGCAAAGAGATAGTTATACATTATTATGTAAATATGTGTGCATGCTTGAATCATTAGGATATAACCATAAATGTGAGAAAATTTCCATTGTTTACAAAATTGTTAAAGTTTTAGTAATTTTTGTTTTAACTCAAACGATTCATGTTAAATCTTGTTATTGAGAAGATATCTTGGAAATTTAGAAGTGATCAAGGCGTTGTTTCTGCTTTATGAGAGTTACCATCATTCTCAAAAGGGCTTCATCTAACCTTGTGAGTTGTGAATCTTTGTGAACTCTTTTGAGCTTTAAATAAATTTTTTGTAATGAATCTATCATGAAGCTAACAAATCTCTAAGTATACCACTTAGTAGTTGTTGATGCTTAAGGAATACCAAAGAAAGTCAATGATGATTCATACAAAAAAACTTTTTGTCTATAAATACTTTACTCAATTTTGAAATTAACCTTTTGAAGAGAACTCATAAAAGTTGAGAAAGAAATTTTCAAGTTTGGGAGGTTGGTTATAATAGAAAAAGAATTGGTGGCACAATGCATCCCTTAAGAATAGTTCTAAAAAATATAGATAAATGTATCAAAGAAAAAATAGGAGAAAGAGAAGGGTGCATTGTGAGAAATAGAAATCAATAGTCAAAGTAAAAAGAAGGTTGAAGCAATAACGAATGCTATGAATATGAGAAATGCTCTTCATGATATTTACCCATTTTTGTTTCAATGGTCGTGCATATAAATTCCCTTGTTTCTAACCTTAGCCAAGTTACAACAAAAAAAAGTCTTTTTGTGATCTATATTTCCTTGATATTCTTTTCAATTTATATGATGAATGCATGCATTGTTCTAGATGTTAGCACAATTATTATTGAGTGTGATTTGTCCCTTGTATTAGGTACATGAGCCATATTCGGTTAATGGAGAGTAGTTAATTCAAGTATGAATATGTTGTTACTAATTTATGCATAGCTAGATATTTGTGTTTAGAACTTATTTCATTATCATACTTTGATTATGAAAACAGTTGATTTGTGTCGTGGCTGCATCTTGTGAGTTTGAACCATCCAAATTGATCTTGTCGATGTTGTTCCTCTAAATTCATCTTGTCATCTTAGTGTTTACCTTTGATTTGAGGACAATCAAAAATTCTAGTTGGGAAGAGTTGTTAAATGTCAACTTTTGCATAAAATTCATATCAATTATTGACACTTTCAAACCTTTTATTTTACTTTTATTAGGTTAAATATGTATTTTAAGTCATTTTGCGTGAGTGCAAAGAATTGTAAATGTTTATTTTTTTTGTTAGTGTTTCAGCAAAATTTGTATAGAAAAGATGGCAAAAGGGAGAATTTAAGCTTGCTAAGCAAAAGAAACAAAAGTGATGATTCTACAAAGTGTAACGCCCGTAATTTAATTTAATATTTAATTAGATTATTTTGGAATAATGGCGAAGTTGTGTATTATTGAGGATAATTGGTATAACTTGTTAGATTATTATTAATTAATTAATTAGTTGATTAATTATAATTATATTATATGGAATTAAGGGAATATATGAAATAATGTTGGACTTATGCTATTGGTTAGAAATAGTAAAGTAGGGGTGTAGGTTAGGCCCAAGAGGATTTTTATATAAGGAGAAACTAACACAAGGATTTGTTTTAGTTGGAGAATAAAGATTTATGTTCGTTGACCGGTAGAGCTGCGCAGACGAGGAGCAAGTTGCCCGGTGTCGAGCAGAGCGAATCAAGGATTACGGCCGAAGCTTTAGTTGAGCGATCTTCAATCCAGGTAAGGGTGGGGTTCTAACCTTATAATTGGATTTATGATGTTTGTTATGGAGAATTGCTCGTAATTATGAGTGTTGCCCGTGATGTTGTTGAATTTGTTAAGGGAAGATGTCATTTTGTTATGTGTTGGATGTTTTGTGTTGTCTGCATGACTTCCCGATAGAGTCGATGAGTAGGTTAGTGTAGATTTCTACCTGTTGTTGTGGTCGTTATGTTGTTGTGGTCGTTATGATGGTGTGTTCATTACGATGTTGTAGTGGTTCGAGCAGTTGACAAGAAGTTAGGAATTATTGTCGTAGCCGGTCTTGTATAATGAACGAATCTGTCAATAGGAATATAGTTTCCTGTTGTTGTGTTATTTCGAGCGGTTGGCCGGAAGTTATGAATTATAGTGGTGTGGTCGTTAAGACGTTGTATTGTTCCTGTGTTGTTGGCCGAATTAGTGGTCAGGGAGGATACTGAAGAAGTAGGTATCGAGTGGCATTTTAGGCTGCAAGGCGTGTCGAGAATGATGGGTTAGATTTCAAGCAGAATTGGATTGCAGGACATGTCGAGGAGCGTGGTTTGGTCATCACCTTATTTTCTCTGTGCGTGTCGAGGAGTATGATTTAGTTGTATGATGTCCAAGTTGTTATTCATGTCGAGGGGCACGTAGATCCCTATCCCTTTTGCCCATACATGTTGTGTTTCAATCGTTACCAGTGTTATGTGAAATTATTGTTAAGTTGTTGTTTGATTATGTAAATGACTGAATCGTTGATTGATGTGATAGGCTTATGTCCAATGTTTATTTATGTTGGGTTGTTGTGATGTTGTGAATTCTTGTTGATAATGCGAAGTTGCAGGGAATTTACATGATGATGAATTACCTCTATTTACTGGTAGTAATTGTGATGTGGGCTTATGCCTTACGATGGATGATGATTGTTGTGTATATGTGATAGTGCATTCATATACATTTGCATAATTTGTGATGGCCTAGATTGGAAAACTGCGAAGAAGGCTTATGCCTTGTTGATGCCTCTATTTATTGGCAAATTTTAAGATGGGAGTTTTGCTCCGTTTTTAAGATGGGAGTTCTGCTCCGTTTTTAAGATGGGAGTTCTGCTCCAATGGTACCACATGCATTCACGTAGTATTGAGTCGCATTCTAAGTAGTATGATTGAGTTGTTGTGTTGGTGAATTAATTGTTGTATTTTGTTGATAGCCTGTTGTGATTTTTGTTGTTTATAAGTTGTGAAGTGGTGATTTTTACATGAACTGATTCCAGTAGAATATTTATCATAAGTTATATTATAGTGTTTGATATCTCACCCCTTATTTTTGAATGTCACCCTTATGTTGGTAACGTGTAGGTAATCCAGAGTGAAGGCGGTTAACCTTCAGTAGTACGAGTTGGTGTCATTGCTCTGATACTTAACACTCGGAGGGATGAACTCTTGTCGCTTTAGTATTTGTTATTTCAGTTGGCTGAACTTTAAGTTGATTGTTGATAAGTACTTGTTATTCAAAAGTTACTTTCATGTTGGATAAAGATGTTATTATGATTCCGCTGCATAGTTGTTCAAGTTGTTGATTTAAAAGATTAATTTATTTTTTTGTTAGTTCATCCGAAGTTTTAAAGTGTTATGTATCCATATTAAATACAATGGTTTTTAAGTTGAATTTTTGGCATCCTGATTCAGTTGTATAATTTTATAACTCTGATTTACGTTTATATTATCGGGTAGAAATGGGGTGGTACAAAGTTGGTATCAGAGCAAAGTCGGTCCTTCCAACCAAGTTATCGAGTCGTAGGTTGTTTAGCAATAGAGTATTATTAATTTGAGTCCTAACTGTTGTTTATATTGTAGTGATAAGTTGAGATGGCTAGAAAGAATGATGTTGCACTTGTTTCTGCTTTAAAAGAAATGGCGCATGCTGTAGAGAATCAGTCGAATGCTTACGAGAATGTTGGATCTCGTAGTTTGGCGACTTTCCAGAGGGAGAATCCGCCTACGTTCAAGGGAAAGTATGATCTTGACAAAGAGTTGGATTGGTTGAAAGAGATTGGGAGAATATTCCGTGTGATGGACTGCACTCCAGCGCAGAAGGTTCGGTATGGTACTCATATACTAGCAGTCAAGGCTGATGACTGGTGGCTTGAGACGTGTCAGAGGTTGGAAGCTGAAGGTGAAAATGTCACTTGGTTTGCGTTCCGTAGAGAATTTCTGAGGAAGTATTTCCCTGAAGACGTTCGTGGTAAGAAGGAAATTGAATTCCTTGAGCTGAAGCAATGGAATATGTCGGTTGTAGAGTATGCTGCAAAGTTTGCTAAGTTGGCTAAGTTTTATCCGCACTATAGTGAGGCAAATGCTGAGTTTTCAAAGTGCATCAAGTTTGAGAATGGGTTGTTCCCAGAGATCAAGAAGGAAGTTGGATACCAGAAGATTCGTGTCTTTGCTGATTTGATTGATAGTGCAGGATTTATGAAGAGGATAATAATGCTCATTACAAGATTATTAGTGAGAAGAGGGGTAAGCACCAACAAAAACATGGTAAGCCTTATGATGCCCCATCTGGTAAAGGTAAAAAGAAATCTACTCAGGGTTAGAGGACTAGTGGGAGAGATGCTCCTGCTGGTGTGGTTTATTTCAAATATGGAAAACCTGGGCATAAGAGTAATGTGTGTGCTGCTGAGGTAAAGAGGTGTTTCCGCTGTGGTAAGACTGGACATGTTGTATCTGAGTGCAAGCATAAGGAGGTGATTTGTTTCAATTGTAGTGAAGAAGGACACATTGGTAGTCAGTGTCAGAAACCAAAGAAGGCGTAAACCAGTGGTAAAGTGTTCGCTTTGGTTGAGGATCAGGAGGCTACTGAGGACAAACTCATCGGAGGTACATGTTTCATTAATAGTACTCCTTTAATTACTATTATTAATACAAGTGCTACTCATTGCTTTATTGCTGCTGATTATGTTTAAAGATTGGGTCTTATGTTGTATTCTATGAATGGAGAGATAGTTTTCGACACTCCAACCAAGGGTTCGGTGACTACTTCTTTCGTGTGTTTAAAGTGTCCCTTGTCGATCTTTGACAGAGACTTTACTATTGATTTGGTTTATTTGCCTTTAAGAGGGTTGGATGTGATTATGGGTATGAACTGGTTAGAGCATAATTATGTTCATATTAACTGTTATGACAAGTCTGTAAGGCTTTCTACTCCTGAGGAAGAGGAAGTTTCTTGTTGCCTTCTAGGCAGTTGAGGAAGTTGATGCAAGAAGAAGCTCAGATTTTTTCATTGATGGCATTGCTATCTGTCGAGAATCGAGCTATAATTAAGGAATTGCAATTGGTGCATGAATTTCCTGAAGTTTTCCCCGATGAAATTCCTGATGTACCGCCAGAGAGAGAAGTTGAATTTTCTATTGATCTTGTACCTGGTACCAGACCTGTGTCCATGGAACCATACAGGATGTCTGCATCTGAATTGTCAGAATTAAATAAGCAATTGGAAGAGTTACTTGAAAAGAAGTTTGTGAGACCAAGTGTATCACCGTGGGGAGCTCCAGTGTTTCTAGTAAAGAAGAAAGATGGATGTATGAGGCTTTATGTTGATTATAGGCAGTTGAATAAAATGACAATTAAGAACAAGTATCCACTTCCAAGAATAGATTACTTGATGGATCAATTGGTGGATGCTCGTGTGTTTAGTAAGATTGATTTGAGGTCGTTACCATCAGATTAAAGTGAAGGATGAAGATATCCAGAAGACAGCTTTCAGAACACGTTATAGACACTATGAGTATTCGATGATGCCTTTTGGTGTTACCAACGCACCAGGAGTATTCATGGAATACACGAATCACATCTTTCATACTTATTTGGATCGATTCATAGTGGTGTTCATTGATGAAATTTTGATTTACTCTACGTCAGAAGAAGAGCATGTAGAACACTTAAGAATATTATTGCAAGTTTTGAAAGAGAAGAAGTTGTATGCAAAGCTGTCTAAGTGTGAATTTTGGTTGAAATGGGTTAGTTTTATTGGTCATGTGATCTCAGGTAGTGGCATTATGGTAAATCCATCTAAAGTAGATGTTGTGTTGCAATGGGAAACTCCAAAGTCGACTATCGAGATTAGGAGCTTTTTGGGATTAGCTGGTTATTATAGGAGGTTTATCGTAGGTTTTTCTAAGTTGGAACTTCCATTAACTAAGTTGACTTGTAAAGGTAGAGCTTTTGTGTGGGATTTCCATTGCGAAGAAGTTTTAAGGAATTGAAGAAGAGATTGACGTCGGCTCCGATTTTGACAGTGCCTAATCCATGAGATCCTTTTATGGTATATTGTGATGCTTCTAAGATGGGTTTAGGAGGTATGCTTATGTAGAATGATAAGGTAGTTTCTTATGCGTCAAGGAAGTTGAGAACTAATAAGAAGAACTATCCTACGCATGATTTAGAGCTTGTTGCAGTTGTTTTTATGTTGAAGGTTTGGAGGCACTATCTTTATGGTTCTATAGTTGAAGTGTTTAGTGACCATAAGAGCCTAAAGTATCTATTTAATTAGAAGGAACTGAATATGAGACAACGAAGATAGTTGGATTTGTTAAAGGATTATGATTTCGGTTTGAATTATCATCCAGGAAAAGCGAACGTGGTAGCTGATGCATTGAGTCGAAAGACTTTGCATATGTCAGCAATGATGGTTAAAGAGTTGGAATTAATTGAACAGTTCATAGATATGAGCTTAGTTTGCGAAGTGACACCACAGAGTGTTATGTTGGGGATGTTGAAGATTAATAATGATTTTATGGATAGTATTATAGAAGCTCAGAAGTTAGATGTGACGCTGGTAGATTCGATGGTTGGGATCAATCAGTCTGAGAGTAGTGATTTTAAGTTAGATGCGCAAGGTGTGTTAAGATTTTGTAATCGAATTTGTATTCCCGATGATACGGAGATGAAGAAAGTTATCCTTGAAGAGAGTCATAGAAGTAAGTTGAGTATTCATCTAGGAGCTACAAAGATGTATCAGGATTTGAAGAATTTGTTTTGGTGGCCTGGGATGAACAGTAATGTGGCTCGATTTTGTGTATGCATGTTTAACTTGTCAGAAGTCGAAAGTTGAACATCAGAAGCCTGCAGGGTTGATGCAACCGTTAGAAGTTCCGGAATGGAAATGGGATAGCATTTCGATGGACTTTGTGATGGGGTTACCTAATACTTTAAGAGGACATGATGTTCCAGTGTAATTGTGAAGCTGCATGATGTTCCTTTGTGCATCGTGTCAGATAGACATCTGAGGTTTACTTCAGATTTTTGGAAGAGTTTTCAAGAAGAGTTGGGTTCTAAGTTGAGGTTGAGTTTGGCGTATCATCCTCAGATGGATGGTCAGACAGAAAGGATTATTCAATCGTTGGAAGATTTTTTGAGAGCATGTGTTCTTGAGCAGGGAGGTTCATGGGATACTTATCTTCCGTTGATAGAGTTCACTTATAATAATAGTTCCCATTCTAGTATTTGGATGGCATCTTTTGAAGCGTTGTATGGTCGGAGATGTAGAACTCCTTTATGTTGGCATGAATCTGGAGAAAGTGTAGTGCTTGGACCTGAACTTGTTTGTGAGACTACTGAGAAGGTGAAGATGATTCGGGAAAAGATGAAAGCTTCCCAAAGTAGACATAAGAGTTATCATGATAAGCAAAGGAAAGACTTAGAATTTCAAGCAGGTGACCATGTGTTTCTGAGAGTTACACCTGTAACTGGTGTTGGGCGAGCATTGAAGTCTAAGAAGCTCACTTCTCATTTTATTGGTCCATATCAGATTTCGGAAAGAGTTGGGAATGTGGCTTATAAAGTGGCTTTACTGCCTAATCTTTCGAATTTGCCTGATTTGTTTCATGTGTCACAACCCCGGAAATATATTTCAGATCCATCTCATGTGATTCATATGGATGATGTACAAGTGTGGGATAATCTTACTGTTGAGATGATGCCTGTACGAATCGTGGATTGTGAAATGATGACTCTGAGAGGCAAGGAGGTTTCTTTGGTGAAAGTAGTCTTGTTATGTGCTGCTGAAGAAAGCATGACTTGGGAATTAGAAAGCAAGATGCATGACTCATATCCTGAGTTGTTTGAATGAAGTAAATTTTCAAGGACAAAAATATTCTTAATGGGGGAGAGTTGTAACGCCCATAATTTAATTTAATTGTTTATTGAATTAGATTATTTTGGAATAATGGTGAAGTTTTGTATTATTGAGGATCATTGGTATAAGTTGTTAGATTATTATTAATTAATTAATTAGTTGATTAATAATAATTATATTATGTGGAATTAAGGGAATATATAAAATAATGTTGGACTTATGTTATTGGTTAGAAATAGTAAAGTGGGGGTGTAGTTTAGGCCCAAGAGGATTGTTATATAAGGAGAAGCTAACACAAGGATTTGTTTTAGTTGGAGAATAAGGATTTTTGTATGTTGATCGGTAGAGTTACGCGAACAAGGAGCAAGTTGCCCGATGTCGAGCAGAGCGAATCAAGGATTACGACCCAAGCTTTAGTTTAGCGACCTTCAATCCAGGTAAGGGTGGGGTTCTAACCTTATAATGGGATTTATGATGTTTGTTATGGAGAACTGGTCGTAATTGTGAGTGTTGCCTGTGATGTTGTTGAATCTGTTAAGGGAAGATGTTATTCTGTTATGTGGTGGACGTTTTGTATTGTCTGCATGACTTCCCGATAGAGTCGATGAGTAGGTTAGTGTATATTTATACCTGTTGTTGTGGTCGTTATGATGGTGTGGTGATTACGATGTTGTAATGGTTCGAGCAATTGACAGGAACTTAGGAATTATTGTTGTAGAAAGTCTTGTATAATGAACGAATATGTCGATAGGAATATATTTGCCTGTTGTTGTGTTATTCCGAGTGGTTGGCCGGAAGTTATGAATTATAGTGGTGTGGTCATTAAGACGTTGTATCGTGCCTGTGTTGTTTTCCAAATTAGTGGTCAAGAAGGATACTGAAGAAGAAGAGGTATCGAGGGGCATTTTAGGCTGCGAGGCGTGTCGAGAATGATGTGTTAGATTTTGAGCTGAATTAGATTGCAGGACATTTTGAGGAGACTGGGTTGGTCGTCGCCCTGTTTTCTCTATGCGTGTAGAGGAGTATGATTTAGTTGTATGTCGTCCTAGTTGTTATGCATGTCGAGGGGCACATAGTTCCCTATCCCTTTTGCCCGTACATGCTGTGTTTTGATCGTTACTAGTGCTGTGTGAAGTTATTGTTAAGTTGTTGTTTGATTATGTTAATGATGGAATTGTTGATTGATGTGATAGGCTTATGGCCAATGTTGATTTATGTTGGGTTGTTGTGATGTTGTGAATTCTTGTTGATAATGTGAAGTTGCAGGGAATTTACATGATGATGAATTACCTCTATTTACTGGTAATAATGGTGATGTGGGCTTATGCTTTACGATGGATAATGATTGTTGTCTGTATGTGATAATGCATTCATATACATTTGCATACATTTTGATGGCCTGGATTGGCAAACTGCGAAGAAGGCTTATGCCTTGTTGATGCCTCTATTTATTGGAAAATTTTAAGATGGGAGTTCTGCTCCATTTTTAAGATGGGAGTTCTGCTCCAATGGTACCACATATGTTCGCATAGTATTGAGTCGCATTCTAAGTAGTATGTTTAAGTTGTTGTGTTGATGAATTAATTATTGTATTTTGTTGATAGCCTGTTGTGATTGTTGTTGTTTATAAGTTATAAAGTGGTGATTTTTGCATGAATTGATTCCAATATAATATTTATCATACGTTCTATTATAGTGTTCGATATATCACCCCTTTTTTTTGAATGTTACCCTTATGTTGGTAACGTGCAGGTAATACAGAGTGAAGGCGGTTGACCTTCAGTAGTATGAGTCGGTGTTATTACTCTGATACGTAATACTCGGGGGATGAACACTTGTTGCTTTAGTATTTGTTATTTCAGTTGACTGAACTTTAAGTTGATTGTTGTTAAGTACTTATTATTCAGAAGTTGCTTTCATGTTGGATAAATATGTTATTATGATTCTGCTGCGTAATTGTTCAAGTTGTTGATTTAAAAGATTAATTTATTTTGCTGTCAATTCATCTGAAGTTTCAAAGTGTTATGTATCCATGTTGAATGCAATTATTTTTAAGTTGAATTTTTGGCATCCTGATTTAGTTGTATAACTTTATAACTATGACTTACATTTATATTCTTGGGTAGAATTGGGGTGTTACACAAAGTGTGATACGGTGGGAGAACTGACTTTTTGTTTTGCGTTTGATTGCAAATGTTGCGGATAGCAAGAGTCGCCACCGACTTTTCTTTTATCCAATAAGGAAAGGTGAAAAAGCACAAGAAAGACCTTTAGAGATGTTTTCTTGAGTTTGGGGGGTAGATTATGAAAGGGGGAGGTGTTAGCACCCCTTTCATCCATGGTTTTCCATGGGCTCTTAGTTTACTCGCTAGATCACTTGCTTTTGTTTGAATGTGTGCTTTGTAATGTGGGTTTTGAAAGTATTTTGAAAATGTGACTTTGTAATGATTCTCGCCTCTATAAGAATGCGTACAAAGTGTTGGGTTTTAAAATAGTTCAAAGAGATGTGTTTGTGTATAAAAATGTTTTTGTTGTGAGCAAGCGAGCAACTAGGAGCGAATATACCTACTCAAAAGGTCTTAGACGTTCTTTTCCTATTCCTTTAGATGTTGCTATCTTACCATTTGATTTGGTAAGAAGCCCCATCGTTGGATGTGAAGAGACGGGCGCGGGACGTTTTTGTATATTCATAGAAGGCAACCCATGGAACGTTTTAGCAATGCCGTGTTAGGGACTAGATCGTTTATCGAAGGCAACATCGAGGGTCATCGAGGGACTACGATCTTTTATCGAGGGTCTTTTGCTAAAACGCCCCTGTTCGAGGGACATGACTATTTTTCCGATATGCAACAAAGTGGAATTACCCTAAGGGTTCTAGTGTCCAAGTGTGTTTGATTGCATGCATTTAGTATTGATTAGGGTTATCTATTTCCTGATTTCATGTCTTGCCATACACGCCCTAATTACTAGCATTTATTTGGAAAGCGACAAATTGCGGGAATATAAAGTCCTACGCTATTACAATATTTTTGGGATGGGAGGTACATATTTACAAATGGGGGGTTGCAAGAATTTAAATCCTATTTAACTATTACAACCATATTGAAATGTACGATGCAAGAGAGAAAAGGACTTGTTTAGAAAATGGTTTTTTTGTCTTAATGAATTAAGAAAAAGAAATAAATTAATTAATAAAAGAAAATATTTTTATGTCTTTTTTATATTAATAAAAAAAGGGGTTAATATTGAAATTGATAAAAATAAAATTAATGAAGGATAGAAACAAGCGTGTTGCTGCAAGCAAAACAACAAGGATCAGGAGTTCTGAAGCCAGGCGCGTGGTGACTCAGAAAGGAACGTCAGTGGAATCAGAAGTTCTGGATTGGTACACTCTGAGGTCCAACATGAAATGTCAGAAGGAAAGGAAACATAGGTTTTGGGTGGTATTCAGACAGTGAGCCAAAAGTCAGAAGTTCTGTATCGCGCTAAAATAGTGAGTGAACTTTAGAAGTTCAGTGCGTTGTCAGCGTGTGGAAAATCAGAAATTCTGAGTGTTAAAACAACAAGTGGAAGCATCAGAAGTTCAGTGTGTTTAATGTGTAGGGAGAACTCAGAAGTTTTGTGCTGTGCTAAAATAGTGAATGAGCATCAGAAGTTTTGTGTGTTAAAATGGTAAAGAGAACTCAGAAGCTTTGCGTGCTTAAACAGTGAGAAAATCCTAGAAACTCTGTGTGTTAAAATCGTGAATTAAAAACAAAAGTTATGTGTTACATTTCAACTGTTTCATCATATTAATCAGCACATCAGCAATTTATTCAATCCTTAATAGAAAATCAGGAGGATAAAAATTCAGTAGTTTATAGAAGTTATAATCCTAATTCTGAGCCTAGCCTTAATCAAGAAGTTCTGATCCACAGTTTTATTACTTATGCAATGATATGGACAACATTAATATTGTGATATTTACATGTTTAGTGATGTTCTGAATGAGAAGATGCAAACTGAGAAAGACTTACCTTGAATCTGGAGCGTGTGCTTGGAACTTGAATTGCTTCCTTCAAATGTTCTGGAGTCAGCAAGAGAAACGAAAGAGAAAATGCCAAGTTCTTTGATTCAAAGGGAAGAACAAAGGTTTTGTTTTCTGTTTGGAAATTCTGGACTTTTTTATGAATGTTTCACAGT
Source organism: Vicia faba (assembly GCA_948472305.1). Lineage (NCBI taxonomy): Eukaryota > Viridiplantae > Streptophyta > Magnoliopsida > Fabales > Fabaceae > Vicia > Vicia faba. Next base: position 895,152,831 of record OX451738.1, read on the forward strand.
TTTCTTTTCTCTCTTTTGACAATTTTCTCTCTAAAAAAACCAGCCCCTTGAACGTGTGATGGAGCCAATTATTTATAAATGGGTTTGTTGTGGTTTTGGGGGGGGGGAATAGGATTCAAACCTTTTTGGTATACTGTTTCATTGCTTTTTAATCACAGTTTTCGTATGCTAATTTGATGCAAATATGGGGTTTGAGAAAGTGCAGGCATGGACTGGATCAGCAGCTGATTGCAGGACTGTGATATAGCATGGCAGCAGGTTGCTTAAACGAGGTTTTAGGATTTTGTGATGTTCTGATAGCAGAAGATCAGAAACGTAACCTCCATATGCTGAAGGGTCATGTTCTGACCGAAAGACATTGCTTCCATATGTTCTGATTGAAGCATCATGTTCTGAACCGTGTTTGCAAATTCAGATTTCACTCGCATGAAGGCTGGCCCAGAAGTTCGGAAGTATCATATTCTCTTAACACTTAGAAATTTTCCTAAATGTTTAGAAATTTGATTTTTTTCAAAGTAATTTCTGACTTCTGATTTTTTTGATGAACCAATTTCATGTCTTGATGAAATATAAATGTTGAAACTTGATTTGATCTAAAAGTCAAAGTTTGACTTTTTAGTATGCTTTTGACCATTTTGCCCTTGTGGATGATTTTCTTGAAAAGTGGTAATTCAAGACTTGAACTTGATAGAAGCAAGCCTGAGAGTCCAAGATGATCCTTTGAGAAATGAGAGTGCAAATTTTGGGGTACAACAGCTTCCCCTATTCAATCTTCTTAAGCCTGAGGATATAGATTGGTCGGTCTGCCTTTCATGATCTTAAGGTGGAAGATGATTGAACACTAGAGTGCCCAGAAATTTGCACTTGCATGAAGTAATGCTGATTGGTGATATCAGGAATGGGCTTACATATGCCATTTGGAAGGTGACGGAGAATCGTCAGAGATGCTCTTAAAGATGCCATCCCAAAAAGATCGGTTGCATAAGAGATTCCTTGGAGAGAATTCCTATACCTGCTGTTGGGGAGGACTTTGCCGAGGAATGTTGATTTATGCCCTGGGAAGTAAAATCTAGGAGCTTCGGTTGTCCATTACTATATTGGAGAATTAGCTCTTGATTGAGGAGGTGAAAGTCGAATGCATATCTGGTTAGGGTCCAGGCTGTACATAGGCTTACTGGGGAAATGTGAAATCGACCGTATCTGATCAGGTCTGGGCCTTACAGTGTTGTAAACTGTTGTCTGGAGATAAGGGAGAAGGAACCTGGATAGTAGGGTTACTTCGAAATGAAATCCTGGATAGTAGGGCTTATGGGAAGGAACGTGGGTAGTAGGGTTACTTCAAAATGAAAGCCTGGATGGTAGGGCTATGAGAAGGAACCTGGGTAGTAGGGTTACTTCGATATGAAAGCCTGGATAGTAGGGCTTATGGGAAGGAACCTGGGTAGTAGGGTTACTTAGAAATGAAATCCTGGATGGTAGGGCTATGAGAAGGAACCTGGGTAGTAGGGTTACTTCGAGATGAAATCCTGGATAGTAAGGCTATGAGAAGGAACATGGGTAGTAGGGTTACTTCGAGATGAAATCCTGGATGGTAGGGCCATAAGAAGGAACCTGGATAGTAAGGTTACTTCGAGATGAGAGCCTGGATAGTAGGGCTATGAGAAGGAACCTGGGTAGTAGGGTTACTTCGAGATGAAAGCCTGGGTAGTAGGGCCATGAGAAGGAACATGGGTCGTAGGGTTACTTCGAAATGAAAGACTGGGTAGTAGGGTCATGAGAAGGAACATGGGTCGTAGGGTTACTTCGAAATGAAAGCCTGGGTAGTAGGGCCATGAGAAGGAACCTGGATAGTAGGGTTATGAGAAGGAACTTGGGTCGTAGGGTTACTCCGAGATGAAAGCCTGGGTAGTAGGGCTTATGAGACGGAACCTGGGTAGTAGGGTTACTTCGAGATGAAAGCCTGGGCAGTAGGGCCTAAATAAGGAACCTGGGTAGTAGGGTTACTTCGAAATGAAAGCTTGGATAGTAGGGCTATGAGAAGGAACTTGGGTAGTAGGGTTACTATGCTTGATCATGTAGATTAGTTGACCCGTTTAATTTCGGGAACTGATTTTTTCATTAGCTGTTTGCAGAAATGACATGTATAATTGATGGAATTGTTGGTGATAACTATCGTTCCTGAAAAGACAACAGGGTTAATCATATGCGATGCATGAAATGCATTGTGAGATGATGTTCTCAAAATAAATGAGATTATGTTGTACGTGATATGTGTGCGCATGTCATGATGTATGAACATGAGAAGTTATTTGTGACATATCTGAGTCTAGGAAAATAAATCCCTGACTGCTGCTGGAGAATATAGCATTTCGGACTATTGTAGAGAATTGTGGTTCTTCTACTTCCGTTGGAGATGGTGAACAGAAATGACTGTGCCGGAGATTTGCTCTTTGTTGTTTTTGAATATTCTGCCAGGGAGAGACTTTGTTCGAGAATAGCTCTATGGGGGAATGAATCTTGTTAAGCTCTGTTGGGATTGAGCTTCTGCATCTAGAGAAACAAACTCTTCTTGGGGAGATAATAATTTATGATGATCCGCTCGCGATCATGTAATTCGGTCGGGGGATATATATGTCAGGTTTCAAGACGACCCTGGCTATGGAGATTACTTCCCGTTTCAAGAGAACTGATATCAATGCTTTGATTACCTTTACTTTGTGGTGAATACAGATGTTGCAAGGTCACATGTATTAATGATTGTGCTCCAAAGTTGTCTCTGCCCTGGTACCTACTGGATAGAGTAACTATCGGGTTTGACATTTCATATTTTTGCCCCTGTTTCTGGAGTTGTCTTTTATTTCTTTATGTAAATATTTATGAGCAGCGACCATATTTAAATTCATATGTCAAAAATAAATCAATGGACGTTCTTGCAAAATAAAACAGAAAAAAAGAAAAACTCAAAGTTTCTTATGAAAATGATTTTGTATTGATTTTTTGAAGTTGGCCTGTAATAGGCGTTTTTGTACAAGGAGGCTGATGTTCTAGTAATAGAACGCCGCTGCAAAAATAGAAATTATACAATATTGTGTAAAAAGAAAACATCTATGTACAACAATCCCATTGGGTTCCAATTCTGCTATTGCCGCTATGTCTTCGAGCATCCCATCACTTTGCTGCTTGTCCGAAGCTGATTAGGTTGACTGATGCTTTTTGAGCTTGAAAATTGATACTGAGGTCAGATCGCAAGGTGATCCAATGGGACATAGTGATACGCTTTTCATCCCTAACTTTTGCCTGGACCTCCCTTTCGGGTTTTCAGTCCATCGGGATAACCTTTTTTGCCCAAGTCGCCTTTTCAGGTTTTCAACTTACCCGGTGTACAGATTTTTCATTTTCATCCCTTATTTTTGCTCGAACCCTTTTGGTTCGCCGAGAAGCCCTTATTTTTTCCTAGGCCAGTCGACCTAGCGGGTCTTTTATCATGCGTAGTATCTTTTCACTATGTCCGCATTGACAGGGCGAGGAAGGTCGTCACTGTCCATGGTGGTCAGGATCATGGCCCCACCCAAAAAAATATTTTTAATCAAAAATGGCCCTTCGTATATGGGAGTCCATTTGCCCTTGGGGTCACCTTGTGGCAGTATGATGCGCTTGATCACTAGATCTCCGACTTGATACTCTTGGTGTCTGACCTTCTTGTTGAAAGCCTTGATCATCTGTTTTTGATACGTTTGACCATGAAAGACAGCAGTAAGTCTCTTCTCATCAATCAGATTCAGTTGATCAAGTCGAGTCTGGATTCAATCATCTTCATTCAGACCTGCATCCTTCATGAATCTCAGAAGGGATCTGGACTTTAATGGGTAGGACTGCCTCCATGCCATATACCAGAGAGTAGGGTGTTTCCCCTGTCGACGTCCGTGCTGAGGTATGGTACCAATGCAGAGCAAATGGTAACATCTCATGCTAGTCTTTGTATGTCACCGTCATCTTCTGTACAATTTTCTTGATGTTCTTGTTAGCTACTTCAACAGCGTCATTCATCTTTGGCCGGTAGAGAGAAGAGTTATGATGTTGTATCTTGAAATGCTTACAGAGTTCGATGATCATCGTGTTATTGAGATTCGTACCATTATCGGTGATAATTCTCTCTGGCACACCATACCGACAGATCAGGTTATGCTTGATAAACCGCGCCACAACATTCTTGGTAACAGTAGAAAAATAGGCCGCCTCAACCCATTTCGTGAAGTAATCAATGGCCACCAGGATGAAGCGATGCCCATTGGAGGCGGTGGGCCTAATTTCTCTGATCATGTCAATTCCCCACATTGTAAAGGGTCACGGAGCTGTCAAGACATTCAAAGGAACCAGAGGCACATGCACTTTATCAACATAAATTTGGCATTTATGACAAGTTCGGGAGTGCTGATAACAATCTGCTTCCATGGTGGACCAATAGTATCCTTCCCGTAGGATCTTCTTAGCCATGATGTGTCCACTAGAATGGGTTCTAAAGGTACCTTCATGTAGATCTGTCATGATTCTCTCTGCTTCGCTCTTGTTTACACATCGTAGTAAGGTAGAGTCATGGTTGCGTTTGTAGAGGATTCCATTACTGAAGAAGAATTTCGTAGCGAACCTTCTCAGAAACTTCTTATCATTGACAGATGCCTCTTTAGGATATTCTTGAGCCTCGAGATACTTCTTTACCTCATGAAACTAGGGTTTGTCTGCCACCTCTTTAGTATCAATCTCATAGCAGTGCGCTGGTTCATCCAACCTTTCAATGGTGATTTAGGGAGCTTCGTTGTCCCACCTAACTTTTAACATAGAAGACATGGTAGCTAGCGCGTCCACTAACTGATTCTCCTCTCGTGGGAAATGTTCAAAAGTTACCTCCTCAAAGTGTGGGAGAAATGTCAGTACGTGCTCTTTGTATGGGATGAGATTCGGATGCTTCGTATCCCATTCGCCTTTGATCTGACTTATCACCAAGGTTGAATCCCCGAGGACATTTAGGAACTTGATTCTGATGTCAATAGCGGCTTTGAGACCCATGATGCAGGCTTTATACTCCGCCATGTTGTTAGTGCAGTTGAAACATAATCGGGCAGTGAAAGGAGTGTGACAACCCTTAGGGGATATGATTACAGCGCCAATGCAATTAACGAGTGCGTTCGAAGCTCCATCAAAAACCATAGTCCATCGAGATCCTTTCTCAGGTCCTTCATCCGGTCTCGGTTCTTCGTAGTCAGTCACCAGCATAATGTTCTCATCCGGGAACTTAAAATTCATGAACTGGTAGTCATCCACGGCCTGATGAGCCAAATGATCAGCCAATGCATTCCCCTTGATTGCTTTCTGGGTTGTATATTATATATCGTATTCAGTTAATATCATCTGCCATCTCGCTATTCTTCCGGAGAGTGTGGGCTTCTCGAAGATGTATTTGATTGGATCCATCTTAGATATCAAAAAAGTAGTGTGGGTTAACATATACTATCTCAGCCGGCGAGCAGCCCATGCCAAAGCGCAGCAAGTTTTCTCGAGCAATGAGTATCTTGTCTCACAGTCGGTAAACTTTTTGCTAAGGTAGTATATTGCGTGCTCTTTTTGACCAGACTCGTCATGCTGCCTCAGCACACACCCCATTGAATTGTATAGCACTATTAAGTATAATATCAAAGGTCTTCCTTCAACCAGAGGCATCAGAATTGGCGGTTCTTGAAGATATTCTTTGATCCTTTCGAAAGCAGTCTGGCATTCTTCATTCCACTTTACCACTTGATCTTTCTTCAGAAGCTTGAAGATGGGTTCACAAGTAGCAGTCAGATGTGAAATGAACCTGGCGATATAATTCAAGTGTCCCAAGAAACCTCTAACTTCCTTCTCAGTACGGGGAGCTGGCATCTCTTGTATGGCCTTTACCTTTGCAGGGTCTAACTAAATACCTCTGTCATTGACGATGAAACCCGAAAGCTTACCAGACCTTACCCCGAAGGTGCACTTGTTCGGATTCAACCTCAGCTTGTATGTCTTCAACCTATCGAACAAATTTTGTAGATGATCGAGATGTTCCTCTTTGGTTTGAGACCTGGCTATCATGTCATCAACATAAACCTAGATCTCATGGTGAATCATATCGTGGAACAAAGCGACCATGGCTCGCTGATAGGTTGCCCCAGCATTCTTCAACCCAAAAGGCATCACCTTGTAATAGAAGGTGCCCCACTGTGTGACGAAGGTCGTCTTCTCCATGTCTTCAGGAGCCATCTTGATCGGGTTGTAGCTAGAGAAACCATCCATGAAGGAGAAGATTTTGTGTTGCACGGTGTTGTCAACCAAAACATCAATGTGGGGAAGCGGGAAGTCATCCTTGGGGCCTGCCCTGTTCAGATCTCTGTAATCCACACACATCCGTACCTTTCCGTCCTTCTTAGGTATCAGAACAACGTTAACAACCCGCTGCGGATAGGAGGTGACAACTAAGAAACCTGCATCGAACTACTTCATAACCTCTGCCTTTATCTTCTCTGACATTTCAGGGTGCATACGGCGGACCTTCTGTTTAACCGGAGGATAATCCTCTTTAGTTGGGAGACGGTGTACCATGATGTCAGTGTCTAAACCAGGCATGTCTTCATATGACCAGGCAAAAATCTCAATGTAGTCGCGCAACATCTGTATCAACCGCTGTTTGATCTTAACTTCTAGATTTGCGCCAATCTTGACTTCTTTTCTGTCCGTCTCTGTGCCCAAGTTTATTGTCTCAACTGGCTCTTCATGAGGCTGTATAGCCCTCTCTTCTTGTTGTAATAGTCAAGCCAGTTCCCCATGCACCTCACAATCATTCTCACCTTCGTCCTTGACTCGGTTGATCGGATTCTCAAAGTCATAGCTGGTAATAGCAGAATTGTTATCAATGGGATCCAGAGTGGACATGGATCTGCAGCTTGATACGTGCGTGTGTGTAAGAGCATAGCTGAATTGATAAAGTAAAAATAGAAAAGAAAAAACAGAGAGCGCAAAATTTGTATGCAAAGAACGTCCAATGCTTCATTGATGATATATGAAATGACATATAATAACCCTCACATATGGAACCATTGTTCCTCGGGTAAGACACAAGGCCAAAAAGTTTAAAATTTGTTCTTTACAAATTCAGAACACAAGTAAGACAATTACTGCGGAATAAAAGAAACTGGAATAAAATCTCTAGCCGTCCAGTTATTCGGTCCACCGTTGGTAGTCAGGTAGATCCAGCTGTCGATGTCAGGGTCTTCCTCACTTTCTTCAATAATGTTGACCTCACGATTGCTGATGCGTAGGGGAGGTCCTCCAGCCCGAGTGCGTCGAACAACCCTTTGAGCCCCTGAAGTAAAGCCCAAACCAAATTTGTCAATTTTGTGAGTAAAATCAGGGAGCCGTCCCCAATTGGTACACCCACCTTCCTCAACCACTGTTCTGGCGTCCTTGAGAGAAGCCATCTTCAAAGGAAGTTTAGTACTGGTATTAGTTTCGGTCGACGCCAAAATATGGGGAACCTCCTCAAAGTTTTGACAAGGGGTCTCTATGAACTCCCCGTCCATCTCCACATACCTAAAGGAGTTTAGGTGGCTCACCATATACTCCTCTTCGCAATTCACAGTGACTATCTTCCCCTTCACCGGATACTTCAACATTTGGTGTAGTGTAGAAGTAACAGCCCCAACTTCATGAATCCAAGGACGACCCAACAAACCAGAGTATGATGGCCTGATGTCCATCACATAGAAGGCGGACTTAAAATTTTGAGAGACTACCTTGACAGGGATGTCCACCTCCCCATGCACCATTCTCTTTGACCCGTCAAAAGCCCTTACCACAATGATACTGGGCTTTAGGGTCAAGCCTTCACAATCCAACCGATCAAGAACCTTCTTAGGCAGCACATTCAGGGAAGGCCCAGTATCCACCAGCACATGAGCCATAGTGGTTCCCCTACATTCGATCGAGACATGCAGAGCATCATTATGCTTCCTCCCTTTTTGTGTTAAGTCAGCATCTGAAAAACCCAGCCCATTGTCAGCAGTCAAGCTGGCCACATAGTCTTTGAATTGATCGGCTGAGGTTTCTTGTGGCACATGCGTCGTCTTGAGGAATGCAACCAAATCCTTCGCATGGGCCTCATAACATAACAGCAAAGACAACATCGATATCTTCGAGGGGGTATGCCCCAACTGCTCGACCATATTGTAGTCGCTTTTTTTAATTATTTTTAAATTTTCCTCTATCTCTTGCTTAGAGGTTTCCACAACAATCTTTCTAGGTGCCTCCGTCCGGGAAGGCTCACCTATAGCTTCTTTGCCTCGAGTCCCAGATGACTGTACGGCGGGAGTAACAATTGGAGTAAGAACAGGAGTAACGACGGAAGTACTGGTAGGAACAGTAGGTGAAATAACAACAGGCTTAGCTACAGTCTTTGGGGAGATCTCAGGAGAAAAAACCCTTCCACTTCTAGTAATCCTACTGGTCCCGACAATGTTACTGACATCGGGACAGCCTCTTCATTCTTCAGGTCTTGTTTAACGCCATGATAGTAGATATCGGCGCCATAATGCCAAGGGACAACTTTGTCCGAGGTGTACGGGACAGGACCAGGACAGGTGATTATTAACGGAGCAACTCTCGGAGTGGGTGTAATCCTAATAGGTCTTCTCGAGGAGGCCTTGGAAGGATTGGCGGAAATGGTTATAATAGCAACATCTTCGAATGAAATAGCAAGAGTCAAAGTTTTCTCGAGCAAAATTTCTATGATGTCCATCAGGCGCTGGACACATGTCTTTAGCAGATAGCAACCTGAAGGCATAGATGAACACATGTGGCAACCTTCACCATAACCCGGAAATAAACCGGCCAGTGATAAATTCTTCTTAATAGTCATAAGGGGAGTAGAAACTTCATTAACTGAGGTCACAAACAGATCAATATCAATAACATTAACTCCATGATTGTGCTTAGGCATGGGAACAGTTATGACATTGGGATTTTCCGTAGCATCGAACTCAATCTCCTTGGCCTCGATCAGATCTTGTACTTTGTTTCTTAGAGCCCATCAGTCATTCGTATCGTGACCAGGACTCTAAGAATGGTAGGCACACCGAGCGTTCAGATTGTACCGAGGAGACGTGATATTAAGATTCTTGGGAGCCTCCTTCAAGGTTGCCAAATTGGATCTCAGCAGGTGGGGTAGAACCTCTGTCAATGTCATGTTAATCTGGGTGAACTGCCTTTTTGGTCTTTCTACCCTTTGTTGATCGTTGTGTTGTGGAGCATCCGCAGGCCTAGGTATCATTACAGCACTTACCATCGGACGGTGTTCAACTCTACTCTGACCTCTTGGGCTATAGATAGCACTGGCTTCCTTATTACCAATGAAGGGATTCTTTACTGAACTCGAGGAGGTGTCTCTCTGTATTTTACCACTCCGGATCCCAACTTCTACCCTTTCTCCAGTTAATATCAGCTCAGTAAAACCAGCCGATGAACTACCGATCAAATGGTTGAAGAATGGACCAGACAGCGTCCTAAGAAACATGTCGACCAACTCCCTATCAGACAAAGGGGGTTGGACTCTCCAAGCCAAATCTCTCCATTTTTGCGCATAGTCCTTAAAGCCTTCACCTGTACCCATGGACATACTCTAGAGTTGAGTACGAGTAGGGTCCAGGCCGGCTTTGCATTGGTACTGCTTGTAAAAAGCAGCAGCCAAATCCTCCCAGTTTTGGACATTGGTTCCCTCCAATTGGTAGAACCATTCGAGCTGAGTCCCTAACAGGCTGTCCTGAAAGAAGTGAACCCACAAGTTTCTATCAGCGGTGTGGGGCTGGATCTTCCTTACGTAGGAACGGAGATGAAGCTTTGGGCAAGACACCCCATCATATTTTGCGAAAACCGGAGCTTTAAACTTTTGTGGGATGACCACTCCCGACACCAATCCCAGTTCTTCGAAGTCCAACCCAGGTATTCTATGGACTTCCATGGCGCTCATCCGATCCTCTAACTGCTTGTATCTATCCTCAATGGGAGGATATTGCTCATCATTGTAGTTTATATCATTGTCAGAAACTTCAGGACTGGGGTCCTCTTCCTTTGTCTGCCTCTCTTGATTCTCCCCTTCTTTGGATGAGGAGGTCAAATTGACTGATTACTTTAGCGGTCCCCTGAATCTTCTTCCCATATTAAGGATACCGGCGGGTTTCTTCTTCTTCTTCTCTTTCAGGATGAGGGCCTTCAGATCCTCATACCCTTTCGCCAGAGTTATGAACATCTGTTGAAATTGGGCATTTTGTGCCTGGAGATCTTTTATGCTTTGTTCAGAAGACATCTTTGCTGAAATAAACATCGAAGAAGATGAGAAACCTGTAATGGTACCTGTTTATGCAATGTTATGGATGGGATGCGTATGCAACGATTTCAAGGACTTTGGGAAATTTAAATTTGCAAACCAAAATGAAACAAAGATTTTATTAGTAGAATTCAAGGTACAATTGCCTCTTAGGCGTTACAATTAAAAATTCTAAAAACTAAAAAAATCAAGTTTCCCATGGATGCTTCCTCTTCGTGCCGAGATAAGCATTAAGGCTTCTTTCCTCATTGTTTACCTTGGTGTTTGGTAAACAACCGCTGATCCTCCAAATGGTTACTTATTTGGTTACTCGCAGGATCGATCAGATTGATCCTATGGACATAGGTTGATTTTGAAGTTTGATTAATGTGGATAAGGCTTTAAGTAAATTGTTTAAAGTAAATTGCATAAAGGAAAGGCTTGGTAAAATAAACAAGGCTTGAATATAAAGGTTCGACAGGAATCTTAAAAGGGAAAAGCATGTAAAATACTGGAAAAGTAAATGACTTGAATTGATAAAATTGGTGTTTCACACATACATTTCTCAACAATTCGTTCGCTCACACTGGGTACTTGAATCTAAATGAGTGACTATGTATCTATTGTGAACACACGCGAGAAACTACACGTCTACTCCTATTTATACAAAAACATTCCAAGTAACCGTCGGGCAGTTACACTGCTTCGAGATTAAGCCACTTGGCACGTTCTCCATGTTCGACGCTCCAGATCCTTGCATGTTTGCACGTAGTAACTGCTGGAAACCGTTTTCCCTCCAAAGCTTTGAATTTCAAACTGCTCCACTCTGGACCATCGAACACTTTCATCAGGAAGCGTCTTCGACGAAAACTCCTTCGACGTCGAAGGCAATCAGCCTTCTTCCTTGGAAGAAATCTTCTAAGTATTTTGCCATCTTTCGACGGGCACTTCGACAGGCTTAGCCAGTCGAAAGCATCTTTCAGCTTTTAATGGCTGCCATCAATTAAAACAAAGGTGTCGAATTTAGGAGCCAACAAATTGCCCCCCAAGAATGCCTTATTTCGACTCTGAAAGAAAAAGGCATTCTTTGAAAACGCCATTCGACACCTGTTTTTCCACACTTAGTCACAAGTTAACTTGTGCACTTTTTGTTGCTTTTTACCAACTATTGGCAATCCCAAGAAACCATCATTGATTTGATCCTAGGACGTCACTGTCAGTACGGCGTGCAGAAACAAACATCACTTCATAATTTGTCATTATGACAAATCCCAAAAACGAGGACGCACGCTGCGTCTCTCTGTTTCTGCAGAAACGGCCAAAACAACAGGATGCTGCCACGCGTCCCACTAATTCCTGCAGCATTAAATGACATTTAATGCCCTCGTTATTGGGAATTTCTCCCACTACTATAAATAGTAGTGAATATCCCATTGTGGGACTTTTCACGCAAACTAGCCTTCAAACTCCCTTGCTTTCTTACAAACTTGTTTCTCTTTGCAGAAAAACTCTTCCTTTTCCACTCCATCTTCATCTTCAACAATGGCCTCTGCTTCTACTGCCCCCAAGACTAACGCACCAACTGAACAACTTGCTAAGCCTAAGGTCTTTGTTACTGCTCCGGTAGTGAACGCTACAGGGAAACGAAGGGTCCCTGAACCATCTGACATCTCCGTTCGCGATGCTTACTCGCGTCACTTGATGATCCCGGTTGGATACTCCAACCAGATCTTCGCCATGTCTGGACCTATGAACCCAAGCATCTCTGAAGCTCTGAAGATCAAGAGCTATTTTCCCATCGTTGAGAAACTCAAGCCAGTAGCATGCGCCAAGAAGGACGCAGAGGACAACGAAGACCCTACACACGAGAAGATCGACCTTCGTTTCTTCAACAGAAGTGTTAGAGTTTTTAGGTCTTGCCCTAATCTGACCTCTGACTATGTTGCTTGGCTAGCAAAGTTGGAGAAACATCAAACTCCAGTCTGGAAGGAAATGGGAATCTTTGACCTAGTAATGCTGTCGAAGACAGGTTTAAACTACTCCCCAGAGATGCTTATAGCTTCGATGCTGTTCTGGGATAACTCTCACTTCACCTTTCACCTTCCATGTGGGATGTTAACCCCCACACTCTTCGACGTAGCGGCCATTACTGGCCTTCGACCAACCGGAGATTACTTCGACCCGGAGGAGATGTCGGAGGACCAAATTGGTTTCTCTGAGACCAAGCCAACATTCACCACCTTTATCAACCATTATCACGACAGGTCGACGGACACAGTGTCGGATGTCGAACACATAGCGTTTATAGCCTTATGGCTAACTCGCTTTGTGTTTTGCTCGAAATCTCTACAAGTGACCAAAAAGATGGTCACTCTTGCCACCCAACTGCATCACCGCCAGAACATCTGTTTGGCAGAACTAATTCTGGCCAGTCTTTATGACTCAATCAGCAATGGGGTTACTCTCCTGAAACATGTCGAAGATAGGAACAGTTTGCTACTCGCTGGGCCTTTCTGGCTACTTCAACTGTGGCTTAACGCCACTTTCGAATCTTTCTTACCCAAGAAGACTCAGATAAATGAACAAGCCCCAGCGATAGCTAATAGACGTATCGAAGGAATTAGGCTGGCTCTACTGACACCTGTAGAAGATGGGCTAGAGTTCCAACAAACCTTCACTAACTTCGTGCTGATGTTCGCTCGAAGGAAGGAATTCGTTTCAACTATGGCTCCATTTGCTCAACGAAAGGTGGGGCCAGCATGGTTTACGAGGCCACATCCAAAGGAGTCGAGTGGTCCCAATGTCGATGAGCACACTATACTTTGGGAGGCGTTCCTGACACCCAGGATCATGCCTCTTCGATTTAAGAGTTCTAAGACTCATCTGAGTCTGCTTGCCTATCAACCAAATCTGGTATCTCGCCAGTTTGGTATCATCCAAACCCTGCCTTCTCCCATTTTCCAAAGAGAGAAGTCAATGTTGTACTTCTGCAACGATTATACAGAAGAAGCTGCTACCAAGCATATCGGAAGGTATGCTGGTCGAACAATCCTCTCGCTGTTCAACTACCAGCTTAACTTCCTTTGCTCACCATCTTTTGAAGAGTGGTGGAGAAGCTATTATGCTGAGTACTTCTTCGACGAGAAGGACTTCATAGCAGAGTTGCAGAAGTCTTTTGTCCTTGTGTTTGACAAAGTGAAGAAATGTAAGTTCATACCCTCACATTTACTTTTTATCTTTCTCTTCGACTGTTAGCCTGTTAACTTTCCTTTTCGCTTCCAGTTGTTCGAAAACCCTTGGCCAAGAAGGCTACAGGAGGCCCACAAGGAGGGGTCCCTTCGACAAGACCTCCACCGCCGGCGAAGACTATAGCGCCGGCGAAGACAACAGGCAACCAACAGGGGGAAGGCTCTTCGAGGAGGCCTCCTGCATCGGTAACCAGATTTTCTTCATTTTTCTTCTGGCTTTCGATTTTTTATTTTCGACGTAATTATTCAATCGAAATCCTATTGGTTTTATAGGCCCCTTCGCCCAAGAAAAGGGCAACATTGGTGATCGAATCGGGGAGTGATGACGAAAGTGATTCCCCTCCTTCTCCCCTAAAGAGGCGAAAGTTAACGAAGGACGCTTCTGTTCCTACCCCAGCTCCTGAAGGTCGAACCGTCAGAATAAAGGTTGGTGTGAGAAAGCCTAGGCCACCTGCAGTGGTCATCGAGGAACCAACTGAGGAGGAACTGAACGCTCTTGTTACCAAACCTGTCGAAAGTGACAATTCCAGCCCTGGGGCTGAAGTTAATCCACAGGTAATCTATTGGACCCTTCTCAAAACTTAGGCATAGATACCAGTATTCGATTACGTCTCTTTCGACATCTGAAGACTTGTCTTCTTTCTTTTCTTCAGGACACTACTGAAAGTTCTCCACCAAGGACTTCAGAAACTCTAGAATCTGCTGAACTCAGCAGGCCTCAGGAGAAAAATTTAGGCAATGACGAAGCCCACACTGAGACTGAGGCCAATGCTGAAACAGTGGAGAAGACAACTGAAGAGCCTATGGCGGAGGAAACGCAACCAGAAACGGTTCCTGTGGTAGACTTGTCGTCAGAAGAGAATCCTGAAGGAAGAGACCAAGGCAATGGCGAAGAGAATCAAGATACTGTTGACGAAGAGCATCAAGGTGGTACTGGCGAAGACCACCAGGGTGACGCTAGCGAAAAGCCACAAAATGACGCTGGCGAAGGACCCCAGGGTGATGTTAACGAAGAACCACAAGTCGACGCTAGTACCGCCTCCGTCCAAGTCGAAGAGCAACCAAACGAGGCACTCAGCATTCAACAGACTCAAGTCCAAGATAATACTATGGCAAGGGTCACCTCCTCAAAGCACAGGTCGAAAGAGGACTTGGAAATCTTGAAACAAACTGACCCTGTCAGCTACCTTAATGCAATCGTCGAGAGTAAGAGTTCTTCTGACACTAGTCAGGAAATCCCTACTCTGTCGGGGAAATCTACTGAGACTTCTCCTCTTGATGATGCGTTGGCGAAGGTCAAGGCCCAGTTCTTCAAGAGAGATTTAATGAAGGCTTTAGAGGGGGACCCCACTGCTCCATCTTGCTTAAAAGAGGTTTTGAATGCTGTTGACTTCGAAGCTGTAGCCCCAGAAATCTCAGACTTAATCATGGAATTACATTCTATGATTGATCAAGTCTCCGCGGATTACAGGCGCCAACGAACTTTTAACAGTCAGCTCGAAGTGCTGCATGGCAAAAGCTCGTCTGCGTGGACAGCTGTCTCAGATTCGACTTCTCGAATTGCCGAGTTGTCGAAACAGAAAGCGTCTGCACAGGAAAGGTTCGATGCTATTGAGCGAGAGAATGTCTCCTTCCGAGCACAAATTGCAGAGATAGAGGCGAAGATAAACGCCAACACTGTGCTCCAAGAGGAAATTCTTTCGACCATCCCAGACGCTGAGAGCCAGACTGAGATCAAGCAAGGCCTGGAGTTCGCTGAGAGGGCCCAAAGCCTCGACGCTCAAATTGCCAAACTGGTGCAAGAAAAATCTTGGTGCAAAAAGAGGTTGGATCTGCAGCATGCCAAGTATCTTCGACTCAAGAATTCTCTTTCCTTTTGATTGATTCTCTTTGTAACCATCTTCTGTAATCACTTTCGACAACAATTGCCATTTTGGCTGAAATTAATGAAAATTTCCATTTTGGCATTTTTATGGTTAATTTAGCTTGTTCTTTTATTGTTTTATTTTTATCTCTTGAAGTATAGGCTTATATTTTTTCAAATATTTACCATTCACTCTCAAGAGCCTTTTATCACCACTTATCTCTTCGACTTCATAGGCTCCACCAGAAAAAGTTTGGATAATTCTGAAGGGTCCTTCCCATTTGGGTGACCATTTCCCCATGCTTCGATCCCGTCGATCCATGGGAAGAATTACCTTCCAAACTAAATCTTCAGGCAAAAATACCTTAGGTTTTACCTTTCTATTATAAGAGTCTTCGACTCTTTTCTTCTGAAGCCTGAGTAAGTCGAGAGCGTGTAATCTCTCTTCGTCTAAATCCACCAGTTCATCTAACATCATATTCCAATAAACCTCAGAAGGAATATCATAATGCCTCTGAACTCTTGCAGATTGAAGACAAATTTCAGCTGGCAATACTGCATCATGGCCAAAAGTTAGCCTATATGGTGTTGTACCAGTGGCTTCTTTTGGGGACGTTCGACAAGCCCATAAAATTTGGTCTAACGTCTTATGCCAATTCTTTGGTTTCTTCCCAACATGTTTCTTTATCAAGCCAATCACCACTTTGTTAGCTGCTTCGACTTAACCATTCGCCTGAGCAAAGTAAGGCGTGGATGTTAGGAGTTTGAAACTTGTTTCCTGAGCAAATTCCTGCATCTTTCGACCAGTGAAAACTGAACCTTGGTCAGTTGTTATTGTCTCAGGGATTCCATACCTAAATATAATGTTCTTTTGAATAAATTCAATGACATTTTCTTGGTCTACATTGACTAAAGGGACAGCTTCGATCCACTTAGTAAAATAATCAATGCCTACCAATATGTATTTCTGACTCTTTGATGATGCTGGTCGAATCTCTCCAATAAGATCCAACGCCCATCCTCGAAAGGGCCAAGGCTTCACTATCGAGTGAAGTTCGCTTGCTGGTACATGCTGGATGCCTGTATGAACTTGACACTCTTGGCAACCTTTGGCGAACTCAACACAATCTTTCAGCATAGTGGGCCAATATAGTCCTTGTCGAAACAACAACCATTTCATCTTATGGCCTGCTTGGTGAGCCCCACATGCCCCAGCATGTGTAGTCGAAAGGGCTATGTATGCTTCAGTTTCACTTAAACATTTCAGCAACACCCCTTCAGGCGTCTTCTTGAATAACTCATTACCCATGAGTACAAAACTCAACGCCCTGTATTTTGTTTTTCGTTCTGTCGGAGCTCCTGGATTTTGAAGATAGTCCACAATGGGTTTCCTCCAATCCTGATCTGACAAATTATCAATGAACGAAATCTCGAAGTTTGAGTGATCAGCATAACCTAGCCTCGTCGACTCCAAGTCTGTTGGTGATAGACAAGTTGCTCTTATCTTCTCTCGAACTTCGATTGCTCTTTGTAATCTCGTTTTTGAAATCTTATACCCTGATGCAATTTGTGCCAAGTCATTGGCTATTTGATTTTCGACTCTGGGTATGTGTCGAATATTGACACTTTCAAATTGTTTCAATAAACGATTTGCAATCACAAAGTACATAATGAGATTTTCTCTTATGCATTTATACTCCTTTGTGACTTGCTTGATGACTAACTCTGAGTCTCCCATTATTTCGACTCGAGTTGCCCCCAATTCCAACAATATTTCAAGGCCAGTAATTAGAGCTTCATACTCAGCCTCATTGTTCGAACAAGAACCTTCGATTTGGTACTTGAATGTTGTTGGAATTTTATCTGGAGAAATAAGCAAGACTCCTACTCCTGTTCCATTTTTATGGCTGGAACCATCGAAGTAGAATTTCCAAGGTTCTATCTCCACATAATTAATATCCTCGACTTGAATTGAGTGGTCGACTATGAAGTCTGCAACCACTTGTCCTTTTACTGCCTTAAGAGGCATAAAGGTCAAGGAGTATCCAGTCAATGCTAATGCCCACTTGCCAATTCGACTATGCAAGATAGGTTTCGACAACATATATTTGAAAACATCAAAATGAGACGAAACATAAACATCAACTGGTTTAATATATTGCTTGAGTTTTGTACAAGAGAAATACAGACATAGACACAATTTTTCAACTTCGCTATATCTAGTTTCTGCATCATTCAAAACTCGACTGAGATAATAAATGGGTCTTTCGACTCCATTCTCATCCTCTTGGGCTAACATACTTCCCAGAGTTTTGTCAGATGCAGCTATGTACAATCTCATACTCCTATTACTACAAGGAGGCACCAAAATAGGTGGCTTAGTGAGGTACCCTTTGATTTTGTCGAAGGCTTCTTGTTGCTCTTGCCCCCATTCGAACCCCTCTTTATTCAGTCGAAGTAAGGGTGAAAAGGCCTGAGCTTTCCCACTTAGGTTAGATATGAACCTTCTCAAGAAATTTATCTTGCCTAAGAGAGACTGCAATTCCTTTTTATTCGATGGCGCTTTCGCTTCCAAAATTGCCTTCGTCTTGTTCTGATTGATTTCGATTCCTTTCTTGTGGACAACGAAACCCAAGAAATCTCCAGCTTTTACACAGAACGCACACTTCAAAGGGTTCATCTTCAGACCATGTTCTCTCATTCTTTCGAATGATTGTCGAAGGTGGTCAATGTGACTCTTCCTGGAAACAGATTTTATAACAATATCATCAATATAAACTTGCATAAACGTGTTAATAAAATCATGGAAGATAGTATTCATTGCGCGCTGGTACGTTGCCCCAGCGTTCTTTAGGCCAAAAGGCATCACTACCCATTCGTAAGTGCCTAAGGCCCCTGGGCATCGAAAAGCTGTTTTCGACACATCTTCTTCAGCAATGAATATTTGATTATATCCTGAATAACCATCGAGCATACTCAGGTATTCGTAGCCAGCGGCAGAGTCGACTAGCATTTCCGCCACAGGCATTGGATATTCATCTTTGGGGGTGGCAGCATTCAAATCTCTGAAATCTATGCACACCCTTAATGTGCCATTTTTCTTAATCACTGGCACAATATTTGCAATCCATTCGACATACCTTGTAACACGGATGAATTTGCATTTCAGAAGTCTTTCGACCTCCGTTTTGATCTTCGACAAAATTTCTGGAGCGAAGCGTCTTGGATTTTGCTTGATTGGCTTCTTTCCAGGTTTGATTGGCAACTGAAGTTCTACCAATCCTCTGTCGAGACCAGGCATTTCGTCATAATCCCATGCAAAACAGTCTTTAAACTCTTTCAGCAACTGGATTACTTCCAACCTAAGTTCTGGATCAATTTTGGCACTGATGTAAGTTGGCCTATTCTCTGATCCTTCGCCTAAGTTGATTTCTTCTAAAGGGTCTTGTGCTAACATCTTAATGTTGTTCGCCAAGGGATCCTTTTCGAAGCCCAAAGGCTCATCGTCATAGATCGCGTCGAGCCTCTGTTCCTGCATTTCGCCTGGCATGATATCAGGAGGTCTTGGATCGAAATCCTTTCCTGGGCCAACAGCAGATAATTGTTGATCATTGGCCTGTGTGGCCATGTACTTTACTTCGGCTTCGAGAGCCGTTATCATCTTGGTTTCAGCCACATAGGCCGAAATTCGCTTCAGAGATTGTGACTCAGTCATTATCACTGAATTCACTTCCCCAACCAGTTGGTTGGATACCAGTTAGCCCACTGAATTCTATGTGGGACAAGTCTTCTCTGTCCCATTGGAAACCATGCTCAGGATGCAGGTATAGGGAACAAAAGGTGTTTGGCGCTGGCGCCATGTCGAAGTCAGGAGTTGGACATGGCCCTATGTGAGCCAAGTTTTTGTCGAAATCTGTTACACCCAAGTGGTTTACTTCGCCAAGGTAGTAACTCTGATCAGCCTCTATGTTTTCGACCAGCCCATCTGGGCGCCATAGAAGCAGTCTTTGATGCATCGATGAAGGCACAGCACCTACGCCATGAATCCACTCACGGCCTAACAAAAGGTTGTAGTTAGGTTTGGCCGAAATGACCATGAACATTGTTGGTCGAAGGATCGACCCAACTTTTATGTCGAGCTGGATCACCCCCATGGTGGTCCCAATGCCTCCCTCATAGTTGGATAGGACCATATTGTGAGGTTTAATTTCTTCATCCCTTTTGCCAATCTTTATTAGCACAGAATGAGGGATAATATTGATAGTGGCCCCACAGTCGACCAATATTTTGTTCACAGTGGTCTCTTCGAGCTTAGCCCTTATGAACAAAGGTTTGAGGTGATTCTTCATTGCCTCTGTGGGTGGCTCGAAGAAGCCATTTTGTTCCTCTGTAGTGCCATTGTCCATGACAAAATAGCACACTGGCCTGTGTCTGGCCATTTCTTGTTCCACCTCCCAGTCACTGGCTTCGACTTCTACCTGTCGATTGAATTCCCTGGGCAGTACTGAAACAATGTTCACCATTATGTCCAGAGTATCGTCGGACTCAGCATCATCTTCGTCTTCGACTTCACTTTGGTTAGGCCAAACTAGCCTATTGGTAACTGGTTCTCTCTCAAGAGGCTTTCTTTGTTTCCTTTGAGGCACATTCGAACTAGTTTCTGCCTTAGGTTCGTTGGCAGCCTCCCTTTCAGCTTTTCGCCTTCTTTGATATCTCCTCCATTGGGATCTCGACATAGGATTTTTTCCCTTGTAGTTGCTGGACACTTGAGCAACCTTGGGTGCAGCAACTTGAGGATCTTTCTTCTGAATTAAAGAGGAACCTCTTGGCACTTCGAAAGAATGCCATTTCTCTTCGCTTGGCCTTTTGCGGCCAGATGTTTTGTACCAAGTGTCTACTGGTACATTTGTTGGAGGCCTAAAAGTCAAAGGCCTCTTGTCTTGATTAGAACCCCTTCTGGGATCATGTCGAAGGTCAGAATTCTCCCTTCTCTTGTTCGCTGCTCTCACGCCTTGTATGTGCTCAGCAGCTTTTTTATCAAAGATAGAACTGCATCTTGGACACAGCATCACCTCTGATTTCTTCTTTTGGCATCTTTGTAAAAAATCTGCCAAGTTTTCGTTTTCCCTAGGGAAAGCCGTTTTATTTGCCTGCTCTTGCCTTATGGCTTCTTCTGAAGCTTTAGGATCAGAAAGTTCAAGCATGTTGATATTCATGGTATCCTTAGTAGCAAGAGTTAGTTGTTTCATTTGTGTCTCCAGATTCTCCGCCTGGCCTTGTACAGTGGCCAATTGGGAACTGGGCTTTGGTCCAGTTTTTTGTGCTTCAGCAGTCTTCGACTTTGGATCTTCGACCGCATTCTGGACAGCCTCAATTGTCTTCCTGGATAAACTTCCAGAAAAACTGCCAAAGATTGGCATGTTGATGTGGTCCTTTGAGACTTCGACCATGGAAATGCCTGGCTTCTTCGACTGGATCCTGGTTGCCTCTATCATGTTCACCTCAGAGGGTTCTGCATAGTGGGCTTCAGCTTTCAGTGGATTGGAGTCGACAGCCATGGGGGATTTGTCAGCAAACTTTAATCTCCCTTCCTCAATAGCGTCTTGCACAAGATTCCTGAAAAGAAAACATTGAGAAGTTTTATGGCCCAGAAAATTATGATATTTGCAAAAACCTCTCTTCTTTCTTTGATCAAGAGGAGGCACTTTTACCCCAGGGGGTACTATCATTTGGCCATCTTTAACTAGCAAGTCGAATATTTCATCACATTTTGTGATGTCAAAACTATAAGTCTTTTTTGGGAACCTATCGTTGGTCCTGTCTGGACCAATGGGATTTTTCCCATTTGAGGGGACTAATTGTTTACAAGAGTATGGAGGCCCTTGTTTTAGTTCTGCTAAATCGACTTCTCCTTCTTCGACAGCTAAAGTATCGTCGAAGGATTCTAGATCTTCGTCATCCATCTCAACGTAAGCTATTCTCTCTCTCTTGTGAGTTTTTGTTGCCTTAGCTTTTTCAGCTTTGAGGCGTTCGACTTGTCGAACTCTATCGGCCAGTTGGGCCATGTCTCTTAGGTACTGGGTATCTAGCTTCTTCCTAATGGAATAATCTAAACCACCTGCGGCCATTTCGACCAGCTCATGTTCTGGCACTTGTGTAAAACATCTCGCCTTAAGCAACCTAAACCTATTCAGATATTCGTCTATAGGTTCAGTGAAACGTCTCTTAACACTCGCCAGTTCTTTCAGGCTTATCTTGGTTTGCCCCATATAGAATTGTTCATGGAACAATCTTTCCAACTGGGTCCAATGGTGGATCGAATTGGGGGGTAGAGTTGTGAACCAAGTAAAAGCGTTCTTGGTTAAGGAACTTGGGAAGTATTTGATCCTTAGGTTTTCATTATTTGAAATGTCTCCTGCTTCGATCAAATACCTCGCCACATGTTCGACAGTAGATTCTGTCGTGTCCCCAGAGAACTTAGTGAATTTGGGGACTTTGCTTCTAGGGGGTAAGTCAGTTTGTAACACATATTCTGACAATGGAGATGTAAAGTTGGGCCTTCGAAAGCCCATGTTCATCCCATTCTGATTCATGATCCTTTCGATCATGGTTGCCAAATTATTTTCCAAACCCATGTTTTGGTGTTGGATATGCTGAACCACTTCGTCAGCATTTTGGTTTCTGTTAACTAACCTTACCTCTGGGGCTATTACCCTAGGTTCTTCGACAGGTTGTTCTACAGGCTGTTGGGCCTGATTAATGGTGGTTTCTTCCTCTACAAATATCCCCTGATTTCCTCTTATTTGCGCCCTTTGGGGCTGTCGAATAGGTGGGGGTACTCCAAAGAAGTCAGCCAAACGTGTCATTTGCGCTGTAACTTGCTGATTCGACTGAGTAGTATTTTGTATTAGAGGATTTAGCACTGTACTCAAAGTTTGTGCCAACATTTGCACCATATCATGGTTGCTTTCGTCCATCTGTTGCCTCAAGACTGCTGTCGAGGCATTTGTAAGGCCATGGGCTACTTGGGACGTTCCTCCTAAGAGTTGGGTCCTATTTCTATTCGCCATGCCTACTCCAGAGCCTTGGAGTGGCGAAGTGGCACTCACGAAAGGGTCTGAATAAGTGGACGCAGCATTCGTCAGGCTTGCCACTTCAGAAGTTGGCATACCATAGAATGGAATAAATCCTGGGGGAACCACTGGCCTTGGGCCAGTATTTCCCCTTGGAGGGGGGGTTCCCAAAGGCATTCTGGGGCCTGTTAACGAAGTTATTGGCCCCGTGGTTGTGACTGACACTGCTGGTGTCGAACCAACATTCGTCGCTTCACTAACGGTCATATTAACCGTTGCTCCCACACTTGGTGGTGGAATTTCATTATTGTTTGGCGGATTCGCCATCTCTTCCCTTCTTCTGGTAGTATTGCTATCGTTGGTGTATATTCTACCACTCCTCAATAACATACAACTCGAAAAGATGAGATTTTTCAACAATCAACATACAGTCCCACCAGGTGTGCCAATTTGTTTACCTTGGTGTTTGGTAAACAACCGCTGATCCTCCAAATGGTTACTTATTTGGTTACTCGCAGGATCGATCAGATTGATCCTATGGACATAGGTTGATTTTGAAGTTTGATTAATGTGGATAAGGCTTTAAGTAAATTGTTTAAAGTAAATTGCATAAAGGAAAGGCTTGGTAAAATAAACAAGGCTTGAATATAAAGGTTCGACAGGAATCTTAAAAGGGAAAAGCATGTAAAATACTGGAAAAGTAAATGACTTGAATTGATAAAATTGGTGTTTCACACATACATTTCTCAACAATTCGTTCGCTCACACTGGGTACTTGAATCTAAATGAGTGACTATGTATCTATTGTGAACACACGCGAGAAACTACACGTCTACTCCTATTTATACAAAAACATTCCAAGTAACCGTCGGGCAGTTACACTGCTTCGAGATTAAGCCACTTGGCACGTTCTCCATGTTCGACGCTCCAGATCCTTGCACGTTTGCACGTAGTAACTGCTGGAAACCGTTTTCCCTCCAAAGCTTTGAATTTCAAACTGCTCCACTCTGGACCATCGAACACTTTCATCAGGAAGCGTCTTCGACGAAAACTCCTTCGACGTCGAAGGCAATCAGCCTTCTTCCTTGGAAGAAATCTTCTAAGTATTTTGCCATCTTTCGACGGGCACTTCGACAGGCTTAGCCAGTCGAAAGCATCTTTCAGCTTTTAATGGCTGCCATCAATTAAAACAAAGGTGTCGAATTTAGGAGCCAACACTCATGAAGCTGATTTGTGAGCTCTAAAACCTTCTTCTCCTGGGCATAGAACTGGTCCATATAAGTATCCCGCTCCTTCTTCAACTGGATCCAAGACCTCTGTAGTTCTTCAAGATCAGTGGGCATATCAGGATGAAGAACCGTGTAGGGAATATCCCCTTCAGTAACGGGCTCCACAATCACTGGTAAGACGGCTATGTAGGGCATTATAAGTTTCTGAGCGCGAGCTCGTACCCATTGGAGATAAGGTTCCATAGGAATGGAATTCTTCAGCCCCAAAGTCTTGGTGTCAGATTTGTTTATCATGTCCCAAGCTCGTATGAACCTATGGCGATACCCTTGAACATCCCCCTCATAGTTAATTACAATGCCCTGGATAAGTAACTCATGAGGACCATCCCTTCGAGCATAACCAAGTTGTCGCAGAGCCAAACAAGGATTATAAGTTATACCTCCCCTAATGCCAAGTAGTGGGACATTAGGGAACTCCCCGCAACGGTCAATAATAAAAACATCTCCCATAAATCGGGAATACCAGAGAATATCCGCGTGAGAAAGTGACATTATCCTTTACGACCAACCCAAACCTTCTTCATTCTTCAGCGTTGACTTAGGGAGGTGAGAAATAAACCACCTTGACAGTAATGACATGCAGCACATAAGGACCCCTCTTCTCTTCATGGTACGAGTATGGAGAGCGTGGATGATATCTCTGAGAAAGGTAGGCACAGGGTTGCGAGAGAGGAAAACCTTGATAGCATTCACATCTATGAGTAAGTCCAGATTAGGGAAAGTACTAACCCATATATTAGAAGGGCCAAGACCTCCTCAAAGGCCTGAAAATCCAAATCATCCCAAAACAGCTGGGCCCTGCCTATTAGGAACTTGGTTAGAAAACCCTTGACTCTGCTTCTTGTTTCCCAATTAGATACCACGTCGGCCCGTTTTAGATGCAAAGCTTAGGCGATGACTTCTAGCTTCGGAACCTCTTCTAAACCTATGAAAGGTACCTGATCAAGAATGGGTATATTCAATAACTGAGAGAACTCTTCCATGGTAGGAACCAACTGATAGTATGGAAAGGTGAAGCAGTGGTGCTCGGGATCAAAGAACTGAAAGAGTACACCCATCATCTTCTCATCAAAGCTTGAAGTAACCAGGTTGAGAAGTCGACCATGTCTCTTGGTGAACAAAGAAGTTTCAGGAACCCTTGATATTAGTTCTTTGAGTTGGGGAGGTGTTCTCATAAAGCAGATTCGGATAGTGTTTCTACGAGCGGACGCCATGATCTACAAAATAGAACAAAGATAAAATCCCTTGGTCCTTGAAATGGTTAGTGTAATAAGAATGGATGCTATGTTATGATGCATGATGTTATGTTCAAACAGAGTAAATTACACACAAACCAAACACACAATAGTCCTTAGGTTCAAAGGCTTGCATGATGTTAAAGGTAAGTACCCTCTTGAAGTTTAGTTGGTTTCAAACCTGTCTTAGAAAAGTAACTGGATTCTAAGGATTCTCAATATCACTGATCATCTTCTATCGGACATTGTTTCCGCTCAGGCAATCTTTTCTTGCGGCTGAAATATCACGTTATTCTGATCTCAACGAGTGTAGCATCGAGTATCAACCAATCCTCAGCTTTATACTGAGGCCAGCTATCTCACTACTTTCTAATGGCCAAGTTTGTTCAACTAAGTTTCTAAGGTCCGTTAGTGCTTCACGACACCACACGGCGGCCCCGTATTCTCTTCGTTTCCACACGAAGGATACTGGTACCAACCAAAGTGTCACACCAACACAGCCATCACTTAAACCATATTGGTCAACGCCGTACAGTCTCCATGATCTTTTACTGTTTACCTAATAAGTGTCCCCTAGATCCGGGTGTAGGATCTTTAACAATACCCAAGCAGAAAACCCTTAAATGTAAAGCAAAAAAGTCAAATAAAAAAAAAGCAAGTAAAGGTGATCTAACCCTAAGGTAACCCCACTTATAAATCTCCAGCAGAGTCACCAGTTCTGTGATACGGTGGGAGAACTGACTTTTTATTTTGCGTTTGATCGCAAATGTTGCGGATAGCAAGAGTCGCCACCGACTTTTCTTTTATCCAATAAGGAAAGGTGAAAAAGCACAGGAAAGACCTTTAGATATGTTTTCTTGAGTTCGGGGGGTAGATTATGAAAGGGGAAGGTGTTAGCACCCCTTTCATCCATGGTTTTCCATGGGCTCTTAGTTTACTCGCTAGATCACTTGCTTTTGTTTGAATGTGTGCTTTGTGATGTGGGTTTTGAAAGTATTTTGAAAATGTGACTTTGTAATGATTCTCGTCTCTATAAGAATGCATACAAAGTGTTGGTTTTGAAAATAGTTCAAAGAGATGTGTTGGTGTATAAAAATGTTTTTGTTGTGAGCAAGCGAGCAACTAGGAGCGAATCTACCTACTCAAAAGGTCTTAGACGTTCTTTTCCTATTCCTTTAGATGTTGTTATCTTACCATTTGATTTGGTAAGAAGCCCCATCGTTGGATGTGAAGAGACGGGCGCGGGACGTTTTTGTATAGTCATAGAAGGCAACCCATGGAACGTTTTAGCAATGTCGTGTTAGGGACTAGATCGTTTATCAAAGGCAACATCGAGGGTCATCGAGGGACTACGATCTTTTATCGAGGATCTTTTGCTAAAACGCTGCTGTTCGAGGGACATGACTATTTTTCCGATATGCAACAAAGTGGAATTACCCTAAGGGTTCTAGTGTGCAAGTGTGTTTGATTCCTTGCATTTAGTATTGATTAGGGTTATCTATTTCCTGATTTCATGTCTTTCCATACACGCCCTAATTACTAGCGTTTATTTGGAAAGCGATAAATTGTGGGAATATAAAATCCTACGCTATTACAATATTTTTGGGATGGGAGGTACATATTTACAAATGGGGGTTGCAAGAATTTAAATCCTATTTAACTATTACAACCATATTGAAATGTACAATGCAAGAGAGAAAATGACTTGTTTAGAAAATGGTTTTTTTGTCTTAATGAATTAAGAAAAAGAAATAAATTAATTAATAAAAGAAAATATTTTTATGTCTTTTTTATATTAATAAAAAAAGGGGTTAATATTGAAAATGATAAAAAGAAAATAAATGAAGGATAGAAACAAGCGTGCTGCTGGAAGCAAAACAACAAGGATCAGAAGTTCTGAAGCCAGGCGCGTGGTAACTCAGAAAGGAACGTCAGTGGAATCAGAAGTTCTGGATTGGTACACTCTGAGGTCCTGCAAGAAACGTCAGAAGGAAATGAAACATAGGTTCTGGGTGTTATTCAGATAGTGAGCCAAAAGTCAGAAGTTTTGTATCGCGCTAAAATAGTGAGTGAACATCAGAAATTTAGTGTGTTGTCAGCATGTGGAAAATCAGAAATTCTGAGTGTTAAAACAGTGAGTGGAAGCATCAGAAGTTTTATGTGTTAAAATTGTAAAGAGAATTCAGAAGTTCTGCGTGCTTAAACAGTGAGAAAATTCTAGAAATGTGTGTTAAAATGGTGAATGAAAAACAGAAGTTATGTGTTACATTTCAACTCTTTCATCATATTAATCAGCACATCAGCAATTTATTCAATCCTTAACAGCAAATTGGGAGGATAAAAACACAGTAGTTTATAGAAGTTCTAATCCTAATTCTGAGCCTAGCCTTAATCAAGAAGTTCTGATCCACAGTTTTCCTACTTATGCAATGATATGGACAACATTAATATTGTGATATTTACATATTTAATGATGTTCTGAATGAGAAGATGCAAACTCAGAATGACTTAACTTGAATCTGGAGCGTGTGCTTGGAACTTGAATTGCTGCCTTTAAATGTTTTGGAGTCAGCAAGAGCAACGGGAGAGAAAATGTCAAGTTCTTTGATTCAAAGGGAAGAACAAGGGTTTTGTTTTCTGTTTGGGAATTCTGGATTTTTTTATGAATGTTTCACAGTTTTCTTTTCTCTCTTTTGACAATTTTCTCTCTCAAAAAACCAGCCCCTTGAACGTGTGATGGAGCCAATTATTTATAGATGGGTTTACTGTGGTTTTGGGGGGGGGGGGGGGAATGGGATTCAAACCTTTTTGGTATACTATTTCATTGCTTTTTAATCACAGTTTTCATATGCTAATTTGATGCAAATATGGGGTTTGAGAAAGTACAGGCGTGGACTGGATCAGCAGTTGATTGTAGGACTGTGATATAGCAGGGCAGCAGGTTGCTTAAACGAGGTTTTGGGATTTGGTGATGTTCTGATCGCAGAAGATCAGAAACGTAACCTCCATATACTGAAGGGTCATGTTCTAAACGAAAGACATTGCTTCCATATGTTCTAATTGAAGCATCATGTTCTTAACCGTGTCTGCAAATTCTGATTGCACTCACATGAAGGCTGACCCAGAAGTTCTGAAGTATCATATTCTCTTAACACTTAGAAAATTTCCTAAATGTTTAGATATTTGATTTTTTTCAAAGTAATTTATGACTTATGATTTTTTTGATGATCCAATTTCATGTCTTGATGAAATATAATTGCTGAAACTTGATTTGATCTAAAAGTCAAAGTTTGATTTTTCAGTGTGCTTTTGACAATTTTGCCCTTGTGGATGATTTTCTTTAAAAATGGTAATTCAAGACTTGAAACTTGATAGAAGCAACCCTGAGAGTCCAAGATGATCCTTTGAGAAATGAGAGGGCAAATTTTGGGGTACAACACAAAGGATCACCTAGCGACAGGAGGCGTCGCCCGGCGAAAATGGTGAAAAATATAAGCTTCAATTTTGTATTGCTTCTCTCCAGGGTCGCCTGGCGAAAAGAGGATCTCTCGGCGAAGCATTCTTGTCGCCAGGCGATGAAAGATACTCTTTTGGGGTTTTAACACGCCCTGCTGGTCACGTGTGGCATCTTGCCAGAATCGCCCGGCGATGCTTTATGGTCGCCCGACGATAGAGCGCAGATAGGCCATACTTTTGGCTACTTTTTGCCACCTTTTATGGAAACTTTCCACCAACTTTTTTCTTAAGGAGGGAAGAAATCTGATTTTAGATATAGAAACCTTTTGTTCTATAGATCATAACATTACAAAATAAAAATATACTTTTTGTTCTTATCTCTTGGAGAGGAGAAAAAGAAGAACACTCTTGCATCTTGAATCAAGGAGAGTTGAAGATTGATGTTCATCAACATCCATTGTTTATTCATTGAGCAATGTATCATGACAATGAGTAACTAAACACTTTTTGTGTCAAGGTTAGAAGTAGTCAACCTAGACTTAATGTATTTCTTTTAATCATTTTGTATATGAACTTGGTTGAAGATTAATACATGTTGAATATATTTGTATCATTGTTATTTTTATGGTTTGGTTCATTATTGAGAAGTAAGTTCCAAGCTTGACCTAAGATATTCATCTACTAATAAACAAGCTCTAGACATAGATTTTTGAGTTAGTATTCACTTGTATCAAGCTTTAAAGATTATCATATTAATAGTTAGGTTGAGAGATCATTAAATGATTAACATGATAACACTCACAATATTGCTTAGACATGATAAATATTGAGAGGATACGTGAATGTATTGATCGCTGATTAGTTCATATGCAAGGTTAATCAAATAAATATGGAATAGGTTGATGAAAACTAATCTTGACATCCTTTTTATCAACACAAACATTTTCAAACAACAATCTCTCTATTATCCAAATCTCTATCTTGTGCATGAAACTTAGTCTTTTGTTACTAAAAGCAAACATTAAAACGTTGTTTATGATTCAAACACTTAAATACACTCAAACTATAGAACGAGATTAATATCACACCAATGTATGAGGAAAACGATAATATAAATACTTTTGTTGAAAGTACTACAAACAAAATGACATGAAATTATATGGAAATAAAAGTAAAGAGCATAAAAGTAAAAGTTAGATGTTAGCACAATTAATATGTTAATGTTAGTGTTAATGAGGAACCAGTCGAGTTAGAATAATTTAGCGCTATGTTAAGCAATCGTAAGTAAACTTACGTAGAAGTCACATCTATGTGAGGCCGGTCAATAGAAATTTATGTGTCATACATGTAAGAGGAATGATACAAAATCCTCCTCCAAAACAATGTAACACAATGATCAAAACAAAAGCAAAGAGAAGAAAATGGAAAATGATAGATGATCAACTATATTTGAAATGTAACAAGGGATCATCTATCCTCAATTTCAATTCAAGTTCACAATACAAATGAGAGAAACTTATCATTAATCCAAAGTACTAAAAATGATCAAATGGTCATTTAAATGGTAATTTTGAAATGATGAAAGTTCATACAACCAAATCATAATTTAAAGACCAATTGAAATTGAAGTAGAATTGATCAACCAAGTCATGATCCAAGTCAACAAAAGTAAAAACAGAAATATGAATAAAAATATTATTAAAAATGATTTAAAAAATGATTTAAAATGGAACTTAAATGGAAAACTCCAAAGAGGCATCAAAACATCAAATAAAAATCAAAAAAAAAATTGAGAAAGTCAGAAATATTACAAGTAATTAGATCTTAAAATTTGGAGAGAAAATATTTCAAATGCATGAAAATTAATTGTTAAATTAAAATTAAAAATAAAATAGAAAAAAAAATGATAAAAATGATTTTTAAATTCTGAAAAAAATATGTGGTAGAGAATAATTTTAGTGATTTATAAAAAAAAAATTGGATTCAAAAAGATCAAAGGAGCTATTTAAAATAAATCAGAAAAGAAAAAGGAAATAAAAATGAATTAAAACAAAAATAAAATAAAAATGATTAACGGCTAGGAGGCGTGGCACATTCTTATTAGTTAAGATTTTAATTTTCCACCAGAATGCGCACTTCTCTTCATCGTCTTCAACATTGATCCGATTTCTGCAAATCCTTGATTTATGAGTTTTAAGCTCAAATAACACATGGTGAAACTTTTACTCATATCATCATTCATGTCTCTCTGCATTAGATTCATTGATGGCTCTAAGCAGAGAGAATAAATTAAATGAAAAATCCGAAGAATAAATTCCAGGTAAGTGAGGGTTTTTGATCAGTGAATCAAGACAAAGAGTGTGATAACTTTTTTGTTCAGAAATTTAAGTCGTATCTACCTTTTCAGTCGAAGCATCGAAGGTCAACAATGGTGAAATCAAGTTAAAGGTTGCAGGAGGTTTAAGCTTCCAAAATGTTTCAGTTAGCTTCAGATGGTGCTGGTGAGTGATTTTGGGCAGAGAGAGATTTGAAGTTAAAACAAGCTTAAAATGAAAATAGGGTTTCTGATTTTTGAAGCTTTTCATGAGTGAAAATGGCGGAGGGTTCAGTGGATTTTTAAGCTTGCAAATGAAGGTAAGATGGTCCTCTATTTATAGGAAATGGAATGAGGTCATGGTTCGTGCGAATTCAGATCTAGAACGTATGAACCAAGTTGGAAATTCTCAATTTGAAATTCGTGTAAGTGAGGGTGAAATGCGTGAGTTTGACACGAAACCTGGTTGTTTTAAACTCCATTCTATGCGTTTTGCAACAACAAATAAGTTTGCATATGTGATGGTGGTCTCAAGTGAAGATTTGAATGATTTCAAGTTAGAGGTCATGCGTGTAATTCAGAGTCCATGGCACCATGTTAGAGCTTAGGCCAAATGAGATTCACTTGTGCATTTTGAGATATTCTTCATGCCAAATGATATCCTCATGATGAAGAATCAAATGCAAAAGGAAACACATCAAAAGGATGCTTGAGTTGAAAATAACATGGATGACAAGTTCAGGTCACGACTTCTGTTAACGGACGTTGACATGAGGGACCAAAAGTGTGGATGGAAAATATTAGGAGGGCCATTCTTTGAAGGAAAATATTTGAGAGACTAAAAACAAAATTTGAGATATTTA
Organism: Vicia faba; assembly: GCA_948472305.1. Classification (NCBI taxonomy): domain Eukaryota; kingdom Viridiplantae; phylum Streptophyta; class Magnoliopsida; order Fabales; family Fabaceae; genus Vicia; species Vicia faba. Next base: position 895,184,545 of record OX451738.1, read on the forward strand.
GAGTGATCAAAAACTTATTTATCCCTAATATATATATATATATATATATATATATATATATATATATATATATATATATATATATATATATATATATATATATATATATATATATATATATATATATATATATATATATATATATATATATATATATATATATATATATATATATATATATATATATATATATATATATATATATATATATATATATTAAATATAAAACTTAGAATTATAATGAATAATTTGATACAACATTGCTTTGGTGAGAAAATTAATAATAACATAAACAAAAGGTTGCATAAAAAGATGTAGAGAATTCTAATATCTTGAATATAAAAAATTATGTAAAAGTGTGGTTTTTTTGTTGAGTTTTACAAGCCTGTATATAGGCTTAAGGCCATAAATTTGTTGGAAATCCATCAAAATCTATGATGAATTTCTATCAATCTTGATGAATAAGATTTTTATCACCACACAATGACAATAAAAAAGAAAAGAAAATTAAAGAAAAAATATTTAGAGTTTCTGTAGAGTTTCTCTATGTCTACAAACTGTGGAAAAGCTTTTATTTACTTGCAATAATAAATACTGTGAATATTCAATGTTAGGAGTTGATTACAAAAATAAGGGTTACTCCCACTATTTATAGCTTTAGGTTAGCTTGCTCTCTAAGCCAAAAAGCCCAAAAATATATGTTGTTGTCGACACAACTTCTCCTCACAAATCTTTGGGTAGATGCTTGTCGTTCAACATACTTCTCACCATATTTATGATGGTTCGATTCTTCCTTTATGCATTTACATTATGTTGTGGAGTGTAGGGTGGCACCACCTCATGCATAATTCCTTCTTTTTCACACAATGCATCGAAGTATTTCAACACATACTCTCCACCACCATCGGTTCTTAAAACTTTGAGCTTTCAACTGTTGCACTCCATAATTTGCCCTCTTAATTTTAACCCTAGGTGGCTCATATGCTTCATTATCATTCATACATGCATGACATTGGTTCTTGTGCTATAAGATCAAGTTCATCAATGAATTAGGATTTTCTCCTATCAAGAAGGAGATTCAATGATCAATCAATACATGTTTGAAGATCAATCATCAAGATCGCTCTCATCAAAACACATGGTCTTCTATATATTCAAACTTTCCAAAGATCATCGGGAGACCACATTTCATTGGTTAAAGTTAGATCACTAGCTTGCCTCTAATTGGTTTCTTAAATTAGGGTTTCATATTCTGTGTTTGATCATGTTCATCAAATGTGGCTCAGTGGATTAGGGTTGCATCTCAGGGCTATTTTGAGCATCCTTCAAGTCTTATTCTTATCTTCAACCAAAGGATTCCTCCACACATTATTATTATGGTGAAGTCATCTGTTGAGGGAGTCTTTTATCAAGACATGGTACAAGTGGGATTGAAGTTGTGGTTTCCAAATGTTCAAGACACCATTATTCTTTTAAGTACTTGATACTTGAAAGGCAAGTTACTTGTGTTTGGAGCATTTGAAATTAGGAATTTCATAGGTCGAAAGATGTATTTGAGATATTGATCCAAGTGATTCCATTTTTCAAAGTTGGTTTAAGTTATCAAAGTTTGTAAAACATGCTAAGATTGGAAGGTTTATTCATGGTTGTATGCTTGGAATGCAAGTTACAAGTATAAAAAGAGTTTGTCATTATTCAAGGTTTTCAAGTTCACCCATTCATTATTCAAATACCATTCAAAGTTCTAAATTCACAATTTCAAACATCACAATACATAAAAATAAAATAAAAACCTATTCAAACTCTGTTCAAATTCATCATCAAGGTTATTTAATGTTACAACAAAGGAGGTGAACAATTTTTACAAGCGTACCTAGGGTTCTAAAGTCATATCTATTTGCTCATGAGAGTCAAGATAAGTCCCATGCTTTTAAGACCAAACACAGTGCTTATTAGCCAAATGCCTACACCAAATCTCGTATTCGAACCAAGACTTTACGTTAAATTGTCCATGGCTTGTTATAAACTTGGTCCAACTTTTGCAATTTGCCCTGACATTATGGCATACCAGACCTGCCAACCGCCCTGCATCAGGAAGAATAAAACAGAGAAAATACATTAACTCAGCTCTATGCATAAAATCAGGCTCTGCATCAAGACATCATCTCCAAAAAATCCGCATCTTCACCGATTCATCAATGCAAAAACAACTTCAATTATCAATCCTTCGCAACCTACAACATCACAATGCTTCGCATCAATGTAGAGGCATCACACTCGTCGTAGGTATGTCGAATCTTCATCATTTCGCTCCTTTCTTGATACGTGTGGGTAGAGCAGATTGAGGAGAGCCAAAACCCCATGGAGTCGAGCTCAGAGACGTGATTATGAACGTTTAATTTAATCTGTAAAAACCTAGGGTTTTGGTGTTTGGGTTATAATCAAAACGATTGAAGAGAAGTTGAAACGAAAGAATGGCGGATTCTAGTTTTAGGCTCTGAGACGAAGGGTTTAGATGGCGAAAAGGAGGCTTCAGTTGTGGTTCAGTGGTGAATCACGACGGAGTTTCTTCTCCGATGAAGCTCGTGTCGAAAGAGATGAGAGGAAATTTGTCTCGTGGAAGATGAAAAGTCACAAACGATTCTCACCTTAGCTAAACCCAAACGATACAATTTCCATTATTAATTTTTTTTTTTTAAATTTCTTTTCTAATCAATAATTCTGATTTCAATAGAGTGGATTGAATGTTTCTATGGACCCTGGATTGAATTTCACTTCCATGGGCCCGTTCTTTGTTTTTGGTAATCGAACTTCTTGCAATAAAAAAATTGTTTTTGGATCCATCAGCATTTTTGCCTCTAGCATACCATTGAGTTTAACTTGTACTTCCAGAAGTTTCATTTTCTATACTTGTTTCAATTTCATTTTCAATTAATTGTGTGTGTTATTATTGAATGAAATAGACTTGGGTGAGGAGTTTCCAGATGTTTCGAAGCTAGCTAAGAACCTATATTTCATCAAGGAAATTCAATAAGACTTTCGGTAAATCTTTTTCATCGCTTGCGCGGCTTTGAAGAGACAACGGACCTTTCTCTGTTAGGTACCACTTGAATCTCAGTTTTATCTCTTTCACATATCATGCTAGGATTTTATTGATTGCTAGAAGCATATAGCATAGTTGCATCTTGTTATACCCCAATTTTCGCCCCTAAGATCCTCTATCATTTCATATCATCTCAATGCATCAAGATCACACATGTGAGTGAGTTATCTCTTCTACTCTCTTCTATCTTTAAGTTTGCTCTTGAGGAATCGCTAAGCACCTTGAATTGTGTATCTTACATATGTGTATTTTATGTTTACTAACCTTTATCCAAAATCTAAAAAGATGTATGTTTCCTCTTTATACTTTATACATTGTAGGTGTGAACCCAAGTGCTTCTCTCTCACCTCTTAAGCTAGGATTTTGAAGGTTGATCCTTATTCAATGGGCTATTCATTGGATATTAAAAGCTTTAACTTCAAGGCTATGTTTATGGCATCAAATTTCTATGGTTTGAGGACTCTCTCAACTTCATTTGGTCAAGATTGTCTCAAATTTGGTAGTTGTATTCATCAAAAAACTTTATAGGTTCATGTGTTTATTTATATGCCTTCTGTCGTACTCCAAATTTGTCCTACCCTTCTTTAGATATCATATGGTTTATATATCTCATGCCCCTCATCTAAACACATCATGCACCATTAAACTTGGCATGGGATTAAGGATTTTGTAAGCTAGGGCTTCTCTATGATTATGAGGTTTCCACTTTACTCCAACTTAATTCAACTGATTCATTCGTCAGGTGTGGTTTGTGAATTAAAGGTTCAATTTCATGGTCACTGTGAATCTTGTTTTTATCATGTTATAAAGTTCCCCTTAATCAATATTTATCAAAGGATCAATGAGTTAGTGTTTCTTCATCCTATTGTTGCTTCGAATGCAAGTTGTTGTGAACATGGGATTAAGGCATGTAATTAAGGTTTTTTAGTTCAAGGATGCATTCATTATGCAAGGCTTGAGCTTCAAGTTGTATTCGAAAGAGCTAAACCATGGAGATAGGGATCCATTCGATTTTTTAAGGCATATAATCATAGTATTATTCAGAAGGAAATGATACTTGAGTCTTATTCGATTAGAGTTATGACGGCTTGAGGTAAGTTATTTAAAATGATCAATTTGTAGCACAAGTTTGCTAAGGGACTCATCTTTTTGTCTCAAGGCTAAAAGCTAAAGGCTATGAAGGTAAAGAGAAGTAGTATGGCATTAGATCATTCATGTGAAATTAAAGGAAAATTTTGTGCATATTGAACTACATGGGATCAAACTCAAGAGGAAAGACTTAGAGATGTAGAAGAGAAAGTTGGTTCAAAATGTTTTGTTTAAACCAACATGGATAATTACAGAACACGTTCAAAAAACATAATCATATCATTACAAAGGTCACCATTACAGAGAAAATTGCAAGGAATGTTTACATGAAAGTATCAATTTCTATTCATCCTAAACCTAAGCTCATCATTAGGACGTCTCTTTTTCTAACAGTTGCAAAACACCTTCAACCCCCCGTGGCCACACCAATCACTAATTTTTCTTTATGCCTTTGCTCCTTTAAGCTTCTCCTAGCTTAGGCCTCCTCCATGACAGATTTCATGTCATTACACCTGCAAAAAAGGGCCGTGCACCAATACTGGATAAACAAATTGATGAATCAAAATAGTCAACACTAACCTGCACAAAACTATTATACTAACTAAATCAGTTTCAATCAATACAGTGCCCTGTTTGTCACCAAAAGACAGTTCACAATAAGTATCTGAACTGGAGGAAAAGAATTAAACTAAGACAGTTAAAGTGTCGACCCAAAACAAAACTTAATTAAAATCGCAACTTGAAAATAATGTTATAATCCAAAGCAGGGCAATGTTTAATGAATCAAAGCAAGCATAAAAGATTAGGTACAAAGTAAAGTCAGTTTCAGATCCATACCAAGGAAGCTTAACTCATCTTACATTGCTTCAGTTTTGCATTCCAGGGTCAACAGAAACCAGTGTCCTGTTTGTCAACAAAAGAAAACAAGTTCAATGAATCGGTTAAAATTACAAACCAGTAAAAATAGTTCATGATAAATAAATCAGTGCACAACATATATCCATATCATATCATAAAATTAGAAGAAATCAAACCAAAGCGAAAACGTGATTAATTCACTTTTGGCCTAAGATGGAAATGATTGTCCGGAGCAGGGCATACTAACCAAGTAATCGAATAATTGCAGAAACAACGAATCAAATGCAGTAATTACAGAAAAAACATATATCAATAAATCTGGAAACTTTTTAATACGAATCAATACCATGTTCAAATTACATATACAATTTCGAAAAATTCCCAAATCTAAAAACCTAATCATTTCTAAAATTCAAAATTGCAGACATATTTATTAACTTCCTTTTTTGTTAAAACAAAGCATTGATTAATTTTCCTAAATCTAAAAGCTAAGAACACTATAAAATCATAAGATTACAGGGGAAGAAGAGGAGGAACCACAACAGTACTGAGGGGAGTGAATTTTACAAAAAGAAGAACTCAGCCGCGAAGTTGTTGTAGAAGAAGAAGCGACAACGGGGGTTTCGACATCTGAAACCATAGTTGTTGTCATCTCTGCCACTCTCATCACTGTTGTCTCGGCCGCTCTCATCAGCATCGTCTCTGCCGTAACTCACCACTATCTTCAATCGCTTGACACTACCACAACCACCTGTAAAAGAGAAGAAGAACTAGGGATCAACACCAAATCGAAACAACTGAAGAATCAGAATCAGAACAATCACGAAAGAGGGTAATACTTAGCTCCTTATTATTGTTTGTATTTTGGGTTTTTGATGGTGGGGTGGTGGTTCAATCGCCGCCGCGGTGGGGATTGGGAGTTCTAGGGTTTGATTAGGAAAGATGAAGGGTTTGTGTTGGAGCATGAGAGAGAAGAAAAAGCTTATTTTACTGTAAACAAAAATTGAAAAATTGAATTAAAACAAATTATATGATCTGTTCCAATCATATGCGCCTCACCTATGATAGCTAACGTAGTCCCTCAATTTTGACCGTGTGATTTTGATTAGACGGCCGCTAGCCCAGGTCTGCACGATAAGCCATACTCCCACGCCACGCTCAATCACCAGGTCCTCCTAATTTGCGTAGTGGGCCTAAGCCTAGTGTTTTCTACACCACCCTTCCTTTGTGTGATACGGTGGCAGAACCGGCTGTTTTGGGAAATGCTGGTTTACGTTTTGCGTTTTCTATTCGCAAAATGTCACGGTAAGCAAGAGTCGCTACCGACTTTTATTTTATCCATCCAGAAAGGAAAAAAGCACAGAAAAAAAACCTTTTTCGAGATTTTGAGTACGGGGGGCAAATTATAGAAAGGGAAGGTGTTAGCACCCTTTCTATCCATGGTTTTCCATGGGCTCTTAGGTACTTGCTCATCTTTTAAAATTGCTTGTGTGTGTTTGTTTTGAAATTTTTTGTTTTACTTCGTTTTAACCCTTGTTTCTGTCTTCAAGAGTGTTACGAAGTTGTTTTTGAAAACTTTGTTTGAAAAGTGTAAGTGTGAAAAGTTTGATTTTGAGCAAGTACCTACTAGCATCTACCTACTCGAAAAAGGATTGTTTTTATCCTCATTTCCTTTAGACAGCGCCATCCTACTATTGAGAAATAGGTAGCACCCTCGTTGGAATTGTAAGGGTTAATTCGAAAGGAACGTACGATCACTAAAGCAATGTTAGGACATCTTAGTAATAACCCTAGAGTCTTAAGATCATATTCGAGGCAACATTTCCGAGGCAACGTTTCCGAGGCAACATTTCCGAACGGGACTTTTGATCTTTGTTTAGACAGGAGGACAACCACTAAGACACCCTATACTTAATGATCGTTTACCGAAGGCAACCGAAGTGAGAGTATACCCTAGGAGTGTGCATGTGCCAGTGATTTGATTTCAATTATTATCTTTGCACATTAGGGTTTTCTAGCCGTTTTAAATTATCATGCAATCTTGTCATACAATCCTATTAACATACATCTAAACAGTTAATATTTGCGAAAATTGAAATGCGGGAAAATAAAACCTACGCTATTACAAGGCTTCGGGATACAGATTAATTACATAGCCAAAAAACCCGTAAAAGAAAGATAAATAAAAGAAAGTCCTAGATTAAACTATTACATACCGTGGACATTTACATTAATATTGCAAAAAAAAAATAAACGCGCGATGAATCGAAAACAAGAGATTTAGGGTTTTGACCCCAACTAAGGCTAATTGCAATTTAAAAGAAAAATATTTTTTTTTGTCGTTTTTGTGTTATTTGAGAAAATAAAACTTAATTGAATAATAACAAAAACCTAATTACTAATTTAATTTTAATTGAGAAAAAAATAATTAAATTAACCTATTTTTGTATTTTTTTTTATTTTTGAGAAAAAGAAATAAAAATTAAATTAAAAGTCTAGCCCTAATTTTTCGAATTGGTTTTAATTATACAAAAAGGTTAGAATTTCCCTAAATAAAACTAAATTATATTAACAAAATTAATTCTGATAAAATTAAAATCTAATTCTAATTTTTTTTTGTGAAACTCTTGATTTTATGATTTTTTGTGAAAAAAAGAAATTGATTTTGGTTAAAAATAATTAAGCTAATTAAATAAATAAATGAAACAAATAGAAAAGAAAGATTAAGATGTGCCTGATGTTGTTTAGCAAGAAAGGGAGTATGATTTGCAATTCTGGGCCCAACAACCTCCTGGCCCCATTGACTTCGTTGGATCCTGTGTATTCATTGAATTAGGCGCATGGTGGTCCTTCATTGGATAGCCTTGGATCTGCAGCCTTAATGGATGGGACGGCCAGATCTGGATAGTACACGATGGATGCCTTGTCATATGATACATTGGATTGCCCTGAAAATATTGAGAAAATAAAATGCACACGCCTGGGATTGAACCCAGGACGTGTGCCTCAAAGACAAACAACCTTACCATCTGCGCCAACTTGTTAGTAGTAACAATAATGCAATAAATAGAATATAACACAAACAACGTGTCACGCTTCCCAAAACGCGCGAAATTCAAACTGACCATTTACACATTGCCACACCATCGTCTCCTACACTGGCCCGTCCTTTTAGAAATCAAAGCTTTTACATACGGACATTCACTGTAGGTATAACCCTACACGTTTCTAAAATCTTGTATACACATGATAAATGAAAACCAATGGTACCAATCAACTCGTTGCAACCTCACGAGCATCATGGTACCATTATCACTAGCCAATTTTCCCTGTACAAGAAAACCCTAAAAATGAAGAAAAAACCATAGCCATGGCACTTTGCTGTATAATCAATAAAAATGCAATTAATTATAACCATTAGCTTGCAAACAACTCAAGGATTATGAATATATCAATTAATCATGCTAAATATGCCAGAATCAATGTAATCGATTTCAAGAAAAGAGACAAACCGTGTGACTCTTACAGAGTGATTCTTGGCGTGGGGAAGCTTGCTAACGATTGAAACACGATCCTAGAATGTCCAGCAAACGATTGGTATGATTAGAATGGCTTGAGATGGCCTGAAACTTGGAAATTGGTTTGCAACTTTTTCTTGAATTTTTGAAATTTGTTTTCTGCCTTTGCATGCCTCTAGCCTCTCTCTTTTGATCCAAACTTGTTCCTTATGTATACTAGAGTGTATTAGGGTTGCAATTTTGTATCAAATCTCTTTCAATTATGAATATTGATTCATGATTCAATCCTTGCACCAAATCTTTCCAAATCAAGCAAATTCAATCTTTTTGTGTCCATGTGAAGCCTTGCACGAGTTGATCTTGTCTCCAGTTGTATAATGAACCTAATGATGCATAAAATCTCAAGATTTAATTAGTTTTTGATATTTTTATTATTTTATATTAATTTTATTTGATTTAATTGAAATAAAATCAAAATAAATAGCAAAAATAAAAGAATGACAAGTGGAAGGGCTCATGGGTCGTGGGTCACGTTACAAACTCAGTGCAAGCATAAAAAGTTGGCCCATTTAGCAAAAAACGCAATTTTGAACACATTTGATTTTTGACAATTTTGCAAAAAAGGGTTAACTTGGCCAATGCACAACTCCCTTAATTTTGACCCTAGAGAGGTGTTATTGGACTTTTTAGAAATCTTAAGATGTCCTCTAAGCAACCCTTTTGGTCTCATGTTAATTGAGTCTTCCATGTTCATGTATGAAGCTTTGACCCAAAAGGTGTTTTTGTGGACTTTCCAAAATGACCTATAATGTCCAAATTCATATCTTCTTGTGAGTGCATATTTTGAACTTGGAAGATGGAGATTAATTGTAGGGAATTACATCCTCTTCAAAATGAGCTTTGGTTGGGTCATTTTTGATAAAGTATGAGAAAGTTATGCTTGGTCAAAGTTGAGTAGACTTTTCCTATAAAACCCTAATTTAGCAACTTTTGGGTTTTGATGAATTGTGAGCAATCCTTGAGGAATCATGATCAACCCTTGATCAAATGATGAATAGTACTTGAAAAATGTTGATGTGACCAAAAATCTTGAAGTTTGACTGTATGTGGGCCACAGTTGAGTTTTGCCATAGCATAGTCGATTTTCAGGCCTTTGAGCAATTGACTGCGCAAATTTTCTCTGCAAGGCTTGAAAATTGACATGGATGATCTTGAGAACATATTAGGACAATGGTGAGCATTTGGGATCCTTTTGACTCAAGCATCTTGATGCAAAATGAAACCCTAATTTGGGGTAGAATGCCTTAGGAGAGAGTTTGTCTGGTCAACCCTTGGACTTCCTTGAGCAATTTAAGGACCTCACTTGAAATGTATTGACAAACATGGGAGGGAAAATTTTAGGGTGCAACAGCTGCCCCTGTTCAATCTTCTTAAACCTGAGGATGTAGATTGGCTTGTCCGCCTTTCGTAATCTGAAGGTTGAAGATGATTTAACACTAGAGTACCCAGAAATTTGCACTCGCATGAAGTGGTACTGGTCTTGCAATATCTGGAATGGGCTTATAGATTCCATTTGGAAGTCAATGACGGGATATGGGCTTAAATATGCCATCCGAAGAAGTGTTGATTTTATAAGAGATTCCTTTGCGAGAACCCGTATACCTGTTGTTGAGAAAGATTTCGCTGGGGAATGCTGGTCTCTGTCTTGGGAGAAATAGAGTTTTAGGAACTTCAGTTGTCCGTTACTCTACTGGGGAATCATCTCTTAGTCGAGGAGGTAAGAATGAACTGCTATCTGGTCGTGTTCCAGGCTTCGTAATTTCTCAATTCTTATCTGGTCGTGCTCCAGGCTTTAGAAGGAATTAAGTGGTTATCCGGTCGCATCCGGGTTTCAACTTGAATTTAAGGCATGTTAATATCCGGTCGATTTTTGGGCTTCATAGTAATTGGCCGAGTAAACTGCTATTTGGTCGAATTCCAAGCTTTGCAGTACCTTCTACTGTTATCTGGTCGTGTCCCAGGTTTTAGTGTCCTTTACCGCTGTCTGGTCGTGCTCCAGTCTTCGCGATGTCTTATACCACTGTCTGGTCGATTCCAAGCTTCATGGTATCTTGTACTACTATCTGGTCGATTTCCAGGCTTCACAATAACTTGTTGAGGGTTAAGCTGTTTTCCGGTCAATTTCCGGGCTTCGAAGCTTGAATTTAAGATATACCATTATCTGGTCAATTCCAGGCTTCGTAGTATTTTAGGAGAAATCAAGATGTTATCCGGTTAATTTCTAGGCTTCATAGCTTGAACTGGAATATAAATCTTAGTATCCATTTGACTAAACCAGAGAAAACTTGCGAGAACTTGATTGCATCTTTCCCTAAAAGGTAAAGAGTTAGTCGTATGTAATGTCATGATGTATGAAATGTATTGAGTAATGATGTTCTCAAAATAAATGAGATTGTGTTGTATGATGCATATGTGCATGCTACGATGTATGAATATGCGATGTTCTTGTGATATTCTCCGACTGGAGAGAATAAATCCCGAACTGCTGTTGGAGAATACAAGGAGTTGAGTTCTTCGTTCTCGCTGGGGATAGTGACCGAAGATGATTATTTGGAGACTTGCATCCGTTCTGCTCGAGAACAATCCGCCAGGAGAGACTCTGTTTGAGAATAATCCTGTGGGAGAATGACTTTGTTTGAGAGAGGAGATGCTTTGCTGGAAGATCTTGCCGATTCGGAGAGATAAACTCCACTAGGGGATGAACTTCCGTAGCCGAAGGAATAAACTCTGTTAGGGATTAAGCTTCAGTATTCATAGAAATAAACTATGCTTGGGAGACAACTTTACGAACCGCTAGTGATTATGAAATTCGGTCGGGGAATATAGATGTCGATTCTCTGAAGGAACTTTGTTGGGGAACATAGCTCCTGTTTGGGGAAGCCGATGTCAAAGCTTTAGTTGCCTCTACTCTGTAAGGAGTGTAGATGTTACTGGGACGCATGCTGAGGATATGACAATGACTTCATATCAAGACTTTTCTGCCCCTGTATCTGCTGGAGAAAGTTCCTGCGGAGGCCTTGTGGATTGAGTGTTATCCCAACTTATGAGGTGCTTGGTAACTTCCGATCGAAATGATAAGTCTTCTACTGATAGGCAAGTGCCGAGATGACGGGACACAGTCGTACGCTTTAATCCCTAACTTTTGCCTGGACTATCTTTTTAGATTTTCAGTCCACCGGGATACCCTTTATTGCCCAAGCCGCCTTTTCAGGTTTTCGACTTGCCGGGTGTACATATCTTTTTTTGTTTTTATCCCTAATTTTTCCCGAACCCTTTTGTTTCGCCGGGATGCCCTTATTTTTGCCTAGGCCAGTCAACCTAGCGGGTCTTTGTTCATGCGCAGTATTTTCTGACTATGTCCACGCTCTCAGGGTGTAGGGAGTTGTCATTGTCGGTAGTGTTGTGTTGCCATACTACCAGAAGATGTTTGTTTGATCGTACATGATTCGTTGCTGGAATTCATGCCCAATTCCCCCAAGTGATTCAGATGGAGATCTACCCCTGGCTATTTGGCATCTTTGAGAGATTCCTTGAATCTTGACTTGACTGCCCCAGATGATGGACAATGATCATGCTGTGCCCCTTGGTTAGAAGTGTTTTTCCACTTGAGGTGATCCTTTCCACTGAGAATATTTTTGTTCATCGAATATCTGTCGTGTGGATTTCTCTGCTGTTGAACAAATAATCATATGCAAACAATGTTATTTTAAGAATGCAAAGCTTACGTCTGTCTTGAAGTTTTGAAAATGCAGTTTTTTTATAGAAAAAATAGAATTTTGCAAAGATGTGATATCAACTCAGGATTTGTAACGGACCTTCAGGAGTCAGGATACCTTTTGTAACAGTATACTTTCGAACTAACCCATGCTTCAACTAGGACTTTTAAGGGTTATAACGTGGCCTGGTTCACGGTTTAAGAAACAAAGGATAAAGGCTCAAATTTTATTTGTACCCACCCATTCTTCGTGATGTTCTTCGATCCTAAACTCAGCTAATTGTGCATTTAGATCCCGTTTGAGTCTTTGCTCTGATATTCTAGTGATGGTTCGGATACTGACAGTGTATTTTGAATAGGCGGTCATTTCTTTTTTGTTGAGGGTTTGTAGGACCTCTTTCTTTTTGATTTTATTATCCCTGTCTTTTTCCTGAACTGTTTCTTTTTGTGATTACAGTCAGCGGGATGCCCCAGTGTTTTTTCTTAAGTCTCCTTCATAGGTTTTGACTTAATGGGCTTTTATTTCGAGAGATAATGACTGCTTGTCTTGACGATTATATGGAACCATCACTGTCTTTTATTTTGGAAGGACGTCTTCGATGCCATTCATTGTGTACGAAGCAGCAGATTGTGACTGAATGCGCCTCTGGATTAATTGAGAAAACTACCCTGCCCTAGGTTATGATTAAGGATTTTAATTAGTGTGAAAAGAAAAACTCCTACTTCTTTTGCTCAAAGTGGTTGACTAGGGATTATCTTTCTTATAACTCCACTATTTGGGATTTGAAACAACGCCTATACATCGCCAGCGGGGTCTGTTCAAAAGCATAATGTAGAGGTTGTGGTATCATTTTCGTCATCCTCCCTCTAAGGCTTAGAGTTTTTAATCGAGAATTAAATATCACAAAAGGAAATAAGAACACATTTTTGAAATAGTGAATACAAATGAATTGATTCAAGACAAACATGTGCAATGCATTAATGAAATAACGAGGTTTGATATGAATAAATGTTCAAACAAATCAAAATAAAATTACACATTGAAAATTCTAATGAACGAAAAGTCTTCTTGTATGAACTTGTCACTTCAGATGGTATGCCTTGGAGGATTGACAGAAACATTCCAATTGACCATCTTGTGTGAATTCTAATGCTCCTTCATCAATCAGGTCTTGAATTTTGTATTTCAACCTCCAACAGTCGTCAGTATCATGCCCCGGACTGTTGGAGTGGTACGCACATCTTGCATCAGGATTGTAGTTAGGCGAAGAAGTCTTAGAATTCGGATGAGGTCCTATCAACGTAACCAGATTCATCCTCAACATGTGTTGTAAAGCTTGAGGCATCGGCATGTTGAGTTTGGTAAACTGCCTCTTGGGTGTATCTGGCTTACTCTGATTAACCCGTTGTTTTTGGCGAGGTTATCGTTGGGCCCGTGAGGTAGTAGAAATTTGGAAAAGTCCACTCTTCACCAAACCAAACTCTTGTCTTCTTGGAGGTTGATCAATGACTTGGTCCCCGGCCTCGACTGTTTGCTTCATACTGTTGTATCCATCTTGATGAAGTTGGTTGATGATGGCTTTTAGCTCTTCTTATCTTCGGGCTAGGCCTTGGATAAGAGCCATCTGCCCCAACATCTGGGTTCTCATTGCACCTACCTCAGCTTGCAGTTGTTCCAGCCGTTCGTCCTTATTGTCTTCAGGACTTTTCTTGACCAAGTTCCGAACGAGGGGTGTTTTCAACTCTTTATGCCCCTTGGATAGATTTAGGAATATTTCCCTGAACTGAGCTTCTTGAGTTTGAAGATCTTTGTTGTCTTTTTTGAGAGTCATTGCTGAAATAAACAGAGAGAACATGAGAGACCTTTACTGGAAGACTTGTTATGCAATGAAATGTATGATATATGTATGCAATGTTTTCAAGGATCTCGCGGGGTAAACAAAAAACTGTTAGAATTTGATTGCAGCTTGATTGAAGAAACTTCGTGTCATTGAGAGTCCTTCTTCAGGAGTCAAGCTAACCATATTGAGTGGGTCATAGCCACTGACTCAAGTTATCGTGTTTTGATCTCTAGACGACATTGGCTAGAGGAAAATAAATCCCCTTGCCCATTGCTAGACGTCTGATTTACCATAATCTGCATCACAAACCCTTGAGATCCTTGAAATGGTTAAGGAAATGTTAAGGCATGATGTTATGATGTGTATGCTATGCGTTTAAGCAAAAGTGAGAGGTGATGTAAGCAAGTAAACCCGACAAGAAATCTAAGTTATTGAATAAGGACTGTGTTATACCCCAAAATTTGCCCTCCCATATTCCTCAAGAAATTGCCAAGCCAGGTCACAAAATTCCCCAAGGGTTGTGCAGGTCAACTATCTCCTATACAGTCAAAATTAGGGTTTTGAGTCTGATCAAGAAAAGGAAGTTTTCAAAGGCTCAATCAAGTCTCATATGCTTACAAACATGGTCAAGCATCCTCATATCAAGTTTCAAGGCATTCAGCTCAAGATTGCACAGTCAAAACCCTAAATTGCACTACAGTCAACTGTAGGGGCAAAATGGTCATTTGGCAGTCAAAAGTTCAAATTTTTGGTCAATATATCATTTTGAAGCCACAAACATCATTTGATCAATGCTTGATCATGATTCTCAAAATTTGGCTCAGAAATCATCAAAGATGCAAAAGTTGCTATATTTGGACAGCTGAAAAAGTCAACTGAAATTGACCAGGGCATAACTTTCACATGGATTATCAGAAAAATTCCATCCAAAGCTCATTTTGAATAGAAAGACATTTCCTACAACTCATCTTCATACTTCAAGTCCAAGAAATGCTCTCACAAAAAGTTATCAATTTCAACATTATAGGTCATTTTCAAAAGTCAACAAAAAGGGACTTTAAGTCAAAGGCCATAACTTGAGATTGGTAAATCAAAATGACATGGGACCAAAGGCATTGGTTAAAGGACTCAAAGACCTTTCCAAAATGTCCAAGAACATGTGAAAAGCTTAAAAATTGAGCAAGTTATGCCTTGTAGAAGTTGGGAAATTTTTGTGAAGTGGCAAAAGTCAACTATCATTGAAAATCCATTTTTTTGACAAAAGGGCCCCATTTTTTCCACTTGGTTCATCCTTGTCATGCCACACACGTGTCCCATGGTTAATTTCAAGACCAAATATTGATTTTTTTATTTTATTTAATTTTTGATGATTTAATTCATTTTAATTCTTTGAAAATTCAAATAAAATTTAAAAACCAATGGAATAGTGTCATGTGAACTTGGACAATTTCTATGTATCATGAACCAACTCAAGAAATCAGGCTAGGGTTCATTTGCACACTAGGTCTAGGTTTTGGCTAAAAAGGAGGAAAAATGGTTAAGAATGAAAACCCTAAGACTAATTCCTTCATGAGCTTGAATCTAGGTCAAAGAGTAAGCCAATTCCATTCCATTATGATCACTAAGTCAAACCCTAACCACAATATGCCATATGCTGCGCTGAAAAGCCATTGGACATTTTTGAAAAATTAGCCTTATAAGCAAAATCTGAAATCAAGGTTAGGGAGAACTTTAGGCCTTAATTCTTTTTCCAACAGCATCCTGGACAAATTCTGAACGCATCTCAATCACTAACATCAACAAAAACACCCTGAAACGGTAGCTACAAGTCCAACTGTGAAGCAAAAAAATTCAAATCGCATATCATCATTTACGCATCTTTGTG
Source organism: Vicia faba (assembly GCA_948472305.1). Taxonomy (NCBI): domain Eukaryota; kingdom Viridiplantae; phylum Streptophyta; class Magnoliopsida; order Fabales; family Fabaceae; genus Vicia; species Vicia faba. The sequence continues at coordinate 895,200,614 of OX451738.1, forward strand.
CAATTTCATTCATGAATTCTTATTCAATGTGAAGTTTGCAAGCTGACCATAGCTTTTAATTGAATTTTCGTGCATTTTTGGCCAAGATACCATGGTTGTTATTTAGGGTTTTCAGAAGGAAAAATTAGGGCTTTCACCATAAAGCAAAATTGGCCTTTGAGACTACCATGGTTGAACTCAACGTCTGGAGACGAAGAAAAAGCATATCTCGCGATGAATTTATATATATCATGGCGCTATTCGCTATTTCTCCATAGCCTGCCTAACACCGCGGTTGCAAAACCGTTGCTTATTTGTTTCGTTTTACAGGGACGAAGAAGAAGGACTCGTGTCACACAGGGACAGGTCCATTCAAATTCGCGCGCGTGGAATCATTAATGCTTGATTATTCTTTTTATTATTTATTAACTATATTATGTTAATTGAAATCAAGTAGCTCAGCTGGCAAGCTATCCATGCGTTAACCTCAATGACCTGGGTTCAAGTCCCAGGTCTGGCCAATTTCTCATATTATTTTTCACTTCAAGGTTCCATGCAGCGCTGACGTTAGTACATACCATACGTCCTCCTCATCTATTGCACACGTGTCCTAGGAGACTTATCAAAAGGCTCAGAACAAAGGCATATGGTGGATGCCAGTCAACATGCTACACTTGATTGAAAAAGTCAATGGATTCAAAGTCAAATGGGCCAGAATTTCCAGGCCTACACCCCACCCTGGTTTGCCAAATTTATTTATTTTTTTTATATTCTTCATTTATTTTAATTGTTATGTTTATTTAATTAATTAATTTTTAATCAAGATATAAAAACATTCATAAATCAGAAAAGGCCAAAAAATATAATTTTAATTTTTTATTTAATTATTTTCTAAACAAATTGTATGTAAATTATTTAGTTTAATTAGGGTACAATTTTAATCTCTTTTTAATAAAAATCCAAAAAAACTAGAATTTAGGTTTAATGACTTTTATTTTCTTTTTTTTTTTATTTTTTCCTTTTTTTTAGAATAATAATATTATTTATTTATTTTCATAAACTAAAAAATGTACATAAATTAATTTAGAATTAGATTAGGTTAAAAGTTAAAATTTTCATAATAAACTTAAAAATAATAGAATTAGGTCTAATATTTAATTTAATTTCAATTAATTTTTCTCTTTTCTCATTAAATCTAAAAAACACAAAAATACCATTTTTCATTTAATTTTAATTTTAGGTAACTTAATTATTTTAACTCCTTTAAAGGGTTCAACGCCCTCGCATTTGATTATTTTCTTTTTCGCGCGTTTCATTTATTTCTTTTGTGAATATAATGTACTTGTACCAAAACCATGTAATAGCTATTAGACATTTCTTTTCTGCAATTTATTTTAAAACGGGTCTGGATTAATTTGGCGTTGTAGACCCTCGCCCTTTGTAATAGCGTAGGACTTTTATCTTTTCCGCACTTTAAATTCCCGCACTTTTAACTGTTAAACAATAACATGAAAGAATGAATGCCCAAAAATAAAATCGAATCGTTAGATCACCAATGCATGACAAGACAAACAATAAACTGAAAATGACACACAATTCACACACCACCCCTAGGGTACGCCTCACTGTTGCCTTTCGAAAGGTGATCGTCGAGTAGAGGACGTCTTAGTAAGTCCTCATGATCCGGGAACCTGGCATGAGGGTAGCTTCTAAGGTGTCTTCCCATTGCTCTGGTGATCACCACGTCCCTAAAACTCGAATTGACCCGAACACCTCCAACGGTGGTGCTACCTACCTCTCAATGGTGGGATGGCATTACTTTAAAGGACATTTACACAGATGAATTCCTTAGGGTAGGTAGGTTCTCAAGGATACTTGCTCTAATTTCAAACAAATCAAAACATCTTTTCACCAACACACTTTCAAAAACTTTCAAAACAAACTTTTCAAACACTCTGACGTACGAGTTGAATTGAAACTTTTCAAAGAATATTTTTGAAACCCACATTGAAAAGCAAGCAAACATTTTGAAAACACATTGAGCAAGTACCTAAGAGCCCATGGATAACCATGGATAGAAAGGGTGCTAACACCTTCCCTTTCTATAACCTACCTCCCGAACCGAGAGCAATCTCTTTAAAGGAATTTTTCTGTGCTTTTATCCTTTCCATTTGGAGAAAATAAAAGACGGTGGCGACTCTTGCTTACCGCGACATTTCGCGAACCAGCTTTAAAACAGTCAGTTCCAGATCCACCGATCACAGAACTGGCGACTCTGCTGGGGACAAAAACTTAAAGTGAGGTGTACCTTAGGACTAAGATCATAACTGTGTTTTCAATTGCTTTCCTTGTTTGCTTTATTATTGTGGGACTGTCTTGGGAGTTCTATAGATCCTAACCCGGATCTGGGGGATACCCTTTTAGAAAGTAGCAACAAGGCTGTGAGGGAACTGTGCGGGGTATACCGACATGGTTGAAACAGTCTGCTACGTTGATGTGGCACTTTGGTGTGTACCGGTAACCCTTGAGTCAGTCAAGGAGAGTACGGGGCCTCCATGTGGTGTCATGAAGCATCAACAGACCTTAGGAACCTTAATTGAACCATCTTGGCCTCTTTAGGGTAGTGAGATAACTGACTTTGGTGCAGTCCGAGGTTGGTTGATACTCGATACTACACTCAATTGAGGGTTGCTTTCCTGGGATATTTCGGTCGCCAGTTCAGTGGCTAAATCGAAACGATGAACAATGAAAGCAATCCCGTGATATTGGGAACCTTAGAACCCGGTTACTTTGATTAGGACAGGTTGAACCCACCAACTTCAAGAGGGTATTACCCAGACCCCATGCTGGCCTTAAACCTTAAGGGCTTGTCTTGTGTGCCTTGTGTGCCTTACATGCTTGTCTTTGTAAATATCTGTGGTGTTTAATCATAGCATCATGACATCATCCAGCATCATACGCATTGACTAACCATTTCAGGGGTTCGAATTTTCATCTTTGTTCTTGTTTTGTAGGACATGGAAACTGTTCGTAGAAAGACAATTCCAATCAGTCTTGTGAGGATCTCTCCTCAGCTTAAGGAGCTTATATCCAGGATTCCCGAGAACTCTTCATTCAGTGAAAGGCATGGAAGCCTCATCAGCTTGGTCAACACCAACATTGAGGAAGATATGATAAAGGTCTTGTTCCAATTCTTTGACCCTCTGCATCACTGTTTCACCTTCTTGGACTATCAATTGGTACCTACATTGGAGGAGTTCTCCCGACTCCTGAAGATCCCTATCCTTGATCAGCTACCCTTCAACGGTACAGAAAAGGAACCTAAGCTTGAAAAGATTGCTAAAGCCTTGCACCTACAGTCATCTGACCTCAAGGGACATTGGGAAGTTAGAAGTGGTATCAAAGGGTTCTTAGCCAGGTTTCTGTTTGAAAAGGCCTATGAATGTTGGAATTCCCTTGACTTGCAAGCTTTTGAAGAGGTTGTGGCCCTCCTTATTTATGGTTTGGTGTTGTTCCCTAACCCAGATCAGCTTGTTGATATCAATGCTGTCCAAATCTTTATATCCAGGAATCCTATACCTACGTTGCTGGGGGACATCCTTCACTCATGTTACACTCGAACCATGAGAAAAAGAGGTGTCCTTATGTGTTGCACTCCTCTCCTGGGAAAGTGGTTTATTTCGCACCTCCCACAATCAGTCCTGAAGAACGAGCGGGGTTTGAGATGGTCACAACGGTTGATGACTCTTACACATGCAGATATACATTGGTGCCCTAGGTCCAGAGAAGATGTCACTATCATTGATCGTTGCGGGGAATATCCTAATGTTCCTTTACTTGGAATCAGAGGGGGTATTACTTATAGTCCATGCCTGGCTTGGAGACAATTTGGTTATGCTCGGAGGGATGGTCCTCATGACATGTTGATTCCTGACATAGTTTTTGACTTCGACAACGATACTCAAGGACTTCGCCAGAGGTTTATCAGAGCTTGGAAGATGCCTAGTAGGATTGACAGCAAGACACTGGGGCACAGGAACTCCATCCCTTTGGAGCCTTACCTCAAGTGGGTACGAGCCCGCTCTCAGAAATTAGTAATGCCTTATCCTCACATGCTTCCAGTAATCAAAGAGCCTGCCTTGGAAGGAGAGGTGTCTCATGTTATTCAGCACCCTGATATGCCCACATCCTGGGAAGAGATGCAGAAGAGTTGGATCCAGCTTAAAGAAGAGAGGAATTCTCTTGAGACTAGTTTGCATGCCAGTGAAAAGAAGGTCTTGGAGCTCACCCGCCTGTTGCACGAGGAAAGGAACCTCAACACTTACATAGCTCCAAAGAAGATGCGCAACATATTTTGGGATTGATTTGATCTTTTTTGTATTTTTGCCCACGAGGCTTTGATGTATTAAACAATGATTTTTCTTAATAGTAACGTGTGTTCCTTTTGGTCTACAACAAATTTGAATTTTCGAACTCTTGAATGCATTGCATAAACACATATCATTCATCATGTGCATCATAGGTACTCTTCTTTTCAGGTTGTTTACTGTTCTTCGCTGTTTATTTCAGCATCATGAACCCTGAATCATCAACCGAGGCATCCATCAAGGCTCTTCAGGCGCAAAACGTTCAATTTCAGGCGCAAAACACCCAATTTCAGGAGCTGATCAAGGGCTTGGCTCAGGGTCAACAAGAGTTGAAGACCATGCTTTTGAAGAAGACTAAGAAGAAGAGGAGAACTGTGCTATTTAACACTGGGCGCAGACTCGGGAACACTTTGGTTGAAGCTGAAAGGACCCCTCCATCTGTGACGGAAGGTAGTCACCAAGAAAGAGAGGTCACTACTCCTGTGGGCTCTGATACTGAAACAGACTTCAACGACGAACAGTACCCTCCTGCTGAAGACCGGTACAAACAGCTAGAAGACAGATTGAAGGCTGTGGAAGTTCAGCGGGTGCCTGGATTGGATTTCGGAGACTTGGGGTTATCTACTGGGGTGGTGATCCCCCACAAGTTCAAAACACCTACTTTCATGAAGTATGATGGGGCTTCCTGTCCCAAGATGCACCTCCGTTCTTATGTAAGGAAGATCCAGCCTTACACAGCAGACAAGAACCTTTGGATCCACTTCTTCCAGGAGAGTCTTTCAGGGACTCACCTCGATTGGTTCTATCAGCTGGATGGAATCAGCATTCGTAACTGGGAGGATCTGGCCACTGCTTTTTACAAGCAGTATCAGTATAATGCCGACCTCGCTCCTACGCGTACCCAGCTCCAGGGTATGTCGCTAGGGTCGGGTGAAGGTTTTAAGGAGTACGCTCAGAAATGGAGAGACCTGGCTGGCAGGGTGCAGCCACCATTGACGGATCGGGAGCTGGTAGATATGTTCTTGGGGACCCTATCTGGTCCATTTTTCAATCATCTCATTGGTAATTCCTCTGCTGGGTTTACTGATCTGATCCTGACTGGTGAAAGGATCGAGGCCGGTATAAAATCGGGGAAGATACAGAAAGTTGCCTCCTCCAGTACTGAGAAGAAACCCTTCAAAAAGGAGGCTAGTGCTGTATATGGCTCCCGGAGAACAGAGCGACCTGAACACCGCCAATCTGTCAGTGCGGTAATGATTGCCAAACCTGCTGCCGCTCCTCGGCCAACTAATCCTCAAAAGTTTGAAAGACCCCGGAGAGAGTTTACCCAGTTAAACATGACCTTATCACAGATCCTGCCACAGTTACTATCCACCAATTTAGTGACTGTCAAGGAGGCTCCAAAGTTTCCCAACACTGCATCCCCCAAGTTCAATCCAAATGCTCGCTGTGCTTATCACTCTGATAGCCCGGGGCATAACACAGATGACTGTTGGGCCCTAAGGAATAAGGTTCAAGACCTCATCGATGCAAAGGAGATACAGTTTGAGGCGCCCGAGAAGCCGAATGTTGTAACTGCTCCCATGCCCCAGCATGGGGTGAATGCTGTTGAGGAGGATTTGTATGTAGCTTCAGTGGATGATGTTGCTACTCCGTTGCTGATGGTCAAGAGGAATCTGTTGCTAGCCGGTTTATTTCCGGGATGTAGCGAAGGTTGCCCTCTGTGTGTTGCTTCCCCTGCTGGTTGTTCTCTGTTGAAGTCAGGCATCCAAAACCTGATAGATAGTAGAGAGATTTTGTTCGAAAAGACTATTGTTCCTGCTGCTCCTGTTGAAGAAGTGTCGATCGTTACCATCTTCAACAATCATTCCAAGGCTCCTTCAAAGAAGCCTATACAAATTTTGTCAGTTCACAAGAATGCTCCCATCACCATTACTGTTCCGGGGCCTATACCCTACAAATCTGATAAGGCTATCCCCTGGCACTATGGGGCGGATGTTTATGTTCTGGGTGTGAAACAAGAGTGCAACATTGATACTGGTGTCTCCAACATCACCGAGCCTGCTAAGGTCACTCGTAGTGGAAGACTGTTCTCGCCAGACATTGCTCCTCCGGCAATTCATAGGCCTTTGATCTTCACACCTGCCAGAGAGCCTGTTTCTCCCCCTGACCAAGTATCCACCCCTGCTGCTGAGTCATCTGATACTCGGGGCAAGGGAATTGCTGCTGATGTGCCTGCCAGGACGGAGGCACCAAAGACCATTGTTGAGGCTTCCAAACAGGAAATGGAAGAAATCCTCAAGATAATAAAGAAAAGTGATTTCAACGTTGTGGAACAGCTGGGGCACACCCCCTCTAAAATCTCCATGTTGTCACTGCTGCTGTGTTCAGAGGCCCATGCAAAGGCTCTGATTGCTTTCTTAAAGACTGCCCACGTACCCCAAGAGACGACTGCTGACCAGTTCACCGACTGTGTGGCCAACCTAACTGCTGATAATGGCCTGGGTTTCTCTGATGCCGATCTGACAGCAAAGGGGAAAAACCATAATGATGCCCTGCATGTCTCCATTGAATGCAGGGGCACTACTCTTGCTCATGTGCTGGTTGACACAGGTTCTTCATTAAACGTGCTGCCCAAGAAGGCTCTAGATAGGCTGGATTGTGAGGGTCTAGAGCTCAAACCAAGTAGCATTGTTGTCCGGGCCTTTGACGGGTCCAAAAGAATGGTGCATGGTGAAGTGGACATCCCAATCAGGGTTGGGTCACAAGTATTTGATTCAAAATTCTATGTGATGGATATCCATCCGTCCTATTCTTGTTTGCTGGGTCGCCCGTGGATCCACAAGGCTGGAGCTGTGACCTCTACATTGCATCAAAAGCTCAAGTACCCGGTCAGGGGGAAGATCGTAACAGTGCAAGGGGAAGAGGAGTACATGGTCAACCACCTCAACTCCTTCAGATACGTAGAAATGGATGGGGAGTTCATTGAAACCCCCTTTCAACATTTTGAGGAAGTACCACAAACCTTGGCAGCAGCAGAAGATGAAGAGGTTTCTCCTATGAAGATGGCCTCCTTAAAGGACGCCCGGGCTGTGATCGAAAAAGGGGAATGTGCAAACTGGGGCAAGCTCCCTGATCTTACTCCTAAGACTAACAAGTTTGGGCTGGGTTTCACCACAGAAGCTCAGAAAGCAGTGCGCAAGGCAAGAATTGGAAGACCTCCGGTGCTCATCACTCACTCTGAAGTGAATGCTATTGGAGAGGAAGATGAAGTGGAAGAGTCAGAGTTCGATAGCTGGATCTACCCGACGGCCGACGGTGGATTGACCAATTGGACTGCTAAAGATTTTACACCCATAACTTTTGTTCCTCAGTAATGAATTTCTTTGTTTTTGATTTGTAATAAACAATAATTTGAGACTATATGGCCCGGTGTCTTACCCGGGGCACCGTGGTTTTATTTATGAGGGCTTTTGTTTGTCACTATCATATATCATGAATAAAAGCATTGGACGTTTTTCACAATTCAAATTTTGCGCTCCTTTTCTTTCCTTTCTTTACATATTGCAAAACAGCTGTATTTACACACACACTCACTCATACAGGTTTCAATCCACTCTGGATCTCACTGGTAACGACTCTGCTACTGCCAGTTATGACTTCGAAAATCCGATCAACTTAGCCGCAGACGAAGGTGAAGATGATTGCGAAGTGCCTGGTGAACTTGCAAGACTGTTACAACAGGAGGAGAGGGCAATTCAACCCCATGAAGAGCCAGTGGAAATATTAAACTTGGGTACTGAAGAAGACAAAAAAGAGGTGAAGATTGGTGCCAACCTAGAACTCAGCGTGAAGCAACGGTTGAATCAGATGCTGCATGACTATAAAGAAATCTTTGCCTGGTCCTACGAAGATATGCCCGGATTAGATACCGACATTGTGGTCCATCACTTACCAACTAAAGAAGATTGCCCTCCGGTTAAGCAAAAAGTCCGCCGTATGCGTCCAGAGATGTCTGAGAAGATTAAAGCCGAGGTTATGAAGCAGTTTGATGCCGAGTTTCTTGCAGTAACTTCTTACCCTCAGTGGGTTGCTAATGTGGTGCCGGTACCTAAGAAGGACGGCAAGGTCAGGATGTGTGTCGATTACAGGGATCTGAACAGGGCCAGCCCCAAGGATGACTTCCCTCTGCCCCACATTGATGTCCTTGTTGATAATACAGCTCAGCACAAAGTGTTCTCTTTCATGGATGGTTTTTCAGGCTACAATCAAATCAAGATGGCTCCTGAAGACATGGAAAAGACTACGTTTGTTACTCAGTGGGGCACCTTCTGCTACAAAGTCATGCCTTTTGGACTAAAGAATGCTGGGGCAACCTACCAACGTGCCATGGTTGCTTTATTTCATGACATGATTCATCATGAGATAGAAGTGTATGTTGACGACATGATCGCTAGGTCCCAGACTGAGGAAAAACACCTTGATCATCTGCAGAAACTGTTTGACCGGTTGAAACTGTACAAGCTGAGGTTGAATCCGAATAAGTGCACCTTCGGGGTAAGATCTGGAAAGTTGCTAGGCTTCGTGGTAAGTGACAAGGGAATTCAAGTGGACCCTGCTAAGGTCAAAGCCATTCAAGAGATGCCAGTTCCTAAGACAGAGAAGGAAGTCAGAGGCTTTCTAGGACGTCTGAATTACATCGCTCGGTTCATCTCACACTTGACTGCTACCTGTGAACCAATCTTCAAGCTGCTGAAGAAAGATCAGGTAGTACGTTGGAATGATGAATGCCAGGCTGCTTTTGACAGGATCAAAGTATATCTCCAAGAACCACCCATCCTTATGCCACCGGTTGAAGGGAAACCTTTGATACTTTACCTGACAGTGCTTGATAATGCAATGGGGTGTGTGCTGGGGCAGCATGACGAGTCTGGCCGAAAAGAGCATGCCATTTATTACCTTAGCAAAAAGTTTACCGACTGTGAGACCCGATACTCACTGCTTGAGAAAACTTGCTGCGCTTTGGTATGGGCTGCTCGCCGGCTGAGACAGTATATGCTGACTCACACTACCTTGTTAATCTCAAAAATGGATCCTATAAAGTACATATTCGAAAAGCCTGCTCTGTCTGGGAGAATTGCAAGATGGCAGATGATCTTGACGGAATATGACATTCAGTACACGACCCAAAAAGCCATCAAGGGAAGTGTATTGGCAGGCCACCTAGCACATCAAGCTGTGGATGACTACCAATCAATGAACTTCGAGTTTCCAGATGAAAGCATTATGATAGTAACTGACTGTGAAATACCTGGACCGGATGAAGGACCTGAACCAGGATCCCGATGGTCTATGCACTTTGACAGAGCCTCCAATGCTTTGGGAAATGGTATCGGCGCCATAATCGTATCTCCACAAGGTACTCATACTCCACTCACCGCCCGGCTGTGTTTCAACTGTACCAACAACATGGCGGAGTATGAAGCGTGTATTATGGGTCTTCAAGCTGCGATCGACCTGAGGATCAAATTTCTGAGTGTCTTCGGAGATTCCGCTCTTGTGATCAATCAGATCAAAGGAGAGTGGGATACGAAACATCCAAACTTGATTCCTTACAGAGAATGTGTGTTGGCCTTGATCCCCCACTTCACAGAGATAACATTTGAGCACTTTCCAAGAGAAGAGAATCAGTTGGCGGACGCGTTAGCTACAATGTCTTCAATGTTCAAGGTCAAATGGGATAATGAAGCTCCCCGGATCACCATCTGGAAACTGGACGAACTGGCATACTGTTGTGATCTCGAGACTGAATTGGTGACTGAGAAGCCTTGGTACCACGAAGTGAAGAGATATCTGGAAGCTCAGGAATACCCTGAAGGAGCATCTGTCAATGATAAGAAGTTCCTGAGGAGGTTTGCAGCCAAGTTCTTTCTTAGCAACGGCATCTTGTACAAGCGAAACCAGGATTCAACCCTACTGCGTTGTGTAGATAAGACTGAAGCAGATAGAATCATGAAAGAGCTGCATGAAGGGACCTTTGGTACACACTCCAGTGGACATACCATGGCAAAGAAGATCCTACGGGCAGGATACTACTGGTCCACCATGGAAGCTGACTGTTACCAACACTCCAGGACATGCCACAAGTGCCAGATCTATGCAGACAAGGTGCATGTTCCGCCGGTTCCCCTGAATGTTCTGACTGCGCCTTGGCCGTTTGCAATGTGGGGCATAAACATGATCGGTGAGATTAAACCTACGGCATCTAATGGACATCGCTTCATCCTAGTGGCAATTGATTATTTTACGAAATGGGTTGAGGCAGCATCCTATGCTACGGTAACGAAGACTGTTGTGGCACGGTTCATTCGGCACAACCTGATCTGTCGGTATGGTGTCCCTGAGCGGATTATTACAGATAACGGTACCAATCTGAACAATAAGATGATCACTGAGCTCTGCGAACAGTTCAAGATACAGCACCACAACTCTTCTCCTTACCGACCAAAGATGAATGGGGCTGTAGAAGCAGCTAATAAAAACATCAAGAAGATCGTGCAGAAGATGACAGTAACGTATAAAGATTGGCACGAGATGTTACCGTTCGCTCTGCATGGGTATCGTACTTCAGCTAGGACGTCAACCGGGGCAACTCCTTTCTCTCTGGTTTATGGTATGGAGGCAGTCTTGCCGATTGAAGTACAAATTCCTTCTCTCCGGATAATGAAGGATGCAAATCTGAACGAAGATGATTGGATCCAGACACGACTTGATCAGCTCAACCTTATTGACGAAAAGAGACTTGCTGCTATCTGTCATGGTCAGACGTATCAGAAGCGAATGATCAGGGCATTTAACAAAAAGGTCAGACCACAGGAATATCAAGTTGGGGATCTGGTGATCAAGCGAATCATCCTTCCTCAGAGTGATCCAAGGGGCAAATGGACCCCTACGTACGAAGGGCCATTTGTGGTTAAGCATGTGTTCTCAGGAGGAGCAATGATATTAACCAACATGGATGGTGACGACCTTCTTCACCCCGCCAATGCAGACATAGTTAAAAAATACTACGCATGAAAAAGACCCGCTAGGCTGACACGCCTAGGCAAAAATTAGGGCTTCCCGTCGAACCAAAAGGGTTCGGGCAAAATGAAGGGATGAAAATGAAAAAAATCTGTACACCCGGCAAGTCGAAAACCTGAAAAGGCGGCTTGGGCAAAAATGGGTATCCCGGTGGACTGAAAAACCCGAAAGGGCGGTCCAGGCAAAAATTAGGGATAAAAGCGTAATACTATGTCTCATTGGATCACTTTGCATCCAGAATCCGGTATCTACATCAAGTTCAGACGGCATCGATCAGTCAGCTTCACCTTCAACCAAGGTCATCAAGTGATGAGACGCTCAGGGTTATAAAGGCGATAGCAGAGTTGAAACCCAGTGGATCATTCATATTTCACACAGCTGTTTTATTTTCTTTTGTACAAAACTTGTATAAACTCTTTTGCTCGGCGACGTTTCTCTTACTAGGATGTCAGCCTCTTGTACACAAAATGCCTATTCACAGGCCATTCAAAATCAATACAAATATACTTTTCAGTTAAACGTGCCAACTGCTTTGCTTTTTCTGTTTTGTTTTGCGAAGAACGTCCAAGGTTCAATTTGTGATATATGCATTGACAATAATTTGCTAGCTCATAAATATTTGCATACGAAACAAAGAATTAATTGCAGGTAACACTAGAAACAGGGGCAATAAAGAGTTGTCTGAGCAGTCTAATTGTTCTATCCTCCAAGGTACCAAAGTAGGTTCAGCTAAAGAACCTAACCAAGCATCTTAAATTCCCCAGAGAGTGAGTTAATGCATTCTTCCTCAAACAAAGTTAACAAGTCTCAAGGAAATTGGGTATCCTCGAGTAGATCCCAATATTCCCCAGCAGCATATATTCTTAACAAGCATCCCCGGCAGTCTTGGTCTAAAGATTGTTCCCCGGCGGCATACATCAACATTCAAGGGAATCACTTCCCCAGCATATCAAAACTATCAAAATTTCCCCAGGAGAGTCCCATCCAAGTTCCCCAGGAAAGATGGAATTCATCTCCCCAAGCAGTAAGCTTATCCCCAGTAAATTCTGGAAGCTTATCCTTCACAGGACACGAACGCGTCGTCCGGCTTGATTTAAAGAGTTATTTCTTTAACAGGATATAACTGGGTTATCCTCAGCCAAAAGCCAAGGGAAGGTCGTCGTTAACGTAGTTCTTTCCTATCCCCAGCGAAGTCAATTCACACTTTCAGTACAACAACAGTATCCCCAACAGAGTTACTATCAACATTCAGCAAGGCATCACTCTTCCCACAGAGTATTGCTTTCCAGCATGATCGCTAGAGTATCTTTTCTCCCCATAGAATCTTCCATTTGTCAAGTTTATTCCGCAACGGAGTCATCTTCTCCTACCGGTATTCTTGCAATTATCATCCCCAGCGGAAGCAAAATCTATTCTTCGACATCAGCCCAGGATACGATTTCCCGGCACCCGTCAAGGATTTACTTTCCTAGACGAAAACATACATAAAACGTCACATACATCATTATAGCATGCATAACGCACTGCATCATACAAATCTCATTTATGTTGAGAACATCATTGCTTGATCCATATCATGCATTGCATATGACTGACTTTTATCTTTCAGGAAAGATCCAGTTAAGTTCTCAAGCTACATTTCAAGACCTAGACCGGTTCAGTTAAATCGTCCCAAGATTTTCCTGATGCTTATCCAGTCAAAGGCCTTCTTCGGTTCAGTCAAATCGTCCCAAGATTTTCCTGATGCTTATCCAGTTGAAGACATCTCAAGACCTAGACCGGTTCAGTTAAATCGCTCCAAGATTTTCCTGATGCTTATCCCGTCAAAGGCCTTCTCTGGTTCAGTCAGATCGACCCTAAGATCTCCCTGATGCTCATCCAGTTGAAGACATTTCAAGACCTAGACTGGCTCAGTTAAATCGACCTAAGATTTTCCTGATGCTTATCCAGTCAAAGGCCTCTCTGGTTCAGTCAGATCGACCTAAGATCTCCCTGATGCTTATCCAGTTGAAGACATTTCAAGACCTAGACCGGTTCAGTTAAATCGCTCCAAGATTTTCCTGATGCTTATCCCGTCAAAGGCCTTCTCTGGTTCAGTCAGATCGACCCTAAGATCTCCCTGATGCTCATCCAGTTGAAGACATTTCAAGACCTAGACTGGCTCAGTTAAATCGACCTAAGATTTTCCTGATGCTTATCCAGTCAAAGACCTCTCTGGTTCAGTCAGATCGACCTAAGATCTCCCTGATGCTTATCCAGTTGAAGACATTTCAAGACCTAGATCGGTTCAGTTAAATCGCTCCAAGATTTTCCTGATTCTTATCCCGTCAAAGGCCTTCTCTGGTTCAGTCAGATCGACCCTAAGATCTCCCTGATGCTCATCCAGTTGAAGACATTTCAAGACCTAGACTGGTTCAGTTAAATCGACCTAAGATTTTCCTGATGCTTATCCAGTCAAAGGCCTCTCTGGTTCAGTCAGATCGACCTAAGATCTCCCTGATGCTTATCCAGTTGAAGACATTTCAAGACCTAGACCGGTTCAGTTAAGTCGACCTTAAGATTTTCCTGATTCTTACCCAGTCAAAGGCCTCTCTGGTTCAGTCAGATCGACCCTAAGATCTCCCTGATTCTTATCCCAGTAGAAGACACCCCAGGTCTTTTCTCAACAAGCGTCGTTGAAGTTAAAATCCCTCAGTCTTTTCTCAACAAGCGTCGTTGAAGTTAAAGTCACCAAGATTTTTCTCAAAAAAAAATCAGCTCCTGCAACGTGTCAGGTATTCATTTTTCTTTTGCAGGTATGCAGGTTCTCGCCAAGGAATCTCTTACGCAATCAAACATCCAGATGGCATCTATAAGCCCATTCCCATCAGCACTAACATGTGAGCGCAAATTTCCGGGCACTCTAGTGTCCAATCATCTTTTACCCTCGGATTACGAAAGGCACGTCAGCCAATCTGCATCCTCAGGTCTAAGAAGATTGAACAGGGGCAACTGTTATACCCCAAAATTTGCCCTCCCATATTCCTCAAGAAATTGCCAAGCCAGGTCACAAAATTCCCCAAGGGTTGTGCAGGTCAACTATCTCCTATACAGTCAAAATTAGGGTTTTGAGTCTGATCAAGAAAAGGAAGTTTTCAAAGGCTCAATCAAGTCTCATATGCTTACAAACATGGTCAAGCATCCTCATATCAAGTTTCAAGGCATTCAGCTCAAGATTGCACAGTCAAAACCCTAAATTGCACTACAGTCAACTGTAGGGGCAAAATGGTCATTTGGCAGTCAAAAGTTCAAATTTTTGGTCAATATATCATTTTGAAGCCACAAACATCATTTGATCAATGCTTGATCATGATTCTCAAAATTTGGCTCAGAAATCATCAAAGATGCAAAAGTTGCTATATTTGGACAGCTGAAAAAGTCAACTGAAATTGACCAGGGCATAACTTTCACATGGATTATCAGAAAAATTCCATCCAAAGCTCATTTTGAAGAGAAAGACATTTCCTACAACTCATCTTCATACTTCAAGTCCAAGAAATGCTCTCACAAAAAGTTATCAATTTCAACATTATAGGTCATTTTCAAAAGTCAACAAAAAGGGACTTTTAAGTCAAAGGCCATAACTTGAGATTGGTAAATCAAAATGACATGGGACCAAAGGCATTGGTTAAAGGACTCAAAGACCTTTCCAAAATGTCCAAGAACATGTGAAAAGCTTAAAAATTGAGCAAGTTATGCCTTGTAGAAGTTGGGAAATTTTTGTGAAGTGGCAAAAGTCAACTATCATTGAAAATCCATTTTTTTGACAAAAGGGCCCCATTTTTTCCACTTGGTTCATCCTTGTCATGCCACACACGTGTCCCATGGTTAATTTCAAGACCAAATATTGATTTTTTTATTTTATTTAATTTTTGATGATTTAATTCATTTTAATTCTTTGAAAATTCAAATAAAATTTAAAAACCAATGGAATAGTGTCATGTGAACTTGGACAATTTCTATGTATCATGAACCAACTCAAGAAATCAGGCTAGGGTTCATTTGCACACTAGGTCTAGGTTTTGGCTAAAAAGGAGGAAAAATGGTTAAGAATGAAAACCCTAAGACTAATTCCTTCATGAGCTTGAATCTAGGTCAAAGAGTAAGCCAATTCCATTCCATTATGATCACTAAGTCAAACCCTAACCACAATATGCCATATGCTGCGCTGAAAAGCCATTGGACATTTTTGAAAAATTAGCCTTATAAGCAAAATCTGAAATCAAGGTTAGGGAGAACTTTAGGCCTTAATTCTTTTTCCAACAGCATCCTGGACAAATTCTGAACGCATCTCAATCACTAACATCAACAAAAACACCCTGAAACGGTAGCTACAAGTCCAACTGTGAAGCAAAAAAATTCAAATCGCATATCATCATTTACGCATCTTTGTGCAATTTCATTCATGAATTCTTATTCAATGTGAAGTTTGCAAGCTGACCATAGCTTTTAATTGAATTTTCGTGCATTTTTGGCCAAGATACCATGGTTGTTATTTAGGGTTTTCAGAAGGAAAAATTAGGGCTTTCACCATAAAGCAAAATTGGCCTTTGAGACTACCATGGTTGAACTCAACGCCTGGAGACGAAGAAAAAGCATATCTCGCGATGAATTTATATATATCATGGTGCTATTCGCTATTTCTCCATAGCCTGCCTAACACCGCGGTTGCAAAACCGTTGCTTATTTGTTTCGTTTTACAGGGACGAAGAAGAAGGACTCGTGTCACACAGGGACAGGTCCATTCAAATTCGCGCGCGTGGAATCATTAATGCTTGATTATTCTTTTTATTATTTATTAACTATATTATGTTAATTGAAATCAAGTAGCTCAGCTGGCAAGCTATCCATGCGTTAACCTCAATGACCTGGGTTCAAGTCCCAGGTCTGGCCAATTTCTCATATTATTTTTCACTTCAAGGTTCCATGCAGCGCTGACGTTAGTACATACCATACGTCCTCCTCATCTATTGCACACGTGTCCTAGGAGACTTATCAAAAGGCTCAGAACAAAGGCATATGGTGGATGCCAGTCAACATGCTACACTTGATTGAAAAAGTCAATGGATTCAAAGTCAAATGGGCCAGAATTTCCAGGCCTACACCCCACCCTGGTTTGCCAATTTTTTTTTTTTTTTTATATTCTTCATTTATTTTAATTGTTATGTTTATTTAATTAATTAATTTTTAATCAAGATATAAAAACATTCATAAATCAGAAAAGGCCAAAAAATATAATTTTAATTTTTTATTTAATTATTTTCTAAACAAATTGTATGTAAATTATTTAGTTTAATTAGGGTACAATTTTAATCTCTTTTTAATAAAAATCCAAAAAAACTAGAATTTAGGTTTAATGACTTTTATTTTATTTTTTTTTATTTTTTCCTTTTTTTTAGAATAATAATATTATTTATTTATTTTCATAAACTAAAAAATGTACATAAATTAATTTAGAATTAGATTAGGTTAAAAGTTAAAATTTTCATAATAAACTTAAAAATAATAGAATTAGGTCTAATATTTAATTTAATTTCAATTAATTTTTCTCTTTTCTCATTAAATCTAAAAAACACAAAAATACCATTTTTCATTTAATTTTAATTTTAGGTAACTTAATTATTTTAACTCCTTTAAAGGGTTCAACGCCCTCGCATTTGATTATTTTCTTTTTCGCGCGTTTCATTTATTTCTTTTGTGAATATAATGTACTTGTACCAAAGCCATGTAATAGCTATTAGACATTTCTTTTCTGCAATTTATTTTAAAACGGGTCTGGATTAATTTGGCGTTGTAGACCCTCGCCCTTTGTAATAGCGTAGGACTTTTATCTTTTCCGCACTTTAAATTCCCGCACTTTTAACTGTTAAACAATAACATGAAAGAATGAATGCCCAAAAATAAAATCGAGTCGTTAGATCACCAATGCATGACAAGACAAACAATAAACTGAAAATGACACACAATTCACACACCACCCCTAGGGTACGCCTCACTGTTGCCTTTCGAAAGGTGATCGTCGAGTAGAGGACGTCTTAGTAAGTCCTCATGATCCGGGAACCTGGCATGAGGGTAGCTTCTAAGGTGTCTTCCCATTGCTCTGGTGATCACCACGTCCCTAAAACTCGAATTGACCCGAACACCTCCAACGGTGGTGCTACCTACCTCTCAATGGTGGGATGGCATTACTTTAAAGGACATTTACACAGATGAATTCCTTAGGGTAGGTAGGTTCTCAAGGATACTTGCTCTAATTTCAAACAAATCAAAACATCTTTTCACCAACACACTTTCAAAAACTTTCAAAACAAACTTTTCAAACACTCTGACGTACGAGTTGAATTGAAACTTTTCAAAGAATATTTTTGAAACCCACATTGAAAAGCAAGCAAACATTTTGAAAACACATTGAGCAAGTACCTAAGAGCCCATGGATAACCATGGATAGAAAGGGTGCTAACACCTTCCCTTTCTATAACCTACCTCCCGAACCGAGAGCAATCTCTTTAAAGGAATTTTTCTGTGCTTTTGTCCTTTCCATTTGGAGAAAATAAAAGACGGTGGCGACTCTTGCTTACCGCGACATTTCGCGAACCAGCTTTAAAACAGTCAGTTCCAGATCCACCGATCACAGACTGTAAACAAAACCTGCAAGGAACTCATGTTGTCAGATAATAAATCTGTGCAAGTAGTTCAAGTTGAAAGCACAAAAGTAACACAAACAGCCTTAGGTTTAGGCTTGCATGGGTTTTAAGGTAGTACCCTCTTGAAGTTAAGTTGGTTTCAAACCTGTCCTAGAAAAAGTAACCGGATTCTAGAGGATCTCAATATCACTGACCATCCTCCATCGGTCATGGTTTCAGCTCACGCAATCTTTTCTTGCGGCCGAAATTATTCCGAGAGTATGTTCTCAATGAGTGTAGCATCGAGTATCAACCAGTTCTCATCTCTACACCGAGGCCAGCTATCTTACTACTTTCTAATGGCCAAGTTGGGAAATTAAAGGTTCTAAGGCCAGTTGATGCTTAACGACACCACGCGGCGGCCCCGTATTCTCCTTGTTTCTCCACAAGGGATACCGGTACCAACCAAAGTTTCACACCAACGTAGCTACTGCTTTAACCGTATCGGTCTACGCTGGATAGTTCCCTCACAGTCTATTTCTACTTACCTAAAAGGTGTTCCCCAGATCCGGGTGTAGGATCTATAGTAACCCCAAAAAAAACCCTTAAAAGTAAAGCAAACAAAGCAATCAAGAGAAGCAATTATGATGACCTAGATCCTAAGGTATACCCCACTTATAATTCCCCAGTAGAGTCGCCAGTTCTGTGATACGGTGGCAGAACCGACTGTTTTGGGAAATGCTGGTTTGCTTTTTGCGTTTTCTATTCGCAAAATGTCGCGGTAAGCAAGAGTTGGCACTGACTTTTATTTTATCCATCCGGAAAGGAAAAAAGCACAAAAAAAATCCTTTTTCGAGATTTTGAGTACAGGGGGTAGATTATAGAAAGGGAAGGTGTTAGCACCCTTTCCATCCATGGTTTTCCATGGGCTCTTAGGTACTTGCTCATCTTTTAAAATTGCTTGTGTGCGTTTGTTTTGAAAAGTTTTGTTTTACTTCATTTTAACCCTTGTTTATGTCCTCAAGAGTGTTACGAAGTTGTTTTTGAAAACTTTCTTTGAAGTGTAAGTGTGAAAAGTTTGATTTTGAGCAATTACCTACTAGCATCTACCTACTCGAAAAAGGATTGTTTCTATCCTCGTTTCCTTTAGACATCGCCATCCTACTATTGAGAAATAGGTAGCACCATCATTGGAATTGTAAGGGTCAATTCGAAAGGGACGTACGATCACTAAAGCAATGTTAGGACATCTTAGTAATAACCCTAAAGTCTTAAGATCATATTCGAGGCAACATCTCTGAGGCGACGTTTTCGAGGCGACATTTCTGAACGGGACTTTTGATCTTTGTTTAGACAGGAGGGTAACCACTAAGACATCCTATACTTAATGATCGTTTACCGAAGGAAACCGAAGTGAGAGTATACCCTAGGAGTGCACATGTGCGAGTGATTTCATTTCAATTATTATCTTTGCACATTAGGGTTTTCTAGCTATTTTAAATTATCATGCAATCTTGTCATACAATTCTATTAACATACATCTAAACAATTAATATTTGCGAAAATTGAAATGCGGGAAAATAAAACCTATGCTATTACAAGCTTTGGGATAGGGATTAATTACATAGCCAAAAATCCCGTAAAAGAACGATAAATAAAAGAAAGTCCTAGATAAACTATTACATACCGTGGACAGTTAAATTAATATTGCAAAAAATAATAAACGCGCGCGATGAATCGAAAACAAGATATTTAAGGTTTTGACCCCAACTAAGCCTAATTGCAATTTAAAAGAAAAATCATTTTTTTTGTCGTTTTTGTGTTATTTGAGAAAATAAAACTTAATTGAATAATAACAAAAACCTAATTACTAATTTAATTTTAATTGAGAAAAAAATAATTAAATTAACCTATTTTTTTATTTTTTTTTATTTTTGAGAAAAAGAAATAAAAATTAAATTAAAAGTCTAACCCTAATTTTTCTAATTGGTTTTAATTATACAAAAGGTTAGAATTTCCCTAAATAAAACTAAATTCTATTAACAAAATTAATTCTGATAAAATTAAAATCTAATTCTAATTTTTTGTGTGAAACTCTTGATTTTATGATTTTTTGTGAAAAAAAAGAAATTGATTTTGGTTAAAAATAATTAAGCTAATTAAATAAATAAATGAAATAAATAGAAAAGAAAGATTAAGATGGGCCTGATGTTGTTTAGCAAGAAAAGGGGTATGATTTGCAATTCAGGGCCCAACAACCTCCTGGCCCCATTGACTTTGTTGGATCCTGTGTATTTATTGAATTAGGCGCATGGTGGTCCTTCATTGGATAACCTTGGATCTGCAGCCTTAATGGATGGGACGACCAGATCTGGATAGTACACGATGGATGCCTTGCCATATGATACACTGGATTTCCCTTAAAATGTTGAGAAAATAAAATGCACACGCCTGGGATCGAACCCAGGACGTATGCCTCAAAGACCAACAACCTTACCATCTGCGCCAGCTTGTTAGTTGTAAGAATAATGCAATAAATAGAATATAACACAAACAACGTGCCACGCTTCCCAAAACGCGCGAAATTCAAACTGACTATTCACACATTGCCACGCCATCGTCTCCTTCACTGGCCTGTCATTTTAGAAATCAAAGCTTTTACCTACGGACAATTACTGTAGGTATAACCCTGCACATTTCTAAAATCTTGTATACGCATGATAAATGAAAACCAATGGTACTAATCAACTCGTTGCAACCTCACGAGCATCATGGTACCATTATCACTGGCCAATTTTCCCTGTATAAGAAAACCCTAAAAATGAAGAAAAAAACCTAGCCATGGAAATTTGCTGTACAGTCAATAAAAATGAAATTAATCATAACCATTAGCTTGCAAATAACTCAAGGATTATAAATATATCAATTAATCATGCTAAATATGCCAGAATCAATGTAATCGATTTCAAGAAAAGAGACAAACTGTGTGACTCTTACAGAGTGATTCTGAGTGTGGGGAAGCTTGCTAACGATTGAAACACGATCCTAGGATGTCCATCAAACGATTGGTATGATTAGAATGGCTTGAGATGGCCTGAAACTTGGAAATTGGTTTGCAACTTTTTCTTGAATTTTTGAAATTTGTTTTCTGCCTTTGCACGCCTCTAGCCTCTCTCTTTTGATCTACACTTGTTCCTTATGTATACTAGAGTGTATTAGGGTTGCAATTTTGTATCAAATCTCTTTCAATTATGAATATTGATTCATGATTCAATCCTTGCACCAAATCTTTCCAAATCAAGAAAATTCAATCTTTTTGTGTCCATGTGAAGCCTTGCACGATTTGATCTTGTCTCCAGATGTATAATGAACCAAATCATGCACAAAATATCAAGATTTAATTAGTTTTTGATATTTTCATTATTTTATATTGATTTTATTTGATTTAATTGAAATAAAATCAAAATAAATAGAAAAAATAAAAGAATGACAAGTGGAAGGCCTCATGGGTCATGGGTCACATTACAAACTCAGTGCAAGCATAAAAAGTTGGGCCCATTTAGAAAAAAAATGCAATTTTGAACACATTTGATTTTTGGCAATTTTGCAAAAAGGGTCAACTTGGCCAATGCACAACTCCCTCAATTTTGACCCTAGAGAGGTGTTCTGGGACTTTTTAAAAAGCTTAAGATGTCCTCTAAGCAACCATTTTTGTATCATCTCAATTGAGTCTTCCATGTTCATGTATGAAGCTTTGACCCAAAAGGTGTTTTTGTGGACTTTCCAAAATGACCTATAATGTCCAAATTCATATCTTCTTGTGAGTGCATATTTTGAACTTGGGAGATGAAGACGATTTGTTGGGAATTAAATCCTCTTCCAAATGAGGTTTGGATGGGTCATTTATGATAAAGTATGAGAAAGTTATGCTTGGTCAAAGTTGAGTTGACTTTTCCTACAAAACCCTAATTTAGCAACTTTTGGGTTTTGATGAATTGTGAGAAATCCTTGAGGAATCATGATCAACCCTTGATCAAATGATGAATAATACTTGAGAAATGTTGATGTGACCAAAAATCTTGAAGTTTGACTGTATGTGGGCCACAATTGACTTTTGCCCAAGCACAGTCGATTTTCAGGCCTTTGAGCAATTGACTGAGCAAATTTTCTCTGCAAGGCTTGAAACTTGACATGGATGATCTTGAGAATATATTAGGATAATGGTGAGAATTTGGGATCCTTTGGACTCAAGAATCTTGGAGCAAAATGAAACCTTAATTTGGGGTAGAGTGCCTTAGGAGAGAGTTTGTCTGGTCAACCCTTGGACTTCCTTGAGCAATTTGAGGACCTCACTTGAAATGTATCGACAAACACGGGAGGGAAAATTTTGGGGTGCAACACTTTGCTTTACTAAACTATCAAACAAACAACACCCCCCTGTCTAGCAACTTACATGGGCCTAACCCAACATCTTTTATAACATATTCTTTATATATTATTTTTTTATTATTACTATTATAGTTATTTATTTCTTTTATAATAATAATTATTAATATTATTTATCATATTTTTATTATTTCTTACATGTAAATATTATCATTTAAATTATATTTTTAATTAAAAACCCACTCATATGTATTTTCTTATATTATTTGCATTAAATATTTTTTTTAATCATACATTAATAAGATATTTTGCAATTAATACGATTCATAAAAAAATACGTAACCAACATCAAACTTTTTTTTCTTGCAAACAAATTAATCAAACAATTTAAACCCACGCGATTCATCAAATTACTACATCCGTAAGTGACACGTGGTCATTATCTGGCCACGTGACAAGGAGGCTATATCAGACTCCTTTGCTCTACGTATAAAAAAATATACATAAACAAACATCCGAATTATTTTTCGTAATAAATTAATTCGAATAATTAATTTTCAAAAAGGAAACAAAGATTTTTTAATTAACTTCGCGCTTAGTTTAAAATCTCCACCATCTACACATTTGAACTAAGTGCGGGGAAAATTAAAATATCTACGTAATCCGTGAAAAATACAAACCACCCACGAACTACGAAATGAGACTCTAATTCCTTCTAGGAGGATACGTAGGCATACAATAAAAAATCTTTACGAGTCCCGCTAACTAAAATTCAAATCCTTTTTCCTAATAAAATAATAAAAACCTTGTTTCCTAAACATCGCGTTTCTAAACCTAGTATCCTTGCGAACAAGGTAGATAAGGGGTGCCTAATACCTTCCCCTCGTCTAGAATCGAGTCCAAAACTAGAATCTCTGAATTTCTCTTAGGGTTATTCCTTTATACTCCCTTCCCATAGGATAAAAATTAAGGGTGATGACTCTATTAAAAACCAGTTACAACACCTTCTTCAAAAAGTTTCATCAAGCATTGAGCCTTCTCATAAAGTGAGCTTCAATATAACATCTTTTCAAAAGTTGATTCAAGTAGTTTGACCTAATTTGGACAAGTCCTTTATTCTATGGTCACAAGTGCATATTTCTCTTAATTTTGAATATTTTGAAGTGTTTCTTTTTTCTATTGACTCTTCTCATAATTTACAACAACTTCTCTTCACATGACAAGATGCAATTGTGCAAATAAGATCATTAAAAATTTCAAAAGATTACAAGTCCTTTTAGAAGACCATGGAAATTCATGACATGACTTCAAAAGATCATAAATTGGTCAATTTGTATCTCCTTGAGCTCATTATATTTTCACATTAAACTTGATGATGTTTACTACAACTTTAATTCAAAGATCAAGATCTAAAAATGTGTGGAAAGTTACGTAATTCAGTGAAACATTATAGGTCTTTTATGGATTTCTCAAGAAATTTTCATCACCTTACAAGAACCATAACTCTATCATCTTTTATGATTTTTGAGTGATTCTAATTCCATAATTCTATTTGAAGAGTCTACTTCATTTCATCTTCAATGATCAAAAGCTAATTTTGAGTGGAAGGCCATGTAAGTTTAAAGAACATTATAGGTGATCAGTGGTATTTACATAGTTATTTATCATTAATTTCATTTATCTTTTCTTTTATTGCAGAGTGTTTTATTTAACTTTATCGCATTTTATGCTTTGGTTGTGTGTTTTAGTGTTTTTAGGGTCAGAGGAATAAAACAGGACAATTCAGAGTGAAAAAGTGCAAAAACTCAAAGTTTCGGAGAAAGTAAAAAATCCACCTACAGGAGGCCTGACATGGCCACCTGTGTCACCTGACACGAGCTGTGTCAAGATGGGTGAGTGAAGAAAGGTGGAAGTCAGAGGTGCAACATGGGCGGCCGTGTTGCCCGACACGAGCCGTGTTGCATCCCTTAGGACCTTAAAGGAAGACTTAGGAGTTTAGGGGCCAACACGGGTGCCCGTGTTGCCTGACACAGACCGTGTTGGCATGTGACGTTGATTTCCTGATTTTGTCATAATTTTCCACATGTTAAGCTGTGAGGGTGTTTTGGGTAATGCCGACCAATCTGGAAGAATGATCACTATTTAAATGAGTTTTCACAAGGAATAAGGGGACTTTTGGGAGTGAAGAATACTTTACACAATTGAAGATTGGATAGACCAAAGTTATTGGAAGGCAGAAGATTCTCATGAGTGGAAGCAATTGAAGATCGAAGCTATCCAAATTCTGGTAATGTCTAATTTTCATCTTGTAATTATTTTTAACAATATGAGTAGCTAAACCCCCAAATGCTATGGGGTGTCCCTAATTTGAATTTGTAATGACTTTGGTTTTCTTATTGTAATAACAATATTGTTTTTCATTATCCATTTAATCTTATAATTTTTCTAGTGCCTTCTCTGTCAGACAAACAGGGATTGATTAAAAATTTGGAAGTTCAAATGAGACAGATTTCAAAACAAGTAGCTCTACAAGCACAAGGAAATCAGAAAAATAATGAGAATGTTAATGTTGTCACAACAAGGAGTTAGAAAGTTGCTGAAGAAAAAGAAGAAAAGGTAAAATTTGATGATAGTATCATAGAAGTAGATCAGGAAGGGAGAGAGAACAAGAAAAAATAAGAAGAAGTGGTATCACTTGTGAAGCCAACTGAAGAGAAGACTAAATCAGTAATTAAGTCGTCGTATCCCTCTCGAGTGGCAAAGAAGGACACAAAAGAGAAATAATTTGATAAATTTGTCAAATTGTTCAAAAAGTTGGAGATCAACATACTGTTCTTTGAAGCACTCAAGAAAATGCCCTTGTACCAGAAATTCATGAAGAAGGTACTGTCAAAAAAGAGACCAAAAGAAGATGGACAGGTACCCGTTGATGATAAATTTTGTGCAATCATGTCCAAGAGAAGAATCCCTATCAAATAAAAGGATTCAGGGTCAATTGCAATATCGTGCATAATAAAAGACAAAAAATTCAAGAGGGTTCTAATTGATTCTAGTTCTAGTGTGAGCTTAATTCTATTATCTATCTTCAAAAAGCTTGGTATTGAAAGTATAAGCGGTAGTTGGACAAAATTAAAATTTGATGATCACACCATCAAGCAGTCATACAGGGTAGCAAAAGATGTATTGGTGGAAATTGACAATTTTGTCTTTCCAATTGATTTCCAGATCATGGATATCCCTGAAGATAAAGAGACTCCTATAATTCTTGGTCGACCATTTATGCTGACTAGTCGGTGCAATTTAGATATCGAGACAGGTAATATAACATTAAAATCATTTGATGAACAAATAACCTTGAAAGTGTTAGAGATCAAGAAACAGGGTACAGGTGGAAAGAAACAATCTCCAGTTGGAATGATCAAAGTAAAAGGAGAAAGAAAATTTTCAAAATCACTCCCAGAAGAAGTCTCAGGCATAATCTCTCGGGTGACATCAATAAAAATTCCCAACTTCAGTCAAGAAGTCAAAAAGAAAAATAAGAAGGAACATTGAGGTGAGAAGATGGAAGTTGCAAGTGACCTGAAGCACAAAGTGGGTCATACTTTTGATCTGAATTAGTTTTTCTTTTTGGTGTTTGTTTCATTTTCTCTGCAGGTAATAAAAAAGAGAGTCTTACTGGTGAAATCTAGGGGGGAGCAACTAGTGTTGCATTACCCTCTGTGAGTAACCTTCCTCGAGCTTGTTTTGAAACATTGGGGCCAATGTTTAGTTCAAGTTTGAGGGGGCTTTACTGCTTTTCTTTTACTGCTTTTATTTTAACGCTTTTCTTTTACTGCTTTTCATTTTGAGTTATTTGTTGGATTTATGCTAATTGCTGTGTAAATCCACGAGTTGAACTCCTTCCCAAATTTTGACTGAAATTTTTTGTTTTGTTTTGTTTTGCTTAAGAGCTTGTACTTCATAGAGATCGGGAGTAGTATATAGAGACAAAGGAATGATTGTTTAAGGGTAAGAAGTTTAGAATAACGTGATAGTGATAGGAGTCTAACATGTAGATTTGTACCATAGTGCTTCAATCCTGAGAAGTACTCCTTGAGTAGTTTGTCAATATAGTCTGGCATAATCTAGATTCACATGCATGTATGATTAGTTGAGAAATAAATAAAGCTGACACCAAATAATGAAATGGCGGTAAAAGTCAACTAGCTCGCTAAGTTGGGTAGCCCTCATCCGGTTATTCAGCCCAAAGGGGGTTTGTAGTGGTAGAAATGTTGAGACTAAGCCATTGGATTGACTTAACTCGTACAAATCAAATAAATATCGCCACCATGCTTTATTGTTTCCAAAGGAAATGGTAAAAGAGCGAATAAACAAAAAAAAAGGTGAGAGAATCTAGGTACGGGGGTTGTTTATGCAAAGGGAAGGTATTAGCACCCTAAACATCTACGGTAATCCGCAGGAACCTCTTTGAAAATCTGTGTATTTTGGCTATAAAAGGTGTATATAAAAAAATAGATGGTGGAGATGAGAAAAGAAGTATTTTTTTTTACAATTTTTCACCCGCCGAGATTGCAAACCTTTAGTGCCTACTTACCACCATTCATGCAATATGGGATAAGGGGATTCATAGTTCACCTCAAAAATTTTAAAACACACGTGTGTTGGTTAATTTTAAGAGAAGAGACATCACCGTCACATCCATGTGGAAAACATACTTACTACCCACGATTATGAGAAAGGAGAATATGCATCATCTCAAAGTGGAGGATATAACTTAGATTTTAAAAATCAACAAAGCCTCACTCAGCACCCAAGTGGAAAATATCTCACTTCACTACATATTATAGAAGTATAATAGCTCGTATCACTACAAGAATTGACAAGAGTCTAATCTTTTGAGAAAAGTTTTAAAGTAAAAAAAACCAAAGTGGAAAAATAGTTTGAATGAGGTTAATGACTTTTAGTCTTGAGAGAGATGTCAAAGTATGATTACACTGATTAAAGTTTGATTAAGAAAAGATTTTTGGAAATGCATGGACCTAAGTCCAAGTTTATTATGAAAGCGGTTCAAGTTAGAAAGTAAGAAGAGTTTTGAAAAGGAGGGAGAAGCTTTCTAAAATTAAAGAAGATGGGAGGAGATGAAGGGACTATCCTAAATAATAAGGTAAAAACTAAGGAAAAGAATTATCTACCCAACAAGAAGCCAACACTTGACATAAGAAGTCAATGTAGAATTCCCATCCATTGGATTGAAACCGAGCAAGCAAAAATACTAAACATCTGAGAAATACCAAGCTTCAGATGAATTAAGAACCAAACAAAGTCTTCATTAACAAAAATTGGCCAGAGTAATAACTGTATACAGAGAAAATCTTAATCACAGATAAATCATGAAAGTCAGAATAACCTGCACAAAAAAAAATTCAAACCAACACCTTGGAACTTGGAGTAAACCCCAAGGATTTCAGAAGATCTTCACAAAAATATCAACCAAAGATCATAAAAGAGAATAAAAGCTCAAATGAGCAAAGATAAAATAACATGAAGATAAATGCTCAAGTGAGCAAAAGAAAAATAGTAAGATATGTAAATGCTAAAATAAATGGTACATAAATAGTAAAGGCATAAAATAAAGGCATAAAGTAAAGTTAATTGTTAGTGAGTTAGAAGTTAGAAGGTTATTTGAATGACCATCTTGAAGCTTGCTTTTGAAAACTTATTAGAAGATTGATAAAATTAAAGGCTCTCAATAACAAGTTTCATTTGCTTTTTTTCAAGTATATCATTCATTTCAAGTACTCAAAGCAACCACATATGATCAACGATGTTCAAATGATTCACTTAGACCAAAATTTATGAAGTTCATTAGAAGATTCATAGAATCAATGCCTCCTTACAATGAACTTCAAATTTATTGGATCCAAGTTTTCAAATTAAACATACTTAGGCTTGTAAACATAAGTTTGGGCCACGAATGATCATTTTTTGAATCAGAACAAATTTAGCGCTATGTTAAGCAATCGTAAGTGGACTTATGTAGAAACCACACATATTTTGAGGTCGGTCAATAGCAATCTATGTACCAAACATGTTAGAGAAATGATATGTAGATCATTCTCTAAAAACATGTAGCACAAGTAAAAACAAGAAAGGGATAAGATGAAGAGAGAGGGGAATGATAGTGTAACCAATCTATCAGATGAAATTAAGGTTTCAAATATCATCAACATTATTCATCCATTTTGGTGGATTTGGTTTTCCAACCTATCAACACCCAAGATCTAATGAGGTTGAGGAACTTATCCTAAAATAACACTCAAGTGTCTCCAAATCAGAACCAATCAAAAAATAATGATATATATCTAATATAAAACAAAATTTAAATGATTTAAAAAGAAAATAATTGGTAAAATGCACAACATGTATTAAAACACCAAATACAAATATTAAAAACATCAGAGGTCAAACATGAGTCAATAAGTGTTGACAAAAACTTTTAAAATATTTTTAAAGTCAGAAACTATTTTTATAATATAAAGAAATAAACTAAAATTTATGAAAAATAGTAAAATCAAAAATAAAAATAAAATAAGGTCACCAATATTTGTCAAGAGGCCATTGGATCCTTCCATAATTATTTCATAATTTTAAAATCAAGAAAAGTATTTTTAAACAATTAAAACAAGTCAAATAAAGTGATAAATCATAAAAAAATACCAAATCACAAAATAAAATTGTGAAAAAATAAAAATCAGAAAGAGAAAAATCAAAAGTATTTTTGATAATTTTTTCACAATTTTAGAAGTTTAAATGAATTTTTTTATGAATTTTTTATGTTTAAAACAATTAAAACAAAAATCAGAAAATAAAAATAAAATCAAAAAAATGTGGTGCGTTAGATTTGAGTTGACTATGCATAGTAATCACATCAAATGGTCCAGAGCGCGCGTATACCATGAGAATTATTGCATTAAAAGCATCTAAACACATTTAAATGGACCAATCAAAATATAACAAAAGACACGCTCTCCTTGGCTGAACGAGACATGTCATCATCTTCAACCTCCAGTCACACGGGAATTCTAGGTATTTCAAACTGTAAAATTAGAAGCTCACACCAGTTCCATTCTCTTTGTCTCTTTAAGACGATTCCAATGGTACCCTTGTGAAAAATTTATATTAACCACAACTTAGTCGATTTGGAAAAAACTAGAAGAGAAATATTGAAAAAGGATTTGAAAATTCATGAGCAAAACTCACTTCCAATTAAAAACCAATGATGCTATGAGTATCAGAGTGATGAGAGCTACATTGTAGTAACAAGTTTGAAGAGAATTGATGGAGGAATTTACCTGGTGAAACTCAACTTTAGAGCTCTGAACCTGGACTTTGTAAGCTTGATTCAGTGCTCGATTCTTGGTGGTAAGAGTATGGTTAGCTTCAGAGAAGTTCAATGAAGCTAACTGAATCAAAAGAAAGGAATGAAAGAGCCTCTAACGAAGAAAATGAATTTGAAAATTTCAGAGGTTTTTTGAGGTTCAGGCAAAGCTTCTTTCTCTATCCAAGCTTGAGGAAATGAGTGGAATGTATCCCTTATTTATAGCTGAGCATGATGGAAACAAAAAGTGAGAGAAATGATCAAGTATGAGTGGAATTCATGTGCACCTGCATCATGAACAAAGTGCGACTTGTAATCCATCAAAATTCACGCAATTCCTATGTTTTGATGCTTATATAAGTCTGAGCAAGTTTGTTAAACATGTTTAAGTGAAAAACACACACAAAATTAGTGATTAGAAGCCACATTATGGAAATCAAATCCTGACTTTGAGAGAAAACTTCAGTTTCAAGGTACTGACTTCGCAGCCATGGTGCAAGCATTTCAGGGACCTTTATGGTGCAATATTGGATTCTTTGGAAATCTGAATGATCAATCTTGACAATGTGTTTCAAAATTTTTCATTTAGATATTTGAGAAAAAATTTATTCGACTTTGAAATCAATAAAAACACACGGATTTTTATACTTAGAAATATTTCTAAGTGTTGAGCTTCAAAATGACATATAATGTTCTTCAAAATTACATGTCCTTCCATTCAAAATTAGCTCTTGATCCTTGAAGATGAAACAAAGTAGACCACTTGAATTGAATAATGGAATTGAGATCACTCAAAAATCATAAAAATTGAAAGAGTTATAGTCTTTGGAAGATGATGAACAAATTTAGGAAAATTCACAAAAGACCTATAATCTTTCCAATTCTTAAAAAACTTTCCAAGCATTTTCAAGTCTTGCATATTGAGACAAAGTTGTAGTAGAAACTCCAAATATTATTGTAGTAGAAAAATGAGCTCAAGGAGATAAAATATGATCAAGTTATGATCCTTTAAAGTCACACAAGAGAATTTAATAGCCTTTTCAAGGTACTTGTAATCTTCTTTAACCATTAGTGATCTTCCACTCAAAATTAGCCTTAAACCCTTGAAGAGAATTTGTTAAGAACACTTCAAAGAGAGTCATGGCAAATGGTTCTTCAATGGATGGCAAGAGCTTAAGCTTTAAGTCTATGTCTATGATAACAAATTTTTTAGTTCAAAGATCTCTCTCATCACCTACAATATGAATAATTAAAGAAACATATATACATATCTTGATGTTAGTTAAAAGAACACATGTTCAAGATACACGATTTAAGGTGCTTGGTGATCCCTTAAGAGCAAACTTAAATATAGGATGAAGTAGAAGGGCATAACCAACCCTAATATGTGATCTTGATATATTGATAATATGAGACAATGAGAGATGTTAGGGGAAAAATTGGGGTATAACAAGGTTGATCCCCAAACATCGTCCAAAAGGACAATATATAAACTGAAAGGTTTTGAAAATTTCATATGAAATTAAAAAGGAGAAAAAGATGCTTATTTGGTGCCTAAACAAAAATTTTCTTGATTAGTCTTGTGCTTGTGATGATCATAAAAAATTCTCATTGCCTTAATTTAACTGTCCGAATGAAAAAGGAGAAAATTCAGAAAAGACTTAAGTACAAAGCATAGTTAGAGAGGTATCTGAAGAGGAAGCTAGAGATTTAAAGGTTCTTACACAAACTCTTTGCGTCATGTGAACATCAAACGGATTGCCTTTTGATCAATTTTAACAGATGTCTCGCGTATGAGTACCAAGCTACTGTGATTTTCATCAGTTCTTGTAATGGTCGCTTGAGGTCAAGCAGCGGTTTAAGTTTGGGGGAGTTTGATCAGTGGTATTTTCAAAACTATTTATCATTAATTGCAGTTATCTTTTCTTTAATTGCCAAGTTTTTATTTCATTTTACCGCATTTTATGCTTTGGTTGCATGTTTTAGTGTTTTCAGGATCACAAGAATAAAATAGGACAATTCAGAGTAAAAAAGTGCAAAAACTCGGAGTTTCGGAGAAAGTAAAAAATCCACCTACATGAGGCCTTACACGACCACACGTTTCGCCTGACACGGACCGTGTCAAGATGGGCGAGTGAAGAAAGATGGAAGTCAGGGGTGCAACACAAGCGACTGTATTGCCTGACAGGGGCCATGTTGTAACCCTTGGGACCTTAAAAGAAGATTTGGGAGTTTGGGGGCCAACACAGGTGCCTGTGTCGCCTGACATGGGCCGTGATGACCTGTGATGTTGATTTCCTGATTTTTTCATAATTTTTCCATGTGTTAAGCTGTGAGGGTGTTTTGGGTACTTTCGACCGACTTGGATGAATGATGACTATTTAAATGAGTTTTCACAAGGAATAAGGGGACTTTTTGGGAGCTAAGAATAGTTTACACGATTGAATATTGGAGAGGCCAAAGTTATTGGAAGGCAGAAGATTCTCATGAGCGGAAAAAATTGAAGATCAAAGCTATCCAAATTCTTGTAATGTCTAATTTTCATCTTGTAATTATTTTGAACAATATGAGTAGCTAAACCCCCTAATGTTAGGGGGTGTCCCAGATTTGAATTTGTAATGAATTTGAATTTCTGATTTTATCAATTCCATGGTTTTTATTATTCTATTTAATCATGCAATATTTTTAGGCTTTCTTGATTGGATCAATTAGGATTAATTTACGGCTAACAACTAGCTGGACCGCAATTGTTAAGGTTTTTATACGATTAGGGGAAAATAAAGGCTTGATAAAACAAAGGCTTGATTTCATCATAACTCTCTAATGACTTAAGATTTATGATGAATATTCAAATGTTTTCCTACTAAGGACTTAGGGGAAAATAACCTAAAGGGATGGTAATTGGTATTATGAACTTGTTAAAGAAATCAGGATTCAAGGTTGTTACAGGGAAAATTACACATCACACCCTAGCATATTGCTCATACTTGTGAAAATCCATAATTTATATTCTGCTTATTTCTAATTACTGTTAAGTCACAATTTCCAAACCAAAACCCCAATTCTAGTTTTGTTTAATTGAACCCAAAATTGAACTCGATACTGGTACACAATCCTTTAGATTGATACTTTGGGATTTCCCATTATTACTACATTGACGAATTAGTACAATTTCTAATTTACCGGTCAATAGGTCATTATGAAGCTATACACTTAGAATTTTTCTAAGTGTCAAAGTCAGTTAGTTTTTCACGATTTCAAATGGATACAACTTATAGCTCAAGTTTCCAAATGAATACTTTCTTGGAACATTGTAAAGATTGTGATAAGGTCTTTCAAATGCAACAAGAATGATGCCATAAAGCTTCCTGAGCAAGTTGCCCCATGGATTTAAAGATGGCCCTTTGAAATTGAGTTTTCCAACACAATCAGATTGCAAATTGGATAATGTGACTTCTAATGACCAAATTGATGTGCGTTTTCTACTTAAACATGATTAATAAAGTTGCTAAGACTTATTTAAGCATTGAAACCGAAGTTTTGAGTGATTTTTGATGCACATGGAGTCACACTTCTCATGCCTTTGAGCTTCACACGAATTCTCTCCAATATTAATTATTTCACATGTATGAGCTCACCATTCATTCCCCTATAAATAGAGGATCTTTCCTTATTCATTTCTTCAAGCTTGGATAGCCAGAATCACCCTGCCCAAGTCAGTTTCTAAGTTTGAAGTTTGAAAATTGATTTCATTGTTTCAAGCCTTGTTTCTCCAAACTCGCTTTTGATTCTTCATTCTTGATCATCATAAAACTTTCCACAACAAAATCCAAGCCATTCGAGCATAAAATCAAGTTACAGAAGTTTAGTTTTAGAGCTTACAAGTTGAACTTCGTTCAGGTAGATTTCTCAATCAAATCATCTCAAATAAATGCGTAGGATGTAGTCCATTCTTCTATGAAGCTGATGCTTCTCCTGGTTTGGAATTTTATGATGATTTCTGCTTGCATTTTCAAATTTCATTTTACAATTTCTCTCTAGTAATTTCCAAAACAGCTACGTTGTGGTTTATATAAATTTGGCGCGAGGATATGGTTGAGATCGTCTTCATGAGACGCATCCAATAATACCACTATGAGTGTCTAAATTTACAGTTTGAAGAATCACAAGCTTTCCCTAGTTGCAGGCGTCTAAAGGTTGAAGATAACCTACGTGTCATCTTCAACCAATGAAATTAAGTCAATTATTTTAATTTCGTTGGTTGGACTTTTTGGAATCTAATGCATGCTAGTTGACTGAAGCCCATTGTAGAAGTGCATGTTATGGCCATTAGATATGCCAACTCAATTAATGAGCTCAGATCTGATGCTCCTTATATTTTATGTTTTATTTTATTTTATAAAATTGTTTTAAAATTTCTTTTATCTTTAAATATTCATAGCTGTTTTATTTTTTCCCCAAAAATCATGAAAAATTACACAAAAATACTTTGAATTATTTTTGACCTTATGAATATTTTTTCATATTTTTATTTTGATGTTTGTTATTTTTTATAATTTTTGAATTGTTTGCTTTACTTTAATTGGTTTGAAAATAGTTCTAATACTTTTTAATTTCTGAAAAAATTGTGGAGTGATCCAATGATAATTTGACAGCTATTGGTAACCATTATTTATTTTTATTTTTTATTTTACTATGTTTTCGTGATTTTTGTCTTATTTTGATTAATTTTATCATTTTTAAAATTAGTTTCTGACCATTTAAAATTCTGAAAAAAAATTGTCAGCACTTGTTGCCTCATGTCTGACCTCTGGTAATTTTTTGGAGTTATAATTTGGTGTTTTGATACACTTTGTGTATTTCTTTAATTAATTCCATTTAATTAACCATTTTAAAATTGTTTTTTATGGATTTCATTTTTATTTTCTTTTTGAAGTTGATTACATCCTTTGAATGATCATTAGTTACCCAAACCTATGTTTGAAGGTCCAAGTATGATTGATTATTGGACTCTGATTCAAAACATTTGAAGCTTGTTGTTAGGAGGCTTTGATTTTATCAATCCTCTAACAAGTACTCATCAACTTTGACCTAAGTTCAAAATTCAATCATCATTAGTCATTTATCATGGATTATATCTTCTTCATCCCTTCTCTTTTATTTTATTTTATTTATCAATTTGGATAAGGAATTTGAACTTTGAGTTCATCTAAGCTTATGGATAGTTGAAAAATCATCTTCCATGACCTAGGTCTTGATCACCTTTTATTTTTACTTGTGCTATATGTTTTAGGAGTATGTTTCTACCATATCTCTAACATGTATGGTACATACATTGTTATTGACTGGCCTCAGATAGGCGTGACTTCTATATAAGTCCACTTACGACTGCTTAACATAGCGCTAAATTTGTCCTGATTCGAAAAATGATCATTCATGGCTCAAACTTTATGTTTGTAAGTCTAAGTATCATTGATTGATTATTTTGGGTCCAATACCTTTGAAACTTTTTGTTAGGAGGTTTTGATTTTATGAATCCTTTAATGAGTTTTCATTATTCTTGGTCTAAGATCATCATTCAATCATTATTGATCGTATTTGTGACCACTAACCTCTAACTTATAACCCATTAACAATTAACTTTATTTTATGCCTTTACTTTATGCGCTTATTTTATATCTTTACTTTTACGCCCTTTCATCTTTAGAATTTACATATCATTCTATTTTCCTTTTGCTCAATTGAGCATTTACTTTGTGCTCTTTTAACTTTGCTCACTTGAGCTCTTTTACTTTTTAAGACACCTAATAATAAAATTGAACATTAAAATACTTAAGGCTCTTGATTGGATTATTCGTTACTACCCATGGCATATTGGAGTTGTGGATCTCTTAGACTTAGGATTAGAAGCCTTGTCTTGATACTTTTAGACTTTGGTACCCTATTGATATTCTGAAGTCCTTGGGATTTACTCCTAGGAATTGGTTTGAATTTCTCTGTGTGCGGGTTTTTTTTGCTTTGTCAGAAGTCCTTGAAGTAAACTCCAAGGCATTGTGATTGGGAATTCCTCTGTATACAGTTGTTACTCTGGTCAATTTTTGTCTAAAGTCTATCGGGTTCACTCCAAGGCATTGGTTTGCAAGTTATTCATATGCATGTGTTATTTTGAACTCAAGAAAGTTCACCTGGTACATTGAAGCTTTGAAATAAAACCGAAGACTTTGCTTGATTTTTAATTTATCTGAGGCATTAGTTCATCTGAGGCTTATTTCATCCGAGGCTTGGTTTTATCTTGTAATTATGCTTGCTTGGTTTTTAATCCAAATGATGGGAATTCTACATTAACTTCATTATGTCAAGTGTCTACTTCTTGTTGGTTAGACCTTTCCTTACCCCACCTTTTACTTTGTGCTTTAGGATAGTCTCTTCATCTCCTCCCATCTTCTTTAATTTCAAAATCTTCTCCCTCCTTCTCAAAACTCTTCTTGTTTTCAAACTCTAACCACTTTCATAATAAACTTGGATTTAGGTCCTTGCATTTTCAAAATTCTTTTTCTTAATTAAACCTTTAATCGGTTTAATCATACTTTGACATCTTTCCTAGAACACTAAAGTCATTAACCTCATTCAAACCATTTTTCCACTTAGGCTTTTTTACTTTTAAATTTTTTCTCAAAGATTAGCATCTTGTTGATTTTATAGTGATGCAAACTACTATACTTCTTCTATACTTCTACAATATATAGTAAAGGGAGACATCTTCCACTTGGGTGTTGAGTGATGTCTTGTTGATTTTAAATCCAATTTATTTCATCCACTTTGAGATGATACAAATTCTCATTTCTCATAATTGTGGGTAGTAAGTATGTTTTCCACTCAGATATGAAGAGATGCCTCTTCTCTTAAAATTAACCAACACACAAAACTTTCAATTTTTTTGAGAAGAACTACGTGGTTCAGATTTCATCATTTCACATTGGTGGTACGTAGGCATGAAGCTCATTATTTTAGCCGAATCAAAATTAATTAAAACATTTCTTTTCTCATCCCCACCCTCTATTTTGTAAATATTTCTTTTATAGCCAAAATACATAGATTTTCAAAGAGGTTCATACGAAGTACCATAGATGTTTAGGGTACTAATACCTTCCCTTTGAATAACCAATCCCCTTACCTTGTGAAGAAACCTGAGAAAATAAATATATCAAACAAACAATGAAGTCGCCATTAGACATTTATTTATCCCACAGGAAGGGAAAGGAAAACATTGAAGAAAACCTGAAGAGGGTGAAATCAAGGTCTTGTGACCAAGATAACGAGTAAGGGAGTCGATTATGCAAGGGGAATGTATTAGCACTCCTCACATCCGTGATACTCCATGGGATCCACTCTTGTTGTCTAATCTAAAGGTTGTGTTTAAATCTAAATCTAGGTTGTAAAGGGAAAACATGCATGTATGCAAAGGATTATATACAAAAAGAAAAGGTTTTATTAGTCATGCCTACCTCAGTTGCGAACCTTTGTGCCTACGTACCACCATTTATTTAATGGGGGATCAAGGCACTCGTAGTTCACCTTAAAAGTTTTGGTTGGTTTCATGTTTTTTATGAACGATGCTATCGAAGCATGTCCTTTTTGAAAAGGTTTTAAAAGAAAAAGTCTGAAGACAAAAAGAGTTTGCATTGGTTAGTTTTTTACCTTGAAAAATGGTTTACTAATGTTAGAGTATTTTGAAGTTTGAACAAATAAAAAGAGAGTTTTGGTTTTAAGAATGCAAAAGGGGAATGAAAAAAGTCTAAGGGATACTAACAGTCCTAGTGCTCTCATACAATGGTGTCCTAAGGTTTGGATAAAAAAGGGAAACATCTACCTAAGTTAGCATGCATGGATTACAATCCTAATGTCTAACTTGAATAGATAACGAAACAAGTTATCCTAAGGGAACGTGTAAAATCCTAAAGGGAAAAGCATAAACACAAGCGTGTAGCGGTAGAAATGTTGAGACAAAGCAATTGGATTGACTTGACTCGCACAGATCAAATAAAAATTGCCACTATGCTTTATTGTTTCCAAAGGAATGGGAAAAGACTGAATAACCCAAAAAAGGGGAGAGAATCTATGTTCGGGGGTTGGTTATGAAAAGGGAAGGTATTAGCACCCTAAACATCTACGGTACTCCACAGGAACCTCTTTGAAAATTTGTATATTTTAGATATAAATGTTGTATAAAAAATAGATGGTGGAGATGAGGAAAGAAATATTTTTTACAATTTTTTGCACTCGCCGCGGTTGTGAACCTTTAGTGCCTATGTACCACCTTCCGTGCAATAGGGGATCAGGGCACTCGTAGTTCATCTTTAAAATTTTTTAAAACACAAATGTGTTGGTTAATTTTAAGAGAATAGACATCATCGTTGTATCCGAGTGAAAAACATACTTACTACCCACGATTATGAGAAAGGAGAATTTGGGTCATTTCAAAGTGGAGGATATGGCTTCGATTGTAAAATCAACAAAGCCTCGATCAAAACCCAAGTGGAAAATATCTCACCTTACTACATATCCTAGAAGTATATTAGCTCGTATTACTACATAGATTGACAAGATTTTAATCTTTTTTTGAGAAAATTTTAAGGTAAAAAGAAAAAATGGCAAAATGGTTTGAATGAGATTGATTGACTTTTAGTCTTCTCACAAAAAATGTCAAAGTATTTTTAAGTTGGTTAAAGTTTGATTAAGATTTTTTTTTGAAAATGCATGGACCTAAGTCCAAGTTTATTACGAAAGCGGTTCAAGTTTAAAAACAATAAGAGTTTTCAAAAGGAGGAAGAAGATTTTTGAAATTAAAGAAGATGGGAGGAGATGAAGGGACTATCCTAAAGAATAAGGTAAAAGCTAGGGAGAAGAACCATTTAACCAACAAGAAAACAACACTTGACACAATGAGTCAATATAGAATTCCCATCCTTTGGGTTGAAACCAAACAAGCAAAGATATTAAACCTCTTAAGAATACCAAACTTCAAATGCATTATGCCTTCTTAAAAATTGGGTAGAGTAATGGTTGTATACAGATGAATTCTCAGTCACAGACGAAACGCATAATTAGAATAACCTGCACACAAATAGAACAAACAACCCAATGTCTCGGGGTAAACCCCAAGAACTCTAGACAAAATAAAAATAAAAGTCACAAGGTCTCAAGGTAGGCCAAGGTCTCTACTCCTAAGTCCAAGAAGTCCATAACTCCATCATGTCAAGGATAGTAACCAAATAGACCGAGTAACATTAAAGCTCTTTATTGTTCAAGTTGGTTATTAGGTATCTTCAAAAAGAAAATGAAAGCTCAAGTGAGCCAAAATAAAAATTACATAAAGATAAATTCTCAAGTGAGCAAAGATGAAAACAACATGAAATGAATGCTCAGATAAATGATGCTTAAAGTAAAAGCATAAAGTAAAAGCATAAAAATAAAAGTCAATTATTAATGAGTTAGAAATTAAAGGTTAGTTGAATGACCATCTTGAAACTTTCATTTGAAAACTCATTAGAAGATTGATAAAATAAAAGCCTCTCAACAATAAGTTTAATTTTCTTTTTGTCAAGCATATCATTCATTTAAAATCTCAAGGCAAAACAAATAATCAACAATGTTTAAATGATTCACTTAGTCCAAAATTTATGATGATTCATTAGAGGATTGATAAGACCAACGCCTATTAACACTGAACCTCAAGGTTATTAGATCAAGGATTTCAAATTAAACATACTTGGGTTTGAAAACATAGGTTTGGGCCACAAATGATCATTTTTCGAATCAGGACAAAATTTAGCGCTATGTTAAGCAATCGTAATTGGACTTATGTAGAAGTCACACCTATCTTCAGGCCGGTCAATAGCAATCTATGTGCCATATGTCTGGAGAGATGATATGTAGATCATCCTCTAACAACATGCAACACAAAAGGGAAGGGGATAAGATGAAGAGGGAGGGGATATATTTGAAATTTTTTTTAATCAAACTATCATTAAAATCATCTATCCATTTTAGTGGAGTTAAACTCAACACTCAAGATCCAATGATGTTAATAAAGTTTATAATCAACAATCACATAACCAGAATATATTAAAAAAATAAATTGCATTTAATGAATAAAATATAAAGAAAAAATGACTTTTAAATTGTTTTTAAAATGAGAAAAAAAGGTAAAATAACAAACTATATTCAAAGTATAAAAGAAAAATTTAAAAAGAGACCATAGAAAAATAAAAAATTACCTCAAATATTTTTATAAAATTTTTGGTAATTTTTTAAAACAGAAAAATATTTTTAAACTAATTAAACTCACTCAAATAAGTGAAAAAAGATAAAAAAATAGTAGAATTCAAAATAAAATTCTAGAAAAATTTCAGAAGGTTAGAAATAAGGAAAATGATTTTTATAAAAAAGTTTAGAATTTAAAAATATCAAAAAGTATTTTTAAAACAATTAAAATAAGGCAAACAAAACAAAAATTATGAAAAATAACAAACATTAAAATAAAAATATGAAAAAATATTCACAAAATATGAAATAATTCAAAGTATTTTTGTATATTTTTTAATAATTTTTGGATAAAAATAAAAGAGTTATGAATTTTTAAAGAAAAAAGAAATTAAAAAAATAATTTTGTAAAATAAACAAATCAGAAAAACCACGCGCGTTGGATCTCTCTCAATTATACACGCTGGCAGATCCAATGGATATGAGGTAAGGCATCATCATGGACCCAAACTGAAGTGCGCACATACAACACAAGAAAGTCCAACCAATCAAAATAAAAACAATTGGCTCAGTGCCATTGGTTGAAGAATGACACGTAGGTCATCTTCAACCTCCAGCCTCCTGCAAGTAGGACAAATCAAAGGTCCTTGAATCCGTAAGTTTACGCATTCATAGTGGTACCATTAGATGCGTCTACTTGAGACGATCACAACCATATGCTTACGCAAAATTTATATAAAACACAGCTTAGTCGATTTGGAAAAAACCAGAGATGTTTGAAAATGTTAAAATCGAAAATCAGAAGCATCAAATGTATTGTTTCACCAAAATTGAGTTAAGAGCAAGCATCAGTGAACATCATATACCATTCCAGTAATTTGAGTTAGAAGATTTGGTGCCTTAAACTACCTGAACAAAGTAAAGTGAACTTGCTCTATAAATGGACTTGGCTAGCACGATTTAGGGCACCTCAAGGCTTGATTATTCTTCTGTTAGCTTCACTGAAGTTCAAGGATAAAGGATCAATGAAGAAATTGGATTGAAAAGTGGAGAAAATAGGAATTTGAAATCTCGGAAAAGTAAGTTATGGAAGGAGTTTGACAAAGTGATTTTGGATGTTCAAGCTTGAAAAAAAGATAGGAGTGAGGTCCTCTATTTATAGGGAAGCGAATGGTGCAAAGAATTCAGAGAAAATTTGAAGTTTGGAGGGAAATTGGATCAAGCTCGAAAATGAAAAAAGTGTGACCCCATATGCATCAAAAATCAACCAATTCTTGCATTTTGATCCTTAATTCAACTTTAGGAACATTGTTAAACATGTTTAAATAAAAAACAAGTGCTAAATTGGTTATTAGAAGCCATATTATGAATTTCAAATTCTGACTTTGGAGAAAACTTCCGTTCCAAGGTACCATCTTTAAATTCATGGTGTTCACAACTCAAGGGGTCTTAGGGCATGATTCTTGAAGAAATTGAAAGATAAAGTCACAAAATTTACAATTTGTAAAGAGTGAGATCAATTGGATGCTTGAGCTAAAATTTGTGATGAGTCAAAGTTGTGAAAAAGATGTTGACTTTTTGTACTTTGAAAAATTCTAAGTTTTTCTTCAAAAATGACCTATAATGTTTTGAGTCCAAACAAGGCCTTCCTCCAAAATTGAGCTTTTATCGTTGATTCTAGCTTGATGTAGACTTCCCAAAGACTATTGTGAAACTTGAATCACTCAAAATACCAAGTATTTAAAAAGTTATGGTCTTGGAAAATTGGTGAAAATTTATGAAGTGATCTATAATCCTTTGAGTTTTTAGGGCATCTTTCACTCATTTTCAAGCTTTGAACATTAAAGAAGAGTTGAATTTCACATCCTTAAGATCATTGTGGAAAAATGATGGGTTCAAGGAGATAAAAATTGACCAAGTTATGGTCTTTTTAAGTCACAAAAGGGAATTTGATGGCCCATCTAGAGGACTTGTAATCTTTCTTCATCATTAGGCATCTTCCACATAAAAATTTCTTGAAACTGTTGAAATGATTAGTTTATAAACCTTTAGAGAGAAGAATTTCTTTGGAATCACTAAAAAATTTCAAAATATGATCAAGATATAGCCTTTAGAAGTTCAAAACCCTAGCTCCTAGAGCACCAAAATGACTTGGAAACCCCTTTCAATTTTGACAAAGTTTCTTGCACAATTACTCTTTCCATGGTAATATAAGTTGTTGCGGATGATAATAAGAACCCATAGCAATAAAAACCACTTTCAAATGTTAAGAATTGAGAGAGTTATGCACTTATGATCAAGAAATCAAGAACTTGTCCAATTAGGTCAAACTTCTTCAATCAACTCTTGCATCTTTTGACTTTCTTTGACAAATTGAGGCATGATGAATCATAGTATACCTTGTCATAATATTACTTCAAAGTATCTTCAATGATGAAGCTTGAATCTCAATGAAATTTTGTTGGAGAAGGCATGGAAATAAACTCATGAACCTATGAATCAACCTGATGAAATGTGTTGTGCCCTTACCTATAATATCATCAATTAGAGCAAAAATTCATTGTATTTATTAGTTAAAAGTTAATAAATACAAAACATATATGATCACAATATACAAATCAAGGTGCTTGGTGATTACTCGTAAGCAAAACTAGAGATAGGGAGAAGAACCAAACCCTAGTGTGATCTTGTTGTGATTGAGTTGATATGAGATGATATAGGAATCTTAGAGGGCAATAATTGGGGTACAACAAAGCGCAATCGAACAATGTCGAAACAAAAACCAAAATAAATATGAAGTGTGAGCTAGAAAAAACAATGAATTTAATGGATTTAAAAGTGGGAGTAAGAAACTCTTTCCACTTGATTTTCTCAAGCCCTAGATCGAGTAACAATTCGAAGCGTCAACATTTAAAGAAACATGAGCTAACATCGTCGAAACAAATGACAAAATGCGGGGGTTGGTTATGAACCCTTTCCACTTTATTTTACTCAATGAACAAGAATAAGCACAAATTAAAGCATCAAAATATAACGTGAGCTAAGAACGACACATAATAGAAATTGCGGGGGCCGATTGCAAGCCCTTTGTTCCACTTATTGACTCGATAGCAAGTACAAAGTAAAAGGGAAATAGGAGGGGAGTGGGATTTTTCTTCTTTGAGGACTTTTGCACACAAACAAACACAAACATTGTCTCTTGTTGAGGACTTTTAAAAAAACAAACATTGCCTCCTTTGAGGACTTTAAACAGATTTTCCCACCTAAAGTAGGGACTCCCAATCATGCATCTCTATTCCTACTTCTCATGGCAAGGAAAAGAAAATACAATGCGGAATCAAAACAAAATCAGAAATAATAGCAATAATGTCCGTAGAAAAGAACAATCAAAGAAAAAGAAACCCGTCGATATTCGTGCAAGCTAGAACCAACAAACAAAATAAGCAGAATCGGGTGCTCGAAATAGGCGCAAATGCATTGACAATGTGAAAATAAATCACATGTGAAGTGCGTATCGGACACCTCCTCACGACATCAATAAACCTGCATGAAAATACACATCCAAAAAAAAACACAAGCAAAATGTATATCTCATAGAATGAGAATCAAGCGCGTCATAAGTGAACTTCAATCCATAAAGAAAGTGGAACAAAATGCTCTTCAATTGAATAACCAAGAATTAATTAACGATTGAAAGCTCTCTTGAAATGCCTTTCACAAGTCAACAAAAGAGTTATAAATAACAAGGAGGCATAAACGGAATCAAGTATTCACATCACAAATTAAATCAAGATCGAATAATGAAAAAATAAGATGCAAACATGCATTGGAACATTAAAATGAATTTCCGGGCAGCAACACATTAACACTAGAAAGTGCGCAAAAAGTCAGAGTAAAACCTATCAAACTCGGTACCG
Source organism: Vicia faba (assembly GCA_948472305.1). Classification (NCBI taxonomy): domain Eukaryota; kingdom Viridiplantae; phylum Streptophyta; class Magnoliopsida; order Fabales; family Fabaceae; genus Vicia; species Vicia faba. Next base: position 895,244,649 of record OX451738.1, read on the forward strand.
ATAACCACCAAACATGCTAACAAGATTAAACATGCATTAAGTTGGAATTAAATCACAAGGTACATGCGAAATCAAATTGCGGACATCATTGAATTAACACATGAAGTGCATAAAAAGTTGACTTAAAATCAATCAAACTTTCTACCGGTATCAAGAAATTATCAACATAAAGCCACTTACGTATCAAACCATAACTAAAACTCAATTTGCAACAAATTTGTGAGCTCCGAGAAGCCATGACATATGTATCGATACTTGCTAAAAATCGGTTTGAAGACAATGTTTCAAGGCATAAAAGCTAAGCATCGATACATGAAAAATCAATTGGAATTCACAAATAAGTTGTATCAAAGAAATAGGTACCAGTACCAACAATTCCAAGTATTGAAACCAAAATTAACTATGCATCGAAGACAAGTCAACACTTCCAAATTTGATATCGAATCGAAAACAAATTACGACACATAAATAACTACACAATTGAAAAATTAATTTTGACACACAATTCTCATTAATCAACAATAATTAAATCAACTGATTCCACATTTATTCATCATCAAGCTTCAAGAATCAATTAGATCTTAATAAATCAAATCAAGCTTAAATCACATAATCACTTATTTCCAATCAGCACTTATTCTTCACAATTCAATTTAATTCAACAATTAAATCATGCAAGATTAACATAATTCAATTTGATTCAAACAATTAAAATCAATGCAAAGCAATCGAATCAAGAATCAAGAGATTTAATGAAAATTGAATCAAAGAAGGAGAAGAGAGGGATCCGATCAGAGTTTGCGAAGATGGAGGGAGTATGCACGAAAGAACAAGGAATTGCAGAGGGAAGGGAGTTCGCCGACGACGGGTTTGGCGGGGCAGAGGACTGGCTGGTGGGAGGTCTTTCACGGTAGGGGGAGGAAGATGGTTTATGACTTCTTGCAACTTTTATTCTTGAGAGAGAAGAGAGAAAGTTGAGAGAATTTTTTGTGATTTTTGTGTAGAATGGAAAAAGTGATTATGAAATTGGATTGAAACAATTTATAGAAGTAAGCTAAGACCATGTTTGGCAGATGGTAAAAAAAATGCATATTCCCTTTTTTTGTGTGAATAATGCAGAATTTTCAGCTTTTTTTGGTGTACAATGCGAGAACAACCCACAAGCTCATCCCCTTCGGTGCATAATACTGACGCACAACATGAAACAAAAACATCAATAACAATTTGTGACGCAGTGTCGAAAGAATCACCCTGATACAACAAAAATAGAGAAACTTGAGACAGAAAAACCTCTGTGTAGATTTTTCAGCTTATTTCTGTGTACGACTTTGGAAATAAGCCATAAATCAAAGTCTTCTGAGCACAATCCAAAATCGAGCTCTAAAGTACACTTATAGATAACAAAATTTGAGACATAGTGTCGTAAGAATCGTCTCAATACGATAAAAATTGATAAAGTTATGATTTTTGCAATATTGCGTGACAATTGACTAGAAATCTCCTTTGGCATGCGATTTTCACCGGATTTTTTTCAATTTCAGAGATCTTCTTCAAAGAATTAACTTCTGACCCGAACATACGAAGTGATGGAAACATCAAGACATATTTTATGCCCAAATAACCATTAAAAAACATTGAATCGGGTGAAATAATGAATTTTGAACATCTGAAGAAATAGTAGATCATCATACAGTTTTAGGGTACCTGTCTCAGGTAATTTGGATTTTTGGAAGTCTTCCTCACTGAATCAGCTTCCAACACAAACATATGAACTGGAGAAAATAAAAAGACGGTTCAAATGCTCCAAGAAACACTCAAAAGTTATTTTCTGGTTAGAAGTTACAAATTTTTGAACATCTGAACAAACAATTGACCAGTAAATCCACTATATAACATGATTTCCGGTATTTGCACTATTGAAGATCTTCCTTACATAGAAGTTAACTAAAGAAGATAATAAGACAGTTCTAATGTCTGAAGAACCATTCTCAAACCATTTTTTATCTAGAAGTTAGACATTTTAACCTCGAACCGCAAAATGCTGATTTTCAGCTTGAACTGTCTCAAATCAACTGAAACACTTGACTTTCTCTACAATTAAAAGTGTGATGGAACACACGAGAGCTTGGAATGATGATGAATTAATTAATTGATGATTGAGTAGCTCAAAAAAATGCGCGGAGTGCATTTGAATCTCGAAAACCCCGAGTTTCTACTTTTCTGTACTGCTTGACGAAACAATTGTTTTTTGTAGCCTGACGCTGATAAATGCCTTAATCCCATAACCATGGAATCGATGATATGTATGCATGATTATGTTTGAGAAAATAACCCAATTAGGGTTATACTGAAGAGGGCGAATTTTGGAGTACAACAACTGCACTTATTCAATCTTCTTTAACCTGAGGGTGAGATTGGCGCTAGCCTTTCAAACAATCAAGGTAGAAGAGGATTGAGTACTCAATAAAACCATAAAATTAGAACTCTGAATAACAGAAAAAAGTTAGATATTTGGTTTTTCTGCATTTTCTATTTTTTGTTTTGCTTTTGTGAAAAGGGTTATCCATATATTAGACCGAGGTTAGACATACGAGAGACCGAGTAAACTTGGAGAATACATGTCAGGTCAGGATTAAACATGTATATGGTATCAAGCATACATGACTGATGTTGGTATTAGAAACATACAATAAAGAAAGGGACCGACTGAAGAAGGTTTCTAACAGGAACATCAAACATACATGTTCGGAGTTGGTAGCACACACATATAAGAAAGGGACCGGAAGAGGACTCTAACAAGGAAGTCAAACATACATGTTCAGAGTCAGTAGCAAACATATAAAAGAAAGAGACCAGAAAAGGACTTTGACAAAAATATCAAACATACATGTTCGGGGTTGGTATTGAACACATACAAGAAAGAGACCGAAGTAGGACTCTAATAAGGAAGTCAAACATACATGTTCAGAGTTGGTAGAAAAGACATATAAGAAAAAGAACAGAAGAGGACTATAACAAGGATGTCAAGCATACATGTTCAGAGTTGGTAGCAAACACATATAAGAAAGAGACCGAAAGAGGACTCTAACAAGGTAGTCAAACATACATGTTCGAAGTTAGTAGCGAACACATACATGAAAGAGACCGGAAGAAAGGGCTCTAACAACAATATCAAACATACATGTTTGAGGTTGTTAGCGAACACATACAAGACAAAGACCAGAAGAAATGGCTCTAACAATGATATAAAACATACATGTTCGGGGTTAGTAGCCAACACATACAAGACATAGTCGGGAAGAAAGGACTCCATTAAAGATATCAAGAATACATGTTCAGAGTCGGTAGCAAACACATACAAGACAAAGACCGAAATAAAGGACTCCATCAAAGATATCAAACATACATGTTCGGAGTTGGTAGCGAACATATACAAGAAAGATATTTGGTATTGTCATACCCCAAATTTTCTCTACGGATTTCTAATTAGATTATTTCTTATTAACGTTATTCTTCTTTTATTATTGTCAAATCACCGTGGGGTATAAGGGGGGGGGTTAGAAAAAGAGTTTATGGGATTTCTAAATCAGAAAGGCCCATGTAAGTTTGATGTTTTATTGAGTTTTGCCGTACAAGGTATAAGAGGGAGGTATTGTTATAATACATGGGTGTGGTATTTTGGGCCATCAAAATCTGATGGCCCATTAAGAGTTGATTTGTTTTCTTTTACAAAAGAGGGGTGCACGTTTTTTTTCAATTGGGCCCATGTCATGCATTTTTAGGACGGCCCATTAAGTGTCCTTTTGAAAGCCCGTCTTTCTTTTTTAGATTGACTGGAAGTCAATATCTTACTTTTGGATCTTTCAAGATTGGTATTTTAATTACCATTATTAAATATTGTTAGCAATTAATATACTTTTTATTATTATTGTTTTATTATGATTGACCGAAGTTAATGTAAGGGTTTTGCAACCCTAACTACCCAAGCCCATATCCCGAGTCCATTTTTTTATTTTTTACAATTATAAATATTTTTTAATTTATTAAATTAAAATATTTCATTTATTTGGTTATTGTTTAATTTGTGGACCAAGTCAACCATATCCCAGTTAGGGTTTAACCCTGTTCGCTGAGGTACACAATCTAAGCCCAATCTAGAAGAAACATGTACTGTGTAAATCAAAAGGAAAAACATATTCTATAAATTGAAACGCATACAAAACCAAAATGAAATCAAATTATTCTCAATCAAATCTTTACATAAAAATAATATGTACAAAATCATCTGAGAACATAATCGAATCAATTACAATCAAATCAAATCCCTAAAAACAGAATAAAATCTGCTAATTCCTAACTGATTACAAAAGTAATGATAATCATAAAACATTTTCCTAATATATCTAAAACCTAAAATATAAATAACCTAAAAATTTCTAAGAAAAGGACAACCAAAAAATTAGGAGAAAAAGAAATCTGAAAGAGGAGAACAGAAAGAATTGGAGGAGAAGAAATTGCAAGCAGAGAAGTCCATCAGCAAGTCAGTCACCTTCCCGAGATATGGGTTTCAATTTTTGAAACCCTTCAAGAATTGTGACCTATATTGATCTACAAAAGTCCAGTTTCAGAGCCACTTTTTGCTACTTCGTTCAGGTAGATTTCTTGGTCAAATCAATCCAAATAAAATACTAATCTACTCTCTTCATCCTTATGATTCTCATGCTTTTTACAATTTGTGATTTCATTGAGATTTGAGTGAGATATTCCAGAATTTCATGCTCACTATTTCTTCAGATTTTTATCAATTCAAGCCTTGCTCAGCTTATATAAATTTGGCATGAGGGTACCATTAGAATCGTCTTGAAGAGACGAATCTAATGGTACCAGTCTGGTCCTCTAATTTTACAGTTTGAGGAATCCCAATCTAGGGCGTCCGGAGGTTGAAGACGACCTATATATCGTGTTTCAACAAATGAAGGCGTGACATGTAATTTTTTGAAATCAATGTGTTTGCTTTATCATACGCGCGCTTTTAGAGCCCTTGGATCTAATTACTTTCATTAGTCAGACTCCATCTAACACGCCTGAACTTTAGTTGTTTTTAATATTTAAAAGGTGATCCGGTGCAATTTCCAAAGCTGACCATGATAAGCACATCGTGCCCGATCCTTTGGATATGATTACTAGCGCGTTTTGACTCTCATCTAATGGTCCATATTTTTTTTAACTTTATTTTATTTTCTGTTTTTTACACAAAACTTAAAAAAAACTATAGAAAATTCATTTATGACTAAAATATTATGAAAAAATTCACAAAAATATTTTCAAATATTCTGTTTCTGATTTTTATTTTTTCAGGATTTTATTTTTCAGATTTGATATTTTTTTATAATTTTTCCTTTATTTTGACCTGTTTCTAAATATTTAAAAATACTTTTTTGTTTTTTTAAATTATAACAAAATTTAAAAAAATCATTTTCTCTATTTCTGACTTTCTGAAATTTTTTTAGAATTTTATTTTGAATTCTAATATTTTTGATCTTTTTCTCCTCACTTATTTGAGTGATTTTAATTAGTTTAAAAATGCTTTTCTGTTTTAAAAAACTACTAAAATTTTTATAAAAATATTTGAGATTACTTCTGATTTTTCTATGGTCTCTTTTAATTTTTCTTTAATACTTTGAATATAGTTTTTATTTTACCTTTTATTTTCATTTTAAACACATTTTAAAAATCATTTTTATTTTTTTATTTTGTTCATTAAATGCAATTTATTTTTTTTAATATATTCTGGCTATGTGATTTTTGATCATGAGCTTCATTAACATTATTGGATCTTGGGTGTTAAGTTTAACTCCACCAAAATGGATGGATGATTTTAATGATAGTTTGATTAAAATCTTTGATTCAAATATTTCCCCCTCCCTCTTCATCTTACCCCCTTCTAATTTGTGCTACATGTTGTTAGAGGATGATCTACATATTATCTCTCCAAACATATGGCACATAGATTGCTATTGACCGACCTCAAAATAGGTGCGACTTCTACATAAGTCCACTTACGATTGCTTAATATAACACTACATTTTGTCCCGATTCGAGAAATGATAATTCGTGGCCCAAACCTATGTTTGCAAGCCCAAATATATTTAATTTGAAACCTTTTGAGCCAATAACCTTAAGTTTCATTGTTAGCAGACTCTGGTCTTATCAATCCTCTAATGATTCTACATAAATTTTGGACTAAGTGAATCATTTAAACATTGTTGATCATTTGTTTTTGCCTTGAGATTTTAAATGAATTATATGCTTGACAAAAAGAAAATTAAACTTGTTGTTGAGAGTCTTTGATTTTATCAATCTTCTAAGGAGTTTTCAAATGCAAGTTTCAAGACAGTCATTCAACTAACCTCTAGTTTCTAACCCATTAACAATTGACTTTTATTTTCATGCTTTTACTTTATGCATTTACTTTTACGCACCATTTATTTTAGCATTTACATTTCATGATATTTTCAACTTTGCTCACTTGAACATTTATCTTTATGTCTTTTTGTTTTGCTCACTTGAGGTTTTTCATTTTCTTTTTTTGAAGATACTTAATAACCAACTTGAACAATAAAAAACTTTAAGTTTACTTGGGCTATTTGGTTACTATCCTTGGCATTTTGGAGTTGTGGACTTCTTGGACTTAGGATTAGAGACCTTGACCACCCTTGAGATATTGTGACTTCTATTGTTAATTTGTTTGGAGTTCTTGGGGTTTACCTCGAGACATTGGGTTGTTTGTTTTCTTTGTGTGCAGGTTATTCTGATTATATGCTTTGTCTATGATCGAGAATTCATCTATATACAACTGTTACTCTGCCCAATTTTTGTGAAGACTTAATGCATTCGAAGTTTGGTATTCTCAAGAGGTTTAATATTTTTGCTTGCTTGGTTTGAATCCAAAGGATCGGAATTCTATATTGACTCATTGTGTCAAGTGTTGACTTCTTGTTAGTTAGACGGTTCTTTTCCCTAGCTTTTACCTTATGCTTTAGGATATCCCCTTTATCTCCTCCCATCTTCTTTAATTTCAAATTATTCTCCCTCCATTTCAAAACGCTTCTTGTTTTCCAACTTGAACCACTTTCACAATAAACTTGGACTTAGGTCCATGCATTTTTAAAATCTTTTCTTAATCAAATTTTAACCAACTTAATAATACCTTGACATATTTGTGAGAAGACTAAAAGTCAATTAATCTTATTCAAACCATTTTGCCATTTTGGCTTTTTTTACTTTAAAATTTTCTCAAAAGATTAGACTCTTGTCAATCCTTGTAGTGATGCGAGCTACTATACTTCTACGATATATAGTGAAGTGAGATATTTTCCCCTTGGGTGTTGAGCGAGGCTTTGTTGATTTTAAAAGACAAGCTATATCCTCCACTTTGAGATGATGCAAATTCTCCTTTCTCATAATTGTGGGTAGTAAGTATGTCTTTCACTCGGATACGATGATGATGTCTCATCTCTTAAAATTAATGAACACACTTTTGTTTTAAAATTTTAAAGGTGAACTACAAGTACCCTGATCCCCTATTGCACAGAAGGTGGTATGTAGGAACTAAAGGTTTGCAACTGTGACAGGTGCAAAAATTGTAAAAAAACACTTCTTTTCTCATCCCCACAATCTATTTTTGTATGCAACTCTTATAGCCAAAATACAAAAAATTTCAAAGAGGTTCCTGCAGAGTACCGTAGATGTTTAGGGTGATAATACCTTCCCTTTTCATAAACAACCCATGTACCTAGATTTTGTCCCCTTCCTTTTTGGGTTATTCGCTCTTTTCCCATTCCTCTGGAAATAGTAAAGCGCGGTGGCGATTTTTATTTTTATCTGTGCGAGTCAAGTCAATCCAATGGCTTAGTCTCAACATTTCTACCGCTACACCCTTATAATGCAAAAAGACATGTTCCTAACTTCACAAAAAAGAAGGAGGGAGAAATTAATGTTATAGCCTTGCATACAAGGGTACAACAACCATTAATAATTCCATGAGAACAACAACAGAACAAATTTGAAAGGCCGCCAAGAAAGTTTGACCCGCTCCCTATGTCACACAATCAATTATTGCAACACTTGGCCAAGGCATCTTTGATAGAGCTAAGACCTCTAAATCCTTCAATAGGGGCATCCCCACCGAGGTACGATGCTAATTCTAGATGGAAGTATCATGCCAATTCTCTTGGGCACACTATAGAAAAATGTTGGGCCTTCAAACATAAGGTTCAAGATTTGTTGTATTCTCCGGATATCACTTTTGATAAACCAAATATCAAGCCAAACCCCATGCCTCCGCATGGTGGACCATTAATAAATGAAATTGAAATAGTCACCAACTTTGGGGAAGTCAGAAGATTAAAGGCCCTAGTAAACATAACGAAATCTGCGACATGATTCATGGCATCAGTCTCCATGCAGCGATGCATTATCAAAACTATGTTTTATTCATCCCCTTGGTTGCGATGAATAAATAAAATATGTGTTATAAACTTACTACATTAGTCTGAAAGCATTAGTAAGTTAACCTTATAGACTCGTATTATTTAGCTCTTAGGTTATGGTAAATATACGAAAATCTCCAATCTCTTTTAGGTATTGAGGAGTTATCCGCGTTGTCATATCTAAATCAAATTAGAACTTTTTGTTTAAACTCCAGTGAGATGATACATCATCATCTATGCCTACTTTTTTCATCCTCATGGGAACGCTATATAGCGTATCCTTACTTTCTATCAGACAAATTTTGGGGTCTTCCATTATTTAATGAACCTCCGATTCAAATATGCGAGACCTGCATATTCTCACACTATCTAATAGAAGAATAATTAAATATGGGCAGTTGTCATACCATAAATTTGCCCTACAGATTTCTAATTATATTATTTCTTATTAACGTTATTCTTTTTTCATTATTGTAAAATCACCATGGGGTATAAGGGGGTGTGTTTTAGCAAAAGAGTTTACGGGCTTTCTAAATTAGAAAGACCCATGTAAGTTTGATGTTTTATTGGGTTTTGCCTTATACGATATAAGAGGGAGGTATTGTTATAATATAGGGGCGTGGTATTTTGGGCCATCAAAATATGATGGCCCATTAAAAGTTGATTCGTTTTCTTTTACAAAAGATGGGTGCACATTTTTTTTTTCAATTGGGCCCATGTCATGCGTTTTTGGGATGACCCATTAAGTGTCCTTTTGAAAGCCCATGTTTCTTTTTTAAATTGACTGGAAGTCAATCTCTGACTTTTGGATCGTTCAAGATTAGTATTTTAATTACCATTATTAAATACTGTTAGCAATTATTATATTTATTATTATTATTATTATTCTATTATGATTGACTGAATTTAAAGTAAGGGTTTTGCAACCCTAACTACCCAAGCCCATAGCATGAGTCAATTTTTTGTTTTTTTATAATTATAAATATTTTTTATTTTTTTTAATGAAAATATTTCATTTATTTAGTTATTGTTTAATTTGTGGACCAAGTCAACCAAATCCCAGTTAGGGTTTAACCCTGTTCGCTGATGGTACACAATCCAAGCCTCGTCCAGAAGAAACATGTACTATGTAAATCAAAAGGAAAAATGCATTCTGTGAATTGAAACACATACAGACCCAAAATGAAATCAAATTATTCTCAATTAAATCTTTACATAATAAAAATCTATACAAAATCATCCCAAAACATAATCAAATCAATTACAACCAAATAAAATCCCTAAAAACAGAATAAAATATGCTAATTCCTAACATATTACAAAAGTAACGATAATCATAAACCATTTTCCTAATCTATCTAAAACCTAAACTATAAATAAACTATTTTTTAAAGAAAAGGACAACCAAAAAATTAGGAGAAAAAGAAATCTGAAAGAGGGGAAGAGAAGGAATTGTAGGAGAATAAATTGAAAGTAGAGATGTCCATCAGTAAGTCATTCACCTTCCCGAGATCCAGGTTTCAATTTCTGAAACCCTAGATCTACGCTTCAAGTCGCGCCTCCATTCTCTCTACTGTTGCCACCACACTTTCACTTGTAATTAAAAAAGAAGGAATAAAAAAGGAGGGTTGAGAAAGAGCAAGAAGGAAATTCATGAGAAGATACACCGTAGGATTGGTAAGCCGTATAACTTAGCTCGGGGCTCTGAATATTATGTGTGATTATTGGATCATTGTGAATTTTGATGTTTAATTTGTGTTTCTGGAATTTTTTGGGGTTTAGGGTTTGTAGGTTGGGTAAGGGTTCCTCAATGTTAGGGTTAGGGTTCTAAGCATATAGGGTTAGGATTCTTCAGGTTGTTGTTTCTGGGTTGGGATTGTTATTAGGGTTCATCGTGTTTGAAATTATGGGTTCATTGTGGTTAGGGTTAGAACCCTAGGGTTATGTTAGGGTTCCTTGATCTTCATAGGGTTAGGATGAATATTTATATGAATCTGGTTTTGGGGATGAATATATTTGGTGGTTGTGTATGAATCTGGTGGCGCCTTGGAGCAGCCGCTAGCGAAAGCGATTTCCGGCCGGTGGCGCCCAAGGCTGAGGAGATTTCCGGTCTCCGGGTTTCTAAAGAGAGGGCAAAGCCTATCTCTCTAAAATGAACAAAAGGGTTTCTTTATTGTAGAGAGAGGGATAAAAGAGGAAAAATGGGCTCTCAGCCCAAGAATTCGTTTATATAATACCCCCTGATTCCCTATGTCACTCTTACCATGCACCCCTCTCCTTATTCCTTTGATCATCATCAAACGTCTCTCAAATGCACACCCACCATAACCCTGTGCATTTGCCCACACTTTGCCAAACAGATCCTCCCAATGTTTTTATTCTTGGGCCTAAGCCCATTCTTAATCACGCCTCAATTCTGCTACGTATAACAAACTTGCACCCCCTTTTGATCTGGGCCTGAATTCAATATCTAAATTCAAGGCCCTGTCTTTTACACCCCCTATTTTTACTAACTTATGCCATAACTTACCCCCCATGCGTTTTGGGCCTGAATTCAATATCTGAATTCAGGGCCCTACTACCTATACCCCCTGTTTTACTATCTCAATACAAAATACACCCCCTGCATTTTTTAAATATCTTTTATTATTTATAATTATTATTTAACATATTTATAAATTCCAATATTATTTTATTATTATTATTATAAATTCAAATATTTATTTTCTAACTCATCCAAGTATTTATTTATTGCATTAAATTATTTTTCAACCATGCCTTAATAAGATATTTTGTATATTAATACATTGAAAAAAATACTTAACCAACACTAATTATTTTTTTATAAAAAACTTAATTACCTTAAAATAATTTTCAAAAAGGATTACGAGAATATTTTAAGTCGACTGTGAACTTCATCTAACAACTCCGCTGTTCACACATCTAGACTTAGTATAAGAGGAAATTCAAAATATCTTCGTAATCTATAAAAACACCAACCAACTGCGAACTACGAATTGAGACTCTGATTCCTCATAAGAGGTTACGTAGGCATACGACTAAAATAGTGGCAAGTTCCCCTAATAAAAATGAAAACCCTATTTCTGAAAGATCGCGCTTCTAAACCCTAGTATCCTTGTGTACAAGGTAGATGAGGGGTGCCTAACACCTTTCATTCATCTAAGAACGAGTCCAACAACTTAGAATCTCTGACCATGTTAGGGTTATCCTTTATATTACCTTCCTTAGTATAAAAATTAAGGGTGACGACTCTCATTTTAAAACCCGTTACAATAGGTATATGCCAGGTAGAATTATACATATGCAACAAGGAAGAGACGAATCGAAGAAGGCTCTAACAAGGAATACTAACCGAAGATAGACTCCTGGGGAAAGAACACTAATAAAAGGAGAAGTTAATGGGAATACAGATAGATATCAACTTCGATAGAACGCTAAGCGAAAGCGATCTTACACTGAAGAAAGAGACTAACTGAGGGGGGGGGGGTACGCTAACAAGGGTTTCCAAGGATTCTCTAGGGAAAGAGAAAACACCATAAGAACTGACCGGGGATAGAAATCACAACAGACTCCATCGAGGAACCAGGATGGGATAACCTTGGTAATAAGCTGCGAAGGTTATTTATCTCTGAATATAACAAACTAGTTACTTCGGGTGAGCAACAAAATTGGCTTATGTTTCAATACATGGTTGAATATTTTCTTTTTTTCTGCATAATGTTCCATTTTAATGGAAATGCTACACGTTTGGGTAGATACACTGTAATGATGCATGTTTAAATGATTCACTGGGGAATAGCAATATCAAAAATGAACTGCTGAGGAAACCAATAACATATGAGAAATCATCCTTGGGAAGTTAGACTTCAATGAGGAACAACAATCTGAAATGACGACCACTGGGGATAACTTGCGATGTGAGATTAAAATTCAAACACACCAACTCCGAGGAGAGATGCCACTGAAAAGTGGACTTTGGGGAGGATACTGAAAAATTAAATTTCAATTTACTGAGGAGAGATATTTGACTCCAAAAAAATCTTAACTTCCTGGGGAAACGATCAATTATCTTCCTGCTGAAAATAAGGAGCACTTTGCTTTGCAAAATAGAGATCTTCTTGTGCGTAACTATTGATGAAAGCAGACTTCACCAGGGATTAGCAAACTAAAGTAGGGATAACGAGAATTATTGAAAAAAATAAACTCGATGACGGACTCCACTAAATAATAAATCTTTGCCTAGGGAAGAAACATTTTACGAAAGGAAAACGGATCGCCCTACATAAAGTCCTTAACAAAAAGAAACTTCTACTAGGGAAAACACAACACCTTTAATCATTAAGGAATAAGATAATTCTTACGAGAACTCTCACAAGTGAGAGCCATACTGGGAAGTGAACATTAGAAGGCTTTCACCCAATCACAACCTCACTGGGGAGAAAATGATGACTCTTTGAATGATATCAATGGGGAGTGAATTCAGGTGTCAATTCCACTGGGGAAAAGTAAATCGCTTCATGGGGAAGAGAGACATCTCAAACCAGAAACCTTCATAGCTTAAATTCCACTAGAGATAGAAACAACCTCTTCCGTTACTGGGGAAAAGAGAGTTCATACTCACATCAGCATCCATAACACTGGGAAACCAAACTTAGGATAACCACCGCCGCATAATCTCACTAGGGAGAAAACCCACTCTACAGGAGAAACACAAACTACCTCATGGGGATAATGATGATCTCTTACTAATAAAGAAACCTAACAAGAGTCTTTTAGAAGATGCAAGCCACCTTGGGGATATAAATGCCTACCATACTGGGGGAAACAGATGCACACCACACCGGGGAGATGGGTGCAAACTTCATGGGGAAGACGAGTGCCAACTTCACTAGGGAAGTAGATGAAAACTTCATTGGGGATATGGTGAACCATATTTGGGGATAAACAGAAGTACCGAACCTCAGTGGATATAAAGATGGTGGTACCAGACCTCATTGGGAAAAAGATTATGTTTGAAGAAAAATTATTTCCATCAAGCACTTTGTGTGGGTAAAAACCTCGAATACTCTTTGCTTTTTTTGCTTGTACCCAATTTGTCATGAGCGTACATAAGGTACATACAAAACAAAATCACAACAACATGTCCCAGGTAGGAAATGGAAAACTTTGGCCATCACCTAAGGCACATAAAATCTCAAGTAATTTCAATTGTTTGTTTCATGATTTGCGTAGCTTCAACATTTTTAAATGCAAAAATTTATAAAAAATCAGACGTTTTTTTAATCAAAACAGTAAAAGTAAAAATGCAACTTTTGGATAAAAGAGAATTTTATTGATTGATTGATTGGCCTGTAAATATGCATTTACATCAAGAAGAAATTCCTAAAAGAGGTAATTGCATACAAAACATAAAGAGGAGATACAGAGATGGCAATGTGAGGACGAATTTTGACCGGGTTCCGACTCTACTATGACTTTTATAACATCAAAGCTCCTTAATATCTTGCTTTCTAAAGAAACTGATTGGACTAATTCCTTATCCTTCCAAGTTAACCACTGTGATGGGGAATACTATTACAGATGCAACTCAAATCATAGTCATTCGCTTTAAGTCCATAATTTTTGCCTGGATCTCCATTTTGGGTTTTCAATTCATTGGGATACCCATTTTTTCCTAAGCTGCCTTTTTCAAGTTTTCAACTTTGCGGGTGTACATAATTCTTTTTTATTCTTTTAACTTATTCTTTTTTGTACCTAATTTTTTCCCGAAACTTTTTATTCATTTTTTTTGGTTCGCCGGCACGCTCTTTTTGCCTAAGCCGTCAACTTAGCGGGTCATTTCATGCGAAGTATTTTTTAACTAGTCTGCATTGACGAGGTGAGGGAAATCCTCTCCTTTCATAGTTTTAAGCATCATGGAACCTTCAGAGAAGACTTTATTTGTAACATGTGGTCCTTCGTAATTCGGAGCCCATTTCCCCCGAGCATTTATATTATTGGGAGGCAATATTCTTTTTAGCACCAGATCACCAACTTGGAAATCCCGAGGACGCACTTTCTTGTCAAAAGATTTTTTCATCCTCTTTTGGTACAAATGCCCATGGCAAATAGCTGTCAATATCTTCTCATCCATGAGATTCAACTGATCAAGTCTATTCTGAACCCACTCGGCTTTATCAAGCTGTACATCTATCATAATCCTTAAAGAAGGAATCTCCACTTCCACTGGCAAGATTGCTTCAATACCGTATACCACAGAGAAGGGGGTTTCCCCAGTCAAAGTATGCACCTAAGTACGATAACCATGCAATGAAAACATCAACATCTCATCCCAGTCCTTGTAGGTCACAACCATTTTTTTACACAATCTTCTTAATGTTCTTATTTTTTTCCTTAACAACACCATTCATCTTTGGATGATATGGAGAAGAATTGTGATCCTTTATCTTGAAACTGTCATACAACTCTTTCATCATCTTATTGTTGAGATTCGATCCATTATAAATAATAATCTTCTCGGGAATCCTATAACAACAAATAATATTCTGCTTGATGAAGGCTGTAACCACTTGCTTGGTGATGTTGGCATACGATGCATCTTCGACCCATTTGGTGAAGTAATCAACGGTACCCAGAATAAAATGATGCCCATTAGAAGAAATTGGTTCAATCCATCCAATCATATCAATTCCCCACATTGTAAAGGGCCTAGGATAAGTCAAAACATTCAGCGAATTGGGTGGCACATACATTTTGTAGGCAAAAATATGACACTTGTAACAAATTCTGAAATGATTGTAATAATAATTTTCCATGGTATACCAATAATAACCTGCTCTCAAGATTTTCTTGGCCATGGTGTGCCAACTGGAATGTATCCCGAAGGAACATTCATGTATCTGAGCAGAACAAAGTTATAGTTCCTTTGACACAAAACCCCACCATTGAGGAAAAACTTAGATGAGTACTTCCGCAAAGTCTTCTTATCTGTGATAGATGCATCCTCTGGGTACTCTTGCGTTTCAAGATATATTTTGATATCATAAAACAAGTTTTATCATTAACTTCTTCTTCCATCTCATAATAGAACGCTGGATCATCCAACCTTAAGATAGTGATAAAGGGAGCCTCATTTTAGCATCTGACTTTAACATGGATGACAAAGTAGCCAAATCGTCTGCCAAGTTTTTCTCCTCCCTCAGGATGTGCTTGAAATTGATTTAATCTAAGTATGGGATTAACTTCATGACATGCTCTCGATATAGAATCAAATTGGGATGACGAGTCTCCCAATCTCCATTGACCTGACTGATTACTAGAGTAGAATCCTCATAGACTTCTAAGATCTTGATTCACAAATCAATAACAGCTTCTAGCTTGAAAATACAAGCTTCATACTCAGCCATATTGTTAGTACAATCAAAATAGATTCTGGAAGTGAAAGGAGTATAGGAACCTTTCATAGAAGTAAAAACATCAACAATACCATTACCCAATGCATTTGAGGCACCATCAAACACCATCGTCCATCACGATCCTGGTTCGGGTCCTTCCTCTAGGCGGGAATATTACAATCCCATATGTGCATAATGTCCTCATTTGGAAACTCAAACTTCATCAGCTGATAGTCATCTTCCATAGGTTGGTGAATAAGATAATTCTCCAATACACTACCCTTGATAGCTTTCTAGGTAGTATACTGGATATTATATTCAGTTAAAATCATCTGCCAATGGGATACTCTTCTCGTGAGAGCTGGCTTTTCAAAAATGTACTTGATTGGATCCATCTTGGATATCAAGAGAGTAGTGTGTGTCAAGATATAATGTCTGAGACGCTTTGTTTCCAACGCGAGTGCACAACAAGTCTTTTCCAGCAATAACTACCTCGACTCGCAATAAGTAAATTTCTTGCTCAGGTAGTAAATAACACATCCTTTCCTATCCGTCTTGTCATGTTGACTGAGTATGAAGCCCATGGAATTTTCCAATATTATCATATACATTATCAAAGGCCTACCTTCCTAGGAGGTAAAAGAATTGGAGGTTGCTGCATATACTCTTTTATTTTATTAAATGTCGCTTGGCAATTGTCGTTCCACCTGACCACTTGATTTTTCAATAGCTTGATTATCGGCTCGCACATGTCTGTAAGATGAGAGATGAATCTAGCAATGTATTTCAACCTCCCTAGTAAACCATAAACCTCTTTTTCTATTCTTGGCTTAGACATTTCTTGAATTGCTTTTATTTTAGCAGGATCAACCTCAATTCCTCTTCCGCTTACAACAAAGCCCAATAACTTCCCTAATCTCACCTCGAAGGTGCACTTGTTAGGGTTCATCCTCAATCTGAATTTCCTCAATCTTTAAAATAATTTCAGTAGATGTACAATATGTTCCTCTTTATTATAGGATTTAACAATCATATTATTAACATAGACTTCAATCTCTTTATGTATCATGTAATGAAAGAGAGTGACCTTAACACGCTGATATGTTGCCCCTGCATTTTTCAAATCAAAGGGAATCACTTTGTAACAAAAGGTTCCCCTAGGTGTAATAAAAGTTGTCTTCTCCATGTCTTCTAGTGCCATCTTAATCTGATTATAGCTAGAAAAACCATCCATGAAGGAGAACACTTTTGACTGGCAATGTTATCAGCCAAAATGTCAATATGAGGAAGCGAGACATCATCTTTAGGACTTGATCTGTTCAAGTCCCTATAATAAACATACATTATGACTTTGCCATCTTTCTTCGGCACTGGCACAAAGTTTGCAACCTATGGAAGATAAGAGACAACTTTCAAGAAACCCGCATCAAACTATTTTTGAAACTCCTCTTTAATCTTCTTAGACATCTCTGGATGAGTTCTTTGAAGCTTTTGTTTGACTGAAGGACAATCTTCTCTAAGAGGTAGCTTGTGCCAACAATATCTGTATCCAACCCAGGCATGTCTTTATAGGACCAAGCAAAGATATCAACATAATCTCGAAGCATTTCAATCAACCTCTGCTTCACACTTTCTTCTAAAGCGGCCCCAATCTTGACTTCTTTCTTGACATTATCGGTACCCAAGTTGATCATTTCTAGAGTGTCTTGGTGCGACTAAATAACCTTTTCCTCTTGCCTCAGTAATGCCTCAATAATCTGGCCAACTCTTTGAAAAGTCCACAATCTTCCTTAGCCTCTTCTTCGGCTTGATAGATTGGATTATCAAAGTCATAGTGAGCCATAGCAGAATCGTTATCAATGAAATCCTGGATTAATGGAGGACTACTTCTACATGATTGATGGTTTTATTCTTATTTTAGTTTGAAATTAAAAAAGAAAAATAAAAACACATTTCCAATTTATTTGAAAAATTAAAAAAAGAAAAACAAGGAGCGGAATATTTGAATGCAAAAACATCCTTTATTGATGATAAGTTTTGAAAAGAAAAACATTGCGGCCCTAAAAATATGTTCACTACTTCTTGGGCCGAACGTAATAATTATTGCACGATTTTTAAACAAAAGAAAATTACTCTTGATAATTGGTAACTATGATGACGTCCTCAGAAAACTAGTGGGAAGGCTCTTGTCGTGGAACAGTTGGACGGATTCGGTTATCCATATCACAATCACTATCACCTTCATCACCTAGAGCATGAGATTCTCCATGAATGACATCACCACTGGTAAACTTGATCAGAGCGGGCATACCCATAATATTAGGAGGAATAACCAGTGCACTTTATTATTCCATGAAACCTATACCACCTTTATCTTTCTTCATAGAAAGATCTAAAACTCTGCCCGAGCCTTCGGGGTGCCCTGTTTCCACATTCTCTTGAGCTTTCTTATAAGATGTCATGGAGACCTCTGGCTTACTAACCTCTTAACTAGGAGTTTATATAACTTGTATAGTTTCTAAAGCCTGAAACAGGGTCTCATGCACTTAGCCTTCGACTTCCACATATCAAAAGGTACTCAAATGGCTAACCATATAGTCTTCTTCACCATAGACGATGACAACTTTATCTCTAACCAAGAACTTCATCTTTTGGTGCAGCATGGAAGTCACGATACAAGCCCCATGAATCGGGGCACCCTAACAAGTAACAATAAGAAGGATTTATATCCATGATAAAGAACGTTACATTGAAAGTATGAGAACCTATCTTCACTAGCAAGTCAAGTTCATCGAGTACTGATCTCTTTCATCCATCAAACACTTTCACAATTAGATCGTCAAGCCTTAACACAACCCCTTCATAGTCTAATTTCAACAGGGAAGACTTATGCAAGACATTCAATGATGATCACGTGTCAACCATCACACGAGATAAAGTTGTACCCGCAATCTCCATGGATATGTGTAGAGCCTTGTTATAGTTTCTCCCCTCGAGAGGCATATCAAAATCAGTAAACCCCAAACCATTGCTTGCAATAATACTGGCTACAATCCCTTCAAACTGATTCACTGAAATTTCCTACAGAACAAAGGAGGCACCCAACAACTTTATCAATGCATTACAATGAGACTCAAAGTCCCAAAGCAAAGCTAGAATGGAGATCTTGGACGGTGTTTGGCCCAACTGATCGATGATCTTATAATCACTCTTCTGGATGCATCACATTAATTCTACAACATATTTGGGCTATATCACCATTTACTACAATCTGCTTGCCTTTGACCTTAGTCGAGGCATCAACACTATTTTCTGGTGGATTAGGAGGAGAGAAAACTCGCCCATGTCTGGTGATTATGCTTTCACCTACAATATCATGAACCTCAGATTTATCTTCTTTAGATATCTCTGTCACATACTTCCTTCCATGACAGTAATATTCGCCTCCATAATTCCAAGGTTTCATCTTATCACTGGTATACAGAACTGGACCAGGCAAGGTGATCGTTAAGAATGATTACTTAGTAGGAACCAGAATTGTTACAGGAACAATAATATCCTTGGGTGTATAGGGAATGTTGATCACATCAACTTAATTATCTTCATCCCAGGTTTCAATAACCAACCTGTTAAACTGTAGGGATCCTTCTGTAATCAACCTTTAAATCTCACTTTTTAAGCAATCAGAGCCCTTTGGATGAATCAAACATTCTTCACAATCGGTAGCACAACCCAAAAAAACACTTTTATTCAATAGTTGTTCCTTACCAAAAGATAAAGGAGTTGTTAACAAGTTTACATCCATCACCAAATCCATACCTCCGTCTTCAATAATGGCATTGACAATAATGCCCCCATGAGGTGGCAAAGGTTGCTGGAGAATATTTGGTGTCGGCATTGGCCAAAAGTTGATAGCTTGGTAATCAAGTAGATCATATACCTTATTCTTAAAAGCAAATCAATTTTCAATATTATGCCCCTTTCCTCTAGAGTGGATTTCACATCGAGCATTAGCATCAAAATTTGGTAGCAACCTTTCAGGATTAATATTCAAAGTGCGCTTCTCAATCAATTTCAGCTCGAGTAGACGAGGTAGCAGCTCATTATAAAACATGGGCACGCATTAAACTTTCTCGGAGGTTATCTCGGATTCTGTTACTGATTACGCTGACGAGGTACATAAGCTTGTCGTTGAGGTGTTACAGTTGGAATAGTTATAACGAAAACCTGATGACTTGGCTCCTGATAAGCCATACGTTTTCCTTTCCGGGAATACATCACACAGGCTCACCTTCCTTTTTCTTTTGATAGCCACCAAAAAATTTCTTAACATTACCAACATTATTACCAGATACAACATCCTGAATCTTCCCTATCTTAATTCCAAGTTCAATTCTTTCACCATAAGTCACCATCTCAGCAAAAGACTCAGAATTGCTACAGGTAGTATAAAAGTTCACCTACATCGTGCTGGTAAACATATCCACCATTTCTCTTTCCATCATAGGAGGCTGCACTCGAGCCTCCATCTCGCGCCAACTTTACGCATACTTTTTAAACAACTCTTTCTGCCCCTGTGACAGATTCTGCAGTTGAGTCTAGGTAGGTTCCATGTCAATGTTATATTGATAATGCAGAACAAAAGCCTCAACCAACTCTCTCCATGTGCAAATACGAGAGATTTCCAGTTGCATATACCAATCCAACAGACCATCAGTTAGGTTGTCTTGGAAAAAGTGCATGAGCAGTTTCTCATCACTAGAGTACACTGGAATTTTCCTATAGTAATACTTAACATGCGTCTTAGGACAGGAAACGCCTTTGTACTTGACGAAATCTGACACTTTAAATTTTGGAGGAATCTTCACTCTGAGGCATATCAAGACCCATGGCTCCATGATTTTCAAAAGCCCGCATACGCTCCTTGAGCATATCTAGCTTCCTATCGGCTTTAGTGGGTTCTTCATGATTAGAAAATCAGTCATCATAATTATCCTCTTCAAGCTGCTAAACAGGTACTGAAACAACTCTTCTGATTTGCAGGTGAACAATAGGTTGCTCAATATTCTGACGAGGAGGAGTGGGTGGAGGAACATTTCCCATAACTTGAAACACATGGGTACCCTGATTGTTTCCAGCAATATTACCAAGGTTAACAGAAGTACCATTCCTAAGATTAACACCAACATTACCATTCAGATTCTGACCACCCGAATTACTAGCAAGATCATTAACAACAACCCCTACAAGATTTCCAACATCTCCTAGAGGAGGATTTAGAGTTCTATAACCATCATCTATAGTTTCAGTAGGTCTCACAATCAGATCCCTTAGCTCTTCCTTCTTTAGAGCCATAGCCTGAATAATATCCATCAATTGTTTAACATGAGTGTCCATCTTGACACCAATAGCAGCTATGTCAGCTTGTATCTGTTCCATCTGTCTCTTTGAATTACCTCTAGTGTTATATTAGTGAGAGTTTAAAGTTGCAATCTCTAAAAAGAACCAGATCCAAAGTAAGAAGACCTGGTGGAATCAGATGTTATGATATGATATGTTAGGAATGCATGATCATGCATGCAATATTTTGACATTTCTAGGGTGTTCAAGAATTTTGTCAGCTTTAATACGGTGGGAGAGCTGACTTGTTTAGCGTTTTATTGCAAATGTTGCAGTTAGCAAGAGTCGCCACCGACTTTTCTTTTATCCAATATTTAGGAATGGGTGAAAAGAATAGTAAAGACCTTGACATATTTTGAGTTCGGGGGGTAAGTTATGAAAAGGGAAGGTGTTAGCACCCTTTTCATCCGTAGTTAACTACGGGATCTTAATTGCTTAGCTCACTTTGAAAAAATTTTCATTGTGTGTGTGATTGTTTGAAAATGTTTTGAATACCAATTGTGAGGCATACTTTTTAATGATTATTGTATGAGTCCTCAAGAATGTGTACAAAGTGTTTGTTTGAAAATATCTGTTTGAAATATGACGTGTAAAATGTTTTGTTAGTTTTGAAAGAGGTTGTGAGTAAGACATTTGTTGAGTCTTACCCACTAAAGGCCGTTCTTTTATTTTCCTTCTCCATTAGAGATATTAATATCCGTACCATTAGTTGGTAGATAGACTTATCTATTGGATGTGAAGGGACAGACGTAGGGTCGTCGTATGGTCATAGAAGGAAACATGTAAGAATACTTTTAGCAATCCAAAGTGACTATCATCATTTTTCTCGTAGGGTCATCGAAGGGACTATATCATTTTGTAGGCAGCTCAAAGGGACATCGAGGGATTATGATCTTTATTCGAAAGGGACCATGATGATATTGTTTAACCAAGGGTCTTTGCTAAAGTATTCCCGTTTTCGTGGGACGTGACCATTAGTATCGCAAGACAACGAAGAGAGGTTACCCTAGAGGTGAAGTGTGCAAAGTGTATTGGTTTCAGTTATGTTATCTTGAAAATTAAGGTTATCTATGTTTAATTTTATTCTTATCATACTAGCCTATTTACTAGCAGTTATATATATATATATATATATATATATATATATATATATATATATATATATATATATATATATATATATATATATATATATATATATATATACACAAACATATAAAGGTAAAAGATAAAGCGAGAATGTGAATCTATGATATTACATGGCTTTGGGAGAGTTACATAATTAGAAAAATATGGGATGTAAATCTAAAATACTACATTAAACTGTATGGCCTATACAATTGTCTAAGAATATAAATAGCAAAAAGAATAAGAAAATGTTGGAAAAAAAGTTTAAATGCCCTAAAAATCTAAGTTCATATTTTTGGTGTTTTTATGAAAATAATTTAAGTGTTAATTATTAATAATTAAAATCCTAATTCTAATTGATTTTAATTAATAAAAATCCTAAAATCTAATTGTCAAAAAAATCAATTAATTAATTTACAATCTAAAACTAATTTTTTGTTGATTTTATTATATGGCTTCTTTCTGATTTTTTTATGTATAAGTTTTTATTAAAAAAAGTTAATTAATAATACAATAACAAATTAAAAGAAATGGAACATGAAGAAAGTAAAGCAAAAAGGGTTTTGGCATCACTGGGGTTCGAACCCCCTCCATTCTCTTCACACGCTTGGTTCCCACATGTTCTATGTTTCTTGTTTAACACATCTAGACATATGAAACTTATTAATAACAAAAGGATTAAGAAATTTGAAATTAGAAAATCCTTACCATCAATGTGATTAAAGGGAGGCATTCTTGGCATAATTGAGCGTGGTTATGGACTTGAGGAGGTTCTTGGGAATGCCAGGATGATGATTCGAGGCTTCGTTTCAGTTGAGAATGGCTGGAAAATTGGGATACGATTTTCACCTATTCTTTGAAAATTTTGTGTTTGAGAACTTGTTTCTATGGCATCCAATTCATGTCCTTGTCTTATGGAGTGTGTCCTTTATTTATAATGGATGATTTTTTAAGTTAACATTCTTGGAAGAAAACATGTGCAATCAAAGTCATTATTTGTTTACAAAACAATTGCAAAACTTTCCAAAACCTGAAGATATCTTTCTTTCTTCATCCCTCACGGTTTTGTTATGTTGGATATATGATCCCGGGCTTCAAAATGATCCAAAACAAAAGCCCACATGCCTTGTACATTTATTTATATTTATTTAATTTAATTTCGAATTTAAATGAATAAAATAAAAAAGAATGAAATAAAAAATTAAAATTATCCATTAATGGACTTAAAGGTCCCTAAACATGTCATAAACACGTTTAAACTTCAATAGTTAGGCTCATTAGGCTAAAAGTCCAAAATTGCTCAATTGTGGTTTCATGCATTTTCTCAAAATTGCTCAACTTGCAACAATCATAAATCTCTCAAATTTTGTCATATGTGGGTGATCTTTGACTTTTTGGAAAGATCAAGATGTCCCCTACAACTCTCATGTTGGTCACTTTTTCATTTGAAGTTTTAATTTAATGTAAATTGCTTTGACAAAAAAATGTCTTTTTGATGACTTTTAAAATGACCTGTAATGTTTTGATCCATATCTCTCAAATGAAGCATTTTTGTCCTTGAGCTTAGAAAGACAAAGTTATAGAGAATTGAATTGACTTCAAAATGGGCTTTGGTTAAGGAATTCTTGATGAAGTATGTGAAAGTTATGTCTGGTCAAAGTTTAGTTGACTTCTCCTTAAGAAAACCTTAATTAGTAATTTTGACTTTTAATGAATCTTGAGTTTTCTTGATGAATCATGATTAATCCTGAATCAAATGATGAATGTGATTTCAAAATCTTGAGTTGTGGTCTCTCTTATTATGACCCTTCTGGCCGTACATAGCATTGGACTCTTTCTTCTCGTTGTATGACTTCTTTTGAGTATTGGAAGAGGTAGGCACCTGGATTTTACCACTTCTGATTCCATTCTTAACATGTTCCCTTGTCAATATCAGTTCAATGAAACCCGCTAAAGAATTTCCATGTAGGTGATTATTGAAAGGACCTATCAGCGTGTTCATGAACATGTCAACCAATTCCCTTTCAGCTAAAGGAGGTTGAATCCTGCCTGTGAGATCTCTCCATTTATGGGCGTACCCTTTGAAGCTTTCATTAGAGCCCATAGACATACTGTATAATTGCATACGAGTTGGTGTGAGATCAACTTTATACTGAAACTGCTTGTAGAAAGTGGCAACTAAATCTTCCCAGGTATGAATATTGGTCCCTTATAGTTGATAGAACCATTCCAACTGTGTTCCAGACAGGCTCTCTTGGAAGAAATGAACCCACAATTTCTTGCAAGCAGTGTGTCGTTGGATTTTCCAAACATATGACCTCAAATGTAGCTTCGGGCAAGAAACACTGTCATACTTAGCAAAGGTAGGAGTTTTGAACATGGGAGGGATGACGACTCCTGAGACCAAACCCAATTCTTCGAAGTCCAAGCCAGGCACCTTCTGGATCTCCATAGCTTTTAAACGCTCTTCTAACAGCTTATACTTCTCATCAGCAGGGGATATTGTTCATCCAAATGATCTTCTTCCTCTTCAACAGAGTATTTGATATAACCATGATTGTTATTTTCCTCATGCTTATCACTTTCATCGTTGTCATCTTGTTCATTATCATTGTCCCCTGGGATCTCGATCTCCTTGACCTGTTTAGCCAGACCTCTGAATCTTCTCCCTATGTTGATAATGATTGTGATACAGTGGGAGAACTGACTAGAGGTTTTGCGTTTCGTTCGCACTTGTGCGGTTTAGTAAGAGTCACCACCGACTTTTTATTTTATCCAAAGGAAAGGTCAAAAAGCATACGAAAGACCTTTGAGATATTTTCTTGGGTTCGGGGGGTAGATTATGAAAAGGGAAGGTGCTAGCACCCTTTTCATCCGTGGTTTTCCATGGGCTCTTAGTTACTTGTTTAGATCACTTGCTTTTGCTTTTCAATTGTTTGAAATGGTGCTTTGTGTGTGGTTTTGAAAATGTTTTGAAAAGAGGCCTTGTTTAGGAAACCTTTGTAAAAATTCTTATTTGAATGTTTTACAAAGGTGTTTGTCTTTTGAAAAGATGTTTCAATGTTTGAAAGTTTGTTTTGGGAAAATGTTTTGAAATTGTGTGTTTTGAAAATCAGCAAGGATGTTTTCAAGTTTGATCAAGTAACTAGGAGTTGTCTACCCTACTCAAAGATCTTTCCTACACATTTTTAACCCTTTGACATTGTTGTTTTACCATTGTATTTGGTAAACAACCTTGTGTTTGGATGTTAAACGGGACGGGCGCGGGTCAATTATACAGTCAATGAAAGCAACTTGTGAGACGCTCTAGAAATTTTGTAAGGGACGAGATTGTTTTATCGAAGGCAACATCGAGGGTCATCGAGGGACTACGATCTTCATTTATCAAAGGGACATTTACTAGAGTGTCTCATATTCGAGGGACATGATTGTATTTCCGAGGCAACAAGCGAGGTTACCCTAGAGGTGCGCGTGTGAGAAGTGTATTGATTTCAAGTTATTTATTCTTGGATTAGGTCATCTAGTGATCGATTTTTGAATCTTGCATACATGCCAAATTACTACACAATATATCGAAAGCAATAAATTGCGGGAATTAAAAGTCTAAGCTATTACAAAAGTATCCGGGAATGGGGGTACAATTATTACAAATGGGGATGAATCTCATAAGAATAACTATATCCAAATATTACAACCAAATCGAATTGTTGTGCAATTCAATATGAAGCTATGACAATTTGCAAAAATAATCGATAAAGTATGAAATGTATGTATTTGCTTGAAAAAGAGATAAATAAAAATATATTCTAAAAAGGATTAGAAAATATTATTATTATTATTATTATTCTATGTATTTTATTAATCATGTAAATAAAGAAAGAAAAAATAAACTAACTTAAATGTTTTTGGTGTTTTTTTATTAAGTGTAAGAAAATTAATCAATAAAAAAAAGAAAATGATTAAAATAAAACTAAATAAGAAAATCAAATTAATTTTACCAAAATAAAGTTTTAACATATTATTAGTATATTATTAACTAAAAGAAAAGAAAAGAAAAAAAATTAAAAAAAAAGGGCATAAGATCTTAAATGGAAGTTAGGCCCAAAGGTGAGAAACAAAGCCAGAAATGGGGGGGGGTGAGCCAATATGCGTGTGAATATGGGCCTAAGGGTTTGCAAACGAAGCCCATTGCTTAACCCTTTCATAATTGTTCTGATTAGGGTTTGTTATGTTTTTACAGCGGCGCCGTTGTCCCTCTCGTTCTCCCTCATTCATCTTCCTCACTCAACGCCTCTACTCACCCCTGTCCCTCTTTGATTCATGAACGAAAAGCTTTTCTCTGGAAAGACCTAGGTTCTGAAGTGGAATTATCAAAAAGGGTTTGAAGCGCGTTCAATCTGATCTTCCTCTCGCCGATTCCCGTCACCGGAGCACCCCTCATTCTCTTCCTAACCATGCTTAAATAATCTCTCTCGTGAAAAAGGAAGGTGATGTTCTGTTGGATTTAAATGTTGAACGATTTCTGTTTTTTTTGTTGTTAATCTTGTTCATATCTTTTTGTTGATCAATTTTATTGTCTCACGAGATGCAGGAAAGGGTTTGAAGAGAAACGTACCTTAGGAACTTTTCTGGAAAATGGAGAGGAAAGAGATTTGAGCTGATGGTGCTCCTTGGTGGCCGGAAGCGGGGAGGGGAGAAATGATGAAGAACGCGTGCTATCTGGTAATCTTTTCTTTCCCTTGACCTTTGACTAAATGATGATGATGATGCTTCTGAAACTTTGTTTCGTAAGTGGTTAGTTTGATGATGATTTCTGAGACTTTGTTTGTTGTTGAAATGGTTTTATTTTATGGTTGTATTGAACATGATTTGTGCCAATGGAAACTTGGTTTTGGTGTTTGAAAATGGCTATGCAGGTTTTGAACTTTCTGCATTTTTGGGATTTGAAAGCTTTTGTTTTTTGTTCTGGTTACAGTTGAAGGTTTGAAAACTAGTTTTGGTGGTTTGGCTATTTGAAATTGTTGTTACAGTTATGGGTAGGCTTGAGAGTTCAACAGGCTTGCAATCTGGTTGTTGTGTTTTTTGAGAACTGTTTTTGTTTACAATTTTTGCTGTTCTTGGTTTGATAACAGGTTTTTAGAAATTGGTTTGACAAAATGTTTTTTGTAGACAGTTGGGAGGATGACCCCTGTTGTTGGAGTTTCTCTGGTTGTTGTTGTACTGAGATACATGTTTTGTTATTGTTGCTGTCGTGGGTTTTGAGTGTGTTTGAACTTGCTATGCAGGTTTGAAGGTTTTTATGCCTTTGACCGTTTTTTTGAAGTTCAAACTGTTGCAGGCTGTTGGAAGGGTTTTGGAGAGTTGTTCTTGCAGTTTGGTTCTGCAAGTTTGAAATGTTTTGGTTATCAAAAAATGCCCTCCCTTCTTCTTACAGTTTTATGGTATTATATCCTAGTTTCTTTTTTTGTTTTTTTACAACTTACTTGTGACAGTTTTGTGGGCAGGAAGGCCAAGTTGTACCTTTCCCACAATTTAGGTGATATCTCTCCTCTCTCTCCTCTCTCCATGATAAAAGAAAAATGCTTTTTCTCTGCTTTTCTGAAAAGTTTGCCAACTCTTAGGAAAATGATGAAAAGGCTATATGCAACAAGCCCTTTGCTTGTTGTTTGGTTTACCATACTGCTTTCTTCTTTTCCTGCTGTTTGTTTGTACTTTGTTCCTGCTATTTGTACTTGCCATGCTGCTGTCTAGTTACTGCATTGTTTGTGCTGCATCCAGTTTGGCCTTGTTACATTCAGTTTGGAATATGTTTTCAGTTTGGCGCCTTGTTTGCATTTGCTTTGCATCCTTTTTTATTTGGACAACTTGCATTTTTGATTTTCTTTTTGTGAACCAAGAAGAGCAATATTCTTGTGATTTGCGAAGAGAAAAATAAAAAGGTGATGAAATGAAAATATCCCTCTGATTCCAAACGACAAACTTTAATGATGAACATTTTTCTTTTTTTTTTTTGAAAATTCTATTCATGTTCAATTGACTGTACTAATCTTTTTTTTTGTCTTTTCTTTCATGTGAGCGCAAACTGGAAGGTGGCAAAGCAAAGGAAGCAAGAAATTCTTTGGTTAGCATGGGAGCAATGGAAGCTTAGTCATCCTTAGACTTAGATTCAATTCTTTGTAATTTAGAGAGATTTTTAATCAGTTGTATTAATTTATTTTTCAAGTACGATAAGTTGTAAAACCTACAACATTTGAATAATAAATTGTTTTTGTATCAACATCTGAAATAAATGAGAAAAAGTCTTTATGAGATAATCTGATGTCCAATAAAATACCTTACTGTTAGCAACTTGTAATTCTCTCTTTATGTCTTCACTGATTCTTTAAGATTCCTGATTAAAATAATAGAACTGCATTCCAATAATTCCAATCAAGACAACTTAAACTCCAAGTAATCCAATAACTCTGTAATCTCGTAACCTTGCAATAGTATTCCAGTCAGAACACGCACTGTGTATTCCAATAAACAGGCAAATGTTTATTCCATAAAAAAACGGATGTTTTAAAAGGCGCAAATTAACTGGTTAACCTGGATCAAACAAAAACTGCCTATTTCCAGTAAATTTGAGAGAGCCTGAAAACATGTGAAAATCAATTGAATTTTTGAGAACTCAATTTCTTCTGAGAAATGCGAGAAAAACCCTAATTCCTGATTTACTGCCATGGGAGAAAATTTGTCTGATCGATTCCCGAGCCATTCTTGAATACCTGAGAAACCCTAGGGTTGTGATTTTCTGTGAAAAAATGGGAGGGAAAATTTTGGGGTACAACAGCTGCCCCTGTTCAATCTTCTTGAACCTGAAGAGTCAGATCGACGAGTTTTCCATTCGCGACTCGAAGGTAAAAGATGATTGGACACTAGAGTGCCCGTAAATTTGCACTCGTCAAAATGTAATTGAGGAAATGGGCTTAAAGATTCCATTTGGAGAGGTGACAAAATCTTGTCGGAGATGGGCTTAAAGATGCCATCCAAGAATGTTGATTGCATGAGAGATTCCTTTGCGAGAGCCCGTGCACCCGTTGTTGAGGAGGACTTCACCGGGGAATGCTGGTCTCTGTCGTGGTAGAAATAGAATTTTAGGAGCTTTAGTCGGCCGTTATTCTACTGGGGAATCATCTCTTGGTTGAAGAGGTGAAAATGAAATGCCATCTGATCGTGATCCAGGCTTTATAGTATCTTACTGGAGAGATGATATTAAACTAGCTATCCGGTCGTAATCCAGGCTTCACAATCTCCCAATTCTTATCTGGTCGAAATCCAAGTTTCAGAATGAATTCAGTTGTTATCCGGTCGCCTCCGCGCTTCAACTTGTCTTTAGGGAACACTAATATCCGGTCGACTCCGGGCTTCTTAGTAATTGTCTAGGTGAAATTGCTATTTGGTCGAAATCCAAGCTTTGCAATGTCTTGTACCGCTATCTGGTCGTAATCCAGGTTTCACAATACCGTACTTCTTATCTGGTCGAAATCCAGGCTTCAGAAGGAATCAAGTGGTTATCCGATCGCATCCGGGCTTCCCTTTGACTGTTGGGCCTCCTAATATCCAGTCGAATCAGGGCTTCATAGTAATTGGCCGAGTAAACTGCTATTTGGTTGTAACCCAAGCTTCGCAGTGTCCCTTTACTGTTATCTGGTCAAAATCCAGGCTTCACAGTCTTGTATTGCTATCTGGTCAAAATCCAGGCTTCACAGTCTTGTATTGCTATCTGGTCAAAATCCAGGCTTCACAATAACTTACTGGGGATTCAACTATTTTCCGGTTGATCTCCGGGCTTCAGTATAATCAAGATATTATCCGGTCGAATCTGGGCTTCATAACTTGAACTAGAACATGAGTTTGAGCATTGATTTGAATCAGCAAATAGAATATCATCCGTGTCTGGAGCATCTCTAAGCTGTTTTCTGAGCTTTGAATATATGTTAAAGATAGCTATTAATTTTATCCTGAAAATGGTAAAATGTTAGCTGAAACACAAAGTTATGTTGCATGAAATGTATGATGCAATAAATGTGCTTTATCAATGTTTATAATATATGAATGTAATGTATGCGCATGTAAGCTGATTAGCTGAGGAAAATAAATCCTTGATAGCTGGAGATAATAAAATCTTTGACTGTTGTCGGGGAGAATAAATCCTTGACCACTGCTGGAGATTCAAAATCTTTGACTGCTGAAGATTATCAAAAACTTTGACAACTTCTGCGGGAAATTAAAAACGAGAATCTTCAATCTGCTAGAGGATTTTGCATCCTATTTCATGCTGAGGAGCCAAGAAAGAAAATCTTCGATCTGCAGGGGATTAAAAATTCTAACAAATTTATGCTGAGAGTAAAGAAGGCTCTGGCAACTTCACTGGAGAATCAAGGATGAGAATCTTCATTCTGTTGGGGAGTAAAAACTCTGTGGGGAATAGCTATACTGTTGGGGAGTAGCTATCCTGCTGGAGAGTAAGCTCAGGACTCTGGGGAAAAGCTTATTCCTGTTTGGAATAAATTCACGAGTTTAGGTTGTATGCCACTTTAAGAATGAGAATTTTCATTCTGTTGGAGGTATCAGGAGTTCGGGTTGTATGCCACTTTGAGAATGAGAATCTTCATTCTGTCGGGAATATCAGGAACTCGGGTTGTATGCCACTTTGAGAATGAGAATCTTCATTCTGTCGGGAATATCAGGAGTTCGGGTGTATGCCAATCTTCTGGGGTTTCCAGAATGAGAATCTTCATTCTGTTAAGGGTATCAGGAGCTTGGGTGTATGCCAATCTTCTGAGGTTTCAAGAATGAGAATCTTCATTCTGTTAAGGATATTAGGAGCTTGGGTGTATGCCAATCTTCTGAGGTTTCAAGAATGAGAATCTTCATTCTGTTAAGGATATCAGGAGCTTGGTTGTATGCCAATCTTCTGAGGTTTCAAGAATTAAAATCTTCATTCTATTAAGGATATCAGGAGCTTGGGTGTATGCCAATCTTCTGAGGTTTCAAGAATGAGAATCTTCATTCTGTTAAGGATATCAGGAGCTTGGGTGTATGCCAATCTTCTGAGGATTCAAGAATGAGAATCTTCATTCTGTTAAGGATATCAGGAGCTTGGGTGTATGCCAATCTTATGAGGTTTCAAGAATGAGAATCTTCATTCTGTTAAGGATATCAGGAGCTTGGGTGTATGCCAATCTTCTGAGGTTTCAAGAATGAGAATCTTCATTTTGTTAAGGATATCAGGAGCTTGGGTGTATGCCAATCTTCTGAGGTTTCAAGAATGAGAATCTTCATTCTGTTAAGGATATCAGGAGCTTGGGTGTATGCCAATCTTCTGAGGTTTCAAGAATGAGAATCTTCATTTTGTTAAGGATATCAGGAGCTTGGGTGTATGCCAATCTTCTGAGGTTTCAAGAATGAGAATCTTCTTTCTGTTAAGGATATCAAGAGCTTGGGTGTATGCCAATCTTCTGAGGTTTTCATCCTAGGTTGGGGATAAAAAGTTAACTGTTATCTGGTTGATTTCTAGGCTTTAAGATGACTTGCTGGAGAATCCGGGGACGCTGAATGGTTTCTGTTGTGGATTGATAATTTCAGCTCTGCTGGGGATTGGTAGTTGGTAGTCTCACCTCCGCTGGGGATCTTAATGACATGCTGATTTGATTGTGTATGGAAATGGCTTAAAGACACCATTCAAAGGTGATAATTGACGGAAAGTTTAAACTGGATCTGAAACAGCGAAATCTGGAAGTGAATTGGAATAAACCATTGAGAGATTTATCTGAAACAGCAAAATCTGGAAGTGAATCAAAATAAACCGTTGAGAGGTTTATCTGAAACAGTAAAGTCTAGAAGTGAATCAGAATAAACCGTTAAGAGGTTTATCTGAAACAGTAAAGTCTGGAAGTGAATCAGAATAAACCATTGAGAGGTTTATCTGAAACAGTAAAGTCTGGAAGTGAATCAGAATAAACCGTTGAGAGGTTTATCTAAAACAGTAAAGTCTGGAATATCTTCAAATGGAATAAGAATCAGGGATATCTTAGTGTCGATCTGACTGAGCCAAAGAAGGTCTTGAATTACTTTGACTGGATAAGAATCATAAAAATCTTAGAATTGATTTAACCGAGCCAGATGAAAGTCTTGGAATATCTTCAACAAATGCCGGGGAAAATAAATCCTGGACTGCTGTTGAACGGGAAAGTTGAATGAACTACTATCTGGTTGCGGTCCAGGCTTCATAGCTTGAATTTCATGAGAATTTGACTGCATCTTTCCTGAAAGGTAAAGGTTAGTTGCATGACATATATCAAACAAAGATGTTCTCAAAATAAATGAGATTGCGTTGTGTGATATCCTGATGTACGGATATGTAATGTTTTCAAGATGATCTCTCGCTGGGGAAAATAAATCCCAAGTTGGTGTTGGAGAAAAGAGTTGAATTCTTCGTTCCGATAGTGAAAATTATGGCGACTTCAATGGGAAAAAATTCTCAGGAATTCTTGAGGTCGACTTAGCTGGGAAGAGGTTATTGAAACTGTGGCTGGGTGTCAACTTAATCTGTAGGATTTTGGAGAGATTTGTCACTTCCCCAAGTAGCGAGTGTTTATGACTTTTCCAGGAAATGTTTGACTGTATGCAATCTTTTGTTGGGATCGACGTTCAATGCCCCAAGTGACGGACAGAGACTTGCCCCTAGCTACTCTGCACCTTGAAAGATTTCTTGAAATCTTGACCGGACTGCCCCAGGTTAACTGGACTTTAAGAGATTTCTTGAAATCTTGACTGGACTGCCCCAGGTTTATTAGACAATGCCATGTCATGTCCCCTTTGTTGATAGGAGATTTTCTCCACGGAAGTGTCATCCCACTTGAAGTGATTTTGTTCATTGAGAGAGCTTTCGTTCATCGGATATTCACTGTGTGAATTCGTTCGCTGTCAAACAAATAGCTATACGCAAACAATGATATTTAAATAATGCAAAGTTTATGCTTGTCCTGAAATTTTGAAAATGCGTTTTTTAGCAGGAAACTTTTATAAGAAAAATTCAAACTCAAGATTTAGAGCAAAGCCTTACATGAGTCAGGATACCTTTGGTAACAGTATGCTTTCGAACTAACCCATGCTTCAATTAGGACTTTTGAAGTGTTGTAACGTGGTTTGGTTCATGGTTTTAAGAAACAAAGGATAAAGGCTCAAAGTATATTTGTACCCACCCGCTCTTCGTGATGTTCTTCAGTCCTAAACTCAGTTAATTGTGCGTTTGAACTCCAAATGAGTCTAGAACGACATTTTGGTGATGGTTCACACAAGTTGAATTTGTTGGAAGCCAGTCATTTTTGCAACATTATTTTTGTTGAGGATTTGTAGTGACCTCCTTCTTTTGGTTTATTATCCCTAATTTTTGCCTGACTGTTCCTGTTTTTTGAGATTACAGTCAGCGGGATGCCCCAGTTTTCTTAAGCCTTCTTTGTAGGTTTTGACTTGGTGGGCTTTTTCTTTTTTGAGAGATAATGATTGCCTATGTGATGAGGAACCATCAACGTCTTTTGATTCCAAAGGAATGTTTTTGATGTCATTCATTGTATTACAAGATGAGAGTTTGTGACTTTAACACGTACTTGAATTAACTGAGAGACTACCCTGCCCCAGGTTTTGATTAAAGGTTTCAAATTGTGTTAAAACAGAAAACTTCTACTTCTTTGGCTCGAAGGGGTTGACTAGGGATTATCTTACTTATAACTCCAGTGTTTAGGATTTGAAAGAAACTCCTGTACATCGTCAGCAAGGTCTGTCCAAAAGCATACTGTATGAGATTATGGCATTGTTTTCTTCATCCTCCCTCTAAAGGTTTATAACTTTTAGCAAGAGTTAAATGTCATAAAGAAAGTAGAAAACATAGTTTAGGTATAGTGGAAACGAATGGATGAATTCAAGACAAACATATGCAATGCATTAATGAAACAAAGTTTGACATTAATAGATAATTGTTTGAATAACAAAAGAAATTACAACTTGAAAATTCAAATGAAACAAAAGCTTCTTTGTCTGAACTTGTCACTTTAAGTGGAGAGCCTTCAGCGAAAGATTTCCATTTGTCCATCTTGTGTGAACTCCAACGTTGTTTCTTTAATCAGATCTTGAATTTTGTTTCTCAATGTCCAACAGCCATCGGTGTCATGTCCAGGACTGTTGGAATGATACACACATCTTACATTTGGATTGTACCCTGGAGCGGCTCTGTTGGGATGCCGAGGAGGGTCCCTTAATACAATCAACTTGACTTCCAACAAGCATTGTAGAACTTGAGATAATGGCATGTTAATCTCAGTGAAGCGCTTTTCAAATGTATTTTGCTTACGCCGATTACCTTGTTGACGTTGGTGAGGTGGTTGTTGGGCTTGTGACCCTGAAGCAAACTGGGGAGGCTTTCCCTCGACTTCTTGTCTCAAAGGAGGCTGAATGATGACTTGATCTTCAACCTTAGTTGTTTGCCCCATTTGGTTACGTTTGCATAGATGAAGTTTGTTGATGAGGACCTTTAGCTCCTCTTGTCCTTGTGCCAAGTTTTGGATGAGAGCCATCTGGCCCACCAGTTGTCCCATCATCTGGATTTTCATTGTTGCCATCTCAATATGTAGCCCTTCCAACTGATCATTCCTGATGCCCCCAGGGTTCCCTATGACCATGCCCCTTGTGAGGAGAGCTTTCACTTCTTCCTGCCCCTTGGATAGGTTCAAGAACATCTCTTGAAGTTGAGCGTTTTGAGCCTGGATGTCTTTGATAGTCTTCTCTAGAGCCATCTCTACTGAAATAAACAGTAGGAAGATAAGGAGACCTGAAAGGGGGAAACCTGTCATGATACGATGCATGATATGTGGATGCATGTATTCAAGGATCTCGCGGGGTAAACACAAGAAACAATGTTAGAAATTGAACATCTTTGATTGGAGAACTTTGTATCGGTGGATGTCTTTCCACGAGAATCAAGCTCACCATATCAAGTGGGTCATAGCCCTCGACTCAAGTTGTTGTACTTGATCTTTGACGGCGTTTGTTTAGAGGAAAATGAATCATCTTGCCCTTTGGTAGACGTCTGGTTCAACGTGCCCCTGCATCAAAGACCCTCGAGATCCTTGAAATGGTTATTGAAAATGCTATGGCATGATGTTATGATGTTATGTACAGATATGCGAAGTAAGAAATTTATATACAAACAGTCATATTCACACAAAGCAGACAAGTCCTTAAGTTTAGGCTTGCATGGAGTTTGTAGGTAAGTACCCTCTTGAAGTTTAGTTGGATCAACCTGTCCTAGAAATAGTAACCGGGTTCTAAGGAGATCAATATCACTGGATGTTTTCCTTGTTCATTGTTTCAATTTAGCCTCTTACAGGCGATCGAAATATTCCAAGGAAACAACCCTCAATGAGTGTAGTATCGAGTATCAACCAATTTCAGCTCTACACCGAAACCGGTCATCTCACTACGTCCTAATGGACAAGTTGGTCAAGTAAGGTTCTAAGGTCAGTTGATACTTCACGACACCACGCGGAGGCCCCATACTCTCCTTGATTCAACTCAAGGGTTACCGGTACCAACCAAAGTGCCACATCAACGTAGCTACTGCTTGAACCATGTCAGTATACCCCACACAGTTCCCTCGCAGTTTATTGCTACTTACCTAAAAGGTGTCCCCAAATCCGGGTGTAGGATTTAAAACAAACCCAAACAAGGAACCAAAAATGTAAAGCATACAAATCAAGTAAGCTAAGCATGTAAAGGTGATCTAAAACCCTA
Source organism: Vicia faba (assembly GCA_948472305.1). NCBI lineage: Eukaryota > Viridiplantae > Streptophyta > Magnoliopsida > Fabales > Fabaceae > Vicia > Vicia faba. Next base: position 895,280,917 of record OX451738.1, read on the forward strand.
AGGTAACCCCAATTTTATAACTAATTCCCCAGCAGAGTCGCCAGTTCTGTGATACAGTGGGAGAACTGACTAGAGGTTTTGCGTTTCATTCGCACTTGTGCGGTTTAGCAAGAGTCACCATCGACTTTTTATTTTATCCAAAGGAAAGGTCAAAAAGCACATGAAAGACCTTTGAGATTTTTCTTGGGTTCAGGGGGTAGATTATGAAAAGGGAAGGTGCTAGCACCCTTTTCATCCGTGGTTTTGCATGGGCTCTTAGTTCCTTGTTTAGGTCACTTGCTTTTGCTTTTCAATTGTTTGAAATGGTGCTTTGTGCGTGGTTTTGAAAATGTTTTGAAAAGAGGCCTTGTTTAGGCAACCTTTTTAACAATTCTTGTTTGAATGTTTTACAAAGGTGTTTGTCTTTTGAAAAGATGTTTCAATGTTTGAAAGTTTGTTTTGGGAAAATGTTTTGAAATTGTGTGTTTTGAAAATCAACAAGGATGTTTGCAAGTTTTATCAAGTAACTAGGAGTTGTCTACCCTACTCAAAGATCTTTCCTACACATTTTTAACCCTTTGAAATTGTTGTTTTACCATTGTATTTGGTAAACAACCTTGTGTTTGGATGTTAAACGGGACGGGCGCGGGTCAATTATACAGTCATTGAAAGCAACTTGTGAGACGCTCTAGCAATTTTGTAAGGGACGATATCGTTTTATCGAAGGCAACATCGAGGGTCATCGAGGGACTACGATCTTCGTTTATCGAAGGGACATTTGCTAGAGTGTCTCATATTCGAGGGACATGATTGTATTTCTGAGGCAACACACGAGGTTACCCTAGAGGTGCGCGTGTGAGAAGTGTATTGATTTCAAGTTATTTATTCTTGGATTAGGTCATCTAGTGATCGATTTTTGAATCTTGCCATACATGCCTAATTACTACATAGTATATCAAAAGCAATAAATTGCGGGAATTAAAAGTCTAAGCTATTACAAAAGTATTCGAGAATGGGGGTACAATTATTACAAATGGGGATGAATCTCATAAGAATAGCAATATCCAAATATTACAACCAAATCGAATTGTTGTGCGATTCAATATGAAGCTATGACAATTTGCGAAAGTAAAATCGATAAAGTATGAAATGTACGTATTTGCTTGAAAAAGAGATAAATAAAAATCTATTCTAAAAAGGATTAGAAAATATTATTATTATTATTCTATATATTTTATTAATCATGCAAATAAAGAAAGAAAAAATAAACTAACTTAAATGTTTCTGGTGTTTTTTTATTAAGTGTAAGAAAATTATTCATTAAAAAAAAGAAAATGATTAAAATAAAACTAAATAAGAAAATCAAATTAATTTTACCAAAATAAAGTTTTAACATATTATTAGTATATTATTAACTAAAAGAAAAGAAAAGAAACCAAATTAAAAAAAAAGGGCTTAAGATCTTAAATGGAAGTTAGGCCCAAAGGTGAGAAACAAAGCCAGAAATGGGGGGGGGGGGGGTGAGCAAATATGCGTGTGAATATGGGCCGAAGGGTTTGCAAATGGATCCCATTACTTAACCCTTTCATAATTGTTCTGATTAGGGTTTGTTGTGTTTTTACAGCGGCGCTGTTGTCCCTCTTGTTCTCCCTCTTTCATCTTCCTCACTCAACGCCTCTACTCGTCCCTGTCCCTCTTTGATTCATGAACGAAAAGCTTTTCTTTGGAAAGACCTAGGTTCTGAAGTGGAATTATCAAAAAGGGTTTGAAGCGCGTTCAATCTGATCTTCCTCTCGCCGATTCCCGTCATCGGAGCACCCCTCGTTCTCTTCCTAACCACGCTCAAATAATCTCTCGTGAAAAAGGAAGGTGATGTTCTTTGGGATTTAAATGTTGAACGATTTCTGTTTTTTTTGGTTAATCTTGTTCATATCTTTTGTTGATCAATTTTATTGCCTCACGAGATGCAGGAAAGGGTTTAAAGAGAAACGTACCTTTGGATCTTTTCTGGAAAATGGAGAGGAAAGAGATTTGAGACGATGGTGCTCCTTGGCGGCCGGAAGCGGGGAGGGGAGAAATGATGAAGAACGCATGCTATCTGGTAATCTTTTCTTTCCCTTGACCTTTGACTAAATGATGATGATGATGCTTCTGAACCTTTGTTTCGTAAGTGGTTAGTTTGATGATGATTTTTGAGACTTTGTTTGTTGTTGAAATGGTTTCAATTTGTGGTTGTATTGAACATGATTTGTGACAGTGGAAACTTGGTTTTGGTGTTTGAAAATGGCTATGCAGGTTTTGAACTTTTTGCAATTTTGGGATTTGAAAGCTTTTGTTTTTTGTTCTGGTTACAGTTGAAGGTTTGAAAACTAGTTTTGGTGGTTTGGCTGTTTGAAATTGTTGTTACAGTTTTGGGTAGGCTTGAGAGTTCAACATGCTTGCAAACTGGTTGTTGTGTTTTTTGAGAACTGTTTTTGTTTACAGTTTTTGCTGTTCTTGGTTTGATAACAGGTTTTTAGAAATTGGTTTGACAAAATGTTTTTGTAGACAGTTGGGAGGATGACCCATGTTGTTGGAGTTTCTCTGGTTGTTGTTATACTGAGATATAGGTTTTGTTATTGTTGCTGTCATGAGTTTTGAGTGTGTTTGAACTTGCTATGCAGGTTTGAAGGTTTTTATTCATTTGACAGTTTTTTTGAAGTTCAAACTGTTGCAGGCTGTTGGAAGGGTTTTGGAGAGTTGTTCTTGCAGTTTGGTTCTGCAAGTTTGAAATGTTTTGGTTGTCAAAAAATGCCCTCCCTTCTTCTTACAGTTTTATGGTATTATATCCTAGTTGCTTTTTTTTGTTTTCTTAAAACTTACTTGTGACAGTTTTGTGGGCAGGATGGCCAAGTTGTACATTTCCCACAATTTAGGTGATATCTCTCCTCTCTCTCCTCTCTCCATGATAAAAGCAAAAATGCTTTTTCTCTTCTTTTCTGAAAAGTTTGCTAATTCTTAGGAAAATGATGAAAAGGCTATATGAAACAAGCCCTTTGCTTGTTGTTTGGTTTACCATACTGCTTTCTTCTTTGCCTGCTGTTTGTTTGTACTTTGTTCCTGCTATTTGTACTTGCCATGCTGCTGTCTAGTTACTACATTGTTTGTGCTGCATCCAGTTTGGCCTTGTTACATTCAGTTTGGAATATGTTTTCAGTTTGGCGCCTTGTTTGCATTTTCTTTGCATCCTTTTTTATTTGGACAACTTGCATTTTTAATTTTCCTTTTGTGAACCAAGAAGAGCAATATTCTTGTGATTTGCAAAGAGAAAAATAAAAACGTGATGAAATGAAAATAGCCCTCTGATTCCAAACGGAAAACTTTAATGATGAACACTTTTCTTTCTTTTTTTTTTGAAAATTCTATTCATGTTCAATTGACTGTACTAATCTTTTTTTTTTGTCTTTTCTTTCATGTGAGCGCAAACTGGAAGGTGGAAATGCAAAGGAAGCAAGAAATTCTTTGGCGAGCATGGGCGCAATGGAAGCTTAGTCATCCTTAGGCTTAGATTCAATTCTTTGTAATTTAGAGAGATTTTCAATCAGTTCTATTAATTTATTTTTCAAGTACGATAAGTTGTAAAACCTACAGCATTTGAATAATAAATTGTTTTTGTATCAACATCTGAAATAAATGAGAAAAAGTCTTTATGAGATAATCTGATGTCCAATAAAATCCCTTGCTATTAGAAACTTGTAATTCTCTCTTTATGTCTTCACTGATTCTTTAAGATTCCTGATTAAAATAATTGAACTGCATTCCAATAATTCCAATCAAGACAACTTAAACTCCAAGTAATCCAATAACTCTATAGTCTCGTAACCGTGCAACAATATTCCAATCAGAACATGCACTGTGTATTCCAATAAACAGGCAAATGTTTATTCCATAAACAAGCGGATGTTTTAAAAGGCGCAAATTAACTGGTTAACCTGGATCAAACAAACACTGCCTATTTCCAATAAATTTGAGAGAGCCTGAAAACATGTGAAAATCAATTGAATTTTTGAGAACTCAATTTCTTCTGAGAAATGCGAGAAAAACCCTAATTCCTGATTTACTGCCATAGGAGAAAATCTGTCTGTTCGATTCCTGAGCCATTCTTGAATACCTAAGAAACCCTAGGGTTGTGACTTTCTATAAAAAAATGGGAGGGCAAATTTTGGGGTACAACAATGATATTTTGTTTCTTTTTCTTCTTCTTCTTCTCTTTGATGATTAGTGCCTTCAGTTCTTCTTGCACCTTGGCTAAGCTTAGGAACATATCTTGGAACTGAGCATTCTGAGTCTGGAGATTTTCACTATTTATTCGAGAGCCATTTATGCTGAAATAAAAAGCAAGGAGATAAGAAACCTGTCTTGGAAACTTGTTATACAATGACATGGAATGTAGATGCGTATGGAATGTTTTCAAGGATATTTTGGGAATCTAGTTTGAAACATTAGAAATTGAATTTAGTTGCAGCTTTGTTTGAAGAACTGTGATTTTTTATCTTTGAATGTCCTTCTATAAGAATTAAGCTCACCATATCAAGTGGGTCATAGCCTCTGACTCAAGAAAATTCACTTTGATTGTGACGACATATGGCTAGAGGAAAATAAATCCTCTTGCCCCTTGTGATACGGTGGGAGAACTGACTTGAGGTTTTGAGTTTGTGTTTGCAAATGTTTCGGTTTAGCAAGAGTCGCCACCGACTTTTTATTTTATCCAAAGGAAAGGTCAAAAAGAAAAGGAAAGACCTTTGAGATGTTTTCTTGGGTTCGAGGGGTAGATTATGAAAAGGGAAGGTGCTAGCACCCTTTTCATCCATGGTTTTCCATGGGCTCTTAGTTACTCGTTTAGATCACTTGCTTTGCTTATCCAATTGTTTGAAATGGTGCTTTGTGTGTGGTTTAGAAAATATTTTGAAAAGAGGTCTTGTTTAGGCAACCTTTGTAACAATTCTTGTTTGAATGTTTTACAAAGGTATTTGTCTTTTGAAAAATGTTTCAATGTTTGAAAATTTTGTTTTGGGAAATTGTTTTGAAATGTGTTGATTGTTTGAAAATAGCAAGGATGTTTGCAAGTTTGATCAAGTAACTAGGACCATCTACCCTATCTACTCAAAAGATCTTTCCTACACATTTTTAACCCTTTTGACATTGTTGTCTTACCATTGTATTTGGTAAACAACCTTGTGTTTGGATGTTAAACGGGACAGGCGCGGGTCATCGTATGGCCATGATAGCAATGTTGCCAAGTATCTTAGCAAGTTTTTTTTGAGGGACTAGATCATTTTTGTATAGGCAGCCAAGATAGCGTCATCGAGGGACTATGATCTTTTGTTTTGTTTTTGTTTTGCCAAGATACCTAGCATGCATACCATGGCCATTTTTAAGGCAACAAGTGGATGAAACTCTAGGGGTGCTTGTGTGCATTGTGTTGTCATTTTTCATGCTTTTTTTGTCTTGTATTAGTCATACTACTTGTTTTGATTTTTGATTATCATACAAACCCTAATCTCACTATCATGCATATTTGAAAGCGATAAAATGCGTCAAAGTAAATCTACGACTATTACAACATTGATATGGGGAGGGGGATACAAGTTTGAATAGGGGGTATTTTGCACAAAAATAAAGCCCTAATTCAACTATTACAACCAAATTGAATTCATTGTACAAATAATAAATTGACAAATATTTAAATATGCAATTAAATATGAATATGCAAAAATGTTTTTGTATTTATTTTATGTATGTAAAATAAATTTATTAATGTCCTAAAAATAGGAAAAATATTAATGGTTATTTTTATTAAGGGTGGAAACCCTAATTTTTGTTTTAAAAGAAAATATGCCTTATATTAATTATGTATTTTATTTATGTACAAAGAAAATAAAAATAATATATCTAAAATATTAAAAAATAAAAATGTGTGAGAAAATATTATTTAAGTATATAAATAGTAATAAAATAAAAATATACAATATTTTTGTATTATTTATGAATTTATTTTAAGAAAATAAAAGTATATTATTATAGTAATTATTTCTATGTCCAAAATAATAAAATAAAATGTGAAAATTTAAGAAAATATTTTTAGTGATTTTTTATATTTAGGAAAAAATAATAAAAGTCAGAAATGAAAATAGAAATAGAAAAATATATAAAAATAAACAAATGGGCCAAGGGGGTGTAAACAACAAGCTAAGGGGTGCAAATAGCAACCTAAACCAAAGCCCAGCCCAATATCACTTCATCCCTGTCCTTGTGAAATAGAAAAATGCGCGCCCTTGTTCTAATTCGTATCTCCTGCATTTGTGCTTAAAAAGAAAAACTTGCAACTTGAAAGTTATAGAGCATGATCATACGATTCTAACCATATAAAAAACTTAATCTAACTATCAAAGACCAGAGAGAATTTCTCTGGCCCTAATTTTTAACCTAGTTTTTTCAGAAAGTTTATCATTCAAATTCTCGCAGCTTAGTTAACCTAAATGAATTCTATGCATATGTACAACTCAAGGGCAATGGGGACTACATTTTTTATTCACAAACCTAAGCCTAATGATTCCTAAATAGAGAGATAGAAGTTTGAACTTTACCTGTTTCAGTCAAGCTCGAGTATGGCAATGTAGGGGTTGTGAGTGAGGCATGAGATGCTTGTGAGCTTGCTTGAAGTTCCTTTGAGCTTTCCCAATGCTTAGCTAGCTTTGAACTTGCTTGAATCTCTCTATAGAACTCAACCTGCAAACTCAGAATTTGAAAATGGTGAAGTGTGTAAATGGAGTTACAGTGACTTGGAAATGGTTGGGATAGTTTAGGTAGGTTGTTTAGAAAGTGTTGGAACTGGTTGCAAGCAAAACACACGAGTGGATTGTGATTTGGCTTATGATTTGCAGATCCTGTCCTGTTTTGGCAGAAAATGGGGTTTTTGGTGTACAAGGGTGTTTTAGAGGTTTCTAGCTCGTGTTTCTGGCTTAGTATAATGTGTTCAAGTTGTTTGAAATGTTTACAAACTTTGGTTTTATCATATTGCAAAGTTATGTGGTTTTTGCAAGTTGACTTGGTTTTGAAGTAAAAGGTGATTTTGACAATGCTATGGCCTGTACAGGCTAGCTTCAAGCATGCTGATAGTTGGTGTACTTTCCCTGATATTTGTGGATGTGGTTTTCTGCAAAAGATTAAGTCCAATGCTCAAGACAAACAAAAGTGCAAAAGTTGTGCTTTATGTAAATGACATTGTTGCCTTTTTGCCAAAAATGAATTAATCCCTTGTGTAATCTTCTAAAGCTCAGAACAAAGCCTTAATCCATTGTGTTTGCATTCAATTTTTGAGTGTGGAAGGGTTTAAGGACCTATAAACAAGTACAAACAAGGCTGGACAGAATTTGCAACTTGTAGCAACATGAAAAATGCCCTGGACAAAAGTGAGAAATGGCCATTTTCTTTTCTTAGATTCTCCCTAACCATAAATGATTTTGAATAGTTCTTGGACATTTTGGAAATCTTGTAACATTATCTACAATCCATCTTTGAAATGAATTTTGATATTCCAATTGGAACTATGTGAAAAGTTGCCATGAAGATAGGTCAAAATCCTACCTAAACTAGGGCAAAATTTCACTAAGTTAAAAGTTTGATGGACCCTTAATCACAAAATCATAACTTGAGATACAAGCATATTTTGGGAAAACTTTGTGAATAAAAGTTGTATATTTTGTGGAGTAATACAACTTTCATGTTGGAAGTTTTGTTTGAATCCAATTTCATCATGGTGAAAAAGTTGGGAAAAGTTGGGAAAAAATAAGAAATTTTCATAACTTAGAAAATTTCTAAGTTATGAAAATTTTCCATTTTAAACCCTAATTTTGAAAATTAGATTTCTTGGTGAACAAGTTTCATGTTTTGACACATCTTGATGAAAAATGACCCTTGACACTTGATTTTGACCAAAAAGTCAAGGTTTGACTTTTCAGTGTATAGTTGATTTTTGATCAGTTGACTGGAAAAATCATTTGTCAATCCAATGCATTTGAGATCTTTTGAACCTTGTGATTAGGTCAAGATGATGCCATTTAGTCCTTGAATCCATGTTTGAACCCAATTTTCCATTGGCTAGGTCAAAAACCAAAAATTGCTCTTATATAGTCAAAACCCTAAAAATGACCATTTTGCCCTTTTGATGATCTGATCAAATTTCTTGAGGAGTTGTGGTCCAAACTTGATCAAATGGTTCATATGAGTCTATAATGTTGATGTGGATCAAAAATCATGAGGTTTGACTGTAAATTGGCCACAGTTGAATTTTCCCCCAATATAGTTGATTTCTAGGTCTACTGTCCAATTGACTAGGCAAAATTTGATTCAAGGCTTGAAACTTGGTATGAGCAATCTTAGAGGTCCAACATGAAGTATGAAAGTCACATTAGGCATTGAAAGTCCAAAAATCCTTGTGCAAACTCAAACCCTAATTTCAGGTCAACAGTGCAAGGATATGTCTTGAGCAGAGCAAACCCTATCTTGGTCTTGAGTTCAAAGAGTCTTGTGGGGAAAATATTGATAAAATGAGAGGGAAAATTTTAGGGTACAACAATTGCCCCTGTTCAATCTTCTTGAACTGGAAGAGTTAGATTGGCGAGTTGGCCTTTCCTGACTCGAAGGTAAAAGAGGATTGGACACTAGAGTGCCCGTAAATTTGCACTCGTCAAAATATAGTTGAGGGAATGGGCTTAAAGATGCCATTCAAAGAAGTTGATAGAATCTTGTTGGGGATGGGCTTAAAGATGCCATCCAGGGATATTTGTTGAAAATCAGGAGAATGAGCGCCAGAATGGTATTCGTGTCTGGAGCATCTCTGAGCCGGGGATATAAATAAGCAATAAAATAGCATCCGTGTCTGGAGAATCTTTAAGCTATTTTATGAGCTTTGAATCTGAATAAGCGATAGAATAGCATCCGTGTCTAGAGCGTCTCTAAGCTGTTTTCTGAACTTTGAATCTGAATAAGCAATAGAATTACACCCGTGTCTGGAGCGTCTCTAAGCTGTTTTCTGAACTTTGAATCTGAATTAGCAATAGAATTGAATCCGTGTCTGGAGCATCTCTAAGCTGTTTTCTGAGCTTTGAATTTGAATAAGCAATAGAATTGCATCCGTGTCTGGAGCGTCTCTAAGCTGTTTTATGAAATCTATATTTGAATAAGCAATAAAATAGCATCCGTGTCTGGAGGAACTCTAAACTGTTTTCTGAATTATGTATTTGAATAAGAAAATAGAAAAGCATCCGTTTCTGGAGTGCCTCTAAGCTGTTTTCATGATTGTATATTGTAGCTTGTTAATCTTATCCTGAAAAGGGTAAAATGTTAGCTTAAACACAAAGTTATGTTGCATGAAATGTATGATGCAATATATGGTAGCATTTATCAATGTTTATGATATATGAACGTAATGTATGTGCATGTAAGCTGATTTGCTGTCTTGCTGAGGAAGATAAATCCTTGATAGCTAGAGATAATAAAATCTTTGACTGCTGTCGGGGAAAATAAATCCTTGACCGCTGCTGAAGATTCAAGACCTTTGACAACTCGCGGGGATTATCAAAAACTTTGACAACTTCTGTGGGGATGTGAGAATCCTTCATGACTTTCCTGGGGATATAGGGATCCTTCAAGTCTTGAAGTTGGAGGATGACATACATTCTGTTGTGAGAGTAATGTCAAACTGCTTGAGAAATCTGCTTGGGAAATCTAGAGAACTTTGATGACTATGGATGGAGATTAAATAATGGGAATCCTTACTCGGCTGGGGAATAGGGAAAACTCTGGCGATCTCTACCGGGGATCAATCAAAGGAAAACCTTGATCTGCTGGAGAATAAGGAAGGTTCATGGCTTCCGCGGGGAATTAAGAATGAGAATCTTAGATCTGCTAGGGGATTAAAAATTCTGACAAATTCATGCTGAGAGTAAAGAAGGCTCTGGAAACTTCACTGGGTAATCAAGAATAAGAATCTTCAATCTGTTGGGGAGTAAAAACTCTGTGGGGAGTAACTATACTGCTGGAGAGTAAGCCATCCTGCTGGAGGGTAAGTTCAGGACTCTGGGGAAAAGCTTATTCCTATTTGGAAAAAGTTCAGGAGTTTGGGTTGTATGCCAATCTACTGGGAGTTATCCTCGGTTGGGGATAAAACAAAAGTTAACTGTTATCTGATTGGCTCTCAGACTTTAAGACAACTTGCTGGAGGAATCTGGAGAAACTGAATGGTTTCCGCTGTAGATTGATAGTCTTAGCTCCGCTGGGGATCTTAATGACATGCTGATTTGGTTGTGTATGGAAATTTGACTCCGTTGGGGAAGAAGGTTTCATCTTCGCTGAGGGTCTGTAGTTCAAAGTTTTGCTCGGCTGGGGATTGGGAGTTTGAAAACTTAACTCTGATGGGGATTTTGAAATTTAACTCCACTGGGGATATGTATTTCAAGGTTTTAGCTCTGCTGAGGGATTTGGATGATGTACTACAGGGGATTTCTCCTGGAATAGCCTAAAGACGTCTTCCTATACTTTCAACCTATCAGTAATTATTCTTTCCCATTTCGTTTACTTGTAAACATGTGATTATATTCAAATGCATATGCTCATTAAATAAATCATTGGACGTTTTCAAATAAAACACAAGTGTAAAAAGAAATAAAAGGCGAATAGTTTTCTGCACTTCGAAGTATCTTTGTATTAACTTTGTGTAAGTATTTTGTACAAAGGAGACAAACATCCTAGTAAGAGAATGTTGTCATAAAATTTGAGAAAAATTTATACAAAGAAAGATGGCTATGTGTAAAAATTCCATGGGGTTCCCATTCCGCTATAGCCTTCATAACTCTGAAAATCTTGTCCATTCGCTGCCTCGTCCAAAGATGATTGGATTGATCAGAAGCCTGGAGTTTGTTTGTGAAGAGATTATTCTTAAAGTGATCCGACGAGACATAGTCATACGCTTTAATTCCCTAACTTTTTCCTGGACCTCCCTTTCGGGTTTTCGATCCACTGGGAAACCCTTTATTGCCCAAGTCGCCCTTTCGGGTTTTCAACTTGCCGGGTGTACAGATTTTTTTTTGTTTATCCCTAACTTTTGCCTGAACCGCCCTTTCGGGATTTCGATTCACCGGGATTCCCTTTTTTGCCCAAGTCGCCCTTTTGGGTTTTTAACTTGTCGGGTCGTTTATGCGTAGTATCTTTTGACTATGTCTGCGTTCGCAGGGTGCGGCAGATCGTCGCTGTCCATGATGGTCAGGATCATTGCCCCACCAGAAAAGATGTTTTTGATCATAAATGGTCCTTCGTAGGTAGGAGTCCATTTGCCCCTGGGATCACTTTGCGGCAAGATGATCCGCTTGATTACAAGATCCTCGACTTGATATACCTGGCGCCTGACTTTCTTGTTGAAAGCTTTGATCATACGTTTTTGATACGTCTGACCATGACAAACAGCAGTAAGTCTCTTTTCGTCAATCAAGTTAAGTTGATCAAGCCGGGTCTGAATCCAATCGTCTTCACTCAAACCAGCATCCTTCATGATTCTTAAGGAGGGATTCTGAACCTCGATAGGTAAAACAACTTCCATGCCGTATACCAAAGAATAGGGTGTTGCCTCAGTTGATGTTCGCGCCGTGGTACGGTACCCGTGCAGAGCAAACGATAACATCTCATGCCAGTCCTTGTAGGTGACTGTCATCTTTTGAATGATCTTCTTGATATTTTTGTTCGCAGCTTCGACAACATCGTTCATCTTTGGCCGATAGGGAGATGAATTGTGATGTTGAATCTGGAACTGCTCGCACAAAGCGGTGATCATAGTATTGTTAAGGTTTGTACCATTGTCTGTGATGATCCTGTCGGGGATACCATACCGGCAAATGAGGTTCTGCTTGATGAACCGGGCAACCACATTCTTTGTAACGGAGGCGAAGGAAGCTGCTTCGACCCACTTGGTAAAGTAATCAATGGCCACCAGAATAAAGCGGTGTCCATTGGATGATGTAGGCTTGATCTCTCCAATCATGTCGATTCCCCACATTGCGAATGGCCAAGGAGCTGTTAGGACATTGAGAGGAACTGGAGGAATATATACCTTGTCCGCATAGATTTGACGTTTGTGATAAGTACGGGAATGTTGATGACAATCAGCTTCCATGGTAGACCAGTAATAGCCTGCCCGTAGAATCTTCTTAGCCATCGTATGTCTGTTTGAGTGAGTGCTAAAGGTACCATTGTGCAGTTCAGCCATGATTTGCTCAGCTTCAACCTTGTCCACACAACGAAGCAGAATGCAATCATGATTGCGCTTGTACAGGATACCATTGCTCAGGAAGAACCTGGCAGAGAATCTCCTCAAGAACTTTTTGTCATTGACTGAAGCTCCTTCAGGATATTCTTGAGCCTCGAGATACCTTTTGAATTTGTGAAACCACGATCGGTCCACTACTTCTTCGGTATTAATCTCGTGACAATGTGCAGGTTCGTCCATTCGCTCAATGGTGATTTGGGGAGTCTCATTATCCCAGTTAAGTTTAAACATGGATGACATCGTAGCTAGAGCATCTGCTAGCTGGTTCTCTTCTCACGGGAAGTGCTCGAAGGTGATCTGCTCGAAATGTGGTAGAAATGTCAAGACATGTTCTTTGTAAGGGATGAGATTAGGATGTTTAATGTCCCACTCTCCTTTGATCTGACTGATGACCAAAGCTGAGTCTCCAAATACAAACAAAGATTTGATTCCCAAGTCTATTGCAGCCTTGAGACCAAATATACAAGCTTCATACTCGGCCATGTTGTTGGTGCAGTTGAAGCAGAGTCTGGCAGTGAAAGGCGTATGGCAACCTTGTGGATAAATGAGCACATCACCGATACCGTTACCAAGTGCGTTGGAGGCACCATCAAAGTACAGGGTCCATCGGGATCCTTGTTCAGGTCCTTCATACGGTCTGTTATCTTCAATGTTGTCCAATGTCATAATGTCTTTGTCAGGGAAGTCGAACTTCATGGATTGGTAATCTTTGACAACTTGATGAGCTAGATGGTCAGCTAGTACACTCCCCTTTATAGATTTTTGGGTCGTGTACTGGATATCGTATTTAGTCAGGATTATTTTCCATCTAGCTATTCTTCCAGATAAAGCAGGCTTCTCAAAGATGTACTTGATCGGATCCATCTTAGAAATCAGTAGAGTGGTGTGAGTTAACATATACTGCCTTAGCCGGCGAGCAGCCCATACCAAAGCGCATCAAGTTTTCTCGAGCAGTGAATAGCGGGTCTCACAGTCGGTAAACTTTTTGCTAAGGTAATAAATGGCATGCTCTTTTCGTCCAGACTCGTCATGTTGGCCCAATACGCACCCCATTGAATTATCCAAAACAATCAGATACATGATTAGAGGTCTTCCCTCAACGGGAGGCATCAAGATAGGAGGTTCTAGTAAATACTCCTTGATTTTATCGAAAGCAACTTGACAATCATCATTCCATTTAACCACCTGATCTTTCTTCAACAACTTGAAGATTGGCTCACAGGTAGATGTTAGGTGAGAAATTAACCTTGCAACGTAGTTTAGGCGTCCCAAGAAACCTCTGACCTCCTTCTCAGTGCGTGGGGAATGCATTTCTTGTATATCTTTGACTTTGGCAGGATCAACCTCGATGCCTTTGTTGCTGACGATGAAACCCAAGAGTTTACTGGACCTGAATCCGAAAGTGCACTTGTTGGGGTTTAATCTGAGCTTGTACTCTTTCAACCTGACAAACAGCTTTTGTAGATGGTCGAGGTGTTCTTCTTCCGTTTGTGATCGGGATATCATGTCATCTACGTAGACTTCAATCTCATGATGTATCATATCATGAAACAAAGCTACCATGGTGCGCTGATAGGTTGCCCTGGCATTCTTCAGTCCAAATGGCATCACTTTATAGCAGAACGTACCCCACTGTGTAACAAAAGTAGTTTTCTCCATGTCTTCGGGGGCCATTTTGATCTGGTTGTACCCTGAAAATCCATCCATGAAAGAAAATACCTTGTGCCGAGCTGTATTGTCAACCAAGATGTCAATGTTCGTTAGTGGGAAGTCGTCTTTAGGGATAGCCCTGTTTAAGTCTCTGTAATCCATGCACATTCTCACTTTGCTGTCCTTCTTAGGCATGGGCACAATGTTAGCAACCCATTATGGACAGGAAGTAACAACGAGAAACCCAGCATTGAACTGCTTCATTACTTCGGCTTTGATCTTTTCAGACATATCGGGCCTCATTCGGCGGACTTTTTTCTTAATTGGTGGACAATCTTCTCTTGTAGGGAGACGGTGAACCACAATATCTGTGTCGAGTCCCAACATGTATTCATAGGACCAGGTGAAGATCTCAACATATTTATTCAACAGCTGAACTAAGCGCTCCTTGAGACTTGGCTCTAGGTTGGCACCCATTTTGACTTCTTTTCTGTCTTCATCAGAACCCAAGTTGATTGTCTCTAACAGCTCCTCATGGGGAAGAATAGCCCTTTCTTCCTGTTTTAGAAGTCTAGCCAACTCTCCCGGCACCTCACAGTCTTCATCACCTTCGTATTCGGCATGGTAGACCAGATCTTCAGAGTCACTAAAGGCCATAGCAGAATTGTTACCCATGGAATCTAGAATGGAAGGGTACCTGCATTTTGTGAGTGTGGGTGTGTGTAAGGGATAGCCACCTTTAAACAAATAAAATGTAAAAAGAACGAAAATGAACACAAAAGTTTATATGTGAAAACGTCCATGATTCATTAAAAATGGCATATGAAGATGAAAAATCAAACCCTTACAAATGGACCTGTATGCCTCGGGTAAGGCATAAGGCAAAAAATGTACGAATTGTTTAAGAATTATTACAGACCAACAGAAATGTTTGAAAGATAAATTATTGATTTATGAAAGTAATGGGAACAAAGTCCTTTGCCTCCCAGTTGCTCAGCCCTCTGCCAACAGTCGGGAAAATCCAGTCTTCAAAGTTGTTCTCTTCTTCAACATCCTCCACAACATTGACTCCATGATGGGTGATCTTCAATGGTGGTCCTCCAGCCTGGGAGCGGCGTATAGCCTTTTGAGCAGAAGCAGTGAAACCCAAGCCGAATTCATCATATTTGAAAGGAAAGTCTGGTAGCTGACCCCATTTTATGCTTCCTCCTTCTTCAATCACAGCCTTCGCATCTTTAAGGGATGACATCCTGGACACAGGTTTGGTAATCAAAGGTACAGAAGACACTGTCTTGGTTGCTGCAACTTCAGGAGAAACCTCTTCAAAGTGCTAAAAGGGGGTCTCGATGAATTCACCATCCAATTCAACATAGCGGAATGAATTTAGATGGCTTATCATATACTCCTCCTCACCATGAACAATTATAATTTTCCCCTGGACTGGGTATTTGAGCATTTGGTGCAAAGAAGAAGTGACGGCCCCAACATTATGAATCCAGGGTCTTCCCAACAAGCAAGAATAGGAGGGATGGATGTCCATCACATAAAATATAGAGTTGAAAGTTTCCGTTCCCACTTTAATCGGGATGTCCACCTCCCCGTGGACCATCCTTTTAGAATCGTCAAAGGCTCTAACAATGATATTGCTGGGCTTCAGGGTTAAACCTTCACAATCAAATCTGTCCAATGCTTTCTTCGGTAAGACATTTAAAGACGACCTAGTATCAACCAGAATGTGATCTAGAGTAGTCCCTCTTCATTCTACCGAGACATGCAGTGCGTCATTATGCTTTCTCCCTTTAGATGTTAGATCGGCATCGGAGAAGCCAAGACCATTGTCGGCTGTTAGGCTAGCTACACACTCCTGGAACTGGTCCGCAGAGGTTTCCTGAGGCACGTGGGCCATCTTCAAGAATCTGATCAAGGCTTTGGCATGAGCTTCGGAACAGAGCAACATGGCCAGCATAAATATTTTTTAGGGGGTTTGCCCCAGTTGCTCCACAACATCATAGTCGCTTTTCTTTATTATTTTTAAAATCTCCTCCATTTATTTTTGGGTGGTCTCATGGATGACCAAAGGCTGAGCCCCCGTCCTGATGGGCGCTTCTTGGATCCCCTTCCCTTTATCAGCAACAACAGTAGAGGGTACAACCACAAGAGTCACGATTTCTTCAATAACTGAAGTTCTCGCAGATATGTTGACCGGCACAGGAGTAACCTTAGGAGCATTTGAGGGTCCGAAGATTGCCCTTGGAGGAGTAATATCCGGAGAGAAAATTCTTCCGCTGTGGGTGATTTTACTCGTCCTAACAATATTTCCAATGTCAGGAGTCTCTTCATCAGAACTTTCTTCAGCAGATTCAATCTGTTTAATACCGTGGTAGAAGATCTCTCCCCCATAGTTCCACGGTATTGATTTGTTGGACTTGTATGGGATAGGCCCCGACATAGTTATCTTCAGAGGTACAATCTTTGGATCGGATGTAATCTTAACAGGTCTTTTGGAGACCTTGGAAATATTGGCGGATATGGTAATTATGGCAACATCCTTGACAAGAGTTGGTGTAACAAAAGTCTTTTCAAAAAGGATTTCTTGATTATCCATTAGGCGCTGGATGCCTAACTTCAACAACGGACAGTCGGATGGTAAGGATGAACAAAGGCAGCAATCTTTTTCACATCCTGGGAAAATCCCAGCCTTCAACAGATTTAACTTGATTATCAGTAACGGAGTCAACAAATCATCAACAGTAGCAACATACAGATCCTCTTCAACAACATGGGCATTGTGGCCATGCTTTGGCATTGGAGCAGAGATCACATTTGGCTTTTCAGGGGAGTCGAATTCCACTTCCTTAGCGTCTATTAAATCCCGAATCTTATTCTTGAGGGCCCAACAATTGTTGGTGTCGTGCCCCAGGTTGTCCGAATGATAAGCACATTTGGCGTTGAGATGGTAGTGTGGTGACGAAGTGTTAGGGTTTTTAGGTGCCTCCCTCAAACTGGCAAGGTTTAACTTCAAGAGATGGGGTAGAACTTGAGCAGGTGTCATGTTTATCCGGGTGTATTTCCGTTGTGGCCTTTCCACCCTCTACTGGTTGGTTCTGGGTTGATTGTTTCTGGGCTGATCAGCTGCAGACTTCTGAATCATTACGACCCCCACCGCTGGCCGACGCTCAACTCTTCCTTGGCCTCATTGAGAGTAGACAGCTGAGACTTCTTTATTTGCTGGAAAAGTCTTCTTGATGGCAGCGGAAGCAGATATATCTTTTTGAATTTTTCCGCTCTTGATTCCGACTTCAACTCTTTCTCCAGTTAGAATCAACTCAGTGAACCCCACAGATGAACTTCCAATCAGGTGATTGAAAAAGGGTCCTAACAGTGTACCCATGAACATATCTACAAGCTCTCTCTCAGATAGAGGTGGTTGAACTCGTCCCGCTAAGTCTCCATTTCTGGGCATACTACTTAAAGCCTTCATTAGAGACCATACCCATACTCTGTAATTGAGTACTGGGTGGTGCTAAGTTCGCATTATATTGATATTGTCTGTAAAAGGCAGCAGCCAAATCCTCCCAATTGTGCACATCAGACCTGTCAAGCTGATAGAACCAATCCAACTGTGTCCCCGAAAGACTGTCGTGGAAGAAATGTACCCACAGGTCTTTGTCAGAAGAGTGAGGTTGAATTTTTATGACGTAAGACCGTAGGTGCATCTTTGGGCAAGACACCCTGTCGTACTTAGCGAACAGTGGAACTTTAAACTTGGGGTGAATGACAATCCCAGAAACCAAACCTAACTCTTCAAAATCCAGCCCAGGCACCCTCTGTACCTCCATAGCTGCCAGGCGTTCTTCCAGATTCTTGTACTTGTCATCTGCAGGAGGGTACTGCTGTTCAGAATAGTCTTCATCCTCTTCTTCTTCTTCTTCCTCAGACTCAGATGGCATTGCAACTCCTTTCCCTTTTCCTACCCCTTCATCAGATGTTGAGGGGAAGTCCAGGACCCTTCTAGTTTGACCTTCAAATCTTCTACCCAAAGTAGCCACGCCAACTCTTTTCTTTTTCTTTTTCTCTTTTTCCTTCTCTAACAGTGCTTTAAGATCTTCCTGACCCTTTGCCAAGGTCATGAGTAGTTGTTAGAACTACGAATTATGCGCTTGTAAGTATTTGACCGTCTGCTCTATATCCATCTTGCTGAAATAAACAGCAGAGAGATAAGGAAACCTGGTGTGAAGACCTGTTTATGCATATGATGAATGAAATGTATTCATGTAATGCATTCAAGGATTCAAAAAATTCAAATTTGTTGTAAACAAAAATGAACACACGTCATATTAATAAGATAGAATTTGTTAGTACATAAATGCCCCATAGGAAAAATAATACAAAATTCTAAGGTAAAAAGACGTTGCACACCCTCTTTGGTGCAATGTAGGTGTTGAGAGTCTTCTCTTCATGGATTCGACGAGTAAGTTCTAAAACCTTCTTCTCACTGGCGTAGAATTGGGCTTCAAAAGTATTGCATTCTCCCTTGAGCTGTATCCAACTCCTTTGTAATACTTCCAACGATGTTGGCATGTCAGGATGTAGGACGGTGTATGGAACCTCTCCTTCCATAACAGGCTCTTTGATCACAGGGATAATGTAGGGGTAAGGCATCATAAGACTCTGGGCGCGGGTTCTTACCCACTTGAGGTAAGGCTCAAGGGGGATTGAATTCTTGTGTTCCAATGTCTTACTGTCTACCTTGTTGGGCATCCTCCAGGCTCGGATAAACCTTTGTCGAAGTCCTTGAGCGTCGTTGTCGAAGTCAAAAACCAAGTCTGGAATCAGCATGTCATGTGGGCCATCCCTTCAGGCATACCCAAACTGTCTCAGAGCCAAGCATGGGTTGTAGGTAATGCCTCCCCTAATGCCAAGTAGTGGGACATTAGGAAATTCCCAACAACGATCAATGATGATGATATTTTCTCTGGACCGAGAACAACAATGAACATCAGAATGTGTAAGAGTCAGCAATCGTTGTGACCACCTTAAGCCTTGCTAATTTTTCAAGACTGATTGGGGAAGGTGAGAAATAAACCACCTTGCTAGAAGAGGAGTACAACACATGAGAACACCTCTTTACCTCATTGTTCGTGTGTGAAATGAGTGGAGGATGTCCCCAAGCAATATAGGCACAGGATTCCGAGATATGAAAATCTTGACAGCATTCACATCTATAAGCTGGTCAGGGTTTGGGAACAAGACCAACCCATAGATGAGGAGTGCTACAATCTCCTCAAAAGCTTGCAAATCTAGAGAATTCCAGCAGTCTTGTGCCTTCTCAAATAGAAACTTTGCCAAGAAACCCTTGACACCACTTCTGGTTTCCCAATGACCTATGATATCAGATGGTTGCAAGTGTAGGGCTTGAGAAACATCTTCAGGCTTTGGATCTCTTTTCGTACCGTTGTAGGGTAGTTGATGGAGAATAGGAATCCTCAGGAGTTGAGAAAATTCCTCCAAAGTAGGCACTAACTGGTAATCAGGAAATGTGAAGCAGTGGTGTAGGGGGTCAAAGAACTGGAAGAGAACTTTCACCATGTCTTCCTCTGTATTGGAGTTGACCAAGTTGAGAAGTCGACCATGTCTTTCAGTGAATGGAGAATACTCGGGAATCTTGGAAGCAAGCTCCTTGAGTTGAGGAGGAATTCTCACAAGGTTGACTTGGATTGTTTTCCTGCGGAGTGATTCCATAACCTACAAAATAGGAACTAAGATGAAGATCCAAAATCCTTGAAATGGTTAGTGGATGCAAATGACGCTTCATGATGTTCATGGTGTTATGCACAAGTATATGTACAAACAAATAACACAAGTTCCTAGTTTCAGGCTTGCATGGGGTTTCATAGGTAAGTACCCTCTTGAAGTTTAGTTGGCTCAACCTGTCCTATAAATAGTAACCGGGTTCTAAGGAGCTCAATATCACCAGATTATTTTATGTGTTCATTGTTTCAGTTTAGCGACTTTACTGGCGACCGAAATATTCCAAGAAAACAACCCTCAATGAGTGTAGTATCGAGTATCTACCAACTTTGGACTGCACCAAAGCCGGTCATCTCACTACCCCTAATAAGGCCAAGATGGTCATGTAAAGGTTCTAAAAGTCCATTAGTGCTTCATGACATCAATCAACGGCCCCGTATTCTCTTTGATTGACTCAAAGGCTACCGGTACCCACAAATATGTCGCACTAATATAGCTATTGCTTCAACCATGTCGGTATACCCCGCACAGTTTCCATAACGTATTGCTATTTACCTATGAATGTTTCCCAAAATCTGGGTAGAGGATTCAAACCCAAACAATAGAACCAATTGTAAAGCAATAAAGACAAACAAGATAAGCATGTAAAGGTGATCTAAACCCTAAGGTAACCCCACTTTTATAATATTCCCGAGCAGAGTCGCCAGTTCTGTGATACGGTGGGAGAACTGACTTGAGGTTTTGCGTTTGTGTTCGCAAATGTTTCGGTTTAGCAAGAGTCACCACCGACTTTTTATTTTATCCAAAGGAAAGGTAAAAAAGCACAGGAAAGACCTTTGAGATGTTTTCTTGGGTTCGGGGGTAGATTATGAAAAGGGAAGGTGCTAGCACCCTTTTCATCCATGGTTTTCCATGGGCTCTTAGTTACCCGTTTAGATCACTTGCTTTGCTTATCCAATTGTTTGAAATGGTGCTTTGTGTGTGGTTTTGAAAATATTTTGAAAAGAGGCCTTGTCTAGGAAACCTTTGTAACAATTCTTGTTTGAATGTTTTACAAAGGTATTTGTCTTTTGAAAAATGTTTCAATGTTTGAAAATTTTATTTTGGGAAATTGTTTTGAAATGTGTTGATTGTTTGAAAATAGCAAGGATGTTTTCAAGTTTGATAAAGTAACTAGGAGCATCTACCCTATCTACTCAAAAGATCTTTCCTACACATTTTTAACCCTTTTGACATTGTTGTTTTACCATTGTATTTGGTAAACAACCTTCTGTTTGGATATTAAACGGGACAGGCGCGCGTCATCGTATGGCCATGATAGCAATGTTGCGAAGTATCTTAGCAAGTTTTTTTGAGGGACTAGATCATTTCTGTATAGGCAACCAAGATAGCGTCATCGAGGGACTATGATCTTTTGTTTTGTTTTTGTTTTGCCAAGATACCTAGCATGTATACCATGGCCATTTTTAAGACAACAAGTGGATGAAACCCTAAGGGTGCTTGTGTGCATTGTGTTGTCATTTTTCATGCTTTTTTTGTCTTGTATTAGTCATACTATTTGTTTTGATTTTTGGTTATCATACAAACCCTAATCTTACTATCATGCATATTTGAAAGCGATAAAATGCGTCAAAGTAAATCTACGACTATTACAATATTGATATGGGGAGGGGGATACAAGTTTGAATAGGGGGTATTTTGCACAAAAATAAAGCCCTAATTCAACTATTACACCCAAATTGAATTCATTGTTCAAATAATAAATTGACAAATATTTAAATAAACAATTAAATATTAATATGCAAAAATGTTTTTGTATTTATTTTGTGTATGTAAAATAAATTTATTAATGTCCTAAAAATAGGAAAAATATTAATGGTTATTTTTATTAAGGGTGGAAACCCTAATTTTGGTTTTAAAAGAAAATATGCCTTATATTAATTATGTATTTTATTTATGTACAAAGAAAATAAAAATAATATATCTAAAATATTAAAAAATAAAAATATGTGAGAAAAATATTATTTAAGTATATAAATAATAATAAAAATAAAAATATACAATATTTTTGTGTTATTTATGAATTTATTTTAAGAAAATAAAAGTATATTATTATAGTAATTATTTCTATGTCCAAAACAATAAAATAAAATGTGAAAATTTAAGAAAATATTTTTAGTGATTTTTTATATTTAGGAAAAAATAATAAAAGTCAGAAATGAAAAGAGAAATAAAAAAGTATATAAAAATAAACAAATGGTCCAAGGGGGTGTAAACAGCAAGCTAAGGGGTGCAAATAGCAAGCCAAACCAAAGCCCAGCCCAATATCACTTCATCCCTGTCCTTGTGAAACAGAAAAACACGCGCCCTTGTTCTAATTCGTATCTCCTGCATTTGTGCTTAAAAAGAAAAACTTGCAACATGAAAGTTATAGAGCATGATCATACGATTCTAACCATATAAAAAACTTAATCTAACTCTCAAAGACCATAGAGAATTTCTCTGGCCCTAATTTCTAACCTAGTTTTTTCAGAAAGTTCATCATTCAAATTCTCCCAGCTCAGTTAACTTAAATGAATTTTATGCATATGTACAACTCAAGGGCAATGGGGACTACATTTTTTATTCACAAACCTAAGCCTAATGATTCCTAAATAGAGAGATAAAAGTTTAAACTTTACCTGTTTCAGTCAAGCTCGAGTATGGCAATGTAGGGGTTATGAGTGAGGCCTGAGATGCTTGTGAGCTTGCTTGAAGTTCCTTTGAGCTTTCCCAATGCTTAGCTAGCTTTGAACTTGCTTGAATCTCTCTATGGAACTCAACCTGCAAACTCAGAATTTGAAAATGGTGAAGTGTGTAAATGGAGTTACAGTGACTTGGAAATGGTTGGGATAGTTTAGGTAGGTTGTTTAGAAAGTGTTGGAACTGGTTGCAAGCAAAACACACGAGTGGATTGTGATTTGGCTTATGATTTGCATATCCTGCCCTGTTTTGGCAGAAAATGGGGTTTTTGGTGTACAAGGGTGTTTTAGAGTTGCTAGCTCGTGTTTCTGGCTTAGTATAATGTGTTCAAGTTGTTTGAAATGTTTACAAACTTTGGTTTTATCATATTGCAAGGTTATGTGGTTTTTGCAAGTTGACTTAGTTTTGAAGTAAAAGGTGATTTTGACAATGCTATGGCTTGTACAGGCTAGCTTCAAGCATGCTGATAGTTGGTGTACTTTCCCTGATATTTTTGGGTGTGGTTTTCTGCAAAAGATTAAGTCCAATGCTCAAGACAAACAAAAGTGCAAAAGTTGTGCTTTATGTAAATGGCATTGTTGTCTTTTTGCCAAAAATGGATTAATCCCTTGTGTAATCTTCTAAAGCTCAGAACAAAGCCTTAATCCATTGTGTTTGCATTCAATTTTTGAGTGTGGAAGGGTTTAAGGACCTATAAACAAGTACAAACAAGGCTGGACAGAATTTGCAACTTGTAGCAACATGAAAAATGCCCTGGACAAAAGTGAGAAATGGCCATTTTCTTTTCTTCGATTCTCCCTAACCATAAATGATTTTGAAGAGTTCTTGGACATTTTGGAAAGCTTGTAACATTATCTACAATCCATATTTGAAATGCATTTTTAGATTCCAATTGGAACTATGTGAAAAGTTGCCATGAAGATAGGTCAAAATCCTGCCTAAACTAGGGCAAAATTTCACTAAGTTAAAAGTTTCATGGACCCTTGTTCACAAAATCATAACTTGAGATCCAAGCATCTTTTGGGAAAACTTTGTGAATCAAAGTTGTAGATTTTGTGGAGGACTACAACTTTCATGTTGGAAGTTTTATTTGAATCCAATTGAATCATGGTGAAAAAGTTTAGAAAAGTTGGGGAAAAATAAGAAATTTTCATAACTTAGAAAATTTCTAAGTTATGAAAATTTTCCATTTTAAACCCTAATTTTCAAAATTAGATTTCTTGGTGAACAAGTTTCATGTTTTGACACATCTTGATGAAAAATGACCCTTGACACTTGATTTTGACCAAAAAGTCAAGGTTTGACTTTTCAGTGTACAATTGATTTTTGATCAGTTGACTGGAAAATTCATCTGTCAATCCAATGCATTTGAGATCTTTTGAACCTTGTGATTAGGTGAATATGATGCCATTGAATCCTTGAATACATGTTTGAACCCAATTTGCCATTGGCTAGGTCAAAAACCAGAAATTGCCCTTATACAGTCAAAACCCTAAAAATGACCATTTTGCCCTTTTGATGATCTGATCAAATTTCTTGAGGAGTTGTGGTCCAAACTTGATCAAATGGTTTATATGAGTATATAATGTTGATGTGGATCAAAAATCATGAGGTTTGACTGTAAATTGTCCATAATTGACTTTTTCCCCAATAAAGTTGATTTCTAGGTCAACTGTCCAATTGACTGGGAAAAATTTGATTCAAGGCTTGAAACTTGGTATAGAAATCTTAGAGGTCCAACATGAAGTATGAAAGTCACATTAGGAATTGAAAGTCCAAAAATCCTTGTGCAAACTCAAACCCTAATTTCAGGTCAACAGTGCAAGGATATGTCTGATAACACAATTTTATATAGTATATTTGATTTAATTTTCATAAATAATGTTAGTATTTTTATTTAATTATTTCATTTTATTTCCATATTACGCCGGTATTTTTATTGTTTCAGGTATTTTATTTTAATTAGACAAATTGAGCAAAGTGAGGAAATTAAGAGAGTTATTGGACTAAATATGCAAGAAATGAAGAAAAGGGGTGTGCAAAGCAAAAATGATGGATCAAAAGGTTTATTATCTCCAAACTGGGCCCAAACGAAATCAGGCCCACGCAAGCAAGCGAGCCCTAAAGGCACGTGCAAGAGTGAGACGCACGTCTCAACTCCTCTCCTACAATTGAGGCGCCCGCCTCGAACCCTTCCCTTAGTGGGAGGCGTCCGTCTCAACTGCCACGTAGGCCCTAGGATGATACATGAGGCGCCCGTCTCAACGTGGTCAAATGGATGAGTAAATCTCGGGACGACCACCTCCACTCAAAGCAGTTAGAACGAGAAATTTGGGGAAAAGTGGTACGAAAATATCTCAAAACGTGGTTACATTCTACCACTATAAAAGGACATCAGGAAATCAAAATTGGGGGCCGGTTTTGAGCATTATTTTTCCAGTTTCAGAATTTACCTTCCCGCATTATTATTTTCCATTGTAATTCAGTTTCCAGCAGTTATTTTCCAGCCAGTTCCTTTTCAAATACTTAAATTTTATTTCTGTTGAAGAACCGGGATTTTGTACGAATTGATTCAAGCTTCAAGAATTATTTCCAGCATTTATTTAATTCAGGTTTCTTATTTACATCGCTTTAATTTATTTAATTAATTATTTGCATGAGAGATATTTATTTAGCCATGAATTTATTTACGAATGTTAATTCCTTTAATGTATTCATGTCTTCTTTTATGAGTATGTCTGGCTAAATTATTTAAATATCGGTATGTAACGAGTTAATTTGAATGGATCCGGAACAAACAGGCTTGATTATATTTTATAAAATAAACACTTTTTCTGATTTAGTTATCTAATTTATTTTGTTAAAAAAGGTTTAGAAACCAACAGAGCGAAAGTTTGAGGCTAATAAACTGACTATGATTAGAAACCAATAGAGCGACAGTTTGAGGTTTAAAATCAGATAGTAGATACTAGGTATTGTTTTTAAAGACTGCGACAGCATTTTAAAACCAATTAAACTTTATTTATTTTCAAAAAGTAATTTTAAAATCAATGGGATAGCGAAAGCATACATCAGAGTTTAAAATTATAATTTACTTCAATAGAGCGAAAGTTTGAGAATAGATTTTTGAATAAATACTTTTTGCTGAAAAAGATATTATTATCATTTTTAGAAAATAAGCCAGTGGAAAGCCGGATTCTTTAATGTTAACGAAGTACATACCGATATTCGCATTATTATTATTTCAATTAGAATTAAGTTTTATTACCCAAAAATTCCCCTAATTAATTATTCGATAGCTATAGCTTTACACAGTAGTTTAGGTTACGTTAGTTCGATTTATAGTCCCTTAGATTCGATATCTTTTAAAACTACGCGATAGGGCTGTATACTTGCAGTCTCCCGATTAATTTAGACGATAAAGTCGCGATCAAGTTTTTGGCCTATACTTGCTGTATACTTTGCATATACCTATATACGATATCGAGCGTTACCTTAGATTAAGAAGACGAATTCAAGAGTATTTAGAACGCAACAACCTTCCTTCAACCAAACTTCCTGACGTTGAAGAACTCAAGAAGATGGCTGATCCACCTGCTCCTGCTCCTCGTCCTCTTAAGGACTACGCTGTTCCTTCTCAAGCAGAGCCCCATAATAGTATTGTTGCTCCTGCTATCGCTCGAAACGATTTCGAGCTAAAACCTTCGCTTCTTTCCGCCGTTCAACAGAACCAGTTTTCTGGAGCTCCTACTGACGACCCGAATCTTCATCTGTCAGTGTTTGTGCAGTACGCAGACACTGTGAAAGCGAATGGTGTTAACCCCGAGGCAATACGATTGTGCCTATTTCCTTTTTCTCTCAGAGACAGAGCTCGCGCATGGCTCCAATCTCTTCCTTCCAACTCAATCACCACATGGGATGAGTTGAAGAAAGTCTTCTTGGCTAGATATTTTCCTCCAAGCAAAACTGCTATGCTCAGAGCCAATATCAATGGTTTCAGACAAAAAGACAATGAATCACTCTTTGAAGCTTGGGAATGTTATAAAGACATGCTTAGACTTTGTCCTCATCATGGTTTAGAAGAATGGCTGATCATTCACACGTTCTACAATGGTCTCTTGTATAATACGAGATTGACTATAGACGCCGCAGCTGGTGGCGCATTGATGAATAAACCATATACTGAAGCAAGACAACTTATCGAAAGCATGGCTCAAAACCATTACCAATGGGGTACGGAGAGAGTTAGCGTAGAGAAATCTCAAACGAAAGGTTCCATGGTTGAAGTGAATAGTCTGGATCAAGTCAACGCTAAAGTGGAAGCTCTCACTCAAAAGCTCGAGAATCTTACCACCGCTCCCGCAGCTACTGTTGCTGCAATTGCTCAAACTTGCGACTTATGTGGTATTCAATCACATCTTGCTCCAGAATGCCCACTTTTAACAGGAGTTCCAGTTGAACAAGCGAATTACGTACAGGGTAATCCTTACAGCAACACATATAACCCTGGCTGGAAGAATCATCCTAACTTTTCATACAAGAGTAACAACGCGTTATACGCACCTGGACAAGCTCCTGCTACACCACCTGGTTATCCTAAGGCTATTCCAAATCATCCTAATAATGGTCCTAACACGTCTAATGCTCCTAGGAAGTCTAATTTGGAAGTCATGATAGAGCATTTCATCGCTACTCAATCCCAAACCAATAATACTCAATCCCAGACTAATAAGGATGTTCAAAATCAGAATATACACATTAATGAGCAGATTAAGCAATTATCTAACAAGCTTGATGCTTTAGCTACACATAATAAAATGTTAGAAACACAAATCTCTCAGGTAGCTCAACAACAAGCGGCTTCTGCTGCTCCTGCTGACTCATTTCCTGGATAGCCTCAACCTAATCCCAAAGGACATGCAAATGTTGTTATCTTAAGAAGCGGAACAGAGTATGATGGACCTGTAGATCCTAGAAACAATAGCCCAACTATGCAACAAAATTCGGTTAAACAATCTGAAACTAAAGAAGAAAAGGAAAATCAGAGAGATAATTATGAAGATACCACGCAAAAAGATGAAACTTATGTACCCCCACCACCTTATAAGCCTCATATCCCATACCCTCAAAGGTTAGCTAAAACTAAGAATGTGGGTCAATTCAAGAAATTCGTGGATCTTCTGAAACAACTTAATGTTACAATTCCTTTTACCGAAGCTATAACTCAAATGCCCTCCTACTCTAAATTCCTTAAAGAGATTCTATCCAATAAGAAAAAGCTAGAGGATAATGAAACTGTCATGCTTACTGCTGAATGTAGTGCAATTATTCAAGACACAATGCCTCCTAAACTCAAAGACCCTGGAAGTTTCTCTATTCCATGTGTAATTGGCAAATTTGTCATAGATAAAGCTTTATGTGATCTTGGAGCCAGTATAAGTGTGATGTCGTTATCTATATGCAAGAAACTTGAAATGGGAGAACTCAGACCAACCAAAATTTCCGTTCAATTAGAAGATAGGTCAATTAAATATCCTGCAGGAGTTCTCGAGAATGTTCCTGTACGCATTGGCCAATTCTATATACCAACCGATTTCATTATTATGGACATAAGGGAGGATGAAGTTACCCCAATCATTCTTGGAAGGCCTTTCTTAGCTACAGCCGGTGCAATTATAGATGTAAAAAGAGGAAAACTTACTTTTGAAGTAGGTGAAGAGAAAATCAAATTTATCCTCTCTCAATTCCTGAAAGCACCTGCAATTGAAGATACTTGTTACTTCATGGATATCATCGAGAATGTAGAAAAGAAGCTGAGCTTGAAAATGAAGACAATCTCGATGAAAATCTGAGTAGTAATCTAAGTGAATGCTTAGCTATAGCACCAGATCCTACACAATGTTTAAGGAAACCACCCCTAGAACTCAAAACACTTCCTAAAAATCTAAGGTATGAATTCCTAGATTCCGAACTCGAACGACCAGTGATAGTCAACACAGAACTTGGCGAAACCGAAACTGAAAAACTTTTACAAATTCTGAGAAAATATCCAACAGCCTTAGGATATAATATCACTGATCTTAAAGGAATAAGTCCCTCTATCTGTATGCATCGCATTATGCTAGAAGAAGATTGTAAAACTTCAAGAGAACACCAGAGGAGACTAAACCCGATTATGAGCGAGGTTGTGAAAAAGGAAGTTATGAAGTTGTTGGAAGCAGGAATCATATATCCTATATCTGATAGCAAATGGGTTAGCCCTGTGCATGTTGTACCTAAGAAAGGAGGTGTCACAGTAGTCGAAAATGAGAAAGGAGAAATCATAACTAAAAGAGTCGAATCTGGATGGAGAATGTGCATCGATTATCGAAAACTTAACAAAGCCACCAGAAAAGATCATTTCCCTTTACCATTTATTGATCAAATGTTGGAACGTTTAGCTAGACACTCTCATTTCTGTTTCTTGGACGGTTATTCAGGTTTCTTTTAGATACCTATTCATCCTAATGACCAAGAGAAAACAACTTTCACATGCCCTTTTGGAACCTTTGCTTATAGAAGAATGCCATTTGGTTTATGCAATGCTCCTGCAACTTTTCAAAGATGTATGATGGCAATATTTGCTGATTTTCTGGACAATATTATGGAAGTCTTCATGGACGATTTTTCCGTCTGTGGACAAAGCTTTGAAGAATGTTTAGAAAATTTAGAAAGGGTATTAGAACGTTGTGTGAAGGTTAATCTAGTGCTTAATTGGGAGAAATGCCATTTTATGGTACAAGAAGGAATTGTTTTAGGACACATTATATCCAAAAGAGGAATTGAAGTCGATTCTGCTAAAATCGAAGTTATTGAGAACCTTCAACCTCCAAAAACTGTTAGAGAAATCCGAAGCTTTTTGGGACACGCCGGTTTTTATCGAGGATTCATTAAAGATTTCTCTAAGATAACTAAACCCCTAACTGAGCTATTAATGAAAGACGCTGAATTTATCTTCGACGAAAAATGTTTAGAAGCATTTCAAACACTTAAGAAAGCATTAATTTCTGCGCCTATCATGCAAACTCCAGATTGGAATGAACCTTTTGAAATAATGTGTGACGCAAGTGACTATGCCGTAGGAGCTGTTTTAGGACAGCGAAAGGATAAACGACTCCACGTCATATACTATGCAAGCAGAACCCTGGACGAAGCGCAGATGAATTATGCTACAACCGAGAAAGAATTCTTAGCAGTGATCTTCGCATTAGACAAGTTTCGTTCCTACTTAGTAGGATCCAAAATAATCATATACACTGATCATGCTGCTATTAGATATCTCCTAACCAAAAAGGACGCTAAACCTAGACTCTTGAGATGGATATTGCTACCGCAAGAGTTCGATTTAGAAATCAAAGATAAGAAAGGAACCGAAAACGTGGTAGAAGATCATCTCTCTAGACTAGAAAATCTTAAACATGAACAAGTGCCGATCGATGATGAATTCCAATATGATAAACTGATTGACCACTTGGAAGACACAGAACCAGATAAACTCATGGAAACCACCTTAGCCGTCTCCTCGGTGCCTTGGTATGCCGATTTCGTAAATTACCTTGCTGCAGGCGTTTTACCACCTGAACTTACCTACCAACAGAAGAAGAAATTCTTCCATGATCTTAAACAGTATTATTGGGATGAACCTTTACTTTTCAAGAGAGGTCCCGATGGAATTTTCCGCCGATGTGTGCCAGAAGAAGAGATTGAAAACATTATAAAACACTGTCATTCTACACCTTACGGAGGACATGCGAGTACATCCAAAACTTGTGCAAAGATCTTACAATCCGGTCTCTATTGGCCTAATTTATGGAAAGACGTACATGCCACCATCTTAAAATGCGACAGGTGTCAACGCACCAGTAATATATCTAGACGTGACGAAATGCCACAAAAAGGCATTTTAGAAGTCGAAATCTTTGATGTGTGGGGGATAGACTTTATGGGACCCTTTCCATCTTCATCCGGTAACAAGTATATACTCGTGGCTGTGGATTATGTCTCAAAATGGATCGAAGCTATAGCTTCTCCAACAAACGACACCCGAGTGGTACTTAAGCTGTTCAAGAACATAATCTTTCCTAGGTTCGGTGTACCCAGACTCGTTATAAGTGATGGTGGATCTCATTTCATTTCCAAAATCTTTGAAAAATTATTAGGAAAATATGGAGTTCGACATCGCATAGCTACACCTTACCATCCTCAAACTAGCGGACAAGTTGAAGTTTCAAATCGCGAGATAAAACAAATCCTTGAAAAAACTGTCGCTACGTCCAGAAAGGACTGGTCCTTTAAACATCACGAAGCTTTATGGGCTTATAGAACTGCCTATAAAACCCCCATCGGTACTACTCCTTTCAAGCTTATTTATGGTAAGTCATGCCATCTCCCAGTTGAGTTAGAACACAAGGCCTATTGGGCCATTAAGAATCTGAACTTAAGTTACACTGCCGCTGGAGAGAAGCGTATCCTGGATATTAATGAATTGGAAGAACTTAGACAGGATGCGTACGAAAATGCTAGGATTTACAAAGAGCGCACAAAGAAATGGCACGATAAGCATATATCTAGGAAAAATTTTAACATAGGTGACTTGGTATTACTATTTAACTCACGATTAAAATTATTTCCTGGAAAATTACGATCTAGGTGGTCCGGACCTTTTGAAATTACTCGAGTTTATCCAAGTGGTGCAATAGAGATTAAGGGACCTTCGATTGAACCGTTTATAGTAAACGGGCAGCGTTTAAAACAGTACCATCTAACTGAACTCGAGGGAAATTCTCAAACGATAAATCTAGACGAGCCACACGCTCGATTAGAAGCCTAGTCTTTAGTTTTATTTGTCGAGCTTACGACATAAAACAAAGCGCTTTGTGGGAGACAACCCACCGTTTTTTTATATATTTCCTTCTTCTTATTTTTCATTTCTTCTTTAGTCTATTTTTAGCATATGCTTTAGGCCTTTCCGCCGAGCTATTTTCTTTGTTACAATATATGATGCCAGCCACTCTTCTTGATGTCATCTATTGCCGAGATTCCCATATAATCTCTCCAAGACATGATGGCCGGTTTACATTAGTGATAAATCGTCGTCAAATTCCTGATTTTGTGTTACCTTGTCCGAATCGTATCGACGTCCGAGTCCGCGCCAATTGGCGTTATGCTCTTGATGCACCTGCCGCCCAACAACCAAATAATCCCGCTGCAAATTTCGCAGCTATGCAGGCTCATATGCTTCGTCAAGATCAGTTGTTCCATGCCATGAAACAAAACCAAGCTGAGACTTTACGTCTCGTACAAGAAGTGCAACGCCACCAACAAGAGATGCGACGCGAACAACAGGAATATGCCTTTCGCCATGATCGTAACCTCGAATCTTTGCAAGCTCGCATAGCAGACGCACTTCATCTTAATGATTCTGATTCTGACGTACGACGAAGACCTCGTACTAGAGGACGAAGAACAAGAGATCATGATTCTCAAAGCAACGAGTGATCGCCTTTCTCTTTTCATCTGATTCTCCTTTGTTTTTATCGCATTGAGGACATTGCTCCTTTTTAGTATAGGGGAGTCAGATCATTTCCTTGTTCATTTCTATTTCCTTTGCTCTCTTTGTAGTATTTTTCCTTTTATTTCTTTTCTTGTATTGCAAAATTTCAATTTAATAAAATACTTATTTATGCAAATTTTAATCTCTTATGCAAAAATTTGTGCTTACTCGAATTCCCCCTATTTCTTGAGCCATAACGAATAAAATAAAACAATTTTAACACGCATTTATAAACATTATTCAACTAGTATTAAGGTTGCCTATTATAAATAAGAATTCGAGCAACTTAGCAAAATTGCTATCGTCTTAACACTTCAAAACCCCCGATGTGTTGGATCGATTTAAGTACTTATTATACCAAAACCTTTAAAACTTAGTTTTAGATTAGCCCCGAGTAGTTTATTAAGCAGTCGGCACCGCCATAAACACAAACTACGTGGAGAGCTGATGAATATAAGTGATTGATCAAATATTCTTAAGAAATTGCTTTTATCTGAAGATGCACTTATTAAGTTAGATGGTCCTTACCAGATCATTTAATCCAACAGTTGCAGAAACTATAAATTTAAATGCAAAATAATCCATTATAAATAAGTTCAGTAGTCCCTGGTGCTGAACTTGGTAGGGCGAATTACGGTTCGATCCCCCGCAATTTTTAATTGGAAAAAGGGAGTACCATATGATTAAATTACCAGAACTCCTAGCTGGCTTACTAAGATCAAATTCACTAACCAGATACTCCACTATGTGCGTGTAAGGTAAAGGGCTTAATGTGATTGCACTAGAATGAAAACGGGTGAAATAAAACGTAGTATTAGGTTAAGCTATAATGACATGACTTAAATTGGTCTGCTTAAATGGGGTTGTCCAGTGTTCCTACGGTAACTTTGGTGTTTAAGTTCGACTTAAATTCTCTAACAAAAAAATTCAACTTGCAACCTGGTACGAAGTGATGTATGTTCTTATATCTGTGTTTAACTGTGCGTCAATGATTTTCATTTTTACTTTTGCTTGAGGACAAGCAACGGTTCAAGTATAGGGGAGTTTGATAGCACAATTTTATATAGTATATTTGATTTAATTTTCATAAATAATGTTAGTATTTTTATTTAATTATTTCATTTTATTTCCATATTACGCCGGTATTTTTATTGTTTCAGGTATTTTATTTTAATTAGACAAATTGAGTAAAGTGAAGAAATTAAGAGAGTTATTGGACTAAATATGCAAGAAATGAAGAAAAGGGGTGTGCAAAGCAAAAATGATGGATCAAAAGGTTTATTATCTCCAAACTGGGCCCAAACGAAATCAGGCCCACGCAAGCAAGCGAGCCCTAAAGGCACGTGCAAGAGTGAGACGCACGTCTCAACTCCTCTCCTACAATTGAGGCGCCCGCCTCGGACCCTCCCCTTAGTGGGAGGCGTCCGTCTCAACTTCCACGTAGGCCCTAGGATGATACATGAGGCGCCCGTCTCAACGTGGTCAAATGGATGAGTAAATCTCGGGACGACCACCTCCACTCAAAGCAGTTAGAATGAGAAATTTGGGGAAAAGTGGTACGAAAATATCTCAAAACGTGGTTACATTCTACCACTATAAAAGGACATCAGGAAATCAAAATTGGGGGCCGGTTTTGAGCATTATTTTTCCAGTTTCAGAATTTACCTTCCCGCATTATTATTTTCCATTGTAATTCAGTTTCCAGCAGTTATTTTCCAGCCAGTTCCTTTTCAAATACTTAAATTTTATTTCTGTTGAAGAACCGGGATTTTGTACGAATTGATTCAAGCTTCAAGAATTATTTCCAGCATTTATTTAATTCAGGTTTCTTATTTACATCGCTTTAATTTATTTTATTAATTATTTGCATGAGAGATATTTATTTAGACATGAATTTATTTACGAATGTTAATTCCTTTAATGTATTCATGTCTGCTTTTATGAGTATGTCTGGCTAAATTATTTAAATATCGGTATGTAACGAGTTAATTTGAATGGATCCGGAACAAACAGGCTTGATTATATTTTATAAAATAAACACTTTTCTGATTTAGTTATCTAATTTATTTTGTTAAAAAAGGTTTAGAAACCAACAGAGCGAAAGTTTGAGGCTAATAAACTGACTAAGATTAGAAACCAATAGAGCGACAGTTTGAGGTTTAAAATCAGATAGTAGATACTAGGTATTGTTTTTAAAGACTGCGACAGCGTTTTAAAACCAATTAAACTCTATTTATTTTCAAAAAGTAATTTTAAAATCAATGGGATAGCGAAAGCATACATCAGAGTTTAAAATTATAATTTACTTCAATAGAGTGAAAGTTTGAGAATAGATTTTTGAATAAATACTTTTTGCTGAAAAAGATATTATTATCATTTTTAGAAAATAAGCCAGTGGAAAGCCGGATTCTTTAATGTTAACGAAGTACATACCGATATTCGCATTATTATTATTTCAATTAGAATTAAGTTTTATTACCCAAAACTTCCCCTAATTAATTATTCGATAGCTATAGCTTTACACAGTAGTTTAGGTTACGTTAGTTCGATTTATAGTCCCTTAGGTTCGATATCTTTTAAAACTACGCGATAGGGCTGTATACTTGCAGTCTCCCGATTAATTTAGACGATAAAGTCGCGATCAAGTTTTTCAAAAACTTGATCGCAGGACTTTATCGTCTGTTAATCGGGAGACTGCAAGTGCACAGTCCTATCGCGTAGTTTTAAAAGATATCGAATCCACAGAGACTATAAATCGATCTATTGTTATCCTAAGTTACGGTACACAGCTAAGGCGAATAGTTCTTCTAGAATATTGGTTAAGGAATATAAATAAAACGGATATCGGTACGTAAAGTAGTGAACCTAAGCGGCTTAAATTGAACTTAAGCGTATAAAGATGGTTAACTTAATTGTTCTGTAGAATTTATTAGTTTAAAAACCCTCAACTCACACTTTCATGGTCTTATCTCGGATTATACGTCTAAAGCCCTATACCTGCTTTCGCTAGCCTATAAGTGTTTAGAAGTATTTTTTGGAAACTTAATTAATTCTAATTTGGTTTAAAGCGCTTTCACTGTATTTAAATCAAATGCCTAACTTTAGCTATCCGGTTAAAAACCTCACACTTTCGTGGTCTCGATCTAACCTTTTACTTTCTTTACTTTCGCAACAAAAAGCGTAGTTTTAATTATAAAAAGTCATAACCAGAAATTAAGTTAATTAGTATTTTAACTTATGAACAATTTAATTCCTACTCTTACTACTATTACTTACCGATACCTAAACGGTTTAGCCGGACATATTTATTAATTCGGACATGCATAAATAATAAGGTTCAATATATTTAAACATTCCCATAATCAAATAAATAAATACCAAGCAACAATACTTAAATAAAATAAAATAATTATATTAAGAACCTGGAAATAATAATGCTTGAATAATCTTGTTCTTCGAAATAAATGAGCATTCCCCCACAAGTCGGTTGGATCTGCTCGGAGACTTCTTGAATTGAAAAGAAAAATTACGACAAGAAATAAAAAGCACTAGGTCTAACGTAAGGTTAGATCAGTGAAAATTATAGAAACTTAAACTAAAATAAAAACTAAAGAAAGAAACTGAACTAGAAAAGTATGGTAGAAATACAAAACTGAAAAGAAAATACGAAAACAGAAAAATAAAGAAAGACTAAATAACGGTTGTTCGGTAAAATTGCCGACCCTTGCTCTGAAGGTTGAACTTGTATTTATAGGCTTCATTTGTAACTTCCCGTTTCCATGTTGTACGAAGGTTAGTGGAGATCATGGGAATAACTACCAGAATCATGGGAGAACATGGGAATAACTACCAGAATCATGGGAGAACATGGGAGTATCTACCAGAATCATGGGAGAACATGGGACACGTCTCCATGATGTGAGGAAGTTGAAATATAGCGCGTTACGGTCGTCACAAGGCTGTTACGGTCGTAACACCTTGTGGACTGAACTTCTGCTGGGCTTTTGCTCTTCTGGGCTTAGTCTTTTTCTTTGTATAATTATTTCTTTCTTCTTAACTCCTCCTTTTTGCTATATCACCCCTTTTGCTTTATTTCTTTGGCTTTTTAATCCGATTTTCCCTCAATTTATCTTCTTTGCTCAATTGATCTTTTATTTAATACAAATACCTGAAACAAAAGAAATACCAACGTAATACAAAAATAAAATAGAATAAATAAATAAAAATACTAATATTATCCATGAAAATTAAGCCAAATATGTTATATAAATTCGTGTTATCAACACCCCTATACTTAAACCTTTGCTTGTCCTCAAGCAAAAATTAAAAATGAAAAATTACTTAAGCATAAGTCAAATGTAGATATAAAACACAATTGAATTCGTATTTGGTTGCAGGTCAATTCTTTTGTTTGGATAACTCAAGTTCAGACTTCGACACCAAAATTACCGTAATGACACTAGATACCCTCATTTATGCAGACCAAATTAAGTCATGAATTATAACTCGACCTAATACTTTCGTTTCGTTTCACCCGTTTTCATTCTAGTGCAATCACATTAAGCCCTTTACCTTACGCGCACATAGTGGAGTAACCGGTTAGTGACTTTGATCTTTATAATCTAGCTTGGAGTTCTGGTAGTTATAGTTGGTACTCCTTTATCCAATTACAAATTGTGGTGGATCGGACCGTCGTCCGCCCTACCAAGTTCAGCACCAGAGACCACTGAACCAATTCATAATGGTTGTTTGCATAAATATTTTATAGTTTCTGCAACCGTTGAATTAAATGATCTGGTAAGGATCATCTAACTTAATAAGTGCATCTTCTAATAAAAATTTCTCTTTAAAAATCTTGATCAAACACTTATATTCATCGATTCTCCACGTAGTTTGTCGTTCAAGGCGGTGCTGACTGCTTTTATAAACTACTCGGGATTACTTTAAAACCAAGTCTTAAGGTGTTGGTATAATAAGTACTTAAATCAATCTAACACGTTGGGGTATTGAAGTGTTATGATGATAATAATTTTGCTTTAGTCGCGCTCGAGTTCTTATTTATAAAAATAAGCAACCTTAATACTAGTTGAATATGTTAATATAACGTTTGAATTTTTTCGTTATGGCTCAAGAATATGGAGGAATTCGAATAAGCACGAGAATTTTACATAAAAGGCTAAAATTTCATAAACATGTATTTTATTAAATGGAAATTTCGCAGTACATAGGAAAAAAAAGGAAACTAAAAGGGAATACTAAATAGAGCAAAGATAATAAAAATGAAGTAAGAAATGTTCTATCTCCCCTAAAATTAAAGTAAGCATTGTCCTCAATGCGATAGTACCAGGAGAAATCAGAAAAGAGAAGGGTGATCACTCATCGCTTGGAGAATTTTGTCCTCTTGCTCCTCTATTTTTATTTCGTTGTCTTCTACGTCTATCAGAGTCGTAATCATGCAATCCATCGATTCTAAGGTTTAAGGCTTGTATGGACTCGTTGAAATCCTCCATTTGATTTGATACCGCTTCGTAATTGCGGTTATTCCAATGTGCGTAGTCGTGTTGGTCGCGTTGCATTTCTCGAACTAGGCGCAATGTTTCATTTTGAACGACTTCCATTGCTTGGAAATGTTGATCTTGTTGTAGAATCGTAGCATACATTGCTTCTAGAGTAGCCGAAGGATGATCATTATCTGGTTGTGCAGCCGGCTTGACTGGTGCATTCAAATTGAAACGCCAATTTTGGAAATTTTGCACATTAATTTGATTTGGACATGGAAGTATCATATTAGGAATCAGATGTGAATCGCGGAAGTACATAACATCTAGCGTCTAGGCCGGCATGATATATTGTCCCAAGGACAAAAGCTCGTCGAAAAGGCCTAAAGCATATGCTAAAGATGTGATGATTCCACCGAAGACAAATGGGTTGGTACCGGCCGCATTTACGCATGTGTGAAAGTGGCTAAGCATGAAGGGAGCGGCGTTGACAGCTTGACCGTTGAGGGCACAGAAAATAAGAAACATCTCATTTTGGTTGACCTTGTGATTATTGGTCCTCCCAAAAATGATGTTTGCGAGAATTCGATGAAAGTACCTCAGAGCGGGATTATGAATATGCGAAGCGCAGAGATCTCGCCAACTTTCCGTGGGTTGACCGGTTAGATCGTCCCAAAGGGAAAAACCAACTTTATCCCAAGAAATGTCGCCTTCGGGGTCGAAAGGTTTGCAATGAACGGTCGGACCTCTAGTGAATTCTAAAAGTTCAGCGACTCTTTCTTGATCAATTGAATATTCTTGATTAAACACGCGGAAGTTCGCGGTACCGGTTGTGAATGGATCGTCGGGAGGCGTATTGTATGAGAATGAACTGAGGAACTCAAGCACGAGCGGTTCGAAGGTCGGAGAAGGATTTAAACAGAGATTTAACAAACTCGTATTCGTAAGCATAAAAGTGATGCTTTCCGCCCTACCCAAGGCATCCAAACAATCGGTGTCCACATATTTAGTGGGGACAACCGAACGGGAATAGAATTTCATGTACTTTCCTCTTTGTTGGCCATCATCGTCTTCTCAGAATATAATCGTGGATAGGTCGGGTGGTGGTCGGTCTGGCCTCACTTGACATTGAGTGTTTCGTGGAGCCATGGAAGAGTATGAAATGAAGGATAGAATGGTAGAAAATGAAATGGATGAGAGAAAGTATATGAGAATTAGATGGAAGGGACGTGAAATGAGAAGAAATGTAGAAGAGTGTTTATAGAGGGTTAAGATTGAAGAGGAATTATTATAATAATAATGTGTTGGGAAATGAAGAGGGAAAGTTTGAATAAGAATTATGGTGGAAGATGAATAAGAAGAATATTTTGATGGAAGAGTAAATAAGAGTTGAATGGGAGTAATGTGGGAAATTGAAAAGAAGAAAAGGACGAAACAAACAGTCAGTCAAGGGAGCAGAAAAGACAACATGCATCTGGAGAAGCACGAGCTGAGGCGGGGGTTATGGACGTAGTGGGACGGTTATGGAGGTAGTGGAAGAAGAAGAGATTCTGTCTGCTATAGGGGTTACTGATATGACCCGTGTTACGGTCGTAACACGGGCATGACAGTCGTAACACGCTAAAAGGCGTGTGGCGGTCGTAAGGGCTTTGTTACGGTCGTAACAGCTACAAATTTTGTAACTTTTAGCAGAACAGAGTTGTTTCTGTTCTGTGACATTTCTTTCTTACTACAGATACATTACAAAGCATTATTGCGTCCAATATTTATTTTCAAACAAGTGCAGATATATTCCAGAGCATGGTGTGGGGACTTGAGGCGACCGGAATAAGGAACAAGGAATTGTATTTCAGCTCACATGCATACATACTACATACTATATATATATATATATATATATATATATATATATATATATATATATATATATATATATATATATATATATATATATATATATATATATATATATATATATATATATATATATATATATATATATATATGTGTGTGTGTGTGTGTGTGTGTGTGTATAATAGATAAATCTAGAATTTTAATTAATAGTATATATATATATATAATACTAGTATATAATGCATTATGATTGATACTGTAAATATTGGGAAGTATTAGTTCAGTAAAATAATACTCAATTATAATTATAAATATTAATGTGAATTATTTAATTGAGTATAATTATCGGTATTACGGGGAAATAGTTCAAACGCATCAGATGAAAGGGTGCAACCGATAATCGACTTAAATATAAAATTTAACATAAAATAGAAAAAATGAAAATATGGAAGAGAAAATTTAAAATTAGAAACCAGGACGACTACTGGTTGATTTTCCATGGCCACTTATCAAGCCATCTCACATATCCCTCACCTTTTCTTTTCTTTCTTCTGTAGGGTGGTTTATTCTTTCGAAATTGTGGTAGTGGTTCTGGATCTATCATAAGTATAAGTTTTTCAAATTTGGGCTTAGTGATTTCATCCATCGCCTCATAAGTTAACCTCACCCTTTTAACAGCAATTATACCATTAATTTTATGGTCCTCTAATTTTCGCTTTTTAGGCAAGACTTCAAATAGTGGTACATTAATGTGGATATTTTTTAATACCTCAACATACGTTTTAAATTGGGAGTCTACCGGAGTTTCCATAAAAATTTTCGGGAAAGAAATCAGTGGGATGTAGTGATTTGGGATTACAATTTCCACTTCCTTCTCTACCTCGTTTACAACCTCCTTTTCGAACAGCGTTGGTGAATCTGTCTCAATCTCCACTATTTTCTCGTCAGAACTTTCCTTGGCCGCAATATCACTCTCTTCAAACTCATCATCACTCTCTAGATTTTAAAATAGTTTTTCTATAATGGTTGTTTCAACATCCACATCTTCTTTGGGGAATGGTCCTAGAAGGTTTTGTTCAAGTTGGGAGTTTTGAGTTTCTAAGGCCAAGTTGTGAGTTGTGAGGGACTCAACCACAACGGTTAGTTGGCTAAGGTTTTCATTATTTTGAAGACTTTGTTTTCTTACCTCTTCATTTTGGACAGTTTGTGTTTCTACAAAATGCTCAATCATAGACTCTAACCTAGCGTTGGTTATCATCTCATCAGAATCCTCTATTGGTGTTTCGAAGTTAAAATCTTGCGATTCTTCAGAGTCTTGGAAGTAAGTTAAAGTCTCCTTTTGTGTTTCCCCTAAGTGTTTTATCATCCTAGATGTTTCATTAAAATTTTCCATTAATATTTCGAGATCACATTTATATGGTTCAAGTGATTCTTCAAAATATTGGGTGTGGTAATTATAGAGAGAATTGGGTTGAGGAAAAGTTTGGTTGAAATTATAAGTTTCTTGTGGTTCCTCAAAATGTGGGGATTGGTAGTTTTGGAGGTAATTTGGGTAAGAGTAGGTTTGTGAAGCATTGAAATCTTCCATCAGTATTTCAAGGTTGGATCTATGATATTCTTGTGGTTCCTCAAAATACTGATAATGGGCGTAGGAAAAATTTGGGTTATACATAGTAAATAAAGTAAAGGTGCCTTAGTCTATACGGTGTAACACCAGAGTTACAATATCGACTTAAATAGTCCCCGGCAACGGCGCCAAAAACTTGATCGTAGGACTTTATCGTCTGTTAATCGGGAGATTGCAAGTGCACAGTCCTATCGCGTAGTTTTAAAAGATATCGAACCCACAGAGACTATAAATCGATCTATTGTTATCCTAAGTTACGGTACACAGCTAAGGCGAATAGTTCTTCTAGAATATTGGTTAAGGAATATAAATAAAACGGATATCGGTACGTAAAGTAGTGAACCTAAGCGGCTTAAATTTAACTTAAGCGTATAAAGATGGTTAACTTAATTGTTCTGTAGAATTTATTAGTTTAAAAACCCTCAACTCACACTTTCATGGTCTTATCTCGGATTATACGTCTAAAGCCCTATACCTGCTTTCGCTAGCCTATAAGTGTTTAGAAGTATTTTTTGGAAACTTAATTAATTCTAATTTGGTTTAAAGCGCTTTCACTGTATTTAAATCAAATGCCTAACTTTAGCTATCCGGTTAAAAACCTCACACTTTCGTGGTCTCGATCTAACCTTTTACTTTCTTTACTTTCGTAACAAAAAGCGTAGTTTTAATTATAAAAAGTCATAACCAGAAATTAAGTTAATTAGTATTTTAGCTTATGAACAATTTAATTCCTACTCTTACTACTATTACTTACCGATACCTAAACGGTTTAGCCGAACATATTTATTAATTCGGACATGCATAAATAATAAGGTTCAATATATTTAAACATTCCCATAATCAAATAAATAAATACCAAGCAACAATACTTAAATAAAATAAAATAATTATATTAAGAACCTGGAAATAATAATGCTTGAATAATCTTGTTCTTCGAAATAAACGAGCATTCCCCCACAAGTCGGTTGGATCTGCTCGGAGACTTCTTGAATTGAAAAGAAAAATTACGACAAGAAATAAAAAGCACTAGGTCTAATGTAAGGTTAGATCAGTGAAAATTATAAAAACTTAAACTAAAATAAAAACTAAAGAAAGAAACTGAACTAGAAAAGTATGGTAGAAATACAAAACTGAAAAGAAAATACGAAAACAGAAAAATAAAGAAAGACTAAATAACGGTTGTTCGGTAAAATTTCCGACCCTTGCTCTGAAGGTTGAACTTGTATTTATAGGCTTCATTTGTAACTTCCCGTTTCCATGTTGTACGAAGGCTAGTGGAGATCATGGGAATAACTACCAGAATCATGGGAGAACATGGGAATAACTACCAGAATCATGGGAGAATATGGGAATAACTACCAGAATCATGGGAGAACATGGGACACATCTCCATGACGTGAGGAAGTTGAAATATAGCGCGTTACGGTCGTCACAAGGCTGTTACGGTCGTAACACATTGTGGACTAAACTTCTGCTGGGCTTTTGCTCTTCTGGGCTTAGTCTTTTTCTTTGTATAATTATTTCTTTCTTCTTAACTCCTCCTTTTTGCTATATCACCGCTTTTGCTTTATTTCTTTGGCTTTTTAATCCGATTTTCCCTCAATTTATCTTCTTTGCTCAATTGATCTTTTATTTAATACAAATACCTGAAACAAAAGAAATACCAACGTAATACAAAAATAAAATAGAATAAATAAATAAAAATACTAATATTATCTATGAAAATTAAGCCAAATATGTTATATAAATTCATGTTATCAATGTCTTGAGTAGAGCAAACCCTATCTTGGTCTTGAGTTCAAAGAGTCATATGGGGAAAATATTGATAAAATGAGAGGGCAAATTTTGGGGTATAACACCCCTTGATAGAAATTTGGCTTATAACAATCCTACAAATATTGCACCATAAATCCCTAAGATCCTTGAAATGGTTAGTAAGAGTGCTATGTTATGAAATGACATAATGTGTATGCCATGCACTAAGCAAAAGCATAAGGTGATGAGAACATATGAGTTTATACAAACAAATCATGCGAGGGATCAAGTTGTTAGATAGTGAATACAAATAATTCATACAAGTAGCCTTAGGTTTAAAGGCTTGCATGAAGTCAATAGGTAAGTACCCTTCTCACAACTGAAGTTTAGTTGGCTCCACCTGTCTTAAAATAGTAACTGGGTTCTAAGAATCTCATATCACGGATCTTTCTCGAAGGCTTTATTTTAGTACGGAAACTGATTTGCCACTAAAACATCCCTAGAGTCAAATCTCAATGAGCGTAGCTTCGAGTATCAACCAACTTTGGAATGCACCAAAGTAGGCTATCTCACTACCTTATAATTGCCAAGATGGGTCAATTAAGGTTATAAAAGTAAGTTAGTGTTAATGACACCACGCGGAAGCCTAATGTTATCCTTGACTGACTCAAAGAACATCCGTACAAACCAAAGTGTCACACTAATTGTAGCCATCATATTAACCATATCGATTTACGCTGTACAATTTTTATGATCTATTTCTACATACCTAAGGCATCCCTAGATCTGGGTGTAGGACCTTTCAAATGATAAACCCAAGTAAGCCCTTAAAGTTAAAGCAGACAAAGCATACAATTTAAGCAAGTAAAGTGATCTAAACTCTTAAGGTAACCCCTTTTTTAATTTTTCTCCAGCAGAAGCTCCAAT
Source organism: Vicia faba (assembly GCA_948472305.1). Taxonomy (NCBI): domain Eukaryota; kingdom Viridiplantae; phylum Streptophyta; class Magnoliopsida; order Fabales; family Fabaceae; genus Vicia; species Vicia faba. Next base: position 895,324,650 of record OX451738.1, read on the forward strand.
TCTGTAATACGATGGGAGAACTGACTTGTTTAGCATTTTATTTCAAATGTTGCGGTTAGCATGATTCGCCACTGACTTTTCTTTTATCCAATATTTAGGAAAGGGCGAAAAGAACAGGAAAGACCTTGATAGATTTTGAGTTCGTGGGGTAAGTTATGAAAAGGGAAGGTGTTAACACCCTTTTCATCCGTAGTTATCTACGGGCTCTTAATTTCTTAGCTCACTTTGAAATTTTTTTTTGTGTGTGTGATTGTTTGAAAATATTTTGAATTCCAATTGTGAGGTATACTTTATAATGATTCTTGTACCAGTCCTCAAGAATGTGTACAAAGTGTTTGTTTGAAAATATCTGTTTGAAATGTGATGTGTAAAATGTTTTATTTATTTTGAAAGAGGTTGTGAGCAAGCAGTTTGTTGAGTCTTACCTATTAAAGGTCGTTCTTATTATTTTCCTTCTCTATTAGAGATATTACTATCTGTATCATTAGTTGATAGGTAGCCTTATCTATTGGATGTGAAAGGACAGGCGTAGGGTCGTCGTATTGTCATAGAAGGCAACATGTAAGAATACTTTTAGAAATTTAAAGGGACTATCATCATTTTTCTTGTTGGATCATTGAAGGGACTAGATCATTTTTTAGGGAAATCAAAGGGTCATAGAGGGATTATGATCTTTATTCAAAAGGGACCATGATGATATTATTTATCCGAGGGTCTTTTCTAAAGTATTCTTGTTCTCGTGGGACATGACCATTAGTATCACAAGGCAACAAAGAGAGGTTACCCTAGAAGTGAAGTGTGAAAAGTGTATTGGTTTCAGTTATTTTATCTTGAAAATTAAAGTTATATATGTTTGATTTTATTCTTATCATACAAGCCTATTTACTAACAATTATATATATACAAACATATAAAGGAAAAAGTTAAAGCGCGAATGCAGATCTACACTATTAAAGGGCTTTGGGAGAGTTACATAATTAGAAAAATGCGGGGATATAAATCTAGACTATTATATTAAACTGTGCAACCTATACAAAATCTTGAGTTAGGCTCATTAGCCTAAAAGTCCAAAATTTCTTTGTGGTTTCATGCATTTTCTCAAAATTTCTCAACTTATAGCAATCATAACTCTCCCAAATTTTGTCATATGAAGGTGATTTTTGACTTTTGGGAAAGCTCAAGATGTCCCCTACAACTCTCATGTTTGTCACTTTTTCATTTGAAGTCTTTAAGTTGATGTAAATTTCTTTAATAAAAAAGTATCTTTTGTTGACTTTTAAAATGACCTGTAATGTTTTGATCCAAATATCTCAAATGAAGCATTTTGGCCTTGAGCTTAGAAAGACAATGTTGCAGAGAATTTAATTTTATTCATAATGGGCTTTGGTTGAGGAATTCTTGATGAAGTATGTGAAAGTCATGTCTGGTCAAAGTTTAGTTGACTTCTCCTTAAGAAAACCTTAATTAGTAATATTTAACTTTTGATGAATGTTGATTTTTCTTGATATATCATGATCAACCCTTGATCAAATGATGGGCGTGACTTAAAAATCTAGATGTTGACCAAAAATCTTGAGTTCTGACTGTATGTTGACCATATTTGACTTTTTATCCAATATAGTTGATTCTGAATCATATGAGCAATTGGATGAGCAAACTTGTGATGCAAAGCTTGAAACTTGACACGAGGATTCTTTGAAGCATATGAGGAACCATGAAACTTACTTGAGTCATTAGAAGCTCAATTTTATTTAAGAAAACCAAAACCCTAATTGTAGGCCACTACTTAGGATGAGGGTTCATCTGATCAATTCTTGAACAGTCTTGAGTGTTTGAGACCCTTAGGAGCTTGAGGAGGTATCTTGAATCAATTTGTCTTGAAAAATGGGAGGGAAATTTTTTAGGTACAACATCAGCCATCAAACATAAAAAGTAACAAAATAAAAGATATATGCAGTAATCAAAAGAACACATAATGACAAATAACTGTTTTTCATTCATAACAAAACTTCAAAGCGAATTAAGTTCATACAAAATAGAAAATCACAGTACACCATAAAAATGAAGATCCCAACAAACTATTCATGTGGTGATCTTTGGGAAAAGAAAACAACACTTAAACATCCAACTCTGAATAACTCAAAAATCATTGTCTTCCCATTTGAATCTTGAGCTTTACAATTTCTTTTATGGCCTATGCTAGTTAAATGTTATTTCCCTTGAGCTGAGTCTCTTCCGCGAGCCTTTTAGTACTTTCTTCTTCAAGTTTGGCACCCTTGGCGAGAAGTTACTTCTCCAATTCTTTGACTTTGGCTTTGTACCTTTTCTTCATGTCGGCTTTGGAAGCTTTGAGGATCTCATTATGTCAGAACTTTTGTTTGTATTTCCTTTCAATCTCAGCAACAAATTTATGATGATCTTCAAAAGAAACATAATTGTCTTCAAATCTCGATCTCTTCACAGACTTCCCTACTTCAGATGTACTCCCCTCAACTCTCTTAAGCTTATGAGCTAGTTGGCTCTTATCTTGGGAAACTATGAAGAGTTCCATTCTAGTCTCAAGTTCCTTCTTGTAGAGTTGAATATTCTCAAATCCAACCTGATTATATTCTTCTGTGGGCACATATTCAGATAAGACAAGAGGTGGTTGTTTATACAATGGATTCTTTCTTTGAAAAGGCAACAAAAGGGTTTCAACTCTCTTCTTGACCAATTCTATATATGGAGCTATAAAAATAGGAACCTTCTTTTCTATAGAGTCTCCACCTCTTCTATGAATCCTACTCTAAGCATTATTCATTCTTAACATCATCTATGTATTTTCCCCTTCTCAGTGTAGAAAGTATCTTCAACTTTCACTTTCTTTGGAGGATTATCCATAGCATACCCCAACTTTCAGAAAGATAGAACATAATTATAGTTAATGCAACCCTTCATTCTCATGAGAGGAACATTGGGAAACTCCCATTAGTTAGTTATAACACTTGGACCTTCACCTGAGATATAATACCACCTTTTGTCATATGAAGTGAGAACCACAAGTCTCTTTGACCATGGAAGAGAATCTTCAATGTCTATAAATGGCCCCTTAGAGGGAAGGTGAAGCATGAACCCCTAGTAAATCATGGGTAAACAAAAATTAACAATTATTTTCTTGTGATGCTTTGAGTGAATGGTATAGTAGGTATCCGCCAACAACATTGGTACAGGGTTCTTGTTCATGAAAACACACACAATAGCCAAATCCACAAAGTTCTCTATATTGGGAAGGAGGACTATGCCATAAATTGAAAGGATAACAACATATTGAAAGTATCCCAATTCTTTTTTACCCGTTTTTTCTCGAGCCTATCTTTCAAGCTCAAATAAAGAGCACATTACAATGATGTCCTTCTTCAGATGTTAAGGAACACGAACGAAAGGAACATGATCATTAAGCTTCAAGCACAGAGATACACATACTCCTCTAGAATGGGATCCAAATGATAATCCTGGAAAGTAAAGCAACACAACTCTGGGTCATAGAATTGGAGGAGAGTTCGCAAGGCCTTTTGACCAACAATGATGTCTAGCAAACGCAAGAGACTACCATAACTATCATGGAACTTCTTTAGGTTGTCATCAACCATTCGAGCACTCAAATCCTTCAACTGAGACACATCAGGGATGAGAAGCTGGTAGTCATAGGTGTGTCTGGTGGCCTCTTTGTTGTTATTTGTGTTGCTGTCCATTGTGATGGAGACACTGATCTTCGCCTTGGAAATGACATGCATATGCAGATTAATTTTTTTGTACATGATTTTTTTTGAAAATAAATATGCTATGATGCAAAGTGATGGGATCAAAGCTTACACAATACTAGATTACTATTGAACTGCTGAGTAAACGAATGTCATAAGATCAAAAGTCCAGAACATGAACCAAAGAAACCCAAGTCACCAACATAACATACGGTCACCATCAAAACATATAGTAACCATCTATACTTATAAGATCGTTCCCTCCCTACTCACGGGTGAAGTATAGGTCATGTTAAGGTCAAAGGAAAACATAGTCAACAGTTCTCGTGAAAGTAATATCACTTTGGCACATACGTGCGTAACGATAGTACCCTATTTGAACCTTATCTGAGTGTGGCTCTCACGATCGGACTAGTAAGACATACGCCTCATAGCCGTCATGACTATATGATCTAATCCTATGTGTTCCTAGATGGACTCTCTGGATTGGTTATTGGGCCTTTTACCTCAAGTAAAAACCTTCCCACCAAGAAAAATACATACACTCGAGCATATCCAGTATACAAAAATAATGAAAATGCAATGCAACCATGTACGGATAAACACATATACACATATACACATATACATATATATACATATATACATATATACATATGCACGAGCCATAAAGACTAAAAAGAAATAGAGACCCAAAGAAAAGAAAACAAGAGCTAGGTCTGACCCACTTAGGAATCTACTTCCCTAGTGAAGTCGCCAGCTGAAGCAACCCGAGAAAATAAATCTCTCAAATAAACAATGAAGTCGCCATCAGACATTTATTTAACGCACAGGAAGGGAAAATAAAAAATCGAAGAAAACTTGAAGAGGGTGAAATCAAGGTCTTGCGACCAGTAGAACGGGTAAGGGAGTCGATTATGCAAGGGGAAGGTATTAGCACCCCTCACATTTATGGTACTCCATAGGATCCACTATTATTGTCTAATCTAAAGGGCGTGTTTAAATCTAAATCTAGGATGTAAAGGGAAAACATGTATGTATGAAAATGATTATATACAAAAAGAAAAGGTTTTATTAGTCGTGCCTACCTCAGTTGCGAACCTTTGTGCCTACGTACCACTGTCCATGCAATGAGGATCAAGGCACTCGTAGTTTACCTTAAAATTTTTGGTTGGTTGCATGTTTTTTATGAACGATTCTATCGAAGCATGTCCTTTCTGAAAAGGTTTTAAAATAAAAATCTGAAGACAAAAAGAGTTTGCATTGGTTAGTATTTTTACCTTGAAAAAGGTTTACTAATGTTAGAGTGTTTTGAAGTTTGAACAATGAAAAAGAGAGTTTTAGTTTTAAGAATGCAAAAGGGGAATGAAAAAAAGTCTAAGGGATACTAACAATACTAGTGTTGTCATACAATGGTTGTCCTAAGGTTTTGATAACAAAGGGAAACATGTACCTAAGTTAGCATGCATGGATTACAATCCTAATGTCTAACTTGAATCGAGAACGAAACAAGTGATCCTAAGGGAACATGCAAAAGCCTAACGGAAAAGCACAAACACAAGCACAATCAAACAAAGTCGAAACAAAAACCAAAACAAAGATCAAGTACGAGTGAGAAAATAACAAAGGATCTAATGAATTTCAAAGTGGGATTAAGGAACTCTTTCCACTTGATTTTCTCAAGCACCTATATTGAGTAACAACTTGAAGTGTCAATATTTAATGAAACGTGAGCTAACATCGTTGAAATGAATGACAAAATGTGGGGGTTGGTTACGAACCCTTTTCCACTTTATTTGACTCAATGGACAAGAATAAGCACGGTTCAAAGCATCAATGTATAATGTGAGCTAAGAACGACATGGACTAGAAAGTGTAGGGGCCGACTGCAAGCCCTTTGTTCCACTTATTGACTCGATAGAAAGCACAAAGTAAAAGGGAAATGAGAGGGGAGTTGGATTTGCCTTCTTTGAGGAATTTTTCACACAAACAAACATAAACATTGCATCTTGTTGATGACTTTTAACAAAACAAACATTACCTCCTTTGATGACTTTAAACAGATTTTCCCACCTAAAGTAGGGACTCCCAGTCATGCATCTCTATTCCTGCTTCTCATGGCAAGGAAAAGAAAATACAATACGGAATCAAAACAGAATAAAAAACAATACCAAGCGAACAATAATGTTTGTAGCAAAGTGCAATCAAACCAAAAGAAACCCGACGGTCTTCGTGTAATCTAGCATCAACAAACAAATAATCAGAATCAGGTGCTTGGAATAGGCGCCAAAGCATCGATAATGTGAAAATAAATCCCATGTGAAGTGTGTATTGGTCACATCCTCACGACATCAATAAACCTGCATGAAAATACACATCCAGAAAAAAACACAAGCAAAGTGTATATCTCATAGAATGAGAATCAAGTGCGTCGGAAGTGAACTCGAATCCATAAAGAAAGTGGAATAAAATACTTTTCAATCGAATAACCAAGAATTAATTAAACGATTGAAAGCTCTCTTGAAATGCCTTGCATAAGTCAACAAAAGAGTTAGAAATAACAAGGAGCATACACTAAATCAAGTATTCCCATCACAAATTAAATCAAGATCGAATCATGAAAAATAAGATACAAACATACATTGGAACATTAAAATGAATTTTCGGGAAGCAACATATTAACACATGAAAGTGCCCAAAAAGTCAGAGTAAAACCAATCGAACTTGATACTGATAACCATCAAACATGCATTAAGTTATAATTAAATCACAAGGTACATGTGAAATCAAATTTTGGACATTATTGAATTAACATAGGAAGTGCACAAAAAGTTAATTTAAAATCAATCAAACTTGCTTTAAGTATGAAGCAATTATCAACACCAAGCCACTTATGAATTTAACCACAACTAAAACTCAATTTGCAACATTTTTGTGAGCTCCATGAAGCCATGACATATATATATCATTACTTGCTAAAAATTGGTTGGAAGATAACGTTTCAAGGCACAAAAGCTAAGCCTCGATACATTAGAAATCAATTGGAATTCAAAAATAAGTTGTATCAAAGAAATCGGTACCGGTAGCAACAATTTCAAGGATCAAAATCAAAATGAATTACGCGTCAAAGACAAGTAAACACTTTGAAATTTGATTCTGATTCATGAATTTAAGCAAATTTCAGCAAATATCGAATCAGAAATAAATTATGACGCGTAAATTACAACACAATTGAATAATTAATTTTGACGCAGAATTCTGACTAATCAACAACAATTAAATCAACCGATTCCGAATTTATTCATCATCAAGCTTCAAGAATTAATTATATCTCAAAAAATAAAATCAAGCTTAAATCACATAATCGCTTATTTCCAATAAGCACTTATTCTTCATAATTCAAGATCCAATCTATGCAAAATAACACAAATTCAATTTAATTCAACAATTAAATCATGCAAGATTTATATAAATCAATTTGATTTAAACAATTAAATTCAATGCAAAGCAATTGAATCAAGAATCAAGAGATTTACCGAAAGTTGAATCAGAGAAGGAGAAGAGAGGGATCCGACCGGAGTTTGCAAAGACGGAGGGAGTATGCACGGAAGAACAAGGCGATAACGGGAAGGGAGTTCTCCAATGGCGAGATTGGCACGAAGGAGGACTGGACGACACGAGGTCGGTTATAGCGGGGGGAGGAAGAGAGTTTGTAACTTCTTGCAACTTTTGTTCATGAGAGAGAAGAGAGAAACTTGATAGAATTTTTAGTGATTTTTGTGTAGAATGACAAAAGTGATTATGAAATTGGATTGAAAAAATTTATAGAAGTGAGCTAAGACCATGTTTGGAAAATGGTAAAAAATGCAAATTCCTTTATTTTTTGTGAATAATTCAGAATTTTCATCTTTTTTTGATGTATGATGCGAGAATAATCCACAAGCTCATCCCTTTTGGAGCATAATCCTGACATGCAACCTGAAACAAAAACATCAATGATGAAATTTGTGATGTAGTGCCAAAAGAATCGCCCTGATACGATAAAAATCAAGAAAGCTATGAATTTCACAATGGCGAGAAACATGAGACAGAAAACCCTTTATGCATATTTTTCAGCTTATTTCGGTGTACGACTTTGGAAACAAGTCATAAATCAAAGTCTTATGAGCATAATCTAAACTCCGGACCTAAAGCAAACTTGTAGCTAACAAAACTTGTGACATCGTGCCTAAATAATTTTCTCAATATGATGAAAATTGAAAAAGTTACGATTTTTGCAATGTTGCGCGATAGTTGACCAGAAATCCGCTTCAACATGCGATTTTCACTGTATTTTTGCAATTTCGGTGATCTTCTTCAAAGAATTAACTTCTGAACTGAACATACAAAGTGAGGGAAACATCAAGAAGGATTTTATTCCCAAAGAAACATTCAAAAAAGTTGAACTAGGCGAAAGTTATGAATTTTTGAACATCTGAAAAATAGTGGATTAACATACTATTTTAGGATGCATGTGTCAGGTAATTTGACTTTTAGAAGTCTTCCTCACCGAATCCATTTCTAACACAAACATATGAGCTGAATACAATAACAAGCCGATTCAAATTCTCCAAGAACAACTCAAAAGTGATTTTCCGGTCATAAGTTACGAATTTCTGAACATCCGAACAAACAATTGACCAGTAAATCCACTATATAACATGATTTCAAGTATTTGCACTTTTGAAGATCTTCCTTACAAAATTAGCCATTGATATGCACAAATGAACTGAATAAGATAACAAGATGGTTCTAATGCCCGAAGAACCATTCCCAAACCATTTTCTGGTCAGAAGTTACAAATTTTAACCTCGAACAACAAAATGCTGATTTTTGGCTTGAATTGTCTCAAATCAACTGAACACTTGACTTTCTATGAATTAAAAGCGTGATGAAACACATGAGAGCATGTGATGATGGTGACTTGTTTAATTGATGATTGAGTAGATCGTAAAAAAGTGCAGAGTGCACTTGAATCTCGAAAACTCTGAGTTTCTGCTTTGCTATACTGCCTGATAGAATAATTGTTTTTTGTAACCTGACGCAGATAAATGCCTTGATCCAGTAACCATGGAATTGATGATATGTATGTGTGATTATGTTAGAGAAAAATAAGCCAATTAGGGTTAGACTGAAGGGGGCGAATTTTGAGGTACAACACCTAGATCTCTATTTACTATGCGTTTTATTCGCTCTTTTCCCATTTCCTTTGGATAAAATAAAAGTGTGGTGGCGAATTTCACTGATTTGCGAGTTAAGTCAGTCCAATGGCTTAATGTCAACATTTTTGCTGCTACAAATATGAATTCATACCTCGAAGTAGGAAATGTTTGATTGGAAGTCCTACCTTGAAGTAGACAATGTTTGATATGAAGTCCTACCTTAAAGTAGACAATGTTTCATGGGAAGTCCTACCTTGAAGTAGGTAATGTTTGATCTGAGGCCTTACTTTGAAGTAGGCAATGTTTGATATGAAGTCCTACCTTGAAGTAGGAAATATTTGATTTGAAGTTCTACCTCAAAGTAGGCAAGGTTTGAGCATTTAAAGTCCTACCTCGAAGTAGGCATAGTTTGTTTTGATAATACTTTTGTTGTTACAAAATAATGCATAGTTTGTTAACTTGCTAACCTAGTTATGATCTTACCTCTCTTGTATAATTTTCCATGCATTGACAAGTGTTGAAGTAACTTCTTTATTAAGATGTTAAAATGTTTAAATTACTCTTACCTTGATGTTTAGGTTTAATTTGAGTCATATGCTAAGTGAATCATAGTGTTTGGTTCATAGCTGGATAGTTGGACACTTTTGACCTAATTTGGGTACCTTATTTTCCTTAATTCTTACTTTTCTTATGAGAATTGTTTAAGATGGTTATTTGTGAGTATGCTACTGAGTTGTAAGGTTGTTTACCTCGTGCAACTTTAAACTTACTTGCATGTTGAACTTTGATTACATGGTGATATTTGAAGGCATGCTTCTTCTTGTATTTGTTGAAAATGCATAGTGTAGGTTTAAAAACCATGATGCATGACCCTTAGGCTTGGACTTTAGGATTTGGTTACACCTTTAACCTTGATGTATCTTTGTTGTACCCTAAAGTTTTCCCTCTTTGTTTGTCTATCTTTAATTGGCTTATACTTTGTTAACATGCGCATACATGCATATCATTGGATTAAGGTATCTTGGTCAACACAACAAAGATCCCATATTTGTTCAACGCATGTCGAGTTGCGGAGGATATGTGGGGTTTTCGGTGAATTTTGAGCAGTGGGAATTGGAAACAGTTTTTCAACTGATTTGAGTCTGGAAATTCACATCTCCCGGTTGGAACGGTATTTTGGATTGATTTCTTGAGGTTTAGAAACTGCCTTAACGTTATCTTCAATTTTTGTGTTTGACCAAAAGCTAAATCTCGAAGGAAGGTCTCCGAATACGCCATTATTTTGGAAGTTATACAGTAAAAAGATACAAAAGAAGTGGGTTGAATCATTATTTCATGTGCACTAAAAGATTCATAATTTTTGGACGGATTGTCGTATGTGTGCGGTTTTGATTGCCAAAATTCCATCTCAATGTCATCTTGAGGTCGTCATTGGAGGCTAAAAGTTGATTCACAAAGGAAGGATCCACGAATTTTGAGTTTCTGAAGTCATATTGGTGTTGAACCAAAATTCATTTGTATTAAAATTTGATATGATAAAGTTCATATCTCACTCGAATTTTATCGTACTGAGTTGGGTCCAATGGCATTGGTTGACGAATTTCATTTACTACAACTTATCTTCAGATGTTAAAAGAAAACGGTGACCCGAAGGCTTTTGTTTTTGGTCTTATTCGCACGTGACGCAATAAAATTCTGCACAAGAAATTGTTTTTGTCTGACACAGTGTCAGTAAAACCTCAAAAATTCATAACTTCCTCGTCGTTTATCAGATTGAGCCTATTCTTTTGGAAACACGTCAAAAATTTGATTATCTTCATTTTTCGTGTTGGAAGTTTTAGAGATTCCATAGGGATATTGACGTGGCACTTCATGGTCGTGTCGGGCTCACACATTCAAGTCAAGTCCCAATCCAATTGAACATCCTAGGCCCAATTGGCCCATGTATATAAACTCAAATATGAATTTTCAAGGGGGAGAGTTCTCATAATTCACAAATTCTCATAAACACAAAGATCTTTTTCTCTCAATCCTCTCAAAGATTAAATCAAATTTCTACAACTTTTTTTTATCAAGAACACAACAATAATTTGATCAAGATTTGAAAGTCGAGATCGAAAAGCAATTTTTCTTCGATTGTCCATCCATTTGTTACGGTCTTAAAACCTAAGCTTCCTCTTCACTTCTATCGGTGAGTTTTCTTGAATTAAGCACTTTTGAAATAAGTTATTATTTGAGAAGCACTTTTTTAATGAAGCCTGAAATGAATTTAGGTTGAATTTTGAATTGAGAATACAAAAAATCAGGAACCCCTCTGGTTTATTTGAAGACCCGCTTAGGGTAATTCCGCATTATGTGCATTATGTGTGCTACTTGTGTGTGTTTAAAATCCTACCTTTGAAGTAGGTATTCTGCAGGTGTGTTTACATTTGTGCTCGTATATTCCCCTACCCTTATTGAAGTCCTTAAAAAGGAGAAAAGCAGAGAGGGTTCGCAATCTACCCCAACGTTTTATCTGTGTCATCCTTAGCTCATGTTGTATGTCGATGCTTAGGGTTCGTGCAAATCATGTGTATTGAGTCAGTCAAGTGGAAAAGGATTTTGCAATCAAACCCCCACACTTTGTCAGGAGTTTGCAATGGCCATTGCTGACACTTTGCTACCCGCTTATTTGCTTCAGGTGATCCGCTCCCTTCAGCTAAAGTAATGCTTTTCTTTTTTATTTCATCTCAGCCTCTCGCTGGTTTGCTTCGGGTGATCCGCTCCCCTTAGGTAAAGAATTTTCTCTTCATACCCCATCCCCTGAGTCAGTATACCTCGATTATGTGCTTTTGCCAAAGCACTGGTTTATATATACCATGCTCCCTTAGTATGTTCTTGTTTCTGTCCTGATTCAAGCTAGACCTTATAATAGGTATCCATGCATGCTAACGTAGGGTAGATATTTTGCATTCAAAACTCAACCTTAGGATCAACCATTGTTTGATAACATTAGGGATTAGATTTAGATAGTCTCCCTTAGATGTTTTTTCTTTCTTTTGTATCCTTGCATTAAGACTAAAACTCTTTTCTTGGCAAATGCATAAAACATCTAATACCTTTCAAATCCCTTTTTAAGGTAAAAAACATTAACTAATGCAAACTCTTTTGCGCCTTCGGGCCCTGTTTTATTTCAATTTTTTTTCTTCCGAAAGAGCATGTTAGTTCCTTTCCACTACAGGTCGTAAGTCTCCAAAGGTCGAGCAGCGGTGGAATGATTGAATTTAACATTGTTCAAATAAAAAACACAAACCCACAAAAACAAAAGAGCCGAACTACGGCTGTTATAATTCCTTAAAAGGGATACGTAGGCATTGAGGTAGGGCCTAAGCGAGTACAACTTTATTTTCCCTATGTTATTTTCTATTTTCTTTCACATGCATTCCCTCCCTCTTTTGTTGTTACTTTAAACCTTAGACATAGATTTGAACACACCCATAGATTAGAACAATTAAGAGTGGATACCATAGAGTACTATAGGTGTGTGGGGTGCTAATACCTTCCCCTCGCGTAACAAACTCCCTTAACCGATCTATCGGTCGCTTGATTGTGATTTCACCCTTCTCAGGTTTACTCAATGTTTACCTTTCCCTTCCTGTGGGATAAAAAATGTTTTATGGCGACTTCATTGATTTCATTATCAGTTGACTATTCAGGCGGTTGTTTCAGCTGACGACTTCCCCGAGGAAAGGTTGACCTATTGCTGGTCCATCCCGAAGTCTCTCCTAACTCTTGTTTTCTTTTCTTTTGATGTTTACTTTTATGCTTCAAGTTTATTCATCCATACATGATTACCTGCGATACGTGTTTGCATTTCATTTTATTGCTTTCCATATTGGTTATCTGCTATGCTGGATTCTTGCTCCCCATGTTGGATGGGTGTTACTATTGAGGTAAAAGGCCCAGTACCCAGGCTAGAGTGCACTATTTAGGAAACCTAGGAATATAGTAGAACATGACAGCTATTGGATGAAGGTCCTACCAGCGCGGTCATGTCGTGTACGCTTAGATGAGGTTCAAATGGGGTGTTATCGTCATCCACGTTTGTGGCTTGATGATAGTGCTTCCGGATGGACCCGTGATTTTGAGTTACCATTGGCTTACCCTGACCTAGTCTTTACCCGTGAGTGGGAGGGATAATTTTTACAGGTACATATGGTGATTTTATTGTGATGGTGATCTTGTTCTATTGGTGACTGTATTCCTCTAGTGACTTGGTTTTCTGTGGTATATGTCCTGAACTATTGATCTTGATATTCTCGGCACATCTAGAAACATCACAGCAGATTTTTGACGTTAGAAATCTTGATTCCATGAATTATAGAACCTTGCATCATGGCATATTTATTTTTTACAAAAGAAATGTAAGAAAAAATATATGTCTAAAAAAGGGTTAACCTGCATTTACATTTCATTTCCTTGGTGTTTTAGAGTAAACGTCTGTATCAAAAATGACAAAAAACCATGATGTTGCCAAGAGAGACACTAGAGACGTGTTCGGTTACAAGTTTGGTGCTTCCAGTTGGCCTTGTTTGAAATAATTGAGTAGGGCGATGGTTTATCCGGATTCACAAGCCTTTAGAAAACAGTACGATGTTCTTTTTCCTTTGTTGGATATTCAAGTGGAGGATAAATCTCTTTATACTCTGTTACAATTCTATGATCCAAAACTGCGATGTTTCACATTCCAGGATTATCAACTAGCGCCGAATCTTGAGGAGTATTCTTATATCTAGAGGATCAAAATCACTGATGATATTCCTTTTTCATGTGTTCCAAATGAACCCAATTATGATGCCATTTCTATGGAGCTTTATTTGAGCCTGAGCGATGTGAAAGGAAATTGGCGGAAGAGAGGTACAACCAATGGTCTCTCTGAGGATTTTCTGGTATGCAAAGCTAGAGAAATGGCCACTTTGTGTCAGTGGGTTGAGTTCAACGCTCTTCTAGCTGTTTTGATTTATGGTCTAGTTATTTTTTCGGATGTCAAGAAGTTGGTAGATCTGGAAGCTATTTGCGTGTTCATGAATCTGAATTCGGTACCGACTATCCTGTCCAACACTTACTTTGCTATCCATTCCAAGTATGGTAAGAAAGGAGTTGTGGTGCGCTGTGTGTCATTGTTGTACAAATGGTTCATGTATCAGCTACCGACCAAAGGACCACTCGTGGACACTTTGAGCACTCAAACATGGGCCTCAAAGCTCACAACTCTCATATCTTTTGACATAACCTAGTATAGGCATACTCTTGATAGTACTGCAGTTATTACCAGTTGTGGAGGTTTCCCCAACATCCCTCTCATAGGGACACATGGAGTAATTAACTATAACCTAGTTCTTTCCCTATTCTAGCTAGGGTATGCTATGTGGAGTCCTTCTAAAAATAGCGAAATCAGTGAATCGGTGTTTTACAAGAAAGGGGAAGATCTTGAGATGCTAAAGAGGATAGTGATTGCTTGGACCAAAATCTTTAGAAAAGGTAGAGATTTCTTCGGGCAGAGGGAGCTGATAACATATGGACCTTATGTTGAGTGGGTCGAAGCGAGGGCGAGAACACTTTGCTTACCATTTGTAAAGGAAGATCCCTTGTACCAGCAACCTGACAATTTGTATCATGATGTTCCCAAAGAAAGTTTCTACCAAGTGCAAGGAGAGAATCAACATTTTCACTTCGACTTGGGAGCCAAAGAGATGGAGATCTATTTTCTAAGGGAAGATAAGAAAGATTTAGCATGCAAACTCAAAGAATCCGAGAAAGCTAACACTTCTAAGAGATTCAAAGGTGAAGATGATTTTATTACTTTTAAAGACCACAAAATAATTGTTGCCGCTATTGAGAAGAAGTAAAAGCAGAGTTGTCGAGATGGAGACATACTCCGGGTGTCTAAGGCTGAAGTAGAAAAGCTTGCTGAAGCCAAAATCAAATATTTAGAGAAGAAGCTATGAGACAAAGATGCCCAGCTCAAAGAAGAAGTTAACCAGAGACTTGCAGCAGAGGCCCATCTCAAAGGGCATAACCCTCTATTGTCACATTCTATAGAAGAAATCGCCAGGATCAAGGGCCAGATGAGATCATGATGCTTCCAGATTATGTGGGGTTTGATGTTTGTTTGTTAGTTTATTTTGCTGTAAAAGACCACCTCCAGGCTTATTGGTCTAGGTCTTATCTTTATTTTTCGTATTTTGACTGATCATCTATTATAAACTCAGTTGGCTTGATATTTTATGAATGAAAGTTGTCGTTATTATTTTTGTGTTTTTTTTTCCGTTTCTTTTTGTCTATCTCTTATCATGTTGTTTGATATTTTTGGTATATGACAAAATTCTTGGGTTCCCTGGAAATGTTAAAACATTCCATGCATGATCGTTCATTCATGTATATCATATCATGACAGGTGGTTCCCACAGGTTTTATTATCTTTGATAGGGGTTTTCTTTTCAAAAATTGCTACTACAAACTCGCACCGTTACAACACTCAGAGTTCTTCCAAAAGATAGATGGAACAAATTCAGGAAGATGTTGTTTTTATGGGTGTCAAGATGGACACTCGTGTGGACCAGCTGATGAATATTATCCAGAATATGGCCTGTCAACAGGAAGAGATGAGATCCTTAATAGTGAGGCATGCTGACACTGTGAATAATGTGGATGAGACTTTGATTGTCAATCCTCCAGGGCTTGTTGTTAACATCCTAATCTGTAATCCAAGTGGGCAGAATGTGAATAGTGCTCAAAATCTGAATGGAAACCAGGGTGCCTAGAATTTGAATGGTGGTCAGAATGTGAATGGAAACCCAGGCGACACTCAAAATATGGATCTAAATTAAAATGCTAGTCTGAATTTTCAGAATGGTCAAATTGTGAGTCTTGGTAATCATGCTGGTAATCAAGGCATGCCTGTGGTCCATGTTGCGGGAAATAATCCGCCTCCGCCCACTCCTACTCGGCAACATGATGAGAAATAGTTTGTTCAACCAAAATCTGTGTATGTTCCTTCTCTTCAACTTGAAGAGGACAATTATGATGACTGGATGTCTCTTGTTGACGTGCCAACCAAATTTGACAAAAAGCTGCATATGCTCGAGGAGCGTATGGGAGCATTTGAGAATCAAGGTGTTATGGGCCTTCATATGTTTGATTTGGGTTTAGTCCCAGGAGTGAAGGTTCCTCCAAAGTTCAAGGTTCCATACTTTATCCAATACAAGGGTATCTCTTGCCTACGGGCTCTTAATTGCAAACTCACTTTGAAAATGCTTTGTGTTTCTGTATGTTTGCGAATATTTTGAAAATGCCTAAGTGTGGAAATTTTGTAATGATTCTCGTGTCATTGAGAATGTACACAAAATGTTTATTTTTTAAATATTTGTTTGAAAAGGAATGTATGGTAATATGTTTTGAAAATGCTAATGCAAGGCAATTTTGTAATGATTCTAGTATCGTTGAGAATGTATACAAAATATTTATTTTGAAAAGTGTTTTGAAGATAGTTGTTTTAAAAGTGTGAAGTGTGGAAATTAATTTAGTTTGTGAGCAAGCGATTACGTGCGATCTACCTACTCAAAAAGTCTTTGTTCTTTTCCTCCTTCTTTAGATAATGCTATCCCACCATTAGTTAGTAGGAAGCCATATCATTAGATGTGAGGGACAGGCGTAGGTCATCGTACAATCATAGAAGGAAACTTATAAGATGCTTTAGCAATTTGTCGTAAGGGACTAAGATCGTTTACTGAAGGCAACATCGAAGGGTCATCGAGGGACTGCAATCTTTTAACTAAGGGTCTTTGCTAAAGCATCCCAGATTCGAGGGACATGACTGTTTTTACCTGAGGCAGCAAGTGAGGGTAACCCTAGAGGTGAGTATGTGCAAAGTGTTTTGATTTCAAGTATTTTATCTTGAATTAGGGTTTTTCTATGATTGTTTTTAATCTTGTCATACAGACCCTAATTACTAACAAAAATATGGAAAGCGATCAATTACGGAAATTAAATGTCCTACCCTATTACAACGCTTTGGGAATGTGTGTGTGGGGGGGGGGGGGGGATGGAAAGCAATAAACACTAATTATCTATTACAAACCACTGAGCAATTACATAATCAGAGAAGTGCGAAACAATAAAATATGCAAAAAATGTAAAATAAAGAAAGGAGAGAGGAAATTGTTGTGGTTTTGGTAGAGAAAAAGGTTTAATATTTTAACCAAATTGATTGACTTTGTATTTAAAAGAAATTAGTAAACCTAAATAAATTAAGTTACGATCAAAATTAATTTTATTAACTAAAAGGAAAAAATAATTTAAATATAGAAAAAAAACCTAGGTCTAAGTTAATTTAAAAGAGAAATTAATTGTTTAAAGATATTTTTGAGGTTTTATTTAGAAAAATATATTGTGATGTAAAATAAATAATAAAAGCCTAATTATAATAATTTTTGAAAAGTTTTAAAAAAATAAAGTAATTAATTTTATTTATGAAAATTAAAAATAATTGATTAAAACCTAAACCTAATTTTTTATGATTTTTATGATTTAATGTATTTTATTAAATAAAATAAATAAATAAAAGTAGAAAAAAGAATATATAAAAAGAAATAAAAAAAAGATCGGGCCATGAGTCAGAAGTAAAAAAGGGGGTGTGAGAAAACCATTTTTGTTAGGCCCAAAATACGTTTTTGTTTGAATCATAAAAATAAAATAAAAAGGAAATGGGCCTGGAAGGTAGTAAAAGGGGGGGGGGGGTGAAGAGTAGCAAAAAAAAGCCCTGAACCAACAAAGCCCAGGCGCTGCCTGATTCAATGTGGCCAGCCTTTGATAGCTCATGGTGGACGCTTGCATCTGAGATATCCATTTTGGATATAGGTTGATCAAAGGGTGGTGAAGATGGGTGCAGCGTGCACACCTTAGGCTTGTACATATTGAATATGCAAGAACAGATTATGTGAAAAATAAAAGGGTACCACTGGAGCTCGAACCCAGGTCTTTAAGGTAAATAGGAGCGCGCTTTAACCACTGGGGTGGTGATGCATCTGATAGATTATGCACAAACCAATAAATATATTACAAACTCCTTCCTGAATGTAAATTCATCTTCTTCCTCGCGTCAGAAGCCATGAACATCATTTTTGAAATTCTGAACATGCTCATTTCTCAACCACTTTTAAAAATGTAAACATGAAAATTGCTTGTTTTTTCACCATGAATCCAACCATGCCAATAACATAAGCTAACTCTCGAAGATTAAAGTGAACTTTTGTTGGTACCAAACTGAACCCTAATATGTCAGAAATTTCAAATCCAAAATTCTCATCACTCAGGCAAGATAAATGAAATGTAAGCACTTGGGTAGCTTCAGGGCAATGATGTCTACATTTTGTATTCAGAAAGTAAACATTAATGATGCTTGAATAGAAATTTCAAAGTTTAGAAAACTTACATCAAAAGCGAGAATCATGTTTGAAGTTGGAGCACTCCTGGATAGCTTCACTGCACTGCCAGGAAGCTATTGCAATGCTTATTTTGGATAGAGAGTGGCTGGATTCTTCTGGACAAGTCAAGTTGCAGAGCTCTGTTTTTGAAAATGGAGGATGATGAATATGATGTTATAGTGGTGTAACAGGGCTTTAGATAATTACTAAATGAGTTATAGAAACTTTGTGATGGATTTAAAATGAAAACGCACGAGTGGATTGGGTATTTGATGTTCAAAGTAAGAAATGGCAATAAAATGAAGCTTCAAGGAAATTTTGACTTTGGGAGAGATTGAGGAGGTTTAAGGGATTGTGCACTCTTGTGCCATCTTGAAAATGACATCTCTATTTATAGAGAAAAGGTTTTAGAGGATGAGAGGTCTTGGTTTACAAGTTACAAGGTTATGGCTAGGTTACTTAATTTTGAAGCAACATTATAGAACATGGTTCCAATGCTTGTACCATGCCCTCTAGATTGGTTGAACACTTTAAACATGTTTCTTCTGATCTTGTAGGTTAAGTGTGTGCAGAAGGAACAAGTTAGAGGCTCAATAAGAGTTGGCATTGTGATTAAAGCAACTTTACAAGAAGGGCAATGTTAACTTTGTGCCAAAAATGGAAAAATCATTTGGACAAAGCTTGAATCAAGTGGATAATGGCTCAAACGTTTGTGCAATCATATGATTATGGATAAATTTATAGGTTAAGAGGTCTACAAAGCAAGATTATGCAACATGGAATGAAAAATTGATTATGTGTTCATCAAGAAAATGACTTGTAATTCAAGAATGGATGCCCAACTTCATCTCTTCGAGTCTCTTAGCTCAAGCATAATAAAAATGTGTTCTTGGACATTTTGGAAATCTTGAAACATTGTCTACAACTTTCATGTTGACCACTTTGGATAAATAAAATTGGACCTTGGTGAAAATTGGCCAAGATGTTGGGACAAAAATCTGACCAAACTTGTTGAAAATTTCTCTAAGTGTTAGATAAAAATGTCATGACTTCATGGGCCTATATCTCCTAATCCAAGAATTTTTGGACATCAAACCTCAAGGAAAAAGTTGTAGAATTCATCATGCTCTACAACTTCAATGTTGAAACTTTTCCTTGAATTATCTTGCATCTTAGTGAAAAATGGTCATGAAGTAGTGAATTTATCAAGGTAAAAAAACAAAAAATTTCTAAGTGTTGGAAATTTTGAGTTTTTGTTGACTTTATGATTCTTGTTGATCAAACTTGACAAATTTGAATGTTTTGATGGCTCTTGAGCTTTGGAGTTCAAAGTTGACTTAAAAGTCAAAGTTTGACTTTTGTGTGATAGTTGATTTTTCATCATTTGATCTCGATTATTCAACTATCAATCTCTTACATCTTTGAGAATGTCTTGAACCATGCAATTAGGTCATGTACTAGGTCAAAAGTCAATGATCAGTCTTTCTCAATTAAGATCCTAATTTGGTCAATTTTGCCCCTTTTGATGATCTGAGTGCTTTCCTTGAGGAATTATGATCAACCCTTGATCAAATGATGAATATTACATCAAAATGTTGATGTTGGCAAAAAATTGAAGTTTGACTGTATGTTGACCACAATTGACTTTTTACCCAATATAGTTGATTTTCAGTCACCTGAGCAATTGATTGAACAAATTTCTGATGCAAGACTTGAAACTTGGTATGATAATTCTTGGAGACTTACGATTAACCATGGAAGTCACTTGAGGCATTAGAAGTCCAATTTTCCTTGAGAAAACCAAAACCCTAGTTGGGGGCCCAGTGCTTAGGAGGTGAGCTTGTCTAATCAATTCTTGAGAACCCTTGAGCATTTGAGATTTTTTGTAAGGAATGTCTTAATGAAAAGGGTGGGAAACTTTTAGGGTACAACATCTTCCCCTATTCAATCTTCTTAAACCTGAAGAGTTAGATTGACATGTATGCCATTCGTGACTTGAAGGTGGAAGATGATTGAACACTTAAGTGCCCAGAAATTTGCACTCGCTTGTGCACAAAGTAATGTTGTTGGTTGACTATGCAGGGAATGGGCTTAAAGATGCCATTTGGAGAGGTAATGAAGAGTTGTCAGAGATGGGCTTATAGATGTCATCAAAAGTAACTGTTGATAGAGAAATTAGACTAAGTCTACGCACGACTTTAATTGGGAGAAGTATCAGAATAAATCTTTGGTCGATCTATTCTAAGCCATAAAAGGTCTACTGGAAGAAGTATCAGATTAAATCTTTGGTCAATTTAATCTCAGCCAAGGAAATGTTTACTGGAAGAAGTATCAGAATAAATCTTTGGTCAATTTATTTTGAGCCAAAAGAGGTCTACTGGGAGAAGTATCAGATTAAATCTTTGGTCGATTTAATCTGAGCCAGGAAATGTCTACTGGAAGAAGTATCAGAATAAATCTTTGATTGATTTAATATGAGAAAGAAGGTATTTGTGTCCGTCCTTAACTGGGAGAAGTATCATAATAAATCTTTGGTCGATTTAATCTGAGCTAGAAAAGGTCTACTGGGAGAAGTATCAGAATAAATCCTTGGTCAATTTAATCTGAGCCACAAGATGCTTGTGTCTGTCTTTAACTGGGAGAAGTATTAGAATAAATCTTTGGTCGATTTAATCTGAGCCAGAAAAGGTCTATTGGCAGAAGTATCAGAATACATATTTGGTCGATTTAATTTGAGCCAGAAGATGCCTGGGTCCGTCTTTAACTGAGAGAAGTATCAAAATAAATCTTTGATCCATTTAATCTGAGCCAGAAAAGGTCTACTGGAAGAAGCATCAGAATAAATATTTGGTCGACTTAATCTGAGCCAGAAGATGCTTGAAGGAAGTGTCCATCATGTAGATATTATCCTTGTCTTGTTTCAGGAATTAATCTACAATTTGTTTTTGAGAATTGTTGATGATATCCGTCTGTTGATTGATCTTTATTGAAAAGGTAAGTAGTTAGTTGTATGCAATGTCATAATTCATGAAATGCATTGGGTGATGATGTTCTTAAAATAAATGAGACTATGCTATATGCGTTTTGTATGCTTGTGTTATGATGTATGAATTTAAAATATTGTTGAAGTGTATTTATGCGACCATGCTGTGTTTTGTCTGGGAAAATAAATCCCTGACTATTTATGAGGATGAAGAGTATGTGTATCTTCAATCTTGTCTAGAATGCTTCCGCTGAGTATTCTTGTCTTTTGTTTGAGGAAACTCCACTGGGGAATGTTGACTTCCACTTTGGGGAGAAGAGTTTTAGGAACATTGGTTGCTCATTGCTTTATTGGGGAGTTTAATTCTTATATACCCTGATTGGGGATAAAAGAGGTGGATAACCTTCCGACTCGTTTGGGGAGAATACTGTTAACTAGTATCTGGCCCAGTTCTAGGTTTTGTAGCGATTCTTCGGGGATAGTGGTGGCTTCACTAAGGAGAGGAATTTTGCTGGTGATTCATAGAAATTTGAGGAATAGAATTAAGCTGAAGAGAATGTAATATGTTGGGGAAATAAACCATATTGACAGAGAAATAAAACCTGTTGATGGAGGAATATTCTGCTGAGGAAACAAACTCTCCTGGGGAAATTGGTTTTACAATTTTCAAATTCAGCTGGGGAAGAGAATTTCCATGAATTATACTGATGGGAACTCCGTAGTTTGGAGAAAATGCAAGGGATGTATCCTTATTGGGGATGAATTTATGAATATTACTCCGTGGGGATAATCTCATAGAAGTGGCTCTGTGGGGATTCATGGATAGCTTAAATGTCACCCAACCCCTAGAATCCCGAGTAAATGCTTATTCCTGTTCTTATGCATATATTTGTTAACAGTTAATCATGTTCATATGTATATGTTCATTCAATTTTAGTCATTGTACATTTTTCCATGCAAAACACAAAAAACAAAAGTTTGAACTTTAAGGTATATTTGTATTGATAATTTGCCTATAAACAGACGATTTTGTACGAAGAGACATAAATCCTAGTAAGAGGAAATTGTCATGAAATGAATAGAATACATAGTGAAAACAAAAAAATAGCTATATGGAAATGATCTCGTCCGGTAACAAACTCTGCTATTGCCCCTATATCTTTGAGCATGTCATCCCTTGTTGTCGGAAGAAGTTGATTGAATTGACCCGTACCATTCAAACATGACGTTGGTAATAAAGCTTGTTGTAAGTGATCCAACGGGACATAGTTGTACACTTTAATCCCAAATTTTTTCTTGGACCGCCCTTTCGGGTTATCAGTCCACCGTGATACCCTTTTTTTCCCAAGCCTCTTTTTTATGTTTTCGACTTGTCAGGTGTACAGTCTATTATATAGATATATCCCTTATTTTTTCCTGAAACCTTTTGGTTTTCCGTGATGCCCTTATTTCTGCCGAGGTCAGTCAACCTAGCGGGTTGTTTTCATGCTTAGTATCTTTTGACTATGTCTGCATTCACTGGGTGTCGGAAATCTTCACCGTCTATGGTGGTTAGTATCATAGCACCACCCGAAAATACTTTTTTGACAACAAATGTCCCTTCGTAAATGGGAGTCTATTTGCCTCTAGGACCACCTTGTGGTAGAATGATGCGCTTTATTACCAAGTCACCAGCCTGATATACCTGATGCTTGATCTTCTTGTTGAATGCCTTGATCATACGTTTCTGATACATATGACCATGATAGACAGCCGAAAGCCTCTTTTCATCAATCAAATTCAACTGATCCAACCTAGTCTAAATCCACTCGTCTTCGTCTAAGTCTGCATCTTCAAGAATGAAAAACACAAGAAGGGGGGTTTGAATTGGGGTTTTTAAAACTTAAAATAAAAGACATGTTGGTTATCCTGGTTCGTTTAAACTCAAACTACTCTGGTCCACCCGCCAATGTGATTTCGCCTCTCTCAAATGAGGTCTTAATCCACTAATCAAACTTGATTACACAGATACAATGACAACTGTCAAAGTCTTCTTGAGTTTAAACCACAACTCGGTTTTCTCAAGGTATCACACATTAATATATTTGAAAGCATGTACAAATATGTTTTCTAACAAAAAAAGTATCATAAAAGTAATGTATTACACAATTGAAAAGCAATGGATTGAAAGGTAGTAATATTTCTCTTTTTCAGTGCGCAGCAAAAAAAATCATGAACAATTTCTTCTTCACGTCCTCTTTATATAGGCAATGCATGGAAGGTGCTTTTGGAAGGTTGGTAAATAGTAGTTAATGTACTTTCCAAACATAGAGATTCATGTCTTCTTTCATCCGTTACTATTGATTAGACATGAATAAAATGTAATGCTTCAGAACATGCTTACTAAAGATCACATCAGAAGATGAATGTTACCATTGAGACTCCTTTACTTCTTTACAGAATATTGTGTATCAGAATATCAGAGTTCTTGTTCACAATGTAAGTGCACTAAGAAGTTGTAACTTCAGAACTTCTTTCTTTAAGCGTGTTACACATATTTACTTTCTATGTAAGATGTGTCATATCAGAGTTTTAACAATGATCTATCTCATCTTTCGTGCTTCTTACATCAGAACTTCACTGCAAAACAAAATACTTATTTAGGGTGCATAATTGTTCTTTGAGTGTTTGTTATAATCAAAACTCTTACAAGGATGTAGAACCAAACTATGTTATAACAATCCCCCTTTTTTATAATGGCAAAAATGTGTATATTTTGATAGAATACTTAAAGAATATAAAGCATTAAAGTCTCCCCATGAGTTGGATACTCAGATAAAGAAAAATATTTCCCTGAAGATTGTTTTGATCAGTGTTTTGAGAAGAAGATTTTGATGCGTCCACAACTGTCCTCAATAGAGGTTGCTTTCAGAGGATAAAAATAGAAGTTATAATATTCAAAATGTTTGAGACAGAGTCTCAATACTTGTTATATTCGAAATATCTTACGTTCTCCCCCTTTTTGTCAAGAATAAAAAAGCAATAAAAACACTTTAGACAATAAAATGCATTTTGTATTAAAAGGATCAAGGAAATAAGCAACAAAGTTAAGAAAGAAAAAATTTAGAACTAAGTTTGAGGAGGTGGAAGTCGTGTGAACAGGGCTTCCAATAAACTCTTAATCTGATTGTTCGATTCCTCTTGTTTTCCAAGCATCCCTTAATTTCCTTGCAAGTATCATCTTGCTTGTTTAACCTTTCCTTAAACACAACATTTTCTTTCTTCAACTCCTCCAGAGTTTACAACACAATAGAAGAAGAGGTTATTTCAATAGAAGGGACCTCTTTTTCAGAGGAGGTGGGAACTGATTCTGACACAAAAGCTTCTTCGACTTTCTTGCCTTTGTCTTGAAACATGACCAGAGGAAGAGGATCAGAGGGTGGTTCATTAAACTCTGGTGTATGATGAGCTTCCCAAGGGGTATTTTCCAGCATAAGGAGTGGCTTCTTTTCCCAATGACGTAGAACTTGATCCTTGAAGATTTTTAGGCGATCACAAAAGTTTTATTGAGAAATTTCATTGTTAAGCTCCTTTAGTTTCAGAGATTCAGAGTTGAACCATTTTATAAATTTGTTCCAATGAGAATTAGAAGTAGATGGATTGAGATTCTCTATGCAAGCTAGCTTTAGAGAGTTAACCCATTCCTGTATTTCTGTTTCAAAAATCATAAGGTCTTTCCAACATCGAGATTTTTGCTTTTTGTTTTGGAAAGACAATTTTCTGAGAGCTTGTGACGAGATTGTCCCAGGCTTCTAAATCAATGATTATTCTAAAGGGATCTTCTGGATAGTTATTTGGAGAGGGAGAGTTAGAAAGGATTATGGGCGAATTTGGTGAGTTTGGTGGAGTGGACTGATAAGGAGATGAAAGATCTAGAATGGAGAGGTTCTATGATGTTGAGGGTATTATTTGTTGTTGAGAGACCATGAGAGGATAAGTAATGATAGGGATGAATGTTGTGGTATCAGAATCAAGCTTTAGATTTTCGGTTTGGGGAGCTTCAAACAGAGGATCAAATTGATCAATTTCAGAGAGAACTTGTGCAAGTTCAGGCTGATTTTTGTCAAGATAGGAAGAAGGTGGATTGTTCAGAAGGTTATTTAGAGGAAATGGGGTGTCAAAGTCAAGGTCAAAATAATCAAAGGTTTGAGGAGATGGATCTTCTGTGGGATTTGGAGATGAAGGGTTTTTATATGTTGATAACAATATTGATTCAATATCAGATATAAAAGAAGGGTTACCTTTATTTTTGGAAGCTTTGAGAGTCTTCTGAGAAGTTCCTTCTATAGCTGCTTTACATTTTCTTGATTTTATGGGAGCAACTTCTAGAGATTGTTGCTTTAGATCAAGGATGTTCAGATCTGGATTTGTATCGTCCCTCTTGCAAGCTTCCATATAAATAAGAATAATATCTGGAGAAAAGTCTGCATGAGTGAAGAGAGGAAAATCCTTCAGAGGTACTCTTCGGGTGGTAATGACTTACTTGGTGGTGATTGTTGGATCCTTCTTAATAGTTTCGATAATCTTCATCTTCTTCATATTTTTGGCATTGAGAGGTTTACCAGTACAAGCTTATAGAGTGATAGCTTGTTATTCCTCACTCAGATGTTCTATCTATCTGTTTTCTGTCAGAATATCTGAAATGAGTCTTCCCAGAGGGATCCAATCTCTCTTTGTTCTTTCTTATTCTCTTGTTTCTTTTACACTGGTCTTTAGATGATGGAACAGAAGATGTGGAAGATTAACTTTTCTTTGGTGGCGATGAAGTACAGAAGGTATTGCTGATCAATATTGATGTAATTTGGAGAACTTGTAGGCTTCCTGTGATTGATGCAACCCAAAATAATTGTAGACCAAATTCCAAGGTAATCCTTCAAGTCTTTGATTTTGTTGGACGAGTGGCCAGAAGTAAAGGTTTCCTTTGAGATCTTGGTTAGGTCAGAACTTTTGTCAGCAATATCATTGCATCGAATACCGTCATCATCGTGACCTATTAGTTTCCCAATTAGATCTTCATAGATGATGATTTTCTTTCCCATAACGAAAGATGTAATCTGATGATTTGAAGCTATGGCATGGATCCAGAATTCTTTAATAAGTTTTGGAAAAACTGGACCTAGGAGGAGATCAAAGTACTTATTCCATTCTTGGAACCCAACATCATGGATTAAATCATATCCATTTTCCTTCATGCTTACGAAATCTACAATAAGCTCACACAGAACTTCCAGTTAATCAATGGGTGTGAGGAGAGTTCTTGAGGGTTCTACGTACATTTCTGCTGTTGAGGAAGAAGAATCAGGAATGCTTTGAGAACCTTGAGAAAGTTGTTGAGAGGAAGCCATTTGTTCACACAGACACTTTTAGGGTTTTTGAAAGATTGAACAAGTTGAAGAGAGAAAAAAATTGAGAGTGGAAGTGTGATAGTTATGGTGAACAAAGTATATATAAGAAAATAGAAGTCTTAATTAAGAAGAAATACATTTAAAGAAAATTATTACGTGCATTTAATGATTCCTGAAAAGAGGGATAACATGAAGATATGGAACAGTTACCGATTTGACTCGAGCCTTAATGTATCAACTCAACGTTTCAGTCTCTTCAGAATTTGAACATGTGTTCAACCTTAGAGGAAGACCTTGCGTATAGAGTTGACAGATGTTGATATTGTGAACTGCATGGCTCTATCATTGAAATGAGCCGTTTGGAGAATGTTCAGATCTTCGGGATAGATCCAGATACAACTTTCCTTCTAATTTCTGAAGAACTACTAATCAGATGTCCACACAAGAAAAATTAAAGCCTAAAATTCTGAGGGTTAAAGTATACAAAAACAAAACTATTTTTATGGGCATAATTTCATGCTGAGATGTTTTAGAATGAAGTTAAACCTATCTTCAGAAAGGGGTTTAGTGAAAACATCATCCCATTAATGGTTTGTGTCTATAAATTTTAACGAGAGAATTCATTTCTGAATATATTCCCTAATAAAATGATGTTTAATTTTTATATGCTTAGCCCTAGAATGTAAAAAGGGATTTTTTGAAAGACACATAGCAAAAGTATTGTCACAGAGAATATGAATGTTACTCTTTTATATGTTAAAGTCTTAAGTTGACTTTTCATTCATAGCATATGTGTGCTACATTGAGCTCCTTCTATATATTTAGTTTCAGCAGTTGATAGTGCAATGGTTGATTGCCTTTTGCTAGACCACGAGATTAGATTGTCTCGCAGAAATTGGCAGCTTCCAAAAGTACTTTTTCTTTCTATTCTATCTCCAGCGAAGTCAGCATCACAGTACCCTACTAATTTGAATTCTTTGGATTTTCTATAGCAAATACCAAGATTAGTAGTACCTTTCAAATACTTGAAATTCGCTTAACAGCTGTTAAGTGAGATTCTCTAGGATCTGATTGGAATCTAGCACACAAACATACACCATACAGAATATCAGGTCTTAAAGCTATTAAATATAAGAGAGAACCAATCATACCTCTGTAGAGATTCTGTCTACCTTCTTACTTACCTCTTCCTTTTCCAGAATACGTGTGAGATGCATAGGAGTTTTGGATGGCTTACATTCTAACAAGTCAAATTTCTTCAAAAGTTCTTTGTCATACTTATTTTGATGAATGTAGGTTCCTTCTAGAGTTTGATTGATTTGAATACCCAAAAAGAACTTGAGTTTGCCCATCAAGCTCATTTCAAACTCTGCCTGCATAGACTTAGCAAACTCTCTTCCCAAAGAGGCTTTAGTAGATCCAAAAATTATATCATCTACGTAAATTTGACAAACCAGAATGTCATTTTTAAAATAGTTTACAGGATAAGGTTGTGTCTACCTTCCCTCTGGTAAAATCATTTTCTAACAGAAAATTATTAAGTCTTTCATACCAACCTCTGGGAGTTTGTTTCAGACCATATAGTGATTTCTTAAGTTTATAAACATATTATGGATGTTTTGAATTTTCAAATCCAGGGGATTGGTTCACATAAACTTCTTCATCAATATAACCATTTAAAAATGAACTTTTAACATCCATTTGATAAAGAGGGATGCCATTATTTACTGCAAAAGAAATTAAAAGTCTGATAGATTCTAACCTGGCAACTGGAGCAAAGGTTTCTATATAGTCTATCTCTTCTTGCTGACTATAACCTTGTGCCACCAGTCGTGCTTTATTTATGACGACTTCTCCTTGTCCATTTAGCTTGTTTCTGAAGACCCATTTGGTTCCAATGATGTTAAAGCCTTTTGGTTTAGGAACTAGATCCCACACATCGTTTCTGGTGAACTAATTTAGTGCTTCTTGTATTGGAAGTATTCAATCATTGTCTATAAGGGCTTCTTCAATGGAAGTTGGCTCAATCAGAGACATTAATCACATGAGAGACTCTTCAGAATTTCTGATTGTAGATCTTGTTCTGATTGGGTCTTCTTTCTTTCTTAAAATCGTGTTTTCCGGATGAGCTAAATTGCTTCTGGATTGTCTTCTCTAGATGGGATCTTTAGATGTTATAGTAATGTTTGTGAAATCCTCTTTTGAATTTGACTGAGATTCTTTATAGAGAACTTATGATGTTGTGTCCTCAGTACCTATAAATTAAACTTCTATATCTGTGAAAATTTTACCCTGCTTTGACTTTTGGGAGCCAAGCTTATCATCAAATCTGACACTTATAGACTCTTTCACAATTTGTGTTTCTTTGTTATATACTCTATAACCTTTTGAGTGTTCATAGTATCCTAGCATGAGATACTTTTATGCTTTAAATTCAAACTTGTTCAGATGTTCTTTAGTGTTTTATAATAAAACAAGTATATCCAAAAGGATGGAAATATGAATTGTTGGGATTTCTGTTCTTCCACAGTTCATATGGATCCTTATCCAGAATAGGACTTATGGAGATTCTATTCTGAATATAATATGTTGTGTTGATTGCTTCTATCCAGAAGTTCTTAGCAATGTTAGTCTCGTTGATCATGCTTCTGGCCATTTCTTGTAAAGTTTTATTATTTCGTTCTACAACTCCCTTTTGTTGAGGAGTTCTAGGACAAGAGAAATCATGAGAGATGCCATTCTCATTAAAAAATAATTCAAATTTTTTCTTTTCAAATTCCCCACCATGATCACTTCTAACTTTAACAATTCTAGGATCTTTTTCGTTTTGAACTTGGTTATAGAAGGTAAAGAACACAGAGTGTGACTCGTCCTTGTGTCTTAAGAACTTTACCCATTTCCATATACTATAGTCATCTACCATCACTAATTCATACTTCTTGCCACTAATGGTTGCAATTTTCACTGGTCTAAATAGATCTATATGCAGAAGTTCTAATGGTCTAGAGGTAGAAACAAAATATTTTGCTTTCAAAGAAGATTTTGCAAACTTGCCTTTTTGACATGCTTCACACAGAGCATCTGAGTTGAACTTCAGGGTCGGAAGTCCTCTGACCATATTGAGCTTGTTAATATGAGATATTCTTCTCATACTAACATGCCCCAATATTTAGTGCCAGACCCATTGCTCATTGTTAACAAACATTAGGCATTTTACATTCTGACTTTTTAGTTTAGAAAGTTTTATTTTGTAAATGTTTTTCTTTCTCTTTCCATTAAAGAGGATAGATTCATATTTATGACTAACTGCTTTACATGACTTTTGATTGAAGATTATATCATAACCATTATCACTTAATTGACTTATGGATAACATGTTATGCATTAATCCATCTACTAACACAACATTAGTTATAGAAGGAAGTGTACCATTACCAATAGTTCTAGAGCCAATAATCTTTCCTTTCTGATTGCCTCCTAAACCTGCATAGCCTCCATATTTAAACTCCAAGCTTTGGAATATATGCTTTCTTCCCGTCATGTGTTGAGAGCATCCAAAGTCCAGGTACCAAGATTGGTGTTTCAATTTTGCTGTTAAAGACAACTGCAACATAGACAATTTTGTCCTTAAGTACCCATATCTTTTTGGGTCCTTGTTTATTAGAGTTACCAAAATTCTATTTGAATTTTGGTTTAGCAGAAAAAGCATTACTAGTATACTTTATGTCATGTGTATGCCCAGGTGAAGTAAGAATAACGGGGTGTGTTTTTTATGACCATATCGTTAACTTTCTTAGGTTAAGATACTTTACCCTTATACCCTATCCCTTTTCTGCCATTTCTTCTAACTCCATAAATCATTGAAGCCATCTTGCTCCTATCTATGTATTTAGCTAGAATGTTTTGAAAGCTATGATCATATTCTTTTATGATTATATTAGAGTTTCTAGAAACTTCTGAAATAGTTTCTTTCTGAGCTTTTTGTAATTTATTTTTAATAATATAATTTTCTTTTTCAAGTTTAAAAATGGTTTCTTTTAGCTCAAAGTTTTCTATTTTAAGTTTCTTAGTTTCTTTCGAGTTAGATACTAGATCCATTTTCAGGTTCTTGTTATTGACTCGAAGTTGTTGATATCTTTCAAGAATTTCTTACAGACTTTCTTCTAATTGAGATCTAGAAAAGTTAGAGAATACCTCTTCTACCTCTGAGTCTGATTCAGATTCAGATGACCCAGTGTCATCTGATACATTGGCCATTAGGGCTATGTTGGCTCTTTCATCTTCTGATTTTGTTTCAGCTTCAGAAGATTCCAAGTTATCCCATGAGGCTTTTCTTCTTTTCTTTAAAGAACTTCTTTTTAGGTTTCTCTTTTTAAAGATTTGGAAATTCGCTTTTATAATGACCTTGTTCATTGCATTCGTAGAAAACAATATCTCTGTTACTTGATTTTTTGTATCCAGAAGATGGTTCAGAATGGTTCCCTATTCTTTTGGAAGTTCTGAACTTCCTCTGCTTGTGCTTCCACAACTGATTGACTCTTCTAGAGAGAAGAGATAGTTCGTCTTCTTATGACGAGGATCCACCATATTTTTATTCTTTTTCCTGTGTTGTACCCCAAAATTTTCCCTCTCATTTTACTCAACACATGCCCATTGAGATCCTCAACTTTCTCAAGGATGCCCAAGAGTTGACCAGACAAACTCTCTCCTAAGGCAATGTACCTCAAACTAGGGTTTCCATTTTCATCAGGGTTTGGGAACAACAAAGGTCCCAAATTCCTTCCATGGTCCCAATATGTTCTCAAGATCATCCATGTCAAGTTTCATGCCTTGCACAAGAAGTTTGCTCAGTCAATTGCTCAGATGCCTGAAAATCAACTATACTAGGTCAAAAGTCAATTGTGGCCCACATACAGTCAAACTTAAAGATTTTTTATTAACATAAACATTTTTAAGTGATATCCATCATTTTATCAAGGGTTTATCATGATTCCTCAAGGAATGCCCCCAAATTCATCAAAACCCAATAATGGCTAAATTAGGGTTTCATAGGAAAAGTCAACCAAACTTTGACCATGCATAACTTCTTCATACTTTATCTGAAATTTTCCTTCCAAGGCTCATTTTGAATAGGATGCAATTCCCTACAATTCATATTCATCCCTTAAGTTAAAAATATGCACTCGTCAAAAGATATGAATTTCTACATTATAGGTCCTTTTGAAAAGTCAACAAAAACACGTTTTTGGTCAAAGCTTCTCACATGAACATGGAAGACCCAATTGAGATGAAACCAAAAGGGTTGTTTAGGGGACATCCTAAGCTTTCTAAAAGTCCAAGAAAACCACTCTAGGTTTAAAATTGGAGGAGATATGCCTTGTCAAAACTGACCATTTTTGCAAAATTGTCAAAAGTCAAATGTGCTCAAAAATACTTTTTTTGTCAAATGGGCCTAGCATTTCATGATTGTATCTTGTTGGAAACATGGTCCACGAACCAAATCAGCACCCACACATTATTTGCTTCATTATTTATTTTATTTTTATTTTTTATTATTTAAAATTCAAATTAAATCAAATAAATGGCCAAAATATACAAAAGATTGAATTTGATTTGATTTTTTTTGTAGGAATCAAATCTATTCAAGTTGGATTAATCAGACCAAATCAAATCATGACAAACTGAACTAAAATTGGCATGATTTAGAGGCATTTAGAAAGATATGATACAAGAAATAAAACCAAATCCAATCTTCATGATTCCAAGAGATATAATCTGTTTTTGTTGCCCTAATTCGTTCTACTACATATATAGAACATACCCAAGCCAAAAGAACAAAGGTTGCAGTCGTGTAAAGCATCAAACAAAACTGAAAAATTTGACAAAAAGTGTGGATCGGATTTCTAACCTAGAGGACGATTTGAAGAAATTCAAAGCCACAAATCCCTTCTTGGACATCTCCTGAAGCTAATACGACCGCTTGCACGTCCTGAGACGCCCTGAATCAGCCTCCACGCCTTTCACGGTTTGATAATTCTTTTGAATTTGACTTTGCTTATTTACAGATGATTAATCACTTTTAAGCATAGCATTACATTGGTATCATCATTTGGAATGTTTTGGTTTAAGTAATTTTGCATTTTGATAACTGCTTCGCCAACTGCCATTGTTAGGGTTTACCTTGCCGTTTTAGGGTTTTTCTATACAGGTTAAATTGGCCCAAGAAAAGGGTATCGTGATGCTCGTGAGATCAAGATGAATTGATCTATGTACTCGCAATTGATTTATCATGATTGCTATGAATTTTGGAAGCTTGCAGGGCTATGGCTATAGAGTTCAGTCCGTAGGTATAAGTCTCATACCTAAGACGACGGACAGGGAGGAAGATGATGAGCTGGCGCAACACCACTGGCTTGTATGAATCGTGCGCATTTTTTTTTGGTTTATTCAGTTACCCATTTTGTTTTATATATTACTTATTATGGTCATTATATTATCAATTAATCCATGTAGCACACTTGGCAAGGGCGTATGTTTGAAAGTGAAAGGACCTGGGTTCGATCCCAGGTCCCAGCATTTTCTTTACTTTCCTAACGTTCAATTGCAGATCCTGTACTTTACACAGCTAGATGTCCACCATACTCCAACCATCCAGCCACTGGATCATCACTAATCCAAATCCAACGCTCAGTCAAAGGGAAGTCCATGATGCACCCTCCAAGCGTGGCTACACAAGATCAAGCTTGGGAATGGGCTCAGCATAATGGGCCTAAACAAATTCAGCCATTGCACCCCCCTGGATTGCTTAAAACACATGCCCAATTCTTTTTCTTTTCTCTTTAATTCTTTTTTATTATTTACTAATTATTTTCTTTTTCAAAATTACACAAAAATCATTACTTTTTTCATTTAATCAAAAAATCACAAAAAACATAAAAATCAGTTTTTTTCAAAAAAAAATATTTTATTTCCTTAATTAATTAGATTAATTTAATTTAGGGAAATTTAATTCCTTTTTTTCATAGTTTAAATTAATTAGAAATTAGGGTTAATTTGTACATAACCTAATTAATTTTTTCTCAAAAATAACCTAAATCTTTTTTCAATTAGATTTTTTAGGTTTCCTAATTTATTCTCGCATTTAATTCACCGCACGCTTTTAATTTCCTTTTTATTACTATTGTAACTGCTCCGAGTTTGTAATAGTAATTAGAGTTTTAAACTCTGCATCTTTATTTTTAGTCCAAGATAATTATGTATCTGCAAAAGCCTTGTAATAGCTAGGAGCTTTAACTTTCTCTCTTTAATTTCCGCAAACTATAAACTGCTTAGATGTATGTTAATAGGATTGTATGGAAAGACAAACTGAAAATTAATACGGTAGAAAACCCTAAATATGCAAAGATAAATTAACTAAAAACATAAACTCGCAAATGCTCACTCCTAGGGTTTACTCCACTCTGGTTGACTTTGGTAAACGGTCATGAAGTATAGGGTTTGTTAGTGGTTGCTTGTAGCCCCGAAAGATCTAAAATGATCCATTCGGATGTTGCCGCGGAAAAAGATCTTTAAGGCTTTAGGATGATTACTAACATTTCCTAACATTGCTTTTGTGATCGTACTTGTCCCTTCGAATATCCCTAAAATACTCCAAAGACGATGCTACCTATTTCTCAATAATGGGATATCATTGTCTAAAAGGAAAACGAACAGACCTTTTTCGAGCTGGTAGATTAGTTCCTAGGTACTTGTGCAAACAAACAAATTTTTTTTCACACCAACACTTTTCAAACAAATTTTTCAAAAACCACTTCGTAACACTCTTGAGGACAGAAACAAGGGTTAACACGAAGTAAAACAAAACTTTCAAAACAAAGCACACACAAGTAGTTTTTAAAATGAGCAAGTACCTAAGAGCCCGTGGAAAACCATGGATAGAAAGGGCGCTAACACCTTCCCTTTCTATAATCTACACCCCGTACTCAAAACATCTCGAAAAAGGTTTTTTCTGTTCTTTTTCCTTTTCCTAATTGGATAAAATAAAAGTCGGTGGTGACTATTGCTTACCGCGACATTTTGCAAACAAAAAATGCAAACCAGTATTAACAGTCGGTTCTGCCAATGTATCACAACCTGCAAAACTTTAGGTTTATATTTTTTATTACATTTAAGAGCTAGAGACTTACCTTGCTTATGGGGCTCGTCTTCTTCTAGTTCTATCTCACGACTTCTCAGGGAGCTGACAAGTTCTTCAAGAGATATTTTGTTCAGATCTTTGGCCAGTTTTAGGGCTGTGACCATGGGTCTCCATTTCTTGGGTAAACTTTTGATGATTTTCTTTACATGATCTCATATTGAATACCCTTTATCCAGAACTATTAGTCAAGCAACTAGAATTTGAAATCTTGAGAACATTGTTTTAATGGTTTCATCTTCTTCCATTTTGAACACTTCATACTTCTGAATCAGAGCAAGAGCTTAGGTTTCTTTGACTTGCGTATTTCCTTCATGCGTCATTCTCAAGGAGTCAAACATATGTTTTGTTGATTCTCTGTTTGTGATCTTCTCATATTCTGTGTATGAGATAGCACTCAAGAAAATTATTTTGGCTTTGTGATGATTTCTGAATTATTTCTTTTGATGATCTGTCATTCTTTTTCTGTCGATCTTCTGACTGCTTTCGTTAACTAGATGTATGTACCCATCACTCACCATATCCCAGAGATCAGCGTCATGAGCAAGAAAGAAACTTTTGATTCTGTCTTTCCAGTAATCAAAGTTTTCAAAATCAAAGATTGGAGGTTTTCCGCTGATTCTGTCTTTCTCATCATGATAATCATTGCTGATGTTCTGAATTGGTCCCACCATAGTGTTTTTCTTGCTTGGATCTTTTTATGGCACGATTAAGTGTTTGCACTCAGAACCAGGCGCTCTGATGCCAATTGAAGATTGGAAAACCACAAGAAGATGAGGTTTGAATTGGGGTTTTTAAAACTTAAAATAAAGGACACATTGGTTATCCTGGTTCGTTTGAACTCAAACTACTCCAGTCCACCCACAAAGTTGATTTTGCC
This sequence comes from Vicia faba, assembly GCA_948472305.1. Classification (NCBI taxonomy): domain Eukaryota; kingdom Viridiplantae; phylum Streptophyta; class Magnoliopsida; order Fabales; family Fabaceae; genus Vicia; species Vicia faba. The sequence continues at coordinate 895,360,496 of OX451738.1, forward strand.
TCTCTCAAATGAGGTCTTAATCCACTAATCAAACTTGATTACACAGATACAATGACAACTGTCAAAGTATTCTTGAGTTTAAACCATACCGCAATTTTCTCAAGGTATTACACGGTAATATATATTTGAAAGCGTGTACAAATATGTTTTCTAACAAAAAACAGTATCACAAAAGTGATGTATTACACAATTGAAAAGCAATGGATTGAAAGGGAGTAATATTTCTCTTTTTCAGTGCGCAACCAAAAAAATCGTGAACGCTTTCTTCTTCACGTCCTCTTTATATAGGAAATTCATGGAAGGTGATTTTGGAAGGTTGATAAATAGTAGTTAATGTACTTTCCAAACATAGAGATTCTTGTCTTATTTCAGCCGTTACTATTGATTAGCCATGAATAAAACGTAACGCTTCAGAACATGTTTATTAAAGATCACATCAGAAGATGAATGTTACCGTTGAGACTCCTTTACTTATTTTCATAATATTACGTATCGGAATATCAGAGTTCTTGTTCGTAGCGTAAGTGCACTTGGAAGTTGTAACTTCAGAACTTCTTTCTTTAAGCGTGTTACACATATTTTATTTCTATGTAAGATGTGTCATATCTGAGTTTTAACAACGATCTATCTCATCTTCTATGCTTCTTACATCATAACTTCCCTGCAAAACAAAATACTTATTTAGGGAGCACAATTGTTCTTTGAGTGTTTGTTATAATCAAAACTCTTACAGGGATATAGAGCCAAACTATGTTCTAACACATCTTTCATAATCCTTAGAGAAGGAATCTGAACTTCCAAATGCAGGATAGCTTCCATGCAATATACCAAAGATAATGGGGTTTCCCCAGTTGATGTTCGCACTGAAGTGCGATAGCCATGAATAGCAAATGGTAACATATCGTGCCAATATTTGTAAGTCACAACCATCTTTTGCATAATCTTCTTTATGTTCTTGTTGGAGGCTTCCACTGCGCCATCCATCTTTGGTCTGTATGGAGAAGAGTTGTGGTGCTTGATCTTGAACTGCGTGTAGAGTTCAGTGACCATAGTGTTGTTAAGATTGGTACTGTTGTCAATGATTATTCTCTCAAGGATACCATACTGACAAATGAGGTTATGCTTAATGAAATGAGCTACGAAACTCTTGGTAACTGAGGCAAATGAAGCTGCTTCAACCTATTTTATGACGTAGTCAATGGTGACAAGAATGATACAATGTTCGTTGGAAGCAGTAGGATTCATTTCTCCGATCATATCAATGCCCCACATTGCGAATGGCCAAGGAGAAATCATGACGTTCAAAGGTACTGGAGGTACATGAACTTTATCAGCATAGATCTAGCACTTATGACAAGTTCTTGAGTGGTGATGACATTCCATTTCCATGGTCGACTAAAAGTAACTTGCTCTAAATATTTTCTTAGCCATTGTATGCCCACTGGAGTGAGTACCAAAGATGAATTCGTGCATAGCCTCCATAATTTTCTCAGCTTCCTTCTTGTCCACACAACGGAGCAGAGTTGAATCATGATTAAGCTTGTACAAAACTCCATTGCTCAAGAAGAATTTAGCTAAAAACGTCCACATGAATTTCGTGTCGTTGATAGATACTCTTTCAGGGTATTCTTGAGCCTCAAGATATCTTTTTACTTCATGAAACCAAGGCTTCTCTTTTACTCCATCAGTATCAATTTCGTAGCAGTGTGTCGGATCGTCAAATTTTTCAATGGAAATTCTGGGAGCCTCGTTGTCCCATTTGAGCATGAAAATGGATGACATGGTATCCAAGGCTTCCGCCACCTGATTTTCTTCCCTTGGGGTATGCTCAAAGGTAATCTCTCTGAAGTACGCAATTAAGGTTAGCACATTTTCTTGATAGGGGATAAGATTCGAATGCTTTGTATCCCATTCTCCTTTGACTTGACTGATTACCATGGCTGAATCCCCATATATTCCCAGGAATTTAATTTCAAGTCAATAGCAGCTTTAAGACCCAAGATGCACGCTTTGTACTCAACCATGTTGTTGGTACAGTCAAAGCAAAGTCTGGAAGTGAAGGGTGTATGGAAACCTTTAGGGGAGATAATTACAACACCGATTCCATTGTCAAGCACATTAGAAGCTCCATAAAAAACCATAGTCCACCGATATCCTAGCTCAGGTCCTTCATACGGTCCATGTTCTTCATAATCTGTAATCATCATGATGTTCTCATCTGGGAATACGAAGTTCATAGATTGGTAGTCGTCTACTGCTTGATGTGTCAAATGATCTGTCAGTACAGTTCCTTTGATTGCTTTTTGAGTGGTGTACTGAATATCGTATTCCATTAAGATCATTTTCCATTGAGCTATTCTTCTGGAAAGAGCTGGCTTCTCGAATATGTACTTGATTGGATCCATTTTAGAAATCAATAGAGTGGTATGAGTCAACATATACTGTCTTAGTCGGCGGGCAGCCCATGCCAAAGCGCAAAAAGTTTTCTCGATCAGTAAATATCTTGTTTCATGGTCGGTAAACTTTTTGCTAAGGTAGTATATCACACGCTCTTTTCGACCAGACTCGTCATGCTTCCCCAGCACACACCCCATTGAATTCTCTAGCACTGTTAGGTACATAATTAGAGGTCTCCCTTCATCTGGTGGCATCAGAATTGGAGGTTATTGTAAGTAATCCTTGATTTTATCAAAATCCATTTGATAATCGTCGTCCCACCTGACTACTAGATCTTTCTTCAGCAGCTTGAAGATTGGCTCACAAGTAGCAGTTAAATGAGAGATGAATCAGGCAATATAGTTTAGTCATCCTAAGAAACCTATGACCTCCTTCCCAGTACAGGGAGTCTGCATTTCTTGAATAACTTTAACTTTTTCAGGATCGACTTCAATACCTTTACCAGTGACAATGAAACCTATGAGTTTTCCTGAACTCATCTCAAAGGTGCATTTGTTTGGATTCAGCCTTAGTTTGCACTTCTTCAGTCTCTCAAACAACATGTGTAGATGGTCAAGATATTCTTCCTCAGTTTTTGACATGAATATCATATCATCGGCAGAGACTTCTATCTCATGATGAATCATGTCATGGAATAAAGCTACCATGGCTCGCTGATAAGTTGCCCATGCGTTCTTCAACCCAAATGGAATGACCTTGTAACAAAATGTTCCCCACTGTGTGATGAAGGTAGCTTTCTCCATGTCTTCAGGAGCCATCTTGATATAATTATAGCCCAAGAAACCATCCATGAAGAAGAATACCATGTGCTGAGCAGTGTTGTCAACCAAGACGTCAATATATGGAAGTGGGAAGTCATCTTTGGGGCTTGCCCTGTTCATATCCCTGTAATCTACACACATACTTACCTTGCCGTCCTTCTTTGGCACTTGAAAAAGATTGGCAACCCATTGAGGATACGACGTCACTGCTAAGAACCTTGTATTGAATTGTTTCATGATCTCGGCTTTGATCTTCTCATACATCACGCGACGCATGCGATGAACTTTCTGTTTAATTGGAGCACAACACTCTTTCATCGGCAAACAATGAACCACAATATTTGTGTCGAGACCTGGCATGTCTTCATATGACCAAGCAAAGACCTCAACATATTTGTGCAACATCTGAATCAATCTGCTCTTGATATTATCTTCCAGGTTTGTGCCAATCTTGACTTCCTTCCTATCTGTCTCGGAACCCAAGTTTACCACTTCAACCGTCTCTTCATGTGGTTGGATAGCCTTTTCTTCTTGAATTAAGAGTATGGCGAGTTCTCCAGGTATTTTACAATCCTCCTCACCTTCGTCCTTGGCTAGGTAGATTGGATTTTCAAAATTTTAAACAATAATGGCAGAATCGTTATCAACGAGATCCGGAGTGGATGAGGATCTACAATGTAGTGTGTGGGTGTGTGTAAGAACACATAACTATTTGAAAGTGCAAATAAAGTATAAGAAAAGATAGAGAACACAAAATTTAAATGCAAAATGTTCAATGTTTTCATTAAATGAAGATATGACATATGAAATGATAACCCTTAACAAATGGACCATTGTACCCCGGGAAAGACACAAGGTTTAAAGTCATTGTTTAAAGAGAAATTACATAACCAAATTTCTTAAAGCGATAAAAATAGAAATAACTATTACTCTTGGTTAAAGGAGATTAGTACAAAGTCTTTAGTCTACCATTTGTCGAGTCCACCGCTAATGGTAGGGAATATCCAGTTGTCCAAGTCACCATTACCATCAGTGTCTTCCAAAGTATTGACTTCATTATTGCTAATACGGAAAGGTGTTCCTCCAGCACGAACATGTCAAACCTCATTCTGAGCCTTTAAGGAGAAACCTAAACCAATTTTTTTATATTTGTAGGGGATATCAGGAAGCTATCCCCAAACAGTACAACCTCCTTCTTCAATCACAACCCTAACATCCTTCAGAGAAGCCATTCTTGATGTGCCTTTGGTAATCTTGGGAGTAGAAAGAGTAGCTTTAGCAACAACAATCATCAGAGGGATTAATTCAAATGTCTAGTAGGGAGTTTCAATGAATTCACCATCCATTTCAACATATTTAAAAGAATTCAAATGATTGACCATGTATTCTGCTTCTCCACAGACTATAACGATCTTCTCCTTCACCGGATACTTCAATTTTTGATTTAGGGTAGAGGTAACAACGCCTTCCCCATGAATCCAGGGGCGTCCTAGCAAACAAGAATAAAATGGGAGAATATCCATTACATAAAAAGTGGAGTTGAAAACCCGAGATCCCACCTTGATCGGAAGATTAACTTCTCCGCGCACCATTCTTTTTGACCCATCAAAAGCCCTTACCACAATATCGTTGGGTTTCAGCACCAGCCCTTTGCAGTCCAATCTATCCAGAGCACCTTTTGGTAATACATTCAGGGAAGAACCTGTATCGACTAACACATTCACCAAAGTAGCGCCCTTACAATCAATAGAGATATGCAAGGCCTTGTTATGATTCTTCCCCGCCAAAGTTAAGTCATCATCAGAAAATCCTAAACCATTATCAGTTGTTAAGCTTGCAACACAATTATCAAATTGAACAATAGAGGTCTTTTGTGGTACATGAGCATTCTTCAAAAATTTCAAGAAAGCCTGAGCACGGGCTTTAAAAAATAATAACAAGAATAGCATGGATATCTTGGAGGGTGTTTTCCCCAGTTGTTCTACTTTTTTGTAGTCACTTTTACGAATGATCTTCAGCATCTCTTCCATCTCTTGTTTAGAGGGGTATTCAATTGTAACATCTTTTGAGGGTGCCTCCATCTGGGCAGGCTCAGTCACTTTCTCTTTGCCCCAAGCGTCAGCAGTTGACCCAGTAGCAGGAATATGAACATGTGTATTGATAGTCTTTGGAGGAGAGATCTTCGAGGAGAAGATCCTTCCTTTTCGGGTAACTTTTCTTGTTCCTAAAATATTATCCATATTGAAATTGATAAACTCATAATCTTCATCTTCGGTAATCCAAGGCTTTTGCTTGACACCATGATAATAAACTTCTTCCCAATAGTTCCAAGGAACAACCTTGTTGGAGGAATAGGGGACTGGCCCCAGTGTGATAATGATTAGGGGAGCCACTCTTGGCTCAGTGGGAATCCTTATAGGGCCTCTAGAGGTGATCCTTATAGGAGTGTTGGAAATTATGATTATAGAAACACCTTCAAGTCTCAGCTCTTGAGATATACTTTGATGCAAACTCTTCATGGACGGAGTTTTCTCGAACAGAATTTCATGTCTATCAATCAAGCATTGAATACCCTTCTTCTGCCACATACATCCATTAGTTTGGGAAGCACAATGGTAACAATTTTAGGACAACCCGGAAATAAACCTGCTTTTAACAGATTCTTCTTTACGATCATCAAGGGAGTGGTCAAGTCACTTATAATGAAGACATAGGAAACATCGTCAATAGCATTAACACCTTTACCATGACTGGGCATGGGCGCAGTAATCATATTAGGGTCTCAGGAGGATCAAATTAAATTTCCTTTGCATCAATAATATCTTGGATTTTGCTTTTTAGGGCCCAAAATTCATTGGTGTCATGCCCAGGACTATTGGAATGGTATGCACACCTTGCATTTGGGTTATACTTCAGAGATGATGTGTTGGGATTTTGAGGAGGATCTCACAGTGTTATCAATTGTGCTTTCAACAGATGTTGTAATGCTTGAGCCAATTGCATATTAGTCCTGGTGAACTGCCTCCTCGGAGCATCTGACCTACGTTTATTTCCCGATGGTTATGGTCGAACAGGTGTTAAATTAGAGATTAAAACTTCCCCTACAGACTGATGATGATCATTCTTACTACGGATCCTCTGGTCGTAGACAACATTGGTTTGTTTCTTTCCAATGAATATTTTCTTCACAATACTAGAGGATGCAGCTATCTAAATCTTCCCGCTCTTGATACCACTTTCAACCTGTTTTCCAGTCAAAATTAGCTCAATAAACCCTGATGAAGAACTCCCAATCAGCAAATTAAAGAATGGACCCGTCAGAGTGCCCATGAACATGTCCACCAATTCTCAGTCAGTCAAAGGGGGTTACACCCTTCCAGCCAAATCTCTCCATTACTGGGCATATTCCTTAAAGCCTTCGTTCGACCCTATGTTCATACTTTGTAATTGCACACGAGTTAGTACAAGGTCAGCATTGTAATGGTATTGTTTGTAGAAGGCAGAAACCAAGTCCTCCCAAGCACATATGTTGTCCCTTCCAACTGGTAAAACCATTCCAATTGAGTACCGGTCAAACTTTCTTGAAAGAAATGAACCTACAGTTTCTGATCAGTAGTATGGGGTTGAATCTTTCAAACATATGACCTCAAATGGAGTTTGGGACAAGATACCCCATTATATTTTGCAAAGACAGGGACCTTGAATTTATGAGGGATGACCACCCCAGGGATCAAACCTAAGTCTCCAAAGTCCAATCCAGGCACTTTTTGAATTTCCACGGATTTGAGACGGTCTTCCAGTTGCTTGTATTTGTCCGTCAGAGGGTACTACTTGTCAGAATAGTCTTCATCCTCAGAAATATGTTTATTTCCACCCCTATCCCCGGTGCTTATAACATCCCCTTCTTGATTGTCTTCTTCCTTAGTGGAAACCTCTTCTACTTGAGCCAGTCGGACAGGACTTTGAACCTTCTCCCCATGTAGAGGATAACAACCCGCTTCTTAGTCTTCTTTTTCGTGATGAAGAGCACCATCATCTCTTGTTTCTCTTTGGCTAGGTTCAAGAGAGTCTCTTGAAACTGTGCATGTTGAGTTTGCAGATCTTTGATGGTTTTCTAGAGAGCTATCTTATACTGAAATAAACAGTAAATAAATGAGGAAACCTATATCCGAAAACTGCTTATGAAATGATGCATGATATATGGATGCAATGTTTTCAAGGACCTTAGGAGATTTAAATTTTCTAGCAAAAAAAAGGAAACAAAAAAAAGATTGCATTAATAAATTCAAAAATCACAATTTCCCCTTGGGCTTATAATTAAAAAGCAAAAGGGTCTCAAAGAGACAACAAAATGAACTCCTAAACCTAAGACCCAAGTCTCCCACGAATGCTTCCTCTTTTTTTCGATGTATGCATTAAGGCTTTTCTTTTCATGAAGTCGCTTTATGAGCTCCAACACTTTCTTCTCGTTCACATAAAATTGTGCTTCAAAGGTGTCTCGTTCTCCTTTGAGTTGAATCCAAGATTTTTGCAATTCTTTAAGGTCAGTAGGCATGTCTTGATAGAGAATGGTATAAGGAATATCCCCTTCGGAAATGGGCTCCATAATCACTGGTAGGATTGCGGGATATGGCATCATAAGGTTTTGAGCACGAGCTCGTACCCACTTGAGATATGGCTCCAAAGGGATGGAATTATTATTTCCTAAAGTCTTGCTATCAACTTTGTTTACCATACCCCCAAGGTCGTATAAACCTTTAACGACAATCTTGAAAATCGTTCACATAGTCGAACACAATACCCTAGATAAGCGCGTCATGAGGACCATCTCTTTGAGCATAACTAAATTGTCATAGAGCTAGAGAAAGGTTGTAAGTAATATTTCCCATAATTCCTAGGAGTGAAACATTAGGGAATTCCCCATAGTCGTTAATGATAGTAACATCTTCCAGAGATCGGAAACACCAGTAGATATTCGAATGAGAGAGCGACATCATCCTTTGAGACCACCTCAAACCTTGTTCATTCTTCAATACTGATCGGGGAAGTTGTGAAATAAACCACCTAGATAGAAATGGTATGCAACAAATAAGAGACCCTATCTTCCTCATAGTACGAGTGTGAAGAGAATGCAGAATATCTCCAAGCAAAGTAGGTACAGGGTTACGAGAAAGGAAAATTTGGACAACATTCACATCTATGAGTTGGTCTAGATTAGGGAATAACACTAAAACATAGATCAATAAAGCCAAGATTTATACTAAAGCTTGAAAATTCATAGCCCCCAAAAACACTCGAGCCTTCTCTAATATAAATTTATCTAGAAAACCCTTGACTCCACTCCTTGTTTCCCAATTGGCTACAATGTCGGACTGCTTTAGATGCAAGATTGTTACAATTTCTTCAGGTTGTGGATCTTTCTCTAAGCTGATGAAAGGTGTCCGGTCAAGAATAAGTATTCCCAGTAGCTCAGAGAATTCTTCTATTGTGGGTACCAATTGATCACTGGAAAGGTGAAACAGTTATGAGCCAGATCAAAGAACTGGAATAGAATGCTCATCATATCTTATTCAAAACCCAAGGTAACAAAATTGAGTAGTCGACCATTCCTTTTAGTGAATGGAGAACTTTCAGGAACCCTTGAGGCTAACTCCTTAAGTTGAGAAGGCACCCTTACAAAGATGATTCAGATAGTGTTTCTGCGAGCGGAAGCCATAACCTACAAAATAACAAAGATAAATCCCTAGGTCCTTGAAATCGTTAGTGAAAATGATATAGCATGATGTCATGATGTTTAAGATGTCATGTTCGAACAATTAATCATACACGAACAAAGCACACAAGGTCTTGGGTTTAAGCTTTCATGGAGTTTATAGGTAAGTACCCTCTTGAAGATTTAGTTGGGTCAACCTGTCCTAAAAGACGTAACTGGGTCCTAGGAATCTCAATATCATTAATCTTTCTTCTTGGGTATTGGTTCAGCACAAGCATCCGAACTGCGACCGAAATATCCTGATAGTCCGATCTCAATGATTGTAGTATCGAGAATTAACCAACTTCAGTCTGCACCAAAGCCAACTATCTCACTACTTTCTAATGGCTAAGTTGTTCAACTAAGATTCTACAGCCAGTTAGTGCTTTATGACACCACACATCGACCCTGTATTCTCCTTGGTTCAAATCAAGGGATACAAAGACCAACAAATGTTTCACACTAATGTAGTCATCGTTTCAACCTTATCAGTCTACGCCGTACAATTTTCACGGTCTATTGCTACTTACCTAAAATGCCCCAGATTCAGGTATAGGATCTATACAAGAAATAAACCCAAGCATATCCCCAAAATGTAAAGCATACAAGGCAAACTAATAAAGGAATAGATGATCTAACTCTTAAGGTAACCCCACTTTTAGTATGTCTCCCCAGCAGAGTCGCCAGTTCTGTAATACAGTGGGAGAACTGACTTGAGGTTTTTGCGTTTTATCGTAAATGTTGCGGATAGCAAGAGTCGCCACCGACTTTTATTTTATCCAATAAAGGAAAGGGTGAAAAGACCAAGAAAGACCTTTTGAAAATTTTCTTGAGTTTGGGGGGTAGGTTATGAAAAAGGGCTCTTAATCGCTATCTCACTTTGAAAATGCTTTTTGTTTGTGTATTTTTGCAAATATTTTGAAAATTCCTAAGTGCGGTAATTTTGTAATGATTCTCGTATCGTTGAGAATGTATAGAAAATGTTTGTTTTGGAAATATTTGTTTGAAAAGGAAAGTATGGAAAGATGTTTTGAAAATGCTAATGTAAGGAAATTTTGTAATGATTCTCGTATCGTTGAGAATGTATACAAAATGTTTATTTTGAAAAGTGTTTTGAAGATATTTGTTTTGAAAGTATGAAGTGTGGAAATTGTTTTGGTTTTTGAGAAAGAGATTACGAGCGATCTACCTACTCAAACAGTCTTTGTTCTTTTCCTCCTCCTTTAGATAATACTATCCTACCATTAGTTAGTAGGAAGCCCTATCATTGGATGTGAGAGACAGGCGTGGGTCATCATACAGTCATAGAAGGCAACTTGTAAGATGCTTTAGCAATTTATCGTAAGGGACTAAGATCGTTTACCGAAGGCAACAACGAAGGGTCATCGATGGACTACGATCTTTTAACTGAGGGTCTTTGCTAAAGCATCACACATTCGAGGGACATGACTGTTTTTATTCGAGGCAACAAGTGAGGGTAACCCTAGAGGTGTGTGTGTGCGAAGTTTTTTTATTTCAAGTATTTTATCTTGAATTAGGGTTTTGCTATGATTGTTTTTAAACTTGTCATACAAACTCTAATTACTAACAGAAATATGGAAAGTGATAAATTACGGAAATTAAATATCCTACGCTATTACAACTCTTTGGGAATGGGGGGTACAAATTTTCAATTGGGGATGCAAAGTAATAAACCCTAATTATCTATTACAGACCACTGAGCAATTACATAATCAGAGAAGTGTGAATCAATAAAATATGCAAAAAATGTAAAATAAAGAAAGGAAAGAGGAAATTGTTTTGTGGTTTTGATAGAGAAAAGGTTTAATATTGTAACCTAATTGATTGACTTTGCATTTAAAAGAAATTAGTAAACCTAAATAAATTAAGTTAAGGTAAAAATTAATTTTATTAATTAAAAGGAAAAAAAATTTAAATATAGAAAAAAAACCTTGGTCTAAGTTAATTTAAAAGAGAAAATAATTGTTAGAAGATAGTGTGATACGGTGGTAGAACCGACTGTTAATATTGGTTTGCGTTTTTTGTTCACAAATGTCGCGGTAAGCAAGCGTCGCCACCGACTTTTCTTTTATCCAATAAGGAAAGGGTGAAAAGAACAGAAAAAGACCTTTTTTCTTCGATATTTCTGAGTACAAGGGGTAGATTATGGAAAGGGAAGGTGTTAGCACCCTTTCCATCCATGGTTTTTCATGGGATCTTAGGTACTTGTTCATTTTTAAAATTTCTTTCGTGTTTGTGTGGTTTGAAAAGCTTTGAAAATTACCTTAGTGCGGTGATTCACTTTATGGTAACTCTTGTATCAGTTCTCAAGAGTGTGATAAAGCGTTTTGAAAACTTTTATTTCAAAAGTATGTTTGAAAGTATGGTGTTAAAATTTATTTGAGCAAGTACCTAACAATTATCTACCTACTCGAAAAAATACTATTATTCTCCTCCTTTCCTTTAGACCGTGTTATCCAACTATTAGTGAGTAGGTAACCCTAGCCGTTGGACGTTGAGGGACTATCGAAAGGTACGAAACGGTCATTGAAGGCAACATGTAAGGATACCTTAGCATTTCAAAGGGACTATCATTATAAAATCATTTCTCGTAGGCAACTAGAGGGACAATAAGGGACTATGATCTTTTATGATGATTTTTTGATCTTTGCTAAGATATCCCTACGTTCGAGGGACATGACCATTATTTCCGTGGCAACCATGTGAGGTATACCCTAAGGGTGCAAGTGTGCAACAGCGTTTGTTTTTAGATATTTATCTTGTAATTAAGTGATCTACTAATTAATTGATTAACCATACAAGCCTAGGTTGCTAGCCATTACATACAAGCATAAGATATAAAAGCGAGAAAATAAAAGAGTCATACGCTATTACAAGGCTTTTGGGAAGATACATAAATATTTGACTGAAAATAAAGTGCGAAAATAAAACCCTAATTAATCTATTACAAACCGGGCACAATTACATTAATATTGAAAAAGTATCGTACAGCAAAAATAATTAAGCGCGAGAATAAAAATTGGAAACAAGTTTGAAAACCCTAAAAAACCCTAATTTGATCATGGAGAATATCTTTGTATTTTTTGTAAAAAAAAAAAGATTTGAATTTAACTTCATTTTCTAATTGATTTTAATAAAAAATAAATTAAAGTTGACAAAATTAATTATTTAAAAAAAATTAATTTATATAAAAAAAGAACTAAATCCTATTTTTTGTGACTTTTTGATTTTATGAATTCATAAAAAATTGATAAATAAAAAAAAATTAAACTAATCTAAAAAAAATAAAATAATTAAATTAAAAAAAAAAGAAGAAAGAAATAGCCTGAGGGGGTGTAGGCCCAAAAAGGAGGTGATGTTGTTGTATTATGTTCCATGCCCATATTGGTTGGTCCAAGCAACGTTGGATCCTATGTGTTGGGATCAGGACTGTCCACCATGTGCCTGCATGCTTGAAAGTGTTAGATCTGGACAGTGAATGGTCCAATGATGGTGTCCTGGAAGCGTATGGTGTGAGCGCATGTGATGGCAACATAGAATCTGCCAAGAAATATTGAGAAAAATAACATTTAGGAGGCAGGGATTGAACCCCTGACCTCCTACACGCGCACCTTGCAAAGCCTTGCCTCTTGCCACTAGACCATTTGTTTCAATCGTTTATATAAGACAAATAATATATTATATAGAATGAAAAGCTAGTGCAATAATTAAAACTTGCGAGATTCAAATGGGCCACTCAAGCCTCGCCATACAATCGTCTTCTTGGCTGAGACCGTTGTCTTAGGCAAAGACTTTTACCTACGGACGTTGGCTGTAGCTATAACCTGTTCATCTCAAAAATAATGATTAAGCAACATAAATTAGTTGCAAGACCATGGATCAATTGGGTTTGATCCTTTGATGATGATGGTATCCATCTTTAGAGCTAATTGTTCCTGCATTTGAAAGCCCTAAAACGACCTTATAAACCCTAGCAATGGCGTTTCATCAAACATGCATCAAAACACGTAATTACATATGCAAACACATTCTAAAGGATGATATAAACATGAATATATACTTAGAAATAATTTATCATGCGTGAATTGTAAAAATCAAATTCAAGAATACGTGTGCAAACCGTGAATCTGTAAGGAGTGATTTTGGGTGTTTTGATGCGTGCAAATGATGCTGTTAGTTTCAGGAGATTTCCAGGAATGGATTTCTGGCCTTGAAAAACTTTGAATCACCCTGTAGAACGCAATCCGATTCTCACTTTTTATCCAAAAATTTAGTTTTTGTTCTTACAGTTTACACGACAAACCCTCTTTTTATGCTTTGGCAATGTTGTGTACTTATAATAGACTGATTTAGGTTAACAAAATTGGACTGTATCTTCGCAAATTGTTGAGATTTGATTTGATTTTGTTCCTTGCATTATTTGTTTCTAAAACAAGCCAAATAATGATCTTTTCCAATCAATTAGCCTTTGCACGAATTTTTTCTGATTTGCTAGCTGTTCATGGACTCATGATGTGCTCATAAAATCCAATCTTTGATTTTATTTGATTATTCCACTATTTAAATTAATTTATTTTGATTTAAATGGATAAAAAATAAAAAATAAAAATAAAAATAATAAAATAATATATGTATAAGCTCAGGGGTCGTGGGCCATCTTAGGAACGAGTTTCAAACAAGAAAACATGGGCCCATTTGGAAAAAAAGTCATTTTGATCAATATTGACTTCATGCACATTTCAAAAAATTGGTAAACTTTAGCAATGCATATCTCTCTCATTTTTAAGCCTAGTAGGGTGTTCTGTGACTTTTTAGAAAGATTAGGATGTCCTCTAAACAACTCTTTTTGTTTCATCTCAATTGGATCTTCCATGTTCGTGTAAGAAGCTTTGACCCAAAAGGGGTTTTTGTTGACTTTTTGAAATGACCTATAATGCATGAACTTGTATCTTTTGATTGAGGCATTTCTTGACTTTTAGGGATGGAGAGGAGTTGTAGGGAATTAGATTATCTTCAAAATGACCCTTTGTTGGAAAATTTCTGATAAAGTATGAGAAAGTTATGCTTGGTGAATGTTTCGTTGACTTTTCCTATAGAAACCCTAAATTACCATTTTTGACTTTTTATGAGTTGTGAACATTTCTTGAGGATCATGATCAACCCTTGATCAAATGATGGATATTACTTCAAAAGATGTTGACCAAAAATCTTGAAGTTTGATTGTATATAGGCAATAGTTTACTTTTGACCTAGTACAATGGATTTTCAGGCATTTGAACAGTTGACTGAGAAAACTTGTTGTGCAAGGCATGAAACTTGGAATATATGATATTAAGGACATATTAGGACATTGGAGACCATTTGGGACCCTTGGGAGTCAACTATCTTGCTTGAAATTGAAACCCTAGTTTAGGGTTTATTATTTTAAGAGGAGGATTTGTCTGGTCAATCCTTAGTCAACTTGAGCCATTGAGGACCTCTAGGAGTATGTCTTGTGTGAAAATGCAAGGGAAACTTTTAGGGTACAACAGCTGCCCCTGTTCAATCTTCTTAAACCAGAGGATTTAGATTGGCTTGTCCACCTTTCGTGATCTGAGGGTGGAAGATGATTGAACACTAGAGTGCCCAGAAATTTGCACTCGCATGAAGTAATATTGATGGTTTATAATGTCGGGGACGGGCTTACAAATTCCATTTGGAGAAGATAACTGAAAGTCGCCGGAGATGGGCTTAAAGATGCCATCCAGAGTAATGATGATTTCGTGAGATATTCTTTCGTGGGAATTCTTGTTCCCGTTTCTAGGGATGACTTCGCTTAGGAATGTTGGTCTCTGTCTTGGGGAATAGAGTCTAGGAGCTTATGTTTGTCCATTACTCTACTGGTGAGTCATTTCTTGATTGAAGAGACGAAAGTGAACTACTATCTGGTTGAGATCCAGGCTTTATAGTGACTTACTGAGGATAATAAGGCTGACTGCTATCTGGTCGTATCCCAGGCTTCACAGTGACTTGTTAAGGATAATAAGGCTGACTACTATCTAGTCGTATCCCAGGCTTCACTGTGACTTACTGAGGAAATGATATTAAATTGTTATCCGGTAAGGATTCGGGCTTCACAGTGTCTTGAATTGTTGATTGACTATTATCCTGTCAGTTTCCGGGCTTCATAGCTTCTTTAACTGGAATATAAATCTTAGTATCGATTTGTCTAATCTAGAGAAAATCTTAGGTTAACTTTGACTAGAATAGTAATCAGGAAGATCTTAGTAGAGATTCAACTGACCCATACGAAAGTCTTGGAATCTCTTCTACCGGCATAGTAAGCAGAGAGATCTTGGGATAAATTTTACTGGCATAGTAATCAGGAGGATCTTGGAAGCGATTCAACTGACCCAGACAAAAGTCTTGGAGTCTCTTCCACCTGCATAGTGAGCAGAGAAATCTTGGGATGACCTTGACTGGTATAGTAATCAGGAAAATCTTAGTAGCGATTCAACTGACCCAGACGAAAGTCTTGGAATCTCTTCTACCAGCATAGTAAGCAAAGAGATCTTGGGATGACCTTGTCTGGCATAGTAATCAGGAGAATCTTGGTAGCGATTCAACTAACCCAGACGAAGGTCTTAGAGTCTCTTCTACCGACATAGTAAGCAGAGAGATCTTAGGTTAACTTTGGCTGGCATATCTATTAAGAGAACCTTAGTAGCGATTCAACTGACCCAGACGAAAATCTCGAAGTCTCTTCCTTCAGCATAGTGAGCGGAGAGATCTTGGGATAACCTTGACTAGCATAGTAATAGGAGAATCTTAGTAGCGATTCAACTGACCCAGACGAAATTCGTGGAGTCTCTTCCACCGGCATAGTGAGAAGAGAGATCTTGGGATGACCTTGACTGACATAGTAATCAGGAGAATCTTGGTAGCGATTCAACTGACCCAAACGAAAGTCTTGGAGTCTCTTCTACCGGCATAGTAAGCAGAGAGATCTTAGGATTATCTTTCTGAGGAAAATCCTAGAATAGTCTTTGGTTAGACATAGCTTGCTAATTTGGTCCTTTCTTGAAAGGTAAAGAGTTAGTCGTATGCAATGTCATGATGTATGAAATGAATTGTGATGATGTTCTAAAAATAAATGAAATTGTATTATATGCAATATATATGAGCATGCGGTGATGTATGGATATGGGATGCTATTGCGGTATTCCTTAGTCGGGGAAAATAAAACCCAGACTGCTGCTGAAGAGTATTGGATCAGCTGAATTCTTCATTTCCGCTGGGGATGGTGAATGGAGATGACTATGCTGTGGATTTACTCCTTTCTGTTTATGGATATTCTGTCAGGGAGAGACTCTTCCTGAGAATAACTCTGCAGGGGAATAACTTTGTCTGAGAGAAGAGATGCTTTGCTGGAAGATCTTGCCAATTCGGAGAAATAAACTCCGCCTTGGGATGAACTTCCGTAGTTAGAGAGATAAGCTCTGTTGGGGATGGAGCTTATGTATTCAGAGAAATAAACTCTTCTTGGGAGAAAACTTTATGAACCGCTTGCGATTATAAAATTCGGCTGGGGAATATAGACGTCAGCTCTCTGAAGGAACTTTGTTTGGGAAAGTAGCTCCTGTTTGGGGAAACCAATGTCAAAGTTTTTGGTTGTCTCTACTCTGTGGGGAACATAGACATCACGGGTTCGCATGTAATGCTGACCCTGTTTCAAAATTGTACTTGCCCCTGTACCCGCTGGAAGGAGTAACTGTCGGGATTGACATGTTTTTTTTTAGTCTTTGCCCTTGTTCCTTAAGTTATAAGCAACTGTCTTTCCGTTTCTTATGCAAATATTTTGAATAGCAATCATACTCAAATAAAAATGTCAAGAATAAGTCATTGGACGATTTCTCAAAACAAAACAGAAAAAGAAAAACAAATAGTCTTGTAAAAATGACTTGTATTAATTTCTGATGTTGGCCTATAACAGGAATTTTTGTACAAGGAAGTTGACGCTCTAGTAAGAGAACTCTGTCGTGAAAATGAAAGCTATGAAATATTGTAAACAAAGAGAAGAAAACAGCTATGTGTAATAATCCCATTGAGTTTTAATTTTTCTATTGTCGCTATGTCTTCGAGCGTCTCATCACTTTGCTGCTTGTCCGAAGCTGACTGGATTGATTGGTGTTGTTTTGAGCTTGATAGATGATGCTTAAGTCTGGTCGCAAGGTGATTGAATGGGACATAGTGATACGCTTTAAATCCCTAACTTTTTCCTGGACCGCCCTTTCGGGTTTTCAATCCACCGGGATACCCTTTTTTGCCCAAGCCACCTTTTCAAGGTTTTGACTTGCCGGGTGGATAGATTTCTTTTTGTTTTCATCCCTCATTTTTGCCCGAACCTTTTTGGTTCGCCGGGAAGACCTTATTTTAGCTAGGCCAGTCAACCTAGCGGGTCTTATTTATGCGTAGTATCTTTTCACAATGTCTGTATTTACAGGGTGAGGAAGGTCATCAGCGTCCATGGTGGTCAAAATCATGGCTCCACCAGAAAAATACTTTTAATCACAAATGACCTTCGTATGTGGGAGTCCATTTGCCCCTGGGATCACCTTGCGGAAGTATGATGTGCTTGATCACTAGATCCCCAACATGATGTACTTGGCGTCTGACCTTTTTGTTGAAAGCCTTGATCATCCCTTTTTAATACATTTGACCATGACAGGCATCAGTAAGTCTCTTTTCATCGATCAGATTCAGTTGATCAAGTCGAGTTTGGATGCAATCATCTTCACTCAGACCTGCATCCATCATGATTCTCAGAGAAGGGATCTAGACCTTAATAGGCAGGACAACCTCCTTGCCATATACCAGAGAGTAGGGCGTTTCCCCTATTGACGTTCGTGTGGAGGTGTGATAATCATGAAGATCAAATGATAACATGTAATGCCAGTTTTTGTATGTCACCGTCATCTTCTGTACAATTTTCTTGATGTTCTTGTTAGCAGCCTCCACAATGCCATTCATCTTTGTCCGATAAGGGGAAGAATTATGGTGCTGGATCTTGAACTATTTACAGAGTTTGGTGATCATTGTGTTGTTGAGATTCGTACCATTGTCAGTGATGATTCTCTTTGGCACACTGTACCAACTTACCAGGTTATGCTTGATAAACCGCGCCACATCATTCTTGGTAACAGTAGAAAAAGAGGCAGCTTCAACCCACTTCGTGAAGTAATCAATGGCCACCAGGATGAAGCGATGCCCATTGGAAGCGCTAGGTCTAATCTCTTCGATCATGTCAATGCCCCACATTGCAAAGGGCCAGGGAGCTGTCAGGGTGTTCAACGAACCAGAGGTACATGCACCTTATTAGCATAGATTTGGCATTTGTGACAAGTTCGGGAATGCTGATAGCAGTCTGCTTCAATAGTGGACCAATAATATCCTTCCCGTAGGATCGTTTTAGCCATGGTATGTCCACTCGAATGGGTTCCAAAGGTACCTTCGTATAGATCTGTCATAATTCTCCATGCTTCGCTCTTATCCATGCATCGAAGTAGAGTAGAGTCATGGTTGCGCTTGTAGAGGATTCCATTACTAATGAAAAATTTCGCGACGAACCTTCTCAGAAATTTCTTATCATTGATAGATGACCCCTCGGGATATTCTTGAGCCTCGAGATATCTCTTCACCTCATGGAACTAAGGTCTGTCTTCTACTCCTTCAGTGTCGATCTCATAGCATATACTGGTTCATCCAACCTCTCATCTGACCTTGAACATAGAAGACATGGTAGCTAGCGCGTCCGCTAACTGATTCTCCTCTCGTGGAAAATGATCAAAGGTGACCTCTTCAAAGTGTGGAAGTAATGACATCACATGTTCTTTGTACGAGATAAGATTCGGGTGCTTCGTGTCCCACTCTCCTTTGATTTGGCTTATCACCAAGGCCGAATCCCTGAAAATGCTCAAGAACTTGATCCTCAGGTCAATAGCGGCTTTGAGACCCATGATGCATGCTTCATACTCCTCCATGTTGTTGGTACAGTTGAAGCATATTCGGACAGTGAAAGGAGTATGACATCCCTCGGGGGATATTATTACATCACCAATGCTATTGTCGAGTGCGTTCGAGGCTCTGTCAAAAAACATGGTCCATCGGGATCCTTCTTCAGGTCCTTCATCTGGTCTTGGTTCTTCATAGTCAGTCACCAGCATAATATTCTCGTCCGGGAACTCAAAAATTCATGGACTGGTAGTCATTCATGGCCTGATGGGCCAAATGATTAGCTAATACCCTTCCCTTGATTGCCTTCTAGGTCATGTATTGGATATTGTATTCGGTTAAGATCATCTTCCATCTCGCTATTATTCCGGAGAGAGCGGGTTTCTCGAAGATGTACTTGATCAGATCCATCTTAGATATCAGTAAAGTAGTTTGGGTCAACATATATTGTCTTAGTTAGCGAGCAACCCATACCAACACGCAACAAGATTTCTCGAGCAGTGAGTATCTTGTCTCACAGTCGGTAAACTTTTTTCTAAGGTAGTATATTGCGTGCTCTTTTCGACCAGACTCATCATACATCCCCAACACACACCCCATTGAATTGTCTAACAATGTTAAGTACATTATCAAAGGTCTTCCTTCAATCGAAGGCATCATAATTGGTGGTTCTTGAAGGTATTCCATGATTCTTTCGAAGGCAGTCTGGCATTCATCATTCCATTTTACCACTTGATCTTTCTTTAGGAGTTTGAATATTGGCTCACAAGTAGCAGCTAAATGGGAAATGAATTTGGCAATGTAATTTAGGTGTCCCAAAAATCCTCTGAACTCCTTCTCAGTACAAGGAGCTGACATCTCTTGTATAGCCTTTACTTTTGCAGGGTACACCTGAATTCCCTTGTCACTGACAATGAAACCCAGTAGTTTGCCAGAACTTACCCCAAAGGTGCACTTGTTTGGATTCAACCTTAGCTTGTATGTCTCCAACCTATCGAACAAATTTTGTAGATGATCAAGGTGCTCTTCCTCAGTTTGAGACCTGGATATCATGTCATCCATGTATACTTCTATCTCATGGTGAATCATGTCATGAAATAAGGCGACCATGGCTCGCTGATAGGTTATCCCGACATTCTTTAATCCAAACGGCATCACTTTGTAGCATAAAGTGCCCCATTGCGTGACAAAGGATGTCTTCTCCATATCTTCGGGTGCCATCTTGATCTGATTGTAACACGAGAAACCATCCATGAAAGAAAATATCTTATGTTGTGCGGTATTGTCAACCAAGACGTCAATGTGGGGGAGCGGAAAGTCATCTTTGGGGCTTGCCCTATTCAGATCTTTATAGTCCACACACATCCGTACCTTACCTCCTTATTTTGGCACCGGCACTACGTTCGCCACCCATTGGGGATAAGAGGTGACAACTTAGAACCCATCGTTGAAATGCTTCATAACCTCTGCTTTGATCTTCTCTAACATTTCAGGGCGCATGCGACGGACCTTCTGCTTTACTGGAGGGAAATCTTCTTTAGTTGGAAGTCGGTGAACCACAATATACGTATCCAGTCCTGGCATGTCTTCATATGACCAGGAAAATATCTCGACATATTCATGCAACATTTGTATCAACCGTTGTTTGACATTAAGCCCCAGATTTGCCCCAATCTTGACTTCTTTTCTGTCTACCTCTGTGCCCAAGTTTATTGTCTCAACTGCCTCTTCATGAGGTTGTATAGCCCTCTCTTCCCGCTGTAACAGTCTAGCAAGTTCTCCAGGTACCTCACAATCTTCCTCACCTTCGTCCTCAGCTTGGTTGATCATATTTTCGAAGTTATAACTGACAATAGATGAATTGTTATCAATGGGATCCAGAGAGGATATGAATCTGCAGTTTGATATGTGAGTGTGTGTAAGAGCATAACTGTATTGATAAAGTAAAATCAGAAAAGAAAACATAGAGCGCAAAATTTGTATCCAAAACGTCCAATGCTTTATTGATGGCATATGAATGTGAAACATGATAACCCTCACAAATAAACTTATGTGCCCCGGGTAAGACACATGGCCATAAAGTTATATTGTTTATTACACATCCGAAAAAACAAGAAAGATAATTACTTCTTAACAAAAGTAATAGGTACAAAATCCTTTTCCGTCCAGTTACTAGGTCCATCATTGGTAGTAGGGAAGATACAACTATCCATGTCATTGTCACCATCTCTATCTTCTACTGTGTTGACCCCGTAATTACTGATGCGTAGGGGAGGTTTTCCAACACGAGCACATAGAACAGCCCTTTGAGCCCCTGAAGAGAAACCCAAACCAAATTTATCAGACTTGTACAGAATATCAGGGAGTTGACCCCAGATGGTAGACCCGCCTTCTTCAATAACCTCTTTTGCATCCTTATGAGAGGCCATCTTCAAGGGAGGTCTGGTCATCTTCAGCACGTTGGTAACAACTTCAACTGCGGCCAGAGTCTGAGGCACCTCTTCAAAATTCTAGCACGGAGTCTCAATGAACTCACCCTCTATTTCCACATATATGAATGAATTCAGGTGACTGACCATGTATTCTTCTTCGCCGCGTACAGTGACAATTCTCCCTTTGACCAGGTATTTCATCATCTGATGCAGAGTAGACGTAACAACTCCTGCCACATGTATCCAAGGGCGGCCCTACAAACAAGAATAAGATGGCCTGATATACATCATGTAGAAGGTAGAGCCGAAGGTCTGGGAACCAAACTTGATGGGGATGTCCACCTCCCCGTGTACCATTCTCTTTGATCCGTCAAAATCCCTCACTACAATATTGGTGGGCTTCAAAGTTAAGCCTTTGCAGTCCAGTCTATCTAGAGCATTCTTAGGTAGCACATTCAATGATGAACCAGTGTCTACACGGACATGGGCCAGAGTGGTGCCCTTGCATTCGACAGAGACATGCAAAGCATCATTGTGCTTCCTCCCTCTATGGGTCAAATCAGCATCAGAAAATCCCAAACCGTTATCGGCCGTCAAACTGGCCACACAATCTTCAAATTGGTCAGCAAAAGTTTCCTGAGGCACATGGGCAGTTTTCAGAAACTTCACCAAAGCCTTTGCATGAGCTTCGGAGCACAACAGCAAGGCTAGCATAGAGATCTTTGAAGGGGTCTTCCCCAGATGTTCGACCATGTTATAGTTGCTTCTCTTGATAATTTTCAGAATTTATTCCATCTCCTTTTTGGAAGCCTCTGGGATAGATACTGATTACGCCTTCGTCTGGACAGGCTCAATCAATATGTCTTTTCCCCGAGTCTCAGTCGACTCGGTGATAGGGGTGTCAGTAGGACTAATCAAAGGAATTGTAGTAGTAGCAGGAACAATAACGAGAATTATCATAGGACCAGTAAAAACTTTTGGAGGAGAAATCTCGGGGGAGAACACTCTTCCACTTCTTGTTATTTTGCTGGTTCCAACAATGTTGACAATGTCAGGATCAACATTCCCAGAGACCTGGTCTTCATCATCAAACCAATCATTCTTGACGCCATGGTAGTAGACATCACCCCCATAATTACAAGGAATGGTTTTATCAGAGGAGTATGAGATTGGCCCTGGCGCAGTAATTCTTAGCGGAGTAACCTTCGGAGTAGATGTAATCCTGACAAGTATTTTGGTGGAGACCCTGGGAGGATTGGCGGAAATGGTTATTATTGAAATATCATTGTACAAAGTAGTTGGAACTGGAGTCTTCTCAAACAAAATCTCTCCAACATCCATCAGGCGTTGAACACCTGCCTTTAATAAATGACAACCAGTCGGTAGAGATAAACAGAAGTGGCAACCTTTGCCATAAACCAGAAATAAACCGGCCTTCAACAAGTTCCACTTAATGGTCATAAGCTGAGTAACAAGCTCTTCAACAATAGTAACAAACATATCATCTTAAATAGCATTAACACCACGACCATGTTTGGGCATATGAGCAGTGATAACATTTGGCATCTCAGGGGCGTCAAACTCAATTTCCTTCGCCTCGAGAAGGTCTTGTACTTTGTTTTTCAAAGCCCAACTGTGATACAGTGGGAGAACTGACTTGAAGGTTTTGCGTTTGATCGTAAATGTTACGGTTTAGCAAGAGTCGCCACCAATTTTTCTTTTATTCAAAAGGAAAGGTGAAAAAGCACAGGAAAGACCTTTGAGATTATTTCTTGAGTTCGGGGGGTAGATTATAAAAAGGGAAGGTATTAGCACCCTTTTCATCCAAGGTTTTCCATGGTCTCTTAGGTACTTGCTAGATCACTTGCTTTTGTTTGAAATTGTGCTTTGTATGGTTTTTTGAAAGTATTTGGTAAAGAGGCCATTGTTTAGGCAAAGTTTGTAATGATTCTCATTCGTAAGAATGTATACAAAGATGTTGATCTTTTTGAAAATGTTTTCAAGTTTATAAAATGTTTTTGAAAGTGTAGGTGTTTGTTTTGAAAATAGCAAGGATGTTTTTGTTTTGAAATGGAGCAAGTAACTAGGAGCATTCTACCTACTCAAAAGTCTTTCATGTTCATTTCCTTTTTCCTTTGACATTGTTATCTACCATTGATTTGGTAAGTAACCCTATCTTTGGATGTAGATGGGACGGGCGTGGGTCATCGTATAACCATGATTAGTAATGTTGCAAAGTATCTTAGCATTCTCTTTTAGGGACTAAGATAATTTGAAAGGCAACATAGATAGTGTCATCGAGGGACAATGATCTTGTATTTTTCTTTTTTATGCTAAGATTCCTCACACGCGTAATATGGCCATTTTGTAGGGCAACCAAGTGGATTTACCCTAGGGGTGCTTGTGTGCAAGTGTATTATTTTTCATGCTTGGTTTTGTCTTTGATTAGGGTTTTCTAATTGACTGTTTTTAGTCTTTCCATACAAACCCTAATTACTAGCATTTGTATATAAAGCGATAAATTGCGGAATTTAAAGTTACTACGCTATTACAATACTTGTGGGAGGGGGTGTACAAACTATAAATGGGGATTGCAAGAAAATAAAGCCTATTTATCTATTACAACCATATTGAATTTGGATAAATATACAAGAAATTAAATGAATATAAAGTACAAGTATGAACGGATAAGGAATGAATTTTGTTAAGAAAAAAAGTTTTTGACCTAACTAACTTAAAAGAAAATAATTAACTAAAATAAGAAAATTAAAATTAAGTTAATAAAAGAAATTAATTTATTAAAGAAACAAGTTTTTTATAGGGTTTTGTTTGTGAAAAGGTTTTAATTAAATTTTTAATAAAAGAAAACAAACTTGGTTCTAATGTTAATTTATTTTGAGAAAAGAAATTAATTTGTTTTAAGAAAATACTTTTAATGTGTGAAAATAATAATCAAAACCCTAAATTTTAATTAATTTACACATTAATTATCAAAGATAAAATAAAAGATGATTAAAATAAATATAATTTTATGTAAAAAATTAATTTAATTAAATAAAAGCCTAAATCTATTTTTTCATGATTTTTGTATTAAGTAAAATATATTTAAGAAAACAAATAAATAAAAATAAGAAAATAAAAATAAAATGGGCCAGGGGTGTAGATAGCCAGCAAGGGGGGGTTAGCAATATGTAAAAAAAATAAAAGCCCAAAGGAGGCCCAGGCGCCTGTCCAAAAAAGCTAGAATGTGAGAAATGTGTAAAAAAAAATCAAAAGGGTACCACTAGGGCTCGAACCCAGGTCCCTATAGTCACAGGCGCGCGCTTCTACCTCTGGGGTGGCTATACATCCGTTTATATAATCAAAACAACAAATATATGATAGTAAACAAGTCCATGGCCTGAACTTCATCTTCAAACTCACGCCCAACCAGAGCCTCTGTATCTTATTCAAATCTCAACAAAAATGAAAACTGTAAACAGGAAACTTGTAGCAAATTTCCTCACGATTTCAGAAATGCAAAGCAATAAAATTAAAGATCAAAGATAAGCATGAATTTTAGTGGCCCTAATCTGAACCCTAAAAATTTCAGAAACTTCAATCTTAAAATTCTTTAAGCTCAAACAAAATTAATGAAAATTATGGACATGGTTAGCTTTAGGGCAATGATATCTACATTTTTCATTCACAAATAAACCCTTAATGATGCATGTATGAAGAGTTCAAAAGTCATAAAACTTACCTTGCAATAAGGTATCGTGTTTGGAGTTTGAGTAGCTTTTAGTGAGTTCCAATGATTGGATTAGCTTCCTCAAGTTCCCAGGAAGCTAATGAGATGCTTAGCTTAAGCTGAAAGTGCCTGAGGAGTTCTGGAGAAGTCAAGGTGCAAGGTGTTGTTTTTGAAAATGTTGGATGATGATGGAGGTGTTACAGTGGTGCTGCATGTGTTGGGATTGTTTGTATATCTTTTTAGAAGCTTCTGAAAGTAAAATGCCAAGAAACGCACGAGAAAATTTGGAGTTTGGATTCAAATCTCAGAAATGACAAGTTTTGAAGTGTTTTTGGTGATTATGTGTTCTAGGTGTTTTCAGGGCTTAAGCATGCGTGGGATTTGTGGCAAATGTCTTGTGTATGTATAAGCAAAATAGGTTTGAGTGCTTTTGAAAGTCAGAAGTACAAGTTACAAGCTATTTGCTATGTTACTTGATTTTCAAGAAAAGTGGGAAAACAAGTTTCAAGAGGAAGTACAAGCATGGGCTGAGTGATTGTAAGTTTCTAACAAGTTTCTCTTATGTTATAAGACATGTATGATCAGAAAAGAACAAGTGCAAAGCTTAAGAACAAGTTTTATGCAAAAAGTCACTTTATCAAAATGGCATTGTGCACTTTCTTCCCAAAATGGATATAAAGCATGGCCTTGCATTGAATGCTTGAAATGAGACCTCTAACAGCTGTGCAAGCAATTAATTATGGAGTTCCTAACAAGTTGAGGCCTGCAAAGTAGAGGTTATGCAGCATAAGTTTGAATTTTGAATTTGTTCATCACAAAATGACTTGTAATTCAAGTGATAAAACCCTAAATTCATCTCTTCGATTCTCCCTACTCAAGAATGATCTCAAGGAGTTATTAGACATTTTGGAAAGCCTGAAATGTGATCTACAACCCATATTTTAATCACTTTATAAGATTCCCCTTGTAAATATATGAAAAAGTTCTATGAAGTTGGGTCAAAATCCTGACCAAATTAGGGCAAAATTTCACCAAGAGTTTTGTTTTATGACCATGTGTTCTTAAAATTATAACTTGAGATCCAAGAACTTTTGGAAGGAGTTGTGTAAATAAATATTGTATATTTCATGTAGATTTACAACTTTCATGTTGGAAGTTTCTTCTGAATCAGCTTGCATCATGGTGAAAATTTTGCTCAAAGTTATGAAAAAATAAGAAATTTCCAACACTTAGAAAAATTTCTAGGTTTAGAAATTTTAACTTTTCAAAAAGAAATATTGAATTTTGGATTTCTTGATGAATAAGTTTCATATTTTAACATGTTTGGATGAATTGTGATCTTTGACATTTGATTTTGACCAAAAAGTCAAAGTTTGACTTTTAAGTATACAGTTGACTTTTGATCAGTTGACTGAAAATTCATTTGTCAATCCATTGGATTGAGCAATGTTTTGAGCCATGTCATTAGGTCAAAATTATGAAATTGGACTCTTGAGATCATGCCTTGAACCAATTGGTCATTTGCTAGGTCAAAAATTAGAAATTACCCTTTCCTAGTTAAAACCCTAATTTTGACCCTTTTTTCCCTTTTGAAGATTTGATCAAATTTCTTGAGGAATTATGGTCCAAACTTGATCAAATGATACATATAAGTTTAAAATTTTGATGTGGATAAAAAATTATGAAGTTTGACTGTAAATTGGCCATAGTTGACTTTTTTCCCAATACAACTGATTTTTAGGTCAACTGCTCAATTGACTGAGCAAAAATGTGATCCAAAGCTTGAAATTAGACAAGAGTAATCTTGAGGGTCCATAATGATCCTTGAAAGTCATATGGGGCATTGGAAGTTCAAATATACTTGTGCAATCTCTAACCCTAATTTTGGTCATCAGTGCTTAAGGAGGTATCTTGAGCTGATCAACCCTAATGCAGTCTTGAGTCAAAGGAGATCTTGTGAGAGAATTCTTGATAAATGAGAGGGAAAATTTTGGGGTACAACAACTTCCCCTGTTCAATCTTCTTAAGCCTGAAGAGTTAGAATGGTGATTTTTTGCCATTCGTGACTCGAAGGTGGAAGATGATTGGACATTAGAGTGCCCAGAAATTTGCACTCGGTGATGTGATGGTTGATGGTATAGGGAATGGGATTAAAGATGACATTTGGAGGGATAATGGAAAGTTTTTGGATTTGGGCTTGTAGATGCCATCCAGAAATGATTGTTGAAACATATTTGTAAGCGGAATCTGAATGAGTATCAGAATGGCATCCGTGTCTGGAGCTTATCTTGAACCTTTTTGGTTCTCCAGGATGCCCTTGTTTTTCTTAGGTGTGTAAACCTAGCGGGTCTCTTATGCGTAATATCTTTTGACTATGTTCGCATTCACAGGGTGCAGCAGGTCGTCATCATCCATGATGGTCAAGATCATTTCTCCAACAGAGAATATGCTTTTGATTAGAAATGGTCCTTCATATGTAGGTGTCCATTTTCCCCTAGGATCACCTTGCGACAGTATGATACGTTTGATCACCAGATCCCCGACTTGATATACTTGGCGTCTGACCTTTTTGTTGAAAGCCTTGATCATCCATTTTTGATACATCTGACCATGACAGAAAGCAGTAAGCCTTTTCTCATCAATCAAGTTCAGTTGATCAAGTCGAGTCTGGATCCAATCTTCTTCATTCAACCTTGCATCCTTCATGATTCTCAGAGAGGGGATCTGGACCTCAATAGGCAAGACAACTTCTATGCCATATACCAAAGAGTAAGGTGTTGCCCCGGTTGATATGCGCGCTGTGGTACGATAATCATGGAGAGCGAATGGTAGCATTTTGTGTCAGTCTTTGTCTATGACTGTGATTTTCTATATGATCTTTTTAATGTTCTTATTTGCAGCTTCGACAGCACCATTCATCTTGGGCTGGTAAGGGAAAGAATTTTGATGTTGGATCTTGAATTGCTTGCACAAGGCGGTGATCATATATTGTTTAGATTCGTACCATTGTCTGTGATGATCCTCTCTGGGATCCCGTACCGACAAATGATATTTTGCTTGATGAACCGGGCTACATCGTTCTTAGTAACGGAAGCGAAAGAGGCTGCCTCAACCCACTTTGTAAAATATCCAATTGCCACCAAGATGAAGCGGTGTCCATTAGAGGCTGTTGGTTTGATTTTCCCCAATCATATTGATGCCCCACATAGAAAAGGGCCAAGGAGCCATCAACACATTCAAAGGAACCAGAGGTACATGTACCTTGTCAGCATAAATCTGACACTTGTGGCAGGTTCAAGAGTGTTGATAGCAATCTTCTTCCATGGTAGACCAGTAATAACCTGCTCGTAGGATTTTCTTTTCCATCGTATGCCCACTGGAATGGGCGCCAAAAGTGCCTTCATGTAGATCAACCATGATCTTTTCTACCTCAACCTTGTCTATGCAACGGAGCAAAACAGATTCATGGTTGCGCTTGTAGAGAATGCTATTACTATGGAAGAACTTAGCAGAGAATCTCCTTAAGAACTTCTTATCATTGACTAAAGTTCCTTCCAGATATTCTTGAGCCTCGAAATACCTCTTGACTTCGTGAAACCAAGGTTGGTCCACTACTTCTCCAGTATTAATCTCATGACAGTGAGCTGGTTCATCCATTCGTTCAATGGTAATCTGGGGAGCCTCGTTATCCCATTTAAGTTTAAACATGGATGACATTGTGGCTAGTGCGTCTGCTAGCTGATTTTCTTGTCGCTGGAAATGCCCGAAGGTAATATTCTCAAAATGTGGGATCAATGTTAAAACATGTTCTTTGTAAGGGATAAGTTTAGGATAATTGGTGTCCCATTCCCCTTTGATCTGGCTAATGACCAAAGCTGAATCTCTGAATACATTTAAGGATTTGATCCCCAAATCTATGGCAGCTTTGAGACCAAAAATGCACGCTTCGTATTCTGCCATGTTATTTGTACAATTGAAGCAGAGTCTTGCCGTAAAGGGAGTATGACATCCTTCAGGAGATATGAGTACAACACCAATACCATTGCCGAGTGCGTTGGACGCCCCATCAAAAACCAGGGTCCATCAAGATCTTTGTTCAGGTCTGTCATATGGTCTGAATTATTCACAGTTGTTTACCATCATGATGTCTTCATCTTGGAATTCGAACTTCATGGACTGGTAGTAATCCATAGCTTGATGAGTAAGGTGATCAGCTAGTACACTGCCCTTTATTGCTTTCTGGGTAGTATACTGTATGGCATATTCTGTCAGGATCATCTGCCATCTCGCTATTCTCCTAGAGAGGGCAGGTTTCTCTAAGATGTATTTTATTGGATCCATTTTGGATATCAATAAATTAGTATGGGTCTGCATATACTATCTTAGCCAGTGAGCAGCCCATGCCAGAGCGCAGCAAGTTTTCTCGAGCAGTGAATATCTTATTTCACAGTCGGTAAACTTTTTGCTCAGGTAATAAATAGCATGTTGTTTTCGACCAGACTCGTCATGCTGCCAGCACACACCCCATTGAATTTTCTAAAATAGTTAGATACATGATCAATGGTCTTCTTTCGAATGGTAGCATCAAAACAGGAGGCTCTTGCAGGTACTCTTTGATCTTGTCGAATGATGGATATTACTTCAAAATTTTGATGGATATTACTTCAAAATTTTGATGTTTACCAAAAATCTTGAAGTTTGACTATATATAGGCCACAGTTGACTTTTGACCAAGTACAATTGATTTTTGGGCATTTGAATAGTTGACTAAGCAAACTTGTTGTGCAAAGCATGAAACTTGGCATAGATGACCTTGAGGATATATTAGGACATTGGAGACCATTTGGGACCCTTGGGACTCAACCATCTTGCTTGAAATTGCAACCCTAGTTTGGGGCTTATTGTTTTAAGAGGAGGATTTGTCTGGTCAATCCTTAGTCAACTTTAGCCATTGAGGACCTCTAGGAGTATGTATTGTGTGAAAATGGGAGGGAAAATTTTGGGATACAACAGATAGTTTTGAGGTTTTATTTACAAAAATATTTTGTGATGTAAACTAAATAATAAAAGCCTAATTCTAATCATTTTTTACAAGTTTTTAAAAAATAAAATAAAGTAATTAATTTTATTTATGAAAATTTAAAATAATTGATTAAAACCTAAACCTAATTTTTTTATGATTTTTATGATTTAATGTATTTTATTAAATAAAATGAATAAATAAAAGTAGAAAAAAGAAAATATAAAAAGAAATTAAAAAAAGATTGGGCCATGAGTCAGAAGTACAAAAGGGGGTGTGAGAAAACCATTTTTGTTAGGCCCAAAATACAATTTTTTAATTAGAAAAATAAAATAAAATGGAAATGGGCCTCTAAGGTAGTAAAATGAGGGGTGAAGAATAACAAAAACAAAAATCCCAAAACCAAAAAATCCCAGGCGTTGTCTGATTCTATGTGGCCAGTCTTTGATAGCTCATGGTGGATGCTTGCATCTGGGATGTCCATTTTAGATATAGGGAGGTCAAAGGGTGGTGAAGAAGGGTGCAGCATGCATGCCTTAGGCTTGTACATATTGAATCTGCAAGAAAAAATAATGTGAAAAATAAAAGGGTACCATTGGGGCTCGAACCCAGGTCCCTAAGGTAAACAGGCGCTCGCTTTAACCACTAGGGTGGTGATACATCTGGAAGTTTATCCATAAACCATTAAATTTATTACAAACTCCTTCCTGAATGTAACTTCATCTTCTTCCTCGCGCCAGAAGCCATGAACATCATTTTTGAAATTCTGAACATGCACACTTCTCAACCATGTTTAAAAATGTAAACATGAAAGTTGTTTGTTTTTTCACCACGAATCCAACCATGCCATTAACATAAGCTAACACTCAAATATTAAAGAGAGATTTGGTTGGTACCAAAATGAACCCTAATATTTCAGAAATTTCAAATCCAAAATTCTCATCACTCAGGCAAGATAAATGAAGTGTAAGCACATGGATAGCTCAAGGGCAATGATGTCTACATTTTGTATTCCGAAATAAACATTAATGATGCTTGAATAGAAAGTTCAAAGTTTAGAAAACATACCTCAAAAGTGAGAATCGTGTTTTAAGTTGGAGCACTCTTGGAGATGTTTTAATGATCTGAATAGCTTCACTGCACTCCCAGTCCCAGGAAGCTATTGGAATGCTTACTTTGGATTGAGAGTGTATAGATTCTTCTGGACAAGTCAAGTTGTAGAGCTCTGTTTTGGAAAATGGAGGATGATGAAGATGATGTTACAATGGTGTAACAGGGCTTTGGATAGGTTCTAAATGAGTTATAGAAACTTTGTGATGGGTTTTAAATGAAAACGCATGAGTGGATTAGGTATTTGATGTTCAAAGTCAGAAATGGCAAAAAATGGAGCTTCAAGGAAATTCTGACTTTGGGAGTGATTGAGGAGGGTTAAGGGCTTGTGAACTCGTGTGTTATCTTGCAAATGACATCTCTATTTATAGAGAAAAGGTTTTAGAGGATGAGAGGGCTTTGTTTACAAGTTACAAGGTTATGGCTAGGTTACTTAATTTTGAAGCAACATTGAAGAACATGGTTCCAATGCTTGTACCATGCCCTCTAGAGTGGTTGAACATTTTAAACATGTTTCTTCTGATCTTGTAGGTTAAGTGTGTGCAGAAGAAACAAGTTAGAGGCTCAAGAAGAGTCGACTTTATGATTAAAGCAACTTTACAAGAATGGCAATGCTAACTTTATGCCAAAAATGGAAAAATCATTTGGACAAAGCTTGAATCAAGTGGATAATGGCTCAAAAGTTTGTAGAAATCATCTGATTATGGATAGATTTAGAGTTTAATAGGCCTATAAAGCAAGATTATGCAGCATGACATGAGGATTTGATTATGTGTTCATCAAGGAAATGACTTGTAATTCAAGAATGGATTCCCAACTTCATCTTTTCGAATCTCTTAGCTCAAGCATGATATAAATGTGTTCTTGGACAATTTGGAAATCTTGAAACATTGTCTACAACTTTCATGTTGACCACTTTGGCTAAATAAAATTGGAACTTGGTGCAAATTGGCCAAGAAGTTGGACAAAAATCAGACCAAACTTGTTGAAAATTTCTCTAAGTGTTAGATAAAAATGTCATGACTTCATGGGCCTATATCTCCTAATCCAAGAATTTTTTTGGATATCAACCCTCAGGGACAAATTTGTAGAATTCATCATTCTCTACAACTTTCATGTTGAAGGTTTTCCTTGAATCATCTTGCATCTTAGTGAAAAATGGTCATGAAGTAGTGAATTTATCAAGGTCAAAACACTTAGAATTTTTCTAAGTGTTGGAAATTTTGAATTTTTGTTGACTTTATGATTCTTGTTGATCAAGCTTGACAAATTTGAATTTATTGATGACTCTTGACCTTTGGAGTTCAAAGTTGACCGAAAAGTCAAAGTTTGACTTTTGTGTGACAATTGATTTTTCATCAGTTGATCTCAATTCTTCAACTATCAATGTCTTGAATCTTTAAGAATGCACTGAACCATGAAATTAGGTCAAAATGTTGTGTTTGAGTCCTTAAGGTCATGATTCAAATCATTAGGTCATGTACTAGGTCAAAAGTCAATGATCGGTCATTCTTAGTCAAAACCCTAATTTGGTCAATTTTACCCCTTTTAATGATCTGATTGCTTTACTTGAGGAATTATGATCAACCCTTGATAAAATGATTAATATTACATCAAAATGTTGATGTTGGTAAAAAATCTTGAAGTTTGACTGTATGTTGAACACATTGACCCAATACAATTGATTTTCAGTCACCTGAGCAATTGACTGAACAAATTTGTGATGTAAGACTTGAAACTTGGTATGAGCATTCTTGGAGACTTATGTTAAACCCTGAAAGTTACTTGAGGCATTAGAAGTCCAATTTTCCTTGATAAAACCAAAACCCTAGTTGTGGGCCCAATGCTTAGGAGGTGAGCTTGTCTGATCAATTCTTGAGAACCCTTGAGCATTTGTGTGTTTTTGTAAGGAAAGTCTTGAAGAAAAGGGAGGGCATATTTTAGGTCACAATAGCTGGTAACACCAAAATGCCATTTGGTGTTCACCAGAAGAAGAAGGAGAATGAATCCAGTACGGTCTATTCTCGTAAGGGGAAAGGTAGATACCAGGATACAGATCACCAGATTGCTACTGTGACAATACCCGTTGTCACAGCTCAGCAGTAGACATATGTTCTCAGGCAGGGATACCAGCAAAGGCCAAAGTCGTCTCCCAGAAAATTCGACACAATTCCTGTGCCCTTTGGAGATTTGTTACCTTAGTTACTAGAATTGGATTTGGTTGAGAAGCGTACAATGAAGATTAATCCAGAGAAGCTACCACCAAATTTCAATGCTAATGCTAAATGTGAGTTTCATTCCGGAGTACAGGGGCATATCATTGAGAATTGTATGGAGTTCAAACATAAGGTGCAAGATCTATTGGACTCTCAGGCTATTAATTTTGGGCCAACACTTAATATTACTAGTCAGCCTTGGCCACCTCATGTGGGTGCCACTATCAGTGCCATTATTGAAGATAAAAGGCTTGAATCTTGTTATGGATGTGAATATTCTAATGAAACTCCTCTCATTCGTGAAAGAACAATTATCGCGGAAACGTGTGTTTCTGGGATATGGGTTCGAATGTGAAGATTTTTTGGTACAACCAAAGGGTTATCAGTGTTTAAAGGATGGAGTACATGATTTGATTACCAAGGGAGTTATGCAGTTTGACTGTATAGTTGCTGAGACTAAAGTTGGTGAGGATGAGGTTGATGTGATAATTATTCATGTTAATGCAAAGACCATTCAAGTACCTGTTATAATTCCAATTCCTGTCAGGAAATCACCTATAACCATCACTGTACCCAGGCCGACCATATGTTAGTGACAAAGCATATCCTTGGCATTATGGTGGTGAATGTTATCAATAAGGGAAGAAACCTGTTACTCAACAGTCCGAAGATGGCAAGTTTAAAGAAGAGAAGTCTGAGATTCATGACATCATGGGTGAAAGTAGGATTATCTGCATCTGTCATATTTTCTCTTCCCAAGAACAACCCAAAAGTAGTATAGATGCCGCAGCTAAGGCTAAAGGCAAGCGGGTTTCAGATAGTGGAGAAAAATTAGGGAAAGATTCTCCTGTTCCTATTCTGGATGCGGAGATGGATAAATATGTGACTGGATTAATGAGGTACATAAAAAAGTGACTAGAAGATTATTGATCAGCTGAGCCAGACGCCTGTTAAGATTTCAATTCTTGGTTTGCTCAGGGATTCGGACGCCCATAGCAATGCATTGATGAAGCTGTTGGGGACTTCTTTTGTTCCTCAAGAGATTTCAGTGGATCAATTTGAGGGGATCGTGAATAGTATTTTTGTGAGAAATGGACTAGAATTTATAGATTTTGATTTACCTCCTAAGGGGAGGAAACACAATAAAGTGTTACCCGTCTCCATGGATATTGCAAAAACTACTATATCCCGTGTGCTGGTGGATACGGGATCATCTCTCAATGTGTTTCCTAAGTATGCACTCATGAAGCTTGATTATGAAGGGGTCGTGTTGAGTCCTAGTAACTTGATTGTTAAGGCGTTTGATGGGTCTAAAAGGATCGTGTTCGGGGAGGTTGATTTTCCTATTAAGATAGGTCCTCAAATTTTCGATGCAATGTTTTTTATTATGGACATTAATCCTTCTTATTTTTATCTGCTTGACTGTTCGTAGATTTATGGGGCCGGTGCTGTCACGTCCACCATGAATTAAAAGATGAAGTTTTTATTGAATGGAAAGTTGGTCACCATTTATGGTGAGGAAAATTATATTGTCATTCACTTGAGTTCATTTCGCTATGTTGAGGTGGAAGAAGAAATACATGAGACTCCATGCCAAACATTTGAAACCGTACAGCTCGTCAGAAATCCTCGCCAAGAGGTTAAGAAGTCGGAGCCCTCCATGTCATCATACTGTAAAGCATAAGAAATTGCTCAATCCAGTCATCTTGAAGGCTGGGGCAAAGTGTTGAATCTCCCCACACAGACAAACATGACATATTTAGGTTTTGTGGCTGGTCGAAACATGCCAATTGCTGCTCCTCTTAAGGTTACAGGTATCCCTCCGCCGATTCAGTTTTTCATTGGTGGTGTTATCCATGAAGAGGCTCATCTTGTGAGCGAGGAATGGGATAGTGATTATGAAATAGATAAGTGGGTTCGTCCTATGGTTTCGGGTAAAGAGCTTGCTAATTGGTCTATTAAATACGTCATCGAATTCACCCGTTATGAAGAGTAATTTTCTTTTATTTTTCATCATGCAATAATTCCTACATTGTAACCAAGACATAGTGAACATGTTGCAGGGCCATGATGTTTTTCATTTAAAATTTATCATCAATAAAGTACGTCTTTTTGCATTCAAATATTTCACTCCCTGTCTTTCTTCTTTTTAAAGTTTTGGCAATGTGATTGTTTTTTCTTTCGTAATCTAAAACAAAAATATAAATTAAAAAAATCATGCTGATTTTGTCCCCCATTAATCTCAGAATATGTCAGAAACGATTCTGCTATGGTTTATTATGACTTTGAAAATCCAATCTATCAAGTTGATGAAGAAGCTCAAGAAGATTGTGAATTTAGAAAAGAGATATCCAGATTGTTGAGGCAAGAAGAAAAGGTCATTCAGCCGCACCAAGAGATTGTTGAAGTGATTAACTTGGGTGCCGAAAAGGCCTGAAGAGAAGTCAAGATTGGGGTTGCTTTAGAAGACAGTGTCAAGCGAAGATTGACTGAAATGCTCCATGAGTATGTGGATATCTTTGCTTGCTCTTATGAAGACATGTCTGGGTTGGATACATATATTGTTGTGCACAAACCTCCTCTTAGAGAAGAGTGTCCTCGTGTTAAACAAAAGCTTCGAATAACTCATCCTTAGATGTCTAAGAAGATCAAGGAGGAAGTTCATAAACAGTTTGATACGGGCTTTTTGAAAGTGACGTCTTACCCTCCACGGGTCGCAAATATTGTACCAGTGCCAAAAAAAGATGGTAAAGTAAGAATGTTTGTGCACTATAGGGACTTGAACAGAGAAAGCCTAAAAGATGATGTTTTGCTTCCGCACATTGATATTCTGGTTGATAGCACTGCTCAAGCTAAGGTATTTTCATTCATGGATGTTTTTTCTGGACACAATCAGACAAAATGGCTCCAGAAGACATGGAGAAAACTACTTTCATTACACCTTGGGGAACATTTTTCTACAAAGTGATGCCCTTCGGTTTGAAGAACGCAGCGACAACATATCAGCATGCTATGGTCACTCTCTTTCATTACATGATAAATAACGAGATTGAAGTTTATGTTGATGATATGATTGCCAAGTCCTGGACAGAAGAGGAACATCTTGTTCACTTGTTGAAACTATTTGAAAGGGTAAGGAAATTCAGGCTGAGGCTGAACTCCAATAAGTGCACCTTTGGGGTGAGATCAGGAAAGTTATTGGGCTTTATTCTAAGTGAAAAAGGAATGGAGGTCAACCCTGCCAAAGTAAAATCTATACAAGAAATGCTTGAGACAAGGACGAAAAAAGAGGTTCATGGTTTTCTCGTGAGGATGAACTATATTTCTAGATTCATCTCTCACCTAACAACCACTTGTGAACGGAATTTTCAAATTAATGAGAAAAGATCCAATGGCCAGGTGGAATGACAAATGCCAAGCGACTTTGGATAAAATAAAAGAGTATTTGTAAGAACCTCTGATTCTCTTGCCTCTAGTGGAAGGCAGACCCTTGATAATGTACTTGATGGTGTTGGAAAACTCCATGGGATGTGTACTCAGTCAACATGAAGAGACATGTAAGAAAGAACATGCCATCTACTAACTGAGCAAGAAATTTACTGATTGCAAATCGAGATACTCATTACTGGAAAACACTTATTATTGACTCGCGTGGTCAGCAAAGCGTCTCAGATAATATATGTTGACTCACACTACTCTCTTGATATCCAAAATGGATCCAATCAAGTACATTTTCGAAAATCTAGCTCTCACAGGAAGAGTAGCCCGTTGGCAGATGATTCTTAGATAATACTACATCCAGTATACTACCCAAAAGGCTATCAAGGTTAGTGTGTTGGCAAATTATCTTGCTCAACAACCCATGGAAGATATGTATCATCTGATGAAGTTTGAATTTCCTGATGAAGATATTATGTATTTATGGGATTGTAACATCCTGAGCCTAGAAGAGGGACCCGATCCAAGATCGCGATGGACGATGGTGTTCGACTGTGCTTCAAATGCATTGGGTAATGGTATCAATGTTGTTATTACTTCTCCTGAAGGTTTCCATACTCCTTTCACTGCCAGAATTTGTTTTGAATGAACCAACAACATGGCCGAGTATGAAGCTTGCATCTTCGGGTTAGAAGCTGCTATTGATTTGCGAATGAAGATCGTAGAAGTATATGGGGATTTCACTCTAGTGATCAGTCAGATCAACAGAGATTGGGAGACTCATCACCCTAATATAATCCCATATCGCGAGCATGTTTTGAGGTTGATCTCATACTTCGATGAAATCAATTTCCAGCATATCCCAAGGGAGGAAAATAACCTGGAAGATGCTTTGGCTACTCTGTCATCCATGTTCAAAGTTAGGTGGGCTAACCATGCTCCGTCAATTCATATTATGAGGTTGGATGAGCTAGCATTCTATTATGAGATAAAAGAAGAGGCGGTCGAAGAAAAGCCTTGGTTTTATGATATCAAAAGATATCTTGAAAGGAAAGAATATCCTGAGGATGCCTCTGTTACTGATAAGAAGACTCTGCGGAAATATGCAGCCAATATTTTCCTCAATAATGGTGTTTTGTATAAGAGTAACTATGACTCTGTTTTTCTCAGATGCATGGATAGCCACAAAGCAAATAAAATAATAGAAGAGGTACATGAAGGCTCTTTTGGGACGCATTCCAGTGGACATACCGAGGCCAAGAAAATCTTGATAGAAGGTTATTATTGGTTTACCATGGAAAATAATTGCTACAATCACTCTAGAATATGTTATAAATATCAGATTTATGTCGACAAAATCCATGTGTCACCTAATCCGCCGAATGTCTTGACTTCTCCTTAGCCCTTTGCAATGTGGGGTATTGATATGATTAGGAAAATTGAGCCGACTGCTTCTAATGGACATCGCTTTATTCTAGTGGCTATTGGCTATTTCACCAAGTGGGTTGGATCAACATCATATCCCAATGTCACCAAGCAAGTTGTGGCTCATTCCATCAAGCATAACATAATTTGTCGTTATGGGGTGCCTGATAAGATCATCATTGATAACAGGTCCAATATCAACAACAAGATGATGAAAGAGCTGTGTCAAATCTTCAAGACAAAGCATCACAATTCTTGTCCATATCGTCTAAAGATGAATGGCACTATCGAGGCAGCTAATAATAATATTAAGAAGATTATGCAAAAAATGGTTGTGACCTATAGATATTGGCACGAGATGTTTCCATTTTCTATACATGGTTACCGCACCTCAGTGCGCACTTCGACTGAGACAACCCCGTTCTCTCTGGTATATGGCATGGAAGTAGTCTTACCCGTACAAGTGAAGATTCCTTCTTTAAGGATAATGATAGATGTACAGCTTGATGAGACTAAATGGGTTCAAAATAGACTTGATTAGTTGAATCTCATTGACGAGAAGAGATTGACAACTATTTGTCATGGGAAGTTATAGGAGGATGAAGAAAGCTTTCAACAAGAAGGTGTGTCCTTGGACTTTCCAAGCGGGTGACCTTGTGCTGAAGAGGATCTTGCCTCTGAATCATACAGATGCTAGGGGAAAATGGGCTCCTAATTATGAAGGACCATACTTCGTTAAGAAAGTCTTCTCTGGAGGATCTATGATGCTCACGAGTATGGATAGGGAGGATTTCCCTCACCTCGTCAAAGTAGACGTAGTGAAAAAGTACTTCGCATAAATAGACCCGCTGAGTTGATTGCTTCAAGCAAAAAGGGGAATCCCGACGAACACATAAAATGAATAAAGGTTTGGGAAAAATTAGGGATATATAAATAAAATAATGAAAATGATGTACACCCAGTAAGTTGAAAACCTGAAAGGGCGGCTTAGGCAAAAAAAGGGTATCCTGGTGGATTGAAAACCCAAAAGGGCGATCCAGGAAAAAGTTAGGGATTAAAGCGAATATTATGGTCTGCATGGTATCTGTAATGTCATTCTATACTAATGTTGGTAAGCTTGGAAGGAAAATGAATCAATCCAATCAGTTTGTTCAAAAAGCAAGATACTAAGGAGCTATGAGGTCATAAAAGTCATAGCAGAGTCGAGACCCGATAAATCTGCTCATACATTGCCACCTTTGTTTTCTCCTCTACATGCTTTGTATGCAATTACCTCTTTTAGGAATTTCTTCTTGATGTAAATACCTATTTACAGGCAAATCAATTAATAAAATTCTTCTCTTTTCAATTTATACCGATTTGTTTTCATTTTTGTTATTTTGTTTGTGAAAAGACGTCCAACATTTTTGATAAACTTTGCGTTTAAAACATTAATGCTTTATAGCACATGATATTAATAATTGAAATTACCTAAAGTTTCGGGTGTTTGAGGTGATGACTAAGGCAATCATCCCATACTCAGAGCATGTTATTGTGGTTTCCACATTTTTAGGTGCTTTTGGTCTTTTGTGACAAGGAGGGTACAAGTAAATGAGCATAGGAAGGCCTGGTTGCGACAAACCTGAGGTCCTTATTGGAACGGAATCCCATATTCCTAGTGAAGGTGTACTCTCGCCCAGATGGAATCCTTTTTATTCCCAGTGAAGAGCTCCCATCAACTGGAATATCCTTTATTCCCCGTGAAGTATCTTATATCTTCCCTGTGGGGTTTGAGCATCCATGCGTAACCCCCGCTGAAGTCAGCACTCTTGATAAGATTTTGTTGAAGGGTTTGACCTCTCCAGAGGAGTTATCTCCAAAGAAGTACATTTCAATATGATTTTGTATAATCTTCTCCTTCAACGCAGTCTACTCCTTTTGAAGAATGTGGGAAGGTTCACTTTATTTGACTGGATATCTTTGTTATATCCCCTTGAATTTAATATCATTTTGTCTCTATAATTGGTATTTATCTCACCAGTAAGGAAGATCCTTTTTTCCCCATGAATCTCATATCTTTTCTCCTCAGGGAAGTTTTCCTTGTCAGGTTTTCGTGGAAAGATGATTGATCGGTATGCTTATTGTGCCCAATGTAGCAAATCTCCTGTTGTTTTGGAGCAGTGTGCATAGACGAATGCCGTTTAGTGCTCCTTTATTCCCAGTGGTAGAGTATTGCTGAAATATTTCCTCAGTGAATTTCTGAACCTCAAACTTATAGTTCAAGGAGGCCCTCATCTTCCTCAAGCGAAGATTGTTACCCCCAAGTGGTAGTATTCCCAATGCAGATAGGGTAGAATTCTTTTGAATGATTCCTCAGTCAAAGTTGAATTTTGATGACCTGCCAGATTAACTTGTCTACTATTCCCCAATGGAGCAAGTTTTCTTTCCCTAGTGGAGCAAGTGTCCAGTCTTCCCACTGTGGTGTACATGGGAATTCCAATCATAACTCTTTCACCCCCGGTGATAGAAGATTTTGTTGAGATGTCCCCAATGGAGTTTCTGTCCCAGGAGGTTTGTTTCTTCCTTAACTGAAGATTTCCCCTCGGCGGTGTTATTCTCAATATGGTCTGAGTAGAATTCTTTTTATTTAAGAATTTCTAAACTCCCCAGTAGAAGTTATTTTGGTCAAGAAATTCTACGCGAGAAGGTTTCCATCCCCAGCAAAGCTCTTCTTTTGCTAACCGAAGATAAAGAATTTGTTCCCCAAGAAGTTGGGAGTTTGATCAGAATTCAAAAATTTCTCTAAACTACAGTTTATTTTTGCAGCATTTTCCCCAGGAAGTTACTTCCCCAGTGAAATTAATCTTCAGAGGTCTGTAGTTCTGAATCTCGTTTCCTCATTGAAGTTCAGATAGATGTTTTCTCTACAGAAGTTCATACATGTGAAGAATGAGCATTCAGAAGTTCATTATCTTCTCAACAGTCTATTATTGATGTGCTTTTCCCAGAGCATTGGTAAACAGACATCATTATGTTGCATCTACATAAACAAGTAGCATTTCCGTTTTATGAAGCATTATGCTATAAAAATTTCAAACATGCATAAGTATAAGCCAATTATGTTTACTTACAGTAACCAAATTGTTATGCGCTCATATTTGAATTACCTCCACAGCAAGCTTAGAGTGATCCTATTTTGTTTCCCCCAGCAGAGTCTATTTTGATACCACTAGTTGGGTCTTTGGTACTTCCTATTTCCCTAGTAAATTATGGTCTTCTCTTGCCTTTGCAAGCCCTTGGTTATTTTTATCCGTTGTTTGCTTTACTGTCAGAGTACGAGTAAAAGTCGGTGTATAACCTTTCTTATTTATCAAGTATTTGAGTATTCATGCTTGGTATGTGGTAATTCAGATGATCCCCACTCTTGAAGAATGACACCCTGCTTCTAGCCTGAGGGATATTGTAGTTCTTGCATATTTGCAACCTATCAAAAGTCCAACATGTTTTGGAAATCCTTGTTAGAGTCCCCTTCGGCCAGTCTCTTTCTCTTTTAGAGTTCATCTTTGACCGATGCTCTCTAAAGGTTCCGCTTAGTCAGTCCTTGTTTTTTGTTTATCCACATTAGTTGGGTTCTCCTTTTGTTATCCTAACTAGCATTCCTTGTTCAGAGTCCTTCAATGTCTCTTCAAAGTCCAGTTTGTCTAGTATTCCTGAGTTAGGTGAATCCTTTCTTGTTAAGGCTTTCCTCGATCATCCCATTTCTTATGTTTTCTACCGACCCCAAACATTTGTTTCTTAATGCTCAATTTCGCTTTTGTGTGTCTAAATTCGACCAGACATGCACATCTTTATCCCTTGTGAGTTCGCCTTTGATCGGCGTTCTTCTCTAGGAATCTACGTTCGGCATATTATTCCTTGTTAAAGATCCCCCTTCAGCTGGTACCTTTGGTTAAGATTCCCCTTCGAATGGTCTCTTTTCATTATAAGTTTGCCTTTGATTGGTGTTCTTTCCTTAGGAATCTATCTTCGACATAGTATTCCTTGTTAAAGATTCCCCTTTGGCTGGTTTCTTTATCCTTAAATCCACCTTTGGCTGGTACCTTTTGTTAAGATTCCCCTTCGGCTGGTCTCTTTTCATTATAAGTTCGACTTTGATTAGTGTTCTTTCCTTAGAAATCTACCTTCGACATTGTATTCCTTGTTAAAGATTCCCCTTCGACTGGTTTCTTTACCCTTAAATCCACCTTCGGATGGTATCCTTTGTTAAGAGTCCCCTTCAGCTGGTCTCTTTCCATCTGTAATTTTTCCTTTGATCGGTGTTTTCCCCCTAGGAATCCACCTTCGGCATGATAACCCTTGTTAAAGATTCCTCTTCGACTAGTTTCTTTATTTTTAAATCCACCTTTTTCTAGTATCATTTGTTAAGAGTCCCCTTTGGCTGGTCTCTTTTTGTTGTATGTTTGCCTTTGATCGGCATTCTATTCAGGGTCAATGTCTATTTGTATCCCCAGTAAGATCGCCTTTGATTGGCATTCTTTCCTTAGAAAGTATCATCGGCATTTTATTCCTTGTTAAAGATTCCCCTTCGGTTGGTTTCTTTATTCTTAAATCCACCTTCGACTGGTACCTTTTGTTAAGATTCCCCTTCGGCCGGTCTCTTTTCTTTGTAAGTTTTCCCTTGATCGGCATTCTTTCCTTTTTAAATCCACCTTCGGCTGGTATCATTTGTTAAGAGTCTTCTCTGGTTGGTCACTTTACTTTCGTAAGTTTTCCCTCGGTCAAGCATACATCTCCTGATATTAATAAATACAGAAAAAAAGATGTGCAATGATACCTGACTAGTTTCAGAGTGCAGATTTTACGGTTCTATTAAGTATTCAATCCTCTTTCACCTTGATTTTTCAAAAGGCTTGCGCCAATCTCACTCTCTAGTTAAAGAAGATTGAATAGAGGCAGCTGTTGTACCCCTAAATTTGCCCTCTTTATTTGTCTATATTTAATTGGCTTATACATTGTTAAAATGCGTATACATGTATATTATTGGATTTGTACTCATGTGATCAAGGTATCTTGATCAACACAACAAATCTCTCGTATTTGTTCAATGCATGTCGAGTTGTGGAATATTTGGGGGGTTCTCGGTGAATTTTGAGCAGTGCGAATGAGAAACAGTTTTTCAGCTGATTTGAGTTTGGAAATTCATATCTCCTGATTGGAACAGTATTTTGGATTGATTTCTTGAGGTTTTGAAACCATCTCGATGTTCTCTTCATTTTTTGTGTTCAGACCAAAAGCTAAATCTCGAAGGAAGGTCTCCGAATATGCCATTCTTTTGGAAGTTATACAGTAAAAAAATACAAAAGAAGTGGACTGAATCGTTATTTCATGTGCACAAAAAGATTCATAACTTTTGGGCGGATTTTTGTATGCATGCAGTTTTGATTGCCAAAATTCCGTCTCAATGTCATCTTGATGTCGTCTTTGGAGGCTAAAAGCTTATTCACAAAGGAAGGATCCACAATGTTTGAGTTTCTGAAGACATATTGGTGTTTAACCGGAATTCATTTGTATTAACGTTTGATATGGTAAAGTTCATACCTCACTCAATTTTTATCGTGCTGAGCTGGGTCTGGTGGCGTTGGGTTCACGAATTCCGTTTACTACAACTCATCTTCAGATGTTAAAAGCAAGCGGTGACCCAGAGGCTTTTTTTGTCCTCTTCGCGCGCGATGCAATAAAATTATGCACAAGAAACTATTTTTATCTGACACATTGTCGGTAAAACTTCAAAAATTCATAACTTCCCCGTATTTTATTGGATTGATCCCATTATTTGGGAAACGTGTCACTAATTTGATTAGCTTCATTTTTCAAGTTTGAACTTTTTGAAGATTCCATACGGATGATGACGTGGCACTTCACGGTCGTGTCGAGCTCACACTTTCAAGTCAAGGCCCAATCCAATTGCACATCCTAGGCTCAATTGGCTCGTTTATATAAATTCAAATCTGAATTCTCAAAGGGGAGAGTTCTCATAATTCAAAAATTCTCATAAACACAAAAATCATTTTCTCTCAATCCTTTCAAAGATCAAATCAAAGTTCTACAAATTTTTTATCGAGAACACAACAACAATTTGATCAAGATTTGAAAGTTGAGATTGAAAAGCAATTCTTCTTCGATCGTTGATTCGTTCATTGTGATATCAAAACCTAAGCTTCCTCTTCACTTCTATCGATTAGTTTCCTTGAATTAAGCACTTTTTAAATAAGTGATT
Organism: Vicia faba; assembly: GCA_948472305.1. NCBI lineage: Eukaryota > Viridiplantae > Streptophyta > Magnoliopsida > Fabales > Fabaceae > Vicia > Vicia faba. The sequence continues at coordinate 895,405,104 of OX451738.1, forward strand.
ATTTGAGAAGCACTTTTTTAATCAAGCATGAAATGAATTTAGGTTGAATTTTGAATTGAGAATACAAATCTAATACTAGAATTGTGGTTTGATTTGATTATCATGTGTATATCCGGAATGGGATAGTTTAATTAAGTGCTTATTGAATTAAGTTGATTTTAGTGAAAATGCTTAATTGATAAAATAAATTGAGGATGTTTCATGAGGTTTAATTGTTGATCTTAATCAAGCATGTGAAGTTTAAATCTAGACCTTGAATTATGCAAAATCATATGTTAAATGTGTGGAGATTTGGTGTTTGATCAATTGCCTAAGGTATGAGCCAAACATCAAAAAGTTAGAAAAGCCACTTCCTGCCTGTGTGGTAACCGGTTATGTTAACCGGTGACAAGGTTATTGTAATCAGTTACCACCCTTTACACGTAACTAAAATTTGAAATCCGCACGCGGGTAACCGGTTACCCAGTTATGGTAACCAGTTAACTCAAAATAGTAGCATTTTCCTTGACTTTTTGAGTTATGGTGACTGATTACTTAGTTATGTTAACCAGTTACCTCAAAACAGTAGCATTTTCCTTAACTTTCTGAGTTATGGTTACCGGTTACCTAGTTATGGTAACCGATTACCCAGACACAAATATTGCATTTCGCTTTGTTTTAATGCATGTTTGCACATATTTCCTTGTTTATTCTAACTTCTTTTGTGAATACTTTGCAAGGTACATTATTAATCCTTCAACCTTTAATTGGCACATGATTATTGGTTGAAAATCATTTTTTGCGATCACTTGTTAGTGAGAGTTTGCGTATGATGTGTAAATGATATTATTCTTGCATAAATCTAGTTTCGTGCAGGTACCCTGGCATTACATGGATGTGTATGTTACATATTCAGTCGTTGATTGTTGTTTCATATACTAGATGAATTGTATTTCGTGCAGGTACCCTGGCATCACACGAATGTGTCTTCTACATATTCTGTCGTGTGATTGTTGTTTCATATACTGTATAAGTTGTATCTCATGCAGGTACCCTGGCATCACACAGATGTGTCTGCTACACATTATGTCGTGTGATTGTTGTTCCATATACTATATGAATTATATTTTGTGCTGGTGCTTTGGCATCACACGGATGTGTCCGCTACCTATTATGCCATGTGATTGTTATACACTGTATGAATTGTGTTTTGTGCAGATGTATTTTAATATTCAGATGTGTCCTCTACACATTCCGATCTTGATTTGTTGATACTTTGACGCTTAGGCTAATGATATTTTTCTTTATTGGTGATAACAGCTCAGGAAGTTTTCCAGGTTTCTTTTCTATTGCTCGCCATCTATAGATTGTTATTTGTTTGGTACATTTCCCTTCTATTTACCTTTTCGCATTTTATTGCTTTCTAGAGATCATGTCAAGTAGAGATTTTACCGCTTTCGTTGCCATGAGAAGTAGGAATAGAGATGTATGGCGAGGATCTCCGTTTCTAATCATGTCAGGAATCCCTCTGGTTTATTTAAATACTCTTTTAGGGAAATTCCATATTATGTGTATTATATGTGCTACTTGTGTGTGTTTAAAATCCTACCTTTGAAGTTGGTATTCTACAGGTGTGTTTACATTTATGCTCGCATATTCTTCCCACCCTTATTGAAGTCCTAAAAAGGAGGCAAGAGGAGAGGGTTTGCAATTGACCCTCGTATTTCGCCTGTGTCATCCTTAGTTCACGTTGTATATTGATGCTTCGGGTTCGTGCAGATCATGTGTATCTAGTCGATCAAGTGGAAAAGGGTTTTGCAATCAAACCCCCACACTTTGTCAGGAGTTCGCAATGGCCATTGTTGACACTTCACTACCCGATTGTTTGATTTTGGTGATCCGCTCCCTTTAGCTAAAGTAATGCTTTTCTTTTTTATTTCATCTCAGTCTCCCCATTTTTTTGCTTCGGGTGATCCACTCCCCTTAGCTAAAGCATTTTCTCTTCATACCCACATCCCCTGAGTCAGTATACCTTGATTATGTGCTTTTTCCAAAGCACTTTTTTTTATATACCATGCTCCCATAGGATGTGCTTGTTTTTGTCCCGATTCGAGCTAGACCTTAGAATAGGTATCCATGCATGCTAACGTAGCATAGATATTTCCCATTCAAAGTTAAACCTTAGACCAACCATTGTATGATAACATTAGGGATTAAATTTAGATAGTCTCCCTTAGATGTTTTTTCTTTCTTTTGTATCCTTGTATTAAGATTAAAACTCTTTTCTTGGAAAATGCATAAAATATCTAGTAACTTTCAAATCCTTTTTAAGGTAAAAAACATCAACCAATGCTTAATCTTTTACGCCTCAGGCCCCCTTTTCTTTCAGTTTTTTTCTTTCGAAAGAGCATGTTATTTCCTTACCACTACAGGTCGTAAGTCTCCAAATGCCGAGCAGCGGTATAATGATTGAATTTAACATTGTTCAACTTTAAAACACAAACCCGCCAAAATAAAAGATCTGAACTACGGCTTCTCTGATTCCTTAAAAGGAATAAGTAGGAATTGGGGTAGGGCCCGAGCGAGCACAACTTTATTTTCCTTATGTTATTTTCCATTTTCTTTCGCATGCATTCCCTCTTTATTTTTTTGTTACTTTAAACCTTAGACATATATTTGAACACACACATAGATTACAACAAACAAGAGTGGATACCGTAGAGTACTACGGGCGTGTGAGGTGATAATAACTTCCCCTCACATAACATACCCCCTTACCCGATCTCTCGGTTGTTTGGTCGTGATTTCACCCTTCTCAAGTTTACTCGATGTTTACCTTTCCCTTCATGTGGGATAAAAAAATGTTCAATGGCGACTTTATTGATTTCATTACCAGTTGACTATGCAGCCAGTTATTACAATATTCTTCTTAAATGTGTAGATACCATGTTATGAATTGGTTTTAGTGTTTGCTTTATAAGTTGAAACTTGAAGTATGTTTGTGTTCTATATTTTGGTATGTAAACTTGGTGTTTGAATACCCTTTTGCCTTTGATGTTTAGGTATATTATTTTGAGTCTTAATCCTTGTTTGAATAACATGTTTAGGTTGAGTTTGTTAACTCTTGAATCCTTTGTACACAATTCTTATCAATGATGTAACAATTTAATTGCATGTCTTACCTTTGATAAGGTTGATTAATCATTAGGAGCATGATTAGGTTGCAACCTAAAATGCTTAAACTTTGTGATATGCCTCCATGATATAAAGGATGTACTTGCTTCCATGAGTTCATTATAATTGATTTGAGAGTTGTGGTTGATACTGTAATGTGAAGTAGCTACTTCTTGATGTCAGTGTTTGATATAAATTCCTAACATGATGGATTTCCATCTTGTTGATACATGTATTTTACTTGAGACAACCTTGATTGTTGTATCTTTGCTATGTGTATTTTCCTTATACAAGGTAGCTTGAACCTTAAGTCTAGAAAGACATAGGTTGTGCTAGAAATCACTATTACTTAGACAAGTAATCCTTTAAACTTTAAGCCCAGAAAGCCTTAAGTTGTGCTAGAAAGCACCATACCTTAGAAAAGGTAGATTGAACCTTAAGCCTAGAAATCCTTAAGTTGTACTAGAAAGCACTATTACTTACATAAGTAATGTTTGATCTTAAACCTTGACAGGTCTAAGGATTGAGTTGTGGGATCACTTAGTTAAGTGTGTTAGCTTGATACATGAGATATACATGATGTATTTGTGGTTTCCTTCATAGGCATATGTGATTCATTTTTGGGCAGATACCTTTACTTTTTATGTTCATCATTTGGTTGATACCTTTGCTTTGATGTTGTTACATTGTTTGACTTGTTATGCCATGCTCCCATAGGATGTTTGATTCAATCTTAGTTAGGATTCAAATCAAGTAAACCCTAGGTTTGTAAACCAAGCATGATAACATTAGATAGGATTCCCTATATCCTAACCTTAGGGCCACCATTGCATGACAAAAAGTAGGTTGCATCTTGTAAAACTAAAACCTTTTTCTTAAGAAAACTCAAAAACACTTAATGAGTAAAGATACGTGTAATGCGCCTGAGCCTTAAGTACATGAAGAGGAATTCGAATTTGAGGCATTTGACTCGATCTTCCAAGATTAGTCCTGAAAAAGTTGGCATGAGATCCCCCACTCAGTGGAGGTCCCCTTGACTCTAGTATTTGTTTACCGAGCAATCGGGAAGACATTGATGCTTTCGACTTGGGCACCAAAGAAGTTGAGAGATGTAGAACTCTTAACCTGTCTTAGCCTTTTAGGAGTAGTGCGGAGACTATGACAGAGTCAATTCAGAAATAGTTGTTACACGATACTTCACTCATACGAGTTTCTCTTGAGAATATTGTTAATTACCGAGTAAATTAAGAAGTTTGTAATATCCAAAATAGGAATTTGGACTCTGGGATTTCCTTAGAACCTTGTTCTGCAGGTGATATAAACCATTAGTATTTACCCTGTGGGTAGTACCTTTGACTTTATGCTCGTGACATTGAAACTATGAAGTCCCCCATGTTTATGATCTTGTGTGTGATTGTTGCATACATATGAATTCATGCACCCGTGAGCCTTCTTTAAACAAGTTTTCAAGGAACTTAAGACTTCTATTTGCAAATATCACATGTACTTTTTGACCATGGACTTTGGAAGTAGAAATACTTAGAAGTATAATTTCAAGATTCCTAAGATAGAAGAGTAAGAGAGTATGGTTTTTGTGATTGACAATCCCATAGATTTCAAAAAGAAGTATGGAGCACTTTTATCTCTTTTGAGTGTCAACATGAAGGATGGTATTCTTACTATGTTGGTCCAGTTCTATGATCCTTTGTATCGATGCTTCACCTTTCTGAATTATCAGCTTATGCCTATGTTATAGGAGTATTCTTATCCGCTTGATAGACCTATTACGGATCATGTTCCTTTATCCGGGTTGGAAGAAAAGCATAAGCTTCATGAAGTTGCGGCAGTTACTCATTTGAGGAAGTCTGAGATTGAGGATAATATGACTACTAAAGGAGGTATTTGAGGGTTACCTGTTAAGTTCTTGTTAGAGAAAACTCGTTACTTTGTTAGGATGAAGAGTATGAACGCTTTTGAGGATATCTTTTCTCTACTCACCTATGGGTTGTTCTTGTTCTCTAACATCGACAATTTTGTTGATGTTAATGCTATTAGGATCTTATTTATTAGGAATCTGGTACCTACACTACTTTTAGATACCTATTATTCCATTCACCTTCAGAATTTTTACCAAGAGGGGATGATTATCTGTTGTGCACCATTGTTATACAAGTGGTTTATTTCTCACTTTCCCTGATCAACTGCTTTTTGGGATCTCAAGAATGAGTTGCATTGGTCATAAAATATTATTGATCTTACTCATTCTGATATTGTGTTGTATGATCAAGCTTATTACGAAGTGAAGATTTTTTATAGTTGTGGTAGTTTTCCCAATGTACCTCTTTTTGGTACAAATGAAGGTACTAACTACAACCATGTTCTTGCACGATGTCAACTTGGATATCCGATGAGAGATAAACTAAGTAACATTTATGTGATTGGCTTATTTCTCAAGGAGGGAGGAGACAAAAAAGCAGCCAAGGAAGATATTGTTATTTCTCAAAGAGGTGTGTTTCTTTGGATCCTCATCTTCAGTGGGTACAAGCAATGGCAATTCAATTGAAGATGCCTTATCTTCATCAAGAACCGTTAGCTTATATTTTTGTAGATCTTACTCCTCCTCTTTTGGATGATGTTGAAGAGCTTCAACTCGCCTTAGTTAGGATGCAACAAGAGAAAGATGCTTAGAAGAATAAATACCAGACTTGAGAGGTATCATACTCAACACAGTTGAAGGAGAAAGATGATTTGATCAAGATTCTTGAGTGGCATGTTGTGGAGATGATGGAAAATAAATAGGATTCATTTTCCCCTAGTATTCAGCCAAGTCCTAGTAAGAAAGACTATTCTCATTTGTTTCCTTCTTCTGGTGGATGGAAAAGAGTCATTGACAAGTTTTTGGAAGAGAATAAGCAGTTAAAGGATCAGATTAGGAGGCTCAAAGGAAAAGGTCAACGTGTAGAGGGATCTTCTTCAACCTTGGCTCCTTATAACTTTTAGATTCTATGTTTTTCTCTTATATTTAGTGTTATTTAAACTTGTACTAAAGTTATAATCCTTCCCAAGTTGTTAATGAAATGAGATTATTTAGTGTTTTGTGTTATCCCTTTGATATTTGGAATATTACAGCTTCTTTAAAGTTCCTTTAAAGTTAAATAAACAAAAGAAATCATGTGCATTGCATATCATGCATCATTTCTCACATAGTCTTGCATTCTTCTATTTTTCCCAAGTGTCTTATATGTTTCCTCTACTTTGTTTAGTCAACTAGCTGTTACACTCTTATAATACTCGGGTTAACACCAAAAAGAAGATGGGAAATTTGGAACAAGAGAATTGTGAAATTAGGGGAGAAGTTACTGATCTAAGAACTGGCATGGCTAATTTGACTGCTTTGGTGAAATCCTTGGTGGCTGTGCAGAATCATCCACCACCTCCCCCTCCTTCTCCTCATGCTACTCAACCACAATAGACAACTTTCATCTATGAGATATTATCAGTCCCTATCTATGCTACTCCTATTATTTCTTCTCCTCAATTCCAGATGCATCATGGTTATCCATGGGGAATGCCAAAAAATTGCATGCCTGAAGGATACAACTCAACTACTCAAGTTGGTTATCCTGTTCAACATGTTGTGGTTTTTGCATTGCCTGTTGTACACATTGTTCTTGTTATTGATGATGAAATCTACCATGTTTCTAGATAGAGGGTTTCCTCCATGTTGTTATATGGTGTTGGGTTTATGATCCCATTTTCCTCAGTGACATGTTGAAGAAAAGTATCTTTTTAAGAGATGTTGAGACAACTGTCAATTTTTGGGTTTTCTCTCACTTGGTGTTTCTCATGAGAACCAGGGATGGTGTTTCCCTTTAAGGTTGTTATTCCTACAAAGTCTATTTGATTTTCCCTGGAGAAGCTTTATGGAACCACAATTCTTGGTATTGGAGAATGTTTATGGTCTCCCTTCAGCGTATGTGGTGTCTACTTCCCCAACGAAGTCAGTATGATATATCCTAGTGAAAATTAAAAGAGTTTGTTATATACCTGTAACTATACATATCATTGACTTTAAAATTGTGCTTTGTTTATTTCCAAGAAACATTCCTTTTCCCAAAGAAGTTAATCCTTGAAGTGGATGTCGCTTCCTCAGTTGGTTGCTCACTCTCTTATGGAATTTCAATCTTGGATGTGATTTAGCCGAATGTTGTCTATACCCAAGTTTGTTTTGTCTAGTTTTCCCCAGTGTAATATATCTCGTTTGTCAACATACATATGACATACATTCATACATACATCATGCATAGATGAATTAAAATTCATTTCTCTTTTGCATTCATTAATATTTTTGTTGATATTTTTTTCCTATTTATAGAGTGTGTGTTATCTTCTCTCGAATAGAATGTCAACCTTAAGCAGAAAAAGGTATATCCTTTCAATTTCCCCACTAAGTTATCCCTCGTGGATGAATTTTTCTTTAGCCTTCCTACCAAGCTCATTACTTAGATGGAATTAATCCCCATTTGAGTTTATTCCTCTTTGGGTAGAGTCTTACTTGACCGTTTCATTCTAGTTTATTCATAGATTGAAATTTGGTCCTTGTTAGCAACTATTATTTTTCTTTCGAGATTGATTTATCCATTAACCTTTGGTTGTTTATCATTGTTATCCTATCATATCATTGATAGATGGTACTCAGTCCATCTCTTGGTGTTTATCATTGTTAGACTATCAAAACTTTCATAGATGATACTCACTCTTATAGCCTTTTGGTGTTTACTATTTTTAGACTTTCAGATCTTTAATAGATGATAATCACTTTCATACTTTTGGTTTCTTACCATTGTTAGCCTACCAGACCTTTGATAGATGGTATTCAATCCATCGCTTTGTTTGTTTACCATTGTTAGCTTATCAGATCTTTGATAAATGGTGTTCATTACACTCTTTATGTCTACCGTTGTTAGACTATCAAACCTTTGATAGATGGTATACACGACTTTGTCCTTGTGGATTTATCGTTGTTAGACTATCAGATCTTTGATATATTGTATACACCTCCTATGATATATACTGCCCAATTTTGGATTCCGTCCTTAATAGGGTTTGTATTATCTTTTCCACTTTGGGCTTTATCCCAATAGAGTTGAGCTTTCCCTAGTCTCAGTACTGATGTTAATTTTTATTAGTCTTAATAATGATGTTCACAATCATCTGTTAGTCGGTGTGTTCTTTCGCTTTACCTTCCTTCACGGAGATGATGTTATCTTGTTTCCTTGACTCCTCTTCAGTATTTACCCCAATAGAGTTGAGTCATCCTTTCCCAGTGGAGATGGTTTTCCTAAAACAGAGTTAAGCTTTCTTTCCCCAGTCGAGTCAGTAATCCTTTCTCAAAGATTACTTCCTGATGGCTTGCTGTTTGTATTGTTAAGAATTCTCCGTTGAATTCTTACTTTTCATTTTGATTCTTTAAATGTAATTTAGGTTTTTTCCTATTAGAAGTTATCCCTAGAGTTGTGTTGTTCCCTAGTGATTTATTTTCTTGTAAGAACTCTCTTTTTGTCTATATTGTGTGGTAGTTTTGTCTGCATCATTTTATATTTCCCAATAGTGTGTTGTGTCCCCTATGAATTTTGTCTTTTATATTCATAACCGTAGCATTGCATGACATGTTAGGGAAAAAAATAGGTTTTGTTTTATATTTAAGTATCTTGAATCGCATCGAAATGAAGATTTTAACCATCGTAACTGTGGATATAAGACACTTAAATAAGGGAAGTTGTTATACCCCAATTTTCCCCCTAAGATCCTGCACCATTTAATATCATCTCAATGCATCAAGATTATACATGTAGGTTGGTTATCTCTTCTACTCTCTATTATCTTATAGTTTTCTCTTGGGGGATCACCAAACACCTTGAATTGTGTATCTTATATATATATATACATATTATTTTTACTAACCTTTAACCAAAATCTAAAAATATGTATGTTTCCTCTTTATACTATGTACATTATAGGTGTGAAGCCAAGTGTATCTCTCTCGCCTATTAAGCTAGAGTTTTGAAGGTTGGTCTTTAGTCAATGGGTTATTCATTATATATTAAAAGCTTGAACTTGAAGGATAATATTATTTCATCAAAGTTATATGGTTTGAGGACTCTCTCAACTTCATTTGGTCAAGATTGTCTCAAATTTGGTAGTTATATTCATCAAGAAACTTCATAGGTTCATGTGTTCATTTCCATGCCTTCTTCAACAAGTTTTATCAAGCATTGAGATTTCTAATCAAGTGTGCTTCAATATAACATCATTTCAAGGTCTAATGTGATTCATCATGCCTTAATTTGCAAGGAAAGTTCAAAAGATTCAATGTTGATCCAAGTAGTTTGACCTAATTTGGACAAGTCCTTGATTCTATGGTCATAAGTACATATTTTCTCAATTTTCAATATTTTGAAGTGGTTATTTTTGTTATGGACTCTTCTCATCATTTACAATTAATTCTCTTCACCTGACAAGATCCAATTGTGAGAATAAGATCATCGAAAATTTGAAAAGATTACAAGTCCTTTGAGAACACCATGGAAATTTATGACTTGACTTCAAAAGATCATAACTCAGTCAATTTTTATCTCCTTTAGCTCATTTTTTTCAAATTAAACTTGAGGATGTCTAATACAAATTTTATTCAAAGATCAAGATCTAAAATTGTGTGGAAAGTTATGGAATTCATTGAAACATTATAGGTCATTTGTGGATTTCTCAAGAAATTTTCATCACCTTCCAAGAACCATAACTCTCTCATATTTTATGATTTTTGAATGATTCCAATTCCATAATTCCATTTGAATAGTCTTAATCATTTCATCTTCAATGATCAAAATATAATTTTGAGTGGAAGGCCATGAAAGTTTGAAGAACATTATAGGTCATTATGAAGCTCTACACTTATAAATGTTTCTAAGTGTCAAAGTAAGTTAGTTTTTCATGCTTTCAAACGGACATAACTTCCAGCTCAGGTGTCCAAATGAATACTTTCTTGGATCATTGTAAACACTGTGATGAGGTCTTTCAAATGCAACAAGAATTATGCCATAAAGCTTCCTGAGCAAGTTGCCCCATGGATTTGAAGATGGCCCTTTGAAATTGAGTTTTCCAACAAATCATATTGAAAATTGGATAATGTGACTTATAATAACCAAATTAATGCACATTTTATACTTAAACATGATTAACAAAGCTGTTAAGACTTGTTTAAGCATTGAAACACAAGTTTTGAGTGAATTTTGATGCACATGGAGTCACACTTCTCATGCTTTCAAGCTTCACACGAATTCTCTACAACCTTCATTATTTAACACGTATGAGCTCACCATTAACTCCGCTATAAATAGAGGATCATTCCTCATTCACTTCCTCAAGCTTGGATAGCCAGAATCACCTTGCCAAAGTCAGTTTTGAAGCTTGAAATTTAAAAATTGATTTCATTGTTTCAAGCCTTCTTTCTCTAAACTTTCTTCCGATTCTTCATTCTTGATCATCATACAAACCATCCACAACAAAATCCAAGCCATTCGAGCATAGAATCAAGCTACATAAGTTTACTTTCAGAGCTTACAAGTTGAACTTCGTTCAAGTAGATTTCTCGACCAAATCATCTCATATAAATGCTTAGGATGTAGTCCCTTATTCTCTGAAGCCGATGCTTCTTCTGGTTTAGATTTTCATGATGATTTGAGCTTGCATTTTCAAATTTCATTTTACAATTTCTCTCTGGTAATTTCCAAAATGACTACTTTGTGGTTTATATAAATTTAGCGTGAGGATATGCTTGAGATCGTCTTGATGAGACGCATCCAATGATACCACTATGAGCGTATAAATTTAGAGTTTTAAGAATGTCAAGCTTGCCCTAGTTGCAGGCGTCTGGAGGTAGAATGTGTGATATGGTGGGAGAAATGACTTGGGTCTTTTTGCATTTGATCACAAATGATGCGGTTTAGCAAGAGTCGCCACCGACCTTTCTTTTATACAATAAGGAAATGTGGAAAAGCACAGGAAAGACCTTTAGAGATGTTTTTCTTGAGTTCGGGGGAGGAGGGGTAGATTATGAAAAGGGAAGGTGTTAACACCCTTTTCATCCGTAGTTATCTACACGCTCTTAGTTGCTTGCTAGATCACTTGCTTTTGTTTGAAATATGGTTTGTGATGTGGGTTTTGAAAGTATTTTGAAAGTCTGACTTTGTAATGATTCTCGTCTCTATAAGAATGCGTACAAAGTGTTGGCTTTTGAAAAAATGTTTCAAAACGAGAGTGTTGGTGTATAAAAATGTTTTTGTTGTGAGCAAGTAGGAGTAAATCTACCTACTCAAAAGGTCTTAGATGTTCTTTTCCTCCTCCTTTAGATGTTACTATCTTACCATTTATTTGGTAAGAAGCCTCATCATTGGATGTGAAGGGACGAGCACGGGACGATTTTGTATAGTCATATAAGGAAACCCATGGAACGTTTTAGCAATGTCGTGTTAGGGACTAGATCGTTTATCGAAGGCAACATCGAGGGTCATCGAGGGACTACGATCTTTTATCGAGGGTCTTTTTCTAAAACGCCCATGTTTGAGGGACATGACTATTTTTCCGATAGGAAACAAGGTAGGATTACCCTAAGGGTGCTAGTGTGCAAGTTTGTTTGATTTCATGCATTTTAGTCTTGACTAGGGTGATCTATTCATTGATTTCATATTTTGTCATACACATCCTAATTACTAGCATTTTATATTTGGAAAAGCGTTAAATTTCTGAAATATAAAAGTCCTACGCTATTACAATATTTTAGGGATAGGGGGTACATATTTATAAATGGGGGATTGCAAGAATTTAAATCCTATTTAACTATTACAACCATATTGAAATGTACAATGCAAAAGAGAAAAAGGACTTGTTTAGAAAATGGTTTTTTTGGCTTAATGAATTAAGAAAAAGAAGTCAATTAATTAATAAAAGAAAATATTTTTATGTCTTTTTTATATTAATAAAAAAAAGGGATTAATATTGAAAATGATAAAAAGGAAAATAAATGAAAGATGGAAACAACGTGCTGCTGCAAGCAAAACAACAAAGATCAAAAGTTCTGAAGCCAGGCGCGTGGTGACTCAGAAAGGAGCATCAGTGGAATCAGAAGTTCTGGTTTGATACACTCTAAGGCCCTGCAAGAAACATCAGAGGGAAAGGTAATAGAGGTTCTGGTTGGTATTCGGACAGTGAACCAAGAGTCAAAAGTTATGTGTTGTACTAAAATAGTGAGCGAACATCATAAATTCAGTGTGTGAAAAATCAGAAATTCTGAGTGTTAAAATAGCGAGTGGAAGCATCAGAAGTTCAGTGTGCTTAACAGTAAGAAATCCTAGAAGTTCTGTGTGTTTAACGTATAGGGAGAACTCAGATGTTATGTGTTGTGCTAAAACAGTGAGTGGGCATCAGAAGTTCAGTGTGCTAAAACAGTAAGAAAGCCTAGGAGTTTTGTGTTAAAACAGTAAAGAGAACTTAGAAGTTCTGCATGCTTAAACAGTGAGAAAATCCTAGACATTCTGTGTGTTAAAATGGTCAATGAAAAACAGAAGTTATGTAATACATTTCAACTCTTTCCACATATTAATCAGCACATCAGCAATTTATTCAGTCCTTAACAGCAAATCAGGAGGATAAAAGCACAACAGTTTATAGAAGTTCTAATCCTAATTTTGAGCCTAGCCTTAATCAAGAAGTTTTGATCCACAATTTTTTTATGCAATGATATGGACAACATCAACACTATGATATTTACATATTTAATGATGTTCTGAATGAGAAGATGCAAAGTCATAAAGACTTACCTTGAATCTGGAGCGTGTGCTTGGAACTTGAGCTGATGCCTTCAAATGTTCTGGAGTTAGCAAGAGAAACGGAAGAGAAAATGCCAAGTTCTTTGATTCAAAGGGAAGAACAAAGGTTTGGTTTTCTGTTTGGGAATTATGGATTTTTACGAAAGTTTCGCAGTTTTCTTTTCTCTCTTTTTATGACTTTCTTTTTCCAAAAACCAGCCAGCCCTATGAACGTGTGATGGAGAGAATTATTTATAGATAAGTTTGTTGTGGTTTTGGGGGGAAACAAATGGGATTCAAACCTTTTTGGTATACTGTTTCATTTCTTTTTAATCACAGTTTTTGTATGCTAATTTGATGCAAATATGGGGTTTGAGAAAGTGTAGGCGTGGATTGGATCAGCAGCTGATTACAGGACTGTGATATAGCAGGGCAACAGGCTTCTTAAGCGAGGTTTTCGGATTTGGTGATGTTCTGATCGCAGAAGATCAGAAACGTAACCTCCATATGCTAAAAATTCATGTTCTGATTGAAGAACTATGTTCTGAACCATGTTTGCAACTTCTGACTACACTTGCATGGAGGCTGGCTCAGAAGTTCTGAAGTATCATATTCTCTTAACACTTAGAAAATTTTATAAATGTTTAGAAATTTGATTTTTTCAAAGTAATTTCTGACTTCTGATTTTTGGATGAACCAATTTCATGTCTTGATGAAATAAAATTGTTGAAACTTGATTTGATCTGAAAGTCAAAGTTTGACTTTCAGTGTGCTTTTGACCATTTTGCCCTTGTGGATGATTTTCTTGAAAAGTGGTAATTCAAGACTTGGAACTTGATAGAAGCAAACATCATAGTCCAGGATGATCCTTTGAGAAATGAGAGGGCAAATTTTGGGGTACAACAGCTGCCCCTGTTCAATCTTCTTAAGCCAGAGGATGTAGATTGGCCGGGCTCCCTTTCGTGATCTGAAGGTGGAAGATGATTGAACACAAGAGTGCCCAAAAATTTGCACTCGCATGAAGTAATGCTGATTGGTGATATCGGCAATGGGCTTACAGATGCCATTTGGAAGGCGACGGAGAATCTTCGGAGATGGGCTTAAAGATGCCATCTCGAAAAGATCAGTTGCTTAAGAGATTCCTTGGCGAGAATCCTTGTACCTATTGTTAAGGAGGACTTTGTCGAGGAACGTTGATTTATGCCCTGGCAAGTAAAGTCTAGGAGCTTGGGTTGTCCATTACTATAATGGGGAATTAACTCTTGATTGAGGGAGTGAAAGTAGAATGTATACCTTGTCAGGGTCCAGGTTGTACATCGACTTATTGGGGAAATGTGAAACCGACCGTATTTGGTCGGGTCTGGGCCTTACATAGTTGTAAACTGTTGTCTGGAGATAAGGGAGAAGGAACCTGGATAGTAGGGTTACTTCGAGATGAAAGCCTGGATAGTAGGGCGTATGGGAAGGAACCTGGGTCGTAGGGTTACTTCGAAATGAAAGCATGGATAGTAGGGCTATGAGAAGGAACCTGGATAGTAGGGTTACCTCGAAATGAAAGCCTGGATAGTAGGGCTATGAGAAGGAACCTGGATAGTAGGGTTACCTCGAAATGAAAGCCTGGATATTAGGGCTATAAGAAGGAACCTGGATAGTAGGGTTACCTTAAAATGAAAGCCTGGATAGTAAGGCTATGGGAAGGAACCTGGATAGTAAGGTTACCTCGAAATGAAAGCCTGGATAGTAGGGCTATGAGAAGGAACCTGGATAGTAGGGTTACCTCTAAATGAAAGCCTAGATAGTAGGGCTATGTGAAGGAACCTAGATAGTAGGGTTACCTCGAAATGAAAGCCTAGATAGTAGGGCTATGGGAAGGAACCTGGATAGTAAGGTTACCTCGAAATGAAAGCCTGGTTAGTAGCACTATGAGAAGGAACCTGGATAGTAGGGTTACCTCGAAATGAAAGCTTGGATAGTAGGGCTATGAGAAGGAACCTGGGTAGTATGGTTACTTCGCTTGATCATGTAGATTAGTTGACCTGTTTAGTTTTAAGAACTGATTTTTTTCATTAGCTGTCTACAGATATGACATGTATAACTGCTGGAATTGTTGGTGATAATTGTCTTTCCTAAAAAGATAAAAGGGTTAATTATATGCGATGCATGAAATGCGTTGTGAGATTATGTTCTCAAAATAAATGAGATTATGCCGTATGTGATATGTATGTGCATGTCATGATGTATGAGCATGAGGTGTTAGTTGTGACATATCCGAGTCTGGGAAAATAAATCCTTGACTGCTGCTGGAGAATATAGCATTTCTGACTATTTTGTAGAGAATGTGATTCTTCTACTTCCGTTGGAGATGGTGAATGGAAATGATTGTGCTAGAGATTGGTTCTTTGTTGTTTGTGAATATTCTGCCAGGGAGAGACTTTGTTCGAGAATAGCTCTGTGGGGGAATGACTCTTGTTAAGCTTTGTTGGGGATTGAGCTTCTGTATCTAGAGAAATAAACTCTGCTTGGGGAGATAATAATTTATGATGATCCGCTCACGATCATGCAATTCGGTCGGGGAATATAGATGTCAGGTTTCTGGACGGCCATGGCTAGGGAGATTACTTCCAGTTTCGAGAGAACTGATATCAATGCTTTGATTATCTTTACTTTATGGGGAATACAGATGTTGTAAGGTCGCATGTATTGATGATTATTCTCCAAAGTTGTCTCTTCCCTGGTACCTGCTGGACAGAGTAACTGTCGGGTTTGACATTTCTTATTTTTTCCCCTGTTTCTGGAATTACGAGTAATTGTCTTTTGTTTCTTTATGTAAATATTTATGAGCAACGATCATATTTAAATGCATATGTAAAAAATAAATCATTGTACGTTCTTGCAAAACAAAACAGAAAAAGAAAAACTCAAAGTTTCTTATTAAAATGATTTTGTATTGATTTTCTGAAGTTGGCCTGTAATAGGCGTTTTTGTACAAGGAGGTTGACGCTCTAGTAAGAGAATGTCGCTGTAAGAATAGAAGTTATACAATATTGTGTAAAAATAAAACAGCTATGTACAACAATCCCATTGGGTTCCAATTCTTCTATTGTCGCTATGTCTTCGAGCATCTCATCACTTTGCTGCTTGTCCGAAGCTGATTAGGTTGATCGATGCTGTTTGAGCTTGATAGTTGATACTGAGGTCAGATTGCAGGGTGATCCAATGGGACATAGTGATACGCTTTTCATCCCTAACTTTTTCCTGGAATGCCCTTTCGGGTTTTTAGTCCACCGGGATACCCTTTTTTTCCCAAGTCTCCTTTTCAGGTTTTCGACTTGCCAGGTGTATAGATTTTTTCATTTTCATCCCTTATTTTTGCATAGTCCAGTCGACCTAGCAGGTCTTTTATCATGCGTAGTATCTTTTCACTATGTCCGCATTGACAGGGTGTGGAAGGTCGTCACCGTCCATGGTGGTCAGAATTATGGCTCCACCCGAGAAAATGTTTTTAACCATAAATGGCCCTTCATGTGTGGAAGTCCATTTTCCCCTGGGGTCACCTTACGGCAGTATGATACGCTTGATTACTAGATCCACAATTTGATATTCTTGACTCCTGACTTTCTTGTTAAAAGCCTTGATCATTCACTTTTGATATGTCTGACCATGACAAATAGCAGTAAGTCTTTTCTCATTGATTAGATTTAGCTGATCAAGCCGAGTTTGGATCCAGTCGTCTTCATTCAAACCCGTATCCTTCATAATCCTAAGGGAAGGTATCTAGACTTTGATGGATAGGACTGCCTCCATGCCATATACCAAAGAGTAGGGTGTTTCCCCTATTGACGTTTGTGTCGAGGTACGGTATCCATGAAGAGCAAACAGTAACATCTCATGCCAGTCTTTGTATGTCACCGTCATCTTCTGTATAATCTTCTTGACGTTCTTGTTAGCCGCTTCAACAACGGAATTCATCTTCGGCCGGTAGGGAGAAGAGTTATGATGTTGTATTTTGAACTGCTTACAGAGTTCGGTGATCATCGTGTTATTGAGATTTGTACCATTATCGGTGATGATTCTCTCTAGCACACTATACTGAAAGATCAAGTTATGTTTGATAAACCGCGCCACAACATAATTGGTAACAGTAGAAAAGGAGGCCGCCACAACCCATTTCGTGAAGTAATTGATAGCTACCAGGATGAAGCAATGCCCATTGGAAGCGGTAGGCCTGATTTCTCCAATCATGTCAATGCCCCACATTGCAAAGGGCCACGAAGCTGTCAAGACATTCAAAGGAACCAGAGGCACATGCACTTTATCAGCATAAATTTGGAATTTATGACAGGTTAGGGAGTGCTAATAACAGTCTGCTTCCATGGTGGACCAGTAGTATCCTGCTCGTAGGATCTTCTTAGCAATGGTATGTCCACTGGAATGGGTTCTGAAAGTACCTTCATGTAGGTCTGTCATAATACTCTCTGCCTCTCTCTTGTCTACACAGCACAATAAGGTAGATTCATGATTACGCTTGTAGAGAATTCCATTACTGAGGAAGAATTTCGCAGCAAACCTTCTCAGAAACTTCTTATCATTGACAGATGCCCTTTCGAGATATTCTTGAGCCTCGAGATACCTTTTCAACCTGTGAAACCAGGGTTTGTCTGCTACCTCTTCAACATCAATCTCGCAGTAGTGTGCTGGTTCATCCAACCTTTCAATGGTGATTCATGGAGCTTCGTTGTCCCACTTGACTTTGAACATGGAAGACATGGCGGCTAGCGCGTCCGCTAACTGATTCTCCTCTCATTGGAGATGTTCAAAGGTTATTTCCTTAAAGTGTGGAAGCAATGTCAGTATGTGCTCTTTGTATAGGATGAGATTCAGATGCTTCGTATCCCATTCACCTTTGATCTGACTTATCACTAAGGCTGAATCCCCAAAAACATTTAGGTACTTGATCCTGAGGTCAATAGCGGCTTTGAGACCCATGATGCAGGCTTCATACTCCGCCATGTTGTTAGTGCAGTTGAAACAAAATCGGGAAGTAAAAGGAGTGTGACAGTCCTCAGGGGATATGATTACAGCGCTGATGCCATTACAAAGTACGTTCGAAGCTCCATCAAAGACCATAGTCCATCGGGATCCTTCTTCAGGTCCTTCATCCGGTCCAGGTTCTTCATAGTCAGTCACCAGCATATTATTCTCATCTGGGAACTCAAAATTCATGGACTAGTAGTCATCCACGGCCTGGTGAGCCAAATGACCAGCCAATACACTCCCCTTGATTTCTTTCTGGGTTGTATATTGTATATCATATTCGGTTAAGATCATCTGCCATTTCGCTATTCTTCCGGAGAGTGCGGGATTGTCTAAGATGTATTTGATTGGATCCATCTTAGATATCAACAGAGTAGATTGGGTCAACATATACTATATCAGCCGACGAGCAGCCCATGCCAAAGCGCAACAAGTTTTCTCAAGCAATGAGTATCTTGTCTCACAGTCGGTAAACTTTTTGCTAAGGTAGTATATTGCGTGCTCTTTTCGACCAGACTCGGCATGCTGCCCCAACACACACCCCATTGAATTGTCTAGCACTATTAAGTATAATATCAAAGGTCTTCCTTCAACCGGAGGCATCAGAATTGGCGGTTTTTGAAGATATTCTTTGATCCTTTCGAAAGAAGTCTGGCATTCGTCATTCCACTTTATCACTTGATCTTTCTTCAGAAGCTTGAAGATGGGCTCACAAGTAGTAGTCAGATGTGAAATGAACTTGGCGATATAATTCAAGCGTCCCAAGAAACCTCTAACTTCCTTCTCAGTACGGGGAGTCGGCATCTCTTGTATGGAATTTACCTTTGCGGGGTCTACCTGAATACCTTTGTCACTGACGATGAAACCCAGAAGCTTACCAGACCTTACCCCGAAGGTGCACTTGTTCAGATTCAACCTCAGCTTGCATGTCTTCAACCTGTCGAACAACTTTTGTAGATGATCGAGATGTTCCTCTTTGGTTTTAGACCTGGCTATCATATCATCAACATAAACTTCGATCTTGTGGTGAAACATATCGTGGAACAAAGCAACCATGGCTCGCTGATAAGTTGCCCCAGCATTCTTCAACCCAAAAGGCATCACCTTGTAAGAGAAGGTGCTCCACTGTGTGACGAAGGTCGTCTTCTTAATGTCTTCAGGAGCCATCTTGATCTAGTTGTAGCCAGAGAAACCATCCATGAAGGAGAAGATTTCATGCTGCGCGGTGTTGTCAACCAGAACATCAATGTGGGGAAGCGGGAAGTCATCCTTGGGGCTTGCCCTATTCAGATCTTTGTAGTCCATGCACATCCGTACCCTGCCGTCCTTCTTGGGTACCGGAACGATGTTAGCAACCCACTGCGAATAGGAGGTGACAGCTAAGAACCCTGCGTCGAACTGCTTCATGACCTCTGCCTTGATCTTCTCTGACATTTTAGGGTGCATACGGAGGACCTTCTGTTTAACCGGAGGACAATCCTCTTTAGTTGGAAGACGATGTACCATGATGTCAGTGTCTAAACCAGGCATGTCTTCATATGACCAGGCAAAGATCTCAACGTATTCGTGCAACATCTGTATCAATCGCTGTTTGATCTTAGCTTCTAGATTTGCGCTGATCTTGACTTCTTTTCTGTCTGCCTCTGTGCCCAAGTTTATTGTCTCAACTGGATCTTCATGAGGCTGCTCTTCCTGCTGTAATAGTCTAGCAAGTTCTCCAGGCACCTCACAATCATTCTAACCTTCGTCCTCAGCTCGGTTGATTGGATTTTCAAAGTCATAGCTGGTAATAGCAGGATTGTTATTAATGGGATCCAGAGTGGATATGGATCTGCAGTTTGATACGTGCATGTGTGTAAGAGCATAGCTGAATTGATAAAGTAAAATCAGAAAATAAAAAACAAAGAGTGCAAAATTTGTATGCAAAGAACGTCCAATGCTTCATTAATGATATATGAAAAGATATATAATAACCCTCACAGATAGAACCATTGTGCCTCGGGTAAGACACAAGGCCAAAAAGTATTTTTAAAAAAATTATTCATTACAAATTCAGAACATAAGTAAGACAATTACTGCGGAATAAAATAAATTGGAATAAAATCTCTAGCCGTCCAGTTATTCGGTCCATCGTTGGTAGTCGGGTAGATCCAGCTGTCAATGTCAGGGTCTTCCTCACTATCTTCAATAGCGTTGGCCCCATGATTGCTGATGCGTAGGGGAGGTCCTCCAGCCCGAGCGCGTCGAACAACCCTTTGAGCCCCTGAAGTAAGGCCCAAACCAAATTTATCAATTTTTGTGAGTAAAATCAGGGAGCCGTCCCCAATTGGTACACCCACCTTCCTTAACCACTATTTTGGCGTCCTTGAGAGAAGCCATCTTCAAAGGAAGTTGGGTACAGGTGGTAGTCTCAGTCGATGCTAAAATCTGGGGAACCTCTTTAAAGTTTTGACAAGGGGTCTCTATGAATTCCCCGTCCATCTCCACATACCTGAAGGAGTTCAGGTGGATCACCAAGTACTCCTCTTCGCCATGCACAACGACTATCTCCCCCTTCACTGGATACTTCAACATTTGGTGTAGTGTAGAAGTAACAGCCCCAGCTTCATGGATCCAAGGACGACCCAACAAACAAGAGTACGATGGCCTGATGTCCATCACGTAGAAGGTGGAATTAAAAGTTTGAGAGCCTATCTTGACAGGGATGTCTACCTCCCCATGCACCATTCTCTTCGACCCGTCAAAAGCCCTTACCACAATGTTACTGGGATTTAGGGTCAAGCCTTCATAATCCAATCGATCAAGAGCCTTCTTAGGCATAACATTCAGGGAAAACCCAGTATCCACCAGCATATGAGCCATAGTAGTGCCCCTGCATTCGATCGAGACATGCAGAGCATCATTGGGTTTTCTCCCTTTCGGAGTTAAGTCGGAATCCGAAAAACCCAGCCTATTATCGGCAGTCAAACTGGCTACACAGTCTTTGAATTGACCGGCTGAGGTTTCTTGCGGCACATGCGTGGTCTTGAGGAATGCAATCAAAGCCTTCGCAAGGACCTCGGAACATAACATCAAAGACAATACCGATATCTTCGAAGGGGTCTGCCCCAGCTTCTCGACCATATTGTAGTCGCTCTTTTTGATTATTTTTAAGATTTCCTCTCTCTCTTGCTTAGAGGTTTCTACGATAATCTTTATAGGTGCCTCCGTCCGAGCAGTCTCACCTATAGCTTCTTTGCCTCGAGTCCCAGATGACTCTATGGCAGGAGTAACAATTGGAGTAAGAACGGGAGTAGCGACGGAAGTACTGGTAGGAACAGCAGATGAAATAACAACAGGCTTAGTGACAGTCTTTGGGGAGATCTCAGGAGAGAAAAACTTTTAACTTCTAGTCATCCTACTGGTCCTGACAATGTTACTGACATCAGGATCAACCTCTTCATTCTTCAGGTCTTGTTTAACGCCATGATAGTAGATATCAGCGCCGTAATGCCAATGGACAGCTTTGCCCGAGGTGTACGGGACGGGACCAGGACAAGTTATTATTAACGGAGCAACTATCGGAGCGGGTGTAATCCTAACAGGTCTTCTCGAGGATGCCTTGGAAGGATTGGCGGAAATGGTTATGATAGCAACATCTTCGAACAGAATAACAAGAGTCAAAGTTTTCTCGAACGAAATTTCTCTACTATCCATCAGGCGCTGGACACTTGTCTTTAGCAAATAGCAATCAGAAGGCAGAGATGAACACATGTGTCAACCTTCACCACAACCCGGAAATAAACCGGCCAGCAACAAATTCTTCTTAACAGTCATAAGGGGAGTAGAAACTTCATCAAATGAGGTTACAAATAGATCGGTCTCAACAACGTTAACTCCACGGTTGTGCCTAGGCATGGGAGCAGTTATGACATTGGGCTTCTCCGGAGCGTCGAACTCAATCTCCTTGGCTTCAATTAGATCTTGTACTTTATTTCTTAGAGCCCAACAGTCATTTGTATCGTGACCAGGACTCTCAGAATGGTAGGCACACTGAGCGTTTGGATTGTACCGAGGAGACGTGGTATTAGGATTCTTGGGGGCCTCCTTCAAGGTTGCCAAATTGGATCTCAGCAAATGAGGTAGAACCTCTGTTAATGTCATGTTAATCCAGGTGAACTTCCTTTTTGGTCTTTCTACCCTTTGTTGATTGTTGTGCTGTGGAGCAGCCGCAGGCCTAGGAATCATTACAACACTTACCATCGGAAGGTTTTTAACTCTGCTCTGACCTCCTGGGCTATAGATAGCACTGGCTTCCTTTTTACCAGCAAATGGCTTCTTTACTGAACTCGAGGAGGTGTCTCTCTATATTTTACCACTCCTGATCCTAGTTTATACCGTCTCTCCGGTTAATATCAGCTCAGTAAAACTAGCCGATGAACTACCGATCAAATGGTTGAAGAATGGACCAGACAGCGTCCCAAGAAACATATCAACCAACACTTTGTCAGATAAAGGGGGTTGTACTCTCCCAGCCAAGTCTCTCCACTTCTGCACGTAGTCCTTAAAGCCTTCACCTGCACTCATGGATATACTCTGGAATTGAGTACGGGTAGGGGCCAGGTCGGTATTGTATTGGTACTGCTTGTAAAAAGCAGCAGCAAATCCTCCCAGTTTCGGACATTGGTTCCCTCCAATTGGTAGAACCATTCAAGCTGAGTATCTGACAGGATGTCTTGAAAGAAGTGAACCCACAAGTTTCTATCAGCGGTGTGGGGCTGGATCTTCCTTACATAGGAACAGAGATGAAGCTTTGGGCAAGAAACCCCATCATACATTGTGAAAACTGGAGCCTTAAATTTCTACGGGATGACCACTCCCAACACCAATCCTAGTTCTTCAAAGTCAAACCCAGGTATTCTCTGGACTTCCATGGCGCTCAGCCGATCCTCTAACTGCTTGTATCTATCCTCCATGGGAGGATATTTCTAATCATTGTAGTCTGTATCATTGTCAGAGACTTCAGGACTGGGATCCTCTTCCCTTGTATGCCTCTCTTGATTATCCCCTTCTTTAGACGAGGAGGTCAGATCGACTGGTTGCTTTAGCGGCCCCCCAAATCTTCTACCCATATTAAGGATACCAGCGGACTTCTTCTTCTTCTTTTTCTCTTTCAGGACGAGGGCCTTTAGATCCTCCTGCCCTTTCGCCAGACTTATGAACATCTGTTGAAATTGGGCATTTTGTGCCTGAAGATCTTTGATGATTTGCTCATAAGACATATTTGCTGAAATAAACAACGAAGAAGATGAGAAACCTGTAATGGTACCTGCTTATGCAATGCTATTGATGATATGCGTATGCAATAATTTCAAGGATTATTAAAATCTCAAATTGGCTTAACCAAAAAAGAAACACACTTTAATTGTATTTAATGAGTTTGATTTGTTACAAAGAATGCCTTTTAGGCTTACAGTTTAAACAAAACTCAAAGCAAAAAAAAACTAGGTCTCCCAGGAGCACATCCTCATTGGTGTCATGTAGGCGTTTATGTTCCTTTCTTCATGAAGTAGCCTAGTGAGCTCAAGGTACTTCTTCTCGCTGGCATAAAACTGAGCTTCAAACATGTCACGCTCCTCTTTAAGTTGAGCCCAAGACTTCTGTAATTCCTCATGATCAGTTGGCATGTAAGGATTATGAACAAGGGAAGCAGTATCTCCTTCAGCAACTGGTTCCATAATTATTGGTAGGATAGCAGGGTAAGGCATCATAAGACTTTAAGCGCGGGCTCATACTCATTGGAGATAGGGCTCAAGAGGTATGGAATTCTTGTGCCCCACTGTCTTGATATCAATTTTATGTACCATGACCCAAGCTTTTATGAACCTTTTGCGGTAACCCTGAGTATCATTCTCATAGTTGAAGGTGATTCCTTGGATAAGCGTGTCATGAGGACCGTCTCTTCTCGCATAACCAAACTGACGCAGTTCCAAACAAGGGTTGTAAGTGATTCCTCCCATAATTCCTAAGAGAGGGACATTAGGGAATTCACCACAACGATCGATGATGGTAATATCTTCCGAGAACCGTGAACACCAATGAATGTCTGAATGCTTAAGGACATCAGCCTACGAGACCATTTCAAACCCTGCTCGTTTTTCAAAAAAAACCTGGGAAGGTGCGAAATAAACCACCTAGCCAATAGAGGAGTGCAACACATGAGGGTCCCCCTTCTCTTTAGAGTGCGAGCATCCAGAGAGTGCAGAATATCCTCGAGTAATGTAGGCACTGGATTATGAGACAGAAAAACCTTAATATTGCTCACACCTACGAGTTAATCTGCATTAGGGAAAAGTACCGTCCCGTAAATGAGAAGTCCCAGCCCCTCTTCGAAATCTTGTAAATATAAAGTATCCCATAAATGGTAAGCCTTCTCGAATAGAAATTTAACTGGGATTCCTTGGACATTTCCTATAGTTTCCCAATTTGTCACGATATCGGATCGTTGTAAGGACAGAGCTCGAGTGATCTCTTCGGGCTTTGGTCGTTCTTCCGTACCGTTGAAAGGTGAATGATCAAGAATAGGTACCCCTAACAACCGAGAAAATTCCTACATGGTAGGAACTAGCTGGTAATCCGAGAAGGTGAAGCAGATGTGCAAAGGGTCAAAGAACTGAAATAGCACTTTTAAAAATTCTTCATCAGGTTTTGAAGTGACCAAGTTGAGCAACCGACCATGTTTTTCAGTGAAGGGAGAGCTTTCAAGGATCCTTAATTCCAAATCCGGGAAGGTGAAGCAGATGTGCAAAGGGTCAAAGAACTGAAATAGCACTTTTAAAAATTCTTCATCAGGTTTTGAAGTGACCAAGTTGAGCAACCGACCATGTTTTTCAGTGAAGGGAGAGCTTTCAAGGATCCTTAATTCCAAATCCTTTAGTTGGAGAGGCACTTTCACAAGGTTAATCTGGATAATGTTCCTGCGGGAAGGTACCATGTCCTGCAAAACAAAGCAAAGATGAGCCCTAGAGAATCTTTGAAATGGTTAGTATGACATGCCATGCTTATGGTGTCATGATTATGCTAAAAAACACATGTATAACAAGGAACAAACAAGTCACACCAAGTCCTTAGGTTTAAGGCCTGCATGAGTTTTAAGGTCATACCCTCTTGAAGTTATATTGGTTTATCATGACCTATAAATGGTAACCAGGTTCTAAGGGATCTCAATATCACCGATCTTTCCCCCAAGCTTCGTTCAATAGGCGATTGACTCACAACCAAACAAAACTCAAGAGTCAAACCTCAATGAGTGTAGCATCGAGTATCTGTTGACCTTGGGGATACACCAAAGTCGGCCATCTCGCTACATCCTACTGGCCAAGTTGTGCAATTTAAAGTTTCTAAGGTCAGTTGATGCTTTATGACACCACGTGGTGGCTCCGTACTCTCCTTGATTTACTCAAGGGTTACCTATACCAAACAAAGTGCCACATCAACGTAGCTACTGCTTCAACCGTGTCAGTATACCCCGCACAGTTCCCTCACAATTTATTGCTACTTAACTAAAAGGTGTCCCCAAATCCGGGTGTAGGATTTTTTAACAGTAACCCAAACAAGGACCCGAAATGTAAAGCATACAAGTGAAGAAATGAAAGCAAGTAGATGTGATCTAACCCTAAGGTAACCCCACTTTTTATCCCCAGCAGAGTAGCCAGTTCTGTGATACGGTGGGAGAAATGACTTGGGTGTTTTTGCATTTGATTGCAAATGTTGCGATTTAGCAAGAGTCGCCACCAACTTTTCTTTTATCCAATAAGGAAAGGTGAAAAAGCACAAGAAAGACCTTTAGAGATGTTTTTATTAAGTTCGGGGGGGGGGGGGGGGGGTAGATTATGAAAAGGGAAGGTGTTAGCACCCTTTTCATCCGTAGTTATCTACGGGCTCTTAGTTGCTTGCTAGATGACTTGCTTCTGTTTGAAATGTTCTTTGTGATGTGGGTTTGGAAAGTATTTTGAAAGTGTGACTTTGTAATGATTCTCGTCTCTATAAGAATGCGTACAAAGTGTTGGATTTTGAAAAAATGTTTCAAAATGAGAGTGTTGGTGTATAAAAATGTTTTTGTTGTGAGCAAGTGAGCAACTAGGAGCCAATCTACCTACTCAAAAGGTCTTAGATGTTCTTTTCCTCCTCCTTTAGATGTTACTATCTTACCATTGATTTGGTAAGAAGCCTCATTATTGGATGTAAAGGGACGGGTGCGGGACGGTTTTGTATAGTCATAGAAGGCAACCCATGGAACGCTTTAGCAATGTCGTGTTAGGGACTAGATCGTTTATCAAAGGCAACATCGAGGGTCATCGAGGGACTACGATCTTTTATCGAGGGTCTTTTGCTAAAACACCCATGTTCGACGGACATGACTATTTTTCCGATAGGCAACAAGGTAGGATTATCCTAAGTGTGCTAGTTTGCAAGTGTGCTTGATTGCATGCATTTTAGTCTTGATTAGGGTGAGCTATTCATTGATTTCATATCTTGCCATACACATCCTAATTACTAGCATTTTATATTTAGAAAAGCGTTAAATTGCAGAAATATAAAAGTCCTACGCTATTGCAATATTTTAGAGATGGTACATATTTAAAAAAGGGGGGTTGCAAGAATTTAAATCCTATTTAACTATTACAACCATATTGAAATATACAATGAAAAACAGAAAAATGACTTGTTTAGAAAATGGTTTATTGTCTTAATGAATTAAGAAAAAGAAATCAATTAATTAATAAAAGAAAATATTTTTATGTATTTTTTTATATTAATAAACAAAAGGGATTAATATTGAAAATGATAAAAAGGAAAATAAATGAAAGATGGAAACAGTGTGCTGCTGCAAGCAAAACAATAAAGATCAGAAGTTCTGAAGCCAGGCGCGTGGTGACTCGGAAAGGAACGTTAGTGGAATCAGAAGTTCTGGATTGATACACTCTAAGGCCCTGCAAGAAACGTCAGAGGGAAAGGAAATAGAGGTTCTGGGTGGTATTCTGACAGTGAACTAAAAGTCAGAAGTTCTGTGTTGTGCTAAAATAGTGAGTGAACATCAAAAATTCAGTGTGTTGTCAGCGTGTGAAAAATCAGAAATTTTGAGTGTTAAAACAGCGAGTGGAAGCATCAGAAGTTCAGTGTGCTTAACAGTAAGAAAGCCTAGAAGTCCAATGTTTTTAACACATAGGGAGAACTCAGAAGTTTTGTGCTGTGCTAAAACAGTGAGTGAGCATCAGAAGTTCAGTGTGCTAAAACAGTAAGAAATCCTAGGAGTTTTGTGTGTTAAAATAGTAAAGAGAACTCAGAAGTTCTGCATGCTTAAACAGTGAGAATATCCTAGACATTTTGTGTGTTAAAATGGTGAATAAAAAATAGAAGTTATGTGTTACATTTCAACTCTTTCCTCATATTAATCAGCACATCAGGAATTTATTCAGTCCTTAACAACAAATTAGGAGGATAAAAGCACAGCAGTTTATAGAAGTTCTAATCCTAATTCTGAGCCTAGCCTTAATCAAGAAGTTCTGATCCACAGTTTTTTATGCAATGATATGGATAACATCAATAGTATGATATTTACATATTTAATGATGTTCTGAATGAGAAGATGCAAAGTCAGAAAGACTTACATTGAATTTGGAGAGTGTGCTTGGAACTTGAGCTGCTGCCTTCAAATGTTCTGGAGTTAGCAAGAGCAACAGAAGAGAAAATGTCAAGTTCTTTGATTCAAAGGGAAGAACAAAGGTTTGGTTTTCTGTTTGGGAATTATGGATTTTTATGAAGGTTTCACAGTTTTCTTTTCTCTCTTTTTATAACTTTCTTTTTCCAAACACTAGCCAGCCCCCTGAACGTGTGATGGAGCGAATTATTTATAGATGGGTTTGCTGTGGTTTTGGGGGGAAAAACAAATGGGATTCAAACCTTTTTGGTATAATGTTTCATTGCTTTTTAATAATAGTTTTTGTATGCTAATTTGATGCAAATATGGGGTTTGAGAAAGTGCAGGTGTGGACTGGATCAGCAGCTGATTGTAGGACTGTGATATAGCAGGGAAGCAGGCTGCTTAAACGAGGTTTTGGGATTTGGTGATGTTCTGATCGCAGAAGATCAGAAACGTAACCTCCATATGTTGAAGAGTCATGTTCTGATTGAAGAACTATGTTCTGAACCATGTTTGCAACTTCTGACTGCACTTGCATGGAGGCTGGCTCAGAAGTTCTGAAGCATCATATTCTCTTAACACTTAGAAAATTTTCTAAATGTTTAGAAATTTGATTTTTTCAAAGTAATTTCTGACTTCTGATTTTTTGATGAACCAATTTCATGTCTTGATGAAATAAAATTGTTGAAACTTGATTTGATCTGAAAGTCAATGTTTGACTTTTCAGTGTGCTTTTGACCATTTTGCCCTTGTGGATGATTTTCTTGAAAAGGGGTAATTCAAGACTTGGAACTTGATAGAAGAAAACCTAAGAGTCCAGGATGATCCTTTGAGAAATGAGAGGGAAAATTTTAGGGTACAACAGAATGTAACACCCTATTTTCCCCCATCAGTAATTTAACAAAATCAGAGTGAATAATTTTTAAAAAAATTAAAACATCAAGGATAGGATGGAACATCTTTCAACATATAAAAAACTAATCGAGAATCAATAAGCAGATACATAACACACTTTTGGATGAACCGAAAACACTTTCAACATAGTCCTCAAAATTCAATTTCATCATCCAGACTCTGACGAGTGCTAAGCCGCCAGTCATCAGCCTTTCCTGTCAGTTGATGCATAATGAATTATACCATTTGTGCATCCATACAGTCCATAACCCGAAAGATCCTCTCGATCTCCTTGTGCCAACTTTACGCTTCATTGGGGTAATGCTTACTTTTTAACGTAGGTGGATGGTTCCTCTAGAATGTTTCCAAGACGCGGGATCCATCGTTCCCACCAGCATTAGACTGATGTTGCATAACCTGAGCCAAAGGATGCAAAGCAGCAGCAAGTGCAACATCGTTACTTCCATTCATTTCTCTGCTTCACATTATAACATCACACAAGGGTTAGAAGAAACACATCAGCAATACTCAACTGTCACACTAGACTATTGACTTAATAACTTGGCCGGATGGACTGACCTGCTATGATACCACTAATGTAACACCCTATTTTCCCCATCGGTAATTTAACATAATCAAAGTAAATAATTTTAAAAAAAATAAATTAAAACATCAAGGATAGGATGCCACATATTTCAACATATTAAAAAACTAATCGAGAATTAATAAGCAGATACATAACACACTTTCGGATGAACCGACAACACTTTCAACATAGTTCTCAAAATTCAACTTTATTATTGCAGCAGAAAAAGGAATCAAGTTTAATAATCAACATCCTCAATTAAATCATAAACGAACGTTTTATCAAATAAAAGAGAGTTTGAAATACTCTAACAAATCATCAAAACAAAAAAAATGTCAATTAGGAAAAACACGCAAGTGTTCATTCCCTCAATGTTATGTATCACATCTCACACCGACTAAAACAATGTAATGTGAGAAAAACTCCTCATCTAACCTAGACTTCGATCTACTTCAAATCGTCTCCACGTTAGCAATATAAAGGCAACATTCAAATATAAGGGGTGAGATATCATTACAATATAAGAGGAAGCATAATAATGAACAAATAGCAATTCAAGCATGCATAATTATACTTCTTTACCTCACACACCTTTATCTTATTGATAGCAATCACAAGGTATATAAACATAACATCAACAATACAAACAACACATAATATCCATCATAAGACATTACATACATCTTGCACCCGATATAACATCAAGTTAATTAATAATGTAATGCAATGTGACTAACATCGACTAAAATGCATGTGGTACCATCAGGACATAAGCCCTCTCCAAAATTTCCATTTAAGGCCAGAGTATAAGCCCTCAAAATTTTCCAATACCGACCAAGGAATAAGCCTTCAACATTTTGCTAATCGAATACAACAATAGGGCCTAAGCCCGCAAAGATGCATGTATGCAATATGCAATAACACAACTATGCAAATACAGGGCATGGGTTCTCCATATTCTTCCATTCCAGGCCAACAACAGTGCTATTATCATTGTGCAACATCATATACAAAACACTGATACAAATTCACACCATCATTCACATACTTATGCACAACCTCTGCTATCGCGGTTTACCCAAAAATACACACAGATAGGTGTCAGATGCTGCCAAATAATACTTTACTAGGCTGTAATTTATTTTTATAAGATAGAAAATGATTTTAGCATCATATTGGTCCAAACAGCTATCAAGCGAACACCCGAGTCAAAAGTTACGGTTTTTAAAATTTTTGAAAATATTTTGGTTCAGCACAAACTAGAAATCGGATTCCCTTAAACTGGAAACTAGTTTATTCCATTTGAAAATAACTTGTGATACTAAATTTCACTGCAGAAACCAATTTCCCTCAAACCAGAAACTGGTTTATGCCACGACCGAAACAGTCCCAACACCAAATCATGTAATAGAAACCAGTTCCTCAGTCTGGCAGTGAAAAACTTTGCTATTTCCACTCTTACAGAAACCAACCCTTTTAACCTAAAAAATCCCAATTTTCAATCAAAATAGTGTCATTTGACTCCATAAAATACGCATACATCATACCTATCATTCCAACATAATTCATATAAACAATTTGACCAATTTCATCCAATTTTGCCACAATAATTCATCAACATATAAAACCCCACAAAAGAAGATAATGAGAACTCAACAAAATAAAATCATGGTACCTAATCACTATCATTCCCCATCATCATGCAAACCATTATAGAGTTAGAACCTCACTCTTACCATGGTTTGAAGATTCCTAAACCTCTATCAGGAATTTTACTCTCTTCCCGAACGATTGCCTCTTCTTCTCTCTACTTCTCTTTTGTCGCTCACATAAAAATGTCACGATCTAATTCTAATTCTCCTCTTATGACCACTTAACCCCTTGGACCCATGGATCCATATTCCAACTTTTCCATTCTCTAATTAATTAATTATTTAATATAATATAATATAATAATTATTCTATTATTTTACTAATAATAATAATAATAATAATAAGAATAATAATAATAATAACAATAATAATAAAAGACATACTAGTCTTCTCACTACACCTCCATACCTATAAGGTTTTGGTCATACACCCCAACACCTTAATTCTTATAATATTCACAATAGTAACATCTCATCAAAGCACAACAACACATCTCATTCTTTATAAAAACACTCAAAGACACTGCATTCATATAATTGCTTATTAAAATAATCTAAATTATAAACGGGGTGTTACATTGAAGATGATCTACGTGTCATCTTCACCAATGAAGGTACGCCAATTGTTTTAATTCCGTTGGTTCAACTTTTTGGAATATGATGCGTGCTAGTTAACTGAACCTCATGGTGGAAGTGCATGTTATGGCCATCAAATCTGCCAGCTCAATTAATAAGCTCGGATTTGATGCTCCTCATATTTTATGTTTTATTTTATTTTACAAAATTACTTTAAAATTGATTTTATCTTTAAAAATTCATAACTCTTTTATTTTTTTTCCAAAAATTATGAAAAATTACACATAAATACTTTGAATTAATTTCACTTTCTCTGTAGTTTCTCACATAATTTTCGGTCTGTGCATTAAACTTTCACCAGATTCATACCAACTCAGAGGTGTACTGCATCTCCGATCGTACAATGCCTCCAAAGGTTCCATACCAATACTAGAATGAAAACTATTATTATAAGTGAACTCAATTAATGAAAGATAACTATCCCATGTACCTCCCCGCTTAAGAACACAATCCCTCAACAAATCCTCTAACGACTGAATAGTTCTCCCTGTCTGACCACCTTTCTATGGGTGATACACATAACTCAATATCGTCTTAGAGCCTAACGCACCCTGCAAACTCTTCCAAATATCATAAGTGAATCTCGGATCTCTATCGAATGCAACACTCAATGGAACACCGTGCAACTTCACAATTACGCGAATATAAATCTCCACCATCCTCGGCATAGGAAAAATGATATTAATCGAAATATGATGAGCATATTTTGTTAACCTATCAACAATCACCCAATTCGTATCATGCCCTCTTGAAGTACTTGGCAGCCCCATCACAAAGTCCATTGATATACTACCCCACTCCCACTCCGGAACATCTAAAGGTTCCAACAATCTCGCTTGTTTCTAATGTTCAACTTTTGACTTCTGACAAGTCAAACACGCATACATAAACCGCGCCACATCACGCTTCAGGCCCAGCCACCAAAATAATTTTTTTAAGTCATGATACATTTTAGTAGCTCCCGGATGGATACTCAAACTACTTCTATGACTTTCTTATGAAATCATTTTTCTCATCTTCGCATTATTAAGAACGCAAATTTTGCGCGAAACTTCAACACACCTTGGACATCCACTTTAAAATCACTATCTTCAGATTTCTCATTCCCAACCATCAAGTCTACAAACTTCATATCTAAATTCTGAGCCTCTTTAATTCTATCCAGGAAATCATTGTTAATCTTTAACAACCCTAACATTACACTATGTGGTGTCAATTCACATACTAAACTCATGTCTCTGAATTGCTCGATCAATTCTAATTCTCTGACCATAATAGAAGACATATATAACATTTTCCTACTTAAAGCATCTGCTACAACATTATCTTTACCAGGGTGGTAATTCAAGCTAAAATAAAAGTCTTTCAATAGTTCGAACCACCTACGCTGCCTCATATTCAATTCCTTTTGATCAAATAAATACATCAAGTGCAATCCAAATAAGTGCGAAAGATACAATTCATATACTCCATAAATACTCTTGGTGTGTTAGTAACACCGAAAGACATCACTGAATATTCATAATGTCCATACAGAATTCTGAAAGTTGTCTTTTGAATGTTTTCATCCTTTACTCGAATTTGGTGATAACCCAACCTTAAATCAATCTTTCTTAACACACGCCGAACCAACAATTTATCCATCAAGTCATCTATTCTTGGAAGTGGATACTTGCTTTTGATTGTCACTTTATTAAACTTTCGATAATCAACACAAAGCCTCATACTACCATCTTTCTTCTTTACAAGCAACACTAAAGCTCCCTAAGGTGATACACTTGGCCTCACAAACCTCTTTTCAAGAAAGTCTTCTAATTTTTTCTTCAATTCTATTCAGACAATGACATCATGTATGGTGCCATAGAAATAGCTCTGGTACCAGGAACAAGATCAACTGAAAATTCTACTTCTCTTTCTAGAGGCACATCTAGAATATCATCTAGGAAAACTTCAAGAAATTCATATACTACTTGAAACTCTTCAAATGCAACCTGATTCTCAATAGACAAAGACGCCATCAATGAAAACACATGAGCCTCATCCTGCATCAACTCATTAAGCTACCTAGCAGATAAGAATCCAGCTTCCTCCTTCACATCAGGAGTAGAAAACCGCACTGACTTGTTGTAACAGTTAATATGGATGTAGTTATATTCAAACCAATTCATACCCAAAATTATATGCATACCACTTAGTGGTAAACAAACTAGATCAACAACAAAATCTCTTTCATAGATGGACAAAGAACACTTCAAGCACACTAAATAAGTAGTTACTGACCTTAGCTAGAGTATCGTTAACAGTTTCTCCACTCATAGAGGATAACACAAGACCCAACTTTTTTGCACAATCAGCAGCAATAAAATAATGTATAGCACTAGTATCAATACTAGTAATTAAATGAACACTATTAATAAAACATATACCTCTAACAAGTGATCTCCATTGGATGTATGAGTCCCAACTAAAGCAAACACCTTCCCACGGGTCTTAGCTTGCTTCGGTTTCTGGCATTGAGTGATGATATGTTCTTCTTCGCTGTAGTTTAAACATATTGTCGCTTTGCATTAGAAATCGGCTATTTCATGTCCAGCCTTACCATAACAAAAACACCTCTTCACTCCCTCAGTACATGCATTACTTCGATGACCAGATCTTCTGCATTTGTACATTACGACACATGTAGGAGCACCTCCCCTACTAGTCCTCTCACCATCAACAACTCTATATTTACCCTTGTCATCTAGAGCATTGTAAGGCTTCTCACGGTTCTGTTATTTCTTTCCCCTCCTATCATTCATAACCTTGTAGTGAGCCTTATTATCCTTTTCATAACTATTTACAAAATCTGGAAACTTACGAATTCGTTGATACCCAATTGCCTTCTTAATCTCTGAACGCAAGCCATTTTCAAACTTTATGCACTTTGAAAATTCAGCAGTTGCATCACTATAATGAGGATAAAACTTTTCCAGCTCCACGAACTTAGCAGCATAATCAGCTTCCGACAAGTCTTCTTGTTTCAACTCTAAAAATTCAATTTCTTTCTTACCGCAGACATTTTCTGGAAAGTACTTTTTCAGGAATTCCATAATAAATATAGAACATGTAATTTATTCACCTTCACCATCAAGTATCTGACGAGCGCTAACCCACCAGTCATCAACCTCTCCTGCCAATTAATGCATACTGAAATATACCTTTTGTGCATCCATACAGTCCATAACCCGAAAGATCCTCTCGTTCTCCTTGAGCCAACTTTTACTTCCTAGGGGTCATGCTTACCTTTGAACATAGGTGGATGGTTCCTCTTGAATGTTTCTAATATGCGTGATCCATCATTCCCACCAACATTAGGCTGATGTTGCACAAGCTAAGCCAAAGCCTGCAAAGCAACAACAAGTGCAACATCGTTCCTTCCATCCATTTATTTGCTTCACATCATAACATCATACAAGGGTTAGAAGAAACACATCAATAGTACTTAATTGTTAAAATACATTCTTGACTCAATAACCTGGCCAGACGGGCCAACCTGCTATGATACCACTTTTGTAACACCCTATTTCCCCATCCGTAATTTAACAAATTCAGAGTGAATAATTTTTTTAAAATCAAAACATCAAGGATATGATTACACATTTTTCAACTTATAAAAAACTAATCTAGAATCAATAAGCTGATACATAACAAACTTTTGGATGAACCGACAATACTTTTAACATAGTCTTCAAAATTTAACTTTATTATTGCAGCGGAAAAAGGACTCAAGTTTAATAATCAACATCCTCAATTAAATCATAAACCAACATTTTATCAAATAAAAGAGAGTTTGTAATACTCCAATAAATCATCAAAACTAAAAAATGTCAATTAAGCAAAACAAGCAAGCGTTCATTCCCCCGCTGTTACGTATCAGAGCTGACACCGACTCAAACTACGCAATATGAGGCAAACTCGTCATCTAACCTCGACCTCGAGCTACTTCAGATCATCTGCATGTTACAAATATAAAGGCTACATTGAAACAAAAGGGGTGAGATATCATAACAATATAAGAGGAAGCATAATAATGAGAAGATAACAATTTAAGCACGTCACAACTTTGTTTTATTCATAGCAATCACAAGGTACATCAATATAACATCAATAATACAAACAACACATAATATCCATCATAATATAATACATACATCTTCCACCTCATATAGCATCAAGTTAATTAATAATATAATGCAATGCAACTAATATCGACTAAAATGTATATGGTACCTGTTAAAACATAGTTTGATTCTACAACCCTCGTAAGAGTTTTGATGATAACAAACACAAAGAACAAATATGCACTCTAAAATTATAATCTATTTTATAGAGAATTTCTGATGGAAGTGGATCAGAATTTAAGCTACAAAGGTGTTCCTGCTAAGAACATAGACTGATCTCAGAATGTTCTGATGAATGAAGATCAGAACTTGCGCTAAGAGAAAGACATCTTAACTCTAAACGGAAGTCTAACACTGCAAACATGACCTTATGATTATGACCTTCCAAGTTCTAAACAAAGCAGGAAACAGATTCCTTATGTTCTGAAGCATTACTATTTCATCAAAGTTGTATCAATTGCATCGGCTATAAACAGTCAAGGATCTTCAAATTAAGGAAAGTGCATTAACTGCCAATTATCAAGTTTACTTTTGCAAAAGATTGCTGAGCCTATTTAAACAAGCATCAAGGTTAAATCGTTCACGATTTACAACACTACTATTCACAATCTCTCAATGCTGCAACTTCTTATTCAAATTATTATTCTCTAAGTTGTGTAATACATCACAATTTTGTGATAATGTTTTTGCAACGAAAAACATCCTATACACAGATTAATTCTTACTTTTGTTAGTGAAATTCCTTGAGATAAACCAGGTTGTGGTTGTACTCAAGAAGACTTTGGAAGTTCCCAGTAATTCTGATAAGATCATAAAGGAATATGATCATAGCTTTTAGAAGTTTCTGGCTAAAAACATAGATAAAAGCAAGATGGCTTCAATGATCTATGGAGTTAGCAAAAATGGAAGAAAAGGTATAGGATACAAAGGTAAAGTATCCCAACCTAATAAAGTCATGGACTTAGTTATTAAACGCACACGTTTAAAATCTCACTTTACTTATGGGCACACACATGACCTAAAATATACTAGAAATGAGTTTTCCTGCTAAACCACAATTCAAACAAAATTTTGGTAACACTAACAAACAAGGACCCAAAAAGATATGGGTACCTAAGGAAAAAATTATATATGTAGTAGATATCTTTAACAACAAGACTAAAACACCAGTCATGGTACCTGGACTCTGGATGCTCTCGATACATTACGGGAAGAAAGCATATGTTCCAAAGTCTGGAACTTAAATCTGGAGGCTACGTGGGTTTTGGAGGCAATCAGAAAGGGAATATCATTGGCTCTGGAACAGTAGGTAATGGTAACCTCCCTTCTATTAATAATGTTCTGTTAGTAGATGGATTAATGCATAACCTGTTATCCATAAGTCAATTAAGTGATAACGGTTATGATATATCTTTAATCAAAATTCATGTAAAGCTGTTAGTCAGAAAGATGGATCTATCATGTTTAATGGAAAGAGGAAAAACAAAATTTACAAGATAAAACTTTCTGATCTAAAGAGTCAGAACGTAAAATGCCTTATGTCTGTTAACAATGAGCAATGGGCCTGGCAAAGAAGATTGGGGAATGTTAGTATGAGAAGAATATCTCAGATTAACAAACTCAATCTGGTCAGAGGACTTCCTAATCTGAAGTTCAACTCAGATGCTCTGTGTGAAGCATGTCAGAAAGGCAAATTTTCAAAACCTCCTTTTATGGCAAAAAATGTTGTTTCTACCTCTAGACCATTAGAACTTCTGCACATAGATCTATTTGGACCAGTGAAAAATGCATCCATTAGTGGCAAGAAGTATGGGTTAGTGATCGTAGATGACTATAGCAGATGGACATGGGTAAAGTTCTTAATATACAAGGACGAGTCACATTCTGTGTTCGTTGCTTTCTATAACCAAGTTCAGAATGAGAAAGATCTTAGAATTGTCAAAGTCAGAAGTGATCATGGTGGAGAATTTGAAAACAAAAAATTTGAAATATTTTTTAATGAGAATGGCATCTCTAATCCGTATTCCAAAATCCGTATTCCAATTTTTCCAAAATCCGTATTCCAATTTTTCGTATTCCAATTTTTCCCTTCTTTAATTAATTAATTAATTATTTAATATAATATAATATAATGATTATCCTATTATTTTACTAATAACAATAAAATATATACTAGTCTTCTCAATACACCTCCATACTTCTAAGGTTTTTGTCATAAACCCTAACGCCTTAATTCTCATAATGGAGGATGGACTATTTGTGACAAGGTGTGTACTGGACCTGTCTGTGATGTTATCTGGCATGTAGCTTTGGTGGTGAGCTTCTGTGTTAAGGTTTGATTTATTTTCAAACCTAGGTTGTTTTGTTTGCACCTGGACCATGGTGGTTGTGTTCAAGGTTTTATGTTGTACCTGATGGATGTTGAGGAGCATTTGGTATGTTTTTCTCCTGCATGGTATCTGATACAACCCTGGTTGTTCTTTGTGTCTCTGGTGGTATTTTCTTGGAAGGGAATTAGGGTTTGGTCTTGTCAGTAAGTTTATCCTATAGTGATGGGATATGTGCAAGACTGCTTCAACAAACTTTGTAAATTTCCCAATGATGCTTGGGTTTTATTTCTCAAGTCCACTCATAAAGACACTTTAGTGCGTGGTTGATGTATTTTTTTTCAAGAAACCTGACATTTATTAGAGAGACTATTGAAGAAAGGATAGATTCATTTATTTTGGTTTCTAAAAGAGTCTTCCTAAGTATTCACCTAATTAGGAAAGTGACTCTGAGTCTTGTTATTATTGGTGTAGCTAAAGCTTGAATTTATTTAGAAGACCTTGAAGGTGATCAAGGGATGTCTTGATTTTCTGGAAGAATTAATGACTTCAGAACCAAGTTTAGTTTTGTGTTCTAGAAGGGAACTTATGTCCTACCTGATGTTGGGACATTGTGTCAGCAAGTGTGCAACTTCCTGTTAAAAAGTATATGATCTGTGTGCTGAACAGATGTGTGATCACATATGTTTGGAACCTACGCCTTACTTGGAAAAGGAGGCATCTGCATTATATATCTATGATGTTTTATCCAGAAAAACATGTTTTAGATTGGTGGGTTGGTTGAATATTGATCAACCAATTGGTTACTACTTGGTTCTGTTTATTTAGATCCAAGTTAGTAGAAGTGTAGAGGCTAAGCTTTAGAGTCCAGTAGAGTTGTATTATCTCATCCATGTTCCTTGTACATAAAGGTCAAATGTTAAGGACATTCTCTCTAATATCTATAGGATCCTTCTGATCAAAGGAGTCATATTTATGGAATCTTGTTTATAGCCATAGAATAGATGCTGCTTAAAGGGAGAAATTGGTGTGTACCAACCACATGACTTACTTCTATTGAAGGGGAGAATGTATAATTCCCTTAGGAGTTATCAATAGTTAATAAGGGGGTCTTCTTAATCTGAAGCTGAAAGAACTTGAAGATATGTCAGACGTAATGTCTTGACATCTGTGTGTTGATGATTTATTTTTCTCAACTTGTCTAGTTGGTGTACTTCATATCCAAGGGATTGTCTGCAATAGAGTTGTGTCAACTTGAGCTAAGTGGTTGATTGGTGTCTGAACTATTTAAGTGTCATCTAAATCACCTAGGATGAGCATTTTAAATTTTTGTCTGGAGTAAGGAGGAGGAGTTTGTTTTGGAACCATAGATTCATGGTTCTTACTGTTTGGGAAGTTTCTCCTCAAGCATGAGTTCATTTATGTGGTGGCCTTAAATAATGGAGCATTTGTTTCTGCAAGGATTAAAGGAGATCCTTATGTCTTGAAGAGGCATACTTATTTTGAATAGTTTGTTTGTGATGACCAGTCAATGCCAATTTTTGTAGTCTGTTCCGAGATACCTATTAGAAGGAATCTCCTCTTTAGGTACATAATAATGGCATCTAACACGTCAAAGTCAGACAGGAGGTCTAATTATTGTGCTTATGAGAAGAAATTTTCTTGAGGTGTACATGCTCTTTATGTTCGTATGGTCTGGGTTTGAAGGTTGGTCAGCTACTGGTGGTTGATCCTCTTATATCCCTTGCAAGAGTTGTATTTGGAATACTATGGGTGTTGTCTCCAAATCCATAGTTAATGGTTAAGTCTATGTGTTTTAGGCTGATGTCTGAACAAATGTTGGAACATCATTTCCATTTCTTGTTTCTTCAGTCAAGAAATTTTTTTTGGAGCTCATGATGGAGTAAAAGGTCAAGCCTCTGACCTAATCGTGAATGGTTGTCATGATTGTTTGTCATGAAGAAGAATCCTATGGGGCCAAATGTTTGCAGAAGAAGGATATCAGATCAAATGTCCTAACATTTGTGAGAAGGGAGTTCTATCTACAACGTGTACCTCTTAAAGGAAATGGACTCAATTACCCCCCAGCTTTGAGGGACCACTTGAGGGATCTCATAACAAAAAAACTAAACCAATTCAAACTTCTTTTTCCAGTTGGCTTTTCTTATGAAAACTTTTCAATAAGGGTTATCACCCATAAAAAAATACAATAAACAAATTTTTTTTAGAAGAACCACAATGCTCTGATTCTCTCAGGATACATAGGCACCAGGTCTCACGACCAAAGACGAGTACAATAATAAAAAACCTTCTTTTTGTTTGTATATAATTCTCTACATTCATGCATTTCTCTTAACTTATAAGTTTTAGATTTAACACACCCTTTAATTATAACAACAAGAGTGTATCCTGTGGAGTACGACAGACATGATGGGTGCTAATACCTCCCCCTTGCAGAATCGAGTCCCATACCCTTCTCTTGGTCGTAAGACCTTGTTTTCTCTCAGTTTTACTCAATGTTTTCCTTTTCCATCTTTGGGATAAATAACATTCGGTGGCTACTTAATTGTTCATTATTTTTCCTAGTTGCTTTATCGACCACTTTTCCTTTCAACCATAGATTTAAACTTGGAAAATACCTCGATCACTTCATTTTTAGTCTTGATAAGATAAATCCATAATTTTATATTGAAATCATCTATGAATGTGATAAAGTATTTGTTACTTACCATTGAATCCAATTGGATTGGTCTACATACATCAGAGTATATGACTTCAAGGTTTGCCTTCGAATTTCTTCCTACATCCTTGTTGAAGTTGTTCTTGTGCTGCTTCGACTGCACACATTCCTCACACGCCTCATTTGAAATGTTGATTTCTGGTAATCCTGAAACCATATCTCTTCTCTTCAAATCTCTGATTTCTTTGAAGTTGATATGGCCAAGTTAATAACTCCATATCCACCCATCTATTCTAGCCGCAATTGCAATGCATTTATGCTCCATCACATCAAGTTCAATCTTGAAGGTTTTATTCTAAGACATTGGAGCCTTCATGATTAACCTTCATATTGTGTCGACGACTCTCATTATCTTGTCTTCAACAGACAACTGATAATTCTTTTCGACCCACTACTCTATGTTGAGCAAGTTGCTCTTCATGCCTGGTATTTATAACACATTTGAAATTATTGACCTTTTTCCATCCTTCCTCGTAATCAGAATATCACCAATACCTTCGGCTGCTAAAGTATTGTCATTTGAAAATTTTACCTTGTTCTTCGTTGGGGGTTTTAGGTTGACAAACCTATATTTCCTTCCAGATATGTTTGATGAGCATCCTGAATCTAAGTACCATTGGTCCTTGAATCTTTTTTAATTTTTTTTTGTAACCATCAGCATCATCTCTTCTTCTTCATACTTTGTGAATTTTGCATCACTTTCTTGATTTTTTCTCTTTTCTGGACAATCACTAATATAGGGACCATAATTCTAACAATTGTAACACTGAATGCGACTCTTGTTAGGCTTTTTACCACCACCTCTTCCTTTACCTCCAACATCACCTCTTTGGTTTCCTTGGTAGTGAGGTCTTCTTTGATTCGAAACAATTACTTCCTGTTGGTTTCCTCTGCCAGTCAAATTGTTGTAGCCACCTTTACCTTTGTCTAACAACTTTTATTTTCCTTTACTTTCTTTTGTTGATTGTATCTGCAAAGCCACATCACTCTTAGACTTGCCTGCAGCTCTTTCAGCCATTCGTTGTTTATGATATTCAAGTGTCCCTTGAAGCTCTTCTTTAGTTAACTTCGACAAATATTTCGATTCTTCTATGGCTACCACCATGTGGTCGAACTTAGGAGCCAAAGAGCTCAAGATATTTGAAACAAAAACTATTA
Organism: Vicia faba; assembly: GCA_948472305.1. Taxonomy (NCBI): domain Eukaryota; kingdom Viridiplantae; phylum Streptophyta; class Magnoliopsida; order Fabales; family Fabaceae; genus Vicia; species Vicia faba. The sequence continues at coordinate 895,446,992 of OX451738.1, forward strand.
TTGTTAATGCTTCTCCACATACCACGATTTGATTCACTAGTTTCGTAAATCCAATGAAGAAATCAGACATGCTCTCGTTATATTCCATATGAAGCAATTCATACGTTCTTTTGTGAGTTTGTAACCTCACCACTTGCACCTTTTTTTCACCTCCAAAAGTCTTCTCAAGGATCTCTCAATCTTCTTTTGCAGATTCTGAATCACTCATTTTTTCGAAATTTTCTGGACTTAGACATTGATGAATTATAAAGAGTGTTTTATAACTCTTCTTTTTCGATTCTATGTGTTCTTTCTTTTCTTCTTCTGAAACGTCTTCTCCAAGCGTTTCTAATCTAACATTTACAATATCTCAAAGACCTTGACACCTCAATATAAGCTTCATCTATTTAGATCAATTCTTGTAGTTATCTACTTCAAGAATTGAAAGACTTGCTTGATAATTCTCATTTCCATAAGCCACGCCATCGTGATTTCTTCTTCTTCCCTTGATTGCTTCTTGATCGTCCTTCCCTTGAATCAATCAACCGGATCTCTTGATACCAGATATTGGAAATCTACCAAAATTTATGATGAATTTCTATTAATCTTGATGAACAACATCGTTACCACCACACAATGACAATGAAAAAGAAAAGAATATTAAAAAAGAAAAGAGATTTAGGGTTTCTATAGAATTTCTCTCTGCCCACAAATTATGGAAAAACTTTTGTTCACTTGCAACTGCAAATACTGTGAATATTTAATGTTTTGAGTTGATCACAAAAATAGGGGTTGCTCCATCTATTTATAGCTTTAGGTTAGCTTGCACTCTAATTCAAAAAATTACAAAACTATAAAAGCCCAAAATACTTATTTTGGAATTAAATCAAATCTATGTGAAACAACTACTTCGACACACTATCTAGACTAATCCGACACACATACATACTGATTGTTTTGACACATCTTGTACCGAGCAAAATCCTACTTCGATACAAGAAATTACATATTTAACAAAATTCACACTAGAGACTCTTAATCATGAAGAAAAATGAATGGGAAGTAGAATAGTTGTCAAAGAAAAAGTCAGAATGTGAAAGCCAAAAGTGCTACTAGGAATATTACACACTTAAAATAATCACGAGTTGCTAGTAATAATTATTACGAGAGTAATTTTCATTACTCCTTGGACGTAATATAGGCTGCCTAGCATAGAAAAATTATCTTTTGGTGAATGCAAAATACAGTCGTAACAAGTAGGGTTAATACTTATTTTCACCCCTGACATATGGGGTGTATTTGAAAAACCCCTCTGCCAAAAAAAAAGTTTCAATTGTTACCTTGACAAACTTTACAAGTTTCAATTTTTACCTTGAGGATGCCACATCCCTAAAAAGGCTGATGTGGCTTATATTTTTGTTATATTTTTATTATTATTTAATGACATGGCTTGATTAGTTGTCATTTTTAATTAATTTTTAATTTTTAATTCCACATGGCATTTATATTAATATTTTATTAATTGAGTGTTAATTCAAAGTTAAAAAATTTTTGTCCTTCAGCAAGATTCGAACCATGGAGATTATGTTTGCAATAAACGCTTCTTACCACTAGACCAATGCATTTTCTTTGTTACATATATGCATCAATAAATATTCATATCATTAACATATTAATTACAATTATCAATAAATTTTCTTAACTAGTTGATTTAAATAATTTTTAAAAAAAATGTTTTATACATATTTTATCTTTTTACTCTAACTTTTTTTAAATTTTAAATTTTCAAAAATCACTTAAATTTAAAAAAATCACTTAAATTTTAAAAAAACACTTAAATTTAAAAAAATCACTTAAATTTTCAAAAATCACTTAAATTTTCAAAAGTCACTTAAATTTTCAAAAATCACTTAAATTTTCAAAAATCACTTAAATTTTCAAAAATCACTTAAATTTTCAAAAATCACTTAAATTTTCAAAAATCACTTAAATTTTCAAAAATCACTTAAATTTTCAAAAGTCACTTAAATTTTCAAAAATCACTTAAATTTTCAAAAATCACTTAAATTTTCAAAAATCACTTAAATTTTCAAAAGTCACTTAAATTTTCAAAAATCACTTAAATTTTCAAAAATCACTTAAATTTTCAAAAATCACTTAAATTTTCAAAAATCACTTAAATTTAAAAAAATCACTTAAATTTAAAAAAATAAGTTAAATTTAAGTGATTTAAGTGATTTTAAATTTAAGTGATTTTTGAAAATTTAAGTGATTTTTGAAAATTTAAGTGATTTTTGAAAATTTAAGTGATTTTTGAAAATTTAAGTGATTTTTGAAAATTTAAGTGATTTTTGAAAATTTAAGTGATTTTTGAAAATTTAAGTGATTTTTTTTAAATTTAAGTGATTTTTGAAAATTTAAGTGATTTTTGAAAATTTAAGTGATTTTTGAAAATTTAAGTGACTTTTGAAAATTTAAGTGATTTTTGAAAATTTAAGTGATTTTTTTAAATTTAAGTGATTTTTTTAAATTTAAGTGTTTTTTGAAAATTTAAGTGATTTTTTTAAATTTAAGTGATTTTTGAAAATTTAAAATTTAAAAAAAGTTAGAGTAAAAAGATAAAATATGTATAAAACATTTTTTTTAAAATTATTTAAATCAACTAGTTAAGAAAATTTATTGATAATTGTAATTAATATGTTAATGATATGAATATTTATTGATGCATATATGTAACAAAGAAAATGCATTGGTTTAGTGGTAAGAAGCGTTTATTGCAAACATAATGCCATGGTTCGAATCCTGCTGAAGGACAAAAATTTTGTAACTTTGAATTAACACTCAATTAATAAAATATTAATATAAATGCCATGTGGAATTAAAAATTAAAAATTAATTAAAAATGACAACTAATCAAGCCATGTCATTAAATAATAATAAAAATATAACAAAAATATAAGCCACATCAGCCTTTTTAGGGATGTGGCATCCTCAAGGTAAAAATTGAAACTTTTAAAATTTGTCAAGGTAACAATTGGAACTTTTTTTTTGGCAAGGGGGTTTTTCAAATACACCCCATATGTCAGGGGTGAAAATAGGTATTAACCCTAATAAGTATTCTGCCATGACCGTAATATGCTTTATTCTTTTAGTTCAGATGGATTTTTATAGAATTTGGCTTCATCTAACAATCACTATTTTCGTGAAATATCAAACAAGCAAACAATGCAAATAAAAAATAGATAAAATCCCAAAAAACAAACACGGAAATTAACATAAAACACGAATAAAAAATGACTAATCAATATGTCCTCCATGTTTTCCCTAAAATGGTTATTCGATTAACATCGGTTAAAACCCGCTTTAAAAGGCTTACCAAATGTGCACATCTACTCATGTGATGCCTTGACAAGATGAGAGAGAATTACATAGCATCCAATGGAAATCAGTAGAAGGACTCGATAAAGGTTTAAAAATAGGAAAAATCAGCAAGAAAATAATTGAACCATGGGTATGACCTAAATCATTTCAATGGATGTGAAGCATGGAGAAAAATATAAAAATATAGTGTTTTACTTTAAGATAATCGCACAAATTTTGAAAATCTCAAATATGGTTTCAAGATGAAGGATACATCATTTAGGGAGCCAATAGAAAACTTGGAAGCAAATGACACTCAAAGATGGTGAAAGACAACCATAATCATACATAAGAAGGGATACTGTCCACAAATTCGATCATCTGTATTAGGAAGGATCACAAATTCACAACTTATTACTCGTGAATCCAAAAGGTTGTCTATAATTCAAAGTATCGTAGATCACTTGGAGCAAAATAAATGGGCTGACAACCGAGTTAAATATGGTACACAACCCTCCAAAATTGTCAACTTTGAAGATACAAAGCCTTGCGGAAGGATACCAATGTTAACCGTTATTCATCTTTCTTAATTACTTTTCACTTACATGCCTCGTGGTCGAGTCTATCTAGCATTAGAATACCTGAGCCTGTTTTCTTTAGGATGCGTAAAATCCTTGTAGAGCAAGTAAATTAGAACAAGAGAGATAAAACGATCACTGAGTCATGTGGGCCAACTTACCCCGATATGCTTGGCAGTCGAAGTCATCATATCACGAAGTTAATTCGTCCTCAAGTCAAGACGTTGACTTAAACTTTGAATTATGTAATTGGTTTGACTCAACTTTGAGTTATGTAACAGATTCAAATAGGAACCACGCATCCTCGACCAAGAAGGGACAAGGAAATGACTCGAAATAATGTAGTAACATACATAAATAACAAAAAGGCATTGCACGTAACATACAAAAGTTCATAAAGGTTGAAAGAAAGAAGAAAGATCTATATATACACTGGCAAGAGAACAAAAAAGATTACTCATTTATTCACATTTCGAGAATATCAAGGCTCTTCTTATTTAGTGCAAGTAAAGTTACATATATTGTACATTTCCCCGTAGATATCTGCTAAGAAAGATGCATTAGAAAGTATACTTCCTTACCAAGTTATACATTTCCCCTATAACTATATAGGAAATACCCCCACAACGACATGAAATGTCAATAGGGAGATTCCACCACCACCATAAGTTGGGGAAAATATTTTTGGGTGACAATATGGTGTTAGAATAATTTTATAGGGGGGAATAGATTTTTAAAAATCAAAATCAATTGTTTATTCAAATGAGAATAAGCAAAGGTTTTTCAGAGTTTTCGCAAAGAAGTTTATAGAGCGAAAATATGAAAGTATACTCACTTGACAACTATTTATATAACAACTCAAATCACTTTATACAATGTCTAGATAAAGAAATACAACGTATGCAATTGAATTAATTAGATAAGTCATAAGGTGTGCTTAAGAAATTAATCAACAAGTGAATTATAAAAGCATGATATTTCTCAGATTTTAATCACCACTAAAGCTCTTGTTAGGTCTATAATTCCAACAAAACATAAGCATATCAAATAAATTGCTATGATCAAATTTAAACCTAAGCATGCATGTTTTACAAAATTTAAATTCAAAAGTAAGAGATCGAAAGATGACACTGAGATTTATAGTGGTTCAACTTTGTCGTCCTCGTGTGAGTCTACGTCCACTTCTTTCAATAGTTTCCTTTTATTTTGACAAATATCATAAGATAATATACAATCAGCAATCCACGATAATGATGAAGAAAAAGAACAAATAAAATCTTCAATCTGAATCTTAACTTGTATATGGATCAACACCACACTCTTCTGCGCAATCATTACTCAATCTACTCTTCAAATATTCCAATATCAACAATGCTCCAAGATTTCACGTGTAACAATCAATCCCTTGATTCTATAAATTCCTTGAGCATTGAATTGTATGAATATGTAAAAAGAGATCCTCCTTATCTGTAGCATTCCACAAGTCATACTAAAGAAATTCTAGAGAGAATACCTTATTCTTGTCACTGAAATGATCACTATAATAAATAAGGAAATACATCAAATTAAGTACACACTTTTCTAATTTTAAATACCTCTTACTTTCAATAGCCACTGATTTGACCATTAGTGTATTTACGGATACCACAACTCCTTAACATCAGACCAAACTTAAAGCACGCCACAAATTCCCAAGAATCATATGCCTTTTCTCACATCCGCCTGAGAAATTCCAATCCACACAAGATTACTTCTTAATTATATATTTTGTAAGAAAAAATCACAAATCTTTTAAACTAAATTTTTTTTTTACGTGGAAAAATTACAAACCAAACAACTACCAAAATTATGAGTTCAACCTAAACATTTGATTTATTATGAGGAAGAAAACTCAAACTCATATTTTTTTCTAACACTACTCTATTTTTACTATTTGATGTGAAACTTCAAAGAATAACACTACTCTATTTTTACTATTTGATTTGAACCTTCAAAGAATATCATTTGAGAGTTGACACAACAATTATTATAAATAAAAGTGATACTAAAATTGTTTTATCTATTCAAATTTCTTTTTTAAATGGTCTCATTCACAACAATTATTGGGGTTTGACACAAAAACTATTATAATCAAAAGTGATACTAAAACTATGATCACGGAATTCTTACACGCATTTCAGGATCAAGCACCATAATTTTTCTCCACATCGACCGAATATGAATGGCGCAGTGGAAGCTGCCAACAAGAACATTAAGAAGATTATATAGAAGATGACCGTGACATATAAAGATTGGCACGAGATGTTACCATTTTCTCTTCATGGCTACCGCACCTCGGCACGAACATAAACTGGGGCAATCCCATTTTCTCTAGTTTACGTTATGGAAGTTGTCCTACCTGTCAAAGTTTAGATCCATTCTCTAAGAATTATGAAATAGGAAGATTTAGACGAAGACGAGTGGATTCAGACTATGCTGGATCAGATAAGCTTGTTCGACAAGAAGAGACTTGCGACTGTTTGTCATGGAAAAATGTATCAGAAACGTATGATCAAAGCTTTAAACAAGAAGGTCAAGCATCACATATATCAGGCTGACGACTTGGTAATAAAGCGCATCATCTTAGAGCAAGGTGACCCCAGGGGAATATGGACTCCCACATACGAAGGGCCATTTGTAATCAAGAAGGTATTTTTGGCGGTGCTATAATACTTACCACCATGGACGGTGTAGATTTCCCGCACCTCCTGAATGCAGACATAGTCAAAAGATACTACGTATGAAAACGACCTGCTAGATTGACTGGCCTAAGCCAAAATAAAGGCATCCTGGAGAACCAAAAGGTTTCGGGCAAAAATCAGGGATATATATATAAAGAGTTTACACCCGACAAGTCGAAAACCTGAAAAGTCGGCTGGGAAAAAAGGGTGTCTCGGTGGACTGAAAACCCTAAAGGGAGGTCTAGGCAAAAGTTAGGGATTAAAGCGTACGATCATGTCCCGTTAGATCACTTACAACCAGCTATATTACCAACATCAAGTGCAAATGGTATAGACCAATTGAGTCAACTTCTTCTGAAAACAAGGGATGGGATGCTCAAAGACATAGGGGCAATAGCAGAGTTGAAACTCGACGAGATTATTTACACATAGATATATGTTTTGTTATTACTTTGTACTCTTTTCATTGTTCGACGATTTCCTCTTACCAGGATTTCCGTCTCTTTGTACAAAACCGTCTGTTTATAGGAAAATTATCAATACAAATAGCACTTCAAAATCCAAATTTTTGTTTTTGTTTTTCTATTTTGTACGCAAAAACGTCCAATGACTAAATTGAATGAACATATGCATATGAATATGATCACTGTTAACAAATAAATGCATAAAAACAAGAATAACCATTTACTCAAGACTCTAGGAGTTGGGATAGCGCCCAAGTCATCCACAAATATCCACAGAGAAATCCCCAAAGAGCTATCTTCATAAGCTCATCTTCGACAAAGATACATTCCCCGCAAGTCCAATATGCTTTCAAGACAAGAATTGAGGCATCTTCCAGCAATTAACCTAATCATACTCCCCAGAAGATTCCCCTAGAGGATATAGGAGTATGATCTTTTCCACGGCAATGTCTCCAACCTACATAGTCCCAATCCTCATTAGAGATTATGTCATCAGTACAATTCATAGAAATTATCTTCCCCGACTGAGTTTATTTCTCCAAAACTATAAAAACTCCTGCAGAATTCCCTTGTCCAGCAGAGCTTATTTCCTCAGCAGAGTATACTTCTTTAGCAGAGTATATTTCATTAGCAGGGTTTATTTCCCCAACAGAATTCAGTCTCCCCAGCTTGTGTCTATTTCTCTGACTACTACAAATCACCAAAAATATTCATATCTCTAGCAAAGGACATTCTAGGTTGCTATCCCCAGAGAGTTGCTACGGAATCTGATATCGGACCCGATACCAGTTCACCTTATCCTCCCCAGACGAGCCGACATCCATATCTAAAACTCGGTCAGGCAGGTGCCTCAGAAGTTTATCCATCTTTTTTATCCCCAGTCGGAGTATATGAGAGTTAAATTCCCCAGTAGATCGACCAACGACCAATGTTCTTGAACTCTCCTCCCCAAACAAAAGTAAACATTCCCCAGCGGAGTATCCTCAAACATAAAGCAGGAATTCCCAACAGAAATATTCTAGACAAGATTGAAGATTACATATATTCTTCTTCCCCAGCAGCAGTCAGGGATTTATTTTCCCAAGCAGAGATGTTATACAAATCTACCAATACACTTCAACAACATTTAACCTTCATACATCATTTATAAGTATCATAACATGTGCATACGACACACGTATAACACACTCTCATTTACTTTGAGAACATAATTACACAATGCATTACATACATCATGACATTTGTTGTACCCCAAAATTTTCCCTCTCTTTTCTCAAGACATTTCACAAAGGACCTCCAATTCTCAAGGACTCTCAAGGAATTGATCAGACAAAATCACCTCTGAAACACTAAGACCACGAATTAGGGTTTTGACTAAGAACGAATGATCATTGACCTTTGACCTAATGCATGACCAAATGGTTTGAAGAATAATCTCAATGATTCAAAAATAACATGTTTACCCAATTTCATGGCTTAAATCATTTCTCAAGATCATTGGATTGATAGTTGAAATTTGGTTAACTGATGAAAAGTCAACTGATACACCAAAAGTCACAACTTTGACTTTTCGGTCAAAATTTGAATTCAAAAATCACAATTCATTAAGAAGTTAAATAAAAAGCTTAATCATCAAGAAATCAAGAAAGTCAAAAATCAATGTGAAAAGTCAAACTTTTCAAGACTTAGAATTTTTTCTAAGTGTTTTTTATACATGATAATTTCATTACTTCATGCCATTCTTTCACTAAGATGCAAGATGATTCAAAGAAAACTTTCAACATGAATGTTGTAGATCTTGATGATATCTACAACTTTTATTTGCTTACCAAGTCCTATAAGTTCTTTAATTTTGAGTTATAAATTCATGAAGTCATGGCATTTTTGTATAAACACTTAGAGAAATCTTCAGCAGGTTTGGTCAGGTTTTTATCCCAACTTCTTAGTCAATTTTCATCCAGTTCCAATTGAATTATTCAAAAACAAAAAACATGAAGGTTGTAGAGGATGTTACAAGCTTTCTAAAATGTCTAAGAACTCATTGAGATCATACTTGAGCTAAGAGAATCAAAGACAAAAAGTTAGGGTTTCAAACTTGATTTACAAGGCAGATTTGTGATGAATAATGAACCAAAACCCTATACATGCTGCATAATCTTCACTTTACAAGCCTCAAGCTTGTATATCACTCCTTAATTAAATGCTTACTTAACTTATTAAACTATGATCCAAGTGTTTGAGCCTTTGTCCAATTGTTCATTCCATTTTTGGAAGAAAGTAACATATCCATTCTTGAAAAGTTCACTTTAATCACAAAGTAAATTTCTTGAGACTCTAACTTGTTGTTCTAATCACACTCAACTCCTAAAAGTCAGAACAAACATGTTTAAAGTGATCAACCACTTTATATAGCTTGGTAAAAACATTGGAAACATGTTCTTCATGCTTGCTTCAAAAACAAGTAAGATCGCCATAACACGTGATTTCAAAATCTGAGTTGTTTCAAGTCTCAAACATTATCTATAAATAGAGAGACCATTTGCAAGATAAAGGCCAGAAGTTTTGTTGTGTAGACAAGCCCTTAAAATCTCATACTCTCAAAAAGCCATAACTATCCACAAAAACCCCACTCTTAACCATATACGTGTTCTTCATTCTCACTAATCCTGTGTTGAGAGCTAACCGTATATGCAGCAGAACAATGATAAATAACAGTATGAGTCGACACAAAACACTATGAGTCGACACATATTATGTACAAAACATGTTATGAGTCAACACAAAACGCGTATGTATCGACACAAAGAAGTATGAGTCAATACAAACCCTTATGCATCGATTCATACTGAGTTGTTTTGACTCCCAAGAACAGAAATAAGCATGAGTCGATACAAAACTTGCATGTGTCGATACAAGGAAGTATGAGTCGATACAAACCCTTATGCGTCGACTCATACTGAGTTGTTTTTGATTTCCAGGAGCAAGAAAATAGTATGAGCCAATGCATACGTCAATACATTAAATTTTCGTATCAATGCATAAGCTCATGTGTCAATACATAAAAGTTTGCTTAAACCAATTTTTTTCCTTTTTTTACACTATCTTTATATTTCTTTATATTTTTGTTGTCATTCAATATTCAATATGGTTGTAATATATAGTTAGGACCTTTATTTCTTTCCATCCCTCATTTGTAAATTCATATACCCCATCCCCAAATGATGTAATAGTGTAGGACTTTTATTTTCTGCAATTTATCGCTTTTATGTAAATCCTAGTAATTAGGATTTCTATGGAGAGATAAAAAAATCAATATTTAGACAACCCTAATTCAATAACTACAATGCATGGAAAATAAACACTTGCACACTTGCACCTCTAGGGGTAACTCCACTTGTTGCCTTGAGAAAATGGTCATGTTATGCATGTGAGACACCTTAGTGAAAACAATCAAAATACAAGATCATAGTCCCTCGATGACGCTTTGAATTCAAAATAATCTTAGACCATTAAGAAAAATGCTAAGGTATCTCACAACATTGCATTTTATGACTATAAGATGATCCACGCTCGTCCCTTCACATCCAATGATAGGGATTCTTATCAATCAATGTTAAGATAGCAATATCTACAGGAGGAGAAAAAGAACTAAGACTTTTTGAGTAGGTAGAACATTCATAGTTTCTTGCTCACAACATTTCAAAACATATTTCAAAAACACCAACAATTTTCCATGAAATATTTTCAAAAGTCTAAACTTTGTATGCATTCTTATAGAGACGAGAATCATTACAAAGTTCGCCTAAACAAAGGCATTTTTCAAAAATACTTTCAAACAAACACAAACACATTTCAAACAAGGCATTTCAAAGTGAGATAGCGACTAAGAGCCTGTAGATAACTACAGATGAAAAGGGTGCTAACACCTTCCCTTTTCATAACCTACCCCGCGAACTCAAGAAAATTCTCAAAATGTCTTTCCTGTTCTTTTCACCCTTTCCTTTATTGGATAAAAGAAAAGTCAGTGGCGACTCTTGCTATCCGAAACTTTGAATCCTGGATCGTATGACGGACTTGAACAAGGAACCCGATGGACTATGGTTTTCGATGGGGGCTTCCAACGCTTTGGGAAATGGAATTGGTGCTATGATTATTTCTCCTAAGGGTTGACATACTCCTTTCTCTGCTAGATTGTGCTTAGATTGTACAAACAACATGGCTGAGTACGAAGCGTGCATCTTAGGTCTTAAGGTTGCCATTGAATTAAGGATCAAGTTCTTGAACGTATTCGGAGATTCTGCTCTAGTGAGCAGTCAAGTAAAAGGAGAATGGGACACTAAGCATCCTAACCTTATTCCTTACAAGGATCTTATGTTAACCCTGATACCATACTTCGAGGAGATCACCTTTGAACATCTCCCTAGAGAAGAAAATCAGTTGGTTGACGCCTTGGAAACAATGTCTTCCATGTTCAAGGTCATATGGGACAACGAAGCTCCTATGATTATAATCGAAAGATATGACGAACCTGCACACTTCTATGAGCTTGACACTGACAAAGAGAAACCATGGTACCATGAAGTAAGGAGATATATTGAAGCATAAGAGTATCCTGAAGGAGCTTCCATCAATGATAAGAAATTCTTGTGAAGATTCTCAGCCAAATTCTTCCTAAGAAATGGAATCCTGTATAAGCCAAATCATGATTCTACTGTACTCCGGTGTGTGGACAACAAAGAGGCAGAGAAAATTATGGAAGACATGCATGATGGGATCTTTGGGACTCACATTAGTGGGTCCATTATGGGCAAGAAAATTCTTAGAGATGGTTCCTATTGCTCAACAATGGAAACTGATTATCATCATCACTCAAGGACTTGTCGCAAGTGTCAAATCTATGCTGACAAGGTCCATGTACCCCCATTTCCTCTGAATGTCATGACCGCTCTATGGCGGTTTGCAATGTGGGGAATTGACATGATTGGAGAGATCAAACCAACTACTTCCAATGGACATCATTTCATCCTTGTTGCCATTGATTACTTTACCAAGTGAGCCGAAGCTACATCATATGCCCCAGTTACCAAGAACGTTGTAGCCAGGTTTATCAATCATAACCTCATCTGTTGTTACGGTATCCCCGAAATAATTATCACTAACAATGGAACCAATCTCAATAATGCTATGATTATGGAACTTTGTTTTTTGTTCAAAATCAAGCATCACAATTCTTCTCCGTACAGACCCAAGATGAATGGCGCAGTGAAAGCTTCCAATAAAAATATCAAAAAGATTGTGCAAAAGATGGTGGTAACATATAAAGACTGGCATGAGATGTTACCATTTTCTCTCTACGGCTACCGTACTTAACCTCAAACATCAACTAGGGAAACTCCTTTATCTTTGGTCTATGGCATGGAAGCTGTCTTCCCTATAGAAGTTCAAATTCCTTCCCTAAGGATTACGAAAGAGGGAGATCTAGGCGAAGACGAGTGGGTACAGACTAGGTTGGATCAACTAAACTTGATCGATGAGAAGTGACTGGATGGTGTTTGTGATGGTAAAATGTATCAAAAATGTATGATCAAGGCTTTCAACAAAAAGATCAAGCCTCGAGTATATCAAACTGACGACTTGGTGATAAAGCGCATCATTCTTCCACAAGGAGATCTGAGGGGGAAAATGGACTCCCACTTATGAAGGACCATTTGTTGTTAAGAAAGTATTCTCTGGTGGTGCCATGATGCTAACAACTATGGACGGCGAAGATTTCCTGCATCCTGTGAACACAGACATAGTAAAAAAATACTACGCATAAGAAATGATCTGCTTAGTTGACATACCTAGGAAAAAATAAGGGCATCCCGATGAAGCAAAAGGGTTCGGGCAAAAAGTAGGGATATATACAAAAGATTGTACACCCGACAAGTCGAAAGGGAGGTCTAGGCAGAAGTTAAGGATTAAAGCATACGACTATGTCCCGTCGAATCACCACAACCAGCTTTACTACCAAGGTCAAAGTTCAAATGATCCAAGATCAATCCAATCAACTTCTTTCAATGACAAGGGATGATGTTCGATGACATAGGGGTAATAGAGGAGTTGGAACACAATGAGATAACTTCCACATGGCTATTATTTTTGCTTTCACTTTGTATTTCCTTTCACTGTTTCGACGATTTCCTCTTACTAGGATCTCTGTCTACTTGTACAAAAACGCCTGTTTATAGACAAACATCAATACAAATATACTTTGAAGTGAAAACTTATTGTTTTTTCTATTTTGAGTGCAAAAGTGTCCAATGACTAAAATTGAATGAACATATGCATATGAACATGATTAAAATATTAACAAATGTATACATAAAAATAGTAACAAGCATCTCCTTGAGGATTTGGGATATCCCCACAAAGATAAGATTATATCCACAACGACAGATTCATGCAATCCCCAACCAGAGTTTCAATCCCTTGAAAACCCTCTCCCCAGCTGGGTTGGTCTTAAGAAAGAAGACTTGTGAAGTTTCTTCATAAAAAATGCACTCCCCTAGTAGATCATCAAATGGTCTCTTCAATAGGGTTTATTTCCCCAACAAAACTACAAATTCCCCAGTTAGAGTTTGTCTTTTAAACTATTACAAATCGATGGACAAAACCCCTTAATCCCCAACGAAGTCGTTGCTATCCCCAAAAGTTATTGCGAAGCCTCGAATCCGACCAGATAACAATTAACTTTATTTCCCCCAGCAAGTTGCTGCGAAGCCTAGAATCTGACCAGATAACAGTTAACTTTTATTCTCCGCAGTAGAGAAGTGGACAACCAGGATTCCTAAACTTTATCCCCCAAGTAGAGATCAACATTCCTCGCAGAGTTTCCTCAAGCAAATGGCCAAAGTCAATGTTCCCTAGAGGAGTTCTCCTCAACATAACAGGAATCCCCAGCGGAAGAATTCTAAAACAAAGTTTGAAGATACACATAATCTTCATCTCCAACAAGCAGTCTGGGATTTAACTTCCCAAAGCACCCTAGCGTTTGTCAAAGATGCACTTTAGTAAAACATAACACGTTCATACATCATATCACATACATGAAAAATGTGTATGGCATAATCTCATTTTGAGAACATCATTACACCGTGCATACATCTGCATGCAACTAACCCTCTTCCTCGCAGGAAAAATAAATCATCAATCAACAGTCCTCTTTTTGTTAGATTTATATCTTCTAGATTAAAGATAGGCGAAAAAAACCTCTTCTGGTTAGATTTATTTCTTCCAGATTAAAGACAGGCGAACAAAGACCTATTCTGGTTAGTTTTATGTCTTCCAGATTAAAGACAGGCAAACAAAGACCTCTTCTGGTTAGATTTATTTCTTCCAGATTAAAGATAAGCGAACGAAGACCTCTTCTGGTTAGATTTATTTCTTCCAGATTAAAGATAGGCGAACGAAGACCACTTCTGGTTAGACTTTATTTCTTCAATATTAAAGATAGGTGAACGAAGACCTCTTCTGGTTAGATTTATTTCTTCCAGATTAAAGACAGGCGAACAAAGACCTCTTCTGGTTAGATTTATTTCTTCCAGATTAAAGACAGGCGAACAAAGACCTCTTCTGGTTAGATTTATTTCTTCCAGATTAAAGACAGGCAAACAAAGACTTCTTCTGGTTAGATTTATTTCTTCCAGATTAAAGATAGGCGAACAAAGATCTCTTCTGGTTAGATTTATTTCTTCTAGATTAAAGACAGGAAAACAAATACCTCTTTTGATTAGATTTATTTCTTCCAGATTAAAGAAAGGCGAACAAAGACCTCTTCTGGCTAGATTTATTTTTTCAAGATTAAAGATAGGAAATCAACAGATTTCTTATGTTTAGGAATATTTTCCCCAGTGAATTTACCAAAGAAAAGACCTCTTCTGGTTAGATTTATCTCTTCCAGTTAAAAACAGGCAAAAGACATCCACAATTTTAGTATAAATCGACCAAAGATTTATTTTGATACTTCTCCCTCGACAGTCACTCCCGATGGCATCTGTAAGCCCATCTCTGACAAACTCTTCATCACTTCTCCAAATGGCATCTCTAAGACCATTCTCGATAATCCACAAACAGTTCACCTCTTGCATAAGTGAGTCCAAATTTCTGGGCACTTAAGTGTTCAATCATCTTCCACCTTCAATTCACGAATGCCGGACTCACCCATCTTTCTCTTCAAGTTTAAGAAGATTGATCATGGGAAGTTGTTGTACCCTAAAATTTTCCCTCTCTTTTCTCAAGACATTTCACATAGGACCTCCAATGCTCAAGGATTCTCAAGGAATTGATTAGACAAAATCACCTCCGAAACACTGAGACAACAAATTAGGGTTTTGACTAAGAACGACTGATCATTGCCCTTTGACCTAATGCATGACCCAGTGGTTTAAAGTATAATATCAAAGATTCAAACATATCATGTTGACCCAATTCCATGGTTTAAATCATTTCTCAAGATCAGTGGATTGATAGTTGAAATTTGGTCAACTGATGAAAAGTCAACTAATACACCAAAAGTCATACTTTGACTTTTCGGTCAAAATTTGATTTCAAAAATCACAATTTATTAAGACATTGAAAATACAAAGCCTGATCATCAAGAAATCAAGAAATTCAAAAGTAAATGTCAAATGTCAAATTTTTAAGACATAGAAATTTTTGTTTTTTATACATGATAATTTCATTACTTCATGCCATTCTTTCACCAAGATGCAAGATGATTAAAAGAAAACTTTCAAAATGAAAGTTTTAGATCTTGATGATATCTACAACTTTTCTTTTCTGATCAAGTCCTAGAAGTTCTTGGATTTTGAGTTATAAATTCATGAAGTCATGGCATTTTTGTATAAACACTTAGAGAAATTTTCAGCAGGTTTGGTCAGGTTTTTATCTCAAGTTCTTGGCAAATTTTCATCCTGTTCCAATTGGATTCTTCAAAAATAGAAAACATGAAGGTTGTAGAGGATGTTACAAGCTTTCCAAAATTAAAAAGAACTCATTGAGATCATACTTGAGCTAAGAGAATCAAGGGCAAGAAGTTAGGGTTTCAAACTTGATTTACAAGGCAGATTTGTGATGAATAATGATCCAAAACCCTAGCCATGCTGCATAATATTCACTTTAAAGGCCTCAAGCTTGTATGTCACTCCTTAATTAAATGCTTACAGAACTGATTAAACTATGATCCAAGTGTTTGAGCCTTTGTCCAATTGATCATTCCATTTTTGGAAGAAAGTAATATATCCATTCTTGAAAAGTTCACTTTAATCACAAAGTCAATTATTTAAGCCTCTAACTTGTTGGTCTGATCACACTCAACTCCTAAAAGTCAGAACAAACATGTTTAAAGTGATCAACCACTTTAGATAGCTTGGTACAAACATTGGAAACATGTTCTTCATGCTTACTTCAAAAACAAGCAAGATAACCATAACATGTGATTTCAAAATCTGAGTTGTTTCAAGTATCAAACCTTCTCTATAAATAGAGAGGCCATTTGCAAGATAAAGGCCAGAAGTTTTATTGTGTAGACAATCCCTCATAATCTTATATTCTCAAAAATCCATAACTGTCCACAAAACCCCCACTCTTGAGCTTTGAAGTCAAAAACATTGAACATCTCACACCTTGCAAGTTCTGTCCAAACAAACCATCCAAACACTCCACATACACCATATAGGAGTTGTTCAAACACAAGAACAACTTCTTTAACATCACTATTACCATTTCATAAGCTCAAAAACAACCAAACAACAGATCAAACTTAAAAACACTAATTCCAGCTTCAAGGTAAGTTTTATCGACTTTGAACTCTTCATATAAAGCATCATTAATGATTCATTTATGAAGATAAAATGTAGATATCGTTTCCTTAAAGCTAACCATATACTTGTTCTTGATTTTCACTAATCCTGTGATGATAGCTTACCATATATGCAGCATATCAATAATAAATAACAATATGAGTTGACATGAAACACTATGAGTCGACACATATTATGTACAAAACAGGTTATGATTCGACACAAAACGTGTATGTGTCAACACAAAGCATTATGATTCGATACAAAACCCTTATGCATCGACTCATACTGAGTTATTTTGACTTCTTGTACCTAGAAATGAGCATGAGTCGATACAAAACTTGCATGTGTCGATATAAAGCAGTATGAGTCGATACAAACCCTTATGTGTTGACTCATACTGAGTTGTTTTTGACCTCCAGGAGAAAGAAAGTAGTATGAGCCAATACAAAGCAGTATGAGCCAATGCATGCGTCAATACATAAAATTTCCATATCAATGCATAAGCTCATGTGTCAATACATAAAAGTTTGCTTAAACCAATTTTTTTCCTTTTTTTACACTCTTTATATTTCTTTATATTTTTGTTGTCATTCAATATTCGATTTGTAAATTCTTATACCCCATCCCCAAATAATGTAATAGCGTAGGACATTTATTTTCCACAATTTATCGCTTTTATATAAATGTTAATAATTAGGATTTGTATGGAGAGATAAAAAAATCAATACTTAGACAACCTTAATTCAAGAACAATAATGCATGAAAAATAAACATTAGCACACTTGCACCTCTAGGGTTAACTCCACTTGTTGCCTTGAGAAAATGGTCATGTTATGCATGTGAGACACCTTAGTAAAAACAATCAAAATACAAGATCCTAGTCCCTCGATGACGCTTCGAATGTTTCCTTCAAAATGATCTTAGACCCTTAAGAAAAATGCTAAGGTATATCAAAACATTGCATTTTATGGCTATACAATGACCCACGCCCGTCCCTTCACATCCAATGATAGGGCTTCTTATCAATCAATGGTAACATAGAAATATCTAAAGGAGGAGGAAAAGACCTAATACTTTTTTAGTAGGTAGAATATTCATAGTTGCTTGCTCACAACATTTCAAAACAACTTTCAAAAACACCAACACTTTTCCATGAAATATTTCCAAAAGTTAACACTTTGTATGCATTCTTATAGAGACGAGAATCATTACAAAGTTCGCCTAAACAAAAGCACTTTTGAAAAATACTTTCAAACAAACACAAACACATTTCAAACAAAGCATTTCAAAGTGAGATAGAAACTAAGAGCCCGTAGATAACTAAGGATGAAAAGGGTGCTAACACCTTCCCTTTTCATAACCTACCCCCCAAACTCAAGAAAATTCTCAAAAGGTGTTTCCTGTTCTTTTCACCCTTTCCTTTATTGGATAAAAGAAAAGTCGGTTGTGACTCTTGCTATCCGCAACAATTGCGATAAAACGCAAAACACCCAAGTCAGTTCTCCCACCGTATTATAACATTGCATACAACTAATTTTTTATCTTTTCAGGTGAAGTCTACATACAAATGAATATCATCAAAAATTCTGAAATAGGTCACAGATTAATTCCCGAAACAAGACGGGGAAACTATTTGTATAACCAGTCGGTATGAATTCCCGAAACAAGATTGGTTTGCCAACTAAAAATAGGTCTCAAATTAACTCCCGAATAGGACGACAAAACTATCTATATGACTATGCAAAGATTAACTCCCGAAATCGGATGGGGAAACTATCTTTATGATCAGGTCTAAGATTAATTATTGAAACGGGACGGGGCAACTATTTGTACGACCAGGTGGTATGAATTCCCAAAACAAGATGGGTTTAACAATAAAAGCAAACTGTAGATCAATTCCTGAAATAGGACATGGCGAATTTCTACATGACCAACACACATCCTTCAGAGACTGAATTTGGACAAGCATTTCCCTTAGAGACTAAATATGACAAGCAGCTATCTAAACATTTTCCCCAGAGGTTCCTTCTGAAAATCATTCTTTAGATACAGTCAAGCGTAGACTCATTCTGATACTTCTATCAACAGTTACCTTGGATGGCATCTATAAGCCTATCTCCAACGACATTCTATCACCTCTTTGAATGGCATCATTAAGCCTATTCAAGCAACATTATCAACTAACAGCGTCACCTCCTGCACATGCGAGTGCAAATTTCTGGGCACTTAGGTGTTAAATCATCTTCTACCTTCAGATCACGAATAGTGGACATGCCAATCTAACTCTTCAAGTTTAAGAAGATTGAACAGGAGAAGCTGTTGTACCCTAAAATATGTCCTCCCATTTTCTTCAAGACATTCTCTTAGGGTTATCAAATGCTCAAGGTTGCTCAAGAATTGATCAGACAAATTCTTCTCCTAAGCAAGGGACTTACAACTAGTGTTTCACTTTTCACAACGAAGTTTGGGTTTCAAAATCATCAAATTAAATTTATGGTTTCTTATATGTCCCAAGGTATTTTCATACCAAGTTTCATGCCTTGCATCACATGTTTGCTCAGTCAATTGCTTAGATGATTGAAAATCAATTGTATTGAACAAAACGTCAATTGTGGTCAACATATGTCAAACATCAAGAATTTTGGTCAAAATCAAGATTTTGAAGTCATATTCATCATTTGATCAAAGGTTTATCATGACTCATCAAGGAAACACTCAAGTCATCAATAGTCAAAAGTTGCCAAATTAGGGTTTCCTTAGGAGAAGTCAATTGAACTTTGAACAAGCATAACTATCACACGCTTCATCAATTTTTCCCAAACTAAAGCTCATTTTATAGAAAATTTAATTCTCTACAACTTTGTCGCTCTAAGCTCAAGTCCCAAAAATGCTTCATTTGAGAGATATAAGCCAATACATTACAAGCATTTCAAAAGTAAAAAAAAGACACTTTTGGTCAAGGCAACTTACATCAAGATAATGTCTTCAAAAGAAAAAATTATCAAAATAGAATTGTAGAGGACATCTTGAGCTTTCCAAAAAGTCCAAGATCACATTAAAAAAAAATGAAAATTGAGAGAGTTATGATCAGTGCAAGTTGGGAAATTTTGAGCAAATGCATGAAGTTCAAATTGAGCAAAATTGATATTTTGGACTACTGGGCCATTGTTTTAAAGTCCAAGCATGCATTACACTCCTTATACACCTCATATCTTGTTAATGCACCTCTTGATCTATTTCATTTTGATTTATTTTGATTTATTCATTAATAATTCAAAAATAAATAAGATAAAATATGAGGCTTCTTACACAAGGTCCAAGCCCATCCTATCTTTGACCTAATTCATTCTATATAATCTCCACTCTTCATACAATCCAAGCACGAAACCCTTTCCTCAAGAAACTTATCCAAAAATCTCAAGTTTCTCAAGAACCCTAAAAACATGAAACCTTATTCATAGTCCCTTTCAATACAAGCTAGCCACTCCATTCACTTCCAGCAATCATACGGAGTAAGAATGGATCAAATTTGATGGTTCAAACCTAATGAAATATGCATGCATCCATCACCGATTTCATGATATTTATAAAACTCTTACTTTGATTTTCATTTGGTTTCAAGCCATACTAATGCCACTAATATGTTTCTGAGATGTGTTTGTATAGGTTGGGATCATCATAATGATCCCATGCAATCCATATCATGAGATGCCATACTTGCACCAATCCACATCTTTTTTTATACCTCTCAAACAAGGCCGTTTAAGTTCAAAATACCCGTTCCATTGAACTTGCAACCCTCAACTTAGGGGGGTAGGGTACTTTTGGTTAGCTAACTTCTTTGATTTTTGTAGGTTGGTGAAGGGAAATTGGAGAAGACGACCGGAGCTAGGGCTTGGCGTCTCTCCCGTTCATGAACAGTTTACATATATATATATATATATATATATATATATATATATATATATATATATATATATATATATATATATATATATATATATATATATATATATATATATATATATATATATATATATATATATATATATATATATATATATATATATATATATATATATATATAGTCTCATTATAGTTACCAGATGTATTACCGCCTCAGCAGTTGAAGCGCGTGTTAAGGACTTATTATGCCCTCATTGGTTCGATCCCAGCCTTTTGGCATTTTAACATTCTTTTGATTTATTTGTCTTGCAGATAACAAAGCGCGATGGTTTCCTTTTTTTAGCACCAAGGCACACTTGTCCCATTGGTGAATGTGTTGGCTGGAAGTTATAACATCATAACATAACATGACATCATAACATCATAACATCATATCATGACTAACCATTTCAAGGATCTAGGGGATTTATCTTTGTTCTATGTTTCAGGTTCATGGCTTCCAGTCGTAGGAATACCATCTAAATCAACTTTGTAAGAATACCTTCCAAGCTTGAGGAGTTTTTCTCAAAGGTTCCTAACTATTCTCAATTCACCAAGAGACATGGTCATCTACTTAGTTTGGTTATTACTGGTTTCTCGGAAGACATGATGAGTGTTCTATTCCAGTTCTTTGATTTGAAACATCACTGTTTTACCTTCCTGAATTATTAGTTGGTTCCCACAATGGAAGAATTCTCTAAGTTGCTCGAAGTGCCTGTTCTTGATCAGATACCCTTCACCAGTCTAGAGTAAGTTCTGAAACCTGAAGACATTGCAGTAGCCTTACTTCTAAAATGATCATACATTGTATCTAATTAGGAAATAAGGAATGGAGTCAAGGGTTTTTCTCCTAAATTTCTGATAGATAAGGCTAAATGGTTTCTAGATGCCATGAATTTTTGTGATTTTGAGGATATTTTGGCTTTGCTGATCTATGGTTTGGTATTATTCCCTAATTCGGACCAATTCATAGATGTGAATACCATCACAATGTTTCTCACCCATAATCCGGTGCCTACTTTGCTTGGAGATTTCCTGCATTCCCTCCACATTCGTACTATGAAGAAGCGAGGAACTCTTATGTGTTGCACACCTCTATTGTCCAGGTCTTTTATTTCGCACTTTCCCCGATCAGTGATAAAATCGAACAAGGTTTGAGGTGGTCTTAAAGGTTGATGTCACTCACTCATACATATATCCATTGGTGTTCCCGATCTCAGGCAGATATTACTATTATTGATTGATAATGGGAATTCCCTAATGTACCACTCCTTGGTTTAAGAGGGGGCATCACTTACAACCTTTCTCTAGCTCTGCGTCAGTTTGGTTATGCTCGAAGGGACGGTCCTCATGATATTCTCATCCAGGGTATTATGTCGACTATGAGAACGACTCTCAAAATTACCATCAAAGGTTTACACGTTCTTGGGGCATGGTCAACCAGATTGATAGCAAGACTTTGGGTCACAAGAATTCCATTAGTCTAGATCCTTACCTCAGATGGGTCTGGTATCGTTCTCAAAATCATAAAATTCCATATCCTACCATCTTACAAGTGATCGTAGAGCATGTTGTTGAAGGGGATGTTTCTCATATCGTTCTTCATTCTGATATTCCTAACTAACTTCGAAGAACTACAAAATTCCTGGATTCAACTCAAGGAAGAAAGAGATACCTTCGAGGCTTAGTTCTATGCTAGTGAGAAGAAAGTATTGCAACTGACGAAACGACTCCATGAAGAACAAAGCCTTAATGCATATGTCAACACAAATAGGAAGTGTCGATGGGAGACTTGAACTAACATTTTGCTTCTTTGTAACTCTATTTATTGTCATTATAAGTCTAGAAAACAATTATAATTTGAGCTTGTTACTAAAATTTCTTTTGTTTCCTTTTGTTTAAACAAATTTAAATCCCGCTAAGGTCCTCGAAAACATTGCACTTGAATTTTCATATCATGCATCTCATCACATAGCATCTTCTTTCTAGATAGGTTTTGTCATCTTCTTGATGTTTATTTCAGTAAAAGATGGCACTCGAGAAAATTGTGAAAGAACTTCAAGCTCAGACCGCTCAGTTTCAGCAGATGTTCTTGGACTTAGCTAAGGGTCAAGATAAGTTGAAGACCCTCATCACAAAGGGGAATAATAAGAAGACTAAAAAGCCAACAGTCCTTCTTAGTATGGGCAAAATGTTCAAGGGTCCATTCATAAGGGCTCTAGATTTTGAGGTCCCCCTGAATGAAGATGATAACCAAGAAAAAGATGACAAAAGTGTGAAAGATGAAGAGAATAAAAACTTTGGTTCTGGCCAAGATTCTAATGAAGACTATTCTGCCAAACAGTATCCTCCTGCGGATGATCGATATGAACAGCTAGAAGATTACCTTAATGGTATGGATATCCATAAATTCCTAGATTAGATTTTGGGGAGCGGGGTCTGGTTTCGGGGGTTCTCATCCCTCACAAATTTAAGACCCCCACTTTTGCTAAATATGATGGTGTGTCTTGCTCTAAGCATCATCTACAGTCTTATGTTCGGAAGATCCAACCCCGTACTGCTGACAGAAAGTTATGAGTTCACTTCTTTCAGTAGAACTTATCTAGGACACAACTCGAATGGTTCTATCAGCTGGAAGGAACCAACATTCGCACTTGGAAAGACCTAGCTGCTGCTTTCTACAAGCAGTATCAATACAATACTGATCTTGCACCAACTCACGTGCAATTACAAAGTATAACGATGGGCTCGAATGAAAGGTTTAAAGAATATTCCTAGAAGTGGAGAGATCTGGCCGGAAGAGTGCAACCTCCTTTGTCTGACAGGGAGATAGTTGACATGTTTATGGGAACTCTGATCAGGAATTTCTTCAATCATCTAATCAGAAGTTCTTCATCTGGTTTCACTGAGCTGATTCTAACTGGGGAAGGTGTCGAAAGTGGTATCAAGAGCGGAAAAATTCAAGTGGCCGCGTCTTCAAGTGTTGTAAACAATACATTTAGCAGAAAGAAAGAAGTTAATGTTGTTTATGGCCATAAGGATCATGTTAGAAGCGACTGCAATCAGTCTATAGGAGCGGTGCTAATCTCTAATAATGCGTC
This sequence comes from Vicia faba, assembly GCA_948472305.1. Taxonomy (NCBI): domain Eukaryota; kingdom Viridiplantae; phylum Streptophyta; class Magnoliopsida; order Fabales; family Fabaceae; genus Vicia; species Vicia faba. The sequence continues at coordinate 895,470,984 of OX451738.1, forward strand.
TAATTAACAACAACAATAGGACAATCAACATAGGTCAGACGCACCGAGAAGACAGTTTACCAAGATCAGTATGCCATTGTCACAGGCATTACAACATTTACTGAAAGCAGAGCTGATTACATTAAGGGATCCTCCTCAGAATTTAAACACCTCCTCTCCACTCTACAATCCAAATTTGAAGTGTGCCTACCATTCCAACAGTCCTGGGCATAACACCAATAATTGTTGGGCCCTGAAAAACAAAATTTAGGATATGATTGACAATAAAGAGATTGAGTTTGATCCTCCGAAGACTCCGAATGTGATTACGGCACCAATGCCGAAGCATGACAAAGGATTAAGTTATATTGATGATGTTACTTATGTTCCTACTATAAGTGAATTGGTTACTCCCGTCCGAATTCTTAAAAAGAATCTGTTGCAGGCCAGTTTATTTTCGAGTTGTATTGAAAGATATTATTGTTGCGGAGCCCAAACCAATGGCTGGAAGTTACTGAAGGAAGGCGTTCAACGCCTAATAGACAATCACATAGTTCTGTTTGAGAAGATTTCATCTGCTGAGAATCCTTTTCAAAAATTTGACTGTAATTTCTAGCACTCCTATCAGGATCACTTCCAAGGGTCTTGTAAGGATCACTGCCAATCCCAAAGCTGCTCCTCTGATAATCACCATACAAGGATCCATCCCATATTCTTCAAATAAAGATTTTCCTTGGAACTATGGATCTGACATCTACTACCATGGTGTCAAGCAAGAACTACCAACTACTGAAGATGAAAGCATTTAAACTACTGATTCCAACACTCACAATATTGATGGGACGAGTAAGGTTACTAGAAGCGGAAGGGTTTTCTCTCCAGAAATATCTCTGAAGACTATTTCTACACCTGTTCGAGTTTCTGCTACCGAGTCAACTGCTGAGGCTCAGGGAAAAGAGCAAATAATGTATCCTTCCCTGAGGGAGGCTCCTAAAGAAGTAACAGCTGAAAACACCTCTAGGATAGAGATGGAAGAGGTATTGAAGATTATCCATAAGAGAGATTACAAGATTGTTGAGCAACATGGGAAGACCCCCTCTAAGATCTCCATGATATCCCTGTTACTATGTTTTGAAGCTCATGTGCAATCTTTGGTGAAATTCTTGAAGTCTGCTCATGTGCCACAAGAGATTTCTGCCGATCAATTTGAGAAATATGTTTCTAGCTTAATGACCGACAATGGATTAGGTTTTTCTGATGCTGACCTGACTCCGGAAGGAAGAAATAAACAACAAGGCCCTGTATGTCTCCATTGAATGCAGGGGCACAACCTTGGCTCATGTATTGGTTGATACTGGCTCTTCGTTGAATGTTATACCAAAGGGTGCTCTTGACAAACTAGATTGTGAAGGGGTTGTACTAAAACCCAGTGATATTATAGTCTAATCCATTGACGGATCAAAGAGGATGGTACACGGAGAAGTAAATCTTCTTATCAAGGTAGTTTCGCAGGTCTTAGAATCTACCTTTTATGTAATGGATATTCAGCCAGCTTCTTCTTGCTTACTGGGATGCCCGTGGATCAATGTGGCAAGCGCTGTTACCTCAACTCTACACCAGAAGTAAAAATATCCTGTGAACGAAAAGGTTGTTACTGTCTGCGGTGAATAAGAGTATATGGTTAACCACTTGAACTCATTCTGGTATGTAGATATGGATGGCGTATTCATTGAGACTCTCTATCATAATTTGAAGTTATCCCTCCAGTCGTTACTGAAGATGTTTCTGCCATTCCAAAGGTTACCAGGATTCCTCCCAGAATGGCTTCTTTGAAGGACGCTAAAGCTGCTGTAGAAGAAGGTGGTTATACTATTTGGGTTTAGCTTCTTAACATTCCGTATAAATCTGACAAATTTGATTTGGGTATCATTGTAAAGGGTCAGTGGGCTGTTCGTTGCACTCGTGCTGGAAGACCACCATTCCGCATTAGCAATAATGGAGTCAACACTATAGAAGATGCTGACAATAATTATGACCTCGACAGCTGGATCTTCCTTACCATCGGCAATGGACCCAACAACTGGAAGACTTAAGACATTATCTTTATCCCCATTAGTCAGGAGTAATAGCTACATTTTTGTTTTTATTACTTTCAGAGTTTGGTTATGTAATATTTAAATAATGACTTTAAGCCTTGTGCCATACCCGAGGCACAATGGTCCATTTGTTAAGGGTTGTCATTTCATAAACATATTTTCATTTAATAAAGCATTGGATGTTTTACATTCAAATTTTGTGCTCTTTGTCTTTCTTTTACTTTTTATCACTTTTAAATAGCTATGTGTTCTTAAATACACCCACAAAATAAATTGCAGATCCAAATCCACTCTAGATCCCGTTGATAACGATTATGCTATTGCCACTTATGACTTTGAAAATCCGATCTACCAAGCCAGGGACGAAGGCGGGGAGGATTGTGAAGTACCTGGAGAACTTTCCAGACTGCTAATGCAAGAGGAAAAGGCTATTCAACCACATGAAGAGCCAGTTGAAGTTGTAAACTTGGGTACTGAAACAGACAAGAAAGAAATCAAGATAGGCGCCAACCTAGAGGACAGTGTCAAGAACAGGTTAATTCAGATGTTACACGACTAAGTTGAGATCATTTCTTGGTCATATGAGGACATGCCAGGGCTCGATACTAATATTGTGGTTCACAGTCTGTCGATGAAAGAGGGTTGTTCTCCAATAAAGCAGAAGGTTCGTCGCATGCGTCCCGAGATGTCAGATAAGATCAAGGCCGAGGTTATGAAACAATTAAACGTAGGTTTATTGGTTGTTCCATAGTATACTCAATGAGTTGCAAATGTTTTTATTGTACCAAAGAAAGACGACTAGGTATGTATGTGTGTAGACTACATGGATCTAATCAAAGTAAGCACCAAAGATGACTTCCCACTTCCATAAATAGATGTTTTGGTCGACAACATCGCTCAACATAAGGTATTCTCCTTCATGTACGGTTTCTCGGGTTATAATTAAATCAAGATGGCACCTAAAGACATGGAGAAAACAACCTTCATCACACAGTGGGGCACTTTTTGTTACAAGGTTACGCCTTTTGGGTTGAAGAACGCCGGAGCAACATATCAACGTGCCATGGTAGCTTTGTTCCATGACATGATTCACCATGAGATAAAGGTCTACATCGACGATGTGATAGCCAAATCGCATATTGAAGAAGAGAATCTTAACCATTTACACAAGCTATTTGAGAGACTGAAGAAGTACAAGCTGAGATTGAATCCGAACAAATGCATATTTGGGGTTAGGTCCGATAAACTCTTGGGTTTCTTCATCAACGATAAAGGTATTTAAGTTGATCCCACGATGGTCAAATCTATTCAAGAAATTTCGGCTCCCCATACTGAGAAGGAAGTCAGAGGTGTCTTGGGACGACTGAATTATATTGCCAGATTCATTTCTCATATGACCGCTACTTGTGAGCCAATCTTCAAATTGCTAAAGAAAGATCAGGTAGTAAAATGGAATGAAGATTTCCAGATATCCTTTGAAAAAATCAAGGAGTACTTACAAGAGCCTCTAATTATGAGATGCCATCATTCGAAAGAAGACCCCTAATCATGTACCTAACAGTGTTAGAGAACTCAATGGGGTGTGTATTGGGCCAGCATGACGAGTCCGGCCAAAAAGAGCATGCAATATACTACCTTAGTAAAACGTTTACCGACTGTGAAACAAGATACTCACTGCTCGAGAAAACTTGCTACGATTTGGTAGTGGCGACTCACCGACTAAGATAATATATTTTTACCCATACAACCTTATTGATCTCTAAAATGGATCCCATCAAATATATATTCAAGAATCCAGCTCTCTCCGGAAGAATAGCCCGATGGCAAATGGTCTTGACATAATACGATATTCAGTACACCACTCATAAAGAAATCAAAGGAAGTGTACTGGCAAATCATTTGGCTCATTAAGCTGTAGACGAATACCAGTCTATGAATTTCGAGTTCTTGGACGAGAATATTATGCTAGTAATAGATTGTGAAGAACTTGGACTGTATGAATGTCCCAAGCCATAATCCCGATGTATTCTGGTTTTCTATGAAACTTCTAATGCACTTGGCAATGAAATTGGTGCTATAATTATCTCACCTCAGGGTTGTTATACACCCTTCACCGCTAAATTATGCTTTGATTATACCAATACCATGGCTGAATACAAAGCATGCATCATGGGTATTAGAGCTGCTATTGACCTGAGAATCAAGTTCTTGAACATATACGGGTACTCAGCTCTGGTAATCAGATAGAAGAAGGGAGAATGGGATACAAAGCACCCGAACCTCATTCCTTATCGAGAGCATGTGTTGACATTAATTTTGTATTTTGAGGAAATCACTTTTGAACATATTCCATGAGAAGAGAATCAATTGGCAGACACACTAGCTACCGTGTCATCTATGCTCAAATTCAATGGGATAATGAAGCTCCTCGAATTACTATTGAGAGACTATACGAACCGACACATTGCTACAAAGTTGATACAAATGGAGTAGATGAAAATCCTTGGTACCATGAAGTGAAAATATACATCGAGACTCAAGAGTATCCTGAAGGGGCGTCTAACAATGATAAGAAATTTCTACGAAAGTTCTCTCCCAAGTTCTTTCTGAGTAATAGAATTTTGTACAAGGGCAATCATGATTCGACTCTACTTCATTGTGTAGACAAAACGGAAGCTGAAAAGATTATAGAAGATATGCATGAAGGAGTCTTTGGTACTCATTCTAGTGGGCATACAATGGCTAAGAAAATTCTGAGAGTGGGTTATTATTGGTAGACCATGGAATCTGATTGCCATCGTCATTCTAGAACTTGTCACAAATTGCAAATTTATGCTGGCAAGGTATATGTGCCTCTGATCCATCTGAACGTCTTGACTGTTCCTTGGACATTTGCAATGTGGGGCATTTATATGATTGTAGAGGTCAAGCCTACTTCTTCTAACGGACATCATTTCATCCTTGTCACCATTGATTACTTCACGAAGTGGGTTGAAGCAGCCTCATTTTCCCCCATTACAAAGAATGGCATGGCCCGATTCATTAAGCACAACCTTATCTGTAGGTATGGCATCCCCGAGAGAATTATCATAGACAATGGTACCAATCTTAATAACACTATGATCATGAACTCTGCATACAATTCAAGATCAAGCACTACAATTCTTCTTCATATCGACCGAAGGTGAATGGCGCAATGGAAGTTTCCAACAAGAACATTAAGAAGATTATACAGAAGATGGCGGTGACATATAAAGATTGGCACGAGATGTTACCATTTTCTCTTTATGGCTACCACGCCTCGGCCTGAACATTAACTGAGGCAACCTCATTTTCTCTAGTTTACGGTATGGAAGCTATCCTACCTGTTGAAGTTCAGATCCCTTCTCTGAGAATTATGAAAGAGGCAGATTTAGACGAAGGCGAGTGGATTCAGACTACGATGGATCATATAAGCTTGATCAACGAGAAGAGACTTACGACTGTTTGTCATGGAAAAATCTATCAGAAGCGTATGATTAAAGATTTTAACAAGAAGGTAAAGCATCAGGTATATCAGGCTGGAGGCTTGGTAATAAAGCGCATCATCTTACCGCAAGGTGACCCCAGGGGAAAATTTACTCCCACCTAGGAAGGGCCATTTGTAATTAAGAAGGTATTTTCTGGCGGTGCTATGATACTTACCATCATGGATGGTGTAGATTTATCACACCCCGTGAACGCGTACATAGTCAAAAGATACTATGCATGAAAGCGGCCTGCTAGGTTGACTGGCGTAGGAAAAAATAAGAGCATACCGGCGAACCAAAAGAGTTCGGGAAAAAATCAGGGATATATATAAAGATTGTACACCCAGAAAGTTGAAAACCTAAAAAGGCGGCTTGGAAAAAAAAGGGTATCCCGGTGGACTGAAAACCCGAAAGGTCGGTTCAGGCAAAAGTTAGGGATTAAAGTGTACGTTTATGTCCCGTTGGATCACTTAGAGTCAATTTTATTAACAACATCAAGTTCAAATAGTACACACTAATTCAGTTAACTTCTTTCGACACCAAGAGATGAGATGCTCAAAAACATAGGGGCAATAACAGAGTTGAAACTCGACAAGATTATTTACACATAGCTATATGTTTTATTCTTACTTTGTACTCTTTTCATTGTTTGATGATTTCCTCTTAATAGGATTTCCATCTCTTTGTACAAAAACGCCTATTTATAGGAAAATTATACATACAAATACCACTTCAAAATCCAAATATTTGTTTTATTTTTTCTGTTTTATTTGCAAAAACGTCCAATGACTAAATTCAATGAACATATGCATATGAATATGATTACTGTTAGAAAATAAATGCATAAAAACAGGAATAAGAATTTACTCAAGACTCTAGGAGTTGGGACAACGCCCAAGTCATCCACAAATCTTCACAGAGAAATCCCCACAGATTTATATTCATAAGATCATCTTCAACAAAGATACATTCCCTGCAAGTCCAATATGCTTTCAAGACAAGAATTGGGGCATCTTCCAGCAATTAACCTAATCATACTCCCCAACAGATTCCCCTAGCGTATAAAGGAGTATGATCTTTTCCCCGGTAATGTCGCTAACCTACAGAGTCCCAATCCTCATCAAAGATTATGTCATCAGCACAGTTCATAGAAATTCTCTTCCCCAGTTAAGTTTATTTCTCCAAAACTATCAAAACCCCTGCATAATTCCCTTCTCAGACAGGGCTCATTTCCTCAGCCGAGTATACTTCTTCAGCAGAGTATATTTCTTCATCAAGGTTTATTTCCCCAATAGAATTCAGTTTCCCCAGCTTGAGTCTATTTCTATGACTACTATAATTCACCCGTAAAATTAATATCTCTAGCAAAGGACAATCAGGGATGTTATCCCCAGAGAGTTTCTACAGAATCTAAAACCGGACCAGATATCAGTTAACCTTATCCTCCCCAGACGAGCCGACATCCATATCTAAAACTCGATCAGGCAGGTGCCTCGGAAGGTTTTCCATCTCTTTTATCCAAGTCATGGTATATGAGAGTTAAATTCCCTAGTAGAGCGACGAACGACCAATGTTCTTGAACTCTCCTCCCAAAATAGAAGTCAACATTCCCCAGTGGTGTATCCTCAAACAGAAAGCAGGAATTCCCAACGGAGACATTCTAGACAAGATTGAAGATTACACATATTTTTCATCCCCAGCAGTAGTCAGGGATTAATTTTCCCAATCAAAGATTTTATACAAAGCTACCAATACGCTTCAACAACATCTCACCTCCATACATCATTTACAAGTATCATAACATGTGCATATGACACACATATAACACACTCTTATTTACTTTGATACCATCATTACACAATGCATTACTTACATCATTACATTGCATACATCTAACTTTTTATCTTTTTAGGTGAAGTCTACATACAGACGAATATCATCAATAATTCTCAAACAGGTCGTATATTAATTCAAGAAACAAGACGTGGAAACTATCTGTATGACCAGGTCAAAGATTAAGTCCCGAAACAAGATGAGAAAACTATATTTACGACTAGGCGGTATAAATTCCCGAAACAAGACGGGTTCGCCAATAAAAAGCAGGTCCTAAATTAACTCCCGAAACAGGACGGGGAAACTATATATATGACTATGCAAAGATTAACTCCTGAAATCGGATGGGGAAACTATCTTTATGATCAGGTATAAGATTTATTCCCGAAACGGGATGGGGAAACTATCTATACGACCAGGTGGTATGAATTCCTGAAACAAGACGGGTTTACCAACAAAAGCATATTGTAGATCAATTCTCGAAACAGGATGAGGCGACAATCTACATGACCAAAACACATTCTTCAGAGACTCAATTCTGAAAAGCATTTCCCTAATAGACTAAATATGACAAGCAGCTATCTGAACTATTTCCCTAGAGGTTCATTCCAGAAAGCATTCTTCAGATACAATCAAGCGTAGACTCATTATGATACTTATATTAACAATTACCTTAGATGGAATATATAATCCCATCTTCGATGAAATTCTTCCAATTCTTTGAATGGCATCTTTAATCCTATTCAAGAAACATTATCAACCAACAGCATCACCTCATGCACATGCGAGTGAAAATTTCTAGGCACTTAGATGTCCAATCCTCTTCTACCTTTAGATCATGAATGGCGGATAGGCCAATATAAATCTTCAGGTTTAGGAAGATTGAACAGGGGAAGCTGTTGTACCCTAAAATTTCCCCTCTTATTTTCTTCAATATATTCTCCTAGGGTTCTCAAATGCTCAAGGTTGCTCAAGAATTGATCAGACAAATTCTTCTCCTAAGCAAGTGACTTACAACAAGGGTTTCACTTTTCACAATGAATTTTGGGTTTCAAAAGCCTAAAATGGAATTTATGATTTCTTATATGTCCCAAGGAATTCTCATGCCAAGTTTCATGCCTTGCATCCAAAGTTTGCTCACTCAATTGCTCAGATGACTGAAAAATCAATTGTATTGAACAAAAGTCAATTGTGGTCAACATATAGTCAAAGTTCAATATTTTTGGTTAATATCAATATTTTGAAGTCATATTCATCATTTGATCAAGGGTTGATCATGACTCATCAAGGAAACTCTCAAGTCATAAAAAGTAAAAAGTTGCCAAATTAGGGTTTTCTTAGGAGAAGTCAACTAAGCTTTGACCAAGCATAAATTTCACATGCTTCATTAATTTTTCCCCAACCAAAGCTCATTTTGAAGAAAATTCAATTCTCTACAACATTGTCTCTCTAAGCTCAAGTCTAAAAAATGCTTCATTTGAGAGATATGAGCCAATACATTACAAGTCATTTCAAAAGTCAACAAAAAGATACTTTTGGTCAAGGCAACTTACATTAAGATAACATCTTCAAAAGCAAAAATTCTAAAAATAGAGATTGAAAAGGACATCTTGAGCTTTCTAAAAAGTCAAAGATCACCTTCAAAAGATGAAAATTAAAAGAGTTGTGATCAGTGCAAGTTGGGAAATTTTGAGCACATGCATGAAGTTCAAATTGAGCAAACTTGATACTTTGGACTATTGGGCCATTGTTTTAAAGTCCAAGCATGCATTACATTCCTTATACACCTCAGATCTTGTTCATGCACCTCTTGATCTATTTTATTTTGATTTATTCATTAATAATTCAAAAATAAATAAGATAAAATATGAGGCTTCTTACACAAGGTCCAAGCCCATCCTATATTTGACCTAATTCATGCTATATAATCTCCACTTTTCATACAATCCAAGTACAAAACCCTTGCCTTAAGAAACTTGTCCAAAAATCTCAAGTTTTTCAAGAACCCTAAAAACATGAAACCCTATTCATAGTCCCTTTCACAATAAGTTAGCCACTCCATTCACTCCCAGCAATCATACAGAGTAAGAATTAATCAAATTTCATGGTTTAAAGCTCATGAAATACGCATGCATCCATCACTGATTTCATGATCTTTACAAAAGTCTTATTTTGATTTTTGTTTTGCTTTAAGCCATACTAATGCCACTAATATGTTTTTGAGATGTGTTTGTACAGGTTGGGATCATCATAATGATCCCATGCAGTCCATATCGTGAGATTCCATACTTTCACCGATCCATATTTATTTATTATACCTCTCAAACTAGGCCGTTTCAGTCCAAAACAATCGTCCCATTGAACTCGCAGCCCTCGATTTAGGGGGGTAGGGTACTTTTGGTTGGCTAACATCTTTGATTTTTGCAGGTTGGTGAAAAGGGAAATCAGAGAAGACGACTAGAGCTAGGGCTCCAGCATCTCTCCAGTTCATAAACAGTTTGTATATTATATATGTATTGTTTCATTATAGTTATCGGATGTATTGTCTCCCCGATGCCAAGGCGTGGGTTCGATCCCGGCCTTTTGGCATTTTGAATTTTTATTTATTTATTTGTCTTTGCAGATAACAAAGCGCACTAGTTTCCTTTCCTTAGAACCAATGCACGCTTGGCCCATTGGTTAATATGTTGGATGGAAGTTCCGAGGGTGTGGGTTCATGACCCACCCCTACGCTTTTGGTTTATTTTCTCACAAATTCTCTTTTCTTCTTATCTTTCTCTTTCTTTTTCCTATTTTCACAAAAAAACCTTATTTTCAAAACCTTGATTTTTTTATCAACCCTAATTAATTTTTAGGATTTTATTCAATTAATTAATTTAGTTTTTTAGTTTTTTTTACTAACCTTTTTTAATTAAATTAAAATCAACTTAGAGTTTTAGGGTTTTTTTAATTTAATTAACCAATTTATTTTTTAATTAATTAAAGTTGATTAGGTTATTAGGTTAATCGTCAAAAATTATTTTCTATCAAAATCACCGAAGCGATTTTCCTTTGCCTTTCCCTTATTACCGCGTCGCGCATTTTATTATTTTTGCCTTTTTCGATTATTGTAACTGCTTACGGTTTGTAATAGTTAATTAGGTTTTTTTCCCCGCATTTTTATTATTTGTACCCCATTCCCGAAGCCTTGTAATAGCGTAGACTTTTACTTTTCTGCACTTATATTATTATGCTTCGTATTTATTATTGTTTAGATAATTGGATTGTATGGCAAGAATAAAAGAAAATGGTAGCAAAACCCTAATGAAGATAAATAAACTGAATTGAATACACTCGCACATGCGCACCTCTAGGGTAACCTCACTTGTTTCCTTCGGATGAAAAACAGTCACGTCCCTCGAACGTGGGGACGCTTTAGCATTGTCCCTCGATTAAAAAGATCGAAGTCCCTCGATGACCCTTTCGATGCTGCCTTCAATAAATGATCTAGTCCATTACGAATTGCTAAAGCGCACCTACGAGTTGCCTTCTATGACTGTACGTTGACCCGCGCTTTTCCCTACACATCTAACGATAGGGCTTCCTAGTGACTAATGGTAGGATAACACTATCTAAAGGAGGAGGAAATAACACGAAAGACTTTGAGTAGGTACACAATTGTTAATTGCTTGCTCACAAACGAAACAAATATTTTTTCACACAAACACTTTCAAAAATATTTTCAAACAAACACTTTGTATGCATTCTCACGAATAATTACAAAGTTGCCTTACTACTGGCATTTCTAAATATTTTTCAAACACACAACACAAAGCATTTTCAAAAGAAAGTGAGCTAGCGATTAAGAGCCCGTAGATAACTACCGATGAAAAGGGTGCTAATACCTTCCCTTTTCACAATTTACCCCTTGAACTCAATAATATTAAGGTATTTCCTGTTCTTTTCACCCTTTCTTTGTTAGATAAAATATAAGTCATTGGCGACTCTTGCTATCCACAACATTTTCGATAAAATGCAAAATCAAGTCAGTTCTCCCACTGTATTACACCAAGACGATTAACATTGAAAGTGAAAATGTTGAAAGTATTGATTCTTAGACTATTATTGATGATTTCACGCTACTCAAAGACCGTAAAGAATTATCTTAAGGTATTTTTAAGTAATATTATTTAATCATTTCATGTTCAACTTTGTTTTTATTACAAGTTAGATATTTTATATAATTATAGTAAAAATATTTGATTTGTAAATTATAGTTTAATTTGGTGGCCACCCAAAACTTTATAGTCTAGCCCCGCCACTGGTTTAAGCTATAATTTAGTTGATACATTTACTAAGCCATTCTCTAGATATTTAGTAAATACTACCTCAAGAGGTGTGAGATTAAAATTTCTTGAGTAAGAGTTCCAACAACGTTAGAAACCTAATCTAACATTAAGATAATATTGACCTGTTATTCAATGGGTATCAACAAATCCTTGATTTGGATGTTTGTGCAACATTATGTAATAATATTGACTATTTCATTTAGAGGTTTGAGTTTCTTCAAACTCATAATTAAGTTTAATTTTGAGAATATGTATCTCAAGTAAAGTAGATATAATATGAACTTCAATTATGTGAATTTTGATATGGTGTTTTCTCAAAGTGAGAATTGAAGTTTCTCTCACGATAAATTCATGAAACAGAAAAAGCACATGGCCATAAATAGTGATAGGTGAGAGGTGTAGGCAAGGAACCTTTAAAGTGTGTGTATGTGTGTGTATGTATGTGTGTGTGTGTGTGTGTGTGTATGTGTAAGGTAACACTGATCTAATCACAATGAACAACATGTTCAAAGCTTTACTACCTACAATTCTAATTAGATTAGGTATTTTATTTACTAAGGTTAGGTTCAAATCAAACAATACCTAAGTGTATTAGCATTATTTTTTTTCTTTTCTAAAATTGTTCTTGTAATTATTAGAAAAATTATCGGATTATTGTCATTATTGTATTAATTAATAGTTAACCATTGGTGTGTTCCAATAATAACAATACAACTTGCAAGCGAGTAAATGAACATTCAATGTATGTGAAATATTCTCACATTGAAAGTTTAACTCACTTTAATGTTTCTTATAAAAAGTCGCATTTACTAACTCATTAGGAATCGAAAGAGGAGAAAGTGTCACATGGATACAAAAGGTGAGAAAAACACAATAAGGGGATTGAGTTATGTTTTCTATTTCTTTGTTTTCATTTAAAAACTCTTATTAGATTCTTAACACAAGGTTAGAATATGAGTCAGAGTCTAATGAGATCAGCTAAATAAGGTTCAGAATAAAGGAAGAGATAAAGAAAGACACAAGAAATTATCATGGTTCCTCCTACAAATTAGGTGGAGTCCAGTCCCCTTGTATTTCCAATGGATTTCAACTATAATCACTTCTAATTATAAATTCTCAAGCACACAAGCAATAAACTTCCAAATACTCAAACACGCAAGTAATAGACTTTAATGCTCAAGCACTCAAGAAAGAGACTTCATATGCTCAAGAAATAAGGAAGATACTTCAAATGCCCAATCAACAAGCAAGAAACTTCAATTCTTAAGTAATAAGTAAGAGAATTCCTACAATCTATCTAATAGATAAAAGATTGTTTGAGACTTACATTTGATATACACTCAGAGGTGTAAATAAAATACAACACATGCAAACTCTATGACTTAGGTATTTATAGAATATACAAGTGTTAATAAATCCTAAGTTAAGCTTGTGCAATTGATTTGATAGAGTAACAACTCTTCATTTGTCAAGGCACAATGTTGTGTTGTTTTTCCAAGCTTTCAACGCTTTTTGTAGAGAAACACAAAAGAGATGTTAGAAAATATTTCTTGCACAAGAGAGTTATTGAAAAAAGAATCTTCAGAGATGTTGGAAAGCCTCCTGATATGGTTAATGTCATTTAAGGTCCATTTGAAACTCCTTTTCCATAAGAGAAATTATCAGTTGCATTCCATCTATTTCTGCAGATTTTATGCTAAGTCTTCATGTGATTAGAAGAGGACAAAATGTCTTCACAGTCTAATAGTGACCTATCAGAGTTTCTTGATCCTTGAACTTTTATTAGTTTTAGGTTTTGAGCCTTCAAAGGATGATTCTTTAGAAGTAGACTTCCTTCATATTTTGGGATCTTAGGTTCTGATCACTGACCAAGTTCAGAGTCTGAGTCTTCAAGTTTTGATCCTTCAGAGGTTAATTTTTATTCAGACTCTGGTCTTCAAAAGTTGACCTCTTCAGATGCTGGTTCTTCATAGTCTGATCTTTAGAATCTATATCTTAAGGCTTCTTTTTGGATGTTCAGTGTAGTATCAGAACTGACTTTATGTTTGGATTTCAATATATGTCCCCGCACACTTGAACGTATGTTAGTATACGTAATTATCTTTAAATATATTGTTATCGTTAAAACCTAAAAGATATGGTACAAACCAACTTTGCTCCAACAATCTCCCCCTTTTTGATAATGACAAACACAAGTATTTAAAAATAATGGTTGTTGATTTAATTAACATGTTGGCTTCAGGGTCTGAGGTCTGTAAGCTCCCCCTAAGTCTGATATTCCTAAGGGTAAGGTTTGTAAGCTCACCCTAAGTCGTATCTAGTTTAATTAAATTTATCTTTAAAGCAGAAAAACATATCTTCACATTTTAATAAATAAATATTCTCAACCTATCAAATTCAGATGATTAAATACTTATTATACTAATCCCCCTTTTGTCTCCAATAAAAATCAGGAAAAACACAAGATATTGAAGAGAAACATTTCATTAACCAAGGAAGAAGAGAGTCATATGCAAAACATGTCCAAAATAAGTGAAAAGACAAAAAAAAAAGTTTTCTAAATCCTAAAGCCTATGGCTTTAAGTTCAAAATATCCAAGATATCATTGAGATCAGAACCCATTTCATCTTGCCTAGAAATCACAATATTCATCTAAACATCCATATTTTCTTTCTTAGGAGCCATGACTTCTTGAGTGATAGCAACATAAGTTAATTTATCTTCTCAATTATCACGCTTCTGACAGGAAGAAGCTACATACTCAAATGAGTAAGCCTTGATATTTTCCAAGACTGGATCCATAAATGTTCTAAGAGTGTCCCTTTAAGTTGCATGAGCTATTAGATCAGAAGCAAAGAGCCCTCGACCAACACATTCTAACCCTTGTCAGAGATAACAATCCCAAATTCTTTTATTTGGTAATTGATATAAGGTGGAAGGTTTAGCTTTTGAGAGGGGTGAGGTGTAGCAGGAATATATATAGGTACTGTGTCATATCCTGACATAGAATCTGATTCTCTCTTAGGAGAATGGTGATAGTTGGTTCTGGTGGTGGTTGGTTATAAGTGACTTGTTCAAGGCCAGTTTGTGATGCAGTTCCTGGTTAAGGATGACCAAGGTGGCTTTCAGTGATGGTTTGGTCAAGGGTGACTTGATCAGTTCCAATCTCAAATTCAGATGCAAGTTAAACTTCAGATTGAGACTGAATAAGATTAGGTCCAGACTCAAATAGGTGTTGGGGTTCAGGAAAGGATTGGTCTTTGATTACTTTTTCAATTTTAAATTGAACAGGAATTTCATCATGAGCAAGGTTTGAAAGTTCTGGTTCAACAGAACTAGTTTGACATTTTGTTTGGTGACAGATGTATGGTTTCAGGAGGAACATCTTGAAGAGGTATACTAATGAGAGGTCTAAACTCAAAGCTATTAAACTCATAGATTGAGCTTGATTTTGAGCTAAATCTACCACTGGAAACATCTATGGGGGATTCAAGCATGATGTTCAAGGGCTTAGGTTGTTCAAAATCAGAGGTACATGTTAGATATTTTATCCATTAGGTAATTCACCAGCTAGGTGACTTGATAGTTCCTTTAGAACAAATGTTCTAGGAACACTCTCTGGATGAGAAAAGTTATCAAGCATCTGACCAATGTTATGGGAATCTGATGCATTATATTATATATTTCAGGTTGGATTTATAGAGGAATGAAAGGACCCATAGATTGATTCTGGTCATGTTTTGGTGAGGGTGAGTGTTCAGGAGTTTGAGGTGGGGTTGTTGTTAGGGATTTGGTCATGAGTGGTGAATTGGAAGAATATTTTAAGACATTATCAGGGACGAAGTTTAAAGGAATACATGTGTCACCACTCCATGAAACATATTATGTAGCTTTCTCTTATTCTATAAAGGTTTCAAGAGCATGAGTATAGACTTCTTCTACCACATGAGAAGCTCCAACAACAGAAGTACCCCCATCCTTCTTTAATACAACATCTGCTTTAGCTTCATCTTCCAATTTCTTATGCAAAACGTTAGGAAATGAAGGTTGTTCTATAGCATGTCTCAACAAAGCTCTTGCTATCAGACTAGCTCCCTTTTGAATAAATTTTGAAGATATATTTTGCATATTTTATAGCAACCCTGAGCTACATGTACAAAGCTTTTTCATCATCATCATCATCTTCTTCTTCTTCTTCTTCTTCTTGTGGAAGTACCATCTTCCTCAACTTCTTCGTTTTAACAAACACAGCCAACTCATGAGAGGTTGTATTATGTTTAATGGCTACACTTATTGTCTTGGTAGGAATCAATACACTTGTAGAGTCCACATCTTAAAACTCCTTATAAACTTTATTATGGTGTACAACCCCTTTCTTAGATGCCTCTTGAATTGCCTCCTCGGTTTCAAAAGTAGTCTGCTTCATTTTTCTTCTACGCTTGTACACAATACCTTCTAGCCCATCAGGAGTTTCCTTCATAGTCATAGTAATTCCAGTATCTCTCTTTTCTATTTTGATAAACTCTTGAATAATCTCAAGATTGTCCAGCTTGGGGAATATGAGAAATTATCAATGAAGGTAGTTTTAGCAATTCTGACCCTTAGGGGATTTACAGGTTGCACCAAATATTTCTTCAAAATTAACTATATATTTTCTAGCACAGTAGCTGAAAGAACATTTCCACCAATTTATTCCAAATATTCTATATCACTATCAGACATTAGAGTATCAATCAACATACTTTGATGAAAAAACTCAAAAATAAGCCTTGTATAAGGAACATTCTTCTTGTGATTCTTATGGATTTCCCTTATAGTATTATACAAGTGATTGAAGATGTATACATGTAAGTTGATTTGTTCAGTGTTGATTATGAACCAGATAAAATTTTTGTGATCCTAAGAGATTTGATTAGTGCTCTCTTCTCTTGGAATCAAACACCCAATCAAAATTCTGAACACAAGCTTATACCCAGTCTTCATGTTCTTCACTTTACCATGATCTTATTTGTTTAAAAGTATAAGTTTCTTGATCACCTCTAATTCCATGTTGTTTCCTTTAGTGTTCAGAGCACATCTTCCCATGTTGTTCGTACCTAGAAGTTTGGTAATGAGTCTCTGAGTGATGGTTTCGTCTATCCCTGTCACAACAAGCCTGCTTTCCACCTCTTTGAATTCATCTAGACCCATTTTAGTCCTAGATTTCAATTTTAACTTTTCATTCCCAACAATCTTCTCACTTTCTTCAATTATAGAAGCTCCTTTCTCAAAAATATTAGCCCTAACATAAAATCCTTTAGCCAAGTAAGGGTAGGTTAGACCATTGAGCATATAAAAAAAGTTCATCGCCCTTCAGCTTCAAAATAATGATGAAGAGGATACCTATTAACTCTAAAAGATTCAAAATCGAAAATTTATTCCACAATCAACTTAAGATCTTCTCTACAAAACTTTGTAGTTTGGGTTTGACATGGTAACCCTTTCTAGAACCAATAATCATAGCAACTTGATGAGACGATGATGAAGAAGCCATTGCAATGAGGTTAGTGTTACTAAAAGGTAATTTTAAAAATAAATTTTTTTCGAAGAGGATTGAGAATGAACGTGTGAGAAGTAAGATGAGAGAAGTGTGTGAATAATAATCAATACGTGTTTTGAGTAAAAAGAATTTTTTTATTCAAATAATACCTAATGAAGAAGGAGGAGGGAAGCACATTCATTAAGACACCTCCTCATTATCTGAAGGTTTTTACCCAACACTTAAAAGACACGTGTCACAAGACGTTTCAGATCCGTGACCCATAAGTGGACAAGTATCAGAGAAAACAATTAAACAAATCATATTCTGAGTGTCAGGGGATGAGATGCTTCAGAGTCTACTATTCACCATAAGCTAGTTAAGAGCTTCTTATCATAGTAGCTTCTGATCATCATCAGACTTTGATCCTCCATTTAGAAACAAGCATTATTCTTAAATAAATATTTTAGATTTTTAATAAATTAAATTCCCTAAAACAGAGGTTGGAAAAATTTATCAGACCATCAATGAATTTATCATACCTTTCTGAACACAGTTTTACTAAAAGGATGATTTATTTTTATGTGATTGATTCTTAAATGTTGAATATGTTACTTTGTTACAGATAATAATAACATTAATATCAAGTATTGAAATGCTACTTCCACTTACTTGAAAATCTTCTAACTGATATTATACCAGGTCTAAAAGCTATTAAGTAAAACAAAAAAACTTACTTTTGCAGCTTCTAGCATACATTGGTGTTGTTTCCTTTTTTTCTTCATTTAGCTTGTTTCTGAAAATCCATTTTGTTCCAACAATGTTCTTCTGATGAAGTTTGGGTACCAAATTTCAAACACCAATTTCAGAACCATTATGATCTCCTTTATCTGGATGATATTTAGAGGTTGGATAAATTCTAGATCACCAACTTATGATCTTCCAGCTTCAGTAGTACCAATAACAGTGGTCTTTCCCTCATGTTTTCCTCCAAAACCCACTCTTCTTTCATCTTTTAGAGTTCGAGTTCAAAACATATGCTTTTCTCCTACCATGTGTCGTGAGCAACCACTATTCAGGATCCAAGACTGGTTCTTTTCTCCTTTCCTTAAACATATATGTAGCCAAAACAATTTCAAATTTGGGTACCCATAATCTAATGCGTTCTCTGGTGTTAGTTCTGAAAGGTATGTTATGACCTTGTACCTTAGCTTTCATATAGTAACGCTTGGAATCACTCAAGAATTTTGGTTTAAAATTTGTGTCTTGGATGACTCTTATCCTTTGAATCTAAACCTCTCAAAACTTTAGACTCTAATATATTAGGTTCTGGTCTTTTAGAAATTTTATACTTTAGAATTATTGGTTCTAGTTTGTTCATAACCTTTGAATTTGAGGTCTCTGGTTCTGATTTCTTTGGAACCTATGTGTTGTACCCCAAAATTTTCCCTCCCATTTCAAAATATCTCCTCATGCTCCTAAGGTCCCAAAGTACTCAATACTACTCAAAAATGATCAAATATCCTCCTCCTAAGCAGTGGCCTATAATTAGGTTTTTGATATTCTCAAGGAAACTGGGACTTCTAATGCTTTAAGTTAATTCCATGGTTTTTCATATGATTCAAATAACCCTCATGTAAAGTTTCAAGCCTTACATCACAAATTTGCTCAGTCAATTGCTCAAATAAGTGAAAATCAACTATATTGGACAAAAAGTCAACATACAGTCAAACTTCAAAAATTTTGGTAAACATCAACATTTTGAGGTCACATTCATCATTAGATCAATGGTTTATCATAAATCATCAAGAAAACTCAAGATTCATCAAAAGTCAAAAGTTGCTAAATTAGGGTTTTCTTTAAGAGAAGTCAACTGAACTTTAACCAAGCATAACTTTCACATGGATCAACAGAAATTTTCAACCAAAGCCCATTTTGATGGAAATTCAATTCTCTACAACTTATTATAACTAAGATCAAGGCACAAAATGCTTCATTTGAGAGATATAGGCCAAAACATTATAGGTCATTTTAAAAGTCAACAAAAAGACACTTTTTGTCACATCAATATACATCAAGATAAATTCTTCAAATTGAAAAATGACAAACATAAATATTTTAGAGGACATCTTGAGCTTTCCAAAAATTATATGATCACCTTCATATGATTAAAATTGATAGAAATATAACTGGTACAAGTTGATAAAATTTTGAGAAATGCATGAAATCCAAATTAAGCAAACTTGAATTTTTGGGCTAAGGGGCTTATCTTTTAGAGTCCAGACGTGTTCTTGAGCTTATAACGAACCTCTAAATCTATTCATAAACCCTTTTAATTTTATTATTTTATTTATTTTGATTTTATTCATTTAAATTCAAAATTAAATCAAATAAATATCAAATAATGGTTTGGGGCTCCAAGATCATACAAAAACCACGTGGATATATTTTGTGAAACAAATCTTCATGCTTTGCAAGATTTTTATCTATTTTTCAAACAAAATAAAAGTGTTTTGCAAAGAGGTCCAAGCCCATTTTTCATGACCTAATATTCTCCTATATATACACTTCATCTTCGGACAAGAGGAGAACGAAAAACCCTGCAAGAACACTCCCTCAAAAATATCAACTTTTATCAAAGTTAGGGCAAACTTGAAGCCCTATTTCAAGCCCTTATCAAAGCAAACCAGCCATCCAAATCGACTCATGAGGTTCTATAGAGTAAGTATTGATGATTCTTGATGATCAAAGAAGCCTGAAACGAGCACTACATGCATCACCGATTTACATGTTTTCTGGAATTTCGTATTTTAGTTTTTATTATGCTTTGATTAAAACTAACATGTGCAATGTGTTTCTGAGAAAAAAACCATACAGGATTGAACCCTTGCATGAGTCCCATAATGCCAGGATGTTAGATTTCCATGTTTGAACTGCTTTTCTTTGTTTTCTTTATATCTCTTTGTACAAGACGATTCAGCAAAAACTAAAGCCACCATTGAATTCACAAGGGTCAAATTAGGGGGGTAGGGTCTCTTTTGATCATTCACGGTTGCTATTTTGCAGGTTGACAAAAAGAAACTCATCAGAGAGGACGACCAGAGCTAGGGCTCTGACGCCTCTCCGCTCTAACTATTTTGTTTATTTTATATTTAATGATTTCACTTATACAACTGTTGTAACAACCACCCTAGTGGCAAGGATGCACACGCTAAGAAATTGATCTATAAGGGGGTGGATTCAATCCTTACATTTTGCAACTTTTTTCTATTTTTTACAATTCCTTCAGGTTTTAAATATAATATCTGATGCCCGTTCTCTATCACTAACCATCGCTTGTCCTGGTGGCAAGCTATGCAACTGTGAAGCAAGAGGGCGTGGGTTTAACACCCACCCCATGCAAATATTTTCTTCTTCTTATTTTTACTAACTTATTTTCTTTTCTTTTTTAATTACTAACCCTAATTATTTTCTTTAACCCTAATTATTAACCATCAATCAATTTTAATCTTTTTTTCAAAACCCTAATAAATTAGTGTGATACGATGGCAGAACCGACTGTTTAATACTGGTTTGCGTTTTGCATTTTTTTTGCAAAATGTCGCGGTAAGCAAGAGTCGCCACCGACTTTTATTTCATCCAATCGAAAAGGAAAAAAGTACAGAAAAAAAATCCTTTTTTGAGATATTCTAAGTACGAGGGGTAGATTATAGAAAGGGAAGGTGTTAACACCCTTTCTATCCATGGTTTTCCTTGGGCTCTTAGGTACTTGCTCATCTTTTTAAAATTTCTTGTGTATGTGCTTTGTTTTTGAAACAGTTTAACTTCGTGATAACCCTTGTATCAGTCCTCAAGAGTGTGACGAAGTTGTTTTTGAAATTTTTTTTGAAAAGTGTAAGTGTGAAAAGATTTGATTTTGAGCAAGTACCTACTAGCATCTACCTACTCGGAAAAATATTGTTTCTATTCTTGTTTCCTTTAGACAACACTATCCTACTATTTAGAAATAGGTAGCACCGTCGTTGGAGTTTGTAAGGGTCAATTCGAAAGGGACGTACGATCACTAAAGCAATACTAAGACATCTTAGTAATAACCCTAGAGTCTTAAGATCTTCTCGAGGCCACATTTCCGAGGCAACATTCGAATGGGACATTTGATCTTTTTAGACAGGAGGGTAACCACTAAGACACCCTATACTTAATGATCGTTTACCGAAGGCAACCGAAGTGAGAGTTTACCTTAAGAGTGATATGTGTGAGTGATTTGTTTTCAGTTATTTATATTTGCACATTAGGGTTTTCTAAACGTATTAATTTGTCATGCATTCTTGTCATACAATCCTATTAACATACATCTAGACAGTTAAATATTTGCGGGAATTAAAAATGAGAGAAAATAAATCTACGCTATTACAAGGCTTCGGGGAAGGGGATTAATTACATAGCCAAAAACCCGGGGAAAAGCGATAAGTAAAAGCCCTAAATTAAACTATTACAAACCATGAACAATTACAAAAATATTGTCAAAATAAATAATAAGCGTGCGATGAATCAAATACGAAACGACTAGGGTTTTGACCCTTGACTAAATCTATTGACGATTGATTAAAAAAATGTATTTTATCATGTCTTAAGAAAATAATGAAATAGTTCAATTAAAAAGAAAATCCCACGTTCTAATTAATTTTGAATTAAGAAAAATAAATTAATTTGATCTAAAAACCTATTTTTTGTATTTTTATTTATTTGAGAAAAAAGAGAAAAATTAAATCAAGAGTTAACCTAATTTTCTAATTTAATTTTAATTGTGAAAATAAATTAAATTTTCCCTAAGTTAAACTAAATTAAATTAAATTTGATAATAGTAACAAAAACTAATTCTAATTTTTTTATGATGTCTTGATTTTATGATTTTATAAAAAATAATTAATTTGTTAATTAAAAATAATTAAAGGAAGTATAAAAAGAATTAAAAAAAAGAAATAAAGAAGAGATTAGATGGGTCTGTGCTAGCAATTATGGGGGTATATTGTTGAAATTCTGAGCCCAAATAATCCAAGCCCGTTTGACTTCGCTGGATCTGATGCACATGTTGACTTGAGGTGCATGATGTACCTTCAATGGAGAGGCATTAAATATAGATTGCTGATGAATTTGATGGCCAGATACTGGTGGAATATTGTGGAAGTTAGGACCTGTGGTGTACCTGATCTCATGAAACAAAATAATATGAAAAAAGGTTGGGACATGGGGAACAAACCCAGGCCTTCACGCTCGCTCCCAGTACCTGCTTGCCATTTGTGCTACTTTGCTCGTTTGTACATATAATAGAAAAAATTAATAAAAGCAAATCACGTGACTTATTCAGAAAAATGCGCTAAAATTCAAACCAACCAACCTGAGATTGCCACGCTTCATCTTCTTCCCCAAACCGTCATTTTAGGTAACAGAACTTTTACCTACGATTGCTTTGTTGTAGGTACAGACCTGTGCCATTCAAAAATTCTATACAAGAAATATAAATAAAATTTAAGGGTACCAATCAACTAGTCTCATCCTCACGAGTATCATGGTACCAGAATCCAAGCCTAATTTAGCCTAATCTGCAAACTCCTAAAACGAACCAAGAAACCCTAACAATGGCATATCTTGATTCCTGTATCATAAATGCAATTAAGTGGTACCAATAGCTTGGAAACTCATTGATGAACAAGAATATATAATCTAAACGTGCATATGATGAGTAAATCAATGAAATCGAAATCAAGTTTTTAGGAAAACTGTGTGACTGCTACGTGCTGATTCTGGACCTGAGGCGGCTTGCAATTGATTGGGATACGTTTCTGGGATGTCCAACAATCTGTTGTCAATGTTAGAATGGCTTGGATTGGCCTCTATGATGGAAATTGAATCACCACTTTTCTTTGAATTTTTGAAGTTTGGTTCTATCTTTTCCACGACTTTCAACCTCTGTTCTTGCCTTGGATACATGCAATATATATCATAGAGTGCATTAGGGTTGTAAAAACTAATCACATCTTTGGAAGTTTTCAAGATTTGATTTGATTTTCATGGCACATGTAAACTTGCTATATTGAGCCAAATTATGCCTTTCTTGTCCCAATCAGCCTTGATTCGGATTGATCATGATATCCTTGCATTATTTGATTGAGATCCTGTCCAAAAATCAGATCACAACATATCTTTTTCATTATTCATCAATTATCTGATTTAATTGAAATTTTAATTAACAAAAAATCAAAATAAATTGAAAAGTGAATAAAATAACATGAGGTTTGATATTTCGGTCGTGGATCATAATATAAGTGAGGTGCAAGCATAAAAAGTTGGGCCCATTTAGCAAAAAATCCAAATTTGAGTACATTTGACTTTTTGCAATTTTGCAAAAATGGTCAACTTGACCAATGCATAACTCTATAAATTTCGACCCTAGAGAGGGGTTCTTGGACATTTTAGAAATATTAGGATTTCCTCTAAGCAAACATTTTGGTCTCATCTTAATTGACTCTTTCATGTTCATGTATGATGGTTTGACCCAAAAGGTGTTTTTGTTGACTTCCCAAAATGACCTATAATGTCAAAATTCATATCTTTTTGTGAGTGCATATTTTGAACTTGGGGGATGAATATGAATTGTATGGAATTGCATCCTCTTAAAAATGAGCTTTGGATGGGTCATTTATGATGAAGTATCAGAAAGTTATGCTTGGTCAAAGTTGAGTTGACTTTTCCTACAAAACCCTAATTTAACAACTTTTGGGTTTTGATGAATTATGAGAAATCCTTGAGGAATCATGATCAACCCTTGATCAAATGATGAATAATAATTCAAAATGAGGATGTTGACCAAAAATCTTGAAGTTTGACTGTATGTGGCCCACAGTTGACTTTTGACCTAGCAGTTGAGCAATTGACTGAGCAAACTTCTTCTGCAAGGCTTGAAACATGACATGGATGATTTTGAGAACATATTAGGACAATGGTGAGCATTTGATTCCTTTGTAGTTCACACATCTTGATGAAAAATGAAACCCTAATTTGAGGTAGACTGCTCTAGGAGAGAGTTTGTCTGGTGAACTCTTGAACTTCCTTGAGCAATTTGGGGACCTCACTTGCCATGTGTTGAGAAATATGGGAGGGAAAATATCGGGGTACAACAGCTGCCCCCTATTCAATCTTCTTAAACCTGAATATGTAGATTGGCTATCTGCCTTTCGTGATCTGAAGGTAGAAGATGATTGAACACTAGAGTGCCCAGAAATTTGCACTCGCATGAAGTGATACTTGACTTGTGATATCAGGAATGGGCTTATAGATGCCATTCAGAAGTTGTTAGATAATTGTCGGAGATGGGCTTAAAGATGCCATCTGAAGAGGTGTCGATCGCATGAGAGATTCCTTTGCGAGAACCCGCATACCTGCTATTGAGGAGGATTTCGTTGGGGAATGCTGGTCTCTGTCTTGAGAGAAATAGAGTTTTAGGAGCTTTAGTTGTCCGTTACTCTACTGGGGAATAATTCTGGTTTGGGAAGAGGGAGTGGACTGTGTATCTGGTCGGGGTATATGCTGCACCGCGACTTTCTGGGGAAATGTGAAATCAATCAGGTTTGATCAGGTCCCAATCTTACAATGTTGTGGACTGTTGTCTAGGGAGAAGAGAGGAAGAAACTGGATAGTAAGGTTATGAGAAGGAACCTGGATGGTAGGGTTAGTTCGAGATGAAAGCCTAGATAGTAGGGTTGTGAGAAGGAACCTGGATAGTAGGGTTACTTCGAAATGAAAGCCTGTATAGTAGGGCTGTGAGAAGGACCCTGGATAGTATGGTTACTTCGATATGAAAGCTTGGATAGTAGGGCTGTGAGAAGGAACCTGGATAGTAGGGTTACTTCGATGTGAAAGCCTGGATAGTAGGGTTGTGAGAAGGAACCTGGATAGTAGGGTTACTTCGATATGAAAGCCTGGATAGTAGGGCTGTGAGAAGGAACCTGGATAGTAGGGTTACTTTGATATGAAAGCCTGGATAGTAGGGCTGTGAGAAGAAACCTGGATAGTAGGGTTACTTCGATATGAAAGCCTGGATTATAGGGAGGTGAGAAGGAACCTGGATAGTAGTGTTACTTCGATATGAAAGCCTGGATAGTAGGGTTACTTTGATATGAACGCCTGGATAGTAGGGCTGTGAGAAGGGACCTGGATAGTGGGGCTGTGAGAAGGAACCTGGATAGTAGGGTTAATTCGATGTGAAATCATGGGTACTAGGGCTGTGAGAAGGAACCTGGATGGTAGGGTTACTTTGATATGAAAGACTGGATAGTAGGATTGTGAGAAGGAACCTAGATAGTAGGGTTACTTCGATGTGAAATCCTGGGTAGTAGGGTTGTGAGAAGGAACCTGGATGGTAGGGTTACTTTTATATGAAAGCCTGGATAATAGGGCTGTGAGAAGGAACCTGGATAGTATGGTTGCCTTGATGTGAAAGCCTGGGTAGTAGGGCTGCTTCGAAATGAAAGCCTGGATAGTAGGGCTGCTTTGGAATGAGTTTGGATAAAATTTTAGAGGGAATCTGGGTAAGGTTGCTTTGTGATGGGTATGTGTAGGACTTCTGGAAGAAACCTGGGTAAGGTTGTATCTGTCGCGCTGCTGATTACTCTATTTATCTTCGAGTGTTGATCACGGACCTGTTGGAAATTATTGATAATAATTGTCTTTCCTGAAAGAAATACAAGGTTACTTATGTGCGATGCATGAGATGCATTGTGATGAGGTTCTGAAAATAACTAAGATTATGTTATATGTAATGTATGCACATGTCATGATTTATGAACATAAATCCCTGACTGCTGTTTGGAGAGTATGAGAAATGGTATTTTTGACCGCTTGTAAAAAACCATAGTTCCTCTATTTCTGTTGGGGATGGTGAACAAAGATGACTATGCTGGGGATTTTCCCCTTGTTTACGGATATTCTGCCGAGGAGAGACCCTATTTGAGATCAACTCTGCGGGAAAATAACTCCGTCGGGGAGGAGATACTTTGTTGATAAATCTGCTGATTTGGAGAAATAATCTCCACCGGGGATGAATTTCCGTTGTTGGTGATAACGAATTCTGTTGGAGATTGAATTTCTGCTTGTGAGAGAAATAAACTCTGCTTGGGGAAAAATTTACCAACTCACTCGCGATTGTGAACCTTATCTAGGGAGAGTTAGGTCTTGTTCGGGAAAGCTACCATTATTGTCTTTGGATAATTTTTACTCTGTGGGGAGTGTATGCCCCACTACTCATGCTCTCCAGCTGGCTCTATCCCGATACCTGATTGGCAGGGTAACTGTAAGGTTTGGACACTTCTTGTTTTCCCTGTTTCTAGCATTACGGGTAATCTTCTTTGTTTCTCGTGTAAATATTTATGAGCAACCATTATTTTCAAATGCATATATCAAAAATGAATCATTGGACGTTCTTGCAAAACAAAATAGAAAAAGAAAGAGAAACTGAAATTTCTTGTGAAAATGAATTGTATTGATTTTTGAGGTTGGCCTGTAATAGGCGTTTTGTACAAAGAGGCTGACGTCCTAGTAAGAGAATGCCGCCAAAAGAAAGAAATTACAATTTGTGTAACAAAAGGAAAAACAACTATGTGAAATGATCCTATTTGGTTCCAGCTCTGGTATTTCCTTTACATCTTCAAGCGTCTCATCACTTTTTTGCTTGGTCGAAGGTGGATCAGATTGATTGGCGCCATCTGAGCTTGATAGTCGATACCGAAGCCTGGTTGCAAGATGATTCAATGAGACATAGTGTTACGCTTGAATCCCTAATTTCTTCCTGGACCGCCCTTTCGGGTTTTCAGTCCACCAGGATACCCTTTTTTCCCCAAGTCGCCTTTTCAGGTTTTCGACTTGCCGGGTGTACAATTTTTCATTTTCATCCCTTACTTTTGCCCAAACCCTTTTGGTTCACCAGGAAGCCCTTATTTTTGCCTAGGCCAGTCAACCTAGCGGGTCTTTGGTTATGCATAGTATCTTTTCACTATGTTTTCATTGACGGGGTGAGGAAGGTCGTCACCATCCACGGTGGTTAGAATTATAGCTCCTCCCGAGAAAATGTTCTTAACCACAAATGGCCCTTCGTATGTGGGGGTCCTTTGCCCCTGGGATCACCTTGCGGCAGTATGATGCGTTTGATCACCAGATCTCCGACTTGATATTCTTGACGTCTGACTTTCTTGTTAAAAGCCTTGATTATTCGATTTTGATATGCCTGACCATGACAAATAGCAGTAAGTCTCTTTTCATTGATTAGGTTCAGCTGATCAAGTCGGGTTTGGATCCAGTCGTCTTCGTTCAAACCCGCATCCTTCATAATCCTGAGAGAGGGTATCTGGACTTAGATGGGTAGGACTGCCTCCATGCCATATACCAGAGAGTAGGGTGTTGCCCCTGTCGATGTTCGTGCTGAGCTACGATACCCATGAAGAGCGAATGGTAACATCTCGTGCCAGTCTTTGTATGTCACCGTCATCTTCTACACAATCTTCTTTATGTTCTTGTTAGCCGCTTCGACAGCTCCATTCATCTTTGGCCGGTAGGGAGAAGAGTTATGATGCTGGATCTTGAACTGTTTGCAGAGTTCGGTAATCATCGTGTTGTTGAGATTTGTACCATTGTCAATGATAATTCTCTCTGGTACACCGTATCAACAGATCAGATTGTGTCGGATGAACCGCGCCACGACGTTCTTGGTTACTATAGCAAAGGAAGCTGCCTCAACCCACTTCGTAAAATAATCAATTACTACCAGAATGAATCGATGCCCGTTAGACGCAGTAGGGATGATCTCGCCAATCATGTCGATGCCCCACATTGCAAATGGCCAAGGATCTATCAAAACATTCAGGGGAACCAGAGGCACATGCACCTTATCAGCATAGACTGGGCACTTATGACAGGTTCGAGAGTGCCGATAATAATCAGCTTCCATAGTGGACCAGTAATATCCTTCCCGTAGGATTTTCTTTGCCATGGTATGTCCACCGGAATGAGTTCGGAAGGTACCTTCATGTAATTCTTCCATGATCCTTTCTGCCTCGCTTTTGTCTACACACCGCAGTAAGGTGGAATCATGGTTACGCTTATAGAGGATACCATTCCTGATTAAGAACTTCATAGAGAACCTTCTCAGAAACTTCTTATCATTAACGGATGCCCCCTCGGGGTATTCTTGAGCCTCCAGATACCTCTTTACCTCGTGAAACTAGGGTTTACCTACTACCTCTTCAGTCTCAATGTCGCAACAATGCGCGGGTTCATGCAACCTCTCAATGGTTATATGGGGAGCTTCATTATCCCACCTGACTTTGAACATAGAAGACATGGTAGCAAGTGCGTCCGCCAACTGGTTCTCTTCTCGTGGGAAATGTTCAAAGGTTATCTCCTCAAAGTGTGGGAGCAATGTCAGTACATCCTCTTTGTAAGGAATAAGATTCGGGTGCTTCGTATCCCACTCGCCTTTGATCTGACTTATCACTAGAGCGGAATCTCCGAATACACTCAAGAACTTAATCCTTAGGTCAATAGCAGCTCGAAGACCCATGATACACGCTTCATACTCCGTCATATTGTTGGTGCAGTTAAAACATAATCCGGCGGTGGACGGAGTATGACAGCCCTCGGGAGATATAATTACAACGCCAATGCCATTACCCAATTCGTTCGAGGCTCCATCAAAATACATAGACCATCGGGATCCCTCCTCGGGTCCTTCATCCGCTACAGGTTCTTCGCAGTCGGTTACCAACATGTATTCTCATTCGGGAACTCGAAATTCATGGACTGGTAGTCATCCACGGCTTGATGCGCCAAATGATCCGCCAATACACTCCCCTTAATAGCTTTTTGGGTTATGTATTGGATGTCATACTCGGTTAAGATCATATTCCATCTTTCTATTCTTCCAGATAAGGCGGGCTTCTCGAAAAAATACTTGATCGGATCCATCTTCGATATCAACAAGGTAGTGTAAGTCAGCATATACTGTCTCAGTCGGCGAGCAGCCCATGCCAAAGCGCAACAAGTTTTCTCGAGCAATGAGTATCGGGTCTCACAGTCGGTAAACTTTTTTCTAAGGTAGTAAATGGCGTGCTCTTTTCGACCAGACTCGTCATGCTGCCCCAGTACACACCCCATTGAATTGTGTAGCACTATCAAGTATAATATCAAAGGTCTTCCTTCAACTGGAGGCATCAAAATTGGTGGTTCTTGAAGGTATTCCTTGATTCTTTCGAAAGCGGTCTGGCACTCATCATTCCATTTTACCACTTGATCTTTCTTCAGCAGCTTGAAGATTGGCTCACAAGTGGCAGTCATATGTGAAATAAACCGGGCGATGTAATTTAGACGTCCCAAGAAACCTCTAACTTCTTTTTCTGTGCGGGGAGCCGGCATCTCTTATATGGATTTTAACTTTGCAGGGTCTACCTGAATACCCTTATCACTGACAACAAAACCCAGAAGCTTACCAGACCTTACCCCGAAGGTACACTTGTTCGGATTCAACCTCAGCTTGTACGTCTTCAACCTGTCAAACCGTTTTTGGAGATGATCAAGGTGCTCTTCCTTAGTCTAAGACCTGGCTATCATGTCATCAACATAAACCTCAATCTCGTGGTGAATCATATCATGGAACAAAGCGACCATGGCGCGCTGATAAGTTTCCCCAGCATTCTTCAACCCAAAAGGAATTACCTTGTAACAGAAGGTGCCCCACTGTGTAACGAAGGTTGTCTTATCCATGTCCTCGGGAGCCATCTTGATCTGGTTGTAGCCAGAAAAACCATCCATGAAGGAGAAGATATTGTGCTGTGCAATGTTGTCGACTAGAACATCAATGTGAGGAAGTGGGAAGTCATCCTTGGGGCTTGCCCTATTCAGATCTTTATAGTCCACACACATCCGTACCTTACCGTCCTTCTTAGTTACGGGAACGACATTGGCAACCCACTGCTGATAAGAAGTGATAACTAAGAATCCTGCATTGAACTGTTTCATGACCTCTGCCTTGATTTTCTCTGACATTTCAGGGCGCATACGACGGACCTTCTGCTTTACCTGCGGGCAGTCTTCTATAGTCAGTAGGCAATGTACTACAATATCAATGTCCAAACAAGGCATGTCTTCATAGGACCAGGCGAAGATCTCAACATAGTCGTGTAGCATCTGTATTAACCGTTTTTTGACACTAGGCTCTAGATTCGCCCCTATTTTAACCTCCTTCCTGCCTTCCTCTGTACCCAAATTCACTTACTCGACTATCTCTTCATGAGGTTGTATGGCCCTTTCTTCCTGCTGTAACAGTCTAGCAAGTTCTCCAGGCACCTCATAACCGTCCTCACCTTTGTCCTCAACTTGGTTGATCATATTTTTGAAGTCATAACTGACAGTAGCAGAGCTGTTATCAATGGGATCCAAAGTGGATATGGATCTGCAGTATGATACGTGCGTATGTGTAAGAGAATAGCTGTGTTGATAAAGTGAGAGACATAAAATAAAAACAAGGATCGCAAAATTTGTAATGTAAGAAACGTCCAATGCTTTATTAATGATATATGAAATGACAAATAATAAGCCCTCACAAGCAAAGCCAAGGTGCCCCGGGAAAGTCACCGGGCCATAAATTTTCAAATTGTTTATTACAAATCTTAAAATAAAAGTTAATTACTGTGGAATAAAAGAAACAGGTATGAAGTCCTTCACCGTCCAGTTATTCAGTCCACCGTTGGTTGTTGGGTAAATCCAGTTGTCGATGTCTGAATCTTCTTCACTGTCCTCAATTCCATTAACTCCCTGATTGCTGATATAGAGAGGAGGTCTTCCAATCTGTGCGTGCCTAACAGCCCTTTGAGCCCCTGTAGTAAAGCCCAAACGAAATTTGTCAGTTTTGTGAGTGAAATCAGGGAGCCGACCCCAATTGGTACACTCACCTTCTTCAACTACAGCCCTGGCGTCCTTGAGAGAAGCCATCTTCAACGGACATTTGTCGGTAGTAACTTCAGTTGATGCCAAGAACTGAGGGACTTCTTCAAAATTTTGACAAGGAGTTTCTATGAATTCCCCGTCCATCTCTACATATAGGAAGGAATTGAGATGACTCACCATATACTCTTCTTCACCTCACACTGTGACAATCTTTCCCTTCGCCGGATGTTTCAGCATTTGATGGAGCGTGGAAGTAACTGCCCCAGCCCTATGGATCCAGGGACCACCCAGCAAGAAAGAATACGATGGCTTGATATCCATTACGTAGAAGGTGGACCCAAGAGTCTGAGAACCCACTTTGATAGGGATGTCCACCTCCCTGTGCCCCCATTCTCTTTGATCTGTCAAAGGCCCTTACCACAATGTTACTAGGCTTTAGAGTCAAACCCTGACAATCTAAACGGTCCAACGCTTTCTTTGGCAGAACATTCAGTGAGGACCCGATATCTACCAACACATGGGCCATAGTGGTTCCCCTGCAATCGATCGAGACATGCAGAGAATCATTATGATTCCTCCCCTTAGGGGTCAGATCCGCATCTGAAAAATCTAGCTCATTGTCAGCAGTCAGGCTGGCCACACAATCTTTGAACTGATCTGCTGAAGTTTCCTGCCGCACATGCGCAATCTTGAGAAATGCAATCAAAGCCTTCACATGGGCATCAGAACACAACAGTAGAGACAACATGGAGATCTTTGACGGGGTCTGTCCCAGCTGTTCGACCACATTGTAGTCTCTTTTCTTAATAATTTACAGTATCTCCTCTATTTCTTATTTAGAGGCTTCCACAATGATTTTCTTAGGTGCCTCCGTCCGGGCAGGCTCACCTATGATTTCCTTTCCCCAATCCCCAGATGGATCAGCAGCAGGGGTGATAACTGGAGTAGGAACATGAGAAATGTCAGGAGTGCTGGTTAGAGCAGCAATTGGAATAATAGTAGACTTGATGATAGTCTTCGGGGAAATCTCGGGAGAGAAGACCCTTCCACTTCGGGTAATCTTACTAGTCCCGGCAATATTACTGACATCAGTATCAGCTTCTTCATTCTTCAGCTCTTGCTTAACGCCATGATAATACACATCAGCACCATAATTCCATGGGATAGCCTTATCTGAGGTGTACGAGATGGGACCAGGAACAGTGATTATTAGCGGAACAATTCTTTGAACAGGTGTAACCTTAACAGGTCTTCTCGAGGAAACCTTGGAAGGATTGGAGGAAATGGTTATAATAGTGACGTCTTCTATAGGAACAACAGGGATCATAGTCTTCTCGAACAAAATTTCTTTATTATCCATTAGGCACTGAACACCTGACTTCAACAAGCGGAAACCAGTAGGTATAATCGAACACACGTGGCAACCTTTTCCATAACCCGGAAATAAACCGGCCAACAGTAAAATCTTCTTAACAGTCATCAGAGGAGTAG
Organism: Vicia faba; assembly: GCA_948472305.1. Lineage (NCBI taxonomy): Eukaryota > Viridiplantae > Streptophyta > Magnoliopsida > Fabales > Fabaceae > Vicia > Vicia faba. Next base: position 895,503,730 of record OX451738.1, read on the forward strand.
AAATTTCTTCAACAGAGTTCACAAACCAATCGATGTCAACAACATTAACTCCACGACCATGTTTGGTCATGGGAGCAGTTGTAACATTCGGCTTTTCTGGAGCATCAAACTCTATCTCCTTGGCTTCAAGCAAGTCTTGTACTTTGTTTCTCAGAGCCCAACAATTGTTTGTATCATGGCCAGGACTCTCAGAACGGTAGGCGCACGGCGTATTGGGATTATATTTGGGAGAAGTAGTGTTTGGATTCTTGGGAGCCTCTCTCAAGGTTGCCAAGTCGGATTTTAACGGATGAGGCAGAACTTCAGCCAGTGTCATGCTGAGGAGGGTAAACTGCCGTTGTGGTCTTTCCACCCTTTGTTGATTATTGCATTGTGGAGCAACTGCGGGTTGTGGTATCACTACAGCATTTACCGTTTGACGGTGTTCAGATATGCTTTGGCCCCTCGGGCTATATACTGCACTGGCCTCCTTCTTACCAGCAAACGGTTTCTTTACCGAACTTGAAGAGGAATCTTTCTGTATTTTACCACTCTGAATTCCAGCTTCTACTCTTTCTCCGATTAAAATCAACTCAGTGAAACTAGATGATGAACTGCCGATTAAGTGATTGAAAAATGGACCAAATAGCGTCCCCAGAAACATGTCAACTAACTCCCTATCAGACAACGGGGGTTGAACTCTTCCAGCTAAATCCCTCCACTTTTGAGCATAATCCTTAAAGCCTTCACCTGCACCCATGGACATACTCTGGAGTTGAGTACGAGTGGGAGCAAGGTCGGCATTGTACTGATACTTCTTGTAGAAAGCAACAACAAGATCTTCCCAGTTTCGGACATTAGCTCCCTCCAACTGATAGAACCATTAAAGTTGAGTCCCTGACAGACTATCTTGAAAGAAGTGCACCCACATATTTCTATTTGTTGTGTGGGGCTAGATCCTCCTGACATACGAGCGGAGATGGAGTTTTAGGCAAGACACTCCATCATACTTCACAAAACCTGGAGCTTTGAACTTATGAGGGATGACCACTCCCGATACCAGTCCCAATTCTCTGAAATCCAAACCAGGTATTTTATGAATTTCCATAGCGCTCAGATGGTCTTCTAACTGCTTGTACCTCTCCTCAGTAGGAGGATATTTCTCATCATTATAATCAGTATCATTGTCAGAAACTGCAGGACTAGGATCCTTTTCTCTTTCTTGGTTCTCCTCGTCCTTGGATGAAGAGCTCAGATCAGTTTGATGCTTCAACCTTTCTCCGAACCTTCTTCTTCTTCTTCTCTTTCAGAATAAGGGTCTTCGAATCCTCCTGCCCCTTAGCCAAACTTATGAACATCTGTTGGAACTGGGTGTGCTGTACCTGAAGATCTTTGATGGCTTGATCGGAAGACATTTCTACTAAAATAAACAGCGAAGAAGATGAGAAACCTGTAGTGGTACCTGTAATGATGTGCATGATAATGGGATGCACATGTAATGATTTCAAAGACTTTGGGAGATTTAAATTTGCAAACAAAAAATAAACAAAACTTTATTAGCTTAAACTTTGAAGGTTCACAATGCCTTTAAGGCTTTACAAAATAAGTAAATAAAACAAATCTAAAACTAGAAAAGAAAAATCAAAAGTCCCATGGACGCTTCCTCTTTGTGTTGATATAGTCATTGATCACTCTTTCTTCCTCGAGCTTCCAGGTGAGCTTCAAAACCTTCCTTTCTTGCACATGGAACTGCTCCTGGTAAGTATCCCGCTCATTCCTCAGCTGAATCCAAGACCTCTGTAGCTCCCCAGGATCAGTGGGCATGTAAGGATAGAGAATCGTGTAAGGAATACCTTCTTCATTAGTGGGATCCACAATCATTGGTAATACGGCCTCATAAGGCATCATAAGCCTCTGGGCACGGGCTCAGACCCATTGGAGATAAGGCTACATAAGAAGCGAAGTCTTTGGTCCCAACTCTTCGGGGTCAGATCTGTTTACCATGCCCCAAGCTCGTATGAACCTCCGGCGATGCTCCTTAACGTCATCCTTATAGTCGAATACAATGTCCTCGAGAAGTAACTCATGGGGACCATCTCTTCGAGCACGACAAAATTGTCGTAAGGCTAGACAAGGACTGTAAGTTATACCCCCTCTGATACCATGTAATGGGACATTAGGGTATCCCCCACAGCGGTCAATAACAGCAGTGTCTTCCATATCCCGGGAACACCAAAGAATATTTGTATGAGCAAGTGACATTACTCTGTGCGACCAACCCAAACCTCCTTCGTTCTTCAGCACAGACTTAGGGAGGTGAGAAATAAACCACCTCGACAGCAACGACATGTAGCACATATGAGTCCCTCTTCTCCTCATGGTACGAGTATGGAGAGCATGCAAGATATCTCCAAGCAAGGTAGGCACAGGGTTGCGAGAAAGGAAAATCTTGACAACATTCACATCTACAAAAGAATCCGGATTAGGGAAGAGAACCAACCCATAGATAAGAAGAGCCAAGATATCCTCAAAAGCCTGAAAATCCAAATCATCCCAAAATAGCTGAGCCCAGTCTATCAGAAACTTGGCTAGAAAACCTTCGACCCCGCTCCGAGTTTCCCAATTGGATACTACATCAGCCCGCTTTAAATGCAAAGCTGAGGCAACGTCTTATAGCCTAGGAACTTCTTCCATACCTATGAAGCGTACCTGTTCAAGAATGGATATGCCCAATAAATGAGAGAATTCTTCCAAGGTGGGTACCAGCTGGTAATCTGGAAAGGTGAAGCAATGGTACTTGGGATCGAAGAACTGAAACAATACGCTCATCATCTGTTCATCAGGGTTTGAAGTAACCAAGAAGAGAAGTTGACCATGTCTCTTAATGAAAGTAGAAGTTTCAGAAACTCTTGATGCTAGCTCTTTAAGTTGGGCAGGTATCTGCACAAAGTTGATTCAGATGGTATTTCTGCGCACGGAAACCATGATCTGCAAAACAGAACAAAGATAAATTCCCTTGGTCTTTGAAATGGTTAGTGTAACGAAGCATGAATGTCATGTTATGATGCATGATGTCATGATAAACCACAGGTATAGCACACGCAAGTATTGCAAACACAGTCAAATCACACAAAGCCCTTAGGTTTACAGCTTGCATGAGGTCAAAGGTAATACCCTCTTGAAGTTAAGTTGGTTCAACCTGTCCTAGAAAAGTAAATGGGTTCTAGAGGATCTCAATATCAATGACCATCCTCCATCGGTCATGGTTTCAGCTCACGCAATCTTTTCTTGCGGCCGAAATTATTCCGAGAGTATGGTCTCAATGAGTGTAGCATCGAGTATCAACCAGTTCTCAGCTCTACACCGAGGCCGACTATCTCATAACTTTCTAATGGCCAAGTTGGGCGATTAAAGGTTCTAAGGTCAATTGATGCTTAAGGATACCACGAAGCGGCCCCGTATTCTCCTCTTTTCTCCACAAGGGATACCGGTACCAACCATAGTGCCACACCAATGTAGCTACTGCTTCAACCGTATCGGTCTACTCCGTACAGTTCCCTCACAGTCTATTGCTACTTACCTAAAAGGTATTCCCCATGTCCGAGTTTAGGATCTATAGTAACCCCAAAGAAAAACCCTCAAAAGTAAAGCAAACAAAGCAATCAAGAGAAGCAATTATGATGACCTAGATCCTAAGGTATACCCCACTTATAAAATCCAGAGCAGAGTCTCCAGTTCTGTGATACGGTGGCAGAACCGGCTTTTTAATACTGGTTTGCGTTTTGCGTTTTTTTGTTCACAAAATGTCGCGGTAAGCAAGAGTCGCCACCAACTTTTATTTCATCCAATCGGAAAGGAAAAACGTACAGAAAAAAAAAAATCCTTTTTTGAGATATTTTGAGTACGGGGGGTAGATTATAGAAAGGGAAGGTGTTAGAACCCTTTCTATCCATGGTTTTCCATGGGCTCTTAGGTACTTGCTCATCTTTTTAAAATTGCTTTTGTATGTGCTTTGTTTTTGAAACAATTTGACTTCGTGATAACTCTTGTATCAGTCCTCAAGAGTGTGACAACATTGTTTTTGAAAATTTGTTTGAAAAGTGTAAGTATGAAAAGCTTTGACTTTGAGCAAGTATCTACTAGCATCTACCTACTCTAAAAAAGATCGTTTCTATTCTTGTTTCCTTTAAACAAAGCTATCCTACTATTGAGAAATAGGTAGCACCGATGTTGGAGTTTGTAAGGGTCAATTCGAAAGGGAAGTACGATCACTAAAGAAATACTAGGACATCCTAGTAATAACCCTAGAGTCTTAAGATCTTCTTGAGGCAACATTTCCGAGAAAACATTTCCGAGGCAACATTCGAATGGGACATTTGATCTTTTAAGACAGGAGGGTAACCACTAAGACACCCTGTACATATTGATCGTTTACCGAAGGCAACCGAAGTGAGAGTTTACCTTAAGAGTGATATGTGCGAGTGATTTGTTTTCAGTTATTTATCTTTGCACATTAGGGTTTTCTAACCGTATTAATTTGTCATGCATTCTTATCATAGAATCCTATTAACATACATCTAGACAGTTAAATATTTACGGGAATTAAAAATGCGAGAAAAATAAATCTACGCTATTACAAGGCTTCGGGGAAGGGGATTAATTACATAGCCAAAAACCCGTGGAAAAGCGATAAGTAAAAGCCCTAAATTAAACTATTACAAACCATGAACAGTTACAAACTAATTGATGAACAAGAATATATAATCAAAAAGTGCATATGATGAGTAAATCAATGAAATCGAAATCAAGTTTTTAGGCAAAATGTGTGACTACTACGTGTTGATTCTGGACCTGATGCAGCTTACAATTGATTGGGATACGTTCCTGGGATGTCCAGCAATCTGTTGGCAATGTTAGAATGGCTTGGATTGGCCTCTAGGATGGAAATTGAATCACCACTTTTCTTTGAATTTTTGAAGTTTGGTTCTAGCTTTTCCATGACTGTCAACTTCTGTTCTTGCCTTGGATACGTTCAATATATATCATAGAGTGCATTAGGGTTGTAAAAACTAATCACATCATTGGAAGTTTTCAATATTTGATTTGATTTTCATGGCACATGTAAACTTTATATATTGAGCCAAATTATGCCATTCTTGTCCCAATCAACCTTGATTCGAATTAATCATGATATCCTTGCATTATTTGATTGAGATCCTGTCGAAAAATCAGATCACAACATATCTTTTTCATTATTCATCAATTATTTGATTTAATTGAAATTTTAATTAACAAAATATCAAAATAAATTGAAAAGTGAATAAAATAACATGAGGTTTGATATTTGGGTCGTGGATCATATTATAAGTGAGGTGCAAGCATAAAAAGTTGGGCCCATTTAGCAAAAAATGCAAGTTTGAGCACATTTGACTTTTGACAATTTTGCAAAAATGGTCAACTTGAGCAATGCATAACTCTATCAATTTTGACCCTAGAGAGGGATTCTTGGACATTTTAGAAAGCTTAGGATTTCCTATAAGAAACCATTTTGGTCTCATCTCAATTGAGTCTTCCATGTTCATGTATGAAGCTTTGACCCAAAAGGTGTTTTTGTTGATTTTCCAAAATGACCTATAATGTCAAAATTCATATCTTTTTGTGAGTGCATATTTTGAACTTGTGGGCTGAGGATGAATTGTAGGGAATTTAATCCTCTTCCAAATGAGCTTTGGATGGGTAATTTTTTATGAAGTATGAGAAAATTATGCTTGGTCGTAGTTGAGTTGACTTTTCCCTCTAAAACCCTAATTTAGCAACTTTTGGGTTTTGATGAATTGTGAGCAATCCTTAAGGAATCATGATCAACCCTTGATAAAATGATGAATAATACTTCAAAATGAGGATGTTGACCAAAAATCTTGAAGTTTGACTGTATGTGGGCCACAATTAACTTTTTGACCTAACACAGTTGATTTTCAGGCAGTTGAGCAATTGTTTGAGCAAACTTCTTCTACAAGGCTTGAAACTTGGCATGGATGATTTTGAGAACATATTAGGACAATGGTGATAATTTGAGTCTTTTTTGGTTCACACATCTTGATTAAAAATGAAACCCTAATTTGAGGTAGATTGCTCTAGGAGAGAGTTTGTCTGGTCAACTCTTGAACTTCCTTGAGCAATTTGGGGACCTCACTTGCCATGTGTTGAGAAATATGGGAGGGAAAATTTTGGGGTACAACAATTAGGTTTAGGTTTTCTAATCAATAATTAATTTTGAAATTTTTATTTATTTGTTAATTAATTAGATTAGTTAGTATTTTCTTAAAAAATAAAATTAATTAGACTTTAGGATTTTTATTAATTAAAATTAATTAGACTTAGGGTTTTAACTATTTAATTAAAGTAAAATTAATTTCATAAAAAATCACATTCAGACATTTTTTATATTATAATTTTTTTTTCATTTAAATTCTTAGACCATTGTATAGGTCGCACGACTTTTTCTTGTAATAGTTTAGATTTATCTTTCTGCATTTTTTACCTATTATGTCACTGCTTACGGGATGTAATAGCTTAGGATTTAAATTCCGCACTTTATTTTATGCATCTTTTTATGTAATTGCCCCAAAGCCCTATAATAGATTAGGATTTACTTTCCACACCTTTACTATTCCTTCTATATATATTCAACTGCTAGTAACTAGCCATGTATGGCAATATCTAAAAATAATCATTAGCAAACCCTAATACCAGATAAATAACTGAATTGAACACACTATTCACACTTTGCACCTCTAGGGTAACCTTTCTTTGTTGCCTTTGGAAAACATGGTAATGTCCCTCGAAATTAGGGATAATTTAGAAAAGTCCCTTCGAATAAAGATCATAGTCCCTCGATGACCCTTCGAGGTTTCCTACGAAAACTAATCCAGTCCCTCCGATAAATTACAAAAGTATTCCTACATGTTTCCTTCAATGACCATTCGATGACCCTACGCTTGTCCCTTCACATCCAATGGAGATGTCTACCTACTAACTAATGGTACGGATAACACTATCTCTAAAGGAGAAGGAAAAGAATAAGAACGACCTTGAGTGGGTAAGAACTGTTAATCGCTTGCTCACAATCTTTTCTAAAAAATTTTTTTTACACATCACACTTTCAAAATATTTTCAAACACTTTGTACGCGCTCTTAGGGACTAATACAAGGACCATTACAAAGTTATCTGTACTTTGGATTTTCAAAATATTTTCAAACAAATCGCACACACACAAAGCAAGTTTTTTAAAAGTGAGATAGTGATTAAGAGCCCGTAGATAACTTTGGATGAAAAGGGTGATAACACCTTCCCTTTTCATAACTTACCCGCCAAACTCAAAATCTATTAAGGTCTTTCCTATTATTTTCACCCTTTCCTAATATTGGATAAAATAAAAGTTGGTGGCGACTCTAACTATCCGCACATTTGGATAAAACAAAAAAAAAGTCAGTTCTCCCACCGTATTACAGAACTGGCGAATCTGTTGGGGAGTACTCAAAAAATATGGGTTACCTTAGGGTCAGATCACCTTTACTTGCTTTATTGTTTGCTTTTATTGATTTAAATTTAAGGGTTTTCTTGGGTTTATTACTTGTAAGATCCTACACTCGGATCTAGGGACGCCTTAGGTAAGTAGCAATAGATCATGAAAATTGTACTGCATAGACCGATATGGTTGAAGTGATGGCTACGGTTAGTGCGACGCTTTGGATTGTACTAATGTTCCTTAAGTTAGTCGAGGATAAAATTAGGCTTCTGCTTGGTGCCATTAGCAGTAATTGACTTTTAGAACCTTAAATGACCCATCTTGGCCATTAGAAGGTAGTGAGATGGCCGACTTTGGTGCAGTATGGAGTTGGTCGATTCCCGATGCTACACTCATTGAGATTCGACTCGCGGGATGTTTGTGTGGAAAATCAGTTGCTGTACTAAAATAAAACCTTCGAGAAAGATCTGTGATATGAGATCCCTAGAACCCGATTACTATTTTAGGATAGGTTGAGCCAACTTAACTTCAATAGAGAAGGGTACTTACCTATGGACATCATGCAAGGCTTTAAACCTAAGGCTCTTACGTAATTTGTTTGTGTTTGCTATCTATCCAACATGAACACAACATCATAATATCATATCACTATGACATGGCATTTTGACTAACCATATCAAGGATCTTAGGGATCTTTGATGCAGGATTATCACAAGCCAAATTGCTAGCAAGGGAGCAAGAGGATTTATTTTCCTCTACCCATATGCCATCAAAAATAAAAGCATATTCTCTTGATTCAGAGACTAGAACCCACTTGATATGGCGAGCTTTATCCTGATAGAGGGACGTTCAAAGATGAAAGCTCAAAGTTCTTCAAAACTAAAAGTTAATCAATCTCATTTCAAATTATTTTGCCACTTTGGCTTTTTATTTTAAAACCTTTCTCAAAATATTAGACTCCTACCAATCCTTGTAGTGATGCAAACAACTATACTTCTACAATATGTAGTTAAGATAGATATTTTCCACTTGGGTATTGAGTGAGGCATTATTGATTTTAAAATCTAAGCCATATCCTCCACTTTGAGATGATGCAAATTCTCCTTTCTAATGATTGTGGGTAGTAAGTATGTTTTTCCACACGGACAATGATGATGATGTCTTATCTCATAAAATTAACTAACACATTTCTTTTTTTTTAGAATTTTTAAAAGGTGAACTACATGTACCCTGATCCCCTATTGCATGAAAGGTGGTACGTAGGAACTAAAGGTTCGCAACCGCGGCGGGTGCAAAAATCATAAAAAATATACTTCTTTTCTCACCTCCACATCTATTTTTCATACAACATTTTATAGCCAAAATATGCATATTTTTCAAAGAGGTTCCTGAAGATTACCGTAGATGTTTAGGATGCTAATACCTTCCCTTTGCATAACCGACCCCCTTACCTAGAATCTTTCCCCTTATTTTTGGGTTACTCACTCTTTTCCCATTCCTTTGGAAACAATATAGCATGGTGGCGATTTTTATTTTGATCTGTATAAGTTTAGTCAATCCAATGGCTTAGTCTTAAACATTTCTATGGCTACAAAAAAAATGGCGACTTCACTGGGGAAAGATTGACCTCTTGCTGGTCCATCCATAAGTGGGTTAACCCTATCTTTGTTTATATCTGTATATGTACTATTGTTGTTTATGTGTTATATGCTGTATATATGTTTTCCTGGATTTTCCTGTTTTTCAGGGTGCTTGGTGATTACTTATGAGTCCTATACCCAGACTTGGGCAAACTTTAATATAGGACGAGCGGTATAGTCATGTTAACTTTGATGGAGTAATCCCAAAAAAGGAGGCATGAGATCCCCGACTCAGTGGAGGCCCCTTTGACTGTAGTGTCATTTACTGAGTAATCAGGAAGACGTACTACTTTCGACCTAGGATCCTGCTGAAGCTGAGGACCGTAGAATACCTAACCCATCTTGGCCTTTTAGGTGTAGTTCAAAAGCTATGACGGAGTAATCCAGAAATAGTTGTTACCCGATACTATGCTCGGACGAGTTTTTCTTGAGAATATTACTAATTACCGAGTTAATCAGGAAGTTGGTAATATCCGAAGGAAGGATGTAGACTATGGGAACCCCTAGAACCTTGTTAGACATGTGATAACTTTTAGACCATACCTTATGGGTAGTACCTTCGACCTCATGCTCGTGATATTGAACCTATGAACCCTATGTTTGTGATCTTGTGTGTGATTGTTGCATCATGCATCCATGCACTCATAAGCATCTTTTGAAGAAATTTCATTTCAAGGGACTTGAAATTTGACCATTTGTGAATATCTCAGGTACCTTTTGACCATGGATTCTGGAAAAAGAAAGACCGAAAAATACAGTTTCAAAGATCCCAAGGTAGATGAATTGATCAGTCTAATTCCCAAGATAGAGTGTTATGCATATTTTCAGAAGAAGAATGGATCCATCATTCCTCTCATCAAACTTAGGATGAAGGAGGGTATTCTCTTGACCTTGGTCCAGTTCTTTGATATGCTGTATCATTGCTTTACTTTCCCCGATTATCATTTGATGCCTACACAAGAGGAGTATTGTTATATGTTGGATTTACCTATTACCGATCGTGTTCCTTTTAATAGTTTAGAGGGTGAGCCAAAACCACATGAGATTGCTGCTTTGATCCATCTGGGGAAGTCTAAGGTTGAAGCCCATATGACTACTGTGATACGGTGGGAGAACTGACTAGGGTTTTGCGTTTGTTTTCGCAAATGTTTCGGTTGAGCAAGAGTCTCCACCGACTTTTTATTTTATCCTAAGGAAAGGTTTAAAAAGCACAACAAAAACCTTTGAGATGTTTTCTTGGGTTCGGGGAGTAGATTATAGAAAGGGAAGGTATTAGCACCCTTTCTATCCATGGTTATCCATGGGCTCTTAGTTACTTTCTTAGATCAACTTGCCTTAATTTTCAATTGTTTGAAATGGTGCTTTGTGCGTGGTTTTGAAAATGTTTTGAAAAAGATGCCTTGTCTAGGCTACCCTTGTAACAATTCTTTACTCGAATGTTTTACAAAAGGTGTTTGTCTTTTTGAAAAGATGTTTCAAGGTTTTTTTTGAAAGTTTGTTTTGAAAGTGTTTGTGAAGTGTGGTTTGAAAAATAGGCAAGTGTTTTTGTTTTGCAAGTTGACAAGTACTTAAGAGCTATCTACCCTAAAGTTCTCAAAGATTTTTGCTATGTTTTAACCCTTTTAACAATTTTGTTCCACCATTGCATTTGGTGGACAATCTTGTGTTAGGATGTGAAAGGAACGGGCGCGGGTCATCGTTTAGACCATGATTGCAATGGTGCCAAGTATCTTTGGGCAATTTTTTCCTTTAAGGGACTTGATCATTTTTTAGGCAACTTTCGAAAGCGTCATCGAGGGACTATGATCATTTGATTGTTTTGTTTTGCCCAAAGAGACCTAACATGCAATATGGCCCATTTATTGAAGGCAACAAGTGGAATACCCTAGGGGTGCAAGTGTGATTAGTGTTGTCCATTTTCATGCTTGCTTATCTTGAAATTAGGTCAAACTATTTTTGTTGTTTTTGATTCGCATACAAACCCTAATTCTAACATGGTATATTTAGAAAGCATTAAAGTGCGAAATTTAAAGTCCTAAACTATTACAACACAATATATGGGAAAGGGGGTACAAATGTTCAAATGGGGGGTATTTTGACAAGGAATTTAAACCTAGGCTATTACATCAAATTGGGAATTATCCAATCACTTAATATACAATAATTAAATAAAACTGGAATAAATATGCAAGATGCAAAAAATGTTTTTTATATGTATGAAAAAAGGTATTTTTTATATGTCAAATAAACAAAATAAAAAGTATTATTTTTTTGGAGTTTTTATGTATTTAGGGGAAAACCCTAATTTATTAAATAAAAGGTATTAATTATTTAATATATATAATATTTAATAATTATGTACAAAAATAAAATAAAAATGAAGTATATTTATAAAAAATGTATTTTTAATGTCAAATATACAAAATAAAAATGTATATATTTTTTTTATTTTTTGTCCTAAATATTCTAATAAATATATATGTAGTTGTATTATTTACTAAATATATATTATATATACAAAATAATAATATTTAATATTTATAAAAAAAGTGTATTTTATATAAAATATTTTCAGAAGATAAAATAAAATAAAAATCAGAAAATAAATGTGTTTGCATTATTTTTCAGTATTTTGAATAAAAGTATATCTATATATTTATTTATGTACAAATACCTATTTAAACAAATAAATGCCTAATAAATTCAAAAATGGTGTGAAAAATATTTTTTATATTTTTAATATTATGAGAGAAAATAAATAAGTCAGAACAAAAAAGAAAAAGTCAAAAAATCATGAAAATAAGCATAATGGGCCAAAGAGGTGTAAAAGTAAAAATAGGGTGCAAATAAGAAAAGATAGAACAAGCCCAGCCCAAAGGACCTTCTTCAACCTCTGGCCAGAAACTTTGTCAAAAACGCGCGCTTGTACACTGATTCAAACATCTGGATTCCTGGAATTTTAGCACAAACTTACAACATAAGAAATGTTAAGCATTAAGCCACGATTCTGGACATGTAAAGAACTCATCCTAACTCTCAGAAATGAGAGAGAATTTCTCCATTCCCAAATCTTAACCTAACTTTTTATCAATGTTCAGACCTCAAATTCTCATAGCACAGGCAAAATAAATGGAAAGTAAAGACATGTATAGTTTCAGGGACATGAGCATGACATTTTTCATTCACAAACTTAGAGCTAATAATGCCTACATTGAGAGATAGAAGTTCATGAATATACCTGTTCAGTTGGAATCGTGTCTGGCAATGGAGGAGCTTTCAGGGCAAGATGATGGTTTGTACAGCTTGCTTGAAGTGTGAGGATGCTATTCCAATACTTGGTATGCTTTGAAACCTTCTATATCAAGCTGCAGAAGTCAACCTGCAAGAGGAAGAAATGAAAATGGCCAAACTGATTAGAGGAGTTACAGTCTACTTCTAATGCTTTGGATAGTTTGGATTGATGGTAAGGAAAGTGTTTGAACTGGTTTTGGCCAAAATGCACGATGGGAATGAACTATGCCACTCAAACTGCAGGGATGCCCTGTTTTTGTGCAGTTCAATGGTGATTCTGTGAATGAAGAGGTATTGGAGGTGATAGGCTTGTGTCTCAGGTCAGGATGGAGGTTTGGAATGTGTTTGACAAGTTTGCCTAAGCTGTTTTTTGCTGAGATGAGAGTTGTGTCCTATTATGCTATGTTTCTTCACACTTAAGCAAGAAAATGTCCACTTGAGTTCTAGGCTGATAGAGGCCCCCCTAATGTGCTGCACCACTTAGTCTTGATCAGTGTAATTAGTCTAATAACTTGTGCCAAAAGGATATGCACTGTACTTGCTTGGATTGCTAATTGACATAAAGTTCTACTTTTGCAAAAATGGGCATTATGCTTTTTCTACTTTGGGACTAAACCTCTATGTAATGCTTGAACACATAAAATATGGTCTTGGCACAATGAGTTTGCATTAAATTTATGAGTGCAAAATGGATATAGGGCCTGTAATCAAGAAATGCAAGCTGAGTTCAAAATTGCCTAAGTGTATGGACATGTAATTTGGTCATGAACAAAGTGAGTTTTTCCCAACTTGCCAAATTCGATTCTCCCTAACCATGAGGTTGTTTGATGAGTTCTTGGACATTTTGGAAAGCTTGGAATGTGTACTACAATCCATATTTGAAATGCAAATTGAAATTCCAAGTGGAAGCATGTGAAAAATGGTCTTAAAGTTAGGCAAAAATCCTGCCTAAAAGAGGTCAAATTTTCTCTAAGTTAAGAATGGTTTGGTACCCTTGTTCCAAAAATTGTAACTTGAGCTACAAGCTTCGTTTGGGAAAACTTTGTGAATCAAAGTTGTAGATTTTGCAATAGACTACAACTTTCATGTTTTGACTTTTGCTCGAATCCAAATGAATCTTGGTGAGAAAGTGGGGCAAAGTTAGGAAAAAATTAGGGTTTTTCATAACTTAGAAAAATTCTAAGTTATGAAAAATCTTCATTTCAAACCCTAATTTGCAATTCTTGATTTCTTGATGAACAAGTTTCATGATTTGGCATGTTTTGATGAAAAATGAATCTTGACACTTGATTTTGACCAAAAAGTCAAAGTTTGACTTTTCAGTAAACAGTCAAAATTGATCAATTGACTGGGAAATTCAACTATCAATCTTGTGCATTTGGGATCTTTTGAACTTGTTGAGTATGTCAAGACAATTCCATGGGGTCCTTGAGTCCATATGTGAGTTTTGTTTGCCATTGGCTAGGTCAAACAGTCAAAAATTGCCTTTGTGCAGTCAAAACCCTAAAAATGACCATTTTGCCCTTTTGGTGATCTGATCAAATTTCTTGTGGAATTGTGATCCAAACTTGATCAAATGGTCCATGTGAGTTCATAATGTTGATGTGGATCAATTTTCATGAGGTTTGACTGTCAATTGGCCACAGTTGACTTTTTCCCCAATACAGCTGATTTCTAGGTCAACTGTCCAATTGACTGGGCAAAGCTTGGAATCAAGGCTTGAAACTTGGTATGGATAGACTTGGGAGTCCAACATGAAGCATGAAAGTCATCTTAGGCATTTTAGGTCAAAACAACTTTGTGCAAACACAAACCCTAATTTGGGTCAACAGTGCAAGGAGAAGTCTTGAGCAGAGGAAACCCTAACTTGATCTTGAGCTCCAAGGGTCTTGTGATGAGAAAATGTTGAGAAAAAGGGAGGGCAAATTTTGGGGTACAACAACTACTAAAGGAGGGATTAGAGGATTACCAGCTTAGTTCTTATTGGAGAAAGCTCGTTACTTTTCCAGGATGAAGAGTATAGTCACTTTTGAGGCAATCTTTGCTCAACTTGCTTACGGTTTCTTCTTATTTCCTAATGTGGACAAGTTTGTTGACATTAATTCTATCAGGATCTTCATGGTTGGAAACCCAGTTCCTACATTGTTGTGTGATGCTTATTACTCTATCAATCTTCGGAATTCTTATCATGGGGGGATGATTATCTGTTGCATGCCTTTGTTGTACCAATGGTTTATTTCTCATATGCCTCATTTTGATGCTTTCTGGGATGTCAGGAAGGAACCCCGTTGGGCTCCTCAGATCATGGAACTTACTCACTCAGATATTGATTGGTATCATTGGGCTTACCAGGATGTAGAGATTGTCGATAATTGTGGTAGTTTCCCTAATGTACCTCTTCTTGGTACAAAGGGAGGAATTAACTATAATCCTGTTCTTGCACGATGACAGCTTGGTTATCGGAGGAGGGATAAACCAAATAGTATTCATTTGAGTAGCTTCTTTCTGAAGGAGGGAGAAGACCACGGGGAAGCTATGGAGCAGATTGCGAAGGCCTGGCGTCACATTCATAGTAAGAGTAGGAAAGACTTGGGACCTAGGGGGTTGTTTCTTTGGAGCCTTATCTTGAGTGGGTCCAAACGAGAGCTATTCAGTTGAAGATGTCGTATTCTCGGGAAGCACCTATTCCTAATTTGTTTGTGAAGACCACTCCTCCCTTATTAGACAATATAGAAGAGCTACAACTTGCTTTAGTCAGGAATTATTAGGAAAAGGATGCTTAGAAGAATAAGTTCCAAACTTTAGAGATTTCCTATAGAGCAGACTTAAAGGAGAAAGACGACTTGATTGAGATTCTTGAGAGTCGGGCTGTAGAGACCATGGAGAGGCAAGGGGATTTATTTTCTCCTAAGCATCAGTCAGATACTAGTTGCTCACTTCATGATTGGAAGGAGGTTGCCACCAGATATGCGGAAGAAAATCAGAGGTTGAAGGTTCAGATTGCCAGGCTTACAGGAAAACGCCAGCATATAGAGTGATCTCCATCAGCTTTACTTCTCAGGGTTTTAGACTTTACTTTCATCTTGTACTTGGGATTATTGAAACTTGTAATCCATTTTGAAGTTATTATAATAAAAAAATTTCGTATTTCAAATGTGTTATTTGCAATGTGTCTATAAATCTCTAAGTCCCTTGAAATATTAATAAAATAAGTCATGTGCACTGCATATTATGCACCATATTGCACATATTTCTTGCATTTGTTATGCATATCCAAGTGTCTTACCAAGATTATTTACTTTGTTCAGCAAGCTGTCTCACCACTACAACACTCGAGCTAATTTCAGAAAGAAGATGGTCAATTTAGAACAAGAGAATCGCGATTTGCACGAGGAAGTTTCTGCTCTGAAGGTCGGCATGGCCAATCTCACTACTATGATGGAATCTCTGGTGGCTTCTCATATTCAGCCACCAATTGTTCAACCTTAACAAACAAGGGTTAATAATGAAGCTCCGACTGTTCCTGTGTCTGCTACTCCAGTGATCATTCAGAATCGCATGCCTCAAGGTTTTGCATGGGGAATGCCAGAGAATTTTGCGCCTGAAGGCTTGAACCTTGGTCCTCAAGATACTCCAGTTATTCTGACTACTGTTACTCCTGCACCTCCTGTGGTGCATGTTGCTCCTGCTGCATATCCTTTGGTGAATATGGTTCTAGTTGTTAATGATGATATGTGCCGACCTTTTCCTCCACCAAGTGAAGACTTGGGTCTCCATGATACAATGGATGATTTTCAAGAACAATTTTCCAAGATGCAGAGGGAGATGAAGGCCCTTAGGGGAAAGGAATTGTTCGGGAAGAATGTGAATGATTTATGCTTGGTCCTGAATGTTAAGATACCTGTGAAGTTTAAGGTCCTGGAATTTAAGAAGTACAAGGGCAACACTTGTCCTCGTGCTCATCTTGTGATGTATGTAAGGAGAATGTCTACCCACACTGATGATCAACGTCTGTTGGTTCACGTTTTTTAGGATAGTTTGACTGGTGTTGCGCTGAAGTGGTATATCAGTTTGGACATTGTTAACATCCATACTTTCAACGACTTGGGAGAAGCATTTATCAGACAATACAAACACAACGTGGACATGTCGCCTGACCGTGATCAACTCAGGGCCATTGTCCAGAAAGACAGGGAATCGTTCAAAGAATATGCACAGAGATGGCGTGAGGTAGCCACCCAAGTGATTCCTCCCATGGAAGAGAAGGAGATGACCAAGATTTTCTTGAAGACTCTGGGTGCTTTCTACTATGAAAGGATGGTAGCTTGTGGGTTAAGTGACTTTACTGAAATGGTAGGCATGGGTATCCGCTTAGAAGAGGCTGTAAGAGAGGGTCGCATAACAAAAAGTGAAAGTTTTGGAAGTGCGAAGAAGCCATCCTATGTGTTTGCTAAAAAGAAGGAAGGAGATACAAACACTGTCATACAAGAAATAAGGGTTAATCCTCCCAGAAGAAATTATCAGTGTCATCAGCAAGTCGCCTCAGTTACTCCAGTGGTTGGTGTAGCTCCAACCACCGTTGCTTATCAGAGACCATCCCATCAGGGGAATCAAGGGTATAATCAGAGAAGGGAGAGTTATGAACCTATCCCTATGAGTTATACAAAATTACTCCCAGCGTTAATTTAGAAGAAGTTGGTTCAGACCCGAACACCTCCCGTTGTACCATCACCATTGCCTTCGTATTACAAAGCAGACCAATCATATGCTTTTCATCAGGGAGCACCAGGGCACAATGTTGAGAACTGCTATCCTTTGAAAACTGAAGTACAGAAATTGGTGAAGTCTGGTATCCTATATTTCAAGGATGTGGGGCCTAATGTCAAATATAATCCTCTACCAAAGCACAGAGGAGCAAATTCTGTGAACATGGTGTCCGGTTGTCCAGGTTACTTCCATATTTATGATATTAATTTGGTTAGACGATATTTGGTGAAAATGCATGCAGACCTCTTTGAATTTAGGTATTATACGCATGACCATGCTGGTTGTGTTATTTAAAGTACATATATACATGGTTGTGACAAGATAAAGGATGATTTGTAGGAGATGATGGATGAGGGCCTCATCCACATAATCAGACCTATGGAAGAGTATGAAGAGGAAGTAAACATGGTTTCTGTATGTTCTGGGCAGTTCAGGATCTTTGATGTGGAGCATATGAATGATGATCTTGTACAATTGCATGCTACTTTCTGCCACATGGCTGGTCAGGTAGACCATCAGTATGGATCTTGTCGAATTTGCTGCTGGGACTCCCGAGGATGTTCAATTGTTAAGAAAGGTGTTCAGTTGTTGTTGGATAATGGAACTATCAAGGTTACAGGTCAAAGTGATGATTACCATGTCGTTGATATGATTGAGGTTCATTTAGCGGAAGAAGAGTCAGATGACGAGTATGCCTCTGCAGATGAGTACTTATCCTCAGATGAAAATTTGTTTTCAAGAGATGACTCTGTAATGACTAAAAATGTTGAAGAGGGAGTAAATGTTATTGTGCCTTGTTTTGGTACGCCTACCCATTTTGAAGTTGAATATCATAGCAAGCCAGCTATTACTCCATTGGTGATTAGCTTACTGGGTCCTGTCCCCTACAAGTTAGACAAGCATGTACCCTACAAATATAATGCTACAATTTTAGAGGATGGTGTGGAAGTTCCCATCCATCCAATGCCTAATGTTGGAAATATTACTGAGACTAGAAGAGTGACCCGCAGTGGTCGTGTATTTGCACTAGTTGTTCGTGGAGATGTTAGTACTAGAAAGAAATTTGTTGAAAATATTGAACCCAAGAAGGCATTGGGTGAATCTAGTGGGGCTACGCTAGAAAAAAAGGTGGATGATATTTTGAAGATAATTAAGATGAGAGACTACAAAATTATAGATCAGCTACTGCAGACTCCTTCAAAAATATATATCTTGGCTTTATTGATGAACTCCTCTGCTCACAGAGAATCTTTGATGAGGGTATTGGACCAAGCTTTCATGGAAAGTAACATTCCTGTAGACCAATTCAGTATTGTAGTAGGGAACATTACTTCATGTAATAACCTGAGATTCTGCGACGATGAGCTGCCCGATGAAGGAAGGAATCACAATTTGGCCCTCCACATCTCTATGAACTGCAAGAATGATTCATTATCCAATGTGTTAATTGATAATGGATCAACATTGAACGTTATACCAAGGAGCACCCTTATGAAGTTGAAATATCAAGGAACGCCCATGCACCCAAGTGGCATTATTGTGAAAGCATTTGATGGATCAAGGAAATCTGTTATTGGTGAAGTGGACTTGCCTATTCGTATAGGCCCACATTTGTTTCAAATTACTTTCCAGGTCAAGGATATTGTACCCGCTTATAGCTTCTTGTTAGGACGGCCGTGGATACATGAGGAAGGGGTTGTCACTTCGATTTTACACCAGAAGTTAAAGTTTGTGCATGAGGGAAAAGTGGTAATTATAAATGGAGAACATGCATTATTAATATCTCATTTGTCCTCTTTCAGCATTATAGAGGAGGATGAAGCTGCTGTTGAAACCCATTTCAAGCTTTATCCATTGATATTATAAGAGGAAATGAGAACTCTATAGATTCGTTTAAGGATGCATAGTAGGTGGTGCATAATGGCCATAGTGAAGTATGGGGACAGATTGTTGATCCACCTGTAAACAAGAATAGAGATGGCTTGGGGTTTCTGTGAAGAATGATAAGGGTAAGAGCATGAAGCCAAAGGCTGCTACAGGAAAGTATCAAGATAACTTTTGTAGCGAGGTTTATCAACATCCAACTGTTTCAGGGATTAATGTCATTGTTGAAGATGAAGCTGAGCCAGAAATGCCAAATTATGTGACGCACGGAGTTAGGGTTCAGAACTGGATCACTATTGATGTTCCCTCTTGCATACATGTTTCAAAGTAATTTGTTTCTTGTTAATATTTTTGAAAAGCTTTCACGCTACCCAAAGTGAAAGTATTAATATTGTACGGGCTTATCTATCTGTTGTGATTTTTAAAATTAATAATAAAAGTTGTCTTTGTTTCACAAATTGTGTCTGTATTTTCTACTTTTTCTTGGAAAATGATAATCAGAAAAAACCTTTCAAAATAAATAATAACTGAAATACAATCTGCATGATCACTTGTTATATGTGTCAGTTTCTAAAAGCAATTATAAATCAAATGCGCAAATTAATTAAAAAACTCGTTGAATACAATGGCCCTGCACCCTCTCCCAACTTTGAATGTCCTGTGTATGGGGCTGAAGAAGAAGACTATGATGAGATTACAGAAGAGTTATCGTTGTTTCTTGAGCGCGAGGAGAACGTCATTCATACATGTAAAGAGCCATTGGAAGTAATCAATTTGGGTTCAGAAGAAGATCCGAAGGAAGTCAAGATATGAAGAGCAGGTTGATTGAGATGTTGAAAGAGTATGTAGATATTTTTGCTTGGTCTTACCAAGATATGCCTGGTCTATATACAGATTTTGTAGAGCATCGTTTACCGCTGAAGCCAGAGTGCCCGCCAATCAAACAGAAGTTGCGAAGAACTCACCTAGATATGGCAGTGAAGATCAAAGAAGAAGTTCTGAAGCAGATTAATTCTGATTTTCTTGTGACATCAGTGTACCCTTAATGGATTGCCAATATTGTCCCAGTGTGGAAGAAAGATAGAAAAGTTTGAATGTGCGTAAATTACAGAGATCTAAATAAAGCTAGTCCAAAAGATGATTTTCCATTACCACACATTGATATGTTAGTGGATAGCACAACAAAATTCAAAATTTTCTCCTTCATGGACGGATTTTCCGGATATAATCAAATCAAGATGGCTCCTGAGGACATGGAAAAAATAACGTTTATTACACCCTGGGGAACATTCTGTTACAGAGTGATGCCCTTCGGGTTGAAGAACGCTGGTGCAACGTACCAGAGGGCTATGACAACCCTATTCCATGATCTGATGCACAAGGAAATTGAGGTATATATTGATGATATGATTTCTAAATCACAGACTAAGGAAGGGCATGTACAAGATTTGCTAAAACTGTTTCAGCGATTGAGGAAGTATCATCTATGCTTGAATCCAAATAAATGTACCTTCGGTGTTCGGTCAGGGAAATTGTTGTGTTTCATTGTTAGCCAGAAAGGGATTTAAGTTGACCCTGATAAAGTCAAAGCAATTTAAGAAATTCCAGCGCCGATAACTGAAAAGCAAGTCAGATGGTTTCTCGGGTGTTTGAATTATATTTCCAGATTCATTTCCCATATGACTGCAACATGTGATATGATCTTTAAGTTTTTAAACAAAGATCAAGATTGTGTGTGTGCAAATGACTGCCAAAGGGCATTTGAAAGTATTAAAGAATATCTGCTTGAACCTCCTATCTTGCTCCCCCCTATTGAAGGGTGACCACTGATTATGTATCTAACAATGTTAGATAATTCCATGGGTTGTATTCTCGGACAACAAGATGAAACAAGGAAGAAAGAGTATGCCATTTATTATCTCAGTAAAAAGTTTACTGATTGTGAATTGCGGTATTTCAATGCTGGAAAAGACATGTTGTGCTCTGGCCTGGGCTTCAAAGCGTTTGCGACAGTATATGTTGAATCACACTACTTGGTTGATCTCCAAAATGGATCCGATCAAGTACATTTTTGAAAACCATGCTCTTACCGAGAGAATTGCTCGTTGGAAGATGCTGTTATCTGAATATGACATTGAATACCGCACTCAAAAAGCTATTAAAAGCAGCATGTTGGCAGGTTACCTAGCTCATCAACCAGTTGATGATTATCAGTATGTGAGGTATGACTTCCTCGATGAGGATGTAATGTTTCTGAAAGTGAAAGATTATGATGACCCATTGCCTAAGGAAGGTCCTGATCCTAAATCTTGTTGGAGTATGATATTTGATGGAGCTGTGAATGCTTATGCTAAAGAAATTGGTGTTGTGATTGCCACTCCACATGGATCACTGTTGTACCCCAAAATTTTCCCTCTCATTTATTAAGAATTTTCTCACAAGATATCATTGACTCAAGACTGCATTAGGGTTTGATCAGCTCAAGACACCTCCTTAGGCACTGATGACCAAAATTAGGATTTGAGTTTGCACAAGGATTTTTGAACTTCCAATGTACCATGTGACTTTCATGGATCATCATGAACCCCCAAGATTACTCATGTCAATTTTCAAGCTTTGGATCACACTTTTGCTCAGTCAATTGAACAATTGACCTAAAAATCAGTTGTATTGGGGAAAAAGTCAACTAAGGCCAATTTATAGTCAAACTTCATAATTTTTTATCCACGTCAACATTTTAA
Organism: Vicia faba; assembly: GCA_948472305.1. Classification (NCBI taxonomy): domain Eukaryota; kingdom Viridiplantae; phylum Streptophyta; class Magnoliopsida; order Fabales; family Fabaceae; genus Vicia; species Vicia faba. The sequence goes on from OX451738.1 coordinate 895,525,561, forward strand.
ACACATATGTATCATTTGATCAAGTTTGAACCATAATTCCCCAAGAAATTTGATCAAATTTCCAAAAGGGCAAAATGGTCAAAATTAGGGTTTTGATTAGGAAAGGGTAATTTCTGATTTTTGACCTAGAAAATGGTCAATTGGTTTAAGGCATGATCTCAAGAGTCCAATTGCATCATTTTGACCTAATGACATGGTTCAAAACATTGCAATTCCATTGAATTGACATATGAATTTTTCAATCACATAGTCAAAAGTCAACTGTATACTAAAAAGTCAAACTTTGACTTTATGGTCATATTCAAGTGCCAAAGATCATAATTCATTAAAACATGTCTATATGAAATTTATTCATCAAGAAATAAAAAATTCAAGATTTCATTTTAAAAAGTCAAAATTTCTAAGCTTAGAAATTTTTCTAAGTGTTGGAAATTTCTTATTTTTTCATAACTTTGAGCAAAAATTTCCCCATGATGGAAGATGATTCAAGAGAAACTTCTAACATGAAAGTTGTAGATCTCCATGAAATATACAACTTTTCTTTACACAACTCATTCCAAAAGTGCTTGGATCTCAAGTTATAATTTTATGAACATGTGGTCATGAAACTAAACACTTAGTGAAATTTTGCCCTAATTTGGTAAGGATTTTGACCCAACTTCATGGAAATTTTTCATATAGTTGTTAGCTGGCTATTTCGAATAAATAAGAAACCACTATCAAAAAATATTTCGAATAAGCACCTAAGGAGATTGATATCAATGTTGGATATTGGTGGGAAATATAGAACCATTTTGCTAAAGGATTATTCGATTTCCAGTGATAGATGATGGATTTCGATTTGGATTTTTTTAGTGTTTAAAATATATAGAGCTCCTTTATGCAAGGGTTCCAGAATTGGAAACGGTCCAGGCAATTGGCTTATTTCGAAATGAAGAAAATTAGTAAAATGCTTCGATTGGCACAGGTTTCGAATTTCAAATAAAAGCGCCATTCCTAGAAGACGCGTGGAAGTCAGTAAACGTAAGAAGCCTGCATGCTTCGAACGTGGCATGACTTTAGAGTAGGACCGTTAGGGTCAAGACACTATAAATAGGTGTTTTTATGTTAGATTTGGGATGTTTGTTTTCATGTACTAAAAAATCTCAAAACACTCAAATGACCGTGAATTAAGGGAAACGAGTCAGAAGACAAAATGTACGTATTGAACATCATGATTCTTTATAATTTCAATACAAGTCTTTTTATATTTAGTTCACTATTACGGTATTTCTGCATTTAAATCCTTCAATTTCCTTGCATTTCCTTGTTTTACTTGCCTTTAAACACAATTATTTCTTTAGAAACTTCACTTTTACTTTATCCTTTTTATTCAAACACTTCATATTTCCAGAAACTGTTCTTTTCTTAGAAATTCCTTATCTTTACATTCAAGCATTAAATCCTAAGTCTAATTTGAAGCCTTTCATTTCTACATCCAGTCAGTTTATTCCTATAGACAATTTTAGGAATATTTCTTAAGAATCTCACATTCGAACTTAACATACAATATAAGTTTATCAAGGTAATGGGTATGAACATAGAAATGAGTTATGACACATGTGTTCTAGGATCAATCTAGTCTATCCTACAAGTAACCAATAATAATCAATAAATTGGAAGACTAGCGGTTGTTTACTAGAAATCACTATAAACAATTTGGCACACCTGGTGGGACCGTGTCATAACAAAAAGTTTTATCAAATATATTAGAAGAATTTTTAGGATCTTCTGAGTGTGGAGAGCGTTTCGGTACATGAACCTTCGAAGCGGAAAAATAAAGAACAAAAATCCACATATACCCAGAAAACAACGTACCAAAACAATGGTTAACACAACCAACCAAGATGGGGTACAGAATCCCCCACAGGGGGCTGCAATAATCGTTTCAAGTTCGATTGATGCCTCTGATGCCATCCCTGTTGGCAGTTTGAATACGATCCCAGTAAGTACATTAGAAATGCCATCAAACGTGTCCTCAGTGCAAACTGTGCCACACGTAGGGAATCAACAGTATTCGACCCCCCTAGGCCTCTAGGTTTCAAACCTTTGAGACCTAGAAACCCTCAATATGGAATTCCAACTTCATTTATGGCAGGGTTACATAATGCATCAACTTCATCCCCACTCCAAGGTTCTGGTTCAGGAATGAACCATTTGGGTACAAATTTCCAGAATATAGGAAACTTTGCCCAGTTTCCTACCCTTACAACCAATAGTCAAGCAGCTCTTAGGCAACAAATGGATGATAGCAATCATGATATGGTAGGAATCCTAGCTCGTGAAATGAATGCTATTTTCAATCCCCTAATCCAGAATATAAATAGAACAAACCAAGAAAACGCAGCCCAAATGGCCAGAATAGCATATTTTTTTGGTGCCCCTAATGCGCCTGCAAGGCGTAGGCAAAACCCAGTGGTGATTCGAAATGAAGAACCCATAATCGAACAAATTTGACCCCCTGTACAAGTGGTCGAAGAAAGAAATATAGGGGTAAGATTAAGTAACCAGGAAGCTCAGGAAGTTCAGAATATACAACCTAGACCAATAATGATGGTGAATAGGGACCAAAATGCAGACGAAATTGTTCATAGAATTAGAAACGACAATTTAGTGGCAGAAAATAACCTCACCACTATGATTGAAAGAATAATGGCCCAGAATGGTTTAAATTCAGGATTTAGGAGGCCAAATTACACATCTCTTATTATAGACTATGTTCTGCAAACAGAATTACCCAGGGGCTTTAAAGTCCCTAAATTCACGAAATTTGCTGGAGAATAAAGTGAATCAACAGTGGAACATATAGCGAGATATTTAACTGAAGCAGGAGATATAGCAAATAATGAGAATCTTAGGATAAAATACTTCCCATGTTCTCTAACGAAGAACGCCTTTACTTGGTTCACCACCCTACCCCCTGGATCTGTGGACACATGGCCTTATTTAGAAAGACTTTCCCATGAACAATTTTACATGGGTTAGTCTAAAAGTAGTCTCAAAGAATTAGCAAGCATTAAGAGAAAATTCACGGAACCAATAGATGATTATTTGAATAGGTTCCATTTATTAAAATCTAGATGCTTCACAGTGGTCCCTGAACATGAATTGGTTGAAATGGCTGTTGGGGGCCTAGATTATTCCATTCGAAAGAAATGGGATACACAATATCTTAGAGATATGGCCCAACTAGCAGACAGAATTTGTCAGGACGAAAGGTTAAAAGCTGAAAAGGCTAGGGCTAGTAAAAATCATAAGAAAGAGAGAATAGCCTACATAGAGGCTGAAGAAGAAAACATAGATGATTCTCAAGACCCTTATGATTTCGATCAGTTCGAAATAGATCTTGCAGAACTAAAGGAAGCACCCCCTTATGCTTGCAAAGTTTTGCTTCCTTCCAATGGAAAGGATTCTGTCGAAAGTGAAAGGAATGATAAATTCCCTAAGAAAATCTATACTTTCGACATAACTAAATGTGATGAGATATTTGATCTGCTTGTTAAAGATGGCCAGTTAATAGTCCCTCCTAACCTTAAGGTTCCTCCGTTGGAACAAAGGAAGAAGAGGGGCTTTTGTAAATATCATAACTTTTTAGGCCATAAAACCTCACAGTGTTTTCTTTTCAGGGATCTGATACAAAATGCAATCAAAGATGGCAGGCTGAAGTTCACAGACAAAGGGAAGAATCCAATGAAAGTTGATACGGATCTGTTGCTGATGGCGGAGACTAACTATGCTGAACCTCTGGACATCAATGTAGTAGAAGTTGTTGAGGGGAAAGTTGAATCGAAAGTGGAATTCGAAGAGGATGGGGACTTCATCTTAATCAAAAATGAAAGAGAGGCTACTGATGGCCTCCCATTGATCAAAAACGAAAAAGAGGCTACTGATGGCCTCCCAAAGGTGCTCAAAGCAAAGATATTAAGTGACAAAAAATTAACTGAGGCCACTGAGGGTCTTAGGATGAAATTTGAAGAAGTCACAATTTCTGATGATCAAATGCTGGGAGTGAATATGGTGGACTTCGAACAGCCTAACGCTGAAATGGAAGAAGTGGAACGCTGTTTGGAGAGCGAGAGAGAGCAAAGAAGAGAGACCTTACCTAGAAAATACGCGGGTTTGCGTGAATACCTCTTCCACTGTCATAAGAAAAATCAGGATAAGTTTCTATGCCCAAGGTGCAGCATCATCTGCAACCCCAGAATTGCTGCTGAGTTCGAAAGGGCCCAGCGTGAAGGAACAGGGGTCAACCGGAGGCAAGACAACCAACTGTACAAAGTCTATCCAAAAGCTGATGAAAGTTTGCTCGAATTCTTGGTTCGTTGCCATAAGATTGGAACAGAGTGTTTAATATGTCCCAGATGTGCAGCAGTGTATGATAAAGAGATGGCTGAAGCGTTCGAGAGAATTCCGTTTGCATCAGGCTGGGGGCACCAAGGTAGAATGCCTTCGAATCCTGTTAACACTGGCAGAAATATGCCAAGGAGGCCAGATAGCCCTTACCCCAAGGGAGCAAGGAGAGTTTCCTTTAAACTACCTGCAGAAATCCCCACTGACAGATGGCTGCAGGCGAAGGCTGATAAGGGAAAAGGGAAGTGGCGCAACTATGACCAAGGAGGCAGGACTGCGATGGCTTACAGGAGGCAATTCAATTCAAATAGAAAGGAAGAAATAAGACTGGAAAATTACAAAGGCAGAAATCCAATGTCTCGCTCTCAGTGGCGCAGACACCAGAGAAATAAAAAATCAGAAAGGGATTCGAAGCCTATGGGGATAGGAGAATCTAGTACCAATAACCCAACATCAGCGAACCAGACTGAGGGTAAACCCCCAGTGTCCAGGAAACTTTTTTCACCACAGAAAGACACTGAAGAAAATAAGACTCAGAAGGAGGCTGCAAACGAAGAGGACTTGATGATTGATGACTTCGAATCGGAAGGGGAATCCTTCTTTAATGCAAACTGCAATGTAGTTTCGATGCTGCCTTGTGAGTACAATCAGGATATGGAGGTTTATGTTGGTGAGGAGACTGATGAGGACGAAATGGCCAGGCATAGGCCCGTGTGCTATTACGTGATGAATAATGGGGAAGTCGAAGAGCAAAACGCTTTCTCCGAAAAGCCAGACGAAGGAATCAAGAACCATCTAAAACCCTTATTCATCAGGGCAAAGATGGAGCAATATGGTGTGAATAAGGTTCTAGTGGATGGTGGAGCTGCTGTAAATTTGATGCCTCAATTCATGCTAAAGAGGATAGGCATGCAGGATTCAGATGTTAGACCTCACAACATGGTGCTTTTGAATTATGAAGGGAAGGTTGGCAAGACTTTAGGGGTGATACAAGTTAACTTGACAATTGGTTCCCTCACGAGACCAACAATGTTTATGGTCATTGTTGCGAAGGTAAACTACAACTTGTTGCTTGGCAGGGAATGGATCCATGGAATTGGCGCAATTCCTTCTTCAATGCATCAAAGGTTGGTGTTGTGGAGAGATGATGGAATTGTCGAAAACATAGAAGCAGACCAAAGTTACTATATGACATAAATCAACAATGTGGACAAAAGAAACTTCGATCGAAATATGGCCAACATAGGGCCATGTCACCCACCTGAGGAGTATTTCGAGCCCAATGAGAACGCTTATTATTCTTTAACCCTTCGCCCCAATGGATTCCAATGGGATAGGGAAATCATGTGGGACGGGCAGGTGATTGAGAAAGATGGAGAGACTTCGACGATACAGCCAACTGGCTGGGAAAGCGAAGGTCATTATGACTGGGTCAAATTACTACCAAAATATTTCGGCCTATCTGACTGAGAACAAGCGAAAAACGGCTCTCGAAGCCGAAGTACAAAACATGGTTGTCAAAGCCATAGATAACAAAGAAAAGATAAAAAAATAAATGACAAATACTGAGGGAAACCACTCACCCCCACCCTGTGATGGACAAACTTCCGAACTAGTGGAACAGCGACTAGATGCCATTTATGATCAAGAGCCATTGGGGTTCGAGAAGGATCCATAGTCAACAAGCGCGAAGATGCTGGACCAAAATCCTTTGGAGGAAGTTGATATTGGGGATGGCGTCGAAAAAAGGGTTACGTACATCAGTGCGAAACTCAGTCCTAGTCTAAAAGGCAAGGTGGTTGAAATGCTCAAACAAAACAGAGATTGCTTCGCCTGGGACTACGATGAAATGCCTGGTTTAAAGAGGGAACTGGTAGAACATAGGCTTCCAATCAAGGATGGCAAGAAGCCCATCAAGCAGATGCCTAGACGATTCGCTCCAGCAATCATCTCAAAAATAAAGGCAGAGGTGGAACGACTCCTTCGATGCAAGTTTATCAGGACCACAAGGTACGTAGAATGGCTTGCTAATATTGTACCTGTTATTAAGAAAAATGGCTCTTTACAAATTTACATAGATTTTAGGGATTTAAACACTGCCACCCCAAAAGATGAATATTCTATGCCTATAGCAGAAATGCTGATTGATTCTGCTGCGAGTTTCGAATACCTGAGTATGTTAGATGGATACTCTGGGTATAATCAGATTTTTATTGCTGAGGATGATGTTTCCAAAACTGCATTCAGATGTCCAGGCGCCTTAGGCACTTATGAATGTGTAGTTATGCCCTTTGGACTAAAAAATGCTGGGGCAACATATCAGAGGGCAATGAACACCATTTTTCATGATTTCATTGAGTCATTCATGCAGATTTATATAGATGACATAGTAGTCAAATCTGTTTCTGATGAGGATCATTTGACTCACCTTTGACAGTCATTCGAAAGAATGAGAAAACATGGTTTAAAAATGAATCCTCTTAAATGTGATTTCTTTGTTCAGGCTGGGGATTTCCTAGGATTTGTGGTCCACCAGAAGGGGATCGAAATTAACTTGAACAAGACGAAGGCTATTATGGAGACGAAACCTCCTTCAACAAAGAAAGAGTTGCAGTCTCTATTGGGTAAAATTAATTTTTTAAGGAGATTCATATCTAATTTGAGTGGGCGAACTCAGGCTTTCTCTCCACTCCTCCGTCTCAACCAAGGGAATTTTGAATGGACGGCACATCATCAGGAGGCATTCGAGAAGATCAAAGCCTATTTGATGCATCCTCCTATACTTGCACCCCCTTCTAAAGATAAACCAATGAGACTGTATATCTCTGCTTCCAATGTAACTATAGGTAGTATGTTGGCCCAAGAAAATGATGATGGCATCGAAAGAGCAATCTACTATCTTAGTAGGGTCCTAAATAAAGCAGAGACTAAGTATAGTATCATTGAAAAACTATGCCTCTGTCTGTATTTCTCTTGTACAAAACTTAAATATTATATTAAACCAGTTGATCTTTATGTTTCATCTCACTTTGATGTTATTAAACATATTCTTTCAAAACCAATCATGCACAACAGGATTGGCAAATGGGCTTTAGCGCTCACTGAGTATAATTTGACCTTCAAGCCTTTAAAGGCTATGAAAGGACAAGTAGTTTTAAATTTCATAGTGGATCACTCTGTGGGTGAGGACTTCGCATTAGATTATGTTGAGATCCACCCATGGAAATTATCCTTCGATGGATCAATGCATAAAAATGGAAGTGGTGTTGGAGTCCTTATAATTTCTCCTGAGGGAATCCCAACAAAATTCAAGTACAAGTTAGAAGGCCCTCCCTGTTCGAACAACGAAGCTGAGTATGAAGCCTTAATTGCTGGACTTGAAGCTTTGTTGGTATTGGGGGCAACCAAAGTCAAAATTAGTGGAGACTCAGAGCTGGTCATCAAACAGATAACCAAATAATACAAATGTATCAAGGAAAATTTGATCATGTACTTTGTTATTGCTAATAGATTACTCAAGAAATTTGAATATGTGGATATAAAACATATTCCCAGAATTGATAATCAGGAGGCAAATGACTTGGCTCAATTAGCATCAGGATATAAGACATCTAAAGAAAAACTCTAATACCTCATAGAAACAAGAGGCAGAATAATGGCTACCAAATTATCACCATTAGACTTGGAAAATTCGAGACTTGGTTATGCAGATCAGAAAGAATTCGAAGTACTAAATATTGATACTTTGGCAGATACAGATTGGAGAAGTCCCGTAGTAAATTACCTAAAAGAACCTTCAGTAAGTACAAAGAAAAAGATCAAATATAGGGCATTGTCTTATGTCGTAATAGGGAATGAACTTTTTAAGAAAACCCCATAAGGTATCTTACTCAAATGTTTAGGAGAAAATGAAGCATATTTAGAATTGTCGAGTGTGCACAGTGGGGCATGTGGGGCACATCAAGCAGGTTACAAAATGAAATGGTTGTTGTTTCGATATGGAATGTATTGGCCCACTATGCTCAAAGACTGCATGGAATTTTCTAAAGGATGCGAGGAATGCCAAGTTCATGCAGGTATTCAACATGCTCCTGCAAGTGAGTTACATTCAATTGTTAAGCCTTGGCCTTTTAGAGGATGGACATTAGATCTAATTGGTGAAATTAGACCAACATGACCCAAAGGACAAAAATATATCCTTGTGGGTATAGATTATTTTACAAAATGGGTCGAAGCAATTCCTCTAGTGAATGTTGATCAAGAGGCTATTATGGAATTTTTCCAGAGGCAAATAATTTACAGGTTCAGAATACCAGAAAGTTTCACAACAGATCAAGGTTCAGTTTTCACAGGGCGAGAAATGCAAGAGTTTGCAAAAGAAATGGGATTTAAGTTACTCACGTCAACTCCTTATTATGCTCAAGCTAATGGACAAGTGGAAGTAGCCAATAAAGTCACAATAGGGTTGATAAAGAAACACGTAGGACAATAGCCAAAGAGTTGGCACAAAACTTTGGACCAAGCTTTGTGGGCATGTCGAACATCTCCTAAAGAAGCAACAAATACTACTCTATTTCGACTTACATTTGGACACGACGCAGTGCTTCCAGTCGAAATACACTTACAGTCAGTAAGACTCCAAAGACAAAATGAGATACCAGCTGATCAATATTGGGAAATGATGATGAATGAATTAGTGGACGTGGATGAAGATAGGCTACATGCTTTAGAAGTTATGAGAAGACAGAAAGAAAGAGTAGCCAGAGCATATAACAAAAGAGTTAAAAGTAAGTTATTCTCAACCAATGACCTGGTATGGAAAGTTATATTACCTATGGATAAAAATAATAGATTATTAGGTCAATGGTCACCCCATTAGGAGGGTCCCTTTCGTGTTTTGAAAACATTTTCGAATAATGCTTATGAAATAGAAGAATTAGCAGAGGATAGAAGAATCTTGAAGGTAAATGGGAAATACTTAAAAAGGTATAAGCCATGCTTGTAAAAGGTTAGAATCACTACAGGATAATTAAAAATAAAACAAATAATAAAGGCAAAATGGTATTATATAGATGCCAAAATGGTTGTGTTCAATCCTTAACAATAAAAAGCATTAACACAATACATTCGAAAATTAGAAAGGGGCGTTTCGTTTCAACTTAGCAAACTTGCTCTTGCATAAGTTGATCTTGCATTGGGTAGCATTTCTGAAGCTTTCGAGCCCTATGATCTCTTCACTTATTCCTTCAGCTACCTCCATATGTTGAAGACTTTGTGTGACAAGATTTTCAAGTTCTTTGTCATCAACGGGCTTCAAGGCTGCCTGCTCATTTCGAGCACCCTCAATTTTCTTTTTGAGTTCTTCAATCTCAGATTCCCAAAACAGGATTGATCGAGCCAAAACATCATGCTTGTCTTTGGCCTGGATTTTAGCACGCTCCAACGCCTCTGCTTCTTCAGAAAGTCTCGAAGTTTGGTCATAAGCTTTAGACAAAGCTTCTTGTTCGGTTCGAATCTTAGCCTCAACATCATTAACCCTAATATATTCACTGCTAACCTCATTGAGCAAGATTTGCAGATCATATATGGTTTCACTTACTTCAAGTGGACAGATGCTGAGATTTATCTGAGAAAGCAACTTCTTCATCGAAAAATAGGCTGCAGTATCTGCTTTTAGAATGGTAAAAATGTCAGCCTCAAGAATAGTTTTGTTGACTTGTTGAAGAAGTTGGTCGAGAGAAGTAAGAGGGTTATTATCCTTTGTTTGGCTCGAATCTTCAGATTTATTTTTTCTAGAAGAACAATCCCGTTGAGCTAGCATTAGCTTGATATATTTCAGGGGATTACTCAGCTTTAGCTCTTCCTTCTGTTCCCCAGTCAAGATTGGAGGATCTGGGTTTTTAGTGAAAATAGTCCCAGTAGGAACAGGAACTTCCACCTCCTCTTGCACCATCTCATCTTCTTCACTATTTGCGAAGTAACAACTCACAGTATGTGTTTCGCTTTCCTCTTCAGATTGCTCAGCAAAATGCACCCTTATAGGAGAGGAGTCGCTAGGATTATCGATTTCGGGAATTTCGAGCGCTTTGTCTGGTTCACCAGTTGCAGGGCCCTCTGTTAAAGGAGGCGAAGTTGCTCGTTGGTCTAAAGCTTCGACCATTGGAGGCGAGGTTGCTTTTTGATCCAAGGCTTCGATGGTCCCTGAAGGAGTAGCAGTAGTGGATGAACCTTTATTTAAGACGGCTTCGTTGAAATCCTCTGGTTGAGGAGAGGCTATAAGTTTTGAAGCTTGGCCTTGATTGGTAGGAGGATCAGAAGAAGCAAAAAGAACGCTCTACGCATAAAAAAAGGGTTAACATAAAGAAGGTTACATAGTCAATCTAAAAGGCATTAAGTGAGATTTACCTTTTGTTCATCAGAAGTTGCATTACTACCAATGCATTATGAAATTACGTTCTTCGAAGACTGAGACTTCGAAGATCCTTTGGATTTGAGCTTGGGAGCGGTCACATTCACTTTGCTTTTTGAAGGATTGGCAAGTTGGGAACCTTCGCCAGATTTGTTGGTTTTCTTTTTCTTTTTCGTTTAAGAGGAGAAATGTCTTCATCCTTTTCTGATTCATTTTCAGAATGGGCACCACCGTGTCTTTGTTTCTTAGGAGACTTGGTAGGTAATCCACTCGCCTGGAGAAATGGAAAGAATAATTAGTCAATTTAAAAAGTAATTTCGAAAATAAGAAAGGAGTGAGGGAAGTATTACCTTTTTCTTTTTTGAGGAGTCATCTTCTTGTTCATAAGGAGGATTCTCAGTATTGGTCATTGGCGCTTTCAAAGAAGAAGTTGAGTTTTCCTTGAGTACAACTTTATCCTTTTTCAAAGATTTTTGATCAACAACTGAAAAGAATATGAAATGGTCAAGTTTAAAACAGAGTTTAGAAAGAATAAGGGAACTTCGATTTTCTTCAGTTCCGCACCTTCGCCGTGTTGAGATGTGATAGACATGGCTGACAAGTCATAGCGAAGGTGCCCCCTGAAATTGTCTAGATCACATTTAGCCCACGTTACCCTTTGGGCAGGTTTTTTGGCATCATTTTCATATATACGAAAAATGTTCCCTCAAACGAACCACCAGGGATACAGAGGAAAAAAGGCTAAAGCCAGCTCTAAAGTAGGTAGGTTTGGAAATTTTAGTGGTTGATGTTTAAAAGCCCACCAATACCTATCTTCAGGTTTTACATAAGGAGGAAATAGAACTTTTGAAAGTTGTTTTTCAAATTTTTCTTTCAAAGTTTTTGCTGCTTCGCAGAACGTTCGATGTATCTCCATAGGATTATAGACAGTTTCGATATATTTTTGAAGGGCTCGAATTTCCTTGACGTGAGTAAATCTACCTTTTTTGACATGCTCCTGCACAAGGGAAAAATCTGTCGTCAGTTGTTGTTGAATTTGGATGGTGCTGAACATATTTTTCGAATAATAAGCCGTCCACCAAGTATAAAAATCTTTTGTCATGTAAAAGGAAGGAGTAAAGAAGACTAATGAAAAGTCAGCAAAGCCAACATATTTCTTTTGTCGAGTTTCGATTTCTCTAAAGGAGTAAGGTACCCCTACTAAACATATCTCCCTTTTCTTGTTGAAGAGAGGCTCAAGTAGAATCTGGCATAATCCGAATTGACGAGCCACGAAATTAGGTTGATAAGCAAGGATACACACTGGCTCTTCACAAGCGTGATCCTAGAAATAATAAGCCTGGGGTTTAAAAAGGCACACCAAATGTCCCTGATTATCTCTTCTTCAATGGCTTGTTCAAGGGGCATGGTAAACCATGTTAGACCACAGTTTCGATTGGCAAAAGGGGCCATTGAAGGGTCAAACCTATGTCTTTTGGAGAAAATCATTGTATAGTTAACGAAGCATGTTTTGAAGTTTTCTCTTTCATTGTTTGGGGTTAGTTTTAACAACCTAGTGCCTTCAATGTTGCGATTTACAACGTCAGGATGTTCTTCGTTAATAACCCCAGAAGTTGATAGAGATGGTTCGAATGTTGCATTTAACCAAAGTTGCAATAGCCAAAAGGGGCCAGCGAGAAGCAGATTAGTGCTAGCTTCGTAAGTTTTCAGTTTCGAAACTACAGCACCTATGCTTTCATATAAACTTGTTAGCAGTAACTCACTGATACACACCCTTCGACCATGATGAAGTTGATTTGCAAGGGTGATGAACCTGCTAGCAACTTGTAGAGACTTGCTTCAGAAGACATATTTTGATAACCACAGTGCCAGAAAAGCTATATGCTTGACATGAGAAACCTCCTCCTCAGTAGAGTGATAGAAATGGATTTATTTTGAGAAGCTGGCATTCTTGACATCAAAGTCAATAAGGTTATCTGCATCTTCATTTGGATCAAAAGTTTCCCCAATAGGAGAGAGTCCAATGATGGCAGCAATATCAAAGAACGTGGGTGTCAGCATTCCACAAGGGAGATGGAAGGTATTATAGGTGCTGTCCCAAAAATATAAGGAGGCTAGCAAGAAGGGTTGGTTATAACTAAAACCTAATTTTGACATTCGAATCAGGTTTAGGATGCCTATACTTTCCCATTCATGGGATTTCTTATGTTTAACTTTCGAAAGCCAATCTTGGTATAATTGATCTAATGAGGGACATGAGCGAAAGGGTTTGAAATTCCCAGTAACATAGTCCATACAAAAAACGTCCCTCATAGGTTTTGACGTTTCTGTTTCACAAGTTTTCTCTTTTAGGGTTTTGGACAGCTTAACAACCGATTCATCTTCCTTAAGTTTTAAAGGGGTGGATTTATTAACAATGGGTTTTGTTTTGGAATATGCGGGAAAAAATCCCTTTGTTTTTTCTAAACGATCCGTAGAGATTAGGGGACCCATAACTCCTAGGGTTTTATCAAGAACAATGGTGGGAATGATTACCTGAGAAGCATAGATGGCCTTTTGTTCTTGAGTGAGTTTGGGGGTTGAGATGAACTCCTGATTATCAAGATTGATAATCTTGCTTGCTGGTTTGAGAATGGAGGGAGAAGCTTGCTTGGACTTTCCAGATTTCTTGGATGAAGAAGTTAGCGCTGAAGACATTGTGAAAATCAAAGTTTTTTTTCTGAAAATAAAAAATCTGGTTGTTTGAAGGATGAGCGAATTTGGAAAAGTTGGAGTGAAGAAGATGAAGTATTTTTATAAGCCTTCCTCAACGGTTTAAAGGTTGTTGACCTTTGGAAAAAGGTGGGATACATGTAACTCCCTCATTGGAAAGAGGAAAGGTGGATTTTTTTGGAACGTCCTAGGGAAGTGACGTTTTTGTTGCTAATTATTGGCTATAACTGCTGTGATTGCACGTTTTGGTATGATGATTGGACGTTTTGCAGAAAGTTGGACACTTACTTTGCCATCGTGTGCAGTATTGTCATCATGAATTTTTGATACTCTCGAAATAACATGGATGAATCAAAAACAAGTATTTCTTTATATCTATCGAAATACATGTTCTTGAGGGGCAATTTGTTAGCTGGCTATTTCGAATACAGAAGAAACCACTATCAAAACAATATTTCGAATAAGCACCTAAGGAGATTGATATCAATGTTGGATATTGGTGGGAAATATAGAACCATTGTGCTAAAGGATTATTCGATTTCCAGTGATAGATGATGGATTTCGATTTGGATTTTTTTAGTGTTTAAAATATAAAGAGCTCCTTTATGCAAGGGTGCAAGAATTGGAAACGATCCAGGAAATTGGCTTATTTTGAAACGAAGAAAATTAGTAAAATGCTTCGATTGGGACAGGTTTCGAATTTCAAATAAAAGCGCCATTCCTAGAAGACGCGTGGAAGTCAGTAAACGTGAGAAGCCTGCATGCTTAGAACGTGGCATGATTTTAGAGTAGGACCGTTAGGGTCAAGACACTATAAATAGGTGTTTTTATGTTAGATTTGGGATGTTCATTTTCATGTACTAAAAAATCTCAAAACACTCAAATTACCGTGAATTAAGGGAAACGAGTCAGAAGACAAAATGTACGTATTGAACATCATGATTCTTTACAATTTCAATACAAGTCTTTTTATATTTAGTTCACTATTACAGTATTTCTGCCTTTAAATATTTCGATTTCCTTGCATTTCCTTGTTTTACTTGCCTTTAAACACATTTATTTCTTTAGAAACTTCACTTTTACTTTATCCTTTTTATTCAAACACTTCATATTTCCAGAAACTGTTATTTTCTCAGAAATTCCTTATCTTTACATTCAAGCATTAAATCCTAAGTCTAATTCGAAGCCTTTCATTTCTACATTCAGTCAGTTTATTTCTATAGACAATTTTAGGAATATTTCTTAAGAATCTCACATTCGAACTTAACATACAAAATAAGTTTATCAAGGTAATGGGTATGAACATAGAAATGAGTTATGAAACATGTGTTCTAGGATCAATCTAGTCGATCCTGCAACTAACCAATAATAATCAATAAATTGGAAGACTAGCGGTTGTTTACTAGAAATCACTGTAAACAATAGTTCCAAGGGGAATATTCAAAAGAAATTCAAAGATGGTTTTTATATCACATTGCAAGCTTTCCAAAATGTCCAAGAACTCCTTGAGATCATTATTGAGTAGGGAGAATCGAAGATATGAAGTTAGGGTTTATCACTTTAATTACAAGTCATTTTAGTGATGAACAAAATTCAAATTCAAAACTATGCTGCATAAACACTACTTTTCAGGCCTCACACTTGTTAGGAACTCCATAATTAATGGTTTATACAGCTGTTAGAGGCCTCACTTCAAGCATTCAATGCATGGACATGCTTTTTATCCATTTTTGGAAGAAAGGTCACATTGCCATTTTGATAAAGTGACTTTTTGTACAAAACTTGTTCTTGAGCCTTGCACTTGTTCTCTTCTGATCAAACCAGTCTTATAACTCATGAGGAATGTTTCAAACACTTACAATCACCTATCCCATGCTTGTACCTATTTTTGAAACGTGTTTCCCTCTTTTATTCAAAATCAAGTAACCTAGCCAAAAGCTAAGAACTTGTACTTGTGACTTGCCAATGCACTCACACACTTTTGTACATACACAAACTATTTGACACAAAGACACGAACGCTCAAGTCTTAAATGAACCTAGAACTCATAAACACATTTCACACATCCATTTTCACAAGAACTGACCAAAAACTTGAAACTCATGATCAACTCGTGCGTTTCTTGGCATTTTGGTTTCTAAAGTTTCTAAACATCACATAGAATCAATCCCACACCCTGTAACAAAACTGTAACACCATTAACACCATCCTCTATTTTCAAAAACTCAGCTCTGCACATTGACTTCTCCAGACCATTTCAGCCATCCATTGTTCAAGCTAATCATTGCATTAGCTTCCTATGACCTCAAGGAAGCTAACCTGATCATCATCATCACTTGAAACAAGCTCAAACTCAAAACACGATTTCCAGTTTTGAGGTAAGTTTTCTCAACTTGGAACTCTTCATACAGGCATCATCAATGATTTATTTGTGAACAAAACATGTAGATATTATTGCCCTGAAGCTAACCATGTCCATAGTTTCCATTAATTTTGCTTGAGCTTAGAGAATTTTGAAACTGAAATTTATGAGATTTTTAGGGTTCAAATTTGGGCCATTAAAATTCATGCTTATCTTTGATCTATAGTTTTAATTCTTTACATTTCAGAAACCGTGAGAAAATTTTCTACAAGTTTCATGTTTACAATTTTCATTTTTGATGAGAAATGAGAAAGTTACAGTTGGTCTGGCTGGAGGTTAAAGATAAAGTCATCAGGGCGTGTTTTGTCTTGTATATTTATTATTTTGCTTATGTTAACGGATGTATAGCCACCCTAGTGGTAGAAGCGCGCGCCTGTAACCTTTGGGACCTAGGTTCGAGCCCGAGTGGTACCCTTTTTCATTTTTTTACATGTTTTCCATTCTGACTTTTTTTAGGCACTTGTGCCTTATTGAGCTTGTGTTGTTTTTTTATTTTCTGCTTGATAACCCCCCACTAGACTACTGGCACCCCTGGCCCAAGTTTATTTATTTTTTCTTTTATTTCATTTTTATTTTCTTAATATATTTTCTAAATATTAAAAAAATCATAAAAAAATATAAAAGAAATTAGATTTTTATTTTAACATAGTTTATTTTATTTTTCCTCACAATTTTTTTTATTAACTATACTTTATTTATTTTTTACTAACATATCTTGTGAATTTATTAATACTATTTTTTTAGTATTTCACACCATTTAAAATATATTATTTTAATATTAAACGTTGAAAATACTTTATAATGTTATAAATATTTTCAAGACAAAAATACTAAAAATACTTTTCTTATAAAACTCAATTTCTTTTATTTTAATTAATAGAACTAGGATTTTACTTAAAATCTTTTCTTAAAACAAATTATTTTATTAATTATTCTTCTTTAATTAATTGTATTAAGACAAAATCCTTTTCTCTAAAAATCCAAACAAATTATTCATTTTTCTCCACCTTCACATTATTGCATATATATTCATTTTGTACATTGTATCCATTTAAATTCCTTGTACATTGATACCTATTCAATATGGTTGTAATAGACTAACTATATTTACATTCTTACAATCCCCATTCAATTTGTATACCCCCTCCCCACAAATGAAGTAATAGCGTAGTAACTTTTAATTCCTCAATTTATCGCTTTGTACATAACATGTTAGTAATTAGGGTTTGTATTGAAAGACTAATACCAATCAATTAGAAAACATTAATTCAAGAAAAAAACAAGCATGAAAACAATACATTTTCATACAAGCACCCCCTAGGGTTATTCCACTTGGCCGCCTTATACAAAATGGCCATATTACGCATGTAAGGTATCTTGGCAAAAACAAGCAAATATAAGATCATAGTCCCTCGATGACGCTATCTAAGTTACCTTTCAAATGATATTAGTCCCTAAAAAAGAATGCTAAGATACCATGCAACATTTCTAATCATGGTTATACGATGACCCACATCCGTCCCATTTACATCCAAAGATAGGGTTACTTACCAATTCAATGGTAAGATAACAATGTCAAAAGGAAAAGGAAATAAACAAAAAAGAATTTTGAGTAGGTAGAATGCTCCTAATTACTTGCTCCCTTTCAAAACAAACATCTTTGTTATTTTCAAAATAATCACCTACACTTTCAAACATCTTACAAAATTGAAAACATTTTTATAAAGATCAAACATCTTTGTATACATTAAAACAAACAAGAATCATTACAAAGATTGCCTAAACAATGGCCTCTTTACAAAATACTTTAAAAAACCACACCAAGCACAATTTTCAAACAAAAATCAAGTGATCTAGCAAGTAACTAAGAGCCCATGGAAAACCATGGATGAAAAGGGTGCTAATACCTTCCCTTTTCATAATATACCCCCCGAACTCAAGAAATAATCTCAAAGGTCTTTCCTGTGCTTTTTTACCTTTCCTTTTGGATAAAAGAAAAGTCGGTGGTGACTCTTGGTAACCGCAACATTTGCGATCAAACGCAAAACCCTCAAGTCAGTTCTCCCACCGTATCACAGAACTAGCGAATCTGCTGGGGAAAATTCTAAAAGTGGGGTTTCCTTAGGGTTAAATCACATTTACTTGATTTCATTGTTTGACTTGTATGCTTTACATTATGGTTCTTTGTTTAGGGTTTAAATCGTCTACCCATATTTGGGATACCTTGTAGGTAATTAGTAATATGTTTTGGAAACTGTGCGGGGTATACCGACATGGTCTAAGCAATAGCTATGTTAGTGCGACATATTTGTAGGTACCGGTAGCCTTTGACTTAATCAAAGAGAATACGGGGCCGCTGAGTGATGTCATGAAACACTAATGAACGCTTAGAACCTTTACTTGACCAACTTGGCCTTTAGGATGTACTGAATGATCGGCTTTGGTGCAGTCCGAAGTTGGTAGATACTCGATACTACACTCATTTAGGTTTGGTTTCTTGGGATATTTTGGTCGCCATTAAAGAGGCTTGTGCTGAAACAATGACCAGGGAAACAAACCAGTGATATTGAGCTCCTTAGAACCCAGTTACTATTACTAGGACAGATTGAGCCAACTAAACTTCAAGAGGGTACTTACCTATAAAACTCCATGCAGGCCTAAACCTAAGGACTTGTTTTCTTTGTTTGTATATGCATACTTGTACATAACATCAAGAACACCATAACATCATACACATTCACTAACCATTTCAAGGATTTTGGGATTCATCTTTGTTCTTGTTTTGTAGGACATGGATTCTATTCGCAGGAAAATTATTCAAGTCAACCTTGTAAGAATACCTCCACAACTTAAGGAACTAGCTTCAAGGACTCCTAAAAACTCTCCATTCACCCAGAGACATGGTCTCCTACTCAACTTGGTCACCTCCAACACATATGAGGACATGATGAAGGTGCTTTTTCAGTTCTTTGACCCCTTACACCATTGCTTCACATTTCCCGACTATCAACTTGTGCCTACTTTGGAAGAATTCTCCCGACTCTTGAGAACTCCAATTCTCAATCAACTACCTTTCAATGGTACAGAGAGAGACCCAAATCTAGAAGAGATTTCTCAAGCTTTACACTTGCACTCATCTAATGTCACTACTCATTGGGAAATAAGGAGTGGTGTCAAAGGTTTCCTAGCAAAGTTCTTGTTCGAGAAAGCCCAAAACTGTTGGAAGTCCTTGGATTTGTAAGCCTTTGAGGAAATTGTAGCTCTCCTCATCTATGGGATGGTTTTGTTTCCAAATCCTGACCAACTCATAAATGTGAATGCCGTCAAAATCTTCATGTCCCATAACCTGGTGCCTACTTTTCTAGGAGACATCCTACACTCCTGTCACACTCACACTATGAGGAAAAGAGGTGCCCTTATGTGTTGCACTCCTCTCTTGGAAAGATGGTTTATTTCGCATCTTCCCCAATCTGTATTTAGGAACGAGCAAGTTTCAAGGTGGTCAAAAAGTTTGATGATGCTCAAACATTCAGACATTCATTGGTACTCCAGATCCATAGAGAATGTTACAATTGTTGACCATTGTGGAGAGTTCCCTAACGTACCCTTACTTGGCATTAGGGGAGGTATCACCTACAACCCCTGTTTAGCTTTAAGACAATTTGGTTACGCCCGAAGGGATGGCCCACATGAGATGCTGATTCAAGGTTTGGTATTTGACTACGACAACGACGATCAAGGTCTTCGCCAGAGATTTATCCGAGCTTAGAGGATGTTGAACAAGGTAGATAGCAAGACATTGGGGCATAAAAATTCCATCCCTCTTGAGCCTTACCTCAAATGGGTACTAACTCGTGCTCAGAGTCTTATGATGCCTTATCCCTCCATTCTCCCGGTAATCATTGAGCATGTCATGGAAGGAGATGTTCCATATAATATCCTAATCTTGACATGCCCACCTCTCTTGAAGACCTACAAAGGGATTGGATAAAACTCAAGGGGAGCGAGATACTTTTGAAGCCCAATTCTACGCAAGTGAGAAGAAGGTTTTGGAACTCACTTGACTACTTCATGAGTCGCAGACTCTGAATGCCTACATTGCACCAAAGAGGATGCGTACTACCTTTTTATCTTAGAGTTCTTGTGTTATTTTTCCCAAGAAGGCATTGATGTACTCAAAGCATTAATTTATTAATATAATGTGTGTTTCCTTTTTGTCTAAAACAAATTTAAATCTTAAAGATCCTTGAAATCATTGCATATGCATTTATCATTCATCATAACATAAGCATGTTTCTTGCAACAAGTCTCCCCATCTCTCTACTTTTTATTTCAGTAAGATGGATCTCGAGCAAACGGTGAAGGACCTCAAAGCTCAGAATGCACAGTTTCAACAATTGTTCTTAACTCTGGCCAAAGGACAAGAAGAGTTGAAGACCTTGCTGGTTGAGGAGAAGAAAAAGAAGACAAAGAAAATAACCAGAATTCTGAATATTGGAAGAAGATTCCAAGGGAAAACAAGAAGGGCCTTAGACATTGCAACGACATCCGGTGAGAAAGACAATCAAGATGGGAAAGGCAAGGAAATAGTTGTTCAGTCTGATTCAGAAGAAGAAGAGGAAGAAGTAGACTATTTTGAAGAACAATACCCTCCATCCGATAATAAGCATAAGCATCTAGAAGAACGGTTGAGTGCATTGGAAATCCAAAAGGTGCCTGGCTTGGACTTTGAGGAGTTGGGGTTGGTATCTGGGATTGTCATTCCTCCAAAATTCAAAGCACCTGTGTTCGCCAAATATGACAGAGTCTCATGCCCCAAAATGAATCTCCGGTCCTATGTGAGTAAGATCCAGCCCCATACCGCTGATAAAGATTTATGGGTACATTTCTTCCAAGACAGTCTGTCTGGAGCTCAACTTGATTGGTTTTATCAGTTAGAAAGGGAAAATGTTCATAACTGGGAAGATCTTGTTGCTGCTTTTTACAAACAATACCAATACAATGCTGATCTTGCGCCTACCCGTACTCAACTCCAGAGTATGGACATGGTTTCAAGTGAACGCTTCAAGGACTATGCGCAAAAATGGAGAGACTTGGCCGGAATAGTTCAACCTCCCCTATCTGAAAGAGAGTTGGTAGACATGTTTTTGGGAACCTTGTCTGGTCCCTTCTTCAATCACTTAATTGGGAGTTCATCGGCAGGTTTTACTGAATTGATATTTACCAGAGAAAGGGTAGAAGCCAGGATAAAGAATGGAAAGATTCAAAAAGATGCATCCTCTGCTGCTGTAAGGAAGAAATTCATCGGAAAGAAAGAAGTGGTTGCTGTATATCCTCAGAGAAATCAAGATAGGGCCGAACGCCGTCCAATGGTGGGGGTTGTTATAATTCCTAAACCTGCGCCTGATCAACAAAGAAACAAACAACCAAGAATGGAAAGACGAGTAAGATAGTTCACCAGAATTAACATGACTTTATCTCAAGTATTGCCACATCTGTTAAGATCCAACCTAGTTACTTTGAAAGAAGCTCCAAAGAACCCTAACACAACCTCTCATCACTATCATCCTAATGCCCGCTGTGAATACCACTCTGAGAGTCTCGGCCATGACACTAATAACTGTTGGGCTCTAAAGAACAAAGTACAAGACCTTCTTGAAGCCAAAGAGATTGAATTTGATGCGCCAGAAAAAGCTAAATGTCATTTCTGCCCCTATGCCCAAGCACGGCCATAATGCCAACGCCATTGAAGAGGATATGCTTGTTACTTCAGTTGATGAACTTATGACCCCACTACTGACTATCAAAACGAACTTATTGAATGCTAGTGTTATGCCAGGCTGTGATGACAGCTGCCATTTTTGTTTGTCCTCACAAACCAGCTTTCCTTTGTTCAAAGCAGACGTTTAGTGCCTAATAGATAACAAGGAAATTTTGTTCGAGAAGGCTTCAATTCCAACTGTTTCATATAATGATGTCTCCATCGTTACCATTTCCGAAAATTCTACCAGGGTCTCCACCAAAAGACATGTTAGAATTACATCAGTTTCAAAAGTAACTCCTTTGATAATTACAATGCCTGGACCAATCCCGTATTCGTCAGACAAAACCGTACCATGGAATTATGGAGGGGATGTCTACTACCATGTTATCAAGCAAGATTGTCCAGCTACCGAAGATTCAAGATCTGAGAAGGTTGACTCCAATATCAGTAATATTGAAGGGACTAGCAAGATTACCTAAAGCGGAAGGATATTGTCTCCAGAAATTGCTCCCCCAAAAGCAGTTTCTGGACCAGTAATCATTCTTGTTGTTGTTGCTCATCCAAAGGTTGTTCCCAGTCCTACAATAATCTATGCTAATACTCCTGCTAACAAAGCTGTTACAATCCCTGCTATCACCCATACTGATATTCCTGATGCCGAGTCAACTGAGACTCAAGGTAAAAGTATTCTGATTGAGCCTGTCCGAACGAAGGCACAATTATTGGCTATCCCTGAGACCTCCCGGAATGAGATGGAGGAAATTCTAAAGATCATAAAAAGAAGCGACTACAATGTAATCGAGCAACTGGGGTAAACTCCATCAAAAATTCCCATGCTGGCTCTATTACTATGTTCCAAGGCTCATGCAAAAGCCTTGGTAAAATTCCTGAAAACTGCCCATGTACCCCAAGAAACATCTGCCGATCAGTTCCAAGACTGCATAGCCAGCTTGACTGTAGATAATGGTCTAGGTTTTTATGATGCTGATTTAACACCAAGAGGAAGGAAGCATAATGAGGGATTGAATGTCTCAGTGGAATGCAGGGGCACAATCTTGGCTCATGTTTTAGTGGACACTAGGTCGTCTCTGAGTGTGTTGCCTAAAAAGGCTCTTGATAGGATTGACTGTGAGGGATTGACTTTTAAGCCAAGCAACACAGTAATGAGGGCCTTTAAAGGCTTAAAAAGGATGGTGCATGGGGAAGTGGATATCCCCATAAAAGTTGGAACCCAAACATTTGATTCAACTTTTTATGTAATGGATATTCGCCCTTCAGATTCCTGCTTGCTAGGCCGACCATGGATTAACAATGCCGGCGTTGTTACTTCTACGTTGCACCAAATGCTGAAGTATCCGATTCAAGGGAAGATTATCACCGTTCATGGAGAAGAAGAGTATATGATCATCAATCTCAATTCCTTAAGATATGTGGAATTAGATGGTGAATTTATTGAAACTCCATTTCAGCACTTTGAAGAAGTCCCACAAGATGTGGTAGTGACCAAGGTTGTGTCTCAAGTTCCTAAGATCACAAGGCTTCCACTCAAGATGTCATCTTTAAAGGATGCCAAGGCAGTGATACAAGAAGGTGGGTGCACTATTTGGGGACAACTCCCAGATATCCCATACAAGTCTAACAAGTTTGGTCTGGGTTTCACTTCAGCTTCCCAGAAGGTTATACGCCACGCTCGTGCCGGAGGACCATCCTTGAAGATCAGCAACCACCAAGTCAATGCAGTAAAGGATGATGAAGACAGGTATGACCTAGAGGAGTGGATTTTCCCAACTGTCAGTGGAGGGCTCAACAACTGGGAGGCTAGAGACTTTGTCCCGATCACTTTTATCCCACAGTAATTTGTATTTACATTTTGTTGAATCTGTAATATTAGAATAATTCAGACACTTAAAACCTTGTGTCTTACCCGAGGCACAATGGTTCATTTCTAAGGGTTATTATCTCATTTCCATATGACATCAATCAATCATGGACGATTTTGCATACAAACTTTGTTCTCATTGTTTTTCTTTTTACATTTTCATTTCATTCAAAGATAGATATACCCTTACACACACTCACACTCACAATGCAGGTCTACATCCATTCGGGATCCCATGGATAACGGTTCTGCTATGGCCTTCTGTGACTCTGAAAATCTAATCTACCAAGCAGATGACGAAGGTGAGGAAGATTGTGAAGTACCAGGGGAACTTGCCAGATTACTACAACAAGAAGAGAGAACCATTCAGCCCCACGAGAAACTAGTGGATACAATCAATCTAGGTACAAAAGAAGACAAAAGATAAATCAAGGTGTGTACCAATCTGGAACCCAGTGTCAAGGAACGTCTAATTCAGTTGTTACACGAGTATGTTGAGGTCTTTTCCTGGTCGTATGAAGACATGTCAGAACTTTATGCAGATATTGTTGTACATCGTCTACCTACAAAAGAGGACTGCCCACCAGTAAAACAAGAGGTCCATTGAATGCGACCAGATATTTCAAAGAAGATTAAATCTAAAGTCATGAAACAATTCAACGCTGGATTCTTGGCTATCACCTCTTATCCTCAATGCGTTGCCAATGTTGTTCCTGTGCCCAAAAAGGACGACAAGGTACGAATGTGCGTGGACTACATATATTTGAATAGGGCCAGCCCTAAAGATGATTCCCCACTTCGCCACATTGATGTTCTAGTTGACAATACGACACATCACAAAGTGTTTTCCTTCATGGATGGTTTCTCAAGTTACAACCAATTCAAAATGGCGCCTGAGGACATGGAGAAGACAACCTTTGTCACACAGTGGGGGACATTCTGCTACAAGGTTATACCGTTCGGACTGAAGAATGTTAGGGCAACCTATCAGCGCGCCATGGTCGCTCTATTTCACGACATGATACATCACGAAATAGAGGTCTATGTGGACGACATTATAGCTAGATCTCAAACAGAAGAAGAGCATCTTGATCATTTACAGAAACTGTTTGAGAGGCTAAAGAAATATAAGATGAGGTTGAACCCAAATAAATGCACATTTGGGGTGAGGTCTGGTAAACTCCTAGGCTTTGTCGTCAACAATAAAGGTATTGAAGTGCATCCCACCAATGTGAAAGCGATAAAGAGAAACCTGCTACTCGTACTGAGAAGGAAGTCAATGGATTCTTGGGACGATTGAACTACATTGCCAGATTCATTTCTCACCTGACAGCTACTTGTAAACCAATCTTGAAGGTACTGAAGAAAGATCAAGTAGTCAAAGTGAATGATGAGTGCCAAACTGATTTCGACAAGATCAAAGAGTTCCTGCAAGAGCCTCCTGTTTTAATGCCACCAGTCAAGTGAATACCATTGATCATGTATCTGACTGTTTTGGAAAATTCAATGGGGTGTGTGCTGGGGTAGCATGCCGAGTATGGCCGAAAAGAGCACGCTATTTATTACCTGAGCAAAAAGTTTACCGACTGTAAAACAAGATATTCACTACTCGAGAAAACTTGCTGCACTCTGGCATGGGTTGCTCGCCTGCTAAGACAGTATATGCTAACCCATACTACCTTGTTGATATCTAAAATGGATCTAATAAAATAAATCTTTGAGAAGCATGCACTCTCCGGGAGAATAGCGAGATGGCAGATGATCCTGACAGAATATGACATACAGTATACTACCCAAAAAACAATAAAGGGCAGTGTACTAGCTGATCACCTTGCTCACCAAGCTGTGGAAGACTACCAGTCCATGAAGTTCGAATTTCCAGATGAGGACATCATGATGGTAAACATCTGTGAATAATTTAGGCCATATGACAGACCTGAACAAGGATCCCGATGGACCCTGGTTTTTGATGGGGCATCTAACGCACTCGACAATGGTATCAGTGTTATACTCATATCTCCTGAAGGATGTCATAATCCTTTTACGGCAAGACTCTACTTCAATTGTACAAACAACATGGTGGAATACGAAGCGTGCATCTTTGGTCTCAAAGCTACCATAAACTTGGGGATCAAATCTTTGAATGTATTCTGAGATTCAGCTTTAGTCATCAGCCAGATCAAATGGGAATGGGACACCAAACACCCTAACCTTATCCCTTACAAATAACATGTTTTGACATTGCTCCCACATTTTAAAAAGATTACCTTCGAACACTTCCCGCGAGAAGAAAATCAGCTAGCAAACGCACTAGCCATAATGTCATCTATGTTTAAACATAAATGGGATAAAGAGGCTCCCCAGATTACCATTGACTGAAGGGATGAACCAGCACACTGTCACGAGATTAATACTGAAGAAGTAGTAGACCAGCCTTGGTTACACGAAGTCAAGAAGTATCTCGAAACCCAAGAATATCCAAAAGGAGCTTCAATAAACAATAAGAAGTTCTTAAGGAGATTCTCTGCTAAATTCTTCCTTAGTAATGGCATTCTTTACAAACGCAACCATGACTCTGTGTTACTCCGATGCGTAGACAAGGTTGAAGCTGAAAGGATCATGGCTGAGTTACATGAAAGCACTTTTGGTACCCATTCCAGTGGGCATACAATGGCAAAGAAAATCCTACGGGCAGACTATTACTGGTCTACCATGGAAGCATATTTCTATCAACACTCTCGAACTTGCCACAAGTGTCAGATTTATGCTGATAAAGTGAACGTACCTCCGGTTCCTCTAAATATCTTGACGGCTCTTTGGCCCTTTGCTATGTGGGGAATTGATATGATTGGGGAAATCAAGCCAACAACCTCTAATGGACACCGCTTCATCTTAGTGGCCATTGACTATTTTACCAAGTGGGTAGAGGAAGCTTCTTTCGCTTCTGTTGCCAAGAATGTTGTCGCCCGTTTCATCAAGCAGAATATCATCTGTCGGTATGGTATCCCGAAGAGGATAATTACAGACAATGGTATGAACCTGAACAATACAATGATCACCACCCTGTGCGAGCAATTCAAGATCCAACATCACAATTATTCCCCTTACCATCCGAAGATGAATGGTGTTGTCGAAGCCGCAAATAAGAATATTAAAAAGATCATACAGAAAATGATAGTCACATACAAAGACTAGCATGAAATGCTACCATTCGCTCTTCACGGATATCGTAACATAGCTCGCACGTCAACCGGGGCAACACCCTATTCTCTGGTTTACCGCATGGAAGTTGTCTTGCCTATTGAGGTCCAGATCCCCTCTCTGAGAATTATGAAGGACGCATGGATGAATGAAGAAGATTGGATCCAAACTCGACTTGATCAACTAAACTTGATTGATGAGAAAAGGCTTACTACTGTTTGTTATGGTCAAATGTATCAAAAACAGATGATCAAAGCTTTCAACAAAAAGGTCAGACGCCAAGTGTATCAAGTCGGGGATCTGGTGATCAAATGTATCATACTGCCGCAAGGTGATCCCAGGGGAAAATGGACTCCTACATACGAAGGACCATTTGTAATAAAAAACATATTCTCTGGTGGAGAAATGATTTTGACCACCATGGACGGTGACGACCTGCCTCCCCCTGCGAACGCAGACATAGTCAAAAGATATTATGCATAAAAGACCCGCTAGGTTGACACACTTAGGCAAAACAAGGGCATCCCGGCGAACCAAAAAGGTTTGGGCAAAAATTATGGATAAAACAAAAAAATCTATACACCCGGCAAGTTGAAAACCCAAAAGGGGGACTTGGGCAAAAAAGGGTTTCCCGGTGGACTGAAGACCCGAAAGGGTGGTCTAGGAAAAAGTTAGGGAATTAAAGCGTATGACTATGTCCCGTTGGATCACCTTACGGACAACCTTTGGTTTCCACTGACAAATTCAGAGGTTCTGATCAATTCAATCATCTTCGGATGAGGCAACAAATAGAAAAGATTCTGAGAGATACGAAGGCTATAGAAGAATGGGAACCCCATGGGACTATTGCACATAGCTATCTTTTCTTTGTATCAAAATTTTCATTTTTTACGACGGCATTCTCTTACTAGAATGTTTGTCTCATTGTACAAAAATACTTACTCAAAGTCAATACAAAGTTGTTCCTTTGGAAGTAAAAAACTATTTGTTTTTCTTTCCTCTTGTGTTTTGTTTACAAAAACGTCCAAGGATTTATGTTGAACATATGCATTTGAACATAATTACTATTTACAAATAATCAAAATAGAAAGACAGTCACTGATGGCTTTAAGAGGTAGGGAAATCTCTCTAAGTTATTTGTATAAAGTCCCACGCAGTGTGAAATTTAATCCCCAGCGGAACAAAGCTTCCAGTTATAAATCCCCGGTAGAAGTCGTCTGATTTCTCAGGATTCCCCAACAGGATTTTCAAAGAAGTACACGGCGTTTCCCTTACAACAAAGTTTTTGTCTCTAAGCGGAAAGTCATCAACACCTCAACTTCACAACATGGACACTTACATATCCTCAGCAGTGGTCAGGGATTTATTTTTCCCAAATCCAACTAGCAGTGCAGCAAATTAGCTTACATACGCATACATCGCATCCATGTATAATAAACATTAATAACACAAAAGCATCATATCATACATTTCATACAATATGACTTTACATTTTAGCGAACATTTTACCCTTTCCAGGATAAGGTTAACAACTACCATTAACAATGTTCAATGTTTTCAGATACAGTTCAGATACGCTCCAGACACGGACACCATTCTGATACTCATTCAGAGTCAACTTTAAGATACAATTCAGATGCGCTACATACATGGACACCATTCTGATACTCATTCAGATTCTCCTTCAGATACAGTTCAGATACGCTCTAGAAACCGATGCCATTTTGATACTCATTCAGACTCAGCCTTCAGGTACAATTCAGATACGCTCTAGACACGGTTTCCATTCTGATACTCATTCAGACTCTCTTTCAGATACACTCTAGGCATGGATGCCATTTTGATACTCATTCAGATGCCGTTCAGATACGCTCTAGACACGGATGCCATTCTGATACTCATTCAGATTCTCCTTCAGATTCAGTTCAGAAATCATTTTTGGATGGCATCTACAAGCCCATCTCCAACAACTTGATTGATGAGAAAAGGCTTACTACTGTCTGTTATGGTCAAATGTATCAAAAACAGATGATCAAGGCTTTCAACAAAAAGGTCAGACGCCAAGTGTGTCAAGTCGGGGATCTGGTGATCAAATGTATCATACTGCTGCAAGGTGATCCCAGGGGAAAATGGACTCCTACATACGAAGGCCCATTTGTAATCAAAAACATATTCTCTGGTGGAGGAATGATCTTGACCACCATGGACGGTGACGACTTTCCGCACCCTACGAACGCGTACATAGTCAAAAGATACTACGCATAAGAGACCCGCTAGGTTGACACACCTAGGCAAAACAAGGGCATCCCAGAGAACCGAAAAGGTTCGGGAAAAAATTAGGGATAAAACAAAAAAATGTATACACCCAACAAGTTGAAAACTCGAAAGGGGGACTTGGGCAAAAAAGGTTTTCCCGGTGGACTGAAAACCCGAAAGGGCGGTCCAGGCAAAGCTTAGGGAATTAAAGCGTATGACTATGTCCCGTTGGATCACCTTATGGAAAACCTTTGGTTTCCACTGACAAACTCAGAGGTTCTGATAAATTTAATCATCTTCGGACGAGGCAACAAATAGACAAGATGCTCAGAGATACGAAGGCTATAGCAGAATGGGAAACCCATGCGATTATTGCACATAGCTATCTTTTCTTTGTATCAAAATTTTCATTTTTGATGACGAAATTCTCTTACTAGAATGTCTGTCTCATTGTACAAAAATACTTACTCAAAGTCAATACAAAGATGTTCCTTTGGAAGTACAAATCTATCTGTTTTTCTTTACTCTTGTGTTTTGTTTACAAAAACATCCAACGATTTATTGTTGAACATATGCATTTGAACATAATTACTGTTTACAAATAAACAAAATAGAAAGACAGTCACTGATGGCTTTAAGAGGTAGAGAAATATCTCTAAGTTATTTCTATAAAGTCCCCTGCAATGTGGAGTTTAATCCCCAGCGGAACAAAGCTTCCAGTTATCAATCCCCGGTAGAAGTCGTCTGATTTCTCAAGATTCCCCAACAGGATTTTAAAATCAGTACACGGCGTTTCCCTTACAACAAAGTTTATTTCTCTAAGCGGAAAGTCATCAACACCTCAACTTCACAACATGGAGACTTACATATCCTCAGCAGTGGTCAGGGATTTATTTTCCCCAAATCCAACAAGAAGTGCAACAAATTAGCTCACATACGCATACATCGCATCCATGTATCATAAACATTGATAACACAAATGCATCATATCATACATTTCATACAATATGACTTTACATTTTAGCTAACATTTTACCCTTTCCAGGATAAGGTTAAAAGCTACCATTAGCAATGTTCAAAGTTTTCAGATATGCTCCAGACACGGACACCATTCTGATACTCATTCAGAGTCAACTTTCAGATACATTTCAAATACGCTCCAGACACGGATGCCATTCTGATACTCATACAAATTCTCCTTCGGATACAGTTCAGATACGCTCCAGACACGGACGCCATTCTGATACTCATTCAGACTCGGCCTTCAGATATAGTTGAGATACGCTCTAGACACAGATTCCATTCTGATACTCATTCAGACTCTCTTTCAAATACAGTTCAGATACGCTCCAGGCACGGATGCCATTCTGATACTTATTCAGATGCAGTTCAGATACGCTCCAGACACGGACGCCATTATGATACTCATTCAGATTCTCCTTCAGATTCAGTTCAACAATCATTTTTGGATGGCATCTAAAAAGCCCTTCTCCAACAAATTTCTATCATCTCTCAAAATGGCATCTTTAAGCCCATTCCCTCTACCATCACATCACCGAGTGCAAATTTCTGGGCACTCTAGTGTCCAATCATCTTCCACCTTCAAGTCACGAATGACAAAACTCGCCAGTGTAACTCTTCAAGTTTAAGAAGATTTAACAGGGGTAGCTGTTGTACCCCAAAATTTTCCCTCTCATTTATCAAGAATTTTCTCACAAGATATCCTTGACTCAAGAGTGCATTAGGGTTTGATCAGCTCAAGACACCTCCTTAGGCACTGATGACCAAAATTAGGGTTTGATTTTGCACAAGGATTTTTGAACTTCAAATTTCCCATGTGACTTTCATGGATAATCATGGACCCCCAAGATTACTCATGTCAAGTTTCAAGATTTGGATCACACTTTTGCTCAGTCAATTGAGCAGTTGACCTAAAAATCAGTTGTATTGGGGAAAAAGTCAACTATGCTCAATTTACAGTCAAACTTCATAATTTTTTATCCACAACAACATTTTAAACACATATGTATCATTTGATCAAGTTTTAACCACAATTCCCCAAGAAATTTGATCAAATCTCCAAAAGGGCAAAAAGGTCAAAAATAGGGTTTTGACTAGGAAAGGGTAATTTCTGATTTTTTACCTAGAAAATGGTCAATTGGTTTAAGTAAATATCTCAAGAGTACAATTGCATCATTTTTACCTAATGACATAGTTCAAAACATTACAACTCAATTGGATTGACAAATGAATTTTTCAGTCAACTGTTCAAAAGTCAACTGTATACTGAAAAGTCAAACTTTGACTTTTTGGTCAAATTCAAGTGCCAAAGATCACAATTCATTAAACCATGTAAAAATATGAAGCTTATTGATCAAGAAATCAAAAATTCAAGATTTCATTTTGAAAAGTCAAAATTTCTAAACTTAGACATTTTTGTGTTGGAAATTTCTTATTTTTTCATAACTTTGAGCAAAATTTTCACAATGATGCAAGATGATTCAAGAGAAACTTCCAACATGAAATTTGTAGATCTCAATGAAATCTAAAACTTTTCTTTACACAACTCCTTCCAAAAGTGCTTGGATCACAAGTTATAATTTTATGAACATGTGGTCATGAAACTAAACACTTAGTGAAATTTTGCCCTAATTTGGTCAGGATTTTGACCCAACTTCATGGAACTTTTTCATATAGTTCCAAGGGGAAGCTTCAAAAGAAATTCAAAGATGGTTTGTAGATCACATTGCAAGATTTCCAAAATTTCCAAGAACACCTTGAGATCATTCTTGAGTAAGTAGAATCTAAGAGATGAAGTTAGGGTTTTATCACTTTAATTACAAGTCATTTTAGTGATGAACAAAATTCAAATTCAAAACTATGCTGCATAAACACTACTCTGCAGGCCTCACACTTGTTAGGCACTCTATAATTAATGGTTTATACAGCTGTTAGAGGCCTCACTTCAAGCATTCAATGCATGGACATGCTTTTATCCATTTTTGGAAGAAAGGTCACATTGCCATTTTGATAAAGTGACTTTTTATACAAAACTTGTTCTTGAGCCTTGCACTTGTTCTCTTTTGATCAAACCAGTCCTATAACTAATGAGAAATGTTTAAAACACATACAATCTCCCATCCCATGCTTGTACCTCTTTTTGAAACTTGTTTCCCTCTTTTCTTTAAAATCAAGTAACCTAGCCAAAAGCTAAGAACTTGTACTTCTGACTTGCCAATGAACTCAAACACTTTTGTTTATACATACACAAACTATTTGACACAAAGACACGAATGTTCAAGCCTTGAAAGAACCTAGAACTCAGAAACACATTTCACACTTCCATTTTAACACAAACTGACCAAAAACTTGAAACTCATAATCTACTTGTGCGTTTCTTGGCCTTTTGGTTTCTAAAGTTTCTAAACATCACATAGAATCAATCCCACAGCCTGTTACAGAACTATAACACCATTAATACCATCCTCCATTTTCAAAAACTCAGCTCTATACATTGACTTCTCCAGACCATTTCAGCCATCCATTGTTCAAGCTAATCATTGCATTAGCTTCCTAGGACCTCAAGGAAGCTAACCTGATAATCACTGTCACTTGAAACAAGCTCAAACTCAAAACATGATTTCCAATTTTGAGGTAAGTTTTCTCAACTTGGAACTCTTCAAATAGGCATCATCAATGATTTATTTGTGAACAAAACATGTAGATATCATTGCCCTGAAGCTAACCATGTCCATAGTTTCCATTAATTTTGCTTGAGCTTAGAGAATTTTGAAACTGAAATTTCTAAGATTTTTGGGGTTCAGATTAAGGCCATTAAAATTCATGCTTATCTTTGATCTATAGTTTTAATGCTTTACATTTCAGAAATCGTGAGAAAATTTGCTACAAGTTTCATGTTTATAGTTTTCATTTTTGATGAGAAATGAGCAAGTTACAGTTGTTCTTGCTGGAGGTTGAAGATGAAGTCATCAGGGTACGTTTTACCTTGTATATTTATTGTTTTGCTTATGTTAACAGATGTATAGCCACCCTAGTGGTAGAAGCGCGTGCCTGTAACCTTTAGGACCTAGGTTCGAGCCCCAGTGGTACCCTTTTGCAATTTTTTACATGTTTTCCATTCTGACTTTTTTTAGGCGCTTGGGCCTTATTGGGCTTGTGTTGTTTTTTTATTTTCTGCTTGCTAACCCCCCAGTAGACTACTGGCACCCCTGGCCCAAGTTTATTTATTTTTTCTTTTATTTCATTTTTATTTTCTTAATATATTTTCTAAATATTAAAAAAATCATAAAAAATTTAAAAGAAATTAGATTTTTATTTTAACATAGTTTATTTTATTTTTCCTCACAAAAAATATTTTTATTAACTATACTTTATTTATGTTTTACAAATTTATCTTGTAAATTTAATTAATACAATTTTTTATTATTATTTCACACCATTTAA
This sequence comes from Vicia faba, assembly GCA_948472305.1. Classification (NCBI taxonomy): domain Eukaryota; kingdom Viridiplantae; phylum Streptophyta; class Magnoliopsida; order Fabales; family Fabaceae; genus Vicia; species Vicia faba. Next base: position 895,559,057 of record OX451738.1, read on the forward strand.
AATATATTATTTTAATATTAAAGGCTGGAAATACTTTTATTAATTATTCTTCTTTAATTAATTGTATTAAGACAAAATCCTTTTCTCTAAAAATCCAAAAATATTCATTTTTCTCCACCTTCATATTATTGCATATTTATTCTTTTTGTACATTGTATCCATTTAAATTCCTTGTACATTGATACCCACTCAATATGGTTGTAATAGACTAACTAGGTTTACCTTCTTGAAATCCCCATTCAATTTGTATACTCCCCATAAATGTTGAAATAGCGTAGTAACTTTTAATTCCTCAATTTATTGCTTTATACATAACATGTTAGTAATTAGGGTTTGTATTGAAAGACTAAAACCAATCAATTAGAAAACATTAATTCAAGAAAAAAACAAGCATGAAAATAATACATTTGCATACAAGCACCCCCTAGGATTATTCCACTTGGCCGCCTTATACAAAATGGCCATATTACGCATGTAAGGTATCTTGGCAAAAACAAGCAAATACAAGATCATAGTCCCTCGATGACGCTATCTAAGTTCCATTTCAAATGATCTTAGTCCCTAAAAAGAATGCTAAGATACCTTGAAACATTACTAATCATGGTTATACGATGACCCACGCCCGTCCCATTTACATCCAAAGATAGGGTTACTTACAAATTCAATGGTAAGATAACAATGTCAAAAGGAAAAGAAAATGAACAAAAAAGACTTTTGAGTAGGTAGAATGCTCCTAATTACTTTCTCCCTTTCAAAACAAACATCCTTGCTATTTTCAAAACAATCACCTACACTTTCAAACATCTTACAAAATTGAAAACACTTTTAAAAAGATCAAACATCTTTGTATACATTCTTACAAACAAGAATCATTACAAAGATTGCCTAAACAATGGCTTCTTTACAAAATACTTTCAAAAACCACACCAAACATAATTTTTAAACAAAAAGCAAGTGATCTAGCAAGTAACTAAGAGCCTATGGAAAACCATGGATGAAAAGGATGCTAATACCTTCCCTTTTCATAATCTACCCCCGAACTCAAGAAATAATCTCAATGGTCTTTCACTTTGCTTTTTCACCTTTCCTTTTGGGTAAAAGAAAAGTCGGTGGCGACTCTTGCTAACCGCAACATTTGCGATCAAACGCAAAACCCTCAAGTCAGTTCTCACACCATATCACAATCATGTATTCTCTTTACTGCAAGGTTGACATTTGATTGTACTAATAATATGGTAGAATATGAGGCTTGCATCATGGGTGTCGAGGAAGCTATTGATCTCAGAATTAAACTTCTTTATGTGTATGGCGATTCAGCTTTGGTAATAAATCAGATTAAAGGAGAGTGGGATACTCGTCACTCCGGCTTGATCCCTAACAAAGATTATGCTAGAAGATTGTTACCCTTCTTTAATAAAGTTGAATTCCATCACATCCCTAGAGATGAAAATCAAATGGCAGATGCTCTGGAAACTCTGGCTTCTATGTATCAAGTGAATACTTGGAATGATGTACCTCGAATTATAGTTCGGCGACTGGATAGGCCTGCTCATGTGTTTACAACGGAAGAGGTAGCAGATGAGAACCCTTGGTATTATGATATCAAGAATTTTCTTTAGACTCAGGAATACCGATTGGTGCATCGAATAAAGATAGAAAGATATTGAGAAGATTGGCTGGCAGCTTCTTCCTCAGTGAAAATGTGTTGTACAATAGAAATTATGACATGGTTTTGCTCAGATGCGTGGATAGACACGAAGCAGACATATTGATGCATGAGATTCAGGAAGGTTTATTTGGCACTCATGCCAAAGGACATTTGATGGCTAAAAGATTATAAGGGAAGGTTACTATTGGTTGACAATGGAACCTAATTGTTACAAATTTGTAAAGAAGTGCCATAAATGTCAGCGGACAAGATTCATGTGCCTCCGACAATTCTCGGTGTTATTTCTTCCATGTGGCCTTTCTCTATGTGGGGTATTAACATGATTGGGATGATAGAACCCAAAGCTTTGAATGGACACCATTTTATCTTGGTAGCAATTGATTACTTCACCAAATGGGTGGAAGTTGCTTCATATGCTAATGTTACTAAGCAGGTGGTTGTGCGCTTCATTAAGAATAATCTCATATGTCGGTATGGTGTGCCGAGCAGAATTATCACCGATAATGGCTCAAATATGAACAACAAGATAATGTCAGAACTTTGTGAAGAATTCAAGATTGTCCATCACAACTCATCTTCATACAGGCCGAAGATGAATGGGGATGTTGAAGCTGCTAATAAGAATATCCAGAAGATCATCCAGAAGATGGTTGTTACTTATAAAGATTGGAATGAAATTCTCCCTTATTCTTTACATGGATATCGGACATCTGTCCAAACTTAAACAGGAGCAACCCCGTTCTCCCTTGTGTATGGAATGGAAGCGGTACTCCCAATTGAGGTTGAGATTCCCTATTTTCATGTGATAATAGAAACCAAGTTGATAGAGGCTGAATGGGTTCAGAACAAGTTTGACCAATTGAATTTGATCGAAGAGAAGAGAATGACGGCTTTGTGTTATGGGCAGTTATATCAAAAGACAATGAAGAATGATTTTGATAAGAAGTTCAAACCTCGTGAGTTCAGATATGGCGACCTCGTGCTCAGGAAGATCATGTCTTTTAACGCTGATTCTAGGGGCAAGTGGACTCCTAATTTTGAAGGCACATATGCTGTCAAGAAAGCCTTCTTTGGCGGTGCATTAATTCTTGAAACTATGGATGGCGAGGAGTTTCCACGTCCCATGAATGTTGATGCAGTCAAGAAATACATCGCCTAAAGAAATAAAAGAACATCTCACTAAGTTGAAAACCCGAAAGGGAGGCTTAGGCAAAAAGGAGCATCTCGGTAGGCTGAAAACCCGAAAGGGTGATCTAGGAAAAAATTAGAGTCATAAACAGAATAAAGTTTCCCGCTAAGTTTAAAACCCGCAAGGGCAGCTTAGGCAAAAGTTAGGGACTTTCTTGGCAAGTAACTGCATCAGACAAGACTTGATCATTGAAGCAACAATCTTCTTGGGTCCTCACCATGCTTCAACAAAAGCTGTTGCAAAGAATTTCAAAGTTGTTAGAGGGAATAGTGGTCATTGTATCATAATGTATCTTTTCATTATATATTACCATTTTCTAAACTTTGTAATTATCCATGGAGTCTCGCCATTCGCATACTACCATTCTATAAATAAAATTTGAGCTTTTTACCCAATTCTTTGTATTTCTTATTTTATTCAGCTTACAAAGACTCCATTTATTATTGATAACAATTTTCAAAGAGAAAAGATTAAATAAAATAATTGTTTTTCAAAAAAGAATTTACAACTTACTTTTACTTTATATTTCGTTATTCAAGAGGAATGAAAAGATGGTGATCCTAGGAATGGACAAACTCCCGTAATTTTGAGATGTTTTGTTTTCCCTGGGAAGGTTTTCTCAAGTTGTTTTCGCTGGTATGCGCGTGTTTATTATTATGGAGGATACCAATTGGCATAATGTGAAATATCAGGTTTGTGATCCCAGTGTCCCCAATCAAGTGTTGGTTCATTTTATGTTTTTTTTTTAGGTTTTCCTGGTCTGAGGACTCTATCTAAGATTCCCCAGCAAGTTTTTCCCTCATATGAAGAAAGGTCTTATCGCCTTGGTGTGCTAAAATGGAATTATTTGCAAAATGTTGCTCTTTTTGGCAGTAATTGGCATTATTGTTGGTATTTATCCTAGGGAATCTTTTGTTGGAATAGGTTTGTGTGATATGAAGACTCAATCCGAGATTTCCCAATGAAGGCCTCGCTTATTTGATAGAAGTCTTTTAACCTTGTGCATGCTGAGATTTGACTCATTTACGAAGCATTTCCCTTTCGGTTGTACTTAAATTTAGTTTGATTGCCCGATAATCAGGCAAGGGCAATGTTTTGTTTAAGAAGTGTTGAACTGGTTATTAACTTTTTGGGTTTTCACTCGCCAAGTGTTGGGTTTGATTTAAAATCCCCATAAGATTGATTCCTTGCTGTAATGTTTGACTTCTTAACTCTCCAAGATGTTATCCCCCAAGAGGTTTCATACTTTTTCCCCAGAGAAGTTGGTGTAATACTTACTCTCAATATTGAAGAACGTATCTCTGTTTTCCCCAATGAAGAACGTATCTTGGTTTCCTCTCTTCAATATGGTGTTGACCTCCCCAATAAAGTTAACACGAGGTCCTCAGTTGATATCTCGATGATGAGGAACTATCTCCCCTAGTGAAGTTTGTATGGTATTTCTCCATTGAAGTCAGCTCAAAATTCTCATTTGATGTTTTGCCGATATGGTTTACATCTGCCTTGTTTGAAATCAGTATTGCAATCCCCAGTAGAAGTGAGGGCCATGAAAGCATTTGTTTTCCCATTGAAGTATGAGTGATATTCCCCGGTGAAACCTAGAGAAGGATGTTATATCCTTGTATCTGTACTGTTGTGTCACTATGATTTGTTTACTTCTGGATTATGTTCCTCCTCAATGAAGTTAAGTCGCGAAATAGGATGTTGTTTCCTCAAATGGTGCTTATTTTTCTTATTGGATGTTCATCCTGGATGAGATTTAGCCGAGTTTTGTTGGTGCTCGAGTTGGCTTTTCTTTTTTATCCCTATTGTTATATGTCTGTCTTATCAGCATATACATGATAACACTCATACATTCATACATACATCATGCATAGCTAAAATTAGAAAATCATTGTTCATTCATATTCATTAATATTTTGTTGACATTTTACCTTGTTTTGTAGAGTTGGGTTGTCCTATCTTCAATAGAGTGTCGGCCTTAAGCAGAAAGTGTATATTCTTTCAATTAACCCACTGGGTTATCCCTAGTGGAAGATTTTTGCTTTAGCCTTCCTGTACAGCTCTTCGTATGGATAGATTGGGTTTCCCTCTTGAGTTTATTTCTCAAAGGATGTATTTTTGTTGAATGTCTCATTCCAGTTTATTTCTACTTTGAATCTTTGTTTCCCAGCAACATTATTACTTCGGATCTCTGCAAGCTTCGAGCTTTGGCTTGAAAATGTGAATTTATTTTTTCACGAGAAGACTTTATCTCCTCAGCAGGAATATGTTGGCATTTCCCCAGGAAGTTATATCTCTTTCCCCAGGAAGCCATATTGTCTTCCCCAGGGAGTCATTTTACAATTCTTCCTATAACAGCAAGTAGCAGGTCTCTTTATTTGAGCAACTTATACTTCCCCATATATGTCGAATTTACTTTTTTTTCTATCTTCTCTATGAGTGGATAGTTTGCAGTTCGTTGTCAAGTTACTCCAGTGGATGGCAAGTCTTTCAATATCGAAGAGACAGTTCATTGTAAAATCTGTGTAAGTGGTAGTCTCTTTTTTTGAGACAGCTTATATATTACCCTTTCCAGGCAAAATTCCTTGGTTAAAGAAGAAGTTGAGTCTCATTCTAGGTGAAACGCCAGAATTATGGAAAACTTGTTATCTTTTTGCTACCTTCAGTGAATGTTGGTAGTTCATCGTCACTGAATGGTGGTGCTATGATATTTTCCTTCAACCTTCAGTGAAAGTTGGTAGGTCACCATCAGTGAAAGTTGGTGATTATTATCTTATTGCTATCCTCAGTGAACGTTGGTAGTTCTTCGTCAGTGAATGGCGATGTCATGATATATTTTCTCTCTACCTTCAGTGAAAGTTGGTAGTTCACCATCAGTGAATGTTGGTGATTATTATCTTTTTTCTACCCTTAGTGAAAATTGGTAGTTCATCGTCATTGAACGGATGTGCTATGATATTTTCTCTTTCTATCTTTAGTGAAAGTTGGATGGTCACCATCAGTGAAAGTTGGTAGGTCACCATCAGTGAAAGTTGGTGATTATTATCTTTTTTCTACCCTCAGTGAACATTGGTAGTTTATCGTCAGTGACTGGTGGTGCTATGATATTTTCTCTTTCTACCTTCAGTGAGAGTTGGTAGGTCAGCATCAGTGAAAGTTGGTGATTTTTATCTTTTTGGTACCCTCAGTGAACGTTGGTAGTTCATCGCCAGTGAATGGCGATGTCATGATATATTTTCTCTCTACCTTCAGTGAAAGTTAGTAGGTCACCATCAATGAAAGTTGGTGATTATTATCTTTTTGCTACCCTCAATGAACGTTGGTAGTTCATCGTTAGTGAACGGCGGTGCTATGATATTTTCTCTTTCTACCTTCAGTGAAATTTGGTAGTTCACCATCAGTGAACGTTGGTGATTATTATCTTTACCCTTAGTGAATGTTGGAATTTCATCGTCAGTGAACGATGGTGCTATGATATTTTCTCTTTCAACCTTCAGTGAGAGTTGGTCGGTCACCATCAATGAAAGTTAGTGATTATTATCTTTTTGCTACCCTCAGTGAATGGCGGTGCTATGTTATTTTCTCTTTCTACCTTCAGTGAAAGTTGGTAGATCACCATCAGTGAAAGTTGGTAGATCACCATCAGTCATAGATGGTGATTGTTATCTTTTTTCTACCCTCAATGAACGTTGGTAGTTCATCGTCAGTGAACAAAGATGTCATGATATATTTTCTTTCTACCTTAAGTGAAAGTTGGTAGTTCATCATCAGTGAACATCTTTGATTTTTTCTCTCTACCTTCAGTAAATGTTGGTAGCTCACCGTCAGTGAACATCGATGTTGATATTTCTTTTCTCTTTCTATCTTCAATGAATGTTTTTAGTTTCGCCTTCAGTAAAAGTTGGTGTATCCTTTGACCTTTTTACCATCCTTTGTGAGTAGGGTATTTTGATCCACCGGTGATTTATTTTCTTGGTCGGGTTTCTGTTTTGATTCCTTATTTCCTTTACTACATCCCCGGTGGTGTTTTGTGTCCCTTTGAAGTTGTTCATATGCATTCATACTCATAAGCATTGTATGGCATCTTAGGGCCAAAAATAGGGTTTGTTTTATATTTGAGTATCCTCGATCGCGTTGACACGAAGATTTTTAACCTTCATATCTCCGGATAGAAGAAACTTAAATAAGGGCAGCTGTTGTACCCCAATTTTTGCCCCTAATATCCTTTTATCATACCATATTGATTCAATCACAACAATATCACATTAGGGCTTTTGGTTCTCCTCCCTATATTTAGCTTTGCTCTTTGAGGAATCACCAGGCACCTTGTCTTGTTTTTATTTTGTGATTATGCATGTTTTGTTTTGACTTTCCTTTTAATTAATAAAATGCAATGCTGGTTTGTCTTACTTGTTAATAATGTATGTAAAGGCAATGTGGCTTAGCAAGTTGATCCATGGGTCCATGAGTTTATTTCCATTCCCTAGTCAATAAGGTTTGAGAAGTTCAAACCTCACCATTGGAGTTGTTTTTGAAGAAATGGCATGGCAAGGTTATTTTGGTTCACCACATTTCAAAGTTATCATGACTGATTCAGAAGTACAAGGGTTTGATTGAAGAAGTGGTCATGGTTGGACAAGGCCTTGTTCCCATTGGTCAGAAGTGCATATTTCTCTTAATTCTCAAGATTTGGAAGTGGTTTTGGTGGCTATGAGTTCTCATTATCATCCTCAACAACTTCTATTTACAAACAAAGGTGTTGGTACAAGAAGGTTGTTCAAAATTTTCAAGGTTCCTCAAAGCATTTTCTTGATCTAAGAGCAAGGGTTTTGAAATTCAAAGAAGTATATCTTGCTCACCTTTTGGTATTTTTGAGTGATTCCAAAGACATCCTTCTCTTCAAAGTTTTATTAACAAATCACTTCAAAAGTTTCAAGGAGTTTTCATGTGGAAGAAACTTGATGATGAAGAAAGATTACAAGTCCTCTAGATGAACCCCAAATTTCCCATGTGCGACTTCAAATGATCATACCTTTGTCAATATTTATCACCTTGAGTCCACTTTTTCCACAAGGATCCTGACGATGTGAACTTTATTCCTTATTTTATATGCAAAGTGAGAAAATGGATGGAAGATGCCCTAAGGATACAAAAGATTATAGGTCACTTTATGATATTTTTCCAACTTTTACAATTCATAAATCTCTCAATTTTTGAATATTTTGTATGTTTCAAGTGTCAAAATGTCATTCAAGAGATCTATTTCATACCATCTTTTCTGGCCAAGAGCAAATTCCAAGTGGAAGGCCATGTTTGGATGCAAAACATTATAAGTCACTTTTGAAGAAAAACTTGAAATATTTCTAAGTATGGAAAGTCAACTTCTTTTTCGCAACTTTGACTCATTGCAACTTTTTCTATCAATTCACCTTCCTTAATCTTCCCTGAAGCTAACTATATAATTACCTTTAAGAATCGTGCCTTATATTGATCCATAGAAGTCCAGTTTCAGAGCTCTGCAACTCAACTTCAATAGGTAAATTTCTCCATCAATTCTTCGAAACTTTGATATCATTATAAAGCTCTCATTGCCATGGTTCTAGTCACAACACTTGCTTTTATCTGGAAACATGTTTTGACCATGAATTGTCAAATCCCTTTTCAAAACTTTCTTTCCTAATTGCTTGAGTTATAGTTTATATAAATTTGTCGCGAAGGTGTGGTTGTCTTCGCCTTGAAGTGACGAAGTGAATGGTATAGGTCTCGTTCTCTAATTTTACAGATTGAGCAACCTAGTTTTGAGACTGGCTGGAGGTTGAAGATGACCAACGTGTCATCCTTCAACCAATGAAACAACGCCATTTATTTTTTTAATTTCTGATTTACATTTGATTCAGTGCTTTACTCACTAATGACCATGATATGCACAACGCTCCAGATCCCTTGGATTTGATTACTAACGCGTTTTGACTCTCATCCAATGGTCCACATATTTTTTACTTTCTTTTTAATTTCTGATTTTTATATTTAATTGCTTTAAACTTCAAAAAATCATAGAAAATTCATTTTTAGTCCAAAATATCTGAAAAAATTATGAAAAATATTTTTGATTTTTCTCTTTCTGATTTTTATTTTTTAACAATTTTATTTTATATTTTGATATTTTTTATAAATTTTCACTTTATTTGAATTGTTTTAAATGTTTAAAAATACTTTTATGCACTTTTTAATTTTGAAAAAGATAAGGAATGATCCAATGATTTTGTGACAAATATTGGTGACCTCATTTATTTTTTATTTCTAACTTTGTTATTTTTTATTATTTTTGGTTTATTTTACTCATTTCTTTTAATTTTTAAAAATAGTTTATGACTTTAAAAAATTACCAAAATTTATATAAAAATATTTGAGTTCATTTCTGATTTTTCTATGGTATTTCTCAATATTTCTTGACTAATTTTAACATAGTTATAATTTTTATCCCTTATTTCTATTTTTTAAACATTTTTAAACACTTTTTTTAAATATATTAAATGCAATATTATTTTGTGATTATTTTCTGGCTGATCTTGGGTTGAATTTTTGATCATGAACTTTATTAACAACATTGGATCCATGGTGTTGAGTCTAACTCCATAAAAATGGATGAATGAGTTTAATAATAGTTTGATTAAATTTTAATTTAAATGTGGTTTGTATATTCTTTCCCATCCCTCTTCATCTCATCCCTTTCTTATTGCACTAAGTGTTATTGGATCATGATCTCTATAGCATATCTAAAAAGAAATGGTGTATAGATTGCTATTGACCACCCTCAAAATAGGTGCGACTTCTATAGAAGTCCACTTACGATTGCTTAACATAGCGCTAAATTTTGTCCCGATTCAAATAAATGATCATTCGTGGCTCAAACCTATGTTTGCAAGCCCAAGTATGTTAATTTGATCTCTTTGATCCAATAACCTTGATATTCATTGTGTGGAGGCTTTGGTTCTACCAATCCTCTAATGGGTCTAAAACACTTTTGGTCAACGCGGATCACTTAAACATTGTTGATCATTAAATGGTACTTTTGAGGATTCCAAATGGGTGATATACTTGACAGAAAGCAAATGAAACTTGTTGTGTGGAGGCTTTGGTTCTACCAATCCTCTAATGAGTTTCAAATGCAAGTTTCAAGATGGTCATCCAACTAACCACTAATTATTAAGTTGTTTTTACTTTATGCTTTATTTTTATGCTTTATGTACCGTTTACTTTAAGCATTACATTTCATGCCATCTTTATTTTTCTCACTTGAGCATTTACTTTCTTGTCATTTTTATTTTGCTCACTTGAGCTTTTCTTTTATTTTTCAAGACACCTAATAATCAACATGAACCCTAAAAAAGTTTTAATGATACTTGGACTATTTGGTTACTATCATTGGCATTATATAGTATTTGACTTCTTGGACTTAGGATTAGAAACCTTGGCCTATGTTGGAGACCTTGAGACCTTAATTGATATTTTGTCTGAAGTTCTTGAGGTTTACCTCAAGACATTGGGTTGTTTGTTTGTTTTGTGTGCAGGTCATTGTGATTATACTCTTTGTTTGTAATCTGGAATTCACCCGTATATAGCTGTTACGCAGCCGAATTCTTGTGAAGACTTAATACACTTGAAGTTTAGTTCTCTCAAAAGCTCTAGTATCTTTGCTTGCTTTGTTTCAATATAAAGAATAGCAATTATATCTTGACTCATAATGTCAAGTATTGGCTTCTTGTTGGTTAGATGGTTCTTATCCATAGCTTTTACCTTATGCTTTATGATAGTCTCTTCTTCTCCTCCCACTTTCTTTAATTTCAAAAATATTCTTCCTCCTTTTGAAAACTCTTCTTGTTTTGAAACTTGAACTATTTTCATAATAAACTTGGACTTAGGTCCATGCATTTTCAAAATATTTTTCATAAACAAATTTCAATCAACTTAATAATGCCTTGACATTTTTTTTGTGAGAAGACTTCAATCAATCTCATTTCAAATCATTTTGCCACTTTGGCTTTTAATTTTAAAACCTTTCTCAAAAGATTAGACTCCTGTCAATCCTTGTAGTGATGTAAACAACTATACTTCTACAATATATAGTGAAGAGAGATATTTTCCACTTGGGTGTTGAGTGAGACATTGTTGATTTTAAAATCCAATCCATGTCCTCCACTTTGAGATGATGCAAATTATCCTTTCTCATGATTGTGGGTAGTAAGTATGTTTTTCCACACGGACAATGACGATGATGTCTTATCTCATAAAATTAACTAACACATTGTTTTTTTGGGAATTTTTAAAAGGTGAACTACGTGTACCCTAATCCCCTATTGAACGAAAGGTGGTACGTAGGCACTAAAGGTTCACAACCGCGGCGGGTGCAACAATCATAAAAAATATACTTCTTTTATCACCTCCACCATCTATTTTTCATACAACATTTTATAGCCAAAATATGCAGATTTTTCAAAGAGGTTTCTATGGAGTATCGTAGATATTTAGGGTGCTAATAGCTTCCATTTGCATAACCAACCCCCTTACCTAGAATATTACCCCCTCTTTTTGGATTACTCTCTCTTTTTCCATTCCTTTGGAAACAATTAAGTGCAATGGCGATTTTTATTTTGATCTGTATAAGTCTAGTAAATCCAATGGCTTAGTCTTAAACATTTCTACCACTACAGGTTGCAAATGTGGTTCCAGTAACTAAGAAAGATGGTAAGGTGCGTATGTGTGTAGACCACAGGATTTTGAATAGGGAAAGCCCCAAAGATGACTTTCCGCTTTCATATATTGACGTTCTGGTTGAAAACACTGCTCAACACAAAGTATTTTTGTTCATGGATGGTTTCTCTAGTTATAATCAAATCAAGATGGCACTTGAAGACATGGACAAGACAACTTTTGCCACACAGTAGGGCACTTTCTGTTATAAAGTTATGCCTTTAGGGTTGAAGAACACCGGTGCAACGTATTAACGCGTTATGGTAGCTTTGTTCCATTATATGATCCATCATAAGATAGAGGTTTATGTTGATGACATGTTAGTCAGGTCCCAGATTGAAGAAGAACACCTTAACCACCTGCTTAAGCTGTTTGAGAGGTTGAAGAAATACAAATTGAGGATGAATCCAAACTAGTGAACCTTTGGGGTAAGTTTCGGTAAACTCCTAGGTTTCTTCGTCAGTGGTAAAGGTATTGAAGTTGATCCTGCCAAGGTTAAAGCTATTCAGGAAATGCTAGTTCTCCATACTGAAAAGGAAGTCAGAGGCTTCTTAGGACGATTAAACTACATTTCCAGATTTATTTCCCATTTGACCGCTACTTGTGAGCCAATCTTCAAGTTACTAAAGAAAGATCAAGTAGCGAAATGGAATAACGACTGTCAGATCAATTTTGATAAAATCAAGGAGTACCTCCAGAAATCTCCGATTCCGATGCCACCGGTTGAAGGAAGACCTCTGATCATGTACCTAACAGTGTTAGAGAACTTAATTGGGTGTGTATTAGGGCAACATGACGAGTCTGATCGAAAAGAGCATGCAATATACTTCCTTATCAAAAAGTTTACCGACTGTGAAACAACATACTCACTGCTCGAGAAAACTTGTTGTACTTTAGTATGGGATACTCGTCGGCTAAGACATTATATGTTAACTCATACTACCTTGTTGATCTCTAAGATGGATCATGTAATACGGTGGGAAAACTGACTTTGGTGTTTTCCATTTTATCGCAAAAGTTGCGGTTAGTTAGCAAGAGTCGTCACCGAATTTTCTTTTATCCAAAAGGAAAGGATGAAAAGAACAGGAAAGACCTTTGAGATTATTTCTTGAGTTCAGGGGGTAGATTATGAAAATGGAAGGTGTTAGCACCCTTTTCATTCATAGTTATCTATGGGATCTTAGTTGCTTGCTAGATCACTTGCTTTTGTTTGAAAATATGCTTTGTGTGGTTTTTGAAAGTATTTTGAAAAGGCGCCATCGTTTAGGCAAACTTTGTAATAGTTCTCGTTCGTAAGAACGTATACAAAGTGTTGATCTTTTGAAAATGTTTCATGTTTGGAAAATGTTTTGAAAGTGTTTTTGAAGGTGTTTGGTGTTTTTTTTAAAATAAGCAAGAATGTTTGATTTGGAATTAAGCAAACAACTAGGAAAAGTCTACCTACTCAAAAGTCTTAGTTAATTTCTTCCTTTCCTTTGATATTTCTATCTTACCATTGATTTGGTAAGAAGCCCTATCTTTGGATGTAAAAGGACGGGCATGGGTCATCGTATAGCCATGATAGCAATGTTGTGAAATATCTTAGAAATTTCTTTAAAGGACTAAGATCATTTTGAAAGGCAATGTTGATAGTGTCATCGAGGAACTATGATCTTGTATTTTGATTACTTTTTGCTAAGATACCCCACATTCATAACATGGCCTTTTTTGTAAGGCAACAAAGTGGATTTACCCTAAGTGTGCAAGTGTGCAAATGTGTTGATTTACATGCATTGTTTTGTCTGGAATTGGGGTTTGCTAACTTGTTGATTTTAATCTTTCCATACAAACCCTAATTTACTAGCATTTATATAAAGCGTTAAATTGCGAAAAATAAAAATACTAAGCTATTACATCATTAGGGGAGGGGTGTACAAATTTACAAATGGGGGATTTGCAAGAAAATTATATCTAATTAACTATTACAACCATATTGAATATTGTACAAAATCGAAGGTAAAATGCAAGAATGCAAAATGGAAAAAGAAATGGTTTTTATTTGGATTTTTATGAAAGGTTTTAATCTTGACCTAATTAAGAAAATAATTAATGGAAATTAACTAAAATTAAATTAAACTAATTAAGAAAAGAAATTAATTCAAAAGGGTTTTTTATGAAAAAGGTTTTAAATAATGAAAATAACATGAGAATTGATTAATTAAAAAGAAACCTAAGTTCTAAATTATTTTAATTTACAAGAAAATAATGCAATAATTAACCTAAGTCTAAACATTAATTATTATTAAAAAAAGAATTGATTTGTTAAAAGAAAATATTTTGGTCTTTGTTTTATGAAGAAAAATAAAATATTAATGAACATTTTTTAATATGTAAATAAATAAATAAAATATATTTATTGGATTTTTATTAATAAAAATGATAATGATAATGATAATAATAATAATAATAATAATAATAATAATAATAATAAGAATAATAATAATAATAATAATAATAATAATAATAATAATAATAATAATAATAATAATAAAAGTAATATGAAAATGAAAATAAAATAAAATAAAGAAAAAGCAAGTGATATAATAAAAAAGGCCAGTAAACATAGCCAGGGTGTTTAAAAGTAAAAAAAAATGGAAAAACCCCAATTGAGGGGGCCCAGGCGCTGGCTGAACAAAAAAGGATTGAGAAAAAGTGAAAATGCACAAAAAGGTACTACTGGGGCTCGAACCCAGGTCCCTCAGGTTACAGCCGCGCGCTTTAACCACTGGGATGGTGATGCATGTTAACTTAAACAAAACCATAAATATATGATACAAGTTCTGCCCTGAATATACTTCATCTTCAACCTCCGGCCAAAGGATTTGTAACTTATTCAATTCTCATCCATTCATAAAACATCCAACATCAAACTTGTTAGAAATCTTCTCACGATTATGAATATGTAAATAACATAATCTAATTCTCAAATATGAGCATGAATTTCTAACAGTACCAAATTCTGACCTAAATATTTTCAGAGGTTCAAACTCAAAATTCTCCCTACACAAGCAACATAAATGAAATCTATGGACATGTATAGTTTAAGGGCAATGATGTCTACATTTTATCTTCAAAATGCAAGCCTAACAATGCCTAAATAATAAGATAGAAGTTCAAGAAAAATACCTCAAAACTGGAAATCGTGAAATGAGTTTGAGCTTGTTTCAAGTGATGGTGATGATCAGGCTAGCTTCCTTGAACCTTTGGGAAGCTAATGCAATAGCTGGCTTAATTTGAGAGGGGGTGGAATGGTCTGGAGAAGTCCAACTGCAATGCTCTGTTTTTGAACTTAGAAGTTGATGAAGATGATGTTACAGTCTACAAACAGGGACATGGATGGTTTGTATTTGATGTGAGCAAGATTTTGAAACTAAAAGGCCAAGAAAACGCACGAGGGAAATGCAAGTTTGAAGTTCTTGGTCAGAATGTGCAACAATGGTGGTTTGTGATTCAGTTTTGAGTTTGTGGGAGTTTTAGAGTTTTTGTATTCGTGTCTTTGTTGGCAAATAACTTGTACATATGTATGGAAAAGGTTAGAGCACTTGAGGTGGTAAGAAGCACAAGATATATAGTTATGGCTATGTTACTTGATTTTTAAGAAAATTGAAAACATGGTTTCAAGGCATAGTACAAGCATGGCCTGAGTTTATGGGAGGTTCTATAGAAGTTTCTTGTGGCTTTTAGATTGTGTGTGATTAGAAGAAACAAGTGCAAAGCTCAAGACAAGTTGACTTCGTGATTAAAGCCTCTTTACAAGAATGGAATGGTAACTTTGTTCCATAAATGGAAATGCAACTTGGATAATGGCTTAAATGCTTGGATCAAAGCTCTAACAGCTGTGTAAACATTTAATTATCGAGTGACAAACAAGTTTGAGGTCTGCAAAGCAAAGATTATGCAGCCTAGGCTTGGATTTGAATTCTTGTTCATCATGAAATGGCTTGCAATTCAATAAGTTGTTTGAAATTTTGGAAAGCTTGTAACATCCTCTACAACCTCTATGTTGGTCCTTTTTGAAAATTCCTCTTGGAACTATGTGAAAAATTTCCATGAAGTTAGGTCAAAATTCAGCCTAAACTAGGGCAAAATTTCACTAAGTTTTCAAGTTTCATGAACATGTATTCACAAAATTATAACTTGAAATTCATGTATTTCTAGGAGAAGTTGTGTTCTAAAATGTTTTAGATCTCATTGAGATATACAAGTTTCATGTTGAAAGTTTCCTTTGAATCATCTTGCATCATGGTGAAAAATTGGCTCAAAGTTGTGAAAAAATATGAAGTTTCCAACACTTAGAAAAATTTCTAAGTTTAGAAATTTTGACTTTTCAAAATGAAATCTTGACTTTTTGATTTCTTGATTAAAAAGTTTCATGTTTAGACATGTTTTAATGAATTGTGATCTTTCACACTTGATACAAAAAGTCAAAGTTTGACTTTTTAGTGCGCAGATGACTTTTGACCAGTTGAATGAAAATCAACTATCAATCAATTGATCTTGAGGGAATTTTTGAGTCATGCCATTAGGTAAAAATGATGCAATTGAATCCTTGCTTTCATGTCTCCTACCAATCAACTATTTTCTAGGTCAAAAATCAGAAATTGCCCTTTCTCAATCAAAACCCTAATTTTGACCATTTTGCCCTTTTGATGATTTGATCAAATTTCTTGAGGAATTATTGTCCAAACTTGATCAAATGACATATGAGTTCATAATGTTGATATGGATAAAAAATTATGAATTTTGACTGTAAATTGACCACAGTTGACTTTTTCCCCAATATAGCTGATTTTTAGGTCAACTGATCAATTGACTGAGCAAAAATGTGATCCAAGATCATTTGGCTCATCAGGATGTAGATGACTATCATTCTATGAATTTTGAGTTCCCAGATGAGAATATTATATTAGTTACTGGTTATAAAGAACTTTAACCATATGAAGCACCTGAGCCCAGTTACCGATGAACTCTGGTTTTCGATGGATCTTCCAACATGCTCGGTAATGGAATCAGTGTTATGATCGTTTCTCCAAAGGGTTTCCATATGCCCTTCACCGCCAAATTATGTTTTGACTGTACCAACAACATAGCATAATACGAAGCATGCATCATGGGTATCAAGGCTACGATCGATATGAGAATTAAATTCTTGAATGTATATGGGGACTCAGCCCTAATAATTAGTCAGATTAAGGGAGAATGGGATACGAAGCATCCAATCTTATTCCTTATCGAGAGAATGTGTTGACATTAATTCCATACTTTGAAGAAATCAATTTTGAACACATTCCACAAGAAGAGAATCAATTGGCAGACAAATTAGCTACCATGTCATCGATGTTCAAAGTTAGATAGGACAATCAAGCTCTTCGAATTACTATTGAGACACTAGATGAACCGACAGATTTCTACAAAGTTGATACTGATGGAGTAGAGGAAAAGCCTTGGTACCACGAAGTGAAAAGATACCTTGAGACTCAAGAGTATCCTGAAGGGGCGTTTATTAACGACAAGAAATTTATACGGAGGTTCTCTAATAAGTTCTTTCTAAGTAACAAAATTTTGTACAAGCGCAACCACAATTCGACTTTGCTTTGCTGTATATATAAGAAGGAAGATGAGAAGATTAAGGAAGATATGAATGAAGATGTTTTTGGTACTCACTCCAGTTGCCATACGATGGCTAAGAAAATTCTAAGAATGGGTTATTATTGGTCGACCATGAAAACTGATTTCCATCGTCATTCCAGAAGTTGTTACAAAAGCCAGATTTATGCTGACAAAGTTCATGTGCCTCCATTTCCGCTGAATGTCTTGAATGCTCCTTGGCTGTTTTCAATGCGGGGCATCGATATGATTGGATAGATCAAGCCTACCGCTTCTAATGGGCATCGTCTCATCTTAGTTTCTTTTGATTACCTCAGGAAGAGGGTTGAAGCAGCCTCGTTTTCCTCCATTAACAAGAATGTTATGGCTCAGTTCATTAAGCCTAACGTCATCTGTCGGTATGGCATACCTGAAAGGATCGTTACGGATAATGGTACCAATCTCAATAATACTATGATCACGATACTCTACATGCAGTTCAAGATTAAACACCATAGTTCTTCTCCATATCGACCAAAGATGAATTGCACAGTGGAAGTCGCCAACAAGAATATCAAGAATATTTTAAAGAAAATGACAGTAACATACAAAGATTGGAACGATATATTACTGTTTTCTCTTCATTGTTATCGCACTCCAACAAATACATCAACTGGAGAAACCCAGTTCTCTCTCGTCTATGGTATGGAGGTTGTATTACCTGTCGAAGTCCAGATTCCTTCTCTAAGGATTATGAAAGACACAAGTTTAGATGAAGACGAGTGGGTTTAGACTAGACTTATCCAGATAAATTTGATTGATGAGAAAAGGCTTGCGGCTATTTGCCATGGTCAGATTTATCATAAGCGCATGATCAAGGCCTTCAATAAGAAAGTTAGACATCAGGTGTACCAGACTGGTGATCTGGTTACAAAGCACACCATCTTACCACAAGGTGATCCCAGGGGAAAATGGACTCCCACATACGAAGGGCCATTTTTATCAAGAATATATTTTCTGGCAGTGCTATGATACTTACCAGCATGGACGGTGAAGATTTTCCACACCCTGTGAACGCGGACATAGTTAAAAAATACTACGCATAAAAGAGACCCGCTAGGTTGACTGGCCTAGGAAAAAATAAGGGCATCTCGGCAAACCAAAAAGGTTCGGGCAAAAATTAGGGATATATATATATATATATATATATATATATATATATATATATATATATATATATATATATATATATATATATATATATATATATATATATATATATATATATATATATATATATATATATATATATATATATATATATATATATATATATATATATAATGTACATCTGACAAGTCGAAAACCTGAAAAGGCGACTTGGGAAAAAAAGGATATCTTGGTGGGCTGAAAACCCGAAAGGGAGGTCCAGGAAAAAGTTAGGGATTAAAAGCGTACGACTATGTCCCGTTGCATCAACCATCTACTTACAACCAGCATAATTGTAACACCGCAATTCTACCCCAAGAAATTATCGAAAAACCAGAGTATGAAAATTTCCAATATAATCAAGATGTCACATATTCAACAAAAACACATAAACCTGTCATGCTTTTAGAATAGATACATAACACTTAAAGAAGCGGAATGAACACGACTCATGAATATAGTCTTCATAACATAACCAAACTTTGACTAATCATGCAACAGATTCATAATAATTCTCTAACTAAGATATATCATCTTTTAAATCATGAAACAACATCAATACAATAAACTCCTCAAATAACAACATAAGGTTCAATAATTAAACAACAAAATAGACAAGCATTCATTTCCCCCCGAGTGCTACGTATCAGATCAAATGGCACTGAACTCTAACTAACAATGATATCGGCTACTCAGCTTGGTTATCTGCACGTTACCAACAAAGGGCAACATTCAAAAAAAAGGGGTGATATATCAAACTATATAAATAGGGTTATGATAAACAATATATTAGGTAAAGAATATACGATTCACCACTTCACACAACAACAACATAAAGCAACACAATTCACCTACACATCAATTCAACTTATAACATCGCCAAGCATAAACAACACTTCAAATAAACAATAAAACAACGACTCCAAATGCGACTCAACTATGTAAATGCATGTTGTACCATTGGAGCAGAACTCCCAACATAAATATTTTCCAGTAATTCCGAGGCACAAGGCATAAGTCTTCTTTATAATTCATTTTGCCAATACAGGCCTTCACAAAATCCGCTAATACAGGACTTCATAAGATGCAAATGTATGAATGTACAACACACGCAACAAATCATTAAACACTTCATGAGGCATACGCCTATATCACTACTTCACTCGCCATAGGCCTACAACATCATCAACGTAATCAATAATAATTCATGGAAACAACATATTCATTATATATTCACTAGGATTCACACCATAAGGCTACCCACGGAAATAATTCATAATCACATTATGAATATCGAATTCCACATATATTCTATGATATCTCACAAAACCAACACATTCATCAATCAGCACAAAATAACACAACATTGGTCATAAAACCTATAATCAACCATGTCCATAAACCGGACGAAACGACTTAACCTGATGTACCAAAAATTCGGTATAATCGACATAATTTCAACAAAAGACCTATCCATAATTACCTACTAATTAAATTCCGGACAACTAATTATACCACCTAATTTGGCTAGTGATAAATGCTTCTACACAAGAATTTGGTAGTTACTTAATCATTCCTTTATTTAACTAATTGATGTTTTATTCCTTATCACCATGTTTATGTTTTGGTTTGCAAAAGAATCAAACAGGACGAATCGGGTCAGAAAAATTGCATAAGTCTGTGTTCAGAAAAATTTGCTACAACAGCTGACACGGGTGGTCGTGTTGCCTGACACGGCCATGTCAGAAGAAGGAAAGGGGAATGGCGTGGAGTGCATGGGCTGTCACAGGTGCCCGTGTCAGGAGGCCTGAAGCTAAAAAAACCAGTTTTTACCTCCCTTTACACATATGCCTAGTTCTTGTTTATTCTTGTTTTAATTCACCCATTTATCCTAGTTTAGAATTAACCCAACACAATTCAAATACAACAAAAAACAACACAACTCAAATCAATTGTTAATTTCAATAGAAACACAAACAAATCTAAGCACATCATAGTAGTGAAACTAATACCCTAAACCCAAATTAAATTTTCATCATACTCCCATTTATTTAGAAAGAACCCCACCCTTACCTGGGATTGAGTGCAGCTCTAAGAAATTTCAATGGGATTTCTGGGAGTTTGACACTAGTACCAACCTCCTCTTGTTCTTCTTCTCCTCTCAAAACCCTATTCCTCTTTCTCTTCTCTTTTTCCTTCTTTTTCCTGATAACACTAACTCTCTTTTTTCTCTAACTCTATTTTTATTATAATATATTATTTCTGTTAATAAATCTAAATGGGCCTAAGTGGTATACCCCCCCTATTAATTCACAACACCACAAATTAAGCCCAATATCATATTTAAGCTTAATAGTAAAATAATACTTCAACTTAATTCCACCAAATTAAATCCGATTATTTATCATGCCACTAAATAAAATAATTCTGACTTCAACGACAAAAATTCGAATTAATATAAAATATTCAAAAATATTTAATTAAATAAATAATTAAATATTGGGGTGTTACAATAATCACCGACATCAAGTTCAAAGGGTACAAATCATTTCAATCAACTTCTTCCAACAACGAGGGATAAGATGCTTGAAGACATAAGGGCAATA
The DNA here is from genome assembly GCA_948472305.1 of Vicia faba. Classification (NCBI taxonomy): domain Eukaryota; kingdom Viridiplantae; phylum Streptophyta; class Magnoliopsida; order Fabales; family Fabaceae; genus Vicia; species Vicia faba. The sequence goes on from OX451738.1 coordinate 895,580,109, forward strand.
GAAGAGTTGAAACTCGATGGGATCATGTCCAAATAGTTTTTTTTATTTGTTTCTCTTTTTACACCTTTTCTTTTACGAGGATTTCCTCGTACTAGGAATTATGTCTCTTTGTATAAAACTGTCTGTTTATAGGCAAATTTTCCAAAACAATGCAATCAGTTTCAAATTCAAAAACTAATTTTTTTTCTTTTTCTGTTTTGTTTGCAAAACCGTCCAATGATTATATTAAATGAACATATGCATTTGAATATGATTACCGCTTATAAATATATGTATGAAAATAGGATTAACATTTACGAGAGACTCCAGGAGTTGGGATAACGTTCAAAGTTGACCATAAATTCCCACAGAGCAAATTTACACAAATTAATCTCCGTCAGAGTTTATCTCTTCAGCATAGTCTACATGGTTTATTTCCACAACAGAGTTTATTTCTCCAATATTGTTATTCCCCGACAAGTTTTTCTTTTTCGACCAGATATCATCTAATATAGTCCTCCCCAGAAGAGTTAATACTCATATATGAAACATAGTGAAACAACACATCAGAGGATTATTCATCCCCTTTTATCCCCAATCAAAATACATAAGAATAAAGTCCTTCAAAGAATGATGAATAATCGACCCTCCTTGAATGCTTATATCCTTAAGCAGAAGTCGAAGATCCCCATCAGAGTGTCCTTAAATAAAAAGCATGAATCCCAAGTAAAGGAATTCTAAACAAATTGAAGAAATACTATCTTCATCCCCAGAAATAGTCAAGGATTTATTTCCTCCATCCAGACACTATTATACGAATCGAATAATATTCTACAAGAACACATTGCATCCATACATCATTTGCAAAATATCATGACATATACATTTAAAACGCATACACTATTCTCATTTTTTTAGAGCATCATTACAAAATGCATTACATCAGGACATTGCACAAAACTAACTTTGTCTTTTCAGGTTAAGTTCACAAACAGACAGATACTACTAGTAATTTATATACTAGTTGTGGATCAATTCCCGAAACAAGACGGGGCGACTATCTGCATGACCAAGTGATTCTCCTTCAGCACTTCGTTCTGGAAAGCGTTTCCTTCATAAGTTTATTCTGAAAAGCATCTCCTTCAGCGCTTCATTCTGAAAAGCATTTCCCCTTCAAAGATAGAATTCTGAAAAGCATTCCACCAAAGACCGAGTTTTGGCAAGTATTTCCTTTATAGGAGTTCTGAAAAGCATTTCCCCTTCAGCGCTTCATTCTGAAAATCATTTCCTTTAGAAGTTTATTCTGAAAATAATCTCATTCAGCGTTTCATTCTGAAAAGCATTTCCCCTTCAGATACGGAATTCTAAAAAGTATTTCAACCAGATACCGAGTTATGGCGAGAACTTTCTTCAGAGGAGTTCGAAACTCGTTTCACCTTCAACACTTTGTTCTGAAAAGAGTTTCCTTCAGAAGTTTATTCTGAAAAGCATCTCCTTCAGCGCTTCGTTCTGAAAAGCATTTCCCCTTTAGAGACGGAATTCTGAAAAGAATTCCTCCCAGAGACCGATATCTTGCGATCATCTCCCTTCAAAAGTTTATTCAGAAAATCATCTCCTTCAGAGGATCATTCTGAACAACATTTCCCCTTCAGATACGGAATTCTGAAAAGCATCTTCTTTAGGGCCCTTGTTTAGAAAAGCATTTCCCTTTAGAGATTTTTTGAAAAATCATTTCCATCAGATCAAATCGAGCATAGAATCATTCTGGTACTCCTATCAATAGTTACTTCGGATGGAATCTTTAAGCCTATTCAAGCAATACAATCAACCAACAAGTGTTACTTCATGCACCGGCGACTACAAATTTCGGGGCACTTAAGTGTTTAATCCTCTTCCACCTTTAGATCCCTAATGACGAGCATACCAATCTAACTCTTCATGTTTAATAAGATTGAACAGGGGCAGCCGTTGTACTCCAAAATTTTCCCTCCCATTAAAAAATATCTCCTCATGCTCCTAAGGTCCTCAAGTACTCAATATTATTCAAGAATGATCACATTTATCCTCCTCCTAAGCAGCGGCCTATAATTAAGGTTTTTATATTCTCAAGGAAAACGGGACTTCTAATGCCTCAAGTGAATTCCATAGATTTTCATATACTTTAAAGAACCCTCATGTCAAGTTTCCAGCCTTACATCACAAATTTTCTCAGTCAATTGCTTAGATAAGTGAAAATCAAATGTATTGGACAATAGGTCAATTGTGGTCAACATACAGTCAAACTTCAAATTTTTTTCCAACATCAACATTTTGAAGTCACATTCATCATTTGATAAAGGGTTGATCATAACTCATCAAGAAAACTCAAGATTCATCAAAAGTCAAAAGTTTCTAAATTAGACTTTTCTTTAGGAGAAATCAACTGAACTTTGACCAAGCATAACTTTCACATGCTTCAACAGAAAATTCTAAACCAAATCCCATTTTGATGGAAATTCAATTCTCAACAACTTTGTCTCTCTAAGCTCAAGGCCCAAAAATGCTTCATTTGAGAGATATGGGCCAAAACATTTTAGGTCATTTTAAAAGTAAACAAAAAGACACTTTTTGTCAAAGCAATTTACATCAAGATAAAGTCTTCAAATGGAAAAATGACCAACATAAAGATTGTAGGGGACATCTTGAGCTTTCCAAAAAGTCAAAGATCACATATATGATGAAAATTGAGGGAGATATAACTGGTGCAAGTTAAGCAATTTTTGATAAATGCATGAAACCCAAATTGAGAAAAAATGAATTTTTGGACTAAGGGGCTTATCTTTTAGAGTCCAGACTTGTTCTTGACCTTATAACGGACCTCTAAATCTATTCATACACCCTTTTAATTTTTAATTTTATTCATTTTGATTTTATTCATTTAAATTCAAAATTAAATCAAATAAATATCAAATAATGGTTAAAGCATAAAGAGCTTACGATTTGATTTTGTTTGGGGCCCCAAGATCATACAAAAACCATGTGGAATTATTTTGTGAAACAAATCTTCATGCTTTGGAAGACTTTTAGCTATTTTTAAAACAAAATCAAAGTGTTTTACAAAGAGGTCCAAGCCCATTTTTCTTGACCTAATATTCTCCTATATATACACTTCATCTTCAGACAAAAGGAGAACGAAAAAACCCTACAAGAACACTCCCTTAAAAATATCAAATTTTGTCAAAATTAGGAAAAACTTGAAACCCTATTTCCATCCCTTCTCAAAGAAAACCAGCCATCCAAATTGAATCCTGAGGTGCTATAGAGTAAGTGTTGTACCCCAAAATTTTCCCTCTCACTTATCAAGAATTTTCTCACAAGATCTCCTTGGGCTCAAGACTGCACTAGGGTTTGATCAGCCCAAGACACCTCCTTAGGCAGTGATGACCAAAATTAGGGTTTGAGTTTGCACAAATATTTTTAAACTATAAATGCTTCATATGACTTTCATGGACCATTATAGACCCCCAATATTACTCATGCCTAGTTTCAAGCCTTAAATTACAGTTTTGATAAGTCAATTGAACAATTGACCTAAAAATCAGTTGTATTGGGGAAAAAGTCAACTATGACCAAGTTACAGTCAAAATTCATAATTTTTTATCCACATCAATATTTTAAACCTATATGTATCACTTGATCAAGTTTGGACAACAATTTCTCAAGAAATTTGATCAAATCTCCAAAAGGGGAAAATGGTCAAAATTAGGGTTTTGACTAGGAAAGGGTAATTTTGGATTTTTGACCTAGAAAATGGTAAATTGGTTCAAGGCATGATCTCAAGAGTCCAATTGCATCATTTTTACCTAATGAAATGATTCAAAATATTGCAAATCCATTGGATTGACAGATGAATTTTGCAGTCAACTGATCAAAAGTCAACTATATACTGAAAAGTCAAACTTTGACTTTTTTTGGTCAAATTTAACACCAAAGATCACAATTCATAAAAACATGTAAAAATAAGAAACTTATTCATCAAGAAATCAAGAAATCAAGATTTCATTTTGAAAAGTAAAAATTTCTAAACTTAGAAATTTTTCTAAGTGTCAAAATTTTCTTATTTTTTCATAACCGTAAGCAATTTTTTCATTATGATGCAAGATGATTCAAAGAAAACTTCCAACATGGAAGTTGTAGATCTCCATAAAATCTAAAACTTTTCTTCACATATTTTCCCCTAAAAGTGCTTGGATCTCAAGTTATAATTTTATGAATACATGCTCATGAACAAAAAAAGACTTAGTGAAATTTTGCCCTAGCTAGGCAGATTTTTGACCTACTTCATGGCAATTTTTCACATAGTTCCAAGGGGAATATTCAAAGGCAATTCAAATATGAATTTTATAGAATATTTCAAGCTTTCCAAAATGTCAAAGAACTCCTTGAGATCATTCTTGAGTAGGGAGAATCGAAAAGATGAAGTTGGGGTTTTGTTACTTGAATTATAGGTCATTTTCATGATGGACACAAATGCAAATCCATGTTAGGCTTCATAGTATTTGCTTTGTAGGCATCATACTTGTTTTTCATTCCATAATTAATTGACTACACAAACCTTTGAGCTATAATCCAAGTGATTTAAGCTTTATCCAATTCACATTTCCATTTTGGGAAGAAAGTTAACAATACAATTCTTGAAAAGCAAGCTTTATGCATAAAGTCCACTCTTGAGCCTATAACTTGTTCCCTCTGATCACACATTACCTACAAAGTCAGAAGAAAGTGTTTTTAAAGCATAACTACTCTGTCTTAGCAAGTACACAAGGCATTGAAACTTGTTTTCTCAAAAATCACATGTTTAGCTTAAGGATGCAAATTCAAATTCTTATCAGCAACAAGTCTCCAAACTTGTTGCTTATAAATAGAAGCACTATTTGTGAGCTAGGACACGAGCTTGAAGACCCTTAAACCCACTCAAACTCCCTCTAGCCATAAATTGTCTCAAAACACCATTGTTGGCAAGTTCTGACTTTACATACCAAACTCCAAATCTCCTCGTGCATTCTTTGGCCTTTCACTTCCAAAAGCTTCTAAACATCAAATATAAACCATCCAAAGTCCATTTTCTCAACTGTAACACCTCCATCATCAAGTTCCATTTTCAAAAACAAGGGTCTGCAACTTGACTTCTCCAGAGCTCCTCGACCACTTTAAGCCCAAGCTAATCATTGATTAGTTTCCTGGGACCTCAAGGAAGCTAACCTGATCCTTGCAGCACTTTGAATCAAGCTCATTTACATTTCACGATTTCTAGTTTTGAGGTATTTTTCTTGAACTTATATCTCATTACTTAGGCATTATTAGGCTTGTATTTGTGAAGATAAAATGTAGACCTCATTGCCACAAAGTTGTACATATCCATATTTTGCATTTACATGGCCTGAGCTTAGAGAATTTTAGAGTTGAACTTTCTGAAATTTTTAGGGTTCAAATTAGGGCTAGAGAAATTCTCATTTATATTTGACTTTTAGCTTTAGTTATTTACATGGTTATATTCGTGAGGAAGAATGCAACAACTTTCATTTTGTCATCTTCCATTTTTGTTGAGAAATGAAGAAGTTACAGGTACACCGGCTAGAGGTTGAAGATGATGTCATCAGGACTTGATTTGCCTTACATATTTATTGTTTTGTTTATATAAATGGATGTATAGCCACCCCAGTGGTTAAGCGCGCCCCTGTTAACCTATGGGACTTGGGTTCGAGCCCCATTGGTACCCTTTTTCCCATTTTTTCATATTTTTGACTTTCTAACATGTTTTTGCAGGAGCTGGGCCTTTTGGCCCTGGTATTTGTTTTTTTATATTTGCTAGCTCACCTCCCTGCCTATTTCAAGCACCCCTGGCCCATTTGTATTTATTTATTTATTTATTGCATTTTTTATTTTTAAATATATTTCCTAAAATACTAAAAAATCATAAAAATAGAAAAAATGATATATTTTTTTACATTTTGACTTATTTTATTTTATTTTTCTATAAACAAAAAAAATATTTTATTTACTATACTTTATTTATTTTTATTAACTAAATCTTATAGACTTAATTAATATTATATTACTTATTTTTCTTCATACTATTTAAAAACATATTATTTAAATACCAAAAAAGGACTAAAATTATTTTTAATGCTATAAATATTTTCAAGATAAAAAATGCCAAAAAAATACTTTCCTTAAATTATTTTCTTTTGATTGATGAATAGAATTAGGGTTTTTCTTTTAAAATCTTTTTCTTAATAAATTCAAATTTAATTAACTATCTTCTTTATTTAAATTAGGTTAAGCCAAAAATCTTTATATAAAAGAAAACAAACAAAAATCATTTCTTTCCATTTGCATTTCTACTTTATATTTATTCATTTACTTGTACATTTATTCAATTTGGTTATAATAGATTAATTAGGTTTATATTATTGCAATCCCCATTCACAAATTGTATACCCCCTCCCACAAGTATTGTAATAGCGTAGTAACTTTAAATTCCGCAATTTATCGCTTTATATACAAATGTTAGTAATTAGGGTTTGTATTGAAAGAATAAAATCAATCAAGTAGTAAACCTAATTCAAGACAAAATCAAGCATGAAAACAATACAATTGCACACAAGCACCGCTAGGGTAAGATCCACTTGGTTGCCTTATAAAAAATGGCCATATTACGCATGTTAGGTATCTTAGCAAATACAAGCAAATACAAGATCGTAGTCCCTCGATGATGCTATTTAAAATTGCCTTACAAATGATCTTAGTCCCTCAAAAAGAATGCTAAGATACCTTGCAATATTGCTAATCATGGTCATACGATGACCCACGCCCGTCTCGTTTACATCCAAAGATAAGGTTTCTTACCAAATCAATGGTATGACAACAATGTCAAAGGAAAAGAAAATGAACAAGAAAGACGTTTGAGTAGGTAGATTGCTCCTAATTACTTGATCCATTTCAAAACAAACATCCTTGATATTTTCAAAACAATCACATACACTTTCAAACATCTTGCAAAATTGAAAACATTTTCAAAAGATCAAACATCTTTGTATACATTCTTACGAACGAGAATCATTACAAAGATTTCCTAAACAATGGCCTCTTTACAAAATACATTGAAAAACCACACAAAGCACAATTTTAAACAAAAGCAAGTGATCTAGAAAGTAACTAAGATCCCATGGATAACCATGGCTGAAAGGGGTGCAAATACCTTCCCTTTTCATAATCTACCCCCAAACTCAAGAAACAATCTCAAGGGTCTTTCCTGTGCTTTTTCACCTTTCCTTTTGGATAAAAGAAAAGTCAGTGGCGACTCTTGCTAACCGCAACATTTGCGATCAAATGCAAAACCCTTTAAGTCAGTTCTCCCACCGTATCACAGAACTTGAGACTCTGCTGGGGAAGATTCTAAAAGTGGGGTTACCTTAGGGATATATAACATCTACTTGCTTTCATTTTTTGACTTGTTTGATTTACATTATGGTTCTTTGTTTGGGTTTGAATCCTCTACCTGGATTTGGGATATATTATAGGTAAGTAGCAATATGTTGTGGAAACTGTGTGAGATATACCGACATGGTCTAAGAAATAACTACGTTAGTGCGACATATTTATGGGTACCGGTAGCCTTTAAGTTAATCAAAGAGAATATGGGGCCGCTGAGTGATGTCATGAAGCACTAATGAACTTTTAGAACCTTTACTTGGCCTTTAGGATGTAGTGACATGATCGGCTTTGGTTCAGTCCGAAGTTGGTAGATACTCGATACTACACTCATTGAGGTTTGGTTTCTTGGGATATTCCGATAGCCATTAAAGAGGCTTGTGCTGAAATAATGACCAAGGAAACAAACCAGTGATATTGAGCATTTTAGGACCCGGTTACTATTACTAGGACATGTTTAAGCCAACTAAACTTCAAGAGGGTACTTGCCTATAAAACCCCATGAAAGCCTGAACCTAAGGATTTTTTTTTGTATATGCATACGTGTACATAACATCATGAACATCATGAAAATCATATACATCCACTAACCATTTCAAGGATTCTTTTGGATTCATCTTTGTTCTTGTTTTGTAGGATATGGATTCACTTCACATGAAAACTATTCAAGTCAATCTTGTAAGGATCCCTCCACAACATAAGGAGCTAGCTTCAAGGATTCTTGAAAACTCTCCATTCACCGAGATACATGGTCGCCTACTCAACTTGGTCACCTCCAACACAGATGAGGATATGATGAAGGTGCTCTTTAAGTTCTTTGATCCTTTACACCATTGATTCATATTTCTCGACTATCAACTTGTGCCTACTTTGGAAGAATTCTCCAAACTTTTGAGGATTCCAATTCTCAATCAACTACCTTTCAACGGTACGGAAAGATACCTAAAGCCAGAAGAGATTGCTCAAGCTCTACACTTGCACTCATCTGATGTCACAACTCATTGGGAAACAAGGAGTAATGTCAAAGGTTTCCTAGCAAAGTTCTTATTTGAGAAAGCCCAAAGCTGTTGGAATTCCTTGGACTTGCAAGCATTTGAGGAAATTGTGGCTCTCCTCATCTATGGGATGGTTTTGTTTCCAAATCCTAACTAACTCATAGATGTCAACACCGTCAAAATCTTCATATCCCGCAACCCGGTGCCTACATTTCTAGGAGATATCCTACACTCTTTTCACACTCGCACAATGAGGAAAAGAGGTGTTCTTATGTGTTGCACTCCTCTCATGGCAAGGTGGTTCATTTAGAATCTTTCCTAATTTTTATTAAAGAATGTGCAAGGTTCAAGGTGGTCACAATGGTTGATGACGCTCAAACATTCAGACATTCGTTGATGCTCCCGATCCAAAGAGAATGTTATCATTGTCGACCGTTGTGGAGAATTCCCTAATGTACCTTTACTTGGAATTAGGGGAGGTATCACCTATAACTCATGTTTATCCTTAAGACAGCTTGGTTACGCCCAAAGGGATGGCCCGCACGAGATGCTGATTCAAGGTTTGGTATTTGACTATGACAACGATGATCAAGGTCTTCACCAGAGATTTATCCGAGCTTGGAGGATGTTGAATAAGGTGGATAGCAAGACTTTGGGGCATAAAAATTCCATCCCTCTTGAGCCTTACCTCAAATGGGTACGAACTCGTGCTCAGAGTCTTATGATGCCTTACCCCTCCATTTTCCCGGTAATCATTGAGCTTGTCATGGAGGGAGACGTTCCATACACTATCTTACATCCTGATATGCGCACCTTTCTTGAATACCTACAAATATATTGGATACAACTCAAGGGGAGCGAGATAATTTCGAAGCCCAATTCTACGCAAGCGAGAAGAAGGTTTTGGAACTCACTAGGTTACTTCATGAGGAGCAGACTCTCAATGCCTATATTGCACCAAAGAGGATGCGTACTACCTTTCTATATTAGAGTTTATTGTATTTGTCTTGCCAAAGAAGGCATTGATGTACTCGAGCTTTAATCTATTAATATAACGTGTGTTTCCTTTTTATCTAAAACAAATTTGAATCTTAAAATCCTTGAAAACATTTGCATATGCATTTATCATTCATCATAACATAAGAAGGTCTTTTGCAACAAGTATCCTTATCTTTCTACTGTTTATTTCAATAAGATGGATCTCGAGCAAAAAGTGAAGGACCTCCAAGCTCAAAATACACAGTTTAAACAGTTGCTCTTGACCCTAGCCAAAGGACAAGAAGAGTTGAAGACTTTGCTAACTGAGGAGAAGAAAAAGAAAACAAAGAAGCTAACTGGAGTCCTAAACATGGGAAGAAGATTTCATGGGCAGACAATAAGGACCTTAGACTTTGCAACGACATCCGGTGAAAGAGACAACCAAGATGGGAAAGGCAAGGAAACAGTTGTCCCGTCAGAAGAGAAATAGGAAGAGGAAGAAGAAAAATATTATGAAGAAAAATACCCTCCAGCTGATGACAAGTATAAACATCTTGAAGAGCGGTTGAGTGCGATGGAAATCCAAAAAGTGCCTGGGTTGGACTTTGAGGAATTGGGGTTAGTATCGGGGATTGTCATTCCTCCGAAATTCAAAGCACCTGTGTTTGCCAAGTATGACAGAGTCTCATGCCCTAAAATGCATCTCCGGTCCTATATGAGGAAAATCCAGCCCCATACTGCTGAGAAACACTTATGGGTACATTTCTTCCAAGACAGCCTGTCTGGAACTCAACTTGATTGGTTTTACCAATTAGAAAGAGCCAACGTCCACAACTGGGAAGATCTTGCTGCAGCCTTTTACAAACAATACCAATAAAATGCTGATCTTGTGCCTACCCGTACTCAACTTCAGAGTATGGCCATGGTGTCCAATGAAGGTTTCAAGGACTATGCACAAAAATGGAGAGATTTAGCCTGAAGAGATCAACCTCCTCTATCTGAGAGAGAATTGGTAGACATGTTCTTGGGAACCTTGTCTGGTCCTTTCTTCAATAATTTAATTGGAAGTTCATCTGCAGGTTTTACTGAACTAATATTGACCAGAGAAAGGGTAGAAGCCGGAATAAAGAATGGAAATATCCAAAAAGATACATCCTCCTCTTCTTCCATAAGGAAGCCATTTATCGGAAAGAAAGAAGTGGTTGCCGTTTATCCTCAGAGAAATCAAGATAGGGCCAAGCGCCGACCGATGGTGAGGGTTGTGATGATGCCTAAACCGACGACTGATCAGCAAAGAAATAACCAACCAAGGATGGAAAGACTGGTCAGACAGTTCACCATAATTAACATGACCCCGTCTCAAGTATTACCGCATCTACTAAGATCCAATTTGGTGAACTTTAAAGAAGCTCTGAAAAACCCTAACACAACATCTCCTCACAATCATCCCAATGCCCGTTGTGCATACCACTCTGAAAGTCTCGGCCATGACACTAATAATTGTTGGGCTCTAAAGAACAAGATATAAGACCTCATTGAAGCAAAAGAGATTGAATTCGATGCGCCCAGAAAGCCAAATGTCATTTCTGCCCCTATGCCCAGACATGTCCATAATACCAATGCCATTGAAGAAGAAATGTTTCTTACTTCAGTTGATGAACTTCTGACTCCAATCCTGACTATTAAAGTGAACTTGTTGAATGTCGGTGTGTTCCCGGGCTGTGATGAAGTTTTCCATTTCTGTTTGCCCTCACCAACCAGCTATCCTTTGTTGAAAGCAGGCGTTCAATGCCTAATAGATAACAAAGAAATTTTATTCGAGAAGACTTCTGTTCCACCTGTTCCTTTTGAAGATGTTTCTATCATTACCATTTTCGCCAATTCTTCCGGGGTCTCCACCAAAAGACCCGTTAGAATTACATCAGTTCCAAAAGTAACTCCTCTAATAATTACAATGCCTGGACCGGTCCCATGTTCGTCAGACAAAACCATACCATGGAATTATGAAGGGGATGTCTACTACCATGGTATCAAGTAGGACTGGCTAGCCGTCAAAGATTCAAGCTCCGAAAAAGTAAACTCCGACATCAGTAATATTGCAGGAACTAGCAAGATTACCCGAAGCGAAAGGATATTCTCTCCAAAAATTGCTCCACCAAAAGCAATTTCTGCACCCATAATCATTCCTGTTGTTGCTCCCCCAAAAGTTGTTCTCGGTCCTACAATCATCTCAGCAAATACTCCAACTAACAAAGTTGTTACAACCCCTGTTATCATTCCTACTGACACTCCTACTGCCGAGTTAACCGAGACTCGAGGTAAAAGTATTCCGACTGAGCCTGTCTGGATGAAGGCTCATTCATTGGCTATCCCTGAGACCTCCCAGAAAGAGATGGAGGAAATTCTGAAGATCATAAAAAGAAGCAACTATGATGTAGTTGAACAACTGGGGCAAATCCCCTATAAAATTTCCATGCTGGCATTACTACTATGTTCCGAGGCGCATGCAAAAGCTTTGGTAAAATTCATGAAAACTGCCCATGTACCCCAAGAGACATCTGCTGATCAGTTTCAAGACTGATTTAATGCCAAGGGGAAGGAATCATAATGAGGCATTGTGTTGTACCCCAAAATTTTCCCTCTCATATTATCAAGATTTTCCTCACAAGACTCCTTGGACTCCTAAACAGATTAGGGTTTGCTCAGCTTAAGACATCATCTTGCACTGATGACCTGAAATTAGGGTTTGAGTTTGCACAAGGACTTTTGGACCATCAATGCTTCATGTGATTTTAATACACCATCTTGGACCCCTAAGATTGTTCATATCAAGTTTCAAGCCTTGAATCACATTTTTTCCCAGTCAATTGGACAGTTGACCTAAAAATTAGTTGTATTGGGGAAAAAGTCAACCATGGCCAATTTACAGTCAAACTTCATAATTTTTTATCCACAACAACATTATAGGCTCCTATGTACCATTTGATCAAGTTTGGATCACAACTCCTCAAGAAATTTGATCAGATCATCAAAAGGGCAAAATGGCCAAAATTAGGGTTTTGACTGAGAAAGGGAAATTTCTGATTTTTAACCTAGCCAATGACCAATTGGGTTCAAACATGACTTCAAGGATTTAATGGAATCATCTTGACCTAATCACATAGTTCAAAAGATCTCAAATGCATAGGATTGACAGATGAATTTTCCAGTCAACTGATCAAAAATCAATTGTACACTAAAAAGTCAAACTTTGACTTTTTGGTCAAAATCAAGTGCCAAGGGGAATAATTCATCAAGATGTGTCAAAATGTGAAACTTGTTGACCAAGAAACCTAAAATTGCAAATTAGGGTTTTAATTTGAAAATCTTTCATAACTTAGAAAATTTCTAAGTATGGAAATTTTCTTATTTTTTTCCAACTTTCCACAACTTTTTCACCATGATGCAATTGGATTCAAAGAAAACTTCCAACATGAAAGTTGTAGTCCTCCATGAAATCTACAACTCTTATTCACAAATTTTTCCCAAAATATGCTTGGGATATCAAGCTATGATTTTGTGAATAGGGATCCATAAACTTTTTAACTTAGTGAAATTTTGCCCTAATTTAGGTAGGATTTTGACCTAACTTCATGGACATTTTTCACCTAGTTCCAAGAGATATATCAAAATTCATTTCAAACATGGATTGTGGATCATGTTACAAGATTTCCAAAATGTCCAAGAACTCTCCAAGATCATTTATGGTTAGGGAGAATCGAAGAAGAGAAAATGGCAATTTGTCACTTTTGTTCAAGCGATGTTTACAAATGCTTCAAGTTGCAAATCTGTCCTAGCATGCTTTTACCTTGAATTAAAGGTCCCAAATACCTTCTACACTTCATAATTAAATGAAAAATCAATGGATAATGGTCTTGTTCTGACTTTTGAAGCATTGCACAATGAATTAATCCAAAAATGGCATAAAGTTCACAATACTACTTTGATAAAGCAAGCTTTTTACAACTTTGCTATCCTTGAACATTGACCATGTTTCTTTGTCACAAGCAAGGTCCACAATTATCAGGAAAAGCATACCAACTCCTTGCAGCCCTAGAACTAGCAAGTACAACACCTTGGGCATTGTCACTTCAACTTTTCTTCAAAAGCAAGAAATTGGCAAAAGTCAAGTTAACTTGTCCATCTGTTAAAGGGAAGCCTTAGCATTTTTGAAACGACTTCAGAAACTTGTCTCAAGAAAAATACACGAATCCATAGCATCCTAAACACTCTTAAACCCCAAAATCACACTTTTCTGCCCAAACATGGAAACTTCGGCAAAACACTTGCCAACTTGAAATTTGTTCGTGTGTTTTGCTTTGAAACACTTCAAACACTTTACATACATCCTACCTAAACTATCCAGGCCCTTGTCTTGCGACTGTAACCCCTGTATCAAGCTTCACCATTTTCATTTTTGAAGGTTGCAGGTTGACTTATATAGGAAGATTCAAGCATCTATAAGACCAGCTAAGCATTGGGATAGCTTGAGGGAACTTCAAGGAAGCTCACACGATCTTCAGGCCTCACTCAAAGTCCCCACATTGACATATCCAAACTCAACTGAACAAGGTATTTTTCAAAGTTCTATCTCCTTATTTAGGCATCCTTAAGCTTTAATTTGTGAAGCAAAAATGTAGTCCTTAACTTACTTAAGTTGTACATATGCATAGTTGTCATTTATATTAATTGAGCTAAGAGTATTTGTTTGTTGAAGTTCATGAAAAAATTAGGTCAGGAATTAGGGCCACTGAAATTCTCCCTGGTTTCTTAGAATTAGGTTTCAAATCTTATATCATTGGAATCGTGATAAAAAATACTATAAGTTTTATGTTGCAAGATTTTGTTTTTGTGCAAAGAATAGAGAGTTGCAGGTTGAACTCAAAAGCGCGCGCGAAAGAGACGAAGGACAGGGACGATGGATATTTGGGCCTGGCGCGCATTGGGCCTCTTGTTTTTAATTCCCATACCCTTTAGTTTGCTATTTTCACCCCCCTGACCTTTTTTCTTATATTTTTGTATTTTTCTTGCATATTTTATATTTTTGACTTGCATTTATTTTTTCTGAACTTTAGAAAATCACAAAAAATATTTTCTTTATTTTTTGCATTTTTATTTTATTTTTTGCATAATAAAATAGTTTACTAGAATAAATAGAAATTCATTTTATTTAAAAAATAGTAAAAACATTTAAAAATACCATTCATTTTTATTTTATTATTTTCACACATAAAATATTATTTTCATACATATTTTTTTTTAATACATGTAAATAATTTTATTTATTATTTATTGTAAAAAATGGAAAAATGAATAAATAATAAGAAAAACATATTTTCTTTAATCAAAAACTAGGGTTTTTCACCCTTTCAAAAATAATATTATCATTTTTCTTATTTTTAGGACTTCAATAATTTTATTTTTACATATATAAAATATATACAAAAACCATTTGCATCCATACATTTTATTGCATATTTAAATAAGTGTTTATTTATTTATTGTAAAATAAATTCAATTGGGTTGTAATAGTGAATTAGGTTTTTATTTTGTGCAAATATCCCCATTCAAAAACTTGTATCCCCCCTCCTATAATATTGTTGTAATAGATTAGATTTACTTTACGCAATTTATCGCATTATATACATGTTTAGTAAATTAGGGTTTGTATGATAAGACAAAAATCAAACAAATAGCATGACCTAATACAAGACAAAATGCATGAAAAATGACAACACATTGCACACAAGCACCCCTAGGGTTTCATCCACTTGGTTGCCTTAAAAACATGGCCATGGTATGCATGCTAGGTATCTTGGCAAAACAAAACAAAACAAAAGATCATAGTCCCTCGATGACGCTATCTTGGTTGCCTAAACAAAGATGATCTTAGTCCATCAAAACTTGCTAAAGATACTTGGCAATATTGCTATCATGGTCATACGATGACCCACGCCCGTCCCGTTTAACATCCAAAGATAGGGTTTTTTACCAAAACAATGGTAAATCAACAATGACAAAGGAATAAAAATGTACAAGAAAGACTTTTGAGTAGGTAGATAGCTTCTAGTTACTTGATCAATTTGCAAACAATCCTTGCTATTTTTTCAAACACACACACATTTTCAAAACATTTTCAAACAACTTTCAAAACATTGAAACATTTTTCAAAAGACAAACATCTTTGTATACATTCTTACGAACGAGAATCATTACAAAGTTTGCCTAAACGATGGACTCTTTTCAAAATACTTTCAAAAACACACAAAGCACCATTTCAAACAATTGCAAAAGCAAAGCAAGTGATCTAAAACAAGTAACTTAGAGCCCATGGAAAACCATGGATGAAAAGGGTGCTAACACCTTCCCTTTTCATAGTCTACCCCCCGAACTCAAAAACAATCTCAAAGGTCTTTCCTGTGCTTTTTTACCTTTCCTTTTGGATAAAAGAAATGTCGATGGAGACTCTTGCTAACCGCAAAATTTGCGAACACAAACGCATAACCTCATGTCATTTCTCCCACCGTATCACACATTTCATGTCTCGGTTGAATGTAGGGGCACAACCCTTGCTCATGTTTTGGTAGACACTGGCTCATCTCTGAATGTATTGCCTAAAAAAGCTCTTGATAGGCTTGACTGTGAGGGATTGGCATTGAAGCCAAGTAACATAGTTGTAAGGGCTTTTGATGTCTTGAAAATGATGGTACATGGGGAGGTAGACATTCCCATAAAAGTTAGAACATAAACTTTTGATTCAAATTTTTATGTAATGGATATCCGTACCTCATATTCTTGCTTGCTAGGCCGACCATGGATTCACCATGCTGGATCTATCACTTCTACGTTGCACCAAATGCTGAAATATCCAACTCAAGGGAAGATTATCACCGTTCATGGAGAAGAAGAGTATATGATCATCCATCTCAATTCCTTCATATATGTGGTATTAGAATGTAAATTTATTGAAACTCCATCCCAACACTTTGAAGAAGTCCTCAAGATGTGGCAGCAACCAAGGATGTTCCCAAGATTACAAGGCCTCCGCTCCGGATGTCATCTCTGAAGGATGCCAAAGCAGTGGTAGAAGAAGGTGGGTGCACTATCTGGGGACAACTCCCAGATATCCCATATAAGCCTGACAAGTTTGGCTTGGGTTTCCCTTCAAGTACTCAGAAGGTTGTACGTCACGCTCCTGCCAGAGGACCACCCCTGAAGAGCAGCAACCGCGAGGTCAACGTCGTAGAAGATGATGAATATAGTTGTGACATAGAGGACTGGATATTCCAAACTGTCAGTGGAGGGCTCTGCAACTGGGAGGCTAGAGATTTTTCCCTGATCACTTTTATCCCACAGTAATTTGTCTTTACATTTTGTTAGATCTGTAATATTAAAACAATTCGTACTCTTAAAACCTTGTGTCTTACACGAGGCACAATGGTCCATTTGTAAGGGTTATCATCTCATTTTCATATGAAATCAATGAATCATGGACGTTTTTGCATACAAACTTGTATGCTCATTGTTTTTTCTTTTTACATTTTCATTTCTTTCAAAGATAGCTATACCCTTACACACACTCACACTCACAACATAGGTATACATCCATTCGAGATCCCATGGGTAACGATACTGCTATGGCCTTTTGTGACTCTGAGAATCTAATTTACCAAGCCGAAGACGAAAGTGAGGAAGATTGTGAAGTACCAGGGGAACTTTCCAAACTACTACAACAAGAAGAGAGAACCATTCATCCTCACGAAGAACCCGGGGATACAATTAACCTAGGTACCGAAGAAGACAAAAAAGAGATCAATGTGGGTGCCAATCTGGAACCCAGTATCAAGGAGCGTCTAATTTAGTTGTAACACGATTATGTCGAAGTCTTTGCGTGGTCATATGAAGACATGCCAGGACTTGATGCAGATATTGTGGTACATCGTCTGCCTACAAGAGAGGATTGTTCGCCAGTAAAATGAAAGGTTCGCTGCATGAGGGATGATATATCAGAAAATATTAAAGCAGGAGTCGTGAAGCAATTCAACACTAGAGTCTTGGCCGTCAGCTCTTATCCGCAATGGGTTACCAATGTTGTTCCCGTGCCCAAAAAAGACGGCAAAGTGCGAATGTGTATGGACTACATAGATTTGAATAGGGCAAGCCCTAAGGATCACTTTCCACTCCCCCACATTGATATTCTAGTTGATTATACGGCACAACACAAAGTCTTTTTCTTCATGGACGGATTCTCGGGTTACAACCAAATCAAAATGGCACTTGAGGACATGGAGAAAACAACGTTTGTCACGCAGTGGGGCATTTTCTGCTATAAAGTGATGCCATTTGGACTGAAGAATGCTGGGGCAACCTATCAGAGTGCCATGGTAGCTCTATTTCACGACATGATACATCACGAAATAAAGGTCTATGTGGACGACATGATATCCAGATCTCAAACAGAAGAAGAGCATCTTAATCACTTACAAAAACTGTTTGAGAGACTGAAGAAGTACACGCTGAGGTTGAATCCAAACAAACGCACATTTGGGGTACGGTCCAGTAAACTCCTAGGATTTTTCGTCAGCAACAAAGGTATTAAGGTCGATCCTGCCAAATTTAAAGCAATACAAGAGATGCCTGCTCCTCGTACTGAGAAGGAAGTCAGAGGGTTCTTGGGACGTTTGAACTACATTGCCAGATTCATCTCTCACCTGACAGCTACTTGTGAACCAATCTTCAAACTATTTAAGAAAGATCAAGTAGTAAAATGGAATGACGAGTGCCAATTTTCTTTTGACAAAATCAAAGAATACCTACAAGAGCCTCCTGTGTTGATGCCACCAGTCGAGGGAAGACCATTGATCATGTATCTGACTGTTTTAGAAAACTCAATGGGGTGTGTATTGGGGCAGAATGACGAGTCTGGCCAAAAAGAGCATGCTATTTACTACCTGAGAAAAACGTTTACCGACTGTGAAACCAGATATTCACTGCTCGAGAAAACTTGTTGCGCTCTGGCATGGGCTGCTTGCCGGCTAAGACAGTATATGCTGACTCATACTACTTTGTTGATATCTAAAATGGATCCGATAAAATACATCTTTGAGAAACCTGCTCTCTCCGGGAGAATAGCGAGATGGAAGATGATCCTGACAAAATATGACATACAATATACTACCCAGAAAGCAATAAAGGGCAGTGTATTAGCTGATCACCTTGCTCACCAAGCTGTAGAAGACTACCAATCCATGAAGTTCGAATTTCCAGATGAAGAAATCATGACGGTAAATAACTATGAAGAGTTCAGGCCATATGGCGGACCTGAACAAGGATCATACAGAAAATGACAGTCACATACAAAGACTAGCATGAGATGCTACCATTCGCTCTCCACAGGTATCGTATCATAGCTCGCACATCAACTGGGGAAACACCTTATTCTCTGGTTTACGGCATGGAAGCCATCTTGCCTATTGAGGTTCAGATCCCATCTCTAAGAATTATGAAGGATGCAGGGCCGAACCAAGACGATTGGATCCAGACTCGACTTGATCAACTGAACTTGATTGATGAGAAGAGACTTACTGCTGTTTTCAATGGTCAACTGTATCAAAAACAGATGATCAAGGCTTTCAACAAGAAGGTCAGACGCCAAGTGTATCAAGTTAAGGATCTGGTAATCAAACGCATCATACTGCCACAAGGTGATCCAAGGGGAAAATGGACTCCTACATACGAAGGACCATTTGTAATCAAAAACTTTTTCTCTATTGGGGCAATGATCTTGAACTCCATGGATGGTGATGACCTGTCGCATCCTGCGAACACGAACATAGTCAAAAGATACTATGCATCAGAGACCTGCTAGGTTGACACACGTAGGAAAAACAAGGGCATCCCGACAAACCAAAAAGGTTCGGGCAAAAATTAGGGGTAAAATAAAAAAATTTGTACACCCGACAAGTTGAAAACCCGAAAGGGCGACTTGGGCAAAAAAGGGCATCCTGGTGGATTGAAAACCTGAAAGGGAGGTCCAGGCAAAAGTTAGGGAACTGAAGCGTACGACTATGTCCCGTTGGATCACCTTACAGACAACCTTGGGCTTCAACTGACAAACTCAGGTTCTGATCAATTCAATCATCTTCGGACGAGGCAATAAATAGACAAGATGCTCAGAGATACAAAGACTATAGCAGAATGGGAACCCCATGGGATTATTGCACATAGTTATCTTTTCTTTGTATTAAAATTTTCATTTTTTCTTACGACGGCGTTCCCCTACTAGAATGTTCGTCTCATTATACAAAAATACTTACTCAAATTCAATGCAAAGATATTCCCTTGAAAGTGCAAAACTATCTGTTTTTCTTTACTCTTGTGTTTTGTTTTCGAAAACGTCCAATGATTCATTGTTGAACATATGCATTTGAACATAATTACTGTTTACAAATAAACAAAGTAAAAGACAATTACTAATGGCTTTAAGAGGTAGGGAAATCTCTCTAAACTGTTTCCATAAATCCCCCACAATATACAGTTTAATTCCCAGGGGAATGAGCTTCCAATTATCAATCCCCAGTAGAAGTCGTCAAATTTCTCAAGATTTCCCAATAGAATTTTACAAGCAGTATACGGCATTTTCCTTACAACAAAGTTTATTTCTCTAGGAAGAAATTCATCAACACTTAGACTTCACAACATGAAGACTTTGTTAGAACATAATTTGATTCTACAACCCTTAATTAGAGTTTTGATGATAACAAAATACAAAGAATAAATAAATTGTAAGATTTATGTATATGACAAATATGCTTCTTAAATTATGCTCTGAATGTACAGAAGTTCTGATGAATCAGCATCAGCATCAACAGAAGCATCAGAAGATCAGTAATTTGTCAGCATCAGAAGATCAGTAACATATGCTACACGCTGAAGCTACCAGATCATACGCTAAAGCTTGATGACCAGAATCTGCGCATAAACATATATACTCTGACTCTGATCAAAGATCTCTACCAAGTCATCAACACTCTGAAACGTTATCACAAGTTAAAGCACCAGCACTCTGAAGCGTTATCATAAGCAAAGAAGACTCTGAAGCGTTACTAAGTATTCAAGACAGATTAATTACCATCGACTCTCTTCAAGACAAGATCTTCTCAATAAGGAAAGTGCGTTATTATCATTGAAATGGCTTTATGGACAACGTATCTCTTCCTTGGCTATTTAAACAAGTCTTTGTGAGAAAAGACCACATCTAACACACGCATGCACTAATACATTTTGCTAAGCCTTCATATCACGCTTACTAAAACGCTCTAGCAATCCATTTTTTATTCCAAGCTTAATTTGTGTATTATCACAGTTGTGATATACTGTTTTACTAGAAAAAATTAAACACATTATTGTTCAATTATCTGTAAGAGATTTCCTTGAGATAAACCGATGTGTGGTTATACTCAAGAAGGTTTTAACAGTTGTTAAACTAGTTGTGTAATCCTTTGAATATAGTGGATTAAGACCTCATTGGAGAGAGGCGAAATCACCTTGACGGGTGGACTGGAGTAGTTTGAGATCAAACGAACCAGGATAAAAATACAGTGTTGTTTAAGCTTTTGATTTAAGTTTTACAATTCAACCCCCAACCCTTCTTGTGTTTTTCACATCTTCAATTGGCATCAGAGCTCCTAGTTCTGAGCTTATAACACTTAACCGTGTCAGTACAAGATCCAGCGTCAGAAAAACACAATGGCAGGACCAAATAAAAACATCAGCAATGACAACAATGAAGAAAAAGATAGATTCAGTGGCAAATCTCCAGTCTTTGATGGATAGAACTTTGACTACTGGAAAGACATAATTGAGAGTTTCTTTTTGGACCATGATGCTGATCTATGGGACATGGTGACTGATGGATACACGCACCCAGTGGATGGAAGTGGTCAGAAGATTGACAGGAAAACAATGTCTGATCAGTAAAAGCGTGAGTTCAGAAATCATCACAAGGCTAGAACAATTCTTCTCAGCGTCATCTCTTATTCAGAATATGAAAAGATATCAAACAGAGACACTGCAAAGAATATGTTTGACTCTCTGAGAATGACGCATGAAGGCAACATTCAAGTCAAAGAAACCAAAGCTCTTGCGCTCATTCAGAAGTATGATGCATTCAAGATGGAAGAGAGTGAATCAATAGAGACTATGTTTTCAAGATTTCAAATTCTTGTTGCTGGTCTAAAAGTTCTTGACAAAGGGTATTCTACTGCTGATCACGTTAAGAAGATCATCAGAAGCTTGCCAAAATAATGGAGGCCAATGGTCACATCGCTTAAGCTAGCAAAGGATCTCAACAAAATCTCTCTGGAGGAACTTGTCATCTCCCTCAGAAGTCATGAGATAGAGCTAGAAGCAGATGAACCTCAAAAGCAAGGTAAGCCATTAGCTTTAAATTCTAACAGAAAATCTGACTCCAAAGTTTTGCAGGCTGTGGAAGAAACCTCTGATGGGTCCTCATCAGAAGAAGATGAACTATCTCTCCTCTCTAGAAGGGTGAACCAATTGTGGAAGCAGAGGCAAAGGAAGTTCAGGAATCCCAGAAGATCAAAAAATCAGAATGAATCTTTCTCTAGATACAGAAGGTCAGAATCCTCCTCTGGACACAGAAGATCTGAAAGCTCTTCAGGAAACAGAAAGCCAAACAACAAAGACATCATCTTCTATGAATGTAACGAGAAAGGGCAATAAAAAAGTGATTGCCCAAAGCTTCAGAAGGAAAAGCCCAAAAAGAAGTTTGGCAAGGAAAAGAATAAAAGTCTCATGGCTACATGGGATGATTCTGACACATCTGAAGCTGACTCAGAATCAAATGATGAAAGAGCAAACATAGCTCTCATGGAAAACATAACAAAAAGACAGTGAAGCTTCTGAGTCAGAATCTGAATCAGATACAGAAGAGGTATTCCCTGACTTTACTATAAATTTTACTAAGGCTGAACTAGCTGAAAGCCTTAATGAAATTCTGGAAAGATATCAGCAGATCAGAGTCAAATTCAGAAACCTGAAAAGGAATCTTGCTTCTGACTCTGATAAGACTGAGAGTCTCAAATTGGAGAATTCTGAGTTAAAAGACAAAATTTCAAAATTAGAAAACCAATTGCAAAACTCTCAGAAGGAAACAATCCCTGAAACTCCCAGCAATGCTGATGAGATCATCAAGGAGTATGATCACAACTTTCAGAAGTTTCTAGCTAAAAACATAGACAGAAGCAAAATGAATTCAATGATCTATGGAGTTTGCAGAAATGGCAGAAAAGGGATAGGATATCAAGGTAAGGTACCTACACCAAAAAATGCCATGGATTTAGTTATAAAACGTACTCCACTTGATTCACACTTTATATATGGGCACACACATGACATAAAATATACAAGTAGTGATTACTCTGTCAAACCAAAATTCAACCAGAGTTTTGGTAAAACTAACAAATCAGGACCCAAGAAAATATGGGTACCTAAGGATAAAATAATACATGTGGCAGATATCTTTAACAGCAAAGCAAAAACACCAATCATGGTACCTGGACTGTGGCTGCTCACGGCACATGACGGGAACAAGGCATATGTTCCAAAGCCTGGAACTTAAGCCTGGAGGCCACGTAGGTTTTGGAGGCAATCAGAGAGGAAAGATCATTGGCTCTAGAACAGTAGGTAATGGAAATCTTCCCTCTATAATTAATGTTTTACTAGTTGATGGATTAATGCATAATCTGTTATCCATAAGTCAATTAAGTGATAACGGTTATGATATAATCTTTAATCAAAATTCATGCAAAGCTGTTAGTCAGAAAGATGGGACTATCCTATTTAATGGAAATAGGAAAAAAACATTTATAAAATAAAACTTTCTGAACAAAAAAGTCAGAATGTAAAGTGTCTTTTGTATGTTAACAACGAGCAATGGATCTGGCACAGAAGATTGGGACATATTTGTATGAGAAGAATGTATCAGATTAACAAACTCAATCTGGTCAGAGGGCTTCCTAACCTGAAGTTCAATTCAGATGCTCTGTGTGAAGCATGTCAGAAAGGCAAGTTTGCAAAACCAGCTTTCAAATCCAAAAACGTTGTTTCCACCTCCAAACCATTAGAACTTCTGCACATTGACTTATTTGGACCAGTTAAAACTGCTTCAGTCAGTGGTAAGAAGTATGGGTTAGTAATCGTAGATGACTATAGCAGATGGACATGGGTAAAGTTCTTAAGACACAAGGACGAGTCACACTCTGTGTTTGTCACCTTCTGCAACCAAGTTTAGAATGAAAAGGATCTTAGAATCGTCAAAGTCAGAAGTGATCATGGTGGAGAATTTGAAAACAAATATTTTGAGTCATTCTTTAATGACAAAGGCATTCTGCATGATTTCTCTTGTCCTAGAACTCCCCAGCAAAATGGAGTTGTAGAACGAAAGAACAGAACATTGCAAGAAATGGCCAGAACCATGATCAACGAGACTAAGGTTGCTAAGATCTTCTGGGAAGAGGCAATAAACACAGTGTGTTACATTCAGAATAGAATCTCCATAAGACCTATTCTGGAAAAGACTCCATATGAATTGTGGAAGAACAGAAAGCCCAACATTTCCTACTTTCACCCATTTGGATGTATATGTTTTATTCTGAATACAAAAAATTATTTGAACAAGTTTGACTCTAAAGCACAAAAGTGTATTATGTTAAGATATTCTGAACGCTCAAGAGGGTACAGAATATACAATACAGAAACACATATTGTGGAAGAGTCAATCAATGTTCATTTTGATGATAAGCTTGACTCTCAAAAATCAAAGCAGAATGAATTACTTGGTGCAGGTATGGAAGTTGAATTCACAGGTACTGAAGACAAGTCATCAGAAGCTCTCAACAGAGACACTCCCTCAACATCAGAAAGAGGCACTGCAAGCAATCCAGCACCTTCTGTTGAGCAACTCCAGAAAAGACTATCCAGAAGCAGCATGGATCACCTAGAAGAAACAATCTTAGGAAGGAAGGAAGATCCAATCAGAACAAGATCTAGCTTCAGAAACTCTGAAGAATCCCTAATGGGACTGGTTTCTCTAATTGAACCAATAACAATTGATGAAGAACTTCTGGACAATGACTGGATTCTAGCAATGCAAGAGGAGCTAAATCAATTCACAAGAAATGACGTATGGGATCTAGTTCCCAAACCAAAAGGATTCAACATCATTGGAACAAAATGGGTGTTCAGAAACAAACTGAACGAACAAGGTGAAGTCATCAGAAACAAAGCACGACTGGTAGCACAAGGTTATAGTCAGCAAGAGGGGATAGACTATACATAAACCTTTGCTCCAGTCGCCAGGTTAGAATCTATCAGACTCTTAATCTCATTTGCTGTTAATAAAGGCATCACTCTGTATCAGATGGATGTTAAGAGTGCATTCTTAAATGGCTATATAGAAGAAGAGGTATATGTTCACCAACCCCATGGTTTTGAAAGTTCCAAAAATCCAGAATATGTTTTCAAACTAAAGAAGTCATTGTATGGTCTGAAACAAGCTCCCAGAGCTTGGTATGAAAGACTAAGTAACTTCCTGTTAGAAAAGGAATTCACCAAAGGGAAAGTGGACACAACCTTGTTCTGTAAGACAGTTAAGAATGACATTTTATTATGTCAGATTTATGTTGATGACATCATATTTGGATCTACTAAACCCTCTCTGGGAAGAAAGTTTGCTAAATGTATGCAGGCAGAATTTGAGATGAGCCTAATGGGGGAACTAAAATTCTTTCTGGGCATTCAGATTAATCAAACCCCAGAAGGAACTTACATTCATCATAGAAAATATGTCAGAGAACTTCTGAAGAAATTTGATCTCTCAGAATGTAAGTCATCAAAGATTCCAATGCATCCCACGTGCATTCTAGAAAGAGAAGAGGTAAGTAAAAAGGTAGAACAGAAGGTCTACAGAGGTATGATTGGTTCTCTTCTCTATTTGACAGCTTCAAGGCCTGACATTTTATTCAGTGTTTGCATTTGTGCTAGATTCCAATCAGATCCTAGAGAATCTCACTTAACAACAGTTAAGCGAATTTTCAAGTATCTGAAAGGTACTACTAATCTGGGTTTGTTTTATAGAAAATCAAGTGATTACAGTTTGATAGGATACTGTGATGCTGATTTTGCTGGAGACAGAGTAGAATGTAAAAGCACTTCTGGAAGCTGCCAGTTTCTAGGAGAAAATCTGATCTCATGGTCCAGCGAAAGACAATCCACAATTGCTCTATCAACAACAGAATCTGAATACATAGCAGTAGCTGGATGCAGTACACAAATGCTCTGGATGATAAGTCAACTTGAGGACTTCCAGATATTTGAGAGTAACATTCCTATCCTCTGTGACAATACTTCTGCTATTTGTCTCAACAAAAATCCTATTTTGCATTCTAGGGCTAAGCATATAGAAATAAAACATCATTTTATTAGGGACTATATTCAGAAAGGGATTTTAAACTTAAAATTTATTAACACAGACCATCAATGGGCTGATATTTTTACAAAACCTCTTTAGGAAGATAGGTTCAACTTCATTCTGAAACATCTCAGCATGAAGCTCTTCCCAGAATAAAATTGTTTTGGTTCCATATCTTAACCTTCAGAACTTTGTTTATTTTTCTGTGAACTACTGATCAATCATTCTTCAGATCTTTAGAAGCACAGATTGTATCAGAATCTATCCATGAAGATCTGAGTGCTTCATTTCAAGGATAGAAATGTACTGTTCACTCAAGCAAACAAGTGGCATCTAGTCATCAGCTACTTTTTGAGGCTGAACACGCGTTCACGCTTCTGAAAAGGCAAAAGCGCTGATTGGATGCATTGAGACACATGTCATGGGTAACCATTCCAATATCTTTCTGAATCCCCTAAAATCAGCTATCATTAAATGCTAATAATCATTATTTAATTTCTCTCTCTTGCCGTTTATGTTTTCAAAATTGTTTAGAAATCTATTTAAACACACTTCACACCATTTACACACTTTTACCTTCACTTTCATTTTCTCTCAAACTTACTGATTTCAGTTTCTCAAAACCCTTTCAATATTTTTCACAAAACCTTCGTGTGAACATGGCTCCCTCC
This sequence comes from Vicia faba, assembly GCA_948472305.1. Lineage (NCBI taxonomy): Eukaryota > Viridiplantae > Streptophyta > Magnoliopsida > Fabales > Fabaceae > Vicia > Vicia faba. The sequence goes on from OX451738.1 coordinate 895,606,736, forward strand.
AGCATTCCTACTTCAAGTACCCAGAAAACAGGTTCCACTGAACAGTATGAAGAACCCTACAGAACGCTTCTCACACCAGTCAAAAATCTTGAAGTTCTATCAGAATTGATCGTGGATTTCAACAACCTTCAAGAAAATGGGTTTAATATCTCTGAAGAGGTTAAGGCTCAAGGCTGGGAAAAGTATTTTGACAGACTGGTGGGTCCAACATTCCCTATTCTGGTAAAGGAATTTTGGATTCACGCTTCATCTTCCAACCATCAAGTTACGTCTTACATCATGGGGCAGAAGATTGTTATTACTGAAGACCTGATTGCAAGATTAATAGGCTACAATGGTGGTGGTGTTCGTTGCATTGACATGGTTGAAAGATGCGCTGATGATGCCCTAATTGAAAGGGAAATATTCACTCTGGGGCTTCCCTCCAGCAAGATAAGGGATTTAAAAGATCATCACAGAATTTGGGCCAAGATCATTCTGGGTTGCATAAACCACAGGAAGCCTACCAGCTCTCCTGATTACATTAATATTGATCAGCAATTTCTGATCTACTTCATCTCTCAGAAGGTCAAGATAAATCTGGCTCATCTGCTGTTTAATCATCTCAGGACAAGTGTTAAAGAAACAAGAGAAGAGGAGCGCACAAAAAGGGATTGGATACCCCTATGAAGACTTATATCAGACATTCTAACAGAGAATAAGTTGATTGATCATCTTACAGAGGCTCAAGAAATCAGCTCTTTGGAAGCTACTGTTGGCAAACAGCTGAATGCTAAGAATCTGAAGAAAATAAAGTTGATTGAGAACATTAAGAAGGAACCCAGCGTCACTCCTTTTGCTGCAATCTCCAGCAGAAGAGTCCCTCTGGACAACTTCCCTCTGTTCTCTGAGATTGATTCTAAACCAGATATAATACTCAGATATCTGGATGCTTGCAAGGCTGATGGTACAACACCAAATCTGAATATTCAAGATCTTCAGCAGAAGGCTCCAGAAGTTGTGTTGAAGAAAACCAAGAAAAGAAAAGCTATAGCAGAAGGACCATCCCAGCGGACTCCTAAAAAGAAAGGTAATCCTTCTTTTGTAACTGTTTTAGATTCAATTGTTGTATCAACATCCATCCCAATTTCCACTCATTCTGAAAACCCCACACCACAAACTTTTGATGACTTTGACATTGACTTTGACCCCTCTGAATCATTAACTCTTAGAAGATCTCGCTCCCAACCTCAAAATCCAATTACTGATGAAACCCAACAAGAACTTGCAAAAGTTCTTTCTGATATAGACCAACACACTTCTGCTCCCATTCCAGAAAATCCAAATCCTGAAACCACCACAGAACCACAACCAGAAATTCCCATCTCACCACAACCAGAAATTCCCCTCTCTCCACAACCAGAAATCCCACTACCTCCATCTCCTCCACCAGAAATTAATCCACCTTCTCCATAACCTGGGATTCAAACTTCTGAGACTCAACCTTCTGAACCAAAACTAGAACCAAACCAAACTGTTGATTCTGATACCATTCCCATTCCTGGAATCACAGAACCTCTAGCCATGCATATGCCCTTTGGCACCATTGTGAATTTTCCCCAACTTCCCTCTTCACCAGAATTAACTCCACCAAATTCCCCATCAACTCCAATCATAATTCATGACTCTCACACTCCCTCACCAAAGAACAATCCAGAAGACAACATCAAGACTGTCATTGACTTAACAGTTTTTGAACGTCTTGCTGCAATAAACCACAAAACAGCTATCCCTAAACCAAAACATCCAGATGTTGGTACCAACTTGTTGACATTTGAAACAGAAGTACATAAGTGGATCACTTCTCTGAAACAAGCTAGTCTTGAGCTGGTTGATCATGCTGCATCAGACTACCTTTGGACAAAATTCAGAAGATGGGTATGCTCTGAAACTTTTAAGTTGCAAGAACAGAGCTATGGACAAGCTCAACAGAACTTCAGCAATCTACTGAAAGAAATTGAAGGTCCAGTTCTGAGCAAGCTGCTGAAGGAAGAAGTTCTCCCTCTGGACATTTCTCCCTGGTCTGAACATCGTCTAGCATCCAAAGTTCAACCTGATTCTCAAGAGCAGATGGTTCCTGCTGAAGCACTGGGTCAAGAAGAAGATATTGCAGAAAGCTCTGAGAAGCATCCTATTTCTGAAGATCCTCAAGCTTCCTCCCTTGACAGGAAGACTCTAGAAGACTTGAAAAGATCTGATATGCTGATGCAGGAGAGAATGGATAAGCAGGACAACAAAATTGATGCAATAGCAAGCATGTTAACCCAGCAACAGGAAACCAACACCCAGATTAAGAGCATGTTGGAGGATTTGTTCACACGTCTTCCTCCTCCCTCTTAGAATTTCCTTGTTTTTTTATCACTTGGCTATCTGTAATAGTTTTACATTTATTCTGAACTTATCATTGCTTCTGGTTTTCATTACAAATACATTTTGGCTCTGATTATTTGTTCTTTTTGATAACTGACAAAAAGGGGGAGAAAGAATGATATTTTTCAATAACGGATTACTGAGACATAAGTCTCAAACATTCTGATCTATTTAAATTTTTTCTATTCTGAAAAGCTTACAGGTACAAAATTCTGACGAAAGATACAGTAAAGTACAGTAAAGTTCTGATGCTCAAAGACTCATGGAATTAAAGGGAAGTAATCAACTCAGGGGGAGTTTTTCTCTTCTTAGCTCTCATACCTTTTTATTCTTTATTTTTAATTGAAAAAATATGGTTTTTGTCATCATCAAAAAGGGGGAGATTGTTAGAACATAGTTTGATTCTACAACCCTTAATTAGAGTTTTGATGATAACAAAATACAAAGAATAAATAAATTGTAAGATTTATATATATGACAAATATGCTTCTTAAATTATGCTCTGAATGTACAGAAGTTCTGATGGAATCAGCATCAGCATCAACAGAAGCATCATAAGATCAGTAATTTGTCAGCATCAGAAGATCAGTAACATATGTTACACGCTGAAGCTACCAGATCATACGCTAAAGCTTGATGACCAGAATCTGCGCATAAACATATATACTCTGACTCTGATCAAAGATCTCTACCAAGTCATCAGCACTCTGAAGCGTTATCACAAGTTAAAGCATCAGCACTCTGAAGCGTTATCATAAGCAAAGAAGACTCTGAAGCGTTACTAAGTATTCAAGACAAATTAATTACCAACGGCTCTCTTCAAGACAAGATCTTCTCAATAAGGAAAGTGAGTTATTATCATTGAAATGGATTTATGGACAATGTATCTCTTCCTTGGCTATTTAAACAAGTCTTTGTGAGAAAAGACCATATCTAACACACGCATGCACTAATACATTTTGCTAAGCCTTCATATCACGCTTACTAAAACACTCTAGCAATCCAGTTTTTATTCCAAGCTTAATTTGTGTATTATCACAGTTGTGATATACTGTTTTACTAGAAAACATTAAACACATTATTGTTCAATTATCTGTAAGAGATTTCCTTGAGATAAACCGGTGTGTGGTTATACTCATGAAGGCTTTAACAGTTGTTAAAGTAGTTGTGTAATCCTTTGAATATAGTGGATTAAGACCTCGTTGGAGAGAGGAGAAATCACCTTGACGGGTGGACTGGAGTAGTTTGAGATCAAACAAACCAGGATAAAAATACAGTGTTGTTTAAGCTTTTGATTTAAGTTTTACAATTCAACCCCCCCCCCCCCCCCCCCCTCTTCTTGTGTTTTTCACATCTTCAGACTTACACTCCATATCCTCAGCAGTAGTCATGGATTTTATTTCCCCTATCCAACAACAGTGCAGCAGATCAGCTCACATACACATACATCACATTCATATATCATAAACCTCGATAACACGAATGCATATATCAAAATCTCATTGTACCATGCATTTCATACATCATGACATTGCATACAGCTAATCTTTTTTACCCTTTTCAGGATAATATTAATCAATAGCTACCATTGACAATGTTCAAAGGACTTCAAATACAGTTCAGATATGCTCCAGACACGGATCCCATTCTGATACTCATTCAAAATTCAACTTTCAAGATACAGTTCAGATATGCTCCAGACACGGATGCCATTCTGATACTCATTCAGATTCAGCTTTCAGATACGGCACAAATACGCTCCAGACACGAATGCCATTTTGATACTCATTCAGATTCAGCTTTCAGATACGGTACAAATACGCTCCAGACACGGATGCCATTCTGATACTCATTCAAATTCAGCTTTCAAATACGATACAGATATGCTCTAGACACGGATGCCATTCTAGTACTCATTCAGATTCAAGTTTTCAGATACAGTTCAGATACACTCCAGACACAGATGCCATTCTGATACTCATTCGGTTTTCAACTTTCAAGATACAATTCAAATACGTTCCAGACACGGATTCCATTCTGATACTCATTTAGATTCAAGTTTTCAGATACAGTTCAGATATGCTCCATACACGGATGCTATTTTGATACTCATTCAGATTCAAGTTCTCAGATACAGTTCAGATATGCTCCAGACACGGATGTCATTCTGATACTCACTAAAATTCAACTCTCAGGAACAATTTAGATACGCTCCATACACGGATTTCATTCTCATAATCATTCAAAATCAGCTCCCAGATACAGTTCAGATACACTCCAGACACAGACGCCATTCTGATACTCATTCTTTCAGCTTACAAATTACAATACAAATAATCACTTTTGGATGGAATCTTTAAGCCCATCTCCTACAAATTTCTATCACCTCTCCAAATGGCATCTTATGCCCATTCCCTCAACCATCACATCACCGAGTGCAAATTTCTGGGCACTCTAATTTCCAATCATCTTCCACCTTCGAGTCACGAATGGCAAAACATGCCAATCTAACTCCTCAGGATTAAGAAGATTGAATAGGGGTAGCTGTTGTACCCCAAAATTTTCCCTCTCACTTATCAATAATTTGCTCACAAGATCTCCTTGGGCTCAAGACTGCACAAGGGTTTGATCAGCCCAAGACACCTCCTTAGGCACTGATGACCAAAATTAGGGTTTGAGTTTGCACAATGATTTTTGAACTATCAATGCTTCATATGACTTTCATGGACCATTATAGACCCCCAAGATTACTCATGCCAAGTTTCAAGCCTTGAATCACACTTTTGATCAGTCAATTGAACAGTTGACCTAAAAATCAGTTGTATTGGGGAAAAAGTCAAGTATGACCAATTTACAATCAAACTTCATAATTTTTATCCACATCAATATTTTAAACCGATATGTATCATTTGATCAAGTTTCTACCATAATTCTTGAAGAAATTTGATCAAATCTCCAAAAGGGCAAAATGGTCAAAATTAGGGTTTTAACTAGGAAAGGGAAATTTCTGATTTTTGACCTAGAAAATGGTCAATTGGTTCAAGGAATAATCTCAAGAGTCCAATTGCATCATTTTTACCTAATGACATGATTCAAAATATTGCAAATCCATAGGATTGACCGATGAATTTTACAGTCAACTGATCAAAAGTCAACTGTATACTGAAAAGTCAAACTTTAACCTTTTTTTGTCAAATTTAAGCACCAAAGATCACAATTCATCAAAACATGTCAAAATAGGAAACTTATTCATAAAGAAATCAAGATTTCATTTTGAAAAGTCAAAATTTCTAAACTTAGAAATTTTTCTAAGTGTCAAAATTTCTTTTTTTTTCCATAACTTTGAGCAATTTTTTCATTATAATGCAAGATGATTCAAAGGAAACTTCAGACATGAAAGTTGTAGATCTCCATGAAACATACAACTTTGCTTCACACAACTTCTCCTAAAAGTTCTTGGATCTCATGTTATAATTTTATGAATACATGCTCATGAACTAAAAAAGACTTAGTGAAATTTTGCCCTAGCTAGGCAGATTTTTGACCTAACTTCATGGAAATTTTTCACATAGTTCCATGGAGAATCTTCAAAATCAATTCAAATATGAGTTGTAGATCACATTTCAAGCTTTCCAAAATGTCAAAGAACTCCTTGATATCATTCTTGAGTAGGGATAATCGAAGAGATGAAGTTGGGGTTTTGTCACTTGAATTATAGGTCATTTTCATGATGAACACAAATGCAAATCAATGTTAGGCTGCATAATCTTTGCTTTGCAGGCCTCAAATGTGTTTGTCACTACATAATTAATGGATTAAACAAACTTTTGAGCTATAATCCAAGTGATTTAAGCTTTATCCAATTCATATTGCCATTTTGGGTAGAAAGTTAACAATACCATTCTTGAAAAGCAAGCTTTATGCATAAAGTCCACTCTTGAGCCTATAACTTGTTCCCTATGATCACAATTCATCTACAAAGTCGGAAGCAAGTGTGTTTAAAGCATAACCACTCTATCTTAGCAAGTACACAAGGCATTGAAACTTGTTTTCTCAAAAATCACATGTTTACCTTAAGGATGCAAATTCAAATTTTGATCAACAATTCTCCAAACTTGTTACTTATAAATAGAAGCACTGTTTTTGAGATAGGACACGAGCTTGAAGACCCTTAAAATCACTTAAACTCCCTCTATCCAGAAATTGTCTCAAAACATCATTGTTGTGCAAGTTCTGACTTTACATACCCAACTCCAAATCCCCTAGTGCGTTCTTTGGCCTTTCACTTCCAAAAGCTACCAAACATCAAATATGAACCATCCAAAGTCCATTTTCTCAACTGTAACACCTCCATCATCAAGTTCCATTTTCAAAAATAGGGTTCTGAAACTTGACTTCTCCAGAGCTCCTCAGCCACTTTCATCCCAAGCTAATCATTGCATTAGCTTCATGGGACCTCAAGGAAGCTAACCCGATCCTTGCAACACTTTGAATCAAGCTCATTTGCATTTCACGATTTCCAGTTTTGAGGTATTTTTCTTGAACTTCTATCTCATTACTTAGGAATTGTTAGGCTTGCATTTGTGAAGATAAAATGTAGACCTCATTGCCACAAAGTTGTACATATCCATAGTTTGCATTTACATGGCCTGAGCTTAGAGAATTTTAGAGTTGAAGTTTCTGAAATTTTTAGGGTTCAAATTAGGGCCAGAGAAATTCTTATTCATCTTTGACTTTTAGCTTTAGTTATTTACATGGTTATATTCGTGAGAAAGAATGCAACAACTTTCACTTTGTCATCTTCCATTTTTGTTGAGAAATGAAGAAGTTACAAGTACACCGGTGGAGGTTGAAGATGAAGTCATCATGATTTGATTTGCCTTACTTATTTATTGTTTTGTTTATATAAACGGATGTATAGCCACCCTAGTGGTAAAGCGCTCGTCTGTTAACCTTTGGGATCTGGGTTTGAGCCCCAGTGGTACCCTTTTGCCCATTTTTTCATATTTTTGACTTTCTAACATGTTTTTGCAGGCGCTGGACCCTTTGGGCCTGGTATTTGTTTTTTTTTAATTTTTGCTAGCTCACCTCCCTGCCTACTTCAAGCACCGCTGGCCCATTTGTATTTATTTATTTATTTACTGCATTTTTTCTTTTTAAATATATTTTCTAAAATACTAAAAAATCATAAAAATACAAAAAATGATATATTTTACATTTTGACTTATTTTATTTTATTTTTCTATAAAAAAATATTTTTTTTACTATACTTTATTTATTTTTATTAACTAAATCTTATAGGCTTAATTAATATTATATTACTTAATTTTCTTCATACCATTTAAAAACATATTATTTAAATACCAAAAAAGGACTAAAAATATTTTTAATGCTAGAAATATTTTCAAGATAAAAAATGCCAAAAAAATACTTTCCTTTATTTATTTTCTTTTGATTGATTAATATAATTAGGGTTTTTCTTTTAAAATCTTTTTCTTAATAAATTCAAATTTAATTAACTATCTTCTTTATTTAAATTAGGTTAAGCCAAAAATCTTTTTATAAAAGAAAACAAACAAAAATAATTTCTTTCCATTTGCATTTGTACTTTATATTTATTCATTTCCTTGTACATTTATTCAATTTGGTTGTAATAGATTAATTAGGTTTATATTATTGCAGTCCCCATTCACAAATTGTATACCCCTCTCCCACAAGTATTGTAATAGCGTAGTAACTTTAAATTCCGCAATTTATCTCTTTATATACAAATGCTAGTAATTAGGGTTTATATGGAAAGAATAAAATCAATCAAATAGAAAAACCTAATTCAAGACAAAATCAAGCATGGAAACAATAAACTTGCACACAAGCACCCCTAGGGTAAGATCCACTTGGTTTCCTTATAGAAAATGGTCATATTACTCATGTGAGGTATCTTAGCAAAGACAAGCAAATATAAGATCATAGTCCCTCGACGAGGCTATCTAAAATTGCCTTACAAATGATCTTATTCCCTAAAAAAGAATGCTAAGATACCTCTCAATATTGCTAATCATGGTCATAAGATGACCCACGCCCGTCCCGTTTACATCCAAAGATAAGGTTGCTTACCAAATCAATGGTAAGACAAAAAAGTCAAAGGAAAATAAAATGAACAAGAAAGACATTTGAGTAGGTAGATTACTCCTAATTACTTGCTCCATTTCAAAACACACATCCTTGCTATTTTCAAAACAATCACATACACTTTCAAACATCTTGCAAAATAAAAAAAAATTTCAAAAGATCAAACATCTTTGTATACATTCTTACGAACGAGAATCATTACAAAGATTGCCTAAACAATGGCCTATTTACAAAATACTTTCAAAAACCACACAAAGCACAATTTCAAAGAAAAGAAAGTGATCTAGCAAGTATCTAAGAGCTCATGGATAACCATGGATGAAAGGGGTGCTAATACCTTCCCTTTTCATAATCTACCCCCCGAACTCAAGAAACAATCTCAAAGGTCTTTCCTGTGATTTTTCACCTTTCCTTTTGGATAAAATAAAAGTCAGTGGCGACTCTTGCTAACCTCAACATTTGAAATCAAATGCAAAACCCTTCAAATCAGTTCTCCCACCGTATCACAGTAAGTATTGATCATTCTTGATGATCAAAGAAGCTTGAAATGAGCACTGAATGCATCACCGATTTACATGTTTCTTGAATTTCGTATATTAGTTTCTAATATGCTTTGATTGAAACTAACTTATGCAATGTATTTTTGAGGAAAAACTATACAAGATTGAACCCCTGTATGAGTCCCATAATACCAGGATGATGGATTACCATCTTTAAGCCGATTTGCATTTTTTTCTTTATATCTCTTTGTACAGGACGATTCAGCAAAAACCAAGGCCACTATTGAATTCACAAGGGTCAAATTAGGGTGGTAGGGTATCTTTTGATCATTAACGGTTGCTATCTTGCATGTTGACAAAAAGAAACTCGTCAGAGAAGACGACCTGAGCTAGGGCTTCAGTGCCTCTCCGGTCCAACTATTTTGTTTATCTTATATTTACTGATTTCAGTTATACAACTAGAGTAATAAGCACCCTAGTGGTAAGGACACGCGCACTAAGGCATTTATCTATAAGGGCGTGGGTTCGATCCATGCCTTTTGCAGCTTATTGCTATTTTTTCCAATTCCTATAAGTTTCAAATATAATATACACTGTCTGTTCTCTATCAGAAACCAGCTCTTATTCTGGTGGCAAGCTATGCAACTGTGAAGCAAGAGGGCGTCGATTAAACACCCACCCATGCAAATAATTTCTTTTTCTTATTTTTACTAACTTATTTTCTTTTCTTTTTTAATTACCAACCTTAATTATTTTCTTTAACCCTCATTATTAACCATAAATATATTTTAATCTTTTTTCAAAACCCTAATAAATTAGGTTTAGGTTTTCTAATCAATGATTAATTTTGACATTTTATTTATTTATTAATTATTTAGATTAATTAGTATTTTCTTAAAAACTAAAACTAATTAGACTTTAGGATTTTTATTAATTAAAATTAATTATACATAGGGTTTTAACTATTTAATTAACGTCAAATTAATTTCATAAAAAAATTACATTCAAACATTTTTATATTATCATTTATTTTGCATTTAAATTCTTAGACGATTGTATAGGTCGCACGACTTTTCTTGTAATAGTTTAGATTTATCTTTCTGCATTTTTTACCTATTATGTAACTGCTTACAGGATGTAATAGCTTAGGATTTAAATTCCACACTTTATTTTCCGCATATTTTTATGTAATTGCCCCAAAGCCCTGTAATAGCTTAGAATTTACTTTCCGCACCTTTACTTTTCCTTCAATATATATTCAACTTCTAGTCAGTAGGCATGTATGGAAAGATATAAAAGTAATTGTTAGCAAACCCTAATACAAGATAAATAACTGAATTGAACACATTATTGACACTTTGCACTCTAGGGTAACCTCTTTTTGTTGCCTTCAGAAAACATGGTCATGTCTCTCGAAAATAGGGATACTTTAGCAAAGTCCCTTCTAATAAAGATCATAGTCCCTCGATGACCCTTCGATGTTTCCTATGAAAAATGATCTAGTCCTTCCGATATATTGCTAAAGTATTCCTACATGTTGCCTTCAATGACCATTCGATGACCCTACACCTGTCCCTTCACATCCAATGGGTAGGGCTACCTATCAACTAATGGTACGGATAGCACTATCTCTAAAGGAGAAGGAAATGAATAAGAAAGACCTTGAGTGGGTAAGAATTGTTAATCTCTTTCTCACAATCTTTTCTAAAAAACATTTTTTACACATCACACTTGCAAAATATTTTCAAACACTTTTTACGTGTTCTTGAGGACTGATACAAGGACCATTACAAAGTTAGTCGTACTATGGATTTTCAAAATATTTTCAAACAAATCACACACGTAAATCATGTTTTTTATAAGTGAGCTTGCGATTAAGATCCCGCAGATAACTACAGATGAAAAGGGTGCTAACAACTTCCCTTTTCATAACTTACCCCTCAAACTCAAAATATATTAAGGTCTTTCCTATTCTTTTCACCTTTTCCTTATATTGGATAAAAGAAACGTCGGTGGCGACTCTAGCTATCCGCACATTTGGATAAAACCAAAAAAGTCAGTTCTCCCATCGTATTACACTTTTATTCTATATTCTCTGGTCCTGACTGGTTCATAAGCTCTACTTTGTCAACAGCTAGGACAAAGTAGGAATAAAGTCCTTTTTGAGTAGAACTTGAAGAAGAAGGATGCTTTTGTTTAACCACAGTTCCAACCCATTAATAGTCTGGGTTTTGAGAATAACAAAGACCTTATCTTTGTTTAATTACACCATAGATCATGGATTCATATTTTGTTATGTTAAATCTAGAAATGAAAAAATTCCAAAGAGCCATTTCATATTCATTTAGAGGTTTGTCAGACATAAATTTTACTATAGCAATATGTTCTTTTTCTAATTCATCATTTCTATTTTGAAATGATTTTAATTCATCTTGAACTATATCATATTGATTCTTCAATATTTTCATATGTTTGGCCTTTTCATCACATTTGTCCATAAGTTCTTGACAGAAGGTAATTAAATTGGAACGAGACAAATTAGAAAATACCTCATCCTCTTCTTCATAATCTCAACTAGATTATGTTTCAGATTTTTCATCTGAGGACGTATGAGCCATCAGAGCTAGATTGGCATGCCCTTTATCTTTTCCAGATTATTCTTTATTGTCAAGTTCATCTCATGTTTGCATGATAATTCTCTTGTCCTTGTTTTTGAAGTCGTCTTTCTGATATCTTCCTTTTTTTGGCTGGTCCTTCTGCAACTCTTGACAATCAACAATAAAGTGACCAAGCTTCTTGCAGTTAAAGCTCCCTTCTGATCAACTTTGTTAGCTCTGGAACATGACCCTATGAATCCATTACCTCTTTCTTAGAATCTTTTTTCCTTCTTTTCCAGATATTGAATCTTTTGATAAGACATTCTATCTGCTCATCATCTGATTCATCTTATGAATCTACTACAAATGAAACTTCTTCAGATTCCCAGACTTTGGAAGATTTGGAAGATTTACCAATAGATTTTAAAGTAAAAGACTTTGACTTCTTGGTTGGCTCATCTCTAATAAGTTCCATCTCATGACTCTGGAGATTGTTGATTATGATTTATATACTTATGTTATTTAAGTCTGTAGCTTCTTGTATTGCAGTCACCTTTGGTTTGTATTTGCCCGAAATAATCCTAAGAATCTTCTTAACATGATCAACAATAATATAACTTTTGTTCATAGCTTGAATACTAGATAAAAGAACTTGAAACCTTGAGATCATGGTTTTGATGACTTCATCCTCCTTCATTTTGAACAATTCGTACTTTGGACCAAATGGTTTGCCTTAGCTTCTTTGACTTGTTAATTCCCTTCATAAGTCGCACAAAGAGACTCAAAGATGGTTTTGGCATAATATTTGTTGAGAATATAGATATAATCATAATGAGGTAGAGCATTTACTAAGATTCCTCTTACTCTATGATGTTTTCTATATATCTTTTCCTAAGTAGGTGGGAGGCTCTTTTTGTCAGCCACCATACTTGTTCCATCAACTTTAAAGTGAATTCCATCTTCAAGAATATCCTATAATTATTCATAAAGCCGTGTGATATGAGTGTACATTTTAATTTTCCACCATTCAAACTCAGTAGAATCTCCACTGAAGGTTGGAGGTTTAGAAATATAATTACTTCTTTTAGAAGAATTATAATAAAAGGGAACACCATTTGATGGAGTGGGAGACGTTTCAGGTTATTCATACATGTTTTCCTCTCATAGTCTTTTTATGTACCACTGTTAAGTGTTGATACACAGACTGTGCTCTGATGCCAACTGAAGGTGAGAAAAACACAAGAACGGGGGGTTGAATTTTGTTTTCAATTTATTTGTTCTCTTAAAAGATCTTATCATATTGTGAACATAAGTTTAGAATCTGAGTCAGAGTTCTATGGTAGAATCAGAATAAGGTTTAGATTAAAGGAAGGGAGAAAGATAGATACAAGCAATTACCTATTCTGTCCCACAAATTAGGGGTAGTATAGTCCCCTTGTATTTCCAAGGGATTTCCACTATAACAACTTATGATTAAAAATGATCAATAACATAATCAAGAGACTTCTAGATACTCAAACATAAAAGTAAAAGACTTAAATGCTCAAGAACACAAGCAAGAGACTTCAGATGCTCAAGCAACAAGAAAGAGACTTCTAATGCTCAAACTACAAGCAAGAGACATCAAATGCTCAAACAACAAGCAATAGACTTCTATTCTCTAGTAACAAGCAAGAGACTTCCTAAAATCTATCTAACAGATAAAATATTGCTTGAGACTTACACTTGATATACGATCAAAAGTCTATACAAAATCCAACACAAATAAACTCTAAAATGTAGGTATATAAAATATACAAGTCTTAAGAAATATTAAGTTAAGCTTCTGAAACTTTTTTGACAGAGTAACAACTCTTCGTTTGTCAAGGCTCAATATTATGTTGTTTGTAACACGCCGTTTATATTTAAATGTTACTTCATTAATTATTTTCCAAAACTATTAAATTATATCTATTTTGAGAAATATATTCAATTGATATCGATTAAAATATTAATTGGGTAATATGAAATAAAAATATTTATTATGTCGAAATATTATTTTGAATAATATTAATTTGGTGTGTAGTAATATTTGACTTTGTTTGATTAATTGGCATGATTAGGTTTATATAGAATAAATATTATTTAGTGTAATATTGTTTTAATAGAGTTATATATTATAATTTGAATTAAATAATTGTTGGGGCCAAATTATAATTTTAGAAAGATAGAGGGAGGAAAGTTAGTAGTAGAAGGATAGTTTTATAAAATAGAAAAGTAGAGTTAGTAAGAGTAGTTGGTAAGAAGAGAAAGAGGATAAAAAAAGAGAGAAGAAGAAGAGAAGAGAAGAAGAAGGCTAGGGTTTGTTCTACAAAATCATCATCTTGTTCCAAGAAAATCAACACTAGAGGTAAGGGGTTTGATTTTCCAATGCTTATAGTTATAGTTTGATTTGATATATTTTGGATTTGGGGGAAAAATTGATGTTAGGTTTTTTGAGTTTTGTTGAGGATTTGTGATAGAAATTAGAAGAGTTAATTAGGTGTTGTTGTTGTTGTTGAATTAGTATTAGGTTAGTTAAATTAAAATTAAAAAGAAAATAGAGATTATATTAATTATATTGAAGTTTATAATAAAACTAGCAGCATGTTCTTTTTAATCAAGCTTATAAACTACCTAAACTAAATGTAGCAGTTGAATTTAGAAGAAATAAAAACTACCTTATGCAGTATGCATATAAGTGTAGCAGTTGAATTTAGAAGAAATAAAAACTACCTTATGCAGTATGCATAGAAGTTAAATCTATAAGCTAAAGCATGTATAACATCCTGAAGACTAAAAGTAGATTTACGTTTCCTAAACTAAATGTAGCAGTATAAAAAAACAAAACAAAAACTGAAGCACCAGTAGTTTAGAAACTAAATGTATAGCAGTATAAGAAATGGAAAAGTAAATTTAGAAATTAATTAATTTATATTTTGTTTTTATTTTCTTAATTTAATATATTAAATAATTATATTAATTAAATAAAATTATGACATAAGTTAGCCGATATAATTTGGAACCCGATTATGTTCCGATTTTCCAATTTCGGCAATTTCGGCGACGGAGCAAGTTGCTCCGAATTTAACGAAAATTGACGTGCTAGCATAATCCGATGTGTAGATTAACGTAGTGAAGTTCGTTTTGCGAAATTTCGACTTTTTAAGAATCGACCCGATTTTAGTACGAAATGAAATAAATTGAGTTTAATCCCGAATTTAAGCGTTCGAGTTACATTCTGGTGACTCGATCGCGATGAGTAACATTGAGAGTAATGCCGGTTCATTGATGATGACTTTATGTTGAAATATACTTTCCGATTTGGAATTGTTTGATAGTTGATGGTTTATGTTTTGGTTGAGTAAGTAACTTGTTTGTATACATTTTACTTGACGTTGTGATTGTTAAATTATATGTATGCATGCATGTAAAATAGTTGATGTTCCATTGGTTGGATTTGATGGTATGTGTATGTTAAGATTATTGTGAATCTTAATTGCATGCATTGGTTATATTGTATATTGCATGGCATGGTTGGTCTTGAAACAGAGACGGTGAAAATGTGGGTTCACATGATTTTATAGACGGTGACCCTAGTGTGGGAATAGACGTAGTGACCTTGATCCGGAAGGGAAATATAGTTGGTGGAACATTGGGTCCACAATATCTAGACGGTGACCCTATTGTGGGAAAATACGTAGTGACCTTGATCCGGAAGGGAAACATAGGTGGTGGAACCTTGGGTCTACGAGTCGGTACCGCATTCGCATACGTTGAATCGTGTTGTGAGTCACATGCATAATTGTGCATGTTATGTATGTGTGTTGATGTGTTTGATTATGTGCCAATGTTGTTGTTGTTTGAATTATGGTTATGTGCCAAGGATGTGAGTATTCGGATAATCGGTTTACATGGTTAATGCGTTGGAAATGGATTCCTTGAGTAAGGATACTATAGGTGATAAACTGAACATGATCATTATGTATTGCTTTATTTATTGCCATTGCTTTACCTTAATTACATGTTATATGATTATTGGAATTCTTACCCTTCTGTTTGAAAATGCTTTTGATGGCATTGTTCAGGTACCGAGGATGGTAGCGCGAGGCGCTAGTTAGCGGATACATTGGATTGCAATCTGTTTTATTTTGATTAGAGTCGAGTCGATGCTCTGGTAGTAACACCTGGAGGGGGGTATATTTAGTGTCGAACTCGTCTATTTTGTATTCGGATTATGATGTATATAATCCTTACTTTGTGTATATTATTTTGTGTATGTGAGACTTGATAACTTATGCTTTATGTGAATTATCATGGCTTGATGCCTTGAATTATGTTTTGATTCCTCCATGAATGGAGATGAAGTTAAATATTGAAACTCCGTTGCGTTTGCACGAGAGAAAGAAGTTAAACATTTATGTATGTTTGTTTTGTGTTGATATGCTTAAATTTACAAACGTACCCTGTCCGTTTTTCTTTAAAATTTTGGAATGTGAAGTGTGTTGTGACATCCCTTCCGTGCAATTTATTTTCTCTGATTTTAATTCTTGCCTATTAATTGGGGAAATTAGAAGGGGTGTTACAATAGTGGTATCAGAGCATAGTCGGTCAGTTGTCAGGTATTATTTTGTTAATCCCTTGTATTTGATTGTGTGGCTAACGCGATCAATACTTTGTGTTGTAGAGAGAGAAGATGGCTGGTAGAAGGAATGATGATGCTTTAGCTGAGGCATTGAGGTTGCTTGCGGGGTCAATAAATCAGATGCCGCAAACGAATCAAGCGCCACATGATGGTACTGAAGATGCTTTCCGTGCTCTTGGGAAGTTCCAAAAGAACAACCCGCCTACTTTCAAGGGAGAGCATGCTCCGGTGGAAGCCCAAGAATGGTTAAAAGCAATTGAGAAAATCTTTCATGTGATGAATTGCACCGAAGCTCAAAAAGTGCAATTCGGAACACACATGCTGATTAAAGAGGCCGAAGACTGGTGGATCAACACTAGTCAGAGGTATGAGAAGGAGCAGGTTGTGGTGACTTGGGAAATTTTCAGAGATGCATTCTTGGAGAATTATTTTCCGGAGGATGTTCGTGGTAAAAAGGAAGTTGAATTCCTGGAATTGAAATAAGGTAGTGGTTCGGTAGCTGACTATGCGGCTAAATTTCAAGATTTGATCAAATACTGTCCTCACTACAACACTGTTAATGCTGAGAGGTTGAAGTGCCTTAAGTTTGTTAATGGTTTAAGGCCGAACATAAAGAAGGCGATTGGGTATCAGCAGATTACAAGATTCTCTGAGTTGGTTAATAAGAGTCGTATCTACGACGAAGACAGTCGGGATAGCACTGCTTATTACAAGAGCTTGAGTGAGAAAAGAGGTAAGGGACAGATGCGTCCTAAGCCTTATGATGGAAGAGGAAAGAGACCAATAAGCAGTGGAAAGAGTCCGAGTGTGGGAGTGACTACTCCAATCAAATGTTTTAAATGTGGTAAAGAGGGACATCGTGCTATGGAATGTCGCCAGGGGATAGTTAAGTGTTTCAAGTGTGACAGGGTGGGTCACAAAGCGGTGGATTGTAGAGTTGGTGGGAGTGTAACTTGCTTTAATTGTGGTGAGCGAGGCCACATAAGTACCAAATGTCCAAAGCCAAAGAAAGAAGTTGGAAAAGTATTCGCTTTATCTGGAGCAGAGACTTCTGCTGAGGAACGTCTAATTAGAGGTACATGCTTTATCTCTAATGTGTCTTTGGTTGCTATTATTGATACGGGTGCGATGCATTCGTTTGTTGCTTTAGATTGTGCCAAGAGATTGGGCCTTGTCTTGTCTACTTTGGATCGAAGTATGGAGGTAGATACACCTGCGATGGGTTCAGTTTCTACTTCAGTTGTTTGTTTGAAGTGTCCTTTGCGCATGTGCGGAAGAGATTTCAAAGTTGATCTCGTGTGTCTTCCTTTGCATCAGATATATGTGATTCTGGGTATGGACTGGTTGAAAGCCAACCATGTCTATATCAACTGTTTTGCTAAGGCTGTTCTTTTTCTCGAGTCCGAGAAAGATGGTGTGGTTTTCTTGTCTACACAGCAAGTTGAGAAGAGTGTGAAGAATGGAGATGGGTTGTTTATGCTTATGACGAGTATGGTTTTGGAAGATGGTAGAGTAAGAAAGGATTATCCTGTGGTATGCGAATTTCCTGAAGTGTTTCCTGAAGAGATTACGAATTTACCTCCTGAGCGCGAGGTAGAGTTTTCCATCGACTTAATTCCTGGTACTAGTCCTGTTTCAATGGCTCCTTATAGGATGTCACCGTCGGAACTAGTGGAACTGAAGAGTCAGCTGGAAGTGTTGCTTGACAAAAGGTTTATTCGTCCTAGTGTGAGTCCGTGGGGTGCTCCAGTTTTACTTGTGAAGAAGAAAGAAGGAACAATGAGACTTTGTGTGGATTATAGGCAGCTAAACAAAGTGACCATTAAGAACAAGTATCCTTTGCCAAGGATTGATGATTTAATGGATCAGCTGGTGGGTGCATGTGTGTTTAGCAAGATTGACTTGAGGTCAGGCTATCATCAGATTCGCGTGAAAGCGGGTGATATTCAGAAAACTGCGTTCAGAACTCGTTATGGACACTATGAGTATTCGGTGATGCCTTTTGGTGTTACGAATGCACCTGGTGTGTTCATGGAGTATATGAACAGAATCTTTCATGAGTTTCTGGATAAGTTTGTGGTGGTGTTCATCGATGACATTTTGATTTATTCCAAGAGTGAAGCAGAGCATGCCGAACACTTGCGAATTGTTTTGTCAATTCTGAAGGAAAATCATTTGTTTGCTAAACTTTCGAAGTGTAAATTCTGGTTAGAACAAGTGAGTTTCCTTGGTCACGTGATATCTCGTGGAGGTATTGCTGTGGATCCTTCGAAGATAGAAGCCGTGTCAGAATGGGAATCTCCAAAGTCAGTTTTTGAGATTCGAAGCTTTCTTGGTTTAGCGGGTTATTACCGTAAGTTCATTGAAGGCTTTTCCAAGCTAGCTTTACCGTTGACACAATTGACTAGGAAGAGTCAAGCGTTCGTGTGGACTCCGCAGTGTGAAGATAGTTTCCAAGAGTTGAAGAGAAGGTTGACAACTGCGCCAGTTTTGATTTTGCCTAAACCATCTGAACCGTTTACGGTCTATTGCGATGCTTCTTTTATGGGTTTAGGAGGTGTGTTAATGCAAAATGGGCAGGTTTTGGCGTATGCTTCGAGGCAACTCAAGGTGCATGAGAGGAATTATCCAACTCATGACTTGGAGTTGGCAGCGGTGGTTTTTGTGTTAAAGATTTGGAGGCATTATTTATTTGGGTTGAGATTCGACGTCTTTAGCGATCATAAGAGTTTGAAATATTTGTTTGATCAAAAAGAGTTGAATATGAGGCAAAGAAGGTGGCTAGAGTTTCTTAAAGATTATGACTTCAGTTTGAATTACCATCTTGGTAAGGCGAACGTGGTTGCAGATGCTTTGAGAAGGAAGTCTTTACACATATCTATGTTGATGGTTAAAGAATGGGAATTGTTGGAGCAATTTTGAGATTTGAGTTTGGTGTGTGAAGAGACTTATTTTGGCGTGAAGCTTGGTATGATGAAGCTTACTAGTGGTGTCTTGGAAGAGATTAGAGATGGGCAAAAGTCAAATTTGGTTTTGGTTGACAAGTTTACTTTGGTGAATCAAGGTCAAGGTGGAGAGTTCAGAATTGATGAGAATGGAATTTTGAGATGTCATGATAGAGTTTGCGTTCCCGATGTGGGGGATGTGAAAAAGAGGATTCTTGAGGAAGGTCATAGAAGTGGGTTGAGTATTCACCCTGGTTCTAAGAAGATGTATCAAGATTTAAAGAAGCTGTTTTGGTGGCCTTGTATGAAGAAAGAAATTGCTGAGTTTGTGTATGCTTGTTTGGTTTACCAAAAGTCTAAGATTGAACATCAGAAGCCTTCGGGTTTGTTGCAACCGTTGTCTATTCCCGAGTGGAAGTGGGATAGTATCTCGATGGATTTTGTTTTTGGTTTTTCGAGGACTCTGAGTAACCATGAGGCTATTTGGGTCATAGTGGATAGATTGACTAAATCTGCACACTTTATTCCGATTAGGATGGATTACACTATGGAGAAGCTTGCTCAGTTGTATGTGGAACGAATTGTTTGTTTACATGGTATTCCTACATGTATTGTTTCAGATAGAGATCCGCGTTTCACTTCAAGATTTTGGGAAGGTTTACAAAGAGCCTTGGGTACTAAGCTGAGATTGAGTTCGGCTTGTCATCCCCAGACGGATGGTCAAACAGAGAGAACAATTCAGTCACTTGAGGATTTGTTGCGTGCTTGTGTTTTGGATCAAGGAGGTTCATGGGAGAGTCATTTGCCTTTGATTGAGTTTACTTATAATAATAGTTTTCATTCTAGCATTGGCATGGCTCCTTTTGAGGCATTGTATGGAAGACGGTGCAGGACACTTTTATATTGGTACGAGACGGGAGAAAGTGCTATAGTTGGTCCGGAATTGGTTCAAGAGGCTACGGATAAGATCAAATTGATAAGAGAGAAGATGAAAGTGTCTCAGAATCGCCAAAAGAGTTACTATGACAAGAGGAGGAAACCTCTTGAGTTCAAGAAGGATGAACATGTGTTTTTGAAGGTGAATCCAACTACGGGTGTTGGAAGGGCGCTTAAATCGCGGAAGTTGACACCTCGGTTTATTGGTCCTTATCAGATTTCAGAGCGGATTGGAAGTATGGCTTATCGGATTGTATTTCCGCCATCACTTTCAAATTTGCATGATGTGTTTCACGTTTCGCAATTACGAAAGTATATTGCGGATCCGTCTCATGTTATTCAAGCGGATGATTTGGAAGTAAGAGACAATTTGACGGTTGAGGTTTTACCGGTGAGGATTGAAGATAGAAAGGTGAAACAACTAAGAGGAAGAGAGACTGCTTTGGTTAAAGTTGCATGGGGTGGTTCGGCGAATGGTAATGTGACGTGGGAGCTTGAAAGTCGGATGCGGGATTCCTATCCCGAATTGTTCGTTTAGAGGTAATTTTCGAGGCCGAAAATCTTTTAAGTGGGGGAGAGTTGTAACACGCCGTTTATATTTAAATGTTACTTCATTAATTATTTTCCAAAACTATTAAATTATATCTATTTTGAGAAATATATTCAATTGATATCGATTAAAATATTAATTGGGTAATATGAAATAAAAATATTTATTATGTCGAAATATTATTTTGAATAATATTAATTTGGTGTGTAGTAATATTTGACTTTGTTTGATTAATTGGCATGATTAGGTTTATATAGAATAAATATTATTTAGTGTAATATTGTTTTAATAGAGTTATATATTATAATTTGAATTAAATAATTATTGGGGCCAAATTATAATTTTAGAAAGATAGAGGGAGGAAAGTTAGTAGTAGAAGGATAATTTTATAAAATAGAAAAGTAGAGTTAGTAAGAGTAGTTGGTAAGAAGAGAAAGAGGATAAAAAAAAGAGAGAAGAAGAAGAGAAGAGAAGAAGAAGGATAGGGTTTGTTCTACAAAATCATCATCTTGTTCCAAGAAAATCAACACTAGAGGTAAGGGGTTTGATTTTCCAATGCTTATAGTTATAGTGTGATTTGATATATTTTGGATTTGGGGGAAAAAATTGATGTTAGGTTTTTTGAGTTTTGTTGAGGATTTGTGATAGAAATTAGAAGAGTTAATTAGGTGTTGTTGTTGTTGTTGAATTAGTATTAGGTTAGTTAAATTAAAATTAAAAAGAAAATAGAGATTATATTAATTATATTGAAGTTTATAATAAAACTAGCAGCATGTTCTTTTTAATCCAGCTTATAAACTACCTAAACTAAATGTAGCAGTTGAATTTAGAAGAAATAAAAACTACCTTATGCAGTATGCATATAAGTGTAGCAGTTGAATTTAGAAGAAATAAAAACTACCTTATGCAGTATGCATAGAAGTTAAATTTATAAGCTAAAGCATGTATAACATCCTGAAGACTAAAAGTAGATTTATGTTTCCTAAACTAAATGTAGCAGTATAAAAAACAAAAAAAAACTGAAGCACCAGTAGTTTAGAAACTAAATGTATAGCAGTATAAGAAATGGAAAAGTAAATTTAGAAATTAATTAATTTATATTTTGTTTTTATTTTCTTAATTTAATATATTAAATAATTATATTAATTAAATAAAATTATGACATAAGTTAGCCGATTTAATTTGGAACCCGATTATGTTCCGATTTTCCAATTTCGGTAATTTCGGCGACGGAGCAAGTTGCTCCAAATTTAACGAAAATTGATGTGCTAGCATAATCCGACGTGTAGATTAACGTAGTGAAGTTCGTTTTGCGAAATTTCGACTTTTTAAGAATCGACCCGATTTTAGTACGAAATGAAATAAATTGAGTTTAATCCCGAATTTAAGCGTTCGAGTTACATTCTGGTGACTCGATCGCGATGAGTAACATTGAGAGTAATGCCGGTTCATTGATGATGACTTTATGTTGAAATATACTTTCTGATTTGGAATTGTTTGATAGTTGATGGTTTATGTTTTGGTTGAGTAAGTAACTTGTTTGTATACATTTTACTTGACGTTGTGATTGTTAAATTATATGTATGCATGCATGTACAATAGTTGATGTTCCATTGGTTGGATTTGATGGTATGTGTATGTTAAGATTATTGTGAATCTTAATTGCATGCATTGGTTATATTGTATATTGCATGGCATGGTTGGTCTTGAAAAAGAGACAGTGAAACTGTGGGTTCACATGATTTTATAGACGGTGACCCTAGTATGGGAATAGACGTAGTGACCTTGATCCGGAAGGGAAACATAGGTGGTGGAACATTGGGTCCACAATATCTAGACGGTGACCCTATTGTGGGAAAAGACGTAGTGACCTTGATCCGGAAGGGAAACATAGGTGGTGGAACCTTGGGTCTACGAGTCGGTACCGCATTCGCATACGTTGAATCGTGTTGTGAGTCACATGCATAATTGTGCATGTTATGTATGTGTGTTGATGTGTTTGATTATGTGCCAATGTTGTTGTTGTTTGAATTATGGTTATGTGCCAAGGATGTGAGTATTCGGATAATCGGTTTACATGGTTAATGCGTTGGAAATGGATTCCTTGAGTAAGGATACTATAGGTGATAAACTGAACATGATCATTATGTATTGCTTTATTTATTGCCATTGCTTTACCTTAATTACATGTTATATGATTATTGGAATTCTTACCCTTCTGTTTGAAAATGCTTTTGATGGCATTGTTCAGGTACCGAGGATGGTAGCGCGAGGCGCTAGTTAGCGGATGCATTGGATTGCAATCTGTTTTATTTTGATTAGAGTCGAGTCGATGCTCTGGTAGTAACACCTGGAGGGGGGTATATTTAGTGTCGAACTCGTCTATTTTGTATTCGGATTATGATGTATATAATCCTTACTTTGTGTATATTATTTTGTGTATGTGAGACTTGATAACATATGCTTTATGTGAATTATCATGGCTTGATGCCTTGAATTATGTTTTGATTCCTCCATGAATGGAGATGAAGTTAAATATTGAAACTCCGTTGCGTTTGCACGAGAGAAAGAATTTAAACATTTATGTATGTTTGTTTTGTGTTGATATGCTTAAATTTACAAACGTACCCTGTCCGTTTTTCTTTAAAATTTTGGAATGTGAAGTGTGTTGTGACATCCCTTCCGTGCAATTTATTTTCTCTGATTTTAATTCTTGCCTATTATTTGGGGAAATTAGAAGGGGTGTTACATTGTTTCCCCAAGTTTTAGCTCCTTTTATAGAGGAACACGAAGGAGACATTTGAGAAGACCTCTTGCACAAGAGAGTTTTTTAGAGAAGAATCTTCAGAGACTTTAGAAAGCTTCCTGATATGGTTAATATTGTTTAAGTTTCATTTGAAACTCCTTTTCCACTTGAGGAATTATTAGTTGCGTTCCATCTGTTTTCAACGGATTTTCTGCTAAGTCTTCATGTGATCAATAGAGTACAAAATGTCTTCAGAGTCTAATAGTGACCTACCAGAGTTTCTTGATCCTTGAGATTTAACTAGCTTTAGGTTATGAGTCTTCAAAAAATAATTTTTAGAAGTTGACTTCCTTCACAATCTGGGATCTTCAGGTTTTGATCATCGACCAGGTTGAGAGTCCGAGCCTTCGGGTTATGATCTGAAATTATGGTATTCAGATCTCATATCTCAGATGTTATAAGAGATGTCGAGACACTAATCTCTAAATATAAAAACAATCACAATGTATAAAAATAAAATAAAAAATGCATAAAAATAAAGGAACACACATAATTGTTAATCCAGTTCGATGTACAACAACACCTACTCTCGGGGCTACCAAAACAGGGAGGAAGTCCACTATAATTGTATAAATACAAAGCCTAACTCATCCACTTATAACTTCTCATTTAATCATTACCCGTGATTAATTCTACCTAATACTCACATAGGTATGAGACCCTTCTCACTTCCCTTCATATCAATACAGTGAATAAAAATATTTCTTGAATTTAGAAGACACTCTTAAAAGACACATAACCATTATATGCTTAAAAGCTTAAGAATGATTAGCAGAATTTAGAACTTAATAGAGACAATCATACTTTTGTACCAAGATGGTATTAAAGAGGCTCACAATTAACACAACTGCACAAGCCCATAGAAATCAAAATTAGCACACACTAAGTTCCATACTCTAATTAGTTTTGTAGACTTCTGTTTAAAACAATCTTGTGGACTGTATTGGGCTTTGAAAAACGCAATAGGACATTGAAAATAAAGCTACAAATTTCTTTCCTCAAAGATAGGACATCAATGATTATTTTCCTAAATTATCTCTATAATTAGAAACTAAGAATACTTCTTGAATTCAACTTGAATTTATTAATCCTTAAACTAAGTGCCACATAGGATAGCACAATATTCCCATAAAATTTTGAATTTGTAACAAACTAATAGAATCCAAGTGTCCAGCTGTACCAATCACGATGTCGAATTATTCTAGATAAGACATCTTATTCAACATGTTTGTCTACATGATAGAATATCTTGATCAACATGTTGCAGTCAAACAAAATCTCTGATTCCTTTATCTTGGACGCCACATAGGGTTACCTAATATTCAGTAATTTAAATCAACTGTATCCAAACTATAAAAACTATAAAACACCAGATGTCCTACTCTTCTAGTTAGGACATCGCATTCAACATGTTGAAGCTGCAAGTTGAAACATCTTATTCAACATGTTACTGCCAAGTTAGTTTTACCAAAATTAATGCCAATCACAAAAAAAGAGAATTAACAATCTCCCCCTTTGGCAAATTTTAGCTAAAAATACTTAATAACCCTTGCATATAAGCATCACAATCCAGATGACAACAGAACCACATAGGTTTGAAAATAAATCAAACACACACAAATCAGAAGCACAACAACATAACAAAATTATCAGAGGCACAACCATATAATTTGTTTTGTTTTCTCAATCACAACAATAGCCAGTCATCTTGTCTGACATTTTCACAGTCTCTAGTATCAGAATACTCCCCCTTAACTCATGTTAAGATCAATATACTTCAAGAACTACAAGATAGTAGTTAGCATATAAGTAGACAACCATTTTAAATGGTCCACATATATAATCACTCCCTCTTTTTAGCCAAATATGACCATGGTAAGTAACTAATCAAATGCAGCCACAGTAGAACATTAGCACATAAGACTGACCATAGAACAACAGGCACATATCAAGTGCACAAATATCCCGGAGAAAATAAAACTGCAAACATAATGATATGTCAATGATAATATGCAGTTACAAAAACAAGACCATTATTCCCCCTATTTTATACAATAATTTCTCCCCCTCAAGAGTAAAACCAAAGACACAAGAAAATCCAAATCATCAAACCAATATGAACTACCCAAGTTCACACATCAGGAATGATGCTATAACATATGGTAAGACATCATGCACACATACTTACCACCATAAATAGTAGAAATAGAAGCACACTATAGCATTGGGAACAAAACAATCTTGATCATCCTCAAGTGGTCTTCCACCTCTTTCCCCTATCAAATAACCTCTTGCACTCCTTGAATCTGTCACGTGTTTTAGGAGTGTTACCATTCACCTCCCTTATCATCACCTCATAAAATATCTTCTTCAAATCAGCCTTTTGTAGAGATCTTTTGTTCCACCCTTTGACAGTTTTAAACATAGCAACATGGAGGAAAGATATAGAATCAGTTGCATTCCTCCGCATATGTAATTTATATAAATCCTTAAAGACTCCAGTGCCATTTTATTTTTCTTTGATAAAGTTCATCCAAGAAAATTTTGAAAAATCATCAACAACCACACTGATATATCTCTTTCTACTAAAACTGTCAACCTGCATAGGTTCCATTAACGCCATATGAAGAATTTATAACCCGTTGGAAGTAATTTGATGATGCAACTTTGGATGTGACATCTTGGTTTGCCTCCCTATTTGACACTCAACACAGATTTTTCCTTCCTCAATATTCAGCTTGGGAATACCTTTGGCTGCTTCCTTTGACCAAACTTTCTTCATACCTTTCAGGTGGAAATGGCCAAGTTTTTATGCCATAACTTCACTTAAACTTATTTTGACATCAAGCATATGGAGGATCAATTTGTTTCTTGAGGACTCCACAAGTAACAATTATCTTTTGATCTGGCTCCCTTCATGATAACTTCATTCTTCTCATTTGTTACCAGACATTCTGATTTACTAAAGTTAACTTTGAGACCTTGGTCACATAGTTGACTAATACTTATCAAATTAGCAGTAAGTCCCTTAACAAATAGCACACCATCAAGATTAGGTTGTCCAGTATGGTCTAACTTTCCAACACCCTTTATTAAACCTTATGATCCATCTCCAAAAGTGACATAACTTGTAGAATTAGGTTTAATGTCACCAAGAATTTCTTGACACCAGTCATGTGTCTAGAACAACCACTATATAAATACCACTCCTCTTTAGCAGAAGCTCTGAGGGAGGTATGAGCTATAAGTCCTGATGTACAACTTTAGGAGTCCACTTCTTCTTGTTCTTTACATCAGTGTGTTTGGGTCTGGGATGGACAACAAGCTTAGGGTATCCATACAACTTGTAATAGTAAGTTTTTATGTGACCAAACTTTCCACAATAATGACATATCCATCTTTCCTAAGTAATCATTATGATGTCTTTGTTGATGTTGGAACATTGGATTAGACATTTTTTGTTCATGTTTTCTTGTAGGTTCAACAAAGTTCATTACATGCCCTTTTCCTTTGTTCATCATAACTTGATTATCATAGCCAAGGCCTTTAATATTTCCAGCATTTTCCCAAATTGAAAAATATCATCCAGCACATCAGAACTACTATTCAACATTCTTACAAACTTAGTCAAATTGTAAAGTTTTTAATTGAGCAATACTACTTCGTCCTTCAGATTAGAGATGGTAGACAGATGCTCCACTTTTTCAACCTGTAATTAAGAAATGACTTTCTTTTTATCCTCTCTACGTTGAAACACTTCTTCAGTTCTAAGGCATAACCCCCTGTATGAAGCAGCAAGTTCATCAAAAGTGAGTTCTCCATAATCTGATTCTTCATCAGAATCATAAAGTCTAGTCAAGGCAGTAAACTGTTTGGTAGATTCCTCTTCATGATCACTTTCAAAACCATCTTCTGACCATGACACAGATAGAGCTTTCTTGTGCCTCTTGAGATAAGTGAGACACTAAACTCTTATGTGTCCAAAGCCTTCACATTAATGAAATTTGACTCTTTTTCCTTAGTTAGTCTCTTCTTTAGTCTTGAGCCTCCTCCCAAAATCCATATTTTTATTGATGTCGAATGACTTGTTCTTTACATTTGATCTTGACATCTTCTTCATCACTTTGCTGAATTGTATTCCAAGTAGCTCAAGTTCTTTAGATAACCCTTCATCTTTATCTAGGCCACCTTCATCTTCTGAATCATCAGTATTGGAAACAATGTCTATACTTTTCTTCTTCTCCGACTTCTCAATGATCCCTAATTCAATAGATTGAAGGGATCCCATAAGCTCACCATCTTTCATCTTAGCTATATGTTGGGCTTCTTTTATAGCAGTCACCTTCATGTCAAATCTCTTTGGAAGAGATCTGAGTATTTTCTGGACGAGCTTGGTGTTGTACCCCAAAATTTTTCCTCTCATTTCTCATGAAAAATCTCAAATGCTCAAGAATTTTCAAGAGTTTGATCAAACAAGTTCACCTCCTAAGCACTGAGCCCACAAATTAGGGTTTTGGTTTTCTCAAGGACAAATGTACTTTTGATGCTTTAGATAACTTTCATGGTTCATTATAGGTCTTCAAGATTTCTCATACCAAGTTTCAAGCATTGCATCACAATTATTCCAAGTCAATTACTTAGATGACTAAAAATCAGATGTATTGGGTAAAAAGTCAACTAATACACAAAAGACAAACTTTGACGTTTTAGTCAACATTTCAAAGATCAAAATTCATCAAGATGCTCAAAAATATCAAACTTGATCATCAAGAATCATGAAAGTCAAGAAAGTCCACAAAAAGTCAATGTTTTAATACTTAGAAATTTTCTAAGTGTTTTTACACATGATAATTTCATTACTTCATGACATTTTTTCAGCAAGATGCAAGATGATTCAAAGAAAACTTTCAACATGAAGGTTGTAGATCTTGATGAATTCTACAACTTTGTATTATAGGGTTGATGTTCAAAATATGCTTAGATTGGAATATATAGGCTGATGAAGTCGTGACTTTTTTGTATAAACACTTAGAGAAATTTTCAACAAGTTTGGTCATATTTTTGTCCCAACTTCTTAGCCAATTTTCATCAGGTTCCAATTTGATTTAGCCAAAGTGGTCAACATGAGAGTTGTTGATAATGTTTCAAGATTTCCAAAACATCCCAGATCATGACCTTATCATAATTGAGCTAGGAGATTCAAAGGCATGAAGTTGGGCATCCATTCTTGAATTACAAGTCATTTTGGTGAAGAACACATAACATAATATGCATGCTATGCTGCATAATCTTGCTTTGCAGGCCTTCTAACTTGCAAATATCACCATAATTTAATTTTTACACAAACTTTTAAGCTATGGTCCATTTCATTTAAGCATTGTCCAAAGCATAATTCCATTAATGACACAAATTTAACATTTCCATTTATGAAAAGCATGCTTTTGCAAAATGTCAATGCATTGAGTTTTGTAATGGTTATATTTGACTAAAAGGAATCTCAAAAGTATAGAGAAAACCCTATGCATCCAACAACTTCAGAACATGCTTGTACTTGAAACATTGAAACTTTGAAAATTCATCCAACTTGGTTTTTCATCTTCAACAAAACCATAACATGCTATCTTGCAAATCTGATTACTTCAACCTCCCAAACCCCTTGCCAATAATAATAGAGATAAATTTCAAGATAAAAAGAGATATGAACAAGCCCTTAAAACCACTTTACTCTTAAAATACCATAATTGTCCACAAAACCTCTATCTTTGAGTCTTGAAATCCAAATCTTTGAATCTCTTGAACCTTGCAAGATTTTTCAAAAAAAATCATCCAAATACTTCACATACATCATATAAAAGTTATCCAAATACAAGAACAACTTATGTAACATCATTATCACCATCTTCCAAACTCAAAAACAGTACCTTGTAACTTGACTTGGTTGGAGTGATTCAACAACTTTCAGCATAAAGTGGGGGTTGGCATAACTTCATGAGGGTCCAAGGGAGCTTAATCAATCATAATATTGCACCTGGAATAGCTAAAAGAGGCTTCATATTTTTCTCCAAGAGAGGTAAATTTCCTCAAACTTCGATATCCTTATCCATACGTCATTTGTTTTCATTTCAAAAGAATAAAATAGGACAAATCGAGGCATAAGAGTGGAAATATCCAAAATTTTAAAAAAATGCTTCAGTAGCCCTGACACGGGCGGTGTCAGGGAGAAAATATGAAAAAGGGTAAGGCAGATGTTGTCACGGGTGCCCGTGTCAGGCGACACGACTCGTGTCAACATAACTGTGATTGAAAACTTGGCAACAAGGCAGGACAGGGGCTGACACGGGTGCCCGTGTCACACGACACGGCCCGTCTCAATTCAGCTGGGACAAGGAAAATGCGCAAGGTGGCAGGACAAAGGCTGACACGGGTGCCCGTGTCTGGTGACACGGCCCGTGTCAACCTAGGCATTAGAAATCCTTATTTTGGGATTTTGCTATGATTTTGGTTCATTAAGGGTACATTGGACATTTTACATTGCTGGGAATTGACATTAACATCCATATTATTTTCTAAACAATTAAAAACCATTAGACTTAGGTTTTATTTTAACTTTACTTAATTTCAATTAACTTAGTTTTCTTTTTAGGTTTTTATTAAAATAATTAGTTAATTTTTTTTAGTTTAAACTAATTAGGTTTCTTAGGTTAATGATCAAACTTTGTTTTCTATCAAAAAACTACCAAAAACAATTTATTCTTCATCTTTATATTTTGTGCATAATTATTGTTGTAATTCAGATTCAATGGTTTGTAGTAGTAACTAGGGTTTTATTGCTTTCCCCTTATTCACAAAATTGTACCCCCCATTGATAAAATGTTGTAATAGCGTAGGACATTTAAATTCCGCAATCTATCACTTTTCTTATTATTGTTAGTAATTAGGGTTTGTATGGAAAGATTTAAAATCAAACATTAGACAATCCTAATTCAAGATAAAATAATTAAATCCAACACACTTTTCAGACATGCACCTCTAGGATAACCACACTTGTTTCCTCGGATAAAAAAACAGTCATGTTCCTCGAGCGTGAGATGTTTTAGCAAAGACCCTCGATTAAAAGATCGTAGTCCCTCGATGACCCTTCAATGCTGATTTTGAAGAGGATGACATTTCCTACAACTCATCTTCACATTCCAAGTCCAAGAAATGCTCTCACAAAAAGTTATCAATTTCAACATTATAGGTCATTTTCAAAAGTCAACAAAAAGGCATTTTAAGTCAAAGACCATAACATGAGATTGGTAACTCAAAATGACACGGGACCAAAGGCATTGGTTAGAGGACTTCAAAACCTTTCCAAAATGTCCAAGAACATGTTCATATGATCAAAATTGAGCAAGATATGCATTGGAGAAGTTGGGAAATTTTTGTGAAATGGCAAAAGTCAACTATCCTTGAAACTTCAATTTTTGACAAAAGGGCCCACTTTTTTCCACTTTATTCAGCCTTGTCATGCCACCCACGTGTCCCATGATCAATTTCAAGACCAAATAATTATTTTTCTATTTTTATTTAATTTTTATGGATTTAATTCATTTTAATCCATAATAATTCAAGTAAATCTAAAAAAATTAATTAAATGGTATCTTATGGTTTGAATAGCCTTCATGAAGCATTTGCAACCTACCAATTTCGTGCTAAGCTCATTTAGGCATGAAAATTCAAATTTTGAACAAGCTTTGAAAGGCCTTTAATGGTGGTTAAGACAAAATCCAAAGCTTAATTGCAATGGTTAAAGGCTCCTAAATGTGACTTATTCTCACTCATTACTACATATGCAAGCCTTGCAAGCCTCATTCACAACCTAGAACATTACACAAACGGCCAGAGCAAAATCCAAAAAGTGTCAAAAAAAAAGTGTGAGATCAAAAGGAGTATTGCAAGCATTTTCAGGCCAAAAGGAGAACGTGACTCTCTTCTTTGCCATCCTCTGAAGCTAAAGCAACCCTTGCCACTTCCTAAGATTCATCATACCGCGTTGTAAGTTCTTCACAGGTCCCCCAAAATTCCATATCATTTTTTCTTATGTGTTTGTGTGCAGGATGCCCAGTGCGTTTCACCATGAACCTTCAGCGTTCCACATGCCAAGTGGCCATGATCATCAATCCGAGGGCCAACAAGTGATGAACACTATATTCTCCAGTCAACGTGCTCCAGGCAATCTCCAAAAGTCAACAAGGCTGGTTAATGGGCCAGTAATTTCCAGGCTTCACACCTCCATTGGGCCATCAACACCCCCATTGGTTTCTATTTCTTTTTTTTTTCTATTTTCCTTTTTCTTTTTATTTTCCTTTTTTAATTATTATCATTATTGTTAATTAACCTAACAAACTAATTTTTTCCCATAAAATTCAATAAAACAAAAAAAAAACATTTTATTATTTATTAACTTATTTTGTAAATAAATTTTAATATTAATTAATTAGTTGTGTAGTTAGAACAATTTCAACATTTTTTTTAATAAGTAAAATTAATTTAGAATTAGAACTTTCAACTTTTAATTTCTTTTTTTTTTATTTTTTTTATTAAAAACATAAAAACACAAAAATATTTTTCTTTTAATTAAATTAATTAATTAGTTATTAATTTTAATTTCATTAATTACAAAAAAAAGGGACAAAATTTAATTCTTATTCGAAAGGGTCAAAACCCTCATGACTTCCCGATTCAATCTTTCGCGCGTATTCATTTTTTAATTCATTATTTTGTAACTGCTTCTAGAAGTGTAATAGTTAATTAGGACTTCCTTTATTGCTTTATTTATTTTCTGCATTTATTTTTCAAAACGGGTTTTTGTTTTTTTGGCGATGTATAGACCCGCGCCTTGTAATAGCTAGATTTACATTTATGCAATTTACTTTCCACACTCCTAACTGTTAAAAAATGCATGAAAGAATGTATGTAAATAAAATCAATCAGTAGCTCACAAATAACATGTACAAAGATAATTAACTAAAAAAACAACACACAAGCACATGCCACTCTTAGGGTACGCCTCACTGGTTGCCTCGAACGTGGTCATCAAGTATACGGTGTCTTAGAGGTCGCCCTTTGCCTAAAGATCCAGTTGCCTCGAAACGGTTGCCTCGGATAAAAGGATCTAGGACATTACGGTTACTTCTAAGGTGTCCTACCATTGCTTCGGTGACCATATTGTCCCGATAATCGAATTGACCCGAACACCTCCAACGATGGTGCTACCTACCTCTCAATGGTGGGATAGCACTATCTAAAGGACTCTTACACAGCTTAATTCCTTAGAGTAGGTAGATTCTCATGGGTACTTGCTCTTTCAAACAAACAAAAACATCTTTTCACACCTCACACTTTCAAAAGGTTTTCAAACAAAATTTTCATACACTCTTGAGGACAGATACAAGAGTTACTTAGAAATTTTTCAAACGAAACTTTTTCAAAACCCACACACACTTGAAAAGCAAACAAATTTTGAAAACATAAGAGCAAGTACCTAAGAGCCCATGGATAACCATGGATAGAAAGGGTGCTAACACCTTCCCTTTCTATAAATCTACCTCCCAAACCGAGAAACATTCTCAAACAAGGAATTTTGCTGTGCTTTTGTCCTTCCCATGTTGGAGAACATAAAAGATGGTGGCGACTCTTGCTTACCGCGACATTTCGTGAAACCAGCTTAAAAAACAGTCAGTTCTATTTCCACCGATCACAACGTTGCTTAAGCATTATCAGATTTGCATGTTCAAAAAATACAATGTATATATCATGTTTCTGACGTTATACATATTTTGAGGCTTCACGTATTTGCCTGCCTAAGTATGGAATAAATCAGTTTCAGAACATCTGGAAGAAATTAGAACTCAGAATTAGGATTAACAAATTCACACTTGACTCTGATTTATAGTTATGATATTTCTTGTTTCTGAAACACTATGACACCTGCCATAACTGTCATATGCACATCTTCTGTTTTGTGAAGAAATGACTAAGTTGCAGATGTTCTGACTAGCATGGAAAGAGAGACCAAGTTCTGTCAGTGGTATCAGAACTTTTGAAATCCACTTTGTTACTAATGGTATCAGAACTTCTGAAACCTACTCTATTGCCGGTGGTATCAGAACTTCTGAAAGCTATTGTGCTCCCAGTGGACTCAGAACTTCTGACTCTACTTTTTTTTTACTAACAGGAATTTTGTTTTGCAGAGCGCCAGAGTCAGAACTTCTGACCTCCCTTAATCAGCAACACGCTGATTCTATTTTTACTTTTTTTCTCACTATCTTTGCTATCACTTTCTATTTCATTAATCAATAAACACCAAAAACATTTTTTCCATGCTTTACTTTATTTCTTAAAACAAAAGACCAAAAAATATTTCCTTACACAAAACTTATTTCTTTTCTTAAATAAATAGGAAATTTACATTTCTTGCACATTCTAATCTGTTTCGATATGGTTGTAATAGTAACTTAGGATTTAATTTTTACTTGCAACCCCCATTCATAAATATGTACCCCCATTCCCCTAAAGCAATGTAATAGCTTAGATTTTATTTTTCGCATTTTACTTGCTTTTCATATATTGCTAGTAAATAGGATGTATGGCAAGACATGAAAACAACAAAATATACAACCCTAATCAAGATTAAAATGCATGAAATCAAACACACTATTCACACATGATTCCTTAGGGTAATCCCATTTCGTTGCCTATCGAAAAAATAGTCATGTCCCTCGAACATGGGCGTTTTAGCAAAGACCCTCGATAAAAGATCGTAGTCCCTCGATGACCCTCGATGTTGCCTTCGGTAAACGATCTAGTCCCTAAAACGACATTGCTAAAACGTTCCATTAGTTGCCTTCTATGACTATACAAACGTCCCTACACCCGTCCCTTCACATCCAACGATGACGCTTTTTACCAAATCAATGTTAAGATAGCCACATCTAAAGGAGAAGAAAAAGCACACTTAAGACCTTTCAAGTAGGAAGGTTCGCTCTTAGTTGCTCTCTTGCTCACAACAAAATATATTATACACCAACACTCTCATTTTGAAACATTTTTAAAAGACAAACACTTGGTACGCATTCTTATAGAGACGAGAGCCATTACAAAGAGAAACCTTTTTAAAATCACTTTCAAAAACACATCCCACAAACACATCTTTGAACTATTTTCAAAATAATAATAGAGATAAATTTCAAGATAAAAAGAGATATGAACAAGCCCTTAAAACCACTTTACTCTTAAAATACCATAATTGTCCACAAAACCTCTATCTTTGAGTCTTGAAATCCAAATCTTTGAATCTCTTGAACCTTGCAAGATTTTCCAAAAAAATCATCCAAATACTTCACATACATCATATAAAAGTTATCCAAATACAAAAACAACTTATGTAACATCATTATCACCATCTTCCAAACTCAAAAAATGTACCTTGTAACTTGACTTGGTTGGAGTGATTCAGCAACTTTCAGCATAAAGTGGGGGTTGGCATAACTTCAAGAGGGTCCAAGGGAGCTTAATCAATCATAATATTGCACCTGGAATAGCTAAAAGAGGCTTCATATTTTTCTCCAAGAGAGGTAAATTTCCTCAAACTTTTATATCCTTATCCATACGTCATTTGTTTTCATTTTCAAAAGAATAAAATAGGACAAATCGAGGCATAAGAGTGGAAATATCCAAAATTTTAAAAAAATACTTCAGTAGCCCTGACACGGGCGGTGTCAGGGAGAAAATATGAAAAAGGGCAAGGCAGATGTTGTCACGGGTGCCCGTGTCAGGCGACACAACTCGTGTCAACATAATTATGATTGAAAACTTGGCAACAAGGCAGGACATAGGCTGACACGGGTTCCCGTGTCACACGACACGGCCCGTCTCAATTCAGCTGGGACAAGGAAAATGCACAAGGTGGCAGGACAAATGCTGACACGGGTTCCCGTGTCTGGTGACACGGCCTGCGTCAACCTAGGCATTAGAAATCCTTATTTTGGGATTTTGCTATGATTTTGGTTCATTAAGGGTACATTGGACATTTTACATTGCTGGGAATTGACATTAACATCCATATTATTTTCTAAACAATTAAAAACCATTAGACTTAGGTTTCATTTTAACTTTCCTTAATTTCAATTAACTTAGTTTTCTTTTTAGGTTTTTATTAAAACAATTAGTTAATTTTTTTTAGTTTAAACTAATTAGGTTTCTTAGGTTAATGATCAAACTTTGTTTTCTATCAAAAAACTACCAAAAACAATTTATTCTTCATCTTTATATTTTGTGCATAATTATTGTTGTAATTCAGATTCAATGGTTTGTAGTAGTAACTAGGGTTTTATTGCTTTCCCCTTATTCACAAAATTGTACCCCCCATTGACAAAACGTTGTAATAGCGTAGGACATTTAAATTCCGCAATCTTTCACTTTTCTTATTATTGTTAGTAATTAGGGTTTGTATGGAAAGATTTAAAATCAAACATTAGACAACCCTAATTCAAGATAAAATAATTAAATCCAACACACTTTTCAGACATGCACCTCTAGGATAACCACACTTGTTTCCTCGGATAAAAAAACAGTCATGTTCCTCGAGCGTGAGATGTTTTAGCAAAGACCCTCAATTAAAAGATCGTAGTCCCTCGATGACCCTTCGACATTGTCTTCGATAAATAATCTTAGTACCTTACAACAATTGCTAAAACATCTGACAAGTTGCCTTCTATGATTATACAATGACCCACGCCTATCCCTCACATCCAATTATATGGCTCCTTACTAACCAATGGTAAAATAACGCTATCTAAAGGAGGAGGAAAAGAACAAAGAATTTTTTAGTAGGTAGATTGCTCATAATTTCTTGCTCACAAACAAAATCATTTCCACACTTCACACTTTTAAAACACTTTTCAAACAAACATTTTTTATACATTTTCAATGATACGAGAATCATTACAAAATAGCCTTACATTGGCATTTTTCAAACCTCTTTCCAAACACTCTCATTGATACGAGAATCATTTCAAAGTTTTCCAAACTTAGGCGTTTTCAAAATATTTTCAAACTTACACAAACACAAAGCATATTTAAAGTGAGCTAGAAATTAAGACCCGTAGATAACTACGGATGAAAAAAGTGCTAACACCTTCCATTTTAATAACCTACCCCCCGAACTCAAGAAAATTCTCAAAAGGTCTTTCCTGTTCTTTTCACCCTTTCCTTTATTAGATAAAAGCAAAGTCGATGGCGACTCTTGCTATCTGCAACATTTGTGATAAAACACAAAACACCTAAGTCAGTTCTCCCACCGTATAACAGAACCGACGACTCTACTAGGGATATTGTGAAAAGTGGGGTTACCTTAAGAGTTATATCACCTTTATTTTCTTTACTTGTTTACCTTGTTTGTTTTACATTTGTGGGTTATGCTTGGGTTTATTACTTGTAAAAATCATCTACCCGGATTTAGGGAACATTAGGTAAGTAGAAATAGATCGTGGAAATTGTACAACATAGACCGATATGGTTGGAGCGTTGGCTATGTTAGTGTGACACATTTGTTGGTACCGGTGTCCCTTGTGTTGAATCAAGGAGAATACGGGGCCGCTATATGGTGTCGTGAAGCACTAATTGACTGTAGAACCTTAGTCGAACAACTTGGACATTAGAAAGTAGTGAGATAGCCGGTTTTGGTGAAAAACTAAATATTGGTTGACACTCGATATAACACTCATTGACATCGAACTTTCGGGATATTTTGGCTGCAAGAAAAGATTGATTATGCTGAAACAATTCCCGATGAAGAAAGATCAATGATATTGAGATTCCTTAGAAACCGGTTACTTCTTTTAGGAAAGGTTAAGCAAACTAAACTTCAAGAGGGTACTTACCTATAAACCCCATGCAAGCCTAAACCTAAGGCCTTGTATGCTTTGTGTGCATATGACTATTTGTTCATAACATCATGAAATCATGCCATATTATTCTTTCTAACCATTTCAAAGATCTAGGGATTTATCGTTGTTCTGTTTTGTAGGATATGGCTTCCACCCGCAAAAATACCATATGAATTAGCTTTGTAAAAGTGCCTCCTTAACTCCAAGAGTTAGCATCAAGGGTTCCTGAGAATTCACAATTCACCAAAAGTCATTGTCGACTTTTCAACTTTGTTACCTCAAGCTTTAAAGAAGAAATGATATGTGTTCTCTTTCAGTTCTTTGATCCTAAACATCATTGTTTCACCATTCCCGATTATCAATTGGTTCCCACAATGGAAGAGTTCTCTAAACTATTAGGAGTACCTATTCTTCATCAAGTGCCCTTCACTAGTTTAGAAAAGGATCCACAACCTGAGGAGATTTCATCAGCCATACACTTGAAAAGATCTGATATTGTGGCCAATTGGGAAACAAGGAGAAGAGTCAAGGGTTTTCTAGTCAAGTTCCTATTAGAGAAGGCTCGACTGTTTTGGGAGGATATGGATTTGCAAGCCTTTGAAGAAGTCTTGGCAATTCTAATCTATGGGTTAGTACTCTTCCCTAATCCAGACCAACTCATAGATGTGAATGCTATTAAGATTTTCCTTTCTCGTAACCTTGTGCCTACTTTACTTGGAGACATTTTGCATACTCTTCAAACTCACACCATAAGGAAGAGAGGGGCTCTTATGGGTTGCATTCTGTTTCTGTCTAGGTGGTTGGTTTCGCACCTTCCTCGGTCAGTACTAAAGAATGAACAAGGTATGAATTGGTCACCAAGAATAATGTCGCTTTCTCATACAAATATCCATTAGTGCTCTCGATCTCAAGAGGATATTACTATCATTGGCCGTGGTGGGGAGTTCCCTAATGTTCCACTCTTGGGCATTAGGGGAGGTATTGCTTATAACCCTTCAATGGCTCTACGACAATTTTTTTATGCTCGAAGAGATGGTCCTCATGACACACTTATCCATGGTATTTTGTTCGACTATGAGAATGATGTCCGAGGTTATCGTCAAAGGTTTGTCCGACCTTAGGGCATGATAAACAGGGTTGATAACAAGACTTTGGGGCATAAGAAATCCATTCCTTTGGAGCCTTACCTCAAATGGGTGTGAGCTCGCGCTCAAAGCCTTTTGATGCCATATCCTGCCAACCTAACAATAGTTGTGGAGCCTGTTTCTAAGAGGTATGTTCCTTATACTATTCTTCATCTGGATATGCCTACCGACCTCGGAGAATTGCAAAGATCATGGATTCAGCTCAAGAGGGAACGAGATACCTTTGAAGCTTGATTCTATGCAAGCGGAAAGAAAGTATTATAGCTTACAAGGCAACTTCAAAAGGAGAAAAGCCTGAATGCCTACATTGCACCAAAGAAGAAGCGTCAGTGGGAAACTTGAGTCATATGTTTTAGGAGTCTTTTTTTTTCCCATTGAGACCTTTTGCTTTTTTGTAAGCCCAAGGGGAAATTGTAACTCTTTGAACTTATTAATACAATTGTTACGTTTGTTCCCTTTTTAGCTAGCAAATTTAAATCTCTTAAGTTCCTTGAAAACATTGCATCCACATAGCATGCATCATATCATAAGAAGGTTTTCTGATAACATGTTTCCTCATCTTTCTACTGTTTATTTCAGTATAAGATGGCTTTAGAGTAAATGGTCAAAGATATTCAAACTCAACACACATAGTTCCAAGAGACTCTCCTCAACTTAGCTAAAGGCCAGCAAGAGATGATGACACTCCTTGTCACCAAGAAGAAGACCAAGAAGAGGGCTGTCATCCTCAACATGGGAAGAAGGTTCGAGGGGCCTGGCCGACTAGCTCAAATAGAAGAGGCTTCTTATGAGGAATAATACAATCAAGAAGATAAAGTTAGAAGAAATAGATTTGGGGGTGGAAATAACCAAGCTACTTAGGACGAAGATTATTCTGAGGATCAATACCCACTGACAGATGATAAGTATAAACAGCTCGAAGACCGACTTAAGGCTGTAGAGATCCAAACAATGCTTGGTTTGGACTTTAGAGACTTAGGTCTTGTCCCTGGGGTGGTCATTCCGCACAAATTCAAGGTCCCTGTATTCTCCAAATACGATGGGATCTCCTGTCCAAAGATGCATCTGAGGTCTTACATCCGTAAGATTCAACCGCACATCGCCGGTAGAAAGTTATGGGTGAACTTCTTCCAATAAAGCTTATCTGGAACACAGTTAGAATGGTTCTATCAACTTGAGGGAACTAATATCCACACCTGGGAGGATCTAGCTGCCACCTTCTACAAATAATACCATTACAATGCTTATCTTGCACCAACTCGTATGCAGTTAGAAAATATGACTATGGGCTCAAGCGAAGGCTTTAAGGAGTATGCTAAAAAATGGAGGGACATGGCTGGAAGGGTGAAACCCCCATTGACTGACATAGAATTGGTGGACATGTTCATGGGAACTCTGTCTGGTCCATTCTTTAATTTTTTGATTGGGAGTTCTTCGTCATGGATTACTGAGTTGATTTTGACTGGCGAGCGAGTTGAAAGTGGAATTAAAAGTGGGAAGATCCCCATGGCCTTAACCTCTAATACTGTAAAGAAACCATTTGTTGGTAAGAAGGAGAATAAAGTTGTTTATGGACAAAGGATCCATATCAAGAGTGATTTTCAACAGTCAATAGGAGTTGTATTAATTTCAAACCCGACCTCAGTTCAACGACCACAACAATCCAACAATCAGTAAAGGCCTAATGCCCCGAGGAGGAAGTTTACTAGAAACATGCCATTGTCTTAAGCTTTACAACATCTGTTGAAGGAGGATTTGGTAACATTGTGATATCCTTACCCTAGTCTCAATACTTCCTCTCCCAAATATAAGCTGAACGTGAAATGCACCTATCATTCAAATAGTCCTGGACATGACACAAACAAATGTTTGGCATTGAAGAACAAGATCCAAGATTTGATTGATAAAAAGGTGATTGAGTTTGACCCTCCACAGACTCCTAATGTGATTACCGCACCCATGCCTAGTCATGGTAAAGGTGTCAATTCCATTGATGATGTTTCGTTTGTCTTCACCATCAATGATTTGACTAATCCATTATCGACCATTAAGAAGAATCTGTTGAGAGCCGGTTTATTTCCTGGCTGCCCTATTGAAGTTTCTGAAGAATGCCCATGTACCTCAACAGACCACTACTGATTAATTTGAGAATTATGTTGCAAGCCTAACTGTTGATAATGGCTTAGGATTTTATGATACTGATTTAACTCTGGTGGGGAAGAATCATAAAAAAGCTTTGCACGTTTCTATTAAATGCAAAGGCACCACTCTGGCGCACATGTTAATAGATATTGGGTCCTCCCTCAATGTTTTACCTAAAGGTGCTTTGGACAGATTAGACTGTGAAGGGTTGGTGCTGAAACCTAGCAATATTGTGATGAGAGATTTTGACGATTCGAGAAGAATGTTCCACAGAGAGGTTGGTCTACCGATCAAGGTGAGATCTCAAGTCTTCAATTCATCTGTCTATGTAATGGATATCCGCCCCGCCTATTCATGCTTGCTCGTACCCCCATGGATTCATGGGGAAGGTGCGGTTACCTCTACATTACATCAAATGCTTGAATATCCAGTGAAAGGGAAAGTTGTCACAGTCTGTGAAGAGGAAGAATATATGGTCAATCATTTGAATTCTTTCAAATACATTGAAATGGGTGGTGAATTCATTGAAACCCCCTATCAAGATTTTGAGGTAATCCCTCCAATGGTTTCTCTTGCTACTCCTGAAATATCTAAAGGTACACCAAGAATTGCCTCTCTAAAGGATGCAATGGCTGTTATAGAAGATGGATGTTGCACTACCCGGGGACAACTTCTTGAAATTCTCTACAAATATGACAAATTTGGGTTGGGTTTTACTTTAAAGGATCAGTAAGAGGTTTGACGTGCTCGTGCTGGTGGACCGCCTCTCCGTATTAGCAATAATGAAGTCAATGCACTGGAAGACACTGATAGTGATAATGACCTAGACAACTGGATCTTCTTAACTGATGACGGTGGACTCAACAACTGGAAGGCCAAAGACTTCATCTCAATCTCCTTCATCCAGGAGTAATTTATATTTCCTATTTTTATGGCTTTAAGAAATTTTTCTGTATAACTTCGTTCAAAACAATGACTTTAAACCATGTGCCTTGCCCGGGGCACAATGGTCCATTTTTAACGGTTGTCATTTCATATATCATATGCTCATTTAATGAAAACATTGGACGATTTTGCATTCAAATTTTGTGCTCCTTGTCTTTCTTTTACTTTACTGAATTTTCAAAATAGCCACGTGACCTTACATACACACACACACACACACATTTGCAGATCCATATCCACTCTGTATCTCATTGACAACAATTATTCTATTATTGTTTATGACTTCAAAAATCCAATCTATCAAGCCGAATACGAAGGTGAAGAAGATTGTGAGATACCTAGAGAACTCTCCAGACTCCTAATACAAGAGGAAAAGGCCATACAACCGCAAAAAGAACTAGTGGAAGTGATAAACCTGGGTACTGAGGCAGATAAGAAGGAAGTAAAGATTGGCGCCAACCTGGAATACAGTGTTAAGAGCAGATTGGTTCATATGTTTCTTGACTATGTTGAGGTATTCACTTGGTCATACAAAGCATGGCAGGGCTCGACACTGATACCAAGGTTCATCATCTACCAATGAAAGAGGGTTGTTCTCCGATCAAGCAAAAAGTCCATCGCATGTGTAGCGGTAGAAATGTTGAGACTAAGCCATTGGATTGACTTGACTCACATAGATCAAAATTAAAAATCACAACCGCACTTTATTGTTTCCAAAGGAATAGGAAAAAAGCGAATAACCCAAAAAGAGGAGGAGAGAATCTAAGTTCGAGGGTTGGTTATGAAAAGGGAGTGTATTAGCACCCTAAACATCTATGGTACGCCACAAGATCCTTTTTGAAAATCTGTGTATTTTGGCTATAAAAGTTGTATAAAATAATAGACTGTGGAGATGAGAAAAGAAGTATTTTTTATGTTTTTTTTTGCACCCGCCGCGGTTGCGAACCTTTAGTACCTAAGTACCACCTTCTGTGTAATAGGGGATCAGGGTACTCGTAGTTCACCTTTAAATATTTTAAAACACAAGTGTGTTGGTTGATTTTAAGAGACGAGACCTCATCGTTTAGTCTGAGTGGAAAACATACTTACTACCCACGATTATGGGAAATGAGAACTTGCATCCTTCCAAAGTGAACAATATGGCTTGGATTTTAAAATCAACAAAGCCTAACTCAACACCCAAGTGGAAAATATATCACTTCACTACATAT
The DNA here is from genome assembly GCA_948472305.1 of Vicia faba. Taxonomy (NCBI): domain Eukaryota; kingdom Viridiplantae; phylum Streptophyta; class Magnoliopsida; order Fabales; family Fabaceae; genus Vicia; species Vicia faba. The sequence continues at coordinate 895,649,645 of OX451738.1, forward strand.
CGTGGAAGTATAGTAGTTCAGATCACTACGAGGATTGACGAGTCTAATCTTTTGAGAAAATTTTAAGGTTAAAAGCCAAAGTGGAAAAATGGTTTGAATGAGTCTGATTGACTTTTAGTCTTCTCAAAAAACGTCAAAGTATTATTAAATTGATTGAAGTTTGATTAAGAAAATATTTTGAAAATGCATGGACCTAAGCCCAAGTTTATTATGAAAGTGGTTCAAGTTTAAAATCAAGAAGAGTTTTCAAAAGGAGGGAGAACATTATTGAAATTAAAGAAGATGGGAGATGATGAAGGGACTATGCTAAAGCATGAGGTAAAAGCTAAGGAAAAGCACCATCTAACCAACAAGAAGCCAACATTTTACACAATGAGTCAATATAGAATTCCCATCCTTTGGACTTGAAATCAAACAAGAAAAGACAATAGACCTCTTAAGAAAACCATGCTTCAATTGCATTAAGTCTTTAAAAATTGGGCAGAGTAATGACTGTATACAGATGAATTCCCGATCATAGACAAAGCATGTAATAAAAATAACTTGCACACAAAGAAAACAAATAACCCAATGTCTTGGGGTAAACCCCAAGAACTCCAGACAATATAATAGTTGAAATCACAAGGTCTCAAGGGTAGGTCATGGTATCTAATCCTAAGTCCAAAAAGTCCATCACTGCATAATACCAAGGATAGTAACCAAATAGTCCCAATAACATTAAAGTTTTTTATGGTTCAAGTTGATTATTAAGTATCTTCAAAAAGAAATGAAAAGCTCAAGTGCGAAAAATAAAAAATGACATAAAAGTAAATGCTCAAATTAACAAAGATGAAAATAACATGAAATGTAAATGCTAAAATAAATGTTCTTAAAGTAAATAACATAAAGTAAAGGGACAAAATAAAGTCAATTGTTTGAAATTAGAGGTTAATTGAATGACCATCTTGAAACTTGCATTTGAAACTCATTAGAGGATTGTTAAAACCAAAACCTCTCAACAACAATTCTCATTTTCTTTTTGTCAAGTATATCATTCATTTTAAAATTCGCAAGGCAACAATAAATGATCAATCATGTTTAAGTGATTCACTTTGACCAAAGCTTGTGAAAATTCATTAGAGGATTGATAAGACAAAATCCTTCTAACGATTGAATCTCAAGGTTATTGGATCAAAGGATTCAAATTAACATACTTGGGCTTACAACATGGGTTTGGGCCACGAATGATCATTTCTTGAATCGGGATAAAGTTTAGCGTTATGTTAAATAATCGTAAGTGGACTTATATAGAAGTCACACCTATTTTGAGGTCGGTCAATAACAGTCTATGTACCATATGTTTTGAGAAATGATATGTAAATCATTCTGCAATAACATTTAGTACAATAAGAAATGGATAAGATGAAGAAGGATGGGGTAATAATTAAACCATATTTGAACAAAAAAATTAATCAAGCTATTATTAAAATCATTAATCCATTTTTGTGGAGTTGAACTCAACACCGTGGATCCAATGATGTTAATAAAGCTCGTGATCAAAATCTCATAGTCCAAGATCAACTAAAATATATACAAAATAAAAATGTATTTAATAATAAAGAAAAAGATTTTTAAAATTATTTTTTAAAATGAAAATAAGAGGAGAAAATAGCAATTATATTAAAAATTTTCAAGAAAAATCAAATAAGACCATAGAAAAATCATAAATGACCTAAAATACTTATATAAAATTTTTGGTGATTTTTTTTAAATCAGAAACTCTTTTGAAAATTAAAAGAAATTGGCAAAATAAACCAAAAATTGTGAAAAATAGTAACGTCATAAATAAAAATAAAATGAGGTCACCAATGTTTGTCAAGAGGTCATCGGATTCTTCCCTATTTTTTCCAGAATTTAAAAATTAAGAAAAGTATTTTTAAACATTTAAACCAATTCAAATAAAGTGAAAAATTATAAAAAATATCAAAACACAAAATAAAATTATGAAAAAATAATAATCAGAAAGAGAAAAATCAAAAGTATTTTTAGGAATTTCTTTATATTTTTGAAATTAAAATGATATTTTATGAATTTTTGAAGTTTAAAACAAATAAAATATAGAATCAGAAATAAAAATAAAATTCAAAAAAATATAGACTAATGGATGAGAGTCAAAACATGTTAGTAAGCTAATTCAATGGATCAGACGCGCTTTTCATATCATGGTCCTAACTGAATGAAGCATGGAATCAATTATTAAATCAAAATTTGAAAAAAAACGTGGCACACTTTCGTTGGTTGATAGATGACACGTTGGTCATCTTCAACCTCCAGCCACGAGATTTGCAGGTCCCTGAAACGACTAAATTAGATCACGAGACTGGTACCATTTGCTTCGTGTTTTCAAGACGATTCCAATGGTACCCTCACGAAAAATTTATGTAAGTTGTAGTTCAGTAATTTTGGAAGAGAAGTTTCGAAAAGGGATTTTAAATTTCATGGCCAAAACGTACTTCCAATTGAAAACAATTGTTGCGACTAGAATCATGATGATGAGAGCTTCATAACAGTATCAAAGATTGAGAGAATTGGTGAGGGAATCTACCTATTGAAGTTCAATTGCAGAGCTCTGAAACTTGACTTGGCTAGCACGATTTAGGAAGTCTTTGAGCTTAATTATTTTTCTATTAGCTTTATTGAGGTTCAAGAAAGGTGCATTGACAAAGAAAATGGATTGAGGAAAGCTGTAAAAGCAAATTCGAATTTGCAGAAAATTGGGTTCAAGAGGAAGTTTGGAAGGGTGATTCTGGCTCTCTAAGCTTGAGGAAATGAATATTATATGACCCTCAATTTATAGGGAAGTTGTTGAATGCTCAAGCATGTGAAATGATGAGATTTGGAGGGAATTCGTGTGAAGTTTCAAACAAGAAAATTGTGACTTTTATTTTGATCAAAACTCATCCAAAGCTTTTGTTTTAATATGCTAATCACTTCTGGAAGTTCTTTAAACATGATTAGAATAAAAAGCACGCATAAAATTTGTGTTTAGAAGCCAAATCAATGATTTCAAATTCTGACTTGAGGTGAAACTTCAGTTTCAAGGTACCATGTTCAAATAAATGGTGTGCATGATTTAGGGCATTTCAAGACTTGATTCTTGATTCATTGGAAAGATGAGATCACAAGCTTTACAATGTGAAAAGAATGGAATCAAATGGATGCTTGAGCTGAAAATTGTGATGAGTCAAAATTGAAAAAAAAGAGGTTGACTTTTGTACTTATAAAAATTCTAAGTTTTTCTTCAAAAATGACCTATAATGTCTTGCATCCAAACATGGCTTTCCAATTTAAGTTTTCTATTGACCAAAAAAGATGGCATGAAGTAGATCTCTTGAATGACATTTTGAGACTAAAACCATTTAAAATCTCCAAAAAATGAGAAAGTTTTAACTTGTTGAAGTTGGCAAAAATTCATGAAATGACCTATAATCTTTTGCATCCTTAGGGCATCTTCCATCCATTTTCGAACTTTTCACATAAAATAAGAATTAAAGTTCACAACTTCAAGATCATTATGGAAAAAGAATGGGCTCAAGGAGATAAAAATTGGACATGTATAACGCGGTGGGAGAACTGACTTGGTTGTTTTGCGTTTTATAGCAAATGTTGCGGTTTAGCAAAAGCCGCCACCGACTTTTCTTTTATCAAAAAGGAAAGGCTAAAAAGAATAGGAAAGACCTTTGAGATATTTTCTTGAGTTCGGGGGGTAGATTATGAAAAGGGAAGGTGTTAGTACCCTTTTCATCCATGGTTTTCCATGGGCTCTTAGTTACTTGCTAGATCACTTGCTTCGTTTGAAAATGTGCTTTGTGTGATTTTTGAAAGTATTTTGAAAAGGTGCCATTGTTTTAGGTCAACTTTGTAATGATTCCCGTTTGTAAGAATGTACACAATGTGTTTGATCTTTTGAAAATGTATTCAAGTTTGAAAGATGTTTTTGAAAGTGTTGGTGTTTGTTTTGAAAATAGAAAGGATATTTTAGTTTTGAAATTGAGCAAGTAACTAGGAACATTCTACCTACTCAAAAGTATTTCATATTTATTTCCTCTTTCCTTTGACATTGTTATGTTACCATTGATTTCGTAAGTAACCCTATCTTTGGATGTAAAAGGGACGGGCGTGGGTCATCGTATGGCCATGATTAGCAATGTTGTAAGATATCTTAGCATTTTCTTTAGGGACTAAGATCATTTTGAAAGGCAACATGGATAGTGTCATCGAGGGACTATGATCTTGTATTTTTTGCTTGTTTTTGCTAAGATACCTCACATTCATAATATTGCCATTTTTGTAAGGCAACCAAATGGATTTACCCTAAGGGTGTTTGTGTGCAAATGTATTAATTTACATGCTTGATTTGTCTTTGATTAGGGTTTGCTATTTGTTAATTTTAATCTTTCCATACAAAACCCTAATTACTAGCATTTGTATATAAAGCATTTAAATTGCAGAAAATAAAAATACTAAGCTATTACATGATTTAGGGGAGGGGGTGTACAAATTACAAATGGGGAATTTCAAGAAATTAAATCTAAATAATTATTACAACCATATTGAATTTGAATAAATGTTCAAAATTGAATAAGTAAAGATGCAAGAATATAAATGTAAGAAGAAATGTGATTTTTTGTTTGATTTTTTATGAAAAGGGTTTTTGACTTAATTAATTAAAATAAAATAAATAACAAAAAATAAGAAAATTAAGATTAAGTTAGCAAAATAACTTAATTTAAAGAAAATAAGTTTTTTAGGGTTTTTTGTGAATTTATTACATTAGTAAATAAAAATAATTAAATAAAAGTCCTAAATTCTAAATTGATTCTAATTTGCAAGAAAAATAATATAATAATAATTAAAATTTATTATCTAAGTATTTAAAAAAAAAAGGAAATTAATTTATTAAAGAAAATATTTTTGTTCTTTTGTTTTTGTGAAGAAAAATAAACTAAATAAATATAAGTAATAAAATATAAATGTTTTTTTGGATTTTTTAATTAAAATAATAATAATAATAATAATAATATTAATAATAATATTAATAATAAAGAAAATGTAAAATGAAAATAAAATAAAAAAATAAAGAAAATAGAATAACAAAGAAACATAAATGGGCCAGGGGTGTAAACAACAAGGCAAGGGGTCAAAAAATAGAAAAAAAGTCACGCCCAAACATTTGGAGGCCCAGGCGCTGCAAGAGTAAAAAAAAATGTAAGAAAATGTGAAAAAAGCAAAAGGCAGCGCGCAGAGGTTCGAACCCATGACCTCTTGATTACTAGCGCGCTACCTTACCACTACGGTGGCTATACATCCGTTAATATAACGGAAATGATAAATATATAGTACAAAACACGTCCTGAATACACTTCATCTTTAACCTCCATCCAGACCACCTGTAACTTCACCATTTCTCAACAAAAATGGAAAATGCAAACATGAAAGTTGCTCCATTTTTCCATACGAATCCAACCATATAAATATCATAAGCTATAAATCAAAGATGAATGAGAATTTTTGAAAGTACCAAATTATGACCTAATTATTTTCAGAGGTTCAATCCTAAAATTATCGTAGCTCAATCAATATAAATAAAATCTATGGACATGTACAGCTTCAGGGCAATGATGTCTACATTTTATCTTCACAAATGCAAGCCTAACAATGCCTAAGTAATGAAATAGAAGTTCAAGAAAAATATCTAAAAACTGGAAGTCGTGAAATACAAATGAACTTGATTCAAGGTGCTGCAATGATCAAGTTAGTTTCCTCAAGTTCCCAGGAAGCTTAATGCAATGGTTTGCTTGAGAAATGGATGGATGGAATGGCTTGGAGAAGTCAATGTGCAGACTCTGTTTTTTGGTTATGGAGGTTACGGTAAATGGTGTTACAGTTCTGTAATGAGGATGGGGATGAGTAGTATTTGATGTAAGGAAGCTTTAGGAACCAAAAGGACAAGAAACATACGAGGGAAATATGAGTTTGGTGTTCAAGGTCAGAAACTGTGCAACAATGGAGTTTTTGGCCAATTTCTAATTTGAGAGAGCTTTGGTGTGTTTCAGGGTGCTTCAGCTCTTGTTCTAGCTCATAAATAGTTCCTCTATTTATAAGCAACAGTTTTGGAAGCTTGTTGTGGATTACAATTCAAAATAACAAGTTAAGTATAACATGTGATTTTTGAGAAATCCAAGTTTTAAAGCTTTGTGTACTTGCTAAGATAAAGTGGTTATGCTTTAAAAACACTTGCTTCTGACTTTGTAGATGGAGTGTGATTAGAGGGAACAAGTTAGAGGCTCAAGAATTGACTTTGTACATAAAGCTTGCTTTTCCAAAATGGAAGTGTTCACTTTCTACAATAAATGGAAATGTGAATTGGATAAAGCTTAAACCACTTGGATTAAAGCTCAAAAGTTTGTGTAATCCATTAATGATGGATAGATACACAAGTTAGAAGGCCTGGAAAGCAAGATTATGTGTCCTAACATTGAAATTGCATTTTGGTTCATCATGAAAATGACCTATAATTTTAGTTTGCAACCCTAACTTCCTCTCTTCGATTCTCCTTGCTCAAGAATGATCTCAAGGAGTTATTTGACATTTTAGAAAGCTTGTAATATTCTATACAACCCATATTTGAATCACTTTTGAAAAATCCCCTTGGAACTAGGTGAAAAATTTCCATGAAGTTAGGTCAAATCCTGCCTAAACTAGGCCAAAATTTTCACTAAGTGTTTAGTTTCAAGACCATGACTTCATGGATTAATAACTAGAGATCCAAGAATTTATAGGAGAAGTTGTGTAAAGCAATGTTGTATATCTCATGGAGATCTACAACTTTCATGTTAAAAGTTTCTTTTGAATCATCTTGCATCATGGTGAAAAATTGGCTCAAAGTTGTGAAAAAATATGAAGTTTTCCACACAGAAATATTTCTAAGGTTGAAAACATTGACTATTCAAAATGAAATCTTTACTTTTTGATTTCTTGATGAACAAGTTTAACATTTTGACATGTTTGGATGAATTGTGATCTTTGACACTTGATTTTGACCAAAAAGTAAAAGTTTGACTTTTTAGTGTACAATTGACTTTTGATCAGTTGACTGAAAATCAACTATCAATCCAATTGATCTTGAGAAATGTTTTGAGTCATTCCATTAGGTAAAAATTATGCAATTTGACTCTTGAGATCATTCCTCAAACCAATTAACCATTTGATAGGTCAAAAATCAGAAATTGCCCTTTCTTAGTCAAAACCCTAATTTTGACCATTTTGCCCTTTTGATGATCTGATCAAATTTCTTGAGGAATAGTGGTATAAACTTGATAAAATGATACATATGAGTTCATAATGTTGATATGGATAAAAAATTATGAAGTTTGACTGTAAATTGGCCACAATTGACTTTTTCCCCAATACAGCTGATTTTTAGGTCAACTACTCAGTTGACTGAGCAAAAATGTGATCCAAGACTTGAAACTTGGCATGTGCAATCTTGGGGGTCCATAATGACCCATGAAAGTCATATGAGGCATTAAAAGTTCAATTATCCTTGTGCAATCTCAAACCCTAATTTTAGTCATCAGTGCTTAAGGAGGTGTCTTGAGCTGATTAACCGTTGTGCAATCTTGAAACCAAGGAGATCTTTGTGAGAAAATATTTGATAAATGAGAGGGAAAATTTTGGGGTACAACAGCTGCCCCTGTTCAATCTTCTTAAACCTGAATAGTTAGATTGGCGGATCCGCCATTCGTTACTTGAAGGTGGAAGATGATTGGACACTAGAGTGCCTAGAAATTTGCACTCGAAGATGAAATGGGAATGGCTTATAGATGCCATTTGGAGGAATGATGGGGATTTTCCGGAGATGGGCTTGTAGATTCCATCCAAGGGTGATTGTTGAAATAAAATGGACTAAGTCCGAACTTGATTTTAACTGGAAAAGAATCAGAATAAATCTTTGGAGTGACTTATTTGAACTAGAAGAAGTCTTGTATGTTGTTTGACTGGGAATAATCAGAATAAATACTTAAGAGATTTGTCTGAACCCGAATTATTATTTTTGAAAGTATCAGGATAAATCGTTTAGGGGTTTAAACTGAACCAAAAGAGGTCTTGAATAATCTTTAAATGGAAAGATTCAGAGTAAATCTTTTTGCAATTTATATGAACCAGAGAAAGCATCTGTGGGAAAGAATCAGAATAAATTGTTGAGAGATTTATCTGAACCCAAAGTGTTTCCTTTGGAAAGTATCAGGATAAACTGTTGAGGGTTTTAGACTGAACCAAAAGAGATCTTGAATAATCTTTAACTGGAAAGAATCAGAGTAAATCATTATGCGATTTATCTGAACCAGAGAAAGCGTATGCGGGAAAGAATTAGAATAAATCATTAAGAGATTTATCTGAACCCGAAGTGTTCCTTGGGAAAGTATCAGGATAAACGTTTGAGGGGTTTAAACTGAACCAAAAGAGATCTTGAATAATATTTAACTGGAAAGAATCAGAGTAAATATTGTGTGATTTATCTGAACCCGAGAAAGCGTCTGTCGGAAAGAAGCAGAATAAATCATTGAGAGATTTATCTGAACCGGTAGGGATCTGGAGAAGAATCAGAACAAATCATTGAGAGATTTATCTGAACCTGAGAAGACAGATGCGGGAAAAGAATCAGAATAAATTGTTGAGATATTAAAACTGAACCGACAGGAGTCTAAAAGAAACATTTGTTGTGTAGACGGTTGACCAATCCTTTCTTGGGAATTCATCTGTAATTGACTTGTTGAAAATTTGTTGAGAATTTTCTGTTGATTGATCTTTCCTGAAAAGATGAAAGATTAGTTTCATGCAATGTCATGATGTATTAAATGAATAGTGTGACGACGTTCTCAAAATAAATGAGATTGTGTCGTATGTATTTGTGTTGTCAATGTTATGACGTATGGATGCAATGTATGGACACGTTAATTGTTATGCCGCAGTGTTGCTGGGGAAAATAAATCCTCGAGTACCGCTGGGTACAAAGGGTGTAAGTCTTCATGTTTTGAATTTGCCGATGAGTTGATGAGCTTCCATTTGTTAGAGAAATAAAAACGGTTTTATTGCTTGAGAATTCGTGTTAGGGAATCCTGAGAAATTGGGCGACTTTTACTAGGGAATCTTAGAAGTGGTAACTGGAAGTTTTGTTCCGTCGGGGACGTGAGAGAGCTCGATATCATTAAGCTACACAGTGTGGGGGATTTTATGAAATAGTCTAAAGATATTATCCTATTTTTTAAAGCCATTAGTGATTGTGTTTCTATTTTCCGTTCCTTTTTTTGTTCATTTGTAAACAGTAGTTACGTTCAAATGCATATGTTCAAAAATAAATCACTGAACGTTTTTGTAAACAAAACACATAAATAAAGAAAAACAGATAGTTTTGCACTTTCAAAGGGATATATTTGTATTTAACTTGAATAAGTATTTTTGTACAATGAGACGAACATCCTAGTATGATAATGTCATCGTAGAAAATAAAAATTGTTACAAAGAAAAGATAGCTATGTGAAATAATCCCGCGGGGTTCCTATTCTGCTATAGACTTCGTGTCTCTGAGCGCCTTGTCCACTTGCTTCCTTGTCCGAAGTTGATTGGATTTATCAGAACCATTGAGTTTGTCAGTCAAGTTTGGATCCAATCTTCTTCACTCAGCCCTACATCCTTTATGATTCTCAAAGAAGGTATTTGGACCTCGATTGGTAGAACAACTTCCATACCGTCTACGAAGCAGAAGGGAGTTACCCCTGTTGATGTGCGCACCATGGTACGGTAACCGTGGAGAGAAAATGGTAGCATCTCATGCTAGTCCTTGTAGGTTACTATCATTTTTTGTATGATCTTTTTGATGTTCTTATTTACGGATTCGACAACACCATTCATCTTTGGCCGATAAGGGGAAGAATTTTGGTGCTAGATCTTGAATTGCGCGCATAGTGTAGTGATCATAGTATTGTTGAGATTCATACCATTATCTGTGATGATTCTCTCTGGGATACTGTACCGACAAATGAGATTCTGTTTGATGAAACGGGCCACAACATTCTTGGTAACAGAAGCAAAAGTAGTTGCCTCAACCCACTTCGTGAAATAGTCAATGGCCACCAAGATGAAGCGGTGTCCATTAGAAGCTATAGGTTTGATTTCTCCAATCATATCGATGCCCCACATCGCGAATGGCCAGGGAGCAGTCAGGATATTTAGAGGAACTTGAGGCACATGCACTTTGTCAGCATATATCTGACACTTGTGGCAGGTTCGTGAATGATGATAACAATTTGCTTCCATGGTAGACCAGTAATAACCTGCTCGTAGGATCTTGTTAGCCATCATATGCCCACTAGAATGGGTGCCAAAAGTTCCTTCATGTATATTATCCATGACCTTTTCTACCTCAACCATGTCTACGCAATGAAGAAAAACAGATTCATGGTTGCGTTTGTAGAGAATACATTACTGATGAAGAACTTAGCAGAGAATCTCCTTAAGAACTTATTATCATTGACTTAAGCTCCTTCTGGATACACTTGAGCCTCGAGATACCTCTTAACTTCATGGACCAAGGCTGGTCCACTACTTCTTCAGTATCTATCTCGTGACAGTAAGCTGGTTCATCCATCTGTTCAATGGTGATCTGGGGAGCCTCGTTACCTCACTTTAGTTTAAACATGGATGACATTATGGCTAGCGCGTCTGCTAGTTGATTTTCCTCTTGTGGAAAATGCTCAAAGGTAATTTCCTCGAAATGTGGGATTAATGTCAACACATGTTCTTTGTAGGGGATGAGGTTGGGGTGCTTCGTGTCCCATTCTCCTTTGATCTGACTGATGACTAAGGCTGAATCTCCAAACACACTTAAGGACTTGATTGCCAAATCTATGGAAGCTTTGAGACCAAAAATACATGCTTCATATTCTGCCATGTTATTTGTACAGTTGAAGCAAAGTCTTGCGGTGAAGGGAGTATGACATCCTTCCGGGGATATGATTACAACACCTATGTCGTTGCCAAGTGCATTGGATGCCCCATCAAAAACCATGGTCCATCGAGATCCTTGTTCAGGTATGTCATATGGTCTGAGTTCTTCACAGTTGTTTACCATCATGATGTCTTCATCTGGGAATTCGAATTTCATGGACTGGTAGTCATCCACAGCTTGATGAGCAAGGTGATCGGCTAGTACACTGCCCTTTATTGCTTTTTGGGTAGTGTACTGAATGTCGTATTCCGTCAGGATCATCTGTCATCTCGCTATTCTCCCAGAGAGGGAAGGCTTCTCGAATAAGTATTTTATTGGATCCATCTTGGATATCAATAAGGTAGTATGGGTCAGCATATAATGTCTTAGCTGGCGAGCAGCCCATGCCAGAGCGCAGCAAGTTTTCTCGAGCAGTGAATATCTTGTTTCATAGTCGGTAAAATTTTTGCTCAGGTAATAAATAGCATGCTCTTTTCGGCCAGACTCGTCATGCTTCCCCAGCACACACCCTATTGAATTTTCCAAGACAATTAGATACGTGATTAAAGGTCTTCCCTCGACTGGCGGCATCAAAACAGGAAGCTCTTGTACGTAATCTTTGATCTTGTCGAAGGCAGCTTGGCATTCATCATTCCATTTGACTACTTGATCTTTCTTCAGTGATTTGAAGATTGGTTCACAAGTAGCTGTTAAGTGGGAAATGAATCTAGAAATGTATTTCTTGAACCTCTCAAACAGTTTTCGTAAATGGTCAAGATGTTCCTCTTCAATTTGAGATCTGGCTATCATGTCTTCCACATAGACCTCTATTTCATGATGGATCATGTCGTGAAATAGAGCTACCATGGCACGCTGATAGGTTTCCCCAGTGTTCTTCAACCCGAATGGCATAACTTTGTAACAGAGTGTTCCCCATTGTGTGACGAAGGTTGTTTTCTCCATGTCCTCAGGGGCCATTTTTATTTGATTGTAGCCTGAGAAACCATCCAAAAATGAGAACACTTTATGATGTACGGTATTCTCAACCAAAATATCAATGTGGGGAAGTGGGAAATCATCCTTAGGGCTTGCCCTATTCAAATCTCTGTAGTCCATGCACATGCGTACTTTGCCATCCTTTTTAGGCACTGGAACAACATTGGAAACCCTTTGTGGATAGGAGGTGACGGCTAAGAATCCGACGTTGAATTGTTTCATGACCTCAGCCTTGATCTTCTCTAACATGTGTGGCCGCATGCGACAGACTTTCTGTTTTACCAGAGGGCAGTCTTCTTTTGTTGGTAGACGATGGACCAAGAAGAAGACCAAGAAGAGGGCTGTCATCCTCAACATGGGAAGAAGGTTCGAGGGGCCTGGCCGACTAGCTCAAATAGAAGAGGCTTCTTATGAGGAATAATACAATCAAGAAGATAAAGTTAGAAGAAATAGATTTGGGGGTGGAAATAACCAAGCTACTTAGGACGAAGATTATTCTGAGGATCAATACCCACTGACGGATGATAAGTATAAACAGCTCGAAGACCGACTTAAGGCTGTAGAGATCCAAACAATGCTTGGTTTGGACTTTAGAGACTTAGGTCTTGTCCCTGGGGTGGTCATTCCGCACAAATTCAAGGTCCCTGTATTCTCCAAATACGATGGGATCTCCTGTCCAAAGATGCATCTGAGGTCTTACATCCGTAAGATTCAACCGCACATCGCCGGTAGAAAGTTATGGGTGAACTTCTTCCAATAAAGCTTATCTGGAACACAGTTAGAATGGTTCTATCAACTTGAGGGAACTAATATCCACACCTGGGAGGATCTAGCTGCCACCTTCTACAAATAATACCATTACAATGCTTATCTTGCACCAACTCGTATGCAGTTAGAAAATATGACTATGGGCTCAAGCGAAGGCTTTAAGGAGTATGCTAAAAAATGGAGGGACATGGCTGGAAGGGTGAAACCCCCATTGACTGACATAGAATTGGTGGACATGTTCATGGGAACTCTGTCTGGTCCATTCTTTAATTTTTTGATTGGGAGTTCTTCGTCATGGATTACTGAGTTGATTTTGACTGGCGAGCGAGTTGAAAGTGGAATTAAAAGTGGGAAGATCCCCATGGCCTTAACCTCTAATACTGTAAAGAAACCATTTGTTGGTAAGAAGGAGAATAAAGTTGTTTATGGACAAAGGATCCATATCAAGAGTGATTTTCAACAGTCAATAGGAGTTGTATTAATTTCAAACCCGACCTCAGTTCAACGACCACAACAATCCAACAATCAGTAAAGGCCTAATGCCCCGAGGAGGAAGTTTACTAGAAACATGCCATTGTCTTAAGCTTTACAACATCTGTTGAAGGAGGATTTGGTAACATTGTGATATCCTTACCCTAGTCTCAATACTTCCTCTCCCAAATATAAGCTGAACGTGAAATGCACCTATCATTCAAATAGTCCTGGACATGACACAAACAAATGTTTGGCATTGAAGAACAAGATCCAAGATTTGATTGATAAAAAGGTGATTGAGTTTGACCCTCCACAGACTCCTAATGTGATTACCGCACCCATGCCTAGTCATGGTAAAGGTGTCAATTCCATTGATGATGTTTCGTTTGTCTTCACCATCAATGATTTGACTAATCCATTATCGACCATTAAGAAGAATCTGTTGAGAGCCGGTTTATTTCCTGGCTGCCCTATTGAAGTTTCTGAAGAATGCCCATGTACCTCAACAGACCACTACTGATTAATTTGAGAATTATGTTGCAAGCCTAACTGTTGATAATGGCTTAGGATTTTATGATACTGATTTAACTCTGGTGGGGAAGAATCATAAAAAAGCTTTGCACGTTTCTATTAAATGCAAAGGCACCACTCTGGCGCACATGTTAATAGATATTGGGTCCTCCCTCAATGTTTTACCTAAAGGTGCTTTGGACAGATTAGACTGTGAAGGGTTGGTGCTGAAACCTAGCAATATTGTGATGAGAGATTTTGACGATTCGAGAAGAATGTTCCACAAAGAGGTTGGTCTACCGATCAAGGTGAGATCTCAAGTCTTCAATTCATCTGTCTATGTAATGGATATCCGCCCCGCCTATTCATGCTTGCTCGTACCCCCATGGATTCATGGGGAAGGTGCGGTTACCTCTACATTACATCAAATGCTTGAATATCCAGTGAAAGGGAAAGTTGTCACAGTCTGTGAAGAGGAAGAATATATGGTCAATCATTTGAATTCTTTCAAATACATTGAAATGGGTGGTGAATTCATTGAAACCCCCTATCAAGATTTTGAGGTAATCCCTCCAATGGTTTCTCTTGCTACTCCTGAAATATCTAAAGGTACACCAAGAATTGCCTCTCTAAAGGATGCAATGGCTGTTATAGAAGATGGATGTTGCACTACCCGGGGACAACTTCTTGAAATTCTCTACAAATATGACAAATTTGGGTTGGGTTTTACTTTAAAGGATCAGTAAGAGGTTTGACGTGCTCGTGCTGGTGGACCGCCTCTCCGTATTAGCAATAATGAAGTCAATGCACTGGAAGACACTGATAGTGATAATGACCTAGACAACTGGATCTTCTTAACTGATGACGGTGGACTCAACAACTGGAAGGCCAAAGACTTCATCTCAATCTCCTTCATCCAGGAGTAATTTATATTTCCTATTTTTATGGCTTTAAGAAATTTTTCTGTATAACTTCGTTCAAAACAATGACTTTAAACCATGTGCCTTGCCCGGGGCACAATGGTCCATTTTTAACGGTTGTCATTTCATATATCATATGCTCATTTAATGAAAACATTGGACGATTTTGCATTCAAATTTTGTGCTCCTTGTCTTTCTTTTACTTTACTGAATTTTCAAAATAGCCACGTGACCTTACATACACACACACACACACACATTTGCAGATCCATATCCACTCTGTATCTCATTGACAACAATTATTCTATTATTGTTTATGACTTCAAAAATCCAATCTATCAAGCCGAATACGAAGGTGAAGAAGATTGTGAGATACCTAGAGAACTCTCCAGACTCCTAATACAAGAGGAAAAGGCCATACAACCGCAAAAAGAACTAGTGGAAGTGATAAACCTGGGTACTGAGGCAGATAAGAAGGAAGTAAAGATTGGCGCCAACCTGGAATACAGTGTTAAGAGCAGATTGGTTCATATGTTTCTTGACTATGTTGAGGTATTCACTTGGTCATACAAAGCATGGCAGGGCTCGACACTGATACCAAGGTTCATCATCTACCAATGAAAGAGGGTTGTTCTCCGATCAAGCAAAAAGTCCATCGCATGTGTAGCGGTAGAAATGTTGAGACTAAGCCATTGGATTGACTTGACTCACATAGATCAAAATTAAAAATCACAACCGCGCTTTATTGTTTCCAAAGGAATAGGAAAAAAGCGAATAACCCAAAAAGAGGAGGAGAGAATCTAAGTTCGAGGGTTGGTTATGAAAAGGGAGTGTATTAGCACCCTAAACATCTATGGTACGCCACAAGATCCTTTTTGAAAATCTGTGTATTTTGGCTATAAAAGTTGTATAAAATAATAGACTGTGGAGATGAGAAAAGAAGTATTTTTTATGTTTTTTTTTGCACCCGCCGCGGTTGCGAACCTTTAGTACCTAAGTACCACCTTCTGTGTAATAGGGGATCAGGGTACTCGTAGTTCACCTTTAAATATTTTAAAACACAAGTGTGTTGGTTGATTTTAAGAGACGAGACCTCATCGTTTAGTCTGAGTGGAAAACATACTTACTACCCACGATTATGGGAAATGAGAACTTGCATCCTTCCAAAGTGAACAATATGGCTTGGATTTTAAAATCAACAAAGCCTAACTCAACACCCAAGTGGAAAATATATCACTTCACTACATATCATGGAAGTATAGTAGTTCACATCACTACGAGGATTGACGAGTCTAATCTTTTGAGAAAATTTTAAGGTTAAAAGCCAAAGTGGAAAAATGGTTTGAATGAGTCTGATTGACTTTTAGTCTTCTCAAAAAACGTCAAAGTATTATTAAATTGATTGAAGTTTGATTAAGAAAATATTTTGAAAATGCATGGACCTAAGCCCAAGTTTATTATGAAAGTGGTTCAAGTTTAAAATCAAGAAGAGTTTTCAAAAGGAGGGAGAACATTATTGAAATTAAAGAAGATGGGAGATGATGAAGGGACTATGCTAAAGCATGAGGTAAAAGCTAAGGAAAAGCACCATCTAACCAACAAGAAGCCAACATTTTACACAATGAGTCAATATAGAATTCCCATCCTTTGGACTTGAAATCAAACAAGAAAAGACAATAGACCTCTTAAGAAAACCATGCTTCAATTGCATTAAGTCTTTAAAAATTGGGCAGAGTAATGACTGTATACAGATGAATTCCCGATCATAGACAAAGCATGTAATAAAAATAACTTGCACACAAAGAAAACAAATAACCCAATGTCTTGGGGTAAACCCCAAGAACTCCAGACAATATAATAGTTGAAATCACAAGGTCTCAAGGGTAGGTCATGGTATCTAATCCTAAGTCCAAAAAGTCCATCACTGCATAATACCAAGGATAGTAACCAAATAGTCCCAATAACATTAAAGTTTTTTATGGTTCAAGTTGATTATTAAGTATCTTCAAAAAGAAATGAAAAGCTCAAGTGCGAAAAATAAAAAATGACATAAAAGTAAATGCTCAAATTAACAAAGATGAAAATAACATGAAATGTAAATGCTAAAATAAATGTTCTTAAAGTAAATAACATAAAGTAAAGGGACAAAATAAAGTCAATTGTTTGAAATTAGAGGTTAATTGAATGACCATCTTGAAACTTGCATTTGAAACTCATTAGAGGATTGTTAAAACCAAAACCTCTCAACAACAATTCTCATTTTCTTTTTGTCAAGTATATCATTCATTTTAAAATTCGCAAGGCAACAATAAATGATCAATCATGTTTAAGTGATTCACTTTGACCAAAGCTTGTGAAAATTCATTAGAGGATTGATAAGACAAAATCCTTCTAACGATTGAATCTCAAGGTTATTGGATCAAAGGATTCAAATTAACATACTTGGGCTTACAACATGGGTTTGGGCCACGAATGATCATTTCTTGAATCGGGATAAAGTTTAGCGTTATGTTAAATAATCGTAAGTGGACTTATATAGAAGTCACACCTATTTTGAGGTCGGTCAATAACAGTCTATGTACCATATGTTTTGAGAAATGATATGTAAATCATTCTGCAATAACATTTAGTACAATAAGAAATGGATAAGATGAAGAAGGATGGGGTAATAATTAAACCATATTTGAACAAAAAAATTAATCAAGCTATTATTAAAATCATTAATCCATTTTTGTGGAGTTGAACTCAACACCGTGGATCCAATGATGTTAATAAAGCTCGTGATCAAAATCTCATAGTCCAAGATCAACTAAAATATATACAAAATAAAAATGTATTTAATAATAAAGAAAAAGATTTTTAAAATTATTTTTTAAAATGAAAATAAGAGGAGAAAATAGCAATTATATTAAAAATTTTCAAGAAAAATCAAATAAGACCATAGAAAAATCATAAATGACCTAAAATACTTATATAAAATTTTTGGTGATTTTTTTTAAATCAGAAACTCTTTTGAAAATTAAAAGAAATTGGCAAAATAAACCAAAAATTGTGAAAAATAGTAACGTCATAAATAAAAATAAAATGAGGTCACCAATGTTTGTCAAGAGGTCATCGGATTCTTCCCTATTTTTTCCAGAATTTAAAAATTAAGAAAAGTATTTTTAAACATTTAAACCAATTCAAATAAAGTGAAAAATTATAAAAAATATCAAAACACAAAATAAAATTATGAAAAAATAATAATCAGAAAGAGAAAAATCAAAAGTATTTTTAGGAATTTCTTTATATTTTTGAAATTAAAATGATATTTTATGAATTTTTGAAGTTTAAAACAAATAAAATATAGAATCAGAAATAAAAATAAAATTCAAAAAAATATAGACTAATGGATGAGAGTCAAAACATGTTAGTAAGCTAATTCAATGGATCAGACGCGCTTTTCATATCATGGTCCTAACTGAATGAAGCATGGAATCAATTATTAAATCAAAATTTGAAAAAAAACGTGGCACACTTTCGTTGGTTGATAGATGACACGTTGGTCATCTTCAACCTCCAGCCACGAGATTTGCAGGTCCCTGAAACGACTAAATTAGATCACGAGACTGGTACCATTTGCTTCGTGTTTTCAAGACGATTCCAATGGTACCCTCACGAAAAATTTATGTAAGTTGTAGTTCAGTAATTTTGGAAGAGAAGTTTCGAAAAGGGATTTTAAATTTCATGGCCAAAACGTACTTCCAATTGAAAACAATTGTTGCGACTAGAATCATGATGATGAGAGCTTCATAACAGTATCAAAGATTGAGAGAATTGGTGAGGGAATCTACCTATTGAAGTTCAATTGCAGAGCTCTGAAACTTGACTTGGCTAGCACGATTTAGGAAGTCTTTGAGCTTAATTCTTTTTCTATTAGCTTTATTGAGGTTCAAGAAAGGTGCATTGACAAAGAAAATGGATTGAGGAAAGCTGTAAAAGCAAATTCGAATTTGCAGAAAATTGGGTTCAAGAGGAAGTTTGGAAGGGTGATTCTGGCTCTCTAAGCTTGAGGAAATGAATATTATATGACCCTCAATTTATAGGGAAGTTGTTGAATGCTCAAGCATGTGAAATGATGAGATTTGGAGGGAATTCGTGTGAAGTTTCAAACAAGAAAATTGTGACTTTTATTTTGATCAAAACTCATCCAAAGCTTTTGTTTTAATATGCTAATCACTTCTGGAAGTTCTTTAAACATGATTAGAATAAAAAGCACGCATAAAATTTGTGTTTAGAAGCCAAATCAATGATTTCAAATTTTGACTTGAGGTGAAACTTCAGTTTCAAGGTACCATGTTCAAATAAATGGTGTGCATGATTTAGGGCATTTCAAGACTTGATTCTTGATTCATTGGAAAGATGAGATCACAAGCTTTACAATGTGAAAAGAATGGAATCAAATGGATGCTTGAGCTGAAAATTGTGATGAGTCAAAATTGAAAAAAAAGAGGTTGACTTTTGTACTTATAAAAATTCTAAGTTTTTCTTCAAAAATGACCTATAATGTCTTGCATCCAAACATGGCTTTCCAATTTAAGTTTTCTATTGACCAAAAAAGATGGCATGAAGTAGATCTCTTGAATGACATTTTGAGACTAAAACCATTTAAAATCTCCAAAAAATGAGAAAGTTTTAACTTGTTGAAGTTGGCAAAAATTCATGAAATGACCTATAATCTTTTGCATCCTTAGGGCATCTTCCATCCATTTTCGAACTTTTCACATAAAATAAGAATTAAAGTTCACAACTTCAAGATCATTATGGAAAAAGAATGGGCTCAAGGAGATAAAAATTGGACATGTATAACGCGGTGGGAGAACTGACTTGGTTGTTTTGCGTTTTATAGCAAATGTTGCGGTTTAGCAAAAGCCGCCACCGACTTTTCTTTTATCAAAAAGGAAAGGCTAAAAAGAATAGGAAAGACCTTTGAGATATTTTCTTGAGTTCGGGGGGTAGATTATGAAAAGGGAAGGTGTTAGTACCCTTTTCATCCATGGTTTTCCATGGGCTCTTAGTTACTTGCTAGATCACTTGCTTCGTTTGAAAATGTGCTTTGTGTGATTTTTGAAAGTATTTTGAAAAGGTGCCATTGTTTTAGGTCAACTTTGTAATGATTCCCGTTTGTAAGAATGTACACAATGTGTTTGATCTTTTGAAAATGTATTCAAGTTTGAAAGATGTTTTTGAAAGTGTTGGTGTTTGTTTTGAAAATAGAAAGGATATTTTAGTTTTGAAATTGAGCAAGTAACTAGGAACATTCTACCTACTCAAAAGTATTTCATATTTATTTCCTCTTTCCTTTGACATTGTTATGTTACCATTGATTTCGTAAGTAACCCTATCTTTGGATGTAAAAGGGACGGGCGTGGGTCATCGTATGGCCATGATTAGCAATGTTGTAATATATCTTAGCATTTTCTTTAGGGACTAAGATCATTTTGAAAGGCAACATGGATAGTGTCATCGAGGGACTATGATCTTGTATTTTTTGCTTGTTTTTGCTAAGATACCTCACATTCATAATATTGCCATTTTTGTAAGGCAACCAAATGGATTTACCCTAAGGGTGTTTGTGTGCAAATGTATTAATTTACATGCTTGATTTGTCTTTGATTAGGGTTTGCTATTTGTTAATTTTAATCTTTCCATACAAAACCCTAATTACTAGCATTTGTATATAAAGCATTTAAATTGCAGAAAATAAAAATACTAAGCTATTACATGATTTAGGGGAGGGGGTGTACAAATTACAAATGGGGAATTTCAAGAAATTAAATCTAAATAATTATTACAACCATATTGAATTTGAATAAATGTTCAAAATTGAATAAGTAAAGATGCAAGAATATAAATGTAAGAAGAAATGTGATTTTTTGTTTGATTTTTTATGAAAAGGGTTTTTGACTTAATTAATTAAAATAAAATAAATAACAAAAAATAAGAAAATTAAGATTAAGTTAGCAAAATAACTTAATTTAAAGAAAATAAGTTTTTTAGGGTTTTTTGTGAATTTATTACATTAGTAAATAAAAATAATTAAATAAAAGTCCTAAATTCTAAATTGATTCTAATTTGCAAGAAAAATAATATAATAATAATTAAAATTTATTATCTAAGTATTTAAAAAAAAAGGAAATTAATTTATTAAAGAAAATATTTTTGTTCTTTTGTTTTTGTGAAGAAAAATAAACTAAATAAATATAAGTAATAAAATATAAATGTTTTTTTGGATTTTTTAATTAAAATAATAATAATAATAATAATAATATTAATAATAATATTAATAATAAAGAAAATGTAAAATGAAAATAAAATAAAAAAATAAAGAAAATAGAATAACAAAGAAACATAAATGGGCCAGGGGTGTAAACAACAAGGCAAGGGGTCAAAAAATAGAAAAAAAGTCACGCCCAAACATTTGGAGGCCCAGGCGCTGCAAGAGTAAAAAAAAATGTAAGAAAATGTGAAAAAAGCAAAAGGCAGCGCGCAGAGGTTCGAACCCATGACCTCTTGATTACTAGCGCGCTACCTTACCACTACGGTGGCTATACATCCGTTAATATAACGGAAATGATAAATATATAGTACAAAACACGTCCTGAATACACTTCATCTTTAACCTCCATCCAGACCACCTGTAACTTCACCATTTCTCAACAAAAATGGAAAATGCAAACATGAAAGTTGCTCCATTTTTCCATACGAATCCAACCATATAAATATCATAAGCTATAAATCAAAGATGAATGAGAATTTTTGAAAGTACCAAATTATGACCTAATTATTTTCAGAGGTTCAATCCTAAAATTATCGTAGCTCAATCAATATAAATAAAATCTATGGACATGTACAGCTTCAGGGCAATGATGTCTACATTTTATCTTCACAAATGCAAGCCTAACAATGCCTAAGTAATGAAATAGAAGTTCAAGAAAAATATCTAAAAACTGGAAGTCGTGAAATACAAATGAACTTGATTCAAGGTGCTGCAATGATCAAGTTAGTTTCCTCAAGTTCCCAGGAAGCTTAATGCAATGGTTTGCTTGAGAAATGGATGGATGGAATGGCTTGGAGAAGTCAATGTGCAGACTCTGTTTTTTGGTTATGGAGGTTACGGTAAATGGTGTTACAGTTCTGTAATGAGGATGGGGATGAGTAGTATTTGATGTAAGGAAGCTTTAGGAACCAAAAGGACAAGAAACACACGAGGGAAATATGAGTTTGGTGTTCAAGGTCAGAAACTGTGCAACAATGGAGTTTTTGGGCAATTTCTAATTTGAGAGAGCTTTGGTGTGTTTCAGGGTGCTTCAGCTCTTGTTCTAGCTCATAAATAGTTCCTCTATTTATAAGCAACAGTTTTGGAAGCTTGTTGTGGATTACAATTCAAAATAACAAGTTAAGTATAACATGTGATTTTTGAGAAATCCAAGTTTTAAAGCTTTGTGTACTTGCTAAGATAAAGTGGTTATGCTTTAAAAACACTTGCTTCTGACTTTGTAGATGGAGTGTGATTAGAGGGAACAAGTTAGAGGCTCAAGAATTGACTTTGTACATAAAGCTTGCTTTTCCAAAATGGAAGTGTTCACTTTCTACAATAAATGGAAATGTGAATTGGATAAAGCTTAAACCACTTGGATTAAAGCTCAAAAGTTTGTGTAATCCATTAATGATGGATAGATACACAAGTTAGAAGGCCTGGAAAGCAAGATTATGTGTCCTAACATTGAAATTGCATTTTGGTTCATCATGAAAATGACCTATAATTTTAGTTTGAAACCCTAACTTCCTCTCTTCGATTCTCCTTTCTCAAGAATGATCTCAAGGAGTTATTTGACATTTTAGAAAGCTTGTAATATTCTATACAACCCATATTTGAATCACTTTTGAAAAATCCCCTTGGAACTAGGTGAAAAATTTCCATGAAGTTAGGTCAAATCCTGCCTAAACTAGGCCAAAATTTTCACTAAGTGTTTAGTTTCAAGACCATGACTTCATGGATTAATAACTAGAGATCGAAGAATTTATAGGAGAAGTTGTGTAAAGCAATGTTGTATATCTCATGGAGATCTACAACTTTCATGTTAAAAGTTTCTTTTGAATCATCTTGCATCATGGTGAAAAATTGGCTCAAAGTTGTGAAAAAATATGAAGTTTTCCACACAGAAATATTTCTAAGGTTGAAAACATTGACTATTCAAAATGAAATCTTTACTTTTTGATTTCTTGATGAACAAGTTTAACATTTTGACATGTTTGGATGAATTGTGATCTTTGACACTTGATTTTGACCAAAAAGTAAAAGTTTGACTTTTTAGTGTACAATTGACTTTTGATCAGTTGACTGAAAATCAACTATCAATCCAATTGATCTTGAGAAATGTTTTGAGTCATTCCATTAGGTAAAAATTATGCAATTTGACTCTTGAGATCATTCCTCAAACCAATTAACCATTTGATAGGTCAAAAATCAGAAATTGCCCTTTCTTAGTCAAAACCCTAATTTTGACCATTTTGCCCTTTTGATGATCTGATCAAATTTCTTGAGGAATAGTGGTATAAACTTGATAAAATGATACATATGAGTTCATAATGTTGATATGGATAAAAAATTATGAAGTTTGACTGTAAATTGGCCACAATTGACTTTTTCCCCAATACAGCTGATTTTTAGGTCAACTACTCAGTTGACTGAGCAAAAATGTGATCCAAGACTTGAAACTTGGCATGTGCAATCTTGGGGGTCCATAATGACCCATGAAAGTCATATGAGGCATTAAAAGTTCAATTATCCTTGTGCAATCTCAAACCCTAATTTTAGTCATCAGTGCTTAAGGAGGTGTCTTGAGCTGATTAACCGTTGTGCAATCTTGAAACCAAGGAGATCTTTGTGAGAAAATATTTGATAAATGAGAGGGAAAATTTTGGGGTACAACAGCTGCCCCTGTTCAATCTTCTTAAACCTGAATAGTTAGATTGGCGGATCCGCCATTCGTTACTTGAAGGTGGAAGATGATTGGACACTAGAGTGCCTAGAAATTTGCACTCGAAGATGAAATGGGAATGGCTTATAGATGCCATTTGGAGGAATGATGGGGATTTTCCGGAGATGGGCTTGTAGATTCCATCCAAGGGTGATTGTTGAAATAAAATGGACTAAGTCCGAACTTGATTTCAACTGGAAAAGAATCAGAATAAATCTTTGGAGTGACTTATTTGAACTAGAAGAAGTCTTGTATGTTGTTTGACTGGGAATAATCAGAATAAATACTTAAGAGATTTGTCTGAACCCGAATTATTATTTTTGAAAGTATCAGGATAAATCGTTTAGGGGTTTAAACTGAACCAAAAGAGGTCTTGAATAATCTTTAAATGGAAAGATTCAGAGTAAATCTTTTTGCAATTTATATGAACCAGAGAAAGCATCTGTGGGAAAGAATCAGAATAAATTGTTGAGAGATTTATCTGAACCCAAAGTGTTTCCTTTGGAAAGTATCAGGATAAACTGTTGAGGGTTTTAGACTGAACCAAAAGAGATCTTGAATAATCTTTAACTGGAAAGAATCAGAGTAAATCATTATGCGATTTATCTGAACCAGAGAAAGCGTATGCGGGAAAGAATTAGAATAAATCATTAAGAGATTTATCTGAACCCGAAGTGTTCCTTGGGAAAGTATCAGGATAAACGTTTGAGGGGTTTAAACTGAACCAAAAGAGATCTTGAATAATATTTAACTGGAAAGAATCAGAGTAAATATTGTGTGATTTATCTGAACCCGAGAAAGCGTCTGTCGGAAAGAAGCAGAATAAATCATTGAGAGATTTATCTGAACCGGTAGGGATCTGGAGAAGAATCAGAACAAATCATTGAGAGATTTATCTGAACCTGAGAAGACAGATGCGGGAAAAGAATCAGAATAAATTGTTGAGATATTAAAACTGAACCGACAGGAGTCTAAAAGAAACATTTGTTGTGTAGACGGTTGACCAATCCTTTCTTGGGAATTCATCTGTAATTGACTTGTTGAAAATTTGTTGAGAATTTTCTGTTGATTGATCTTTCCTGAAAAGATGAAAGATTAGTTTCATGCAATGTCATGATGTATTAAATGAATAGTGTGACGACGTTCTCAAAATAAATGAGATTGTGTCGTATGTATTTGTGTTGTCAATGTTATGACGTATGGATGCAATGTATGGACACGTTAATTGTTATGCCGCAGTGTTGCTGGGGAAAATAAATCCTCGAGTACCGCTGGGTACAAAGGGTGTAAGTCTTCATGTTTTGAATTTGCCGATGAGTTGATGAGCTTCCATTTGTTAGAGAAATAAAAACGGTTTTATTGCTTGAGAATTCGTGTTAGGGAATCCTGAGAAATTGGGCGACTTTTACTAGGGAATCTTAGAAGTGGTAACTGGAAGTTTTGTTCCGTCGGGGACGTGAGAGAGCTCGATATCATTAAGCTACACAGTGTGGGGGATTTTATGAAATAGTCTAAAGATATTATCCTATTTTTTAAAGCCATTAGTGATTGTGTTTCTATTTTCCGTTCCTTTTTTTGTTCATTTGTAAACAGTAGTTACGTTCAAATGCATATGTTCAAAAATAAATCACTGAACGTTTTTGTAAACAAAACACATAAATAAAGAAAAACAGATAGTTTTGCACTTTCAAAGGGATATATTTGTATTTAACTTGAATAAGTATTTTTGTACAATGAGACGAACATCCTAGTATGATAATGTCATCGTAGAAAATAAAAATTGTTACAAAGAAAAGATAGCTATGTGAAATAATCCCGCGGGGTTCCTATTCTGCTATAGACTTCGTGTCTCTGAGCGCCTTGTCCACTTGCTTCCTTGTCCGAAGTTGATTGGATTTATCAGAACCATTGAGTTTGTCAGTCAAGTTTGGATCCAATCTTCTTCACTCAGCCCTACATCCTTTATGATTCTCAAAGAAGGTATTTGGACCTCGATTGGTAGAACAACTTCCATACCGTCTACGAAGCAGAAGGGAGTTACCCCTGTTGATGTGCGCACCATGGTACGGTAACCGTGGAGAGAAAATGGTAGCATCTCATGCTAGTCCTTGTAGGTTACTATCATTTTTTGTATGATCTTTTTGATGTTCTTATTTACGGATTCGACAACACCATTCATCTTTGGCCGATAAGGGGAAGAATTTTGGTGCTAGATCTTGAATTGCGCGCATAGTGTAGTGATCATAGTATTGTTGAGATTCATACCATTATCTGTGATGATTCTCTCTGGGATACTGTACCGACAAATGAGATTCTGTTTGATGAAACGGGCCACAACATTCTTGGTAACAGAAGCAAAAGTAGTTGCCTCAACCCACTTCGTGAAATAGTCAATGGCCACCAAGATGAAGCGGTGTCCATTAGAAGCTATAGGTTTGATTTCTCCAATCATATCGATGCCCCACATCGCGAATGGCCAGGGAGCAGTCAGGATATTTAGAGGAACTTGAGGCACATGCACTTTGTCAGCATATATCTGACACTTGTGGCAGGTTCGTGAATGATGATAACAATTTGCTTCCATGGTAGACCAGTAATAACCTGCTCGTAGGATCTTGTTAGCCATCATATGCCCACTAGAATGGGTGCCAAAAGTTCCTTCATGTATATTATCCATGACCTTTTCTACCTCAACCATGTCTACGCAATGAAGAAAAACAGATTCATGGTTGCGTTTGTAGAGAATACATTACTGATGAAGAACTTAGCAGAGAATCTCCTTAAGAACTTATTATCATTGACTTAAGCTCCTTCTGGATACACTTGAGCCTCGAGATACCTCTTAACTTCATGGACCAAGGCTGGTCCACTACTTCTTCAGTATCTATCTCGTGACAGTAAGCTGGTTCATCCATCTGTTCAATGGTGATCTGGGGAGCCTCGTTACCTCACTTTAGTTTAAACATGGATGACATTATGGCTAGCGCGTCTGCTAGTTGATTTTCCTCTTGTGGAAAATGCTCAAAGGTAATTTCCTCGAAATGTGGGATTAATGTCAACACATGTTCTTTGTAGGGGATGAGGTTGGGGTGCTTCGTGTCCCATTCTCCTTTGATCTGACTGATGACTAAGGCTGAATCTCCAAACACACTTAAGGACTTGATTGCCAAATCTATGGAAGCTTTGAGACCAAAAATACATGCTTCATATTCTGCCATGTTATTTGTACAGTTGAAGCAAAGTCTTGCGGTGAAGGGAGTATGACATCCTTCCGGGGATATGATTACAACACCTATGTCGTTGCCAAGTGCATTGGATGCCCCATCAAAAACCATGGTCCATCGGGATCCTTGTTCAGGTATGTCATATGGTCTGAGTTCTTCACAGTTGTTTACCATCATGATGTCTTCATCTGGGAATTCGAATTTCATGGACTGGTAGTCATCCACAGCTTGATGAGCAAGGTGATCGGCTAGTACACTGCCCTTTATTGCTTTTTGGGTAGTGTACTGAATGTCGTATTCCGTCAGGATCATCTGTCATCTCGCTATTCTCCCAGAGAGGGAAGGCTTCTCGAATATGTATTTTATTGGATCCATCTTGGATATCAATAAGGTAGTATGGGTCAGCATATAATGTCTTAGCTGGCGAGCAGCCCATGCCAGAGCGCAGCAAGTTTTCTCGAGCAGTGAATATCTTGTTTCATAGTCGGTAAAATTTTTGCTCAGGTAATAAATAGCATGCTCTTTTCGGCCAGACTCGTCATGCTTCCCCAGCACACACCCTATTGAATTTTCCAAGACAATTAGATACGTGATTAAAGGTCTTCCCTCGACTGGCGGCATCAAAACAGGAAGCTCTTGTACGTAATCTTTGATCTTGTCGAAGGCAGCTTGGCATTCATCATTCCATTTGACTACTTGATCTTTCTTCAGTGATTTGAAGATTGGTTCACAAGTAGCTGTTAAGTGGGAAATGAATCTAGAAATGTATTTCTTGAACCTCTCAAACAGTTTTCGTAAATGGTCAAGATGTTCCTCTTCAATTTGAGATCTGGCTATCATGTCTTCCACATAGACCTCTATTTCATGATGGATCATGTCGTGAAATAGAGCTACCATGGCACGCTGATAGGTTTCCCCAGTGTTCTTCAACCCGAATGGCATAACTTTGTAACAGAGTGTTCCCCATTGTGTGACGAAGGTTGTTTTCTCCATGTCCTCAGGGGCCATTTTTATTTGATTGTAGCCTGAGAAACCATCCAAAAATGAGAACACTTTATGATGTACGGTATTCTCAACCAAAATATCAATGTGGGGAAGTGGGAAATCATCCTTAGGGCTTGCCCTATTCAAATCTCTGTAGTCCATGCACATGCGTACTTTGCCATCCTTTTTAGGCACTGGAACAACATTGGAAACCCTTTGTGGATAGGAGGTGACGGCTAAGAATCCGACGTTGAATTGTTTCATGACCTCAGCCTTGATCTTCTCTAACATGTGTGGCCGCATGCGACAGACTTTCTGTTTTACCAGAGGGCAGTCTTCTTTTGTTGGTAGACGATGGACCACGATATCAGCATCAAGTCCTGGCATGTCTTCGTATGACCAGGAAAATACCTCAACATAATCATGTAGCAACTGAGTTAGACGCTTATTAACATTGTGTTCCAGATTGGCACCCATCTTGACTTCTTTCTTGTCCTCTTCAGTACCTAGGTTAACTATGTCCACTGGTTCTTCATGGGGTTATATGGTCTTTTCTTCTTGTTGTAGTAACCTTGCTAGTTCCACTGGCACTTCACAATCTTCCTCACCTTCGTCTTCGGCTTGGTAGATTAGATTTTCAAAGTCACAAAAGGCCATAGCAGAATTGTTACCCATGGGATCCTGAGTGGATGTAGATCTGCATTTTGAATATGAGTGTGTGTAAGAGTATAACTATCTTTGAAAGAAATAAAAATATAGAAAAAGAAAGACAAAGAGCATAAAGTTTGTATGCAAAAACGTCCATGGTTCATTGATGACATATGAAAATGAGGTAACAACCCTTACAAATGGACTGTTGTGCCTTGGGTGAGACACAAGGTTTTAAAAGTCTGAATTGTTTAAATATTACAGGTCCGACAAAAATGTAAAGACAATTACTGTTGGATAAAAGTAATTGGGAAAAAATCTTTAGCTTCCCAGTTTCTGAGTCCTCCGTTGATAGTTAGGAAAATCCAATCTTATAGGTCACAACTGTCATCATCATCATCCTCCACTGCGTTGACTCCATGGTTACTGATCTTCAAAGGTGGTCCCCCGACACGAGCATGGAGAACAACTTTCTGGGCTCCTGAAGTGAAACCCAAACCAAATTTGTCAGATTTGTAATGGATATCCGGGAGTTGGCCCCAAATAGTACACCCGCCTTCTTCGATCACTGCCTTGGAATCTTTCAAAGAAGACATCTTTAGCGGAGGTCTTGTAATCTTTGGGATTTGGGAAATAGTCTTGGTAGCTTCCACTGTCTGTGGGACTTCCTCGAAATGCTGAAATGGAGTTTCAATGAATTCACCATTCAATTCCACGTATCTGAATAAGTTCAAGTGACTGACCATATATTCCTCTTCTCTATGGACAATAATGATTTTTCCTTTGGTTGGGTATTTCAACATCTGATGTAATGTAGAGGTGACGACACCAGCGTTGTGAATCCAAGGTCGGCCTAATAAACAGGAATAGGAAGGGAGAATGTCCATCACGTAAAAAGTCGAATCAATGGTTTGAGTTCCAACTTTTATGGGGATATCCACCTCCCCATGCACCATTCTCTTTGAACCATCGAAGGCCCTTACCACTATATTGCTGGGTTTTAAGGTCAAACCTTCACAGTCGAGTCTATCAAGAGCCTTCTTAGGAAGTACATTCAAAGATGAACCGGTATTAACCAAGACATGGGCCAAAGTTATGCTTCTACATTCGACAGAGACATGCAACACCTCGTTGTGTTTCCTCCCTCTAGGTGTCAGGTCAGCATCAGAAAAATCTAAATCATTATCCACGGTCAAGCTGGCCTCACAGTCTTGGAACTGATCAGCAGAGGTTTCTTGTGGTACATGGGCAGTTTTAATAAATTTTACCAAGGCTTTCGCATGAGTCTCGGAAAACAATAATAAAGCCAGCATGGAAATATTTGATGGAGTCTTCCCTAGCTCTTCGACTACATTGTAGTCGCCTCTCTTTATAATTTTCAGAATATCTTCCATCTCTTCTTGGGAGGCCTTTGGGATAAATACTGATTGCGCCTTCATCCGGACAGGCTGAACCAGAATGATTTTGCCCCGAGTCTCGGTCGACTCGGTGGTAGGGATGTCAGTAGGGGTGACCATAGGGATTGTAGTAGTAGTGTCAACAGGAACAAAAGTAAGGATGATCACAGGACCAGTAACTATTTTCAGAGGAGAAATCTTGGGAGAGAATACTCTGCCACTTTGGGTTATCTTGTTGGTTCCTCCAATGTTGCTGATGTTGGGGTCAACCTTCTCAAAAATGGAGTTTTCATTAGCCAGCCAATCCTGCTTGACGCCGTGATAGTAGACGTCGCCCCCGTAGTTCCATGGGACAATTTTATCTGAGGAGTACGGGATCATCCCTGGCATAGTAATTATCAGTGGAGCCACTTTAGGAACTGATGTAATCCCAATGGGTCTTTTGGTGGAGACCCTGGACGGATAGGCAGAAATGGTTACTATTAAAATATCATTGTAAGAAATGGTTGGAATAGGAGTCTTCGTAAACAAAATCTCTTTGTCATACATTAGGCGCTGGACACCTGCTTTCAGTAAATGACAACTAGTTGGTAGGGATAAACAGAGGTGGCATCTTTCGTCACAGCCCAGAAATAAACCGGCTTTCAACAGGTTCTTCTTGACAGTCAGTAGAGGAGTAACAAGTTCATCAACAGCAGTAACAAACATATCATCTTCAACAGTGTTAACATCACGACCATGCTTGGGCATAGGAGCAGTGATAACATTTGGGATTTCAGGAGAATCAAATTCAATTTCTTTTTCTTCGAGAACGTCCTGCACCTTGTTTTTCAAAGCCCAACAATTGTTGGTATCATGGTTTGGACTTTCTGAATGGTAAGCACAACGAGCATTAGGGTGGTAATGAGGAGATGCAGTGTTGGCATTCTTCGGGGCTTCCTTCAAAGTTACCAGATTAGATCTCAATAAATGTGGTAGGACTTGAGATAATGTCATATTAATCCGGTTAAATTGTCTTACCGGTCTTTCGGTTCTAGGCTGATTGCTTCTTTGTTGAGTAGGTGCAAGCTTAGGGATCATGACAGCCCCTATCATTGGACGATGTTTAATTTTGTCCTGATTCCTTTGAGGATACAAAACACCAACTTCTTTCTTCCCAATAAATGGTTTTCTCATGGCACTAGAGGATGCGTCTTTTTGGATCTTTCCACTCTTAATCCCAGCTTCCACTCTTTCTCCCGTCAAGATTAATTTAGTGAAGCCTTCTGAGGAGCTTCCAATTAGATGATTGTAAAATGGACCAGAAAAGGTTCCTAGAAACATATTCACTAGTCCCCTTTCAGACAGGGGAGGCTGGACTCTTCCTACTAAGTCCCTCCAATTCCGAGCGTAGTCTTTGAAACCTTCGCTTGAAACCATAGCCATACTCTGGAGTTGAGTACGGGTGGGACCAAGGTCTGCATTTTATTGATACTATTTATAAAAAGCAGAGGCAAGGTCTTACCAGTTATGGATATTGGCCCTTTCTAGTTGATAGAAACAATCTAGCTGAGTCTCAGATAGACTATCTTGAAAGAAGTGGACCCATAAATCTCTGTCGGCAGTATGAGGCTGTATCTTCCTTACATATGATCGGAGATGCATCTTGGAACACGAAACCCCGTCGTACTTAGAAAATACTGGTGCCTTGAACTTTGGTGGAATAACAATCCCATACACCAAACCAAGCTCTTCAAAGTCCAGCCCGGGCACTTTCTAAATTTCAATTGCACTTAGACGTTCTTCCAAATATTTGTATTTATCATCGGCCAGAGGATATTGTTATTCAGAGTAATCCTCTTCAGATTCTGGCTGGGCAGTCACTTCCTTGCCTTTCCCTTCTTGATTATCCTTTTCACCTGATGACGTTGTGAAGTCTAGGGTCCGTCTGGCTTGTCCTTGGAACCTTCTTCCTAGATTCAAGACACCAGTTGATTTCTTTGTTTTTTTCTTCTTTTCTTCGATTAGCAAAGTTTTCAAATCCTCTTGTCCTTTGGCTAGAATCAAGAACATCTGTTGAAACTAAGCATTCTGCGCCTGGAGGTCTTTTATTGTCTGCTCAAGATCCATCTTACTGAATAAAACAGTAGAAAGATAAAGAGACCTGTGGTAAGAAACCTACTTATTTTATGATGAATGGAGATGCATATGCAATGATTTCAAGGAAATTAGAGATTTGAATTTGCTTTAGACAAAAAAAGGAACACACATCATATTAATAAATCAAAATTTAGGTACATCATGCCTCTTTGAGCATACAAAAAAATACAAAAACTTTAAGATAAAAAAGTTTTGCGCATCCTCTTTGGTGCTATGTAGGAATTCAAACTCCGCTCCTCATGAAGTTGCTTGGTGAGTTCCAAAACCTTCTTCTCGCTGGCGTAATGTTGGGCCTCGAAAGTTTCACGCTCCCCCTTAAGCTGTATCCAATCCCTTTGCAGGTTTTCAAGAGAGGTAAGCATGTCAGGATGCAGGATAGTGTATGGAACATCTCCTTCCACAATAGGCTCTATGATAATCGGGAGAATGGAGGGGTAATACATCATAAGACTTTGAGCACGAGCTCGTACCCATTTGAGGTAAGGCTTAAGAGGTATTTAAATCTTATGCCCTAATGTCTTTCTATCTACCTTGTTCAACATCCTCTAAGCTCGGATAAACCTATGGCGGTAACCTTGGTCGTGATTCTCGTAATCAAATACCAACCCTTGGATCAGCATCTCATGGGGACCATCCCTTCGGGCGTAACCAAACTATCTTAAGGCTAAGCAGGGGTTGTAGGTGATACGTCCTCTAATGCCAAGTAAGGGGACATTATGGAATTATCCACAACGGTCGACGATGGTAACATTCTCCACAGATCATGAACACCAATGAATGTCTGAATGTTTGAGTTTCATCAACCTATGTGACCACCTTGAACCTTGCTCGTTCTTCAATACAGATTGGGGAAGATGCGAAATAAACCATATTTCCAAGAGAGGAGTACAACACATAAGGATACCTCTTTTCCTCATAGTGCGAGCGTGAAAAGAATGTAGGGTGTCTCCTATCAAAGTAGGCATTGGGTTACGAGACATGAAGATTTTGACGGCGTTCACATCTATGAGTTGGTCAGGGTTTGGAAACAAAACCATTCCATAGATGAGGAGAGCCACAATTTCGTCAAAAGCTTGCAAATCCAAGGAGTTCCAACAGTTTTGGGCTTTCTCAAACAAGAACTTGGCTAAGAAACCTTTGACACCACTCCTTATTTCCCAATTAGTTGTGATATCAGATGGTTGCAAGTGTAGGGCTTGAGCAATCTCTTCTAGCTTTGGATCTATTTATGTACCTTGAAAGGTAGTTGATTGAGAATGAGAATCCTCAAGAGTTTGGAAAATTCTTCCAAAGTTGGCACAAGTTGATCGAGAAATGTGAAGAAATGGTGTAGAGGATCAAAGAACTGGAAGAGCACCTTCATCATGTACTCATCAGTGTTGAAGGTCACCAAGTTTAGGAGGCGACCATGTCTTTCGGTAAATGGAGAATTTTCGAGAACCCTTGATCGTAGCTCTTTAAGTTGAGGATGGATCCTTACAAGATTGACTTGAATGGTTTTCATGTGAATAGAATCCATGTCCTACAAAATAGAACAAAGATGAATCCCAAAAATCCTTGGAAGGGTTAGTGGATATGAGTATGATGTTATGATGTTTATGATGTTATGTACAAGTAAATATATACAAACAAACAAGTACTTAGGTTTAGGCTTGCATGAAGTCGCATAGGTAAGTACCCTCTTGAAGTTTAGTTGGGTCAAACCTGTCCTAGCAATTGTAATTGGGTTCTAAGGGAGCTCAATATCACTGGTTTTTTTCTCGGGCATTGTTTCAGCGCAAGCCTCTTTAATAGAAATCGAAATATCCCAAAAAACCAAACCTCAATGAGTGTAGTATCGGCTATCTATCAACTTCGGACTGCACCAAAGCCGATCATCTCACTACGTCCTAATGGCCAAGTTGGTCAAGTAAAGGTTCTAGAAGTTAGTTAGTGCTTCATGACATCGCTCAGCGGCCCCGTATTCTCCTTGACTACTCAAGGGATACCGGTACCCCAAAATATGTCACACTAACATAGCTATTTATTAGACCATGTTGGTATACCCCACACATTTTCCATAACGTATTGCTACTTACCTATAAAGTATCCCAAATCCGGGTAGAGGATTCAAAGCCAAACAAAGAACCGTAATGTAAAGCATACAAGTCAAACAATGAAAGCAAATAAATATGATATAACCCTAAGGTAACCCCACTTTTAAAATAGTCCCAAGCAGATTCGCCAGTTCTGTAACGCGGTGGGAGAACTGACTTGGTTGTTTTGCATTTTATTGCAAATTTTGCGGTTTAGCAAGAGTCTCCACCGACTTTTCTTTTACCCAAAAGGAAAGGCTGAAAAGAACAGGAAAGAGCTTTGAGGTGTTTTCTTGAGTTCGGGGGGTAGATTATGAAAAGGGAAGGTCTTATCACCCTTTTCATCCATGGTTTTCCACGTGCTCTTAGTTACTTGCTAGACCACTTACTTCCATTTGAAAATATGTTTTGTGTGATTTTTGAAAGTATTTTGAAAAGGTGCCATTGTTTTAGGCAAACTTTTTAATGATTCTCGTTCGTAAGAATGTATACAAAGTGTTTGATATTTTGAAAATACTTTCAAGTTTGAAAGATATTTTTGAAAGTGTTGGTGTTTATTTTGAAAACAACAAGGATGTTTTGGTTTTGGAACTCAGCAAGTAACTAGGAACATTCTACCTACTCAAAATTCTTTCATATTTATTTCGTCTTTCCTTTGACATTGTTATCTTATCATTGATTTGGTTAGTAACCCTATCTTTGGATGTAAAAGGGACGGGCGTGGGTCATTGTATGGCCACGATTAGCAATGTTGTAACATATCTTAGCATTTTCTTTAGGGACTAAGATCATTTTGAAAGGCAACATGGATAGCATCACCGAGACACTATGATCATGTATTTTTTTGCTTGTTTTTTCTAAGATACCTCACATGAATAATTTGGCCATTTTTGTAAGGAAACTAAATGTATTTACCCTAAGGGTGTTTGTGTGCAAATGTATTGATTTACATGCTTGATTAGGGTTTGCTATTTGTTGATTTTAATCTTTCCATACAAAACCCTAATTACTAGCATTTGTATATAAAGCATTTAAATTGTAGAAAATAAAAATACTAAGCTATTACATGATTTATGGGAGGGAGTGTAAAAATTACAAATGGGGAATTGCAAGAAATTAAATCTAAATAATTATTACAACCATATTGAATTTGAATAAATGTACAAAATTGAATAAGTAAAGATGCAAGAATATAAATGTAAGAAGAAATGTGATTTTTTGTTTGATTTTTCATGAAAAGGGTTTTTGACTTAATTAATTAAAATAAAATAACTAACAAAAAATAAGAAAATTAAGATTAAGTTAGCAAAATAAATTAATTTAAAGAAAATAAGTTTTTTAGGGTTTTTTGTGAATTTAATTACATTAGTAAATAAAAATAATTAAATAAAAGTCCTAAATTCTAAATTGATTTTAACGTACAAGAAAAATAATATAATAATAATTAAAATTTATTATCTAAGTATTTTTAAAAAAAGGAAATCAATTTATTAAAGAAAATATTTTTGTTCTTTTGTTTTTGTTAAGATAAATAAACTAAATAAATATAAATAATAAAATATAAATATTTTTTTGGATTTTTTATTAATGAAAATGATAATAATAATAATAATAATAATAATAATAATAATAATAATAATAATAATAATAATAATAATAATAAAGAAAATGTAAAATGAAAAAAAAATATAAAAAAAATAGAAAATAGAATAACAAAGAAACATAAATGGGCCAAGGATGTAAACAACAAGGCATGGGGTCAAAAAATAACAAAAAAGTCAGACCCAAACTTTTGGAGACCCAGGCGCTGCAAGAGTAAAAAAAAAAAGAAAATGTGAAAAAAGTAAAAGGCAGCGCGCTGAGGTTTGAACCCATGACCTCTTGATTAGCAGCGTGCTGCCTTACCACTGGGATGGCTATACATCCGTTAATATAACTGAAATGATAAACATATAATACAAAACACATCCTGAATACACTTCATCTTAAACCTCCAGCCAGACCACCTGTAACTTCACCATTTCTCAATAAAAATGGAAAATGAAAACATGAAAGTTGCTCCATTTTTTCATACGAATCCAACCATATAAATATCATAAGCTATAAATCAAAGATGAATGAGAATTTTGAAAGCACCAAATTCTGACCTAATTATTTTCAGAGGTTCAATCCTAAAATTCTCCTAGCTCAATCAATATAAATAAAATCTATGGACATGTACAACTTCAGGGAAATGATGTCTAAATTTTATCTTCACAAATGCAAGCATAACAATGCCTAAGTAATGAAATAGAAGTTCAAGAAAAATACCTCAAAACTGGAAATCGTGAAATGCAAATGAGCTTGATTCAAGATGTTGCAATGGTCAAGTGAGCTTCCTCAAGTTCCCAGGAAGCTAATGCAATGGTTTGCTTGAGCAATGGATGGCTGGAATGGCTTGAAGAAGTCAATGTGCAGACTTTGTTTTTTGGTTATGGAGGTTATGGTAAATGGTGCTAGAGTTCTGGAATGAGGATGGGGATGAGTAGTATTTGGTGTACGGAAGCTTTAGGAACCAAAAGGCCAAGAAACACAAGAGGGAAATATGAGTTTGGTGTTCAAGGTTAGAAATTGTGCAACAATGGAGTTTTTGGGCAATTTCTGATTTGAGAGAGTTTTGGTGTGTTTCAAGGTGGTTCAGCTCGTGTTATAGCTCATAAATAGTGCCTCTATTTATAATCAACAAGTTTGGAAGCTTGTTGTTGATCAGAATTCAAAATTACAAGTTAAGCAAAACATGTGATTTTTGATAAATCCAAGTTTCAAAGCTTTATGTACTTGCTAAGATAAAGTGGTTATGCTTTAAACACACTTGCTTCTGACTTTGTAGATGGAGTGTGATCAGAGGGAACAAGTTAGAGGCTCAAGAAATGACTTTGTACATAAAGCTTGCTTTTTCCAAAATGGAAGTGATCACTTTGTGCCATTAATGGAAATGTGAATTGGATAAAGCTTAAACCAATTGGATTAAAGCTCAAAAGTTTGTGTAATCAATTAATGATGGATAGGTTCACAAGTTAGAAGGGCTGCAAAGCAAGGTTATACAGCCTAACATTGAAATTGGATTTTTGTTCATCATGAAAATGACCTATAGTTTTAGCTTGAAACCCTAACTTCCTCTCTTCGATTCTCTTTGCTCAAGAATGAACTCAAGGAGTTATTTGACATTTTAGAAACCTTGTAATGTGCTCTACAACCCCTCTTTGAATCAATTTTGAAAATTCCCCTTAGAACTAGGTGAAAAATTGCCATGAAGTTAGGTCAAAATCCTGCCTAAACTAGGGCAAAATTTTCACCAATTGTTTAGTTTCGAGACCATGACTTCATGGATTAATAACTTGATATCTAAGAATTTCTAGGAGAAATTGTGTAAAGCAATGTTGTAGATCTCATGGAGATCTAAAACTTTCATGTTGAAAGATTATTTTGAATCATCTTGCATCATGGTTAAAATATTGACTTTTTGATTTCTTGATGAACAAGTTTCAAATTTTGACATGTTTTTATGAATTGTGATCTTTGACACTTGATTTTGACCAAAAAGTCAAAGATTGACTTTTTAGTGTAGAGATGACTTTTGATCAGGTGACTGAAAATCAACTATCAATCCAATTGATATTGAGCAATGTTTTGTGTCATTCCATTAGGTCAAAATGATGCAATTGAACTCTTGAGATCATGCCCAAACCAATTAACCATTTTCTAGGTCAAAAATCCGAAATTGCCCTTTCTCAGTCAAAACCCTAATTTTGACCATTTTGCCCTTTTGATGATCTGGTTATTTTTCTTGAGGAATAGTGGTCCAAACTTGATCAAATGATACATATGAGTTCATAATGTTGATATGGATAAAAAATTATGAAGTTTGACTGTAAATTGGCCACAATTGACTTTTCCCCTAATATAGTTAATTTTTAGGTCAATTGCTCAATTGATTGAGCAAAAATGTTATCCAAGACATGAAAATTGGAATGTGAAATATTGGGGGTCCATAATGACCCATTTAGTCATATGAGACATTAAAAGTCCAGTTATCCTTGTGCAATCTCAAACCCTAATTTCAGTCATTAATGTTTAAGGAGGTATCTTGAGCTGATTAACCCTTGTGCAGTCTTGAACCCGAGGAGATCTTTGTGAGAAAATATTTGATAAATGAGATGGAAAATTTTGGGGTACAACACCATGTTATGATCTTTTGAATTCACATATAGGATTTTGATGGTTTATCTAGAAGTAATTTTTCTTCATCATTAGGTATCTTCCACCCAAAATATTCTTGAAACTTTTGAAGTGATTTGTTAATAACTCTTTGAAGAGAAGAATGTATTTGGAATCACTCAAAAATAATAAAAGATGAGTAAGATATAGACCTTTAAGTTAAAAACCCTAGATCCTAGAGCAACAAGATGCCTTGGGAAACCTTTTTCATTTTGACAAACCTTCTTGCACAAATACATTTTGAAGAAGTTAAAAACACAAGAAGGGGGGGGGGGGGGGGGGTTGAATTGTAAAACTGAAAATCAATGCAATGAACAAGATATTTTTATCCTGGTTCGTTTGATCTCAAACTACTCCATTCCACCCGTCAAGGTGATTTCGCCTCTCTCCAACGAGGTCTTAATCCACTATATTCAACTGAATATTACAAACTGCTTTAACAACTGCTAAAGCCTTCTTGATTCAAACCACAACCCGGTTTGTCAAGGAAACACTTTCTTATAAAGAAGATAAATCTAAGTGTGAATGTTTTCTACAAAACTGTATCACAACTGTGATGTATACACAACTTAAGCTTATGAAACTAGATTGCTAAACAATGATTGAATAAGAAGATGTGTAGTGTTTAGAAAACTGAGAGAAGGAAGATTATGATTAGCTTTTAGCGTGTAAGATGTTGGAGAGCATTAGCCAATTCAATCTTCATAGTCTTGTTTATATAGCACTGAGATTGTTGAACGTTGGAGCAATATTCTTGATTCAATGCTAATAACAAACTTTCCTTATTGAGCATATCTTGTCTGGAATGAGGCCGTTGGTAATAATTTGCTTTCAATGCACAGTACCGTTGCTTACTTAATGCATGTTATGGCTTGGCTCATTCTGACTCTGCTTAACTGCTGATGAACTGTTGTTTTCTTTATTAGAGTGTTGAGCGCAGTTCTGTTCATCAAGCTTCAGCATACACGTGAGTTAATCTTCTGATTCTGGTATTCTGATATAGCAACTTCTGATGCTGATGTTAAGAACCAATATTCTGATGCTGATTAAGTGTGCTCTTGCTGATACCTATCAGAGTTTCTGCAAAGTAGAACGTAATACTTTTAGGTAGCAAATAGTTCATACATGAATCATATAAATAATAT
The DNA here is from genome assembly GCA_948472305.1 of Vicia faba. Classification (NCBI taxonomy): domain Eukaryota; kingdom Viridiplantae; phylum Streptophyta; class Magnoliopsida; order Fabales; family Fabaceae; genus Vicia; species Vicia faba. The sequence goes on from OX451738.1 coordinate 895,689,234, forward strand.
ATCTTTTCATTTTGTTATCATCAAAACTTAAACATAGGGTAGTAGATTCAAACTTTGTTCTAACAATCTCCCCCTTTTTGATGATGACAAAAACTAGATATTTTTAATTGAAAATAACGTGAAAAAGTATCAGAGGTAACTAAATGATAAGATGTATCAGAGTAAGAGGTTATCAAAGATAAGGGATAAAGAGATATCAGAGTTGAGAGATACTCCCCCTGAATTTATTACTTCCCTTTTTGATTTCAAGAGTTCTTCAGGATCAGATCTTTTTGCCTTTCTTTGAACATCAGAGTATCAGAGTCTTTGACTATCAGAAGCTTTAGATCAGTATATCAGAGTAGAGCTTCAGATCAGCGTATCAGAGCTTTTCTTGTCAGAGCTTTGCTTTGGGTCAGAGTATCAGAGCGGGTCAGAGTATCAGAGCTTTAGTCTTCAGAGTATCATGGAGCTTTCTTGTACCTGTAGACTTAAGCAAAACATAAAACATATTCAAGTATATTAGAGTTAGAATGTTCGAGAATTTCTGTCTTAGTAATCTGTTATTATTTAAAATATCATTCTTGTTCTCCCCCTTTTTGTCAGCAATCAAAAAGTGTAAGTGATGTGCTAAAACAGTTAAGGCGGAAAAACTTGTCATATTAAAAGGTTCAGAATTAAACAAAACATATTAAAACAGTACAACAGATAATCAAAGAAAACATGAAAATGACATGAATGAAAAACTAAGGTTGGGGAGGAAGGCGTGTGAACAGGTTCTCCAGCATGGCTTTGATCTGATCAGCAGTCTCATTCTGCTTGTGTACCATGTTGACAACTGTGTCTATCTTGCTATCCTGCACATCCATCCTTTCTTTCATCTTCTGGTAATTTTCATCCATCCTTTGCTGCATACGCATGTCATTCAGCTTCAGTTCTTCCAGAGTCTGCCTGTCCAAGGCAGCTTGAGAAACATCAGAAGCAGGAAGCTTCTGAGAGCTTTCTGCAACATCTTCTGCTTGACTTGCTGCAGCTTGAATGGTCTTGTCTTCTTCTGGTTGCACCTTTGAAGCTGGCTGTTTCTCAGACTATGGCTCACTATCCAGAGGGAGCACGTCTTCCTGTGGCAGCTGACTTTCAACTTCCTTCAGCAGCTTGCTGAAGTTCTGTTGTGCCTGCTCATAGTTGATATCCTGCAACTTGAGGGCTTCAGCACGTACCCAAATTCTGAATTGTGACCAGAGCTGGTCAGAGGCAGCTGGGTCAATCATTTCAGGACAGACTTGCTTCAGAGAAGCAATCCACTGCTGCAAACCTGTTTCAAAATTCATAATACCAGAGCCAACATCTGGTTGTTTTGGTTTTGGGATGGCTATTTTATTTTTCAGATCAGCAAGACGGTCAAGGATTGTTAAGTCTATGAAGGTCCTGTTGGGGTTTTCGGTGGTTTGCTTGGCAGCTGTTTGTTTTGGAGATGGAGTGGGAGAATCAAAAATAATGATTGGACTGTTTGGTGTTTTGGGAGTATTTGGTGGTGTAGATTCTGATGAGGATGGCAGTTGGGCCATTGTGACTGTTGTTCCACATGGCAGCTGGATTGCCAGAGGTGATGGTTGAGGTGAATGAGGTTCAGAAGGTGGAGGAGAAGGAGTTTCAGAGTGATGAAACTCAGGTTGAGGTGATGGTGGATGAATTTCTGGTTGAGGAGAGGGAGACAGAATTACTGGTTGTGGAGAAGTTGTTGGAATTTCTGGTTTTTCAGGGATAAGAGGTTCTTATGGAATGGATGAGAGAGGTTGTTGTTGTTGTGGTTCTTCAGCAGCTTGCTGTTGTTCTGGTTGTGGAGAAGGGACAATTTATGGTTCAGAGTTTGGATTGATGGAGGAGTGATCAGAAGTGTGTTGATCAATGTTAGACAACACTTTGTCAATTGCTGATGTTGTTGATATTGTTGGTTTTGGATGTTTGGTTCGGGGTCTTCTGAGTTGTAATGCCTCAGAAGGGTCATCTTCTGGTACAGTTTCATCTATTGTTGGGATGGGGATTGAGATTATATGAGAGGTTGGAGGTGGAATTGATGCTGGAATAGTAGAAGAATTTAAAACAGAAGCAGCAGATAAATTACCTCTTTTCTTGGGTGTCTGCTGGGATGATCCTTCTGAAGGTGCCTTCCTTTTCTTCTTCTTCTTCAGAGTCACTTCTGGTTGAGGTTGGTGCAGATCTTTGATCTTCAGATTGGGATCTGTACCATCAGCTTTGCACGCGTCCATGTATCTGAGAACTACCACTGGCTTGGATTCTATCTCAGAAAATAAAGGAAAGTCACTCAGTGGGACTCTTCTGCTGGTGATATCAGCAATAGGAGTAGCGCTGGGTTCCTTTTTGATATTCTCTATCAACTTCATTTTCTTCAAGTTCTTCGCGTTCAGAGGCTTCCCAACCGTTGGTTCAATAGTGCTTAACTCTTGAGCTTCTATCAGATGCTCTATCAGTCTATTCTCAGTCAGAATATCTGATATCAACCTTCCAAAGGGTATCCAATCCCTCTTTATTCTTTCTTCTTCCCTAGTTTCCTTCACGCTTGTTCTGAGGTGATTGAACAGAAGATGAGCCAAGTTGATTTTTACCTTCTGATTGATAAAGTAGATCAGAAACTACTGATCTACATTTATGTAATCAGGGGAACTAGTTGGCTTCCTATGGTTAAAACACCCCAGAATTATCTTCGCCCAAACTCTGTGATGATCCTTCAGATCTTTGATCTTGCTACTGGGCACCCCATGGGTGAAAATCCTTTCTGCTATGACGCCCACGTCAGCACATCTCTCAGCCATATCAATACAGCGGACGCCACCGCCATTGTAACCAATTAACCTTGCTATGTGATCCTCAGTGATCACAATCTTCTTCCCCATAATGTAGGAGGTGACTTGATGCGTTGAAGTCGTCGCATGAATCTAGAACTCCTTGACTAACACAGGGAATGTTGGTCCAACCAGCCTGTCAAAATACCTTTCCCATTTCTGTGCCCTAACTTCTTCTGTTAAATCAAAACCGTTTTCCTTCAGACTTCCAAAATCAATGATCAATTCAGATAACACTTCAAGATTCTTCACAGGAGTGAGGAGTGTTCTGAATGGCACTTGATACTGTTCAGATGATGCTTTCTTCTGAGAACCTATAGAAGCACTGCTGGAGGTTGCCATGTTCACACTTAAAGATTTTGAGAAGAAAAGCTGAGAAAATGGGTTTGAGAGAGATGAACACAGAAAAATGCAGAGAATGCTTGAGAAATAATGAGAAACTGTAAAAGATTAAAATGAGAGGTTAACGTGTTTAAATAGGGCTCAGAATATTTTGAAATTGTAAACGTTTTTTAAGAAAGAGAAATAAAATCATGATTACGTTTTAAACACATGATTACTTTCATTTAATGCTTGCTGATTTTGGGGGATTTGAGAAAGATACTTAAAAACGGTTACCAGACATGTGTCTCAATGCACCCAATCAGCGTTTTGCCTTCTCAGAAGCGTGCACGCGTTCTGCTTCAGAGATTTGCTGATGATTGGATGACACTTGTTTGATGTAGTGATCAGCACGTCTGTCTTTGAGCTTAGACTCTCAGATCTTTAGACTTGCATCTGATACAATCTGCATGTTCTATCTTTCTGAAAGAAGATTGATCAGAAGTTCACAGTAAAACAAATACATTATGAAGATAAATATATGGAATTAAAACATTTTCACTCTGGGCAGATTTTCATGCTGAGATGTTTCAGAATGAAATTGAACCTATCTTCAGAAAGGGGTTTAGTGAAGATATCAGCCCATTGATGGTCTGTATCTATAAATTTTAAATTCAAAACTCCTTTCTGAATGTAGTCCCTAATGAAATGATGTTTTATTTCTATATGCTTAGCTCTAGAATGTAAAATGGGATTCTTACTTAAGCAAATAGCAGAAGTATTATCACAGAGTATAGGAATGTTACTCTCAAAAATCTGGAAGTCTTCAAGCTGACTTTTCATCCAGAGCATTTGTGTGCTACATCCTGCTGCTGCTATGTACTCAGCTTCTGCTGTTGATAGCGCAATTGTTGATTGCCTTTTGCTGGACCAAGAGATCAGATTTTCTCCCAGAAACTGGCAGCTTCCAGAAGTACTTTTACGCTCCACTCTGTCTCCAGCAAAGTCAGCATCGCAGTAGCCTACTAAACTGTAATCACTAGATTTTCTATAAAACAAACCCAGATTAGTAGTACCTTTCAGATACTTGAAATTTCTCTTAACAGCTGTTAAGTGAGATTCTCTAGGATCTGATTGGAATCTAGCACAAATACAAACACTGAATAATATATCAGGTCTTGAAGCAGTCAGATAGAGGAGAGAACCAATCATACCTCTGTAGACTTTCTGTTCTACATTTTTGCTTACCTCTTCTCTTTCCAGAATGCACGTGGGATGCATTGGAATCTTTGATGGCTTACATTCTGAGAGGTCAAATTTCTTCAGAAGATCTCTGATGTATTTGCTCTGATGAATGTAAGTTCCCTCTGGAGTTTGATTGATCTGAATTCCTAGAAAGAATTTCAGTTCCCCCATGAGGCTCATCTCAAATTCTTCCTGCATACACTTAGCAAATTTTCTTCCAAGAGAAGGATTAGTAGAACCAAAAATAATATCAACAACGTAAATTTGACAGACTGAGATGTCATTCTTAACTGATTTACAGAATAAGGTAGTGTCCACCTTCCCTCTGGTGAATTCATTTTCTAACAGAAAGTTAATTAGCCTTTCATACCAAGCTCTGGGACCTTGTTTCAGACCATATAGTGACTTCTTTAGTTTGAAAACATGTTTTGGATGTTTTGTATTTTCAAAACCAGGGGGTTGGTACACATAAACCTCTTCTTCTATATAACCGTTTAAGAATGCACTCTTGACATCCATCTGATACAGAGTGATGCCTCTATTAACAGCAAATGAAATTAAAAGTCTGATAGATTCTAACCTGGTGACTGGAGCAAAGGTTTCTGTATAGTCTATCCCCTCTTGCTGACTATAACCTTGTGCAACCAGTCGTGCCTTGTTTCTGATGACTTCACCTTATTCATTTAGCTTGTTTCTGAACACCCATCTTGTTCCAATGACGTTGAATCCTTTTGGTCTGGGAACAAGATACCATACGTCATTTCTGGTGAATTGATTCAGCTCTTCTTGCATTGCCAGAATCCAGTCATTATCCAGAAGTTCTTCATCAATAGAAGAAGGTTCAATCAGAGACACAAGTCCCATGAGTGTTTCTTCAGAGTTTCTGAAGCTTGCTCTTGTTCTGATTGGATCTTCCTTTCTTCCTAAGATAGTCTCTTCTGGGTGATCAAAGCTGCTTCTGGGTAATCTCTTCTGAGGTTGATCAGTAGCTGTTGTAGGATTGCTAGCAGTGCTCCTTTCAGACGTTGAAGGAGTGTCTGTGTTGAGAGCTTCTGATGACTTGTCTTCAGAACCTGTAAATTTAATTTCCATACCTGCAAAAACTTCATTCTGCTTTGACTTTTCAGAGTCAAGCTTATCATCAAAACGAACACTGATTGATTCTTCCACAATCTGTGTTTCTGTATTGTATACTCTGTACCCTCTTGAGCGTTCAGAGTATCCTAACATAATACACTTCTGTGCTTTATAGTCAAACTTGTTCAAATAATTATTTGTATTTAACATAAACAAGTACATCCAAATGGATGAAAATATGAAATGTTGGGCTTTCTGTTCTTCCACAATTCATATGGAGTCTTTTCCAGAATAGGTCTTATTGAGATTCTATTCTGAATGTAGCACGCTGTGTTTATTGCCTCTGCCCAGAAGATCTTAGCAACGTTTGTCTCATTGATCATGGTTCTGGCCATTTCTTGCAATGTTCTGTTCTTTCGTTCTACAACTCCATTTTGTTGGGGAGTTCTACGACAAGAGAAATCATGCAGAATGCCTCTGTCATTAAAGAATGACTCAAAATCTTTGTTTTCAAATTCTCCACCATGATCACTTCTGACTTTAACGATTCTAAGATCCTTTTCATTCTGAACTTGGTTACAGAAGGTAACAAACACAGAGTGTGACTCGTCCTTGTGTCTTAAGAACTTTACCCATGTCCATCTGCTATAGTCATCTACGATTACTAACCCATACTTCTTACCACTGACTGAGGCAGTTTTAACTGGTCCAAATAAGTCAATGTGTAGAAGTTCTAATGGCTTAGAGGTAGAAACAACATTTTTAGATTTAAAAGAAGGTTTTGCAAACTTGCCTTTCTGACATGCTTCACACAGAGCATCTGAATTGAACTTCAAATTAGGAAGTCCTCTGACCAGATTGAGTTTTTTAATCTGAGATATTCTTCTCATACTAACATGCTCCAATCTTCTGTGCCAGATCCACTGGTCGTTGTTAACAGACAGAAGGCACTTTACATTCTGACTCTTTAGTTCAGAAAGTTTGATTTTGTAAATGTTGTTTTTCCTCTTACCATTAAACAGGATAGTCCCATCTTTCTGACTAACAGCTTTACATGATTTTTGATTAAAGATTATATCATAACCGTTATCACTTAATTGACTTATGGATAACAGATTATGCATTAATCCATCTACTAGAAAAACATTATTAATAGAGGGAAGATTTCCATTACCTACAGTTCCAGAGCCAATTATCTTTCCTCTCTGATTGCCTCCAAAGCCAATGTGGCCTCCAGGCTTAAGTTCCAGGCTTTGGAACATATGCCTTCTTCCCGTCATGTGTCGCGAGCAGCCAGAGTCCAGGTACCATGACTGGTGTTTCTGACTTGCTGCTAAAGATATCTGCAACATGTATTATTTTATCCTTAGGTACCCAGATTTTCTTGGGTCCTAATTTGTTAGTTTTACCAAAACTCTGGTTGAATTTTGGTTTCACAGAGTACTTACTGCTAGTGTATTTAATATCATGTGTGTGACCATACACAAAATGTGAATTCATAGGAGTGTGTTTAATGGTTAAGTCCATGACATTCTTTGGTGTAGGAACCTTACCTTGGTATCCTATTCCTTTCCTTCCGTTTCTGCTAACTCCATAGATCATTGAAGCCATTTTGCTTCTATCTATGCTTTTAGCAAGGAACTTCTGGAAACTGTGATCATACTCCTTGATGATCTCATCAGCGTTGCTGGGAGTTTCAGAAATTGGTTCCTTCTGAGAGTTTTGTAAAGTGTTTTCTAATTTTGAAATCTTATTTCTCAGCTCAGAATTCTCCAATTTGAGACTCTCAGTCTTATTAGAGTTAGATCCAAGATTCCTTTTCAGGTCTCTGAATTTAACTCTAATTTGCTAATACCTTTCCAGGATTTCATTAAGGCTTTCAGCAAGTTCAGCCTTGGTAAAATTAACAGCAAAGTTAGGAAATACCTCTTCAGTGTCTGATTCAGAAGCTTCACTATCTTCTGAAATGTTAGCCATGAGAGCTATGTTTGCCCTCTCATCATCTGATTCTGAGTCAGCTTCAGACGAGTCAGAGTCATCTCATGTAGCCATGAGACTTTTCTTCTTTTCTCTTCCAAACTTCTTTTTGGGCTTTTCCCTCTGAAGCTTTGGGCAGTCACTCTTGTAGTGTCCTTGCTCATTGCACTCATAGCAGATGATGTCCTTGGTGTTTGGCTTTTTGCTACTTGAGGAGCCTTCAGATCTTCTGTATCCAGAGGAAGAATCTGTCCTTCTGAATCTGGAAGAGGACTCGTTCTGATCAGATCTTCTGAGATTCCTGAACTTCCTTTGTCTTTGCTTCCACAGTTGATTTACTCTTCTGGAGAGGAGGGAGAGTTCGTCTTCTTCTGATGAGGATCCATCAGATGTTTCTTCAACTGCCTGCAAAACTTTAGACTCAGATTTTTTGTTAGATTTCAATGCTAAAGGCTTACCTTGCTTCTGAGGCTCGTCAGCTTCTAGCTCTATCTCATGACTTCTGAGGGAGCTGATAAGTTCCTCCAGAGTGATTTTGTTGAGATCTTTTGCTAGCTTCAGAGCTGTAACCATTGGTCTCCACTGCTTGGGTAAACTTCTGATGATTTTCTTGACATGGTCAGCAGTAGAGTATCCTTTGTCCAGAACCTTGAGACCATCTACCAGAATCTGGAATCTTGAGAACATTGTTTCAATGGATTCAGATTCTTCCATTTTGAACGCCTCATACTTCTGAATGAGCGCCAGAGCTTTAGTTTCTTTGACCTGAACGTTGCCCTCATGCGTCATTCTGAGTGAGTCAAAAATGTTCTTTGTTGTGTCTCTGTTGGAGATTTTTTCATATTCAGTATAGGAGATGGCGCTGAGGAGGATGGTTCTGGCCTTGTGGTGATTCTTGAAGTCACGCTTTTGTTGGTCAGACATTATTTTTCTATCAATCTTCTGACCGCTTGCATTCACAGGGTGCGTGTATCCATCTGTCACCATATCCCACAAATCAGCATCATGTGCCAGAAAGAAGCTTTCAATTCTGTCTTTCCAGTAATCAAAGTTTTCTCTATCAAAGACTGGAGGTTTGCCGCTGAATCTGTCTCTGTCCTCATGGTTGTCATTGCTGGTGTGAGAATAGTTTCCTGCCATTGTGTTTTTTTGACGCTGGATCTTGTACTGACACGGTTAAGTGTTTTAGCTCAGAACCAGGCGCTCTGATGCCAATTGAAGAAGTGAAAAACACAAGAATGGGGGGGGGGGTTGAATTGTAAAACTGAAAATCAATGCAATGAACAAGATATTTTTATCCTGGTTCGTTTGATCTCAAACTACTCCAGTCCACCCGTCAAGGTGATTTCGCCTCTCTCCAACGAGGTCTTAATCCACTATATTCAACTGAATATTACAAACTGCTTTAACAACTGCTAAAGCCTTCTTGATGCAAACCACAACCCGGTTTGTCAAGGAAACACTTTCTTACAAAGAAGATAAATCTAGGTGTGAATGTTTTCTACAAAACTGTATCACAACTGTGATGTATACACAACTTAAGCTTATGAAACTAGATTGCTAAACAATGATTGAATAAGAATATGTGTAGTGTTTAGCAAACTGAGAGAAGGAAGATTATGATTAGCTTTTAGGCGTGTAAGATGTTGGAGAGCATTAGCCAATTCAATCTTCATAGTCTTGTTTATATAGCACTGAGATTGTTGAACGTTGGAGCAATATTCTTGATTCAATGCTAATAACAAACTTTCCTTATTGAGTAGATCTTGTCTGGAATGAGGCCGTTGGTAATAATTTGCTTTCAATGCACAGTACCGTTGCTTACTTAATGCATGTTCTGGCTTGGCTCATTCTGACTCTGCTTAACTGCTGATGAACTGTTGTTTTCTTTATCAGAGTGTTGAGCGCAGTTCTGTTCATCAAGCTTCAGCATACACGTGAGTTAATCTTCTGATTCTGGTATTCTGATATAGCCACTTCTGATGCTGATGTTAAGAACCAATATTCTGATGCTGATTAAGTGTGCTCTTGCCGATACCTATCAGAGTTTCTGCAAAGTAGAACGTAATACTTTTAGGTAGCAAATAGTTCATACATGAATCATATAAATAATATATCTTTTCATTTTGTTATCATCAAAACTTAAACATAGGGTAGTATATTCAAACTTTGTTATAACACATTTGTCATGTAAATAGAAGTTATTGAGGATGATAATGAGGAAGTGTAGCAACCATAACCACTTCCAAATATTGAGAGTTGAGGAAAATATGCACTTGTGACCAAGAAATCAAGGACTAATCCAATTAGGTCAAACTTCTTCAATCAACCCTTGTATCTTTGAACTATCTTTGCCAACTTGAGGCAAGATGAATCAAAATAGACTTTGTCATGTGCCTACTTCAAGGTATGTCCAAAGATGGGGCTTGAATCTCAATGAAAATTTGTTGAAGAAGGCATGGGAATAATCTCATGAACCTGTAGATAAACTTTATGGAATGTATTGTGCTTTTACCTATAACATTATCAATTATGGCATACATTTATCATATCTATTAGTTAAAAGGTTAATCAATACAAAAAATAGATGATCATAAAAATACAAGTCATGGTGCTTAGTGATTCCCCATGAGAAAAGCTAAAGATAAAGAGAAGAACCAAACCCTAGTGTATGATCTTGTTGTATTGTGATGGTATGAGATGATAAAGGAATCTTAGGGGGAAAATTGGGGTACAACAACTTCCCTTATTTAAGTGTCTTCTATCCTGAGATGCGAAGGTTAGAAAACAAATCTTCGTGTCAACACGATTGAAAATACTTAAATATAAAACAAGACCTATTTTTATCCCTAAGATGCCATGCAATGCTTATGATTATGAATGCAAATGAAAAAAATTAAAAAGAAAGACATAAGACACCACTAAGATGTAGCAAATAAAAACAGGGATCAAAAGAACAAACCGACCAGGAAAAATAAAACACTTTTGAACAAGAGACCCGACTCTATTGGGGTAAAGCCTAAAAGAGGAAATAAAGCATCATCAATGTTGTACCCCAATATTTTTCCCTAAGATCCCTTCATCATGCCATATTGTTTCAATCACCATAAAATCACATTAGGGCTTTTGGTTCTTCTCCCTACCTTTAGCCTTACTCTTTGAGGAGTTACTAAGCATCCTGACTTGTTTTCTTTGGTAAAAATGGATATTTTGCTCTAAATTAACAAATACAATATTGGTTTGTCTTACTTGTTAATAATGTAGGTAAAATCAATGAGGTCTAGAAAGTTGCATCATGGGTTCATGAGTTTATTTCCATGCCCTAGTCAAAGCTTGAGAGATTCAAACCTCACCCATGAAGTTATTTTGAAAGTAGTTTTGGTGGCCATGAGTCCTCATCCTCCTCCTCAATAATCTCTATTATCAAAGGAATAATATAGGCACAAAAAGTTTGTTCAAACTTAGCAAAGTTCCACCAAGCTTTATCTTGATCTAGAGGCTAGGGTTTTGGACTTCAAAGGGGCATATCTTGCTCATCTTTTGGTATTTTTGAGTGATTCCAAAAACATTCTTCTCTTCAAAGAGTTACCAACAAATCACTTCAAAAGTTTCAAAGAGTTTTAATGTGGAAGTAACTTAGTGAAGAAGAAAGGTTACATGTCACCTAGATGAATCCCCAATTTTTCATATGTGACTTCAAGTGGTCATAACTTGGTCAATTTTTATCACCTTGAGACCATTATTTTTCCATCATGATCTTAAGAATGAAAAAGACTATAGGTCATTTCTTGATTTTTGGCCAACTTCAACAAGTCATAACTTGTTCATTTTTTGGATTTTTTAAGTGGTTCAAATTGAAAAATGTCATTCAAGAGGTCTACTTCATTCCATATTTTTTGATCAAAATCAAATTCCAAGTGCAAGGCCATGTTTGGAGGCAAGAGATTATAGGTCTTTTTTTAAAGAAGAATTTGAAATATTTCTAAGTATGGAAAGTCAACTCTTTTTCTTCAACTTTGACTCCATGTAACTTTCAGCTCAAGCATCCATTTGATTCCATTCTTTTTCCATTGCAAATTTTGTTACCTCATCTTTCTAAAGCATCAAGAATCTTGCCCTAAGACTCCCTGAAGTTAAAATGTCATTGGATTGAACTTGGTAACTTGGAAATGAAGTTTCTCCAAAAGTCAGAATTAGAAATCCATGTTTTGGCCTTTAAACATCAAATTAGCATGCGTTTGTGATCTAAACATGTTTAACCAAGTTGCCAAAGTGGATGAGAGCCTTGAAATGCAAGGATTTGATGAGTTTTGATGCAAATCAGGTCACACTTTGCTCGTGCATCAGGTTCACACGATTTTCCTCCAATTCGCATCATTCCACATGCTTGAGCATCCCATTTGATTCCCTATAAATAGAGGGTCATCCCCCATTCAAATTCCCAAGCTTAGATAGCCAGAATCACCCTGCCAAACTTGCTTCCCAACTAAGAATTCAGCTACTTCGAATCCTATTCTCAAGCCTTTTTCCATCCATTTTCTCCATCAATTCACCTTCCTTGATCTTCCCTGAACCTAACCATACCATTATATTCAAGAATCGTGCCCTACATTGGTCCATAGAAGTCCAGTTTCAGAGCTCTGCAACTCAACTTCAATAGGTAGATTCCTTCATCAATTTTTCAAAAATTTGACATCATTGTGTTGCTCTCATCTCCCTGGTTCTAGTCACAACATTTAGTTTCATCTGGAAGCACGTTTTGACCATGAATTTTCAAATCCTTTTTCAAAACTTTCTTTCCAAATTGCTTGAGTTACACTTTATATAAAAATGGCACGAGGGCATGGTTGTCTTCGTCTTGAAGAGACGAAGCGAATGGCATAAGTCTGAGCTTCTGATTTTACAGTTTGAGAGACCTGCAATTTGTGAGGGTTGGAGGTTGAAGATGACCAACGTGTCATCTTCTAACCAATGAAAGCGTGCCATTTGTTTTTTTCAAAAATCTGATTTATTAATGATTCTGTACATTATTAAGTAAAGACCATGATATGCACAGTGCGCCAGATCCTTTGGATTTGATTACTAACGTGTTTTGACTCTCATCCAATGGTCCACATCTTTTTCTTTTATTTTCTTATTTTGATTTTTATATTTTAATTATTTTAAATTTAAAAAAATCATAGAAAATTCATTTTTAGTCCAAAAAATATGAAAAATACTTTTGATTATTCTCTTTCTGATTATTCTCTTTCTGATTTTTATTTTTTCACAATTTATTTTCGTGTTTTAGTATTTTTTATGAATTTTGCACTAATTTGATTTGTTTAAAATGTTTAAAAATACTTTTACACGTTTTTTAATTCTGAAAAAATTATGGAATGATCCAATGACTTTGTGACAAATATTGGTGACCTTACTTTTTTTTTTGTTTCTGAATTTACTATTTTTTACTATTTTTGTTTATTATTCCCATTTATTTTATTTTTTTAAAAATAGTTTCTGACTTTTAAAAATTACCAAAAATTTTGTAAAATTACTTGGCCTCTTTTCTGATTTTTCTATGGTTTTATTTTCCATTTCTTGATTAATTTGAATATAATTGATATTTTCCCCATCATTTTTCATTTTTTAAACATTTTTAAACCTTTTAATATATATATTAAATATGATATTATTTTGTGATTATTTTCTGGCTGTCTTGAGATGATTTTTTGATCATGGCTTTATTAACATCATTGGATCCATGGTGTAAAGTTCAACTCCACAAAAATGGATGAATGATTTTAATAATAGTTTGATTAATTTTGTAATTAATAAGTAGTTTATTCATCTTTTGCCCTAATCCTCTTCATCTCATCCCCTTCCCATTGCACTAAGTGTTGTTAGAGCATGATCTCGATATCATGTCTCAAAACAAATGGTGCATAGATTGCTATTGACCGGCCTCAAAATTTTGTCCCGATTCGAATAAATGATCATTCGTGGCCCAAACATATGATTGCAAGCCCAAGTATGTTAATTTGATCTCTTTGATCCAATAACCTTGAGATTCATTGTGTGGAGGATTTGGTTCTACCAATCCTCTAATGAATCTACAACACCTTTGGTCAACGCGGATCACTTAAACATCGTTGATCATTAAATGATACTTATGAGAATTCCAAATGGATGATATACTTGACAAAAAGCAAATGCAACTTGTTGTGTGGAGGCTTTGGTTCTACCAATCCTCTAATGAGTTCCGAATGTAAGTTTCAATATGATCATCCAACTAACCACTAATTATTGACTTGTTTTACCTTATTCTTTCATTATTTTGTTTATGCTTTATGTACTATTTACTTTTAGCTTTTTTCATTTCATATCATTTTTATCTTTTCTCATTTGAGAATTTATTTTCTTGTCATTTTTACTTTGCTCACTTGAGCTTTTCTTTTTCTTTCTCAAAATACTTAATAATCAACATAAACCCTAAAAAAATCTTAATGGTTCTTGGACTATTTGGTTACTATACTTGGCATGATAGAGCAGTGGACTTTTTTTTCTTGGACTTAGGACTAGAAACTTTGGCCTATCTTGGAGACCTGGTGATCTTATCTGATTATTTTGTCTGGAGCTCTTGAGGTTTACCTCAAGACATTGGGTTGTTTGTTTGTTTTTGTGTGCAGGTTTTTTGTGATTACACTCTTTGATTGTGATTTGGAATTCACCCGCATACATCCATTACTCTGCCCAATTTTTGTGAAGACTTAATACATTTGAAGAGGTCTAGTATCTTTGCTTGCTTAATTTCACTCCAAAGAATGGGAATTTTATCTTGGCTCATAATGTCAAACCTTGGCTTCTTGTTAGTTATATGGTCCTTATCCTTAGCTTTCACCTTATGCTTTAGGATAGCCTCTTCTTCTCCTCCCATCTTCTTTAATTTCAAAAAATCTTCTCCCTCCTTTTGAAAACCCTTCTTGTTTTAAACTTGAACCACTTTTATAATAAACTTGGACTTATGTCCATGTATTTTCAAAACATTTTCATAAATAAGCCCCAATCAATTTAATAATACTTTGACATTTTTGTGAGAATACTAAAAGTCAATCAATCTCATTTCAAACCATTTTTCCATTTTGGCCCTTTTTTTATCTTTAAACTTTTTTCAAAAATATAAAACTCTTGTCAATCCTTGTAGTGATGCAAACAACTATACTTCTACAATATGTAGTGAAAAGAGATATTTTCCACTTGGGTGTTGAGCGAGGCATTGTTGATTTTGAAATCCAAGCCATATCCTCCACTTTTAGATGATGCAAATTCTCCTTTCTCATGATTGTGGGTAGTAAGTATGTTTTCCATACGGACAATGACGATGATGTCTTATCTCATAAAATTAACCAACACACTTGTGTTTTAAATTTTTAAAAGAGGAACTACGTGTGCCCTGATCCCCTATTGCACGAAAGGCAGTACATAGGCACTAAAGGTTCGCAACCGCGGCGGGTGCAAAAATCATAAAAAATATATTTATTTCCTCACCTCCACCATCCATTTTCTATACAACACATTTTATATAGAGAAAATATACATATTTTTCAAAGAGGCTCCTGCGGAGTACCGTGGATGTTTACGGTGCTAATACCTTCCCTTTGCATAACCATCCCCCCTTACCTTGAATCTTTCCCCCTTTTTGGGTTATTTTCTCTTTTCCCATTCCTTTGGAAACAATAAAGCGCGATGGCGATTTTTTATTTTGATTTGTATAAAGTCTAGTCAATCCAATGGCTTAGTCTTGAACATTTCTACCGCTACAAAAAAATGGTGACTTCACTGGGGACAAATTGACCTCTTGTTGGTCCATCCCTAAGTGGGTTAAGCCTATCTTTGTTTATGTCTCTATACGTGCTATTGTTGTTTATGTGTTATATGTTGTATATATGTTTGTTTGAATTTTCCTGGTTTTCAGGGTGCTTGGTGATTACTCATAAGTCCTATACCCGTACTTGGGTAAACTTTAAGATAGGACGGGCGGTATAGTCATGTTAACTTTGAGGGAGTAATCCCAAAAAAGGAGGCATCAGGTCCCCCACTCAGGGAGGCCCCTTTGACTGTAGTGTTGTTTATCGAGTAATCGGGAAGACGTACTGCTTTTGACCTGGGAGCCTGCTGAAACTGAGGACCGTAGAATACCAAACCTATCTTGGCCTTTTAGGTGTAGTGCGAAAGCTATGACGGAGTAATCCGGAAATAGTTGTCACGTGATACTATGCTCAGACGAGTCTTTCTTGAGAATATTACTAATTACCGAGTTAATCAGGAAGTTGGTAATATCCGAAGGAAGGATGTATACTCTCCGAACATCTAGAACCTTGTTCGGCAGGTGATAACTCTTAGACCAACACCTTATGGGTAGTACCTTCGACCTCATGCTTGTGACGTTGAACCTATGAACACTATATGTGTGATTTTGTGTGATTGTTGCATCATGCATCCATGCACTCATAAGCATCTTTTGAAGAAAACAATATTTCAAGGGATTCAAAGGTTGACTATTTGTGAATATCTCAGGTACTATTAACCATGGATTCTGGAAAGAGAAAGACCAGAAAATACAGTTTCAAGGACCCCATGATAGATGAGTTGATCAGTCTGATTCCAGAGATCGAGTGTCCTGCAGACTTTCGGAAGAAGTATGGATCCATTATTCCTCTCATGAAGCTGAAGATGAAGGAGGGTATTCTCTCGACCTTGGTCCAGTTTTATAATCTGGTGTATCACTGCTTTACTTTTCCCTATTATCAGCTGATGCCAACACTGGAGAAGTATTCTTATCTATTGGATCTACCGTTACCGATCATGTTCCTTTTACTGGTTTAAAGGGTGAGCCAAAACCACATGAGATTGCTGCTTTAATTCATCTGGGGAAGTTTGAGGTGGAAGCCCATATGACTACTAAAGGAGGGATTAGAGGATTACCAGCTCAATTCTTATTGGAGAAAGCTCGTTACTTTTCCAGAATGAAGAGTGCGGTTGCTTTTGAGGCCATCTTTGATTTACTGACTTATGGATTATTCTTATTTCCTAATGTGGACAAGTTAGTCGATATCAACAGCATAAGGATTTTCATGATTGGAAACCCAGTTCCTACACTGTTGGGTGATGTTTATTACTCTGTTCATCTTCGGAATTCTTAACATGGGGGAATGATTATCTGTTGTACGCCTTTGTTGTACCAGTGGTTCATCTCTCATATGCCTCAGTCTAACGCCTTTTGGGATGTTAAGAAGGAACCTCGTTGGGCTCCTAAGATCATGGCACTTACTCACTCGGATATTGATTGGTATAATCGAGCTTATCAGGATGTGGAGATTATTGACAGTTGTGGTAGTCTCCCCAATGTACCTCTTCTTGGTACAAAGGGAGGAATTAACTATAACCCTGTTCTTGCACGACGATAGCTTCGTTATCCGATGAGGGATAAAGCAAACAACATTCATTTCAGTAGTTTCTTTCTGAAGGAAGGAGAAGACCATAGGGAAACTAGGGAGCAGATTGCGAAGGCCTGGCGTCACATTTATAAGAAGAGTAGGAAGGATTTGGGACCTAGGGGTGTTGTTTCTTTGGAGACATATCTTTAGTGGGTCCGATTGAGAGCCATTCAGTTGAAGATTTCGTACGCTCGGGAGACACCCATGCCTGATCTGTTTGTGAAGACCACTCCTCCCTTATTAGATGATCCAGAAGAGCTGCAACTTGCTTTGGTTAGGATGCAACATGAAAGGTATGCTTGGAAGAACAAGTTCCAGACTTTAGAGAGTTCTTATAGAGCAGACTTGAAGGAGAAGGATGATTTGATCGAGATCCTTGAAAGTCGAGCGGTAGAGTCTATGGAGAGGAAAGGGGATTTATTTTCTCCTAGGCCTCAAACAGGTGCTGATTACTCACTTCCTGCCTTAGATGATTGGAAGGAGGTTGCCATCAGACAGATGGAAGAAAACTAGAGGTTGAGGGCTCAGATTTCCAGGCTCACAGGGAAGCGCCAGCATACAGATTGATCTATATCAGTTCCTTTTCTCAGGATTTTAGATTGTATTTTCGTCTTGTACTTGGGATCATTGAAACTTGTAATCCATTTTGGAGTTATTATAATAATAAAAAATTCAGTATTTCAAAAGCGTTATTATTTTGATATTTGCAATATGTCTATAAATCTTAAATCCCTTGAAATATTAAATGATGAAGTAAAAATAATCATATGCATTGCATATCATGCATAATATTACACATATTTCTTGCATTTGTTATGCATATCCAGGTGTCTTACCCAGCTTTTTACTTCAATAGCAAGCTGACTCATCATTACAACACTCGGGTTAACTTCAAAAAGAAGATGGACAACTTGGAACAAGAGAATCGCGAGCTACCCGAAGAAGTTTCTGCTTTGAAGGCAACACTTGCCCTTGCGAAGAAGTGCTCACCTGCTGATTAACTTTTTCCAAAATAGTATGACCAGCACAGTGTTGAAATGGTACATGAGTTTAGACAGTGCCAACATCCATACCTTTAATGATTTGGGGGAAGCATTCATAAAACAATACAAGTACAATGTGGACATGGCACCCGATCGTGACCAGCTTAGGGCCATGGTTCAGAAAGACAGAGAATCGTTCAAAGAGTATGCACAGAGATGGCGCGAAGTGGCTGCACAAGTGATTCCTCCTATGGAGGAGAAGGAAATGACTAAAAATTTTCTGAAGACGCTAGGCGCTTTCTACTGCGAAATAATGGTAGCAAGTGTCCCAAGTGATTTTACAGAGATGGTATGAATGGGTGTCTGCCTAGAAGAGGAAGTAAGAGAAGGCAGTTTGACAAAGGGTGAAGGATCCGGAAGTAGGAAAAAGCCATCTTATGGGTTTACAAAGAAGAAAGAGGGGGACGCAAATGCTGTTATACAAGAGAGGAGAGTAAACGCTCCTAGAAGGAATTATCAGCGTCACCAGGAAGTTGCTTCAGTGACTCCTTTTATGAATGCCGCTCCAACTACCGTTGCTTATCAAAGACAATCCCAGCAGGGGAACCAGGGGAATAATCAGAGAAGGGAGAACTATGACCCTATCCCCATGAGCTATGCAGAGCTACTACCAACATTGATTTTGAAGAAGTTGGTCGAGACACGACCACCTCCTGTTGTACCATCACCACTGCCTTGGTATTACAAAGCGGACCAGACGTGTGCCTTTCATCAGGGAGCACCAAGGCATAGCATTGAAAATTGTTATCTTTTGAAGACTGAAGTGCAAAAGTTAGTGAAATCTGGAATTCTATCTTTCAAAGACATGGGCCCTGATGTGAAAGAAAATCCTCTACCCAAGCACGGGGGAGTGAATGTTGTGAATATGGTGGCCGGTTGTCCAGGTGACTTCCAGATTTTTTACATTAATCTGGTTAGAGGGGATTTGGTAAAAATGCATGCAGACCTCTATGAACTCAGTTATTATACGCATGACCACACCGGTTGTGCTGTTTGTAGTACAAATATCCAGGGTTGCGAGAAGATAGAGGCTGATTTATAGGAGATGATGGATGAAGGTTTAATCCATATAATAAATCCTAGGGAAGAGTATGAAGAGGAAGTGAATATGGTTTCTGGGTGTCCTGGTGAGTTCAGAATTTTTGATGTGGAGTATCTGAATGAACATCTTGTACAGTTGCATGATACCTTTTGCCGGACTGCTGGTCAAGTGGAACACCAATATGGATCTTGCATAGTTTGTTGCCAAGACCCCCAAGGATGTTCTATTGTGAGAGAGCGTGTTCAATTTCTGTTAGACAATGGAAATATCAAGATCACAGGTCAGAGAGATGATTATTACGAGATTGATATGGTTGAAGTTTGTTTGATGGGAGAAGAGTTAGAGGAAGAATATGCCTCAGCGGATGAGTATTTCTCTTCAAACGAAGATTTGTTTGCCGGAAGTGACCCTTTGAGGGTTGATTGTGTAACGGAAGGTGTAAAAATCATTGTACCTTGTTTTGATGTACCCCATTGGTAATCAGTCTACCAGGTCTGGTTCCCTATAAATCAGATAAGGTTGTGCCTTACAAATACAGCGCTACAATATTGGAAGATGGGGTGGAAGTTCCCATCCATCCAATGCCAGATGTTGGAAATATAGATGATAATAGCAGGGTGACCCATAGTGGTCGTGTGTTTGCGCCAGTTATTCGAAGAGATGTTATTGCTGGAAAGAAAATTGTTGAGAATAATGAACCAAAGAAGATTGCAGGAGAGACTAGTGGAGCTACATTAGAGAAAGAAGTGGATGATATTTTGAAGATAATTAAGATGACCGACTACAAAATTGTAGATCAGCTACTAGAGACTCCTTCAAAGATATATATCCTAGATTTATTGATGAACTCCTCCGCTCATAGAAAATCAGTGATGAGAGTGCTAGACCAAGCATTTGTTGAGAATGACATGGCGTTAGATCAATTCAGCAGCATAATTGGAAACATTACATCATGTAACAACTTGAGTTTTTGCGATGATGAGTTACCAGATGAAGGGAGGAATCACAACTTGGCCCTCCACATTTCTATGAATTGCAAGAATGATTCGTTGTCCAATGTGCTAATTGATAACGAATCCGCGTTGAATGTTATACCGAGAAGTACCCTCATGAAGTTAAAGTATCAGGGAACACCTATGCGCCCGAGTGGCATCATTGTGAAAGCTTTTGATGGGTCGAGGAAATCTATCATCAGTGAAATGGACTTACCCATCCATATAGGACCATATTTGTTCTTGATAACTTTCCAGGTAATGGACATTATTCCTGCGTATAGTTGTTTTCTAGGACGACCATGGATACACGAAGAAGAGGTTGTCACTTCAACTCTGCATCAGAAGCTAAAATCCGTGCGTGAAGGGAAGGTAGTGATCATAAATGGGGAGCAGGCGTTGTTGATATCCCATCTATCCTCTTTCAGTATTATAGAAGCGGATGAGGCTGCTGTTGGAACCCAGTTCCAAGCCCTATCCATTGACAACATAAGGAAAAATGAGAATTATGTGGTCTCACTGAAGGACGCGCAACAGGTTGTGGTCATAAAGCAGTTTGGGGACGACTTGTGGATCCACCCGTAAACAGAAACAGAGCTGGTTTGGGTTTCTCTTCGAGGAATGGCAAAGGCGAAAGTTTGAAGTTAAAGTCTTCTGTGAACAGTTATCATGATGTTTTTTGTAGTAGAGGCTACCTCCATCCGATTGTTTCTGGAATTAATGTTGTTGAAGAGGATGAAGCAGAGCCGGAAGTACCGAATTATGTGACGCATGGAGTCCGAGTTCAGAATTGGGTCACCATTGATGTTCCTTCTTGCATACATATTTCAAAGTAATTTGTTTTGTTAATCTGTTTCTTTCTTTTGAAAAGCTTTCACTCTTCCCAAGGTGGAAGTATTGACGTTGTAGGGCTTATCTGTTTGCTATAATTGTTAAGATCATTAATAAAAGTTGTCTTTGCTTCCAAATTATGTATTTTATTTTCTGCCTTTTTCTTGGGAAATTATAATAAATAAATAAAAAAACCTTTTCAAAATAAATAATAACTGAAAATTAATTTGCATGCTCACTTGTTATATGTGTTAGTTTCTAAAAGCAATCATAAATCATATGTGCAGATTAATTAAAAAACCTGATGAATACAATGACCCTGCACCCTCTCCCAACTTTGATTGTCATGTGTTTGGGGCTGAAGAAGAAGATTATGGTGAGAACCCGGAAGAGGTCTCACGGTTGCTTGAGCACGAGGAAAATACCATTCAACCATACAAAGATCCTTTGGAAGTGGTTAATTTGGGTTCAGAGGAAGATCCAAAGGAAGTCAAGATTGGAGCATAGTTGCATCCTGATGTAAAGAGCGGGTTTATTGAGTTGTTGAAAGAATATGTGGATATTTTTGCTTGGTCTTATCAAGATATGCCTGGTCTAGATACAGACATTGTCGAGCATCGTTTACCGTTGAAGCCAGAGTGTCCACCAGTTAAACAAAAGTTGAGAAGAACCCACCCGGATATGGTAGTAAAGATCAAAGCGGAAGTCCTAAAGCAGATTAATGCTAGTTTTCTTGTGACGTCAGTGTATCCTCAATGGATTTCCAATATTGTCCCAGTACCGAAAAAAGATGGAAAAGTCCGTATGTGCATAGATTACACAGATCTAAATAAAGCTAGTCCAAAAGATGATTTTACATTGCCTCACATTGACATGTTAGTGGATAGCACAACAAAATTCAAGGTATTCTCGTTCATGGATGGATTTTCCGGATATAATAAAATAAAATTGGCTCCAAAGGACATGGAAAACAACGTTTATCACACCCTGGGGAACATTCGGTTACAGAGTGATGCCCTTCGGGTTGAAGAACGCTGGTGCAACGTACTAGAGGGCTATGACAACCCTATTCCATGATCTGATGCAAAAGTAAATCGAAGTATATGTTGATGATATTTGTGATCGGTGGATCTGGAACTGACTGTTTAACGCTGGTTCGCGAAATGTCGCGGAAGCAAGAGTCGCCACCGTCTTTTATTTTCTCCAAATGGAAAGGACAAAAGCACAGAAAAAATCCTTATAGAGATTGCTCTCGGTTCGGGACGTAGGTTATAGAAAGGGAAGGTGTTAGCACCCTTTCTATCCTTGGTTATCCATGGGCTCTTAGATACTTGCTCATTGTGTTTTCAAAATTGTTTGTTTGCTTTTCAACTGTGGGTTTTAAAAAAGGTTTCTTTGAAAATTCCAGTTCGACTCTTGTATCGGTCCTTAAGAGTGTTTGAAAAATTGCTTTCGAAAGCTTTTTGAAAATGTGTCAGTGTGAAAAGCATTTTTGATTTGTTTTGAAATTAGAGCAAGTATCTAGAGTCGTCTACCTACCCTAAGGAATTCGTCTGTGTAAATGTCCTTTAAAGTAGTGCCATCCCACCATTGAGAGGTAGGTAGCACCACCGTTGGAGGTGTTTGGGTCAATTCGAGGTTCGGGACATGGTGATCACCAGAGTAATGGGAAGACACCTTAGAAGCTACCCTCATGCCAGGTTCCCGGATCATGAGGATTTACTAAAACATCCTCTACTCGACGATCACCTTT
Source organism: Vicia faba (assembly GCA_948472305.1). Lineage (NCBI taxonomy): Eukaryota > Viridiplantae > Streptophyta > Magnoliopsida > Fabales > Fabaceae > Vicia > Vicia faba. The sequence goes on from OX451738.1 coordinate 895,711,834, forward strand.
CGAGGCAAGGCAATAGTGAGGCGTACCCTAGGGGTGGTGTGTGATTCGTGTGTCATTTTCATTTGTATTTATCTTGTCATGTTATTGGTGTTCTACGCTTGTTTTTATTTTGTCCATACATTCTTTCATGCTTTGATTTAACAGTTAAAAATATTGCGGGAAAAGTAAATTCTAAGCTATTACAAAAGGCGCGGGTCCACATCGCCAAAAGTTTCTCGAACCCGATTTGACAGAAAATAAAGAAAAGAAAAGTGCGAGAAAATTAAAAGGTTACATGGCTTTGGGAGAGATACATAAATATTTAAACGAAACAAAATAAATATGCGAATTAATAATTAAATCGAAACGAGGGTGTTGGACCCCTTTTGCAAAATTAAACTAATGAGGAATTAATTAATTAAAAAGAAAGAAAGAACTTGTTTTTTTGGTATTTTTTAGTATTTTAGGATTTAAATAAAAAAAGAGAATTAATTAAAATAAATACTAACCCTAATTCTAGTGGCTTTTAATTTATTAAGAAAACATTGAATTTTAACCTAAATTAACCCTAATTTTTATATACAAGTTTAATTATAAAAATAAACAAAATAAATAATATTAAATATTTGATTACCATGAAAGAAAAATAAAAGGATGAAAATTAATTAAACCTAATTCTATGTTTTTTAGATTTTATTATGAAAATATTAATTTAAACCCTAATTTAAAGCTAAATAATTTAGGAATTTATTTACAAAATACTAACTAATTAAATATATTTGATTTTTGGTCTTTTCTGATTTTTATGTGTATTTTTTATATTTATGAAAATATTAAATTAATTAAAAAGAATAATAATTAAAAGAAGATAAAAATAATGAAAAGATAAAGAATAATAAAATTTTTGCAAACCTTGGGGGTATCAGTCCCCAAATAGGAGGTATAGCCCATGAATTTGAGCCCAATGACCTTCAGGTCCGTTTGACTTTCTCCAGGGAGTATGCTGGCGCGTTGACTGGGACTACCATGTGCCTTAGATCTGAGCCTTTAGATTGATGTAACTGACGCGTGGACGACTGGATCTTGGAAGTGTATGGTGGTCTTTGTTATTGAAACTGCATATGAATATGGATTGCAAAATAATATGGGAAATAATGAAGACCTGGGGCTCGAACCCAGGTCATGAGGATTAACACCCACCAACTTTACCACTGAAGCACTCAATGCGTTTTGTTTATTAAATAACACACAAATAACATAAAGCAAAAACATGGGTTAGTGGATTTCCAGCGCGAAAATTCAAACTGACCAATCGTTGGCTGCCACTGCATCATCTTCTTCGTTGGGGATTTCGTGAAACAATTTAATAAACATTTAACGGTGGTTTTAAACCCCCTCAAAATATGCTGATTTCAATAATAGCGATTAGGCCTGTGACGCTCAAAATTTGGCGCGATGGTCTCAATCTTTTCGTCCCAACCTGCTGACTTTGTTCATGGCATCGTTAGGTCTTAATTTTATAGGAATGGAAAACGCCCAAATTAAAAACCTTGGAATCCTAGGTATCTCTAATGGCGAATCCTCATATAGGGCATGAAACTTCAATCAAATTGTGCAGTTAGTTTATAAACATCATCCTAAACATGAAAACAACAACAAAATATGTTATAAATGCATGGATAATGGAAAACAGTTTTGGAATTTTCTCTACCAATTTCAGTGATGACTTCGCGTTTTCTTGAGTATGGGGCTTAGTTTTTGATTGGAATATGTCCTCTGATCTTTGAGGAAGCTAATGGAATAGGTTTTGAGGCTTGAATCGACCTGTAAGTGAGTTTTCAGAATTGAGTTTTTAGACAAAATTTTCAAGTTTGGCAATTGGTTTCTGCGCAGCTTTTATGGTCCTCAGGATTAGGTTTTTATTCAGGCTTATGTAATGAACCAATTAGGTCAAGAAAATTGATCAAGATCTTTTGTATTCATGGCTTTGAAGATTTGATTTTCAAGCATTGTTTTTTCAATCTTTTCCATGCATTTTTGTACCAATTATGATCCAATCAAATTGATTCTTTCCAATCTTAACCATGCACGAAATATTGAAGGCATATCATGTATAAAAAGATTTGAAATAGTAGGTTAAATATTTTCCATGTATTTAATTTGATTTAAATGAATTATTATAAATAAAAATTCAAATAAATAAATAAAAAATGAAGAAATACTTCCCTTTAGGCCAAGTGGTCGTGCACATGCCATGGATGATGAATTATGGAAGAAAAATAGGCCCATTAGCAATTTTAGGTCATTTGAATCAATGTTAACTTTTCAAAATATCCAAAAATTTCCCAACTTCTACAAGGCATAACTTGCTCAAGTTTTAAGCTTTTCTCATGTTCTTGGACATTTTGGAAAGTTCTTTGAATCCTCTAACCAGTGCCTTTGGTCCCATGTCATTTTGATTTACCAATATCAAGTTATGGCCTTTGACTTAAAGCCCCTTTTTGTTGACTTTTGAAAATGACATATAATGTTGAAATTGATAACTTTTTGTGAGAGCATTTCTTGGACTTGAAGTATGAAGATGCGTTGTAGGAAATGTCTTTCTCTTCAAAATGAGCTTTGGATGGAATTTTTCTGATAATCCATGTGAAAGTTATGCCCTGGTCAATTTACAGTTGACTTTTTCAGCTGTCCAAATAAGGAAACTTTTGCATCTTGATGATTTTTGAGCCAAACTTTGAGAATCATGATCAAGCATTGATCAAATGATGTTTGTGGCTTCAAAATGATATGTTGACCAAAAATTTGAACTTTTGACTGTCAAATGACCATTTTGCCCCTACAGTTGACTGTAGTGCAATTTAGGGTTTTGACTGTGCAATTTTGAGCTGAATGTCTTGAAACTTGGTATGAGGATGCTTGACCATATTTGTAGGCATATGAGACTTGATTGGACCTTTGGAAACTTCATTTTCTTGATCATAACAAAAACCCTAGTTTTGACAGCTTAGGAGGCTCTTGCACTGTGCAACCCTTGGGGGAACTTTGAAGCTTGACTTGGCAATTTCTTGAAGAATATGGGAGGGAAAATTTTGGGGTACAACAGTTGCCCCTGTTCAATCTTCTTAGACCTGAGGATGCAGATTGGCTGACGTGCCTTTCGTAATCCGAGGGTAGAAGATGATTGAACACTAGAGTGCCCAGAAATTTGCGCTCACATAGTAGCAGTATGATGATGGGGGAATGGGCTTATAGATGCCATTTAGAGATTGATGAATAGGGTGATGGGCTTATAGATGCCACCTGGATGTTGGTCGCGTAAGAGATTCCTTAGCGAGAACCTGCGTACCTGCAAAACAGAAAATGATTACCTGACACGTTGCAGGAGCTGATTTTCAGATGCTTAGTATAGATATGTCCCGACTGGCTACAGGAGCTGGATCTGGAGCTTCAAATGGTGATGAACGAACCAGGGGTAGTTACTACCTTAGCATGAACGGTAAGAGAACCTTGGGTGACTTTAACTTCAACAACGCTCGTTGAGAAAAATACTGGTGGGAATTACCATCTTCGCAGGATCGGGAAGAGAACCAATAGGAAATTATAATCTGAAAGGGAATTACATCTCACGCACCGTCGGGGAGAGAACCATAGGAAATTATAACCTAAAAGGGAATTACATCTCACGCACCGTCGGGGAGAGAACCATAAGAAATTATAACCTGAAAGGGAATTACATCTCACGCACCGTCGGGGAGAGAACCATAGGAAATTATAACCTGAAAGGGAATTACATCTCACGCACCGTCAGGGAGAGAACCATAGGAAATTATAACCTGAAAGGGAATTACATCTCACGCACCGTCGGGGAGAGAACCATAGGAAATTATAACCTGAAAGGGAATTACATCTCATACACCGTCAGGGAGAGAACCATAGGAAATTATAACCTGAAAGGGAATTACATCTCACGCACCGTCGGGGAGAGAACCATAGGAAATTATAACCTGAAAGGGAATTACATCTCACGCACCGTCGGGGAGAGAACCATTATAATCTCAAAAGGAATTATCACCTCACGCACCGTCGGGGAGGGAACCATAGGAAATTATAACAACCTGATAACTTCTACTGAGTCTTCATCAGAAAAATCTGTTGGGAGTCGATTTAGCTGGACTAGAGAAGGCCTTGGACTGGATAAGAAATCTTTTGAGTCGATTAACTGAACCGGTCTAGGTCTTGAAATATGATTGAGAATTTAACTGCGTCTTTCCTGAAAAGTAAAGGTCAGTCAAATTCCATGCATGATATGGATCAAGCGATGATGTTCTCAACATAAATGAGATTTGTATGATATGACGCGTCTATGCATGTTATAATGATGTATGTGATGTTTTATGAATGCGTTTTTCGTCTAGGAAAGTAAATCCTTGACGGGTGCCGGGAAGTCACTCCTGGGCTGATATTGGAGAATAAGCTTTTACTTCCGCTGGGGATGACGATTGCAAGAATACCGGTAGGAGAAGATGACTCCGTTGAGGAATAAACTTGGCGAACAGCATAACTCTGCGGGGAGGAAAAGTACTCTGACGATCTTGCTGGGAAGCAATACTCTGTGGGGAGAGGGATGCTTTTGCTGAATTGTTGATAGGCATTGTTGGGGATATCTTTGCTGTATTGGAAGTGCTGATAGACTTTGCAGGGGGTGAGAAGACTGTGTCGACGACGACCTTTCCATGGCTTTTGGCTGAGGATAACCCAGTTATATCCTGTTAAGGAAATAACTCTTTGAATAAAGCCGGGCGACGCGTTCGTGCTCTACGAGGGATAAGCTTCCAGAATCTACTGGGGATAAGATTGCTGCTTGGGGAGATGAATTCCAACTTTCCTGGGGACATGGATTGGACTTTCCTGGGGGAGTTTTGAGATGTATCGAGGAAGTGACTCCATCAGATGTTTGATATACCGCCGGGGAACAATCTTTAGACCAAGATTGCCGGGGATGCTTGTTAAGAATATGCATATACTGCTGGGGAAGGTTGATATCTGCTGGAGGATACTCAACTTCCTTAAGATTTGATAGTAGCTTTGCCGGAGAAGAGTGCACTGACTTGCTGACTTACTCTCTGGGGAATTAAAATGTGCTGGTCATGTTCTTTAGTTGAACCTACCTTGGTACCTTGGAGGACAGAACAATTAGATTGCTTAGACAACTCTTTATTTCCCCTGTTTCTAGTGTCACCTGTAATTAATCCTTTGTTTCGTATGCAAATATTTATGAGTTAGCAAATTATTGTCAATGCATATATCTCAAATTGAACCTTGGACGTTCTTCGCAAAACAAAACAGAAAAAGAAAAACAATTGGCACGTTTAACTGAAAAGTATATTTGTATTGATTTTTGAATGGCCTGAAAATAGGCGTTTTGTGTACAAGAGGCTGACGTCCTAGTAAGAGAACGCCGCCGAACAAAAGAGTTTATACAGATTTTGTACTAAGGAAAATAAAACAGCTGTGTGAAATATGAATGATCCCCTGGGTTTCAACTCTGCTATTGCCTTTCTAACTCCGAGCGTCTCATCACTTGATGACCTTGGTTGAAGGTGAAGCTGACTGATCGATGCCGTCTGAACTTGATACAGATACCGGATTCTGGATGCAAAGTGATCCAATGAGACATAGTATTACGCTTTATCCCTAACTTTTGCCTGGACCGCCCTTTCGGGTTTTCAGTCCACCGGGATACCCATTTTTGCCCAAGCCGCCTTTTCAGGTTTTCGACTTGCCGGGTGTACAGATTTTTTTTCATTTCATCCCTTCATTTTGCCCGAACCCTTTTGGTTCGACGGGAAGCCCTAATTTTTGCCTAGGCATGTCAGCCTAGCGGGTCTTTTTTATGCGTAGTATCTTTTTACTATGTCTGCATTGGCGGGGTGTGGAAGGTCGTCACCATCCATATTGGTTAGAATCATGGCTCCTTCTGAGAACACATGCTTAACCACAAATGGCCCTTCGTACGTAGGGGTCCATTTGCCCCTTGGATCACTCTGAGGAAGGATGATTCTCTTGATGACCAGATCCCCAACCTGATATTCCTGTGGCCTGACTTTTTTGTTAAATGCCCTGATCATACGCTTTTGATACGTTTGACCATGACAGATAGCAGCAAGTCTCTTTTCATCAATGAGGTTGAGCTGATCAAGTCGTGTCTGGATCCAATCATCCTCGTTCAGATTTGCATCCTTCATTATCCGGAGAGAGGGTATTTGCACTTCGATCGGTAAGACTGCCTCCATACCATAAACCAGAGAGAAAGGAGTTGCCCCGGTTGACGTCCTAGCTGAGGTACGGTATCCGTGTAGAGCGAACGGTAACATCTCGTGCCAATCCTTATAAGTCACTGTCATCTTCTGCACGATTTTCTTGATGTTCTTATTTGCTGCTTCTATAGCCCCATTCATCTTCGGTCTGTAAGGAGAAGAATTGTGGTGCTGTATCTTGAACTGTTCGCAGAGCTCAGCGATCATCTTGTTGTTCAGATTGGTACCGTTGTCTGTAATTATTCTTTCTGGGACGCCGTACCGACAGATTAGGTTATGCCGAATGAACCGTGCCACAACCGTCTTGGTTACCGTAGCATAGGATGTTGCCTCAACCCACTTCGTAAAATAATCAATCGCTACCAGGATGAAGCGATGCCCATTAGATGCCGTAGGTTTAATCTCACTGATCATGTCTATACCCCACATTGCAAATGGCCAAGGCGCAGTTAGAACATTCAAGGGAACTGGAGGAACATGCACCTTGTCTACATAAATCTGGCACTTATGACATGTCCTAGAATGTTGGTAACAGTCAGCTTCCATTGTGGACCAGTAATATCCTACCCGTAGGATCTTCTTTGCCATTGTTTGTCCACTGGAATGTGTACCATAGGTCCCCTCATGTAGCTCTTCCATGATCCTTTCTGCTTCAGTCTTATCCACACAACGCAGTAAGGTTGAATCATGGTTTCGCTTGTACAAGATGCCGTTGCTAAGGAAGAACTTGGCTGCGAACCTTCTCAGGAACTTCTTATCATTGATAGAGGCACCTTCAGGGTATTTCTGAGCTTCCAGATATCTTTTTACTTCATGGTACCAAGGCTTCTCAGTTACTAATTCAGTCTGGAGATCGCAACAGTATGCCGGTTCGTCCAGTTTCCAGATGATGATTCGGGGAGCCTCATTGTCCCATTTGACCTTGAACATAGAAGACATTGTAGCTAACGCGTCCGCCAGCTGATTCTCTTCTCTTGGAAAGTGTTCAAAGGTTATCTCTGTGAAGTGGGGGATTAGGGTCAACACACATTCTCTGTAAGGAACCAGGTTTGGATGTTTCGTATCCCACTCTCCTTTGATCTGATTGATCACGAGAGCGGAATCTCCGAAGACACTCAGAAACTTGATCCTTAGATCGATCGCAGCTTGAAGACCCATGATGCACGCCTCATACTCTGCCATGTTGTTGGTACAGTTGAAACATAGCCGGGCAGTGAGTGGAGTATGAGTACCTTGAGGAGATATGATGATGGCGCCTATACCATTACCCAAAGCATTGGATGCCCCGTCAAAGTGCATAGACCATCGGGATCCTGGTTCAGGTCCTTCATCTGGTCCAGGTATTTCACAATCAGTTACTATCATGATGCTTTCATCCGGAAACTCGAAGTTCATTGACTGATAGTCATCTACGGCCTGATGTGCCAAATGGTCTGCCAATACACTTCCCTTAATGGCTTTCTGGGTTGTATACTGAATGTCGTATTCCGTCAAGATCATTTGCCATCTTGCAATTCTCCCAGACAGAGCAGGCTTTTCGAATATGTACTTTATAAGATCCATCTTTGAGATCAACAAGGTAGTGTGAGTCAGCATATACTGTCTTAGCCGGCGAGCAGCCCATACCAAAGCGCAGCAAGTTTTCTCAAGCAGTGAGTATCGGGTCTCACAGTCGGTAAACTTTTTGCTAAGGTAATAAATGGCATGCTCTTTTTGGCCAGACTCGTCATGCTGCCCCAGCACACACCCCATTGAGTTGTCAAGCACTGTCAGGTATAGTATCAGAGGCCTCCCTTCAACCGGTGGCATAAGGATAGGTGGTTCTTGGAGATACTCCTTGATTCTGTCAAACGCAGCCTGACATTCATCGTTCCAACGTGCTACCTGATCTTTCTTCAGCAGCTTGAAGATTGGCTCACGGGTAGCAGTCAGGTGTGAGATGAACCGAGCAATGTAATTCAGGCGTCCTAAAAAGCCTCTGACCTCCTTCTCTGTCTTAGGAACTGACATCTCTTGAATAGCTTTGACCTTAGCAGGGTCCACTTGAATGCCTTTATCACTGACCACGAAGCCTAGCAACTTTCCAGATCTTACCCCGAAGGTGCACTTGTTCGGGTTCAATCTCAGCTTGTACAGTTTCAACCGGTCAAACAATTTCTGCAGATGATCTAGATGCTCTTCCTCAGTCTGGGACATCGCGATCATGTCGTCAACATACACTTCTATTTCATGATGGATCATGTCATGAAATAAAGCAACCATGGCGCGTTGGTAGGTTGCCCCAGCGTTCTTCAACCCGAATGGCATGACCTTGTAACAGAAGGTGCCCCACTGAGTAACAAAGGTAGTCTTTTCCATGTCTTCAGGTGCCATCTTGATCTGATTGTAACCTGAAAAGCCATCCATGAAAGAGAACACCTTATGCTGAGCTGTATTATCAACAAGGACATCAATGTGAGGTAAGGGGAAGTCATCTTTGGGGCTGGCCCTGTTCAGATCCCTGTAGTCAACACACATTATGACCTTTCCGTCTTTCTTTGGTACCGGCACCACATTAGCAACCCACTGAGGGTAAGAAGTCACTGCAAGGAACACGGCATCAAACTGTTTCATAACCTCGGCTTTAATCTTCTCAGACATCTCTGGACGCATCCGACGGACCTTTTGCTTAACTGGAGGGCAGTCTTCCTTAGTTGGCAAGTGATGGACCACAATATCGGTATCCAACCCGGGCATGTCTTCGTAGGACCAGGAAAAGATCTCCATATAATCATGCAGCATCTTAGTCAACCGTTGCTTCACGCTGAGCTCTAGGTTGGCACCAATCTTTACCTCTTTCCTGTCTGCCTCAGTACCCAAGTTTATTGTTTCCACTGGCTCTTCATGGGGTTGAATTGCCCTCTCTTCCTGAAGTAACAGTCTTGCAAGCTCACCAGGCACTTCGCAATCATCTTCACCTTCGTCTTCGGCTAAGTTGATCGGATTTTCGAAGTCATAACTGGCAGTAGAAGAGTCGTTACCAGTAAGATCCAGAGTGGATTGAAACCTGTATGAGTGAGTGTGTGTGTAAATACAGCTGTTTTGAAAAAATATGTAAAGGAAAGAAAGACAGAAAAGGAGCATAAGATTTGCAATGCGAGAAAACGTCCAAGATTTTCATTCATGATATATGAAATGACAATTTATATGCCCTCACAAATGAAACCACGGTGCCTCGGGTAAGACACCGGGCCATATAGTTTATTTATTGTTTATTACAAATAACAAAACAAAGAAATTTATTACTGCGTCACAAAGGTAACTGGAGTATGGTCTTTAGCAATCCAATTGTTCAATCCGCCTTCGGTCGTCGGGTAGATCCAGCTATTGAATTCCGCTTCATCCACTTCGTTGTCTTCCCCAACAACATTCACTCCTGGATTTGTAATGATCACAGGAGGTCTTCTGATCTTTGCTTTCCTCATAGCTTTCTGACCCTCTGCGGTAAAACCCAGCCCGAATTTGTCAGTCTTCTGTGTAAAGTCTGGAAGTCTGCCCCAGTTAGCACATTCACCCTTTTGAACCACAGCCCGGGCGTCCTTTAGGGAAGCCATCTTCAAAGGAGCACTTTCTTCCGTTGCTGTTTCTGATGCTGCTGTAATTGGAAGCACCTCCTCGAAATGCTGAAAGGGGGTTTCAATAAACTCCCCGTCCATCTCAATGTATCTGAAGGAATTCAGGTGGCTCACCATATATTCCTCCTCTCCCTGCACAGTGACGATCTTCCCTCTGACGGGGTACTTCAGCTTCTGGTGCAAGGTAGAGGTCACTGCCCCAGCCTTATGTATCCAAGGTCGACCCAATAGACAAGAGTAAGATGGACGGATATCCATCACATAAAAAGTAGAGTCAAACACTTGAGAACCCACATGAATCGGAATGTCAACCTCTCCATGAACCATCCTTTTTGAACCGTCAAAGGCTCTGACGATGATATTGCTGGGTTTTAATTCCAGGCCTTCACAATCTAGACGGTCTAAAGCCTTCTTGGGTAGCACATTCAAGGACGAACCAGTATCCACCAACACATGTGTCAAGGTAGTGCCCCTGCATTCGATAGAGACATGCAGAGCATCATTATGGTCTCTTCCCTTCGCGGTCAAGTCAGCATCTGAGAAACCCAAGCCATTGTCTGCTGTCAGATTTGCCACGCAATCAGTGAACTGGACCGCGGATGTCTCATGAGGCACATTGGCCGTCTTGAGGAATGAGATTAAGGCCTTAGCATGGGCCTCGGAGCACAGCAATAAAGAGAGCATGGAGATCTTGGAGGGCGTGTGCCCCAGCTATTCCACAACATTGAAATCACTCTTCTTTATTATCTTCAGAATCTCCTCCATTTCTTGTTGGGAGGCTTCAGCAGTTATAGGTACAGGTACCTCCATCTGGGCAGGCTCAACTTCAATCCCTTTGCCCCGAGCATTGGATGACTCGGCAGCAGGAGAAACAATTGGATCAGCAGCAGGAACAGGTACACTTGTAGGAGTTATGAGAAGCGGTCTTCGAGCAGCAGGAGGTGCAATGTCAGGCGAGAAGAGCCTGCCACTGCGGGTAACCTTGGCTGGGCCAGTGATATCACAGATGCTGGCACCAGCGTTGAACTTTTGTTTAATCCCATTCACATACACATCTGCCCCATAATACCAGGGGATAGCTTTATCAGATACATAGGGCAGGGGCCCCGGAACAGTGATAACCACAGGTGCAACGGTCATGATTTGAACAGGCTTCTTCGGGGGAGCCTTGATTGGATTATTGAATATGGTAACCACAGAAACTTCTTCCACCGGAACCAACTGAACAACAGACTTCTTAAACAGAATCTCCTTGCTATCCATTAGGCTTTGGATGCCTAACTTAAGCAAGGGACAACCAGATAGGGACACAGTACAGAACAGGCAACCCTCACTGCAACCCGGAAATAAACCGGCCAGCAGCAGGTTCTTCTTGACAGTCTTCAGAGGAGTGGCTAGATCATCTACAGAAACAGCGTAAACATCTTCGTCAACAGCATTTACCCCATGCTGAGGCATAGGAGCAGTAACTACATTTGGCCTCTCCGGCGCTTCGAACTGTATCTCCTTTGCGTCGATAAGGTCTTGCACCTTACTCCTTAGTGCCTAACAGTCATCAGTAGAATGCCCCGGGCTATCAGAATGGTAAGCACAACGAGCATTCGGGTTGTACTTAGGAGATGCAGTATTTGGGAACTTTGGCGCCTCTCTGACAGTCACTAAATTGGTGGATAGCACTTGTGGCAAGATCTGCGATAAAGTCATGCTTAACCGGGTAAACTCTCTCCGGGGTCTTTCAGCCCTTTGAGGATTGGTCGGCCGAGGAGCGGCAGCAGGCTTGGCAATCATTACCGCACTGACAGATTGGCGGCGCTCAGGTCTCTCTGATTTCCTGGAACCATATACGGCACTAGCCTCCTTCTTGAAGGGTTTCTTCTCAGAACTGGACGATGCACCCTTTGGAATCTTTCCAGACTTCAACCCAGCCTCAATTCTCTCTCCAGTCAGAATCAGATCAGTGAACCCTGCAGACGAATTCCCGATAAGATGGTTGAAAAACATGTCTACCAATTCCCGATCAGTCAATGGTGGCTGCACCCTGCCAGCCAGGTCTCTCCACTTCTGAGCGTACTCCTTAAAACCTTCACTTGAACCTAACGACATTCCCTGGAGTTGGGTACGTGTAGGGGCAAGGTCGGCATTATATTGATACTGCTTATAGAAAGCAGTAGCCAACTCCTCCCAGTTACGAACCTTGGTCCCATCCAGCTGATAGAACCATTCGAGATGAGTCCCTGAAAGACTCTCCTGGAAGAAGTGGATCCACAAATTCTTATCCGCAGAGTACGGTTGAATCTTTCGAACATAGGACCTGAGATGTAGCTTGGGACAAGACGCCCCGTCATACTTAGAAAAGGATGGTGCTTTGAACTTATGAGGGATAATCACACCAGTAGACAAACCCAAATCTCCGAAATCCAGCCCAGGTACCTGTTGTATTTCCATAGCCTTCAACCTGTCCTCCAGTTGCTTGTATATGTCTTCTGCAGGAGGGTACTGCTCTTCATCAAAATCAGTCTCGTTGTCGGAGACTACCGGACTAGGAACCCTTGCTTCTGCCTGAGGAGTACTCTTGCCAACAGAAGAACCAGCCTCTTCCTGCTGCAGAGTATTGCCAAACCTTCAGCCTGAGTTGAACAGAACAATTCTTCTCTTCTTCTTCTTCTCCTTCTTCAGGAGCATAGCCTTCAGCTCTTCTTGGCCTTGAGCCAAACCCTTGATTAATTCCTGAAACTGCGCATTCTGCGCCTAAAGAGCCTTGATGGATGTCTCAGTTGATGACGAGTCGGGATTCATGATGCTGAAATAAACAGCGAAGAACTGTAAGCAACCTGAAAAGAGGAAAAACCTGCTATGCACATGATGTATGAAATGCGTATGAATTATGTTTTCATAGACAATCGGGAATCAACTTTGTAAACAAAAAAGGAACACACTTCATTAGATTCAACTTTGCAACTGAAATTATTCAACAGGTTGCCCTTAGGCGTTACATGAAAGGAAATACTGAAAAGGAAATAAAACTGTAAAAGCACATCTGGAGCTCCTTATTGATCCCATGGTCTCCTCTTCTCAGTACGGATGTAGGCATTCAGAGCTCTCTCATTCTCCAACTGCTTTGTCAGCTTCTGGATCTTTGATTCCTGCTCGTTGAACTTTTCCCGGTAAGAATCCCGCTCTTCTCGCAGTTGCGACCAAGATCTCTTCAATGTCTCATAATCAGTAGGTATCTGAGGGGGAAGGACAGTTGGAGGAACACCATCTTTGTCAGGACACTCAAGAATGACGGGTCTGACAGCTTCACACGGCATACCTAACTTCTGAGCACGGATGCGAACCCATTTGTAGTAGGCTTCCATAGGTAAAGAGGTCTTTGGCCCTAACTCCTGTGGGTCAGCTTTATGAACCTTGTCCCAAGCCTTGATGAACCTACGGCGCAGCTCGTCACTATCCACCTGAAACTCAAAACTGATTTGAGGCACCAACATCTCATGGGGGCCTGCTCTTCTTGCTCTTCCAAACTGACGGAGTGCTAGACATGGATTGTAAGAGATTCCTCCTTGGGTACCAATCAGAGGAACATTAGGGTATTCCCCGCATCGATCAATAATATCTATCTCATCCAAACCTCTGCAAGTCCAAATGATGTCTTTATCGGTGAGAGACATTAACCTATGAGCCCAACCTCTTCCTTCTTGATTCTTTAGTACGAACTTAGGGAGGTGCGAAATAAACCACCTCACCAACAAGGGGATACAACACCATAGGGTTCCTCGTCTTCGGGTAGTACGGGCATGAAGTTGTTGCAAGATGTCACCCAAGAGAGTGGGCACAGGATTCTGAGACATAAAGACCCTTATGGCAGTGACATTGATGAAGTTGTCAGGATTAGGAAACAGGACTAACCCATAGATTAGGAGAGCCAAGATGTCTTCATATGCCCTAAAGTCCAGGTCATTCCAGAAACTGTTAGCTTTACCAATCAGAAACTTGGCCAAGAAACCCTTAACTCCGCTTCTAGTCACCCAGTTGTCTGTTACCTCTTGATGGGTCAAAGGAAGAGCTGCAACAACATCCTCAAGCCTGAGGGTCTTTTCCCAACCAGTAAAGGGAGTCTGACCCAAGATAGGGATACCAAGCAAATCAAAGAACTCTTCCAGGGTAGGGACCAGCTGGAAGTCTTGAAAGGTGAAGCACTGGTACAGAGGGTCATAGAACTGGGTCAGAACACTCATCAACTGTTGATCCCGCTTTGCAGTGACTAAACTGAGAAGAGAACCATGCCTCTGGATGAAGGAAGTGGTATTTAGAATTCTGCTAACCAACTCATCAAGCAACTCAGGTGAACGAACAAAGTTGAACCGGATAGTATTCCTTCGCACAGGCATCATAATGTCCTACAAAACAGAGCAAAGGTGAAACCCTCTTGTCTTTGAAATGGTCAGTCCTTATGCAGGATGCATACAATGCTCATGATGCTATGATGTTATGGTAAAGCACATCACATATAGATACAAAGGCAAACATGGTAAGGCACACAAGTCACACAAGGCAAGCCCCTAAAGTTTAGGCCAGCATGAGGTCTAGGTACTACCCTCTTTCAGTTTGTTGGTTCATACATGTCCTAATCAAAAGTAACCGGGTTCTTAGAGGATCCCAATATCATTGACTACCCTCAATCGGTCATAACTCCAGCATCGCAATCTTTTCTTGCAGCCAGAACCATCACGAGAGTTTAGTCTCAATGGGCGTAGCATACTGCTACAATTCTAAAGGCCAAGTTGTGTCAATTAAGGTTCTAAGGTTGTTGGTGCTTAATGACTCCTTAGAAGACCCATATTATCCTCGTTGCGACACAAGGGATATCGGTACAGACCAAGGTGCCACACCAACGTAGCCACTGCTTCACCTGTGTCGGTCTACGCCGGACAGGTCCCTCACAGCTTATGCTACCTAAACAGGGTATCCCTAGATCCGGGTTAGGATCTATATAACTCCGATGCAACCCACAATAGTAAAACAAGCAAATCAATACAATTGAAAACACAGTTATGAACTAGCCCTAAGGTACACCTCACTTTAAGTTTGGTCCCCAGCAGAGTCGCCAGTTCTGTGATCGGTGGATCTGGAACTGACTGTTTAACGCTGTTTCGCGAAATGTCGCGGAAGCAAGAGTCGCCACCGTCTTTTATTTTCTCCAAATGGAAAGGACAAAAGCACAGAAAAATTCCTTATAGAGATTGCTCTCGGTTCGGGAGGTAGGTTATAGAAAGGGAAGGTGTTAGCACCCTTTCTATCCATGGTTATCCATGGGCTCTTAGATACTTGCTCATTGTGTTTTCAAAATTGTTTGTTTGCTTTTCAACTGTGGGTTTTAAAAAAGGTTTCTTTGAAAATTCCAGTTCGACTCTTGTATCGGTCCTCAAGAGTGTTTGAAAAATTGCTTTCGAAAGCTTTTTGAAAATGTGTCGGTGTGAAAAGTATTTTTGATTTGTTTTGAAATTAGAGCAAGTATCTAGAGTCGTCTACCTACCCTAAGGAATTCGTCTGTGTAAATGTCCTTTAAAGTAGTGCCATCCCACCATTGAGAGGTAGGTAGCACCACCATTGGAGGTGTTTGGGTCAATTCGAGGTTCGGGACATGGTGATCACCAGAGTAATGGGAAGACACCTTAGAAGCTACCCTCATGCCAGGTTCCCGGATCATGAGGACTTACTAAAACATCCTCTACTCGACGATCACCTTTCGAGGTAAGGCAACAGTGAGGCGTACCCTAGGGGTGGTGTGTGATTCGTGTGTCATTTTCATTTGTATTTATCTTGTCATGTTATTGGTGTTCTACGCTTGTTTTTATTTTGTCCATACATTCTTTCATGCTTTGATTTAACAGTTAAAAATATTGCGGGAAAAGTAAATTCTAAGCTATTACAAAAGGCGCGGGTCCACATCGCCAAAAGTTTCTCGAACCCGATTTGACAGAAAATAAAGAAAAGAAAAGTGCGAGAAAATTAAAAGGTTACATGGCTTTGGGAGAGATACATAAATATTTAAACGAAACAAAATAAATATGCGAATTAATAATTAAATCGAAACGAGGGTGTTGGACCCCTTTTGCAAAATTAAACTAATGAGGAATTAATTAATTAAAAAGAAAGAAAGAACTTGTTTTTTTGGTATTTTTTAGTATTTTAGGATTTAAATAAAAAAAGAGAATTAATTAAAATAAATACTAACCCTAATTCTAGTGGCTTTTAATTTATTAAGAAAACATTGAATTTTAACCTAAATTAACCCTAATTTTTATATACAAGTTTAATTATAAAAATAAATAAAATAAATAATATTAAATATTTGATTACCATGAAAGAAAAATAAAAGGATGAAAATTAATTAAACCTAATTCTATGTTTTTTAGATTTTATTATGAAAATATTAATTTAAACCCTAATTTAAAGCTAAATAATTTAGGAATTTATTTACAAAATACTAACTAATTAAATATATTTGATTTTTGGTCTTTTCTGATTTTTATGTGTATTTTTTATATTTATGAAAATATTAAATTAATTAAAAAGAATAATAATTAAAAGAAGATAAAAATAATGAAAAGATAAAGAATAATAAAATTTTTGCAAACCTTGGGGGTATCAGTCCCCAAATAGGAGGTATAGCCCATGAATTTGAGCCCAATGACCTTCAGGTCCGTTTGACTTTCTCCAGGGAGTATGCTGGCGCGTTGACTGGGACTACCATGTGCCTTAGATCTGAGCCTTTAGATTGATGTAACTGATGCGTGGACGACTGGATCTTGGAAGTGTATGGTGGTCTTTGTTATTGAAACTGCATATGAATATGGATTGCAAAATAATATGGGAAACAATGAAGACCTGGGGCTCGAACCCAGGTCATGAGGATTAACACCCACCAACTTTACCACTGAAGCACTCAATGCGTTTTGTTTATTAAATAACACACAAATAACATAAAGCAAAAACATGGGTTAGTGGATTTCCAGCGCGAAAATTCAAACTGACCAATCGTTGGCTGCCACTGCATCATCTTCTTCGTTGGGGATTTCCTAAAACAATTTAATAAACATTTAACGGGGGTTTTAAACCCCCTCAAAATATGCTGATTTCAATAATAGCGATTAGGCCTGTGACGCTCAGAAATTTGGCGCGATGGTCTCAATCTTTTCGTCCCAACCTGCTGACTTTGTTCATGGCATCGTTAGGTCTTAATTTTATAGGAATGGAAAACGCCCAAATTAAAAACCTTGGAATCCTAGGTATCTCTAATGGCGAATCCTCATATAGGGCATGAAACTTCAATCAAACTGTGCAGTTAGTTTATAAACATCATCCTAAACATGAAAACAACAACAAAATATGTTATAAATGCATGGATAATGGAAAACAGTTTTGGAATTTTCTCTACCAATTTCAGTGATGACTTTGCGTTTTCTTGAGTATGGGGCTTAGTTTTTGATTGGAATATGTCCTCTGATCTTTGAGGAAGCTAATGGAATAGGTTTTGAGGCTTGAATCGACCTGTAAGTGAGTTTTCATAATTGAGTTTTTAGACAAAATTTTCAAGTTTGGCAATTGGTTTCTGCACAGCTTTTATGGTCCTCAGGATTAGGTTTTTATTCAGGCTTATTTAATGAACCAATTAGGTCAAGAAAATTGATCAAGATCTTTTGTATTCATGGCTTTGAAGATTTGATTTTCAAGCATTGTTTTTTCAATCTTTTCCATGCATTTTTGTACCAATTATGATCCAATCAAATTGATTCTTTCCAATCTTAACCATGCACGAAATATTGAAGGCATATCATGTATAAAAAGATTTGAAATAGTAGGTTAAATATTTTCCATGTATTTAATTTGATTTAAATGAATTATTATAAATAAAAATTCAAATAAATAAATAAAAAATGAAGAAATACTTCCCTTTGGGCCAAGTGGTCGTTCACATGCCATGGATAATGAATTATGGAAGAAAAATAGGCCCATTAGCAATTTTAGGTCATTTGAATCAATGTTGACTTTTCAAAATATCCAAAAATTTCCCAACTTCTACAAGGCATAACTTGCTCAATTTTTAATCTTTTCTCATGTTCTTGGACATTTTGGAAAGGCCTTTGAATCCTCTAACCAATGCCTTTGGTCCCATGTCATTTTGAGTTACCAATCTCAAGTTATGGCCTTTGACGTAAAGTCCCTTTTTGTTGACTTTTGAAAATGACCTATAATGTTGAAATTGATAACTTTTTGTGAGAGCATTTCTTGGACTTGAAGTATGAAGATGAGTTGTAGTAAATGTCTTTCTCTTCAAAATGAGATTTGGATGGAATTTTTCTAATAATCCATGTGAAAGTTATGCCCTGGTCAATTTACAGTTGACTTTTTCAGCTGTCCAAATAAGGAAACTTTTGCATCTTGATGATTTTTGAGCCAAACTTTGAGAATCATGATCAAGCATTGATCAAATGATGTTTGTGGCTTCAAAATGATATGTTGACCAAAAATTTGAACTTTTGACTGTCAAATGACCATTTTGCCCCTACAGTTGACTGTAGTGCAATTTAGGGTTTTGACTGTGCAATTTTGAGCTGAATGTCTTGAAACTTGGTATGAGGATGCTTGACCATATTTGTAGGCATATGAGACTTGATTGGACCTTTGGAAACTTCATTTTCTTGATCAGAACAAAAACCCTAGTTTTGACTGCTTAGGAGGCTCTTGCACTGTGCAACCCTTGGGGGAACTTTGAAGCTTGACTTGGCAATTTCTTGAAGAATATGGGAGGGCAAATTTTGGGGTACAACAATATTATTGCCAAATCCCAAACTGAAGAAGGGCATATAGAAGATTTGTTGAAGTTTTTTCGGAGTTTGAGGAAGTATCGTCTCCGCCTGAATCCAAATAAATGTACCTTCGGAGTTAGATCGGGGAAATTGTTCGGTTTTATTGTTAGCCAGAAAGGAATTGAAGTTGACCCTGATAAAGTCAAAGCAATTCAAGAAATGCCAGCACCGAGAACTGAAAAGCAAGTCAGGGGTTTCCTCGGGCGTTTGAATTATATCTCCAGATTTATTTCACACATGAATGCAACGTGTGAACCGATCTTTTAGTTGTTAAAGAAAGATCAAGGTTGTGTGTGGACAGATGACTGCCAAAGGGCATTTGAAAGTATTAAAGAATATCTGCTTAAACCTCATATCTTGCTCCCTCCCATAGAAGGAAGACCGTTGATTATGTATCTAACAGTGTTGGATAAATCCATGGGTTGTATTCTGGGACAACAAGATGAAACAGGAAAGATAGAGTTCTCCATTTATTACCCCAGCAAAAAGTTCACTGATTGTGAGTTGCGGTATTCCACGCTAGAAAAAACATGTTGTGCTTTGGTCTGGGCGGCAAAATGTTTGCGGCAGTATATGTTGAATCATACCACTTGGTTGATCTCCAAAATGGATCCAATCAAGTATATTTTTGAAAAGCCTTCTCTTACTGGGAGAATTTCCCATTGGCAGATGTTGTTATCCGAATATGATATCGAGTACCGCACTCAAAAAGCTATCAAAAGTAGCGTGTTAGCAGATTACCTTGCTCACCAGCCGGTGGAAGATCATCAGTCTGCAGAGTATGAATTCCCTGATGAAGATGTGATGTTATTGAAAGTGAAAGATTATGATGAACCATTTCCCGAGGAGGGCCCCGACTCTGAATCTCGTTGGAGTATGATATTTCATGGAGCTGTGAATGCTTATGGTAAAGCAATTGGTGCTGTGATTGTTACTCCTCATGGATCACATATTCCTTTTACTTCAAGGTTAACATTTGATTGCACTAATAATATGGCAAAATATGAGGCCTGCATCATGGGTCTTGAAGAAGCTATTGATCTCCGAATCAAAATTCTAGATGTGTATGGAGATTCCACATTGGTAATAAATCAGATTAAAGGGGAATGGGACACTCGTCACCCTGGCTTGATCCCTTACAAAGATTATGCTAGAAGATTACTACCCTTCTTCAATAAAGTTGAATTCCATCACATTCCCAGGGATGAAAAATCAAATGGCAGATGCTCTGGAAACTCTGGCTTCCATGTACCAAGTAAATGCTTGGAACGATATACCCCGAATTGCAGTTCGACAGCTCGATAGGCCCGCTCACGTGTTTGAGACAGAGGAATTAGTATACGAGAAACCTTGGTACTATGATATCAAGAATTTTCTTCAGACTCATGAATACCCGATTTGTGCGTCAAAGAAAGATAGAAAGACACTGAGAAGGTTGGCAGGCAGTTTCTTCCTCAGTGAAAATGTGTTATACAAGATAAATTTAGACATGGTGTTGCTCAGATGCGTGGATAGACACGAAGCAGACATGTTGATGCATGAGATTAATGAAGGTTCATTTGGCACTCATGCTAACGGACATTCAATGGCTAAAAAGATGATAAGGGCAGGTTATTATCGGTTGACAATGGAATCCGATTGTTATAAATTTGCAAAGAAGTGCCATAAATGCCAGATTTATGCAGATAAGATCCATGTGCCTCCGACACTTCTCAATGTGATTTCCTCCCCATGGCCTTTCTCTATGTGGGGGATTGACATGATTGGGATGATAGAACCCAAGGCTTTGAATGGACACCGTTTCATCTTGGTAGCAATTGACTACTTTACCAAATGGGTAGAAGTTGCTTCATATGCCAATGTTACCAAACAAGTGGTTGTGCGTTTCATCAAAAACAATCTTATATGCCGCTATGGTGTGCCAAGCAGAATTATCACTGACAATGGCTCGAATTTGAATAAGATGATGATTGAACTGTGTGAAGAATTCAAGATTGTCCATCATAATTCATCTCCATACAGGACAAAGATGAATGGGGCTATTGAAGATGCTAATAAGAATATCAAGAAGATTATCCAGAAAATGGTTGTCACTTATAAGGATTGGCATGAAATTCTCCCTTTTTCTCTGCATGGATATCGAACATCTGTTTGCACTTCAACAAGAGCAACCTCGTTTTCCCTTGTGTATGGAATGGAGCTGTACTCCTAGTCGAGGTAGAGATTCCGTCATTACGTGTGATAATGGAAGCCAAGTTGACAGAGGCTGAATGGGTCCAGAACAGGTTTGACCATTTGAATTTGATTGAAGAGAAGAGAATGACAACTTTGTGTCATGGGCATTTATATCAAAAAAGAATGAAGAAACCATTTGATAAAAAGGTCAAACCTCATGAATTCAAAGATGTTAACCTCGTGCTCAGGAAGATCATGTCTTTCAACACTGATTCTAGGGGCAAGTGGACTCCCAATTTTGAAGGCCCGTATGTCGTCAAGAAAGCCTTCTCTGGTGGTGCATTAATTCTTGAAACTATGGATGGCGAGGAGTTCCCACGTCCCATGAATGCTGACGCAGTCAAGAAATACATCGCCTAAAGAAATAAAAGAACAGCTTGCTAAGTTAAAAACCCGAAAGGGCGGCTTAGGCAAAAAAGAGCATCTCGGTAGGCCGAAAACTCGAAAGGGCCGTCTAGGAAAAAATTAGAGACATAAACAGAATAAATTTCCCACTAAGTTGAAAACCCGCAAGGGCAGCTTAGGCAAAAGTTAGGGACTTTCTTGGCAAGTAACTACGTCAGACAAGACCTGATCGTTGAAGCAACAATCTTCTCGGATCCGCATCATACTTCAACAAAAGCTGCTGCTCAGGATTTCAAAAGTTGCTAGGGGGGATAGTGGTCATTGTATCTCAATGTATCTTTTCCATTATGTATTACTATTTCCCAAACTTTGTAATCATCCATGGAGTATCGCCATTAGCAGACTTCCATTATATTAATGAAATTCAAGCTTTTTCCCAACTTTTTGTGTTCTTGTTTTTTATTTAGCTTGCAAAGACATCATTTATTACTGATAATAACTGTTAAAGCAAAAGGATTAAAAAGCAAAATTGACTTTTCAAAAAGAAGAGAGATCTTTACAATCCAATTTACTTTGGAATTTATGATGAAACAATGACAACAAGGGCGGTGGCCCCAAGAATGAACAAACTCCGGTTGTTTTAAGAAAGTTTACTCCCTTCATGAAAGTTTTCTCAGGTCATTCTACTGGTAGATGCGCAATCCTGGTAAGTTTCTCATATGGTTAAAGATGATATCAGTGGGTGCAAGGTGTAGTATTGGGTTTGTGACCCTATTATCCCCAGTCGAGTCTTGGTTCTTTTAAAATTTTGCGTGATTAGAAGTCTCCGTCTAAGATTCCCCAACAAGTTTTCCCTCATATGATGAAAGTTTTTGCATTAATATTGACTTCTTGATTTCCAAGGAAGGTTATCCCATGGCATCTCTTGTTGGTAATGAGTATTCGTGATGAAAGTTTTCCCAGGGAGGTAGGCTTGGATTCCCCAATGAAGTTTGGTTGTGTCAGCGTCAGTCCACTTTGTTTGAGGTTGGTCTCGCAATCTCTAGTAGGCATGTTGCTTTTGAAAAGCTGTTTTCTCCGATGAAATCGGAAGAAAGATGTTCTATCCTGATATTTGTTTGACTTGGTTACATCCAGATTATGTTTCTCCTCATTAAAGTTAAGGTAAGCAGTGGGTTTGGTTTCCGCCGTTGCTTTTACCCTTTTGGATTGATCTTTCTGGTTGAAGTTAGCTTATTATTGTTAATGCCTGAGGCGGTTTTGTTGGTTTGTGCCGATTATGTATCCTTTTATCAGCATATGCACGATAGCACTCATACATTCATACATGCATAATGCAAACCATCATTCATTAGCATTGTGTTCTGACCTTTCCTGCGTCGTTCTTTGCTTAGTTACATTTGGCTTTCCCTCTTGAGTTTATTTCTCAAAGGATGTATCTACACTGGTCGTCTTGCTCCAGTTTATTTCTGAATTGGATTATGGATCTCTAAAAAATTTTGAGTTCTGGTTTTTGCATTTATTTTTCCCAGGAAGACCTTATCTCCTCAGCAGGAATATCGTGGCATGTCCCTGGGAAGTCATATTGTTATTCCCATAAAGTCATTTCTCTTTGCATTTAACTTTGACAATAAGTGGAAGTCTCTTTATTTGAGACATATTATGTATTACCCTTTCCAGGAAGATTTCCTTGGTTAAAGAAGAAGTTGAGACTCGTTCTTGGCGAAACACCAGAATCTTGGGGAAACTTATTATATTTTTCTCTGTCTACCTTCAGTGAACGTTGGTAGTACATCGGCAGTGAACATTGGTGTTTGTTATCTTTTTGCTATCTTCAGTGAACGTTGATAGTTCATCGTCAGTGAACGGCAATGATATGATATATTTTTCTCTTTCTACCTTCAGCGAACGTTGGTAGTACATTGGCAGTGAACGTCGGTGTTTATTATCTTTTTTCTATCTTCAGTGGACGTTGATAGTTCATCGTCAGTGAGCGGAGGTGATATGATATATTTTCTCTGTCTACCTTCAGTGAACGATGGTAGTACATCGCAGTGAACGTCGATGCTTGTTATTCTCCTCTCTGATTCTTTTCTTGTGGTTTACCAGTGATTTATTTTCCTGGTGGGATTGCTCTTTTGTTGTTACATTTCTTGTTGCATTCCCAATGCTACTTTGTGTCTCTTTTGTTCCATTCATATGCATTCATATACAGAAACATTTGCATGGCATCTTAGTGCCAAAAACATGGTTTGTTTTATATTTAAGTATCTTGGATCACGTCGACACAAAGATTTTTAACCTTCGTATCTCCGGATAGAAGAAACATAAATAAGGGAAGCTGTTGTACTCTAATTTTTTCCCCTAATATCCCTTCATCATTCCATATTGTTTCAATCACCATAAAATCACATTAGGGCTTTTGGTTCTTCTCCCTACCTTTAGCCTTACTCTTTGAGGAGTTACTAAGCATCCTGACTTTTTTTCTTTGGTAAACATGGATATTTTGCTCTAAATTAATAAATACAATATTGGTTTGTCTTACTTGTTAATAATGTAGGTAAAAGCAATAAGGTCTAGCAAGTTTCATCATGGGTTCATGAGTTTATTTCCATGCCCTAGTCAAAGCTTGATAGATTCAAACCTCACCCATGAAGTTGTTTTGAAAGTAGTTTTTGTGGCCATGAGTCCTCATCATCCTCCTCAATAATCTCTATTCTAAAAGGAAGAATATGGGCACAAAAAGTTTGTTCAAACTTAGCAAAGTTCCACCAAGCTTTCTCTTGATCTAGAGGCTAGGGTTTTGGACTTCAAAGGGGCATATCTTGCTCATCTTTTGGTATTTTTGAGTGATTATGAAAACATTATTCTCTTTAAAGAGTTACCAACAAATCACTTCAAAAGTTTCAAAGAGTTTTCATGTGGAAGGAACTTAGTGAAGAAGAAAGATTACAAGTCACCCAGATGAATCCCAAATTTTCCATATGTGACTTCAAGTGGTCATAACTTGGTCAATTTTTATCACCTTGAGCCCATTCTTTTTCCATAATGATCTTAAGAATGTGTACTTCATGCCTTCTTTTATGTGCAAAGTAATAAAATGGATGGAGGTTTCCTTTAGAATGAAAAAGATTATAGGTCATTTCATGATTTTTGGCCAACTTCAACAAGTCATAACTTGCTCAATTTTTGGAGTTTTTAAGTGGTTCAAATTGCAAAAAGTCATTCAAGAGATCTAATTTATTCCATCTTTTTTTATCAAAAGAAAATTCCAAATGAAAGGCCATGTTTGGAGGCAAGAGATTATAGGTATTTTTTTTAAGAAGAATTTGAAATATTTCTAAGTATGGAAAGTCAACTCTTTTTCTTCAACTTTGACTCCGTGTAACTTTCAGCTCAAGCATCCATTTGATTCCATTCTTTTTCCATTGCAAAGTTTGTTACCTCATATTTCCAAATCATCAAGAATCACACCTTAAGACTCCCTGAGATGGAAATGCCATTGGATTGAACTTGGTAACTTGGAACTGAAGTTTCTCCATAAGTCAGAATTTGAAATCCATGTTTTGGCCTTTAAACATCAAATTAGAACGCATTTGTGATCTAAACATGTTTAACCAAGTTTCCAAAGTGGATTAGAGCCTTGAAACGCAAGGATTTGATGAGTTTTGATGCAAATCAGATCATACTTTACTCGTGCATCAGGTTCACACGATTTCCCTCCAATTTACATCATTCCACGTGCTTGATCATCCCATTTGATTCCCTATAAATAGAGGGTCATCCACCATTCAAATTACCAAGCTTAGATAGCCAGAACCACCCTGCCAAACTTGCTTCCCAACTCAGAATTCAGGTACTTCGAATCCTATTCTCAAGCCTTTTTCAATCCATTTTCTCCATCAATTTACCTTCCTTGATCTTCCCTGAACCTAACCATACTATTATATTCAAGAATCGTGCCCTACATTGCTCCATAGAAGTCCAGTTTCAGAGCTCTGCAACTCAACTTCAATAGGTAGATTCCTTCACCAATTCTTCAAAACTTTGACATTATTGTGTTTCTCTCTTTTCCCTGGTTCTAGTCGCAACATTTACTTTCATCTGGAAGCACGTTTTGATCATGAATTTTCTAATCCCTTTTCAAAACTTTCTTATTAAATTGCTCGAGTTACAGTTTATATAAAAATGGCGCGAGGATATGGTTGTCTTCATCTTGAAGAGACGAAGCAAATGGTATAGTTCTCAGCTTCTGATTTTACAGTTTGAGAGACCTGCAATTTGTGAGGGCTGGAGGTTGAAGATGACCAACGTGTCATCTTCTAACCAATGAAAGTGTGCCATTTATTTTTTTCAAAAATCTGATTTATTAATGATTCTGTACATTATTCAGTAAAGACCATGATATACACAACGCGCCAGATCCTTTGGATTTGATTACTAACGCATTTTGACTCTCATCCAATGGTCCACATCTTTTTCTTTTATTTTCTTTTTCTGATTTTTATATTTTAATTGTTTTAAATTTCAAAAAATCATAGAAAATTCATTTTGTCCAAAAAATCTGAAAAAATTATGAAAAATATTTTTGATTATTCTCTTTCTGATTTTTATTTTTTCACAATTTATTTTCGTGTTTTGGTATTTTTTTATGAATTTTGAACTTATTTGATTTGTTTAAAATGTTTAAAAATACTTTTACATATTTTTTAATTCTGAAAAAATTATGGAATGATCCAATGACATTGTGAGAAACATTGGTAACCTTACTTTATTTTTGTTTCCGACTTTACTATTTTTACTATTTTTGTTTATTTTACCCATTTATTTTATTTTTTTAAAAATAGTTTCTGACTTTTAAAAATTACCAAAAATTTTTGTAAAATACTTGGCCTCTTTTCTGATTTTTCTATGGTTTTATTATCCATTTCTTGATTAATTTTAATATAATTGATATTTTCCCCATCATTTTTCATTCTTTAAACATTTTTAAACCTTTTAATATATATATTAAATATGATATTATTTTGTGATTATTTTCTGGCTGTCTTGAGTTGATTTTTTGATCATGGCTTTATTAACATCATTGGATCCATGGTGTTGAGTTCAACTCCATAAAAATGGATGAATGATTAATAATATTTTTGGTTAAATTTTTAATTCAAAAGTGGTTTATTCATCTTTTGCCCTAATCCTCTTCATCTCATCCCCTTTCCATTGCACTAAGTGTTGTTGGAGCATGATCTCTATATCATGTCTCAAAACAAATGGTGCATAGATTGCTATTGACCAGCCTCAAAATAGGTGCGACTTTTATATAAGTCCACTTATGATTGCTTAATATAACGCTAAATTTTGTCATGATTCGAATAAATGATCATTCGTCGCCCAAACTTATGATTGCAAGCCCAAGTATATTAATTTGATCTCTTTCATCCAATAACCTTGAGATTCATTGTGTGGAGGCTTTGGTTCTACCAATCCTTTAATGGATCTACAACACCTTTGGTCAACGCGGATCACTTAAACACTGTTGATCATTAAATGATACTTATGAAAATTCCAAATGAATGATATACTTGACAAAAAGCAAATGCAACTAGTTGTGTGGAGGCTTTGGTTCTACCAATCCACTAATGAGTTCCAAATGCAAGTTTCAATATGATCATCAAACTAACCACTAATTATTGGCTTGTTTTACCTATTCCTTCATTATTTTGTTTATGCTTTATGTACTATTTACTTTTAGCATTTTTCATTTCATGCTATTTTTATCTTTGCTCATTTGAGCATTTATTTTCTTGTCATTTTTACTTTTCTCACTTGAGCTTTTCTTTTTATTTCTCAAAATAGTTAATAATCAACATAAACCCTAAAAAACTCTTAATGGTTCTTAGACTATTTGGTTACTATCCTTGGCTTGATGGAGCAGTGGACTTTTTTTTTTTTGGACTTAGGACTAGAAACTTTGGCCTATCTTGGAGACCTGGTGATCTTATCTGATTATTTTGTCTGGAGCTCTTGAGGTTTACCTCAAGACATTGGGTTGTTTGTTTGTTTTTGTGTGCAGGTTTTTTGTGATTACACTCTTTGATTGTGATATGGAATTCACCCGCATACACCCGTTACTCTGCCTAATTTTTGTGAAGACTTAATACATTTGAAGAGGTCTAGTATATTTGCTTGCTTGGTTTCACTCCAAAGAATGGGAATTTTATCTTGGTTCATAATGTCAAACCTTGGATTCTTGTTGGTTAGATGGTCCTTATCCTTAGCTTTCACCTTATGCTTTAGGATAGCCTCTTCTTCTCCTCCCATCTTCTTTAATTTCAAAAAATCTTCTCCCTCCTTTTGAAACCCTTCTTGTTTTAAACTTAAACCACTTTTATAATAAACTTGGACTTATGTCCATGTATTTTCAAAACATTTTCATAAATAAACCCCAATCAATTTAATAATATTTTGACATTTTTGTGAGAAGACTAAAAGTCAATCAATCTCATTTCAAACCATTTTTCCATTTTGGCCCTTTTTTTATCTTTAAACTTTTCTCAAAAAGATTAAACTCTTGTCAATCCTTGTAGTGATGCAAACAACTATACTTCTACAATATGTAGTGAAGAGAGATATTTTCCACTTGGGTGTTGAGCGAGGCATTGTTGATTTTGAAATCCAAGTCATATCCACCACTTTGAGATGATGCGAATTCTCCTTTATCATGATTGTGGGTAGTAAGTATGTTTTCCACACGGACAATGACGATGATGTCTTATCTCATAAAATTAACCAACACACTTGTGTTTTAAATTTTTAAAAGAGGAACTACGTGTGCCCTGATCCCCTATTGCACGAAAGGAGGTACGTAGGAACTAAAGGTTCACAACTGCGGTGGGTGCAAAAATCATAAAAAATATATTTCTTTCCTCACCTCCACCATCCATTTTCTATACAACACATTTTATATATCCAAAATATACATATTTTTCAAAGAGTCTCCTGCGGAGTACCGTAGATGTTTAGGGTGCTAATATCTTCGCTTTGCATAACCAACCCCCTTACCTTGAATATTTCCCCCTTTTTGGGTTATTCGATCTTTTCCCATTCCTTTGGAAACAATAAAGCGCGGTGGAAATTTTTTATTTTGATTTGTATAAAGTCTAGTCAATTCAATGGCTTAGTCTTGAACATTTCTACTGCTACAATCAACTCAAAGATTTAGGAGAGAAGGTGAACTATAACATTGATCGACAGATGACTGTGAACTATCAACTCACTGAGGAGATAGAAAAAAAGTAACGTCGACCCATCGGGGAAAGAAATGGTTGGATAATACCGGTGAATACCAACATTAGGGTGGTAATAATAATTAGCATCAGTGCTCCCGACTAGGAACAAGTGAACTTTTTTAGAGCATTAGAATCTCAACGACGAACTACCTTCCATAACGACAAGGCTACCATTCATCGAAGAAAGATCTCAACAATGAACTACCTTCCATAAGGCCAAGCCTACCATTCATTGGAGTAACAAAATCTCAATAATGAACTACCTTCCATAATGACAAGGCTACCATTTATTGGAGTAAAAAAATCTCAACAAGAAATACCTTCCATAATGACAAGGCTACCATTCATTGGAGAAACAAATCTGAATCTTCTCTAGGAACTGACAGATTTATTGGGGAATCATAGGTTGCTCAAATAAAGAGACATGCCACTTGATGTTATGAGAAGGAATTGCAATAATGACTTCCGGAGGAAAGAAATATGGCTCCCTGGGGGAAGAAATATGGTTTCCTGGGGAAATTCCAATTCGTTCTTGCTGAGGAGATAAAATCTTCACATGCAAAATAAAACCGATTCTCGAATCAGGGCTCAAATCTCATAGAAATCGAGATAATAATATTGTTGTGGATCATAAATTCAAACCAGATATAAATCAGAATAAATCAGTCAACCAAAATAACACCTCATGAGAAATAAACTCAAGAAGGAAACATAATTTATCCAGACAAAGAGATGAAAGGAAAGTTAAAGAAAAATTCTTCCACGAGGGATAACTCAATGGGGAAAATGAAAGGATATACACTTTCTGCTTAAGGTTGACACTCTATTGGAGAGAGGATGATACAACTCTGTAAAACAGGGTAATATGTCAACAAAAATATGCAAATGAGCAATGATTTACTAAATTTAGCCAATGCATGATATATGCAGGAATGTATGAATTTTATCATGTATATGCTGACAAAATAGACAAATACCATCGGGGATAACTAGATGAAACCAATGTGGGTACAGTCAATACTCGGCTAAATCACCTCCAAGATGAAAATTCACAAGAAAGTAAGTTCCATCTAAGGAATTAAATTCCTATTTCACGGCATAACTTTACTGGGAAGGAACATAATCCGAAAATAATCACATCATAACAAAAAATCAGTATAGATACAAGGATATAACATCCTCTTGCATGCTTCACCGTGGAATATCACACAGACTTCAATGGGGAAACCAAATGTTTCAAGGTCTGTATTTCCACTAGGGATTGCAATACTGATTTCACTAGGGGAAAAGAAAACCACATTATCGAAATATCAACTGGGGATCTCGCACTGACTTCATCTGGGAGGGAAACACCACATCATCGAGGGGAACCCAAGATACATTCTTCAATACTGAGAGTGAGGATTGCCCTAACTTCTATGGGGAGAAATTATGAAACCTTACTGGGATAATAATTTTAGAGAGACACGTTATCTCGGCTTCACTTGGGGATTTAAGGAGTTAACTATTATAGCAAGAAATAAAACTTATGGGGATTTTAAATCAAACCCATCACTTGGCGAGAGAAAACCCAAAAAGGTGATAACTGTATCAACACTTCTTGGAAAAGACATTACCCTTGCCAGGTTGCCTGGGAAATAAACAACAACAACAATGCTAACACTTCAAAGGACGATGTTTTGCAAATGATTCCATCATAGCACACCAAGAGGGAAGAGACTTTCATCATGTGAGCAAAGTCCTTACTGGGGAATTTGGGATAGATACCTTGGACCATGCCAACCCAAAATCAAAATGAACCAATACTTGACTGGGTAAAATAGGATCATAAACCCAACACCTCACCACACATCAATTGGTATCATCTTCAATTATCTAAGAAGCATAAGAAAGTAATACTCATTTCACAAAGAGTGACCTGGAAGAGCCTTCCCGGGGAACACACACTTCCAGAAATTCAGAGTTCATCCATCCTTGTGGTCACTATTTTTCTTTTGCTTGAGTCACAAAATCTAAAGCAAGAAGTAATTTGTAAATTCTTTAAAAAAACTTTTTTTTTATTTAATTTGTTTGCTTTGAAAATTACTATCAATAATAAATGAAGTCTTTGTAAGCTGGAAAAAAAATAAGAATCACAAAGAATTTGATAAAAGTTCAAACTTTATTAATAGGATGGTAGTCCGTGAATGGCGAGACACCATAGATAATTACAAAGTTTGAAAAATGGTAATATATATTGGAAATGATTCATTGAAATAAAATGACCATTATTCTCCCTAACAATTTTAAATTCTTACGCAACGACCTCGTTTGATGAGTGGTGAGGATCTAAAAAGATTGTTGCTTCAATGACAAAGTCTTGGGTGATGCAGTTACTTACCAATAAATCCCTAACTTTTTCCTAGGTTTCCCTTGCGGATTTTCATCCTAGTAGAAGAATTTATTTTGTTTATGTCTCTAATTTTTACCTAGACCGCCCTTTCGGGTTTTCGGCCTACCGGGATGCTCCTTTTTGCCTAAGCCACCCTTTCTGGTTTTCGACTTGGCGAGCTGTTCTTTTATTTCTTTAGCCGAAGTATTTCTTGACTGCGTCAGCATTCACGGGACGTGGGAACTTCTTGTGATTCATAGTTTCAAGAATTAATGCACCGCCAGAGTTGGCTTTCTTGACAACATATGTGCCTTTAAAGTTAGGAGTCCACTTGCCCCTAGAGTCGCGTTAAAAGACATGATCTTCCTGAGCACGAGGTCGCCTTCTCTGAATTCATGAGGCTTAACCTTTTTATCAAAAGCTTTCTTCATTCTCTTCTGGTATAGCTGACCATGACACAAAGTCTTCATTCTCTTATCTTCAATCAAATTCAAGTGGTCAAACCTATTATGGACCCATTCAGCCTCTAAAAACTTGGTTTCCATTATTACACGTAAAGAGGGAATCTCAACCACAATGGGGAGCACTGCTTCCATACCATACACAAGGGAGAACGGGGATGCCCATGTTGAAGTGCAGACAGATGTACGGTACCCATGTAAATCAAAAGGGAGCATCTCATGCAAATCTTTATAGGTAACAACCTTTTTCTGGATGATCTTCTTGATGTTCTTATTAGCAGGTTAACCAACCCTATTCATCTTCGGCCTGTAAGGAGATGAATTATGGTGAAAAATATTGAATTCTTCACAATGTTATGTCATCATCTAGTTATTTAGATTTGAGTCGTTGTAGGTGATAATCCTGCTTGGCACACCATACCGACATATGAGATTATTCTTGATAATGTGCACCACCACCTGCTTAGTGACATTAGCATATGAAGCTGATTCCGCCCATTTGGTGAATAAGTTAATTTCCACTAAGATGAAATGATATCCATTCGATGCCTTTGGTTCAATCATTCCAATCATGTCAATGCCCCGCATAGAAAAGGCTATGGGGAAGAAATAACATTGAGAAGTGTTGGAGGTTCATGAATCGTGTCAGCATAAATCTAGCATTTATGGCACTTCTTTATGAATTAAAATTCTGGTACAGCAAACTCATAAGACCTATAAGGATGTCGAGACATCTGATCTGACACAAACTCGCAGGCAAGATAAAACAGTACTGAAAAGATAAAGAACACACAAGAATTTTTTACCCAGTTTATTGTACAATAACACCTTCTCTGGGGCCTACCAAGCCAGGGACAAGTCCACTAAATAGTATATCAATTTGCAGACCCTACAGCCAACACTCATGTTGACGATTTACACACTTAATCACTACCAAATGACCCTTCTAATTAGGTCCTCCCTAGATATGGAATATCCCCATCCCACTTCCAATCATCGCAATGATGTCTAGCAGTCAACACCTCATCCACTACATCAACGACCCTTCACAAAGATTCTGATCACATAGATAGATGTTTGGAACATACGCTTCCATGACAACCTAGATAAGTCTCCAAGCCACACTCCACTGTTTGTTATCTTTGCTCCTAACTATGAACACATCCTGGAGTTGCTTCAAAACTTCCTCCAATAACAATACACCTCTTACCTACAGGATTCGAGGTGAACATGGTAACCTTCCCACAACCCGGGAGGTTTACCTTGACAAAGTCCTAGATTTCTACATCTTAAGTCGTGTTTTTCTAGGTTACGAACCCTTCTATTTATAACTTGTTACCCAAGTGTTTTAGGGCCTTCAATAACAGTAAATCAGCTATAACAAACTGCAGAAACTTCTTCCCCAAGAAAGGTCTTGAATCTTTACTTTCCTAAATAATATCTTTATTTAGAAAGTCTTCATTCTCCTTGATTTATGATTGAATTTTCTAGACCTTTAAATATGCACCACATAGGATACATAATATTCTCCTGAATATTCTGCCTATGTTAAGAACAAACTGAATCTCATTAATCCAGCTCAGTAGGCGTGATGTCAAGACATCTTCTTCGAGATGTTGTTCCAGTTGTTGAAAAAGTTCAACCTAACATGTTCTGACATTGTAATAGGACTTCTTGTTGTACCTGTTCTTCTTATCCTATTCTTCATTGTTGCTATTATTTTTTTTACAAAAATTAAGCCAATCCTAATGCAAGAGAACTAACAATCTCCCCCTTTGGGAAATTTTGGCTAAAACAAATAATCTAAAAACAATTGCAATCTGAACACTACTGCACACAACAATGTCTCAACATCATGTTCGACAACTTCTTTGCAGCACTCTGAAGAACTTAATTGCATCAACACCAACTAACATCAGCATCATCAGCTTCAGGATAAAAGGAAGAAAAGTCCTGAAGTCTGGTTGAAGAACATGAGGAAGAAGATAGCAGAAGACAACTTATGTATCATTCAATCTAGAACTAATGGTCCACACCTGGTAACTCGGAACATAGGCCACCACTGTGTTCATAACTCATATCACGGGTCACAAACATATGTCATAAAAATAGGATCGAACATCTTATTTTGACATTAATAATAACCACTTGTGGAATCAGCAACATCAGAGCTAATTCACCTTTCTCCCCCTTTATAGCCAAAACCTGGCAAAGGAGACCTTCATAATACCAGACCCAAGCACAACTTACCCAAAAACGAATAAACGCCATAAGAATTATGGAATCAAGAAGCTCACGGGGTACAGAGAAACGGAGAACTCTCTATAAATAACTAGGATTTTTACTTGGAAAATTACGATCCTAGATTGTAGCACCAATCTTGGTCAAAAGGAAATAATATTTGGGGAGAAACTTCAAGTATTAATGTGCACCATCCATAATGGCTTTGAATGCTATAGCTACTTCCTGTATATACACATGCATAGTCAGACAAATTTTTCTCCCCCTATTTACAACAACGTGTTTGAACACATAAGCCACTCCACCCTATGTTGACCATGCAGGAACATGTCTTGTATAATATCCTGACACTTAGTCAGACATTGTCTTCTTATTTTAATGATCAACACATTTTCTCCCACCAATCAGGGATGCTTCACTAGATTATCCACCTATTCATATTGGATTCTAAGTTATTTTCTTTCACTTAGACTTAGTGACATACACTAAGATATTAAAATATCACATTTGTGACACCTCTTCAAAATATAGACCTTAAAGGAGTCTTTTTGAAGTCTATAGAGAAAAATAAATTCCCCCAGACTCCCCATTAAACTTTTAAGAGATATGTGAACTTCTGATCTTCACCGGGCTTTCATAGTTATAAACCACCATGTCTTGTTAAGTTTATCCATAACTTCATAATGTCACAACATGTTGTTTCGACATCATTTCCTCATAGAACCTTTACAAAAGTGAACAATATTTTGGCTTGATAATACCTATATCATTGCAGTAACAATTTACAGATATCCACATGACACCCTTTGTCATGAGTAACTAATGCTCTAGTTGAAGATGAAGACTTATGCACTAGATAAGAAACTTTAGCACTTCCTGCATATGCTGAACCTTGACTCCCTCAGTAGAGTAGAACCAGAGTCAGATATTCTTACTCCTTGAGAATACTTCCAGAACCCTGAATTATTCACAACACAAGGAGACATTCGATCATTGTCTTTTCATGACCACACTCTGTATCATGACCTTTTGAATGGGCAATATGTCATGCATACTAGGTGTAAAGTCACTCACAAACTCCAAAAACTCTTAGTTTACTTAAAATATTTACTAATATCCAGATCACCAAACCTTTTTTGGAGTGACTTGAAGCAAAAAAAAATACCACTTCAAAATACTCTGCTCAGACCTCAGTATTTGTCAGCAGCCTTCTGCCTTTATATCCACTAGTAGTTGCTGATACTAGTGGAGTCTTCAACAAAGTAGTCATGGATTCATCAGGCATGCTACTGTAGACAGGATTAGTCTCACCATATTCTAATCCACATAGTCAGAAATGCCACTTCTCACAATAATTCTTAATTAAGCATCCAACTTCACATGAACAATCCCAAGGATTAAACAAATATCCATTAACAATCATGATGTTAAGACATCATGTGGTACATCAAGTCCATAATAAAGAACCTAATCAAACTAATTCTTGATCAATCATTTAAAGGACTCATTGTGCATAGAAATCCTTTAAGAAGCTCCCATTAGAACACACAATCAATGCACAGGTTCCTGCATGCCTTACGGTCTAGTGTGCAGTAATGGCTTTGCACACCTTATTATCAGTCACTTCCAACTCACAATAATCATCTTCAGACCTTTCCAGATAACTATTGATGACACCACGGTAAAATTCAACACAAACAATTCCATATATTCATTACTTCTGTGATCATCACAAGTCATCAAAATAAATCAGCTCCATAATCTCTTTGCACTCCAGTGCACCTGCTCCCGATTCTCTTTCAAGGGAAATTCTTCTTTGAAACACATATTTCCACTTTTCAGCATTGTTAATAGAATTGAAGGAAATGTTGTCAAGAGAAGCATCAGGCACCATGATAGAAGGCTTCTTGCTTGCAGACTTCTTCAAAGAAGAGATGTCCTAGACATCATCCTCGACAACATAACCAGAGTCAACATCTTTTAACAACCAGCAGGATAGTCTTCTTTATCCCATTCACTATTGTAGAGAAAAATAAGTTCTCGCAGAACCCGCACATCCTCTTGGAGAAGTATGGTATACTCTAGCAACATCTGGATAGAGTCTACAGAGACTCATAAGGGCATAAACAACTACATCTTGTAGCAACATGTCTCAGCATGTTATCCAACATCATCCTCTTAGGAGGGCAATAACTCTATATACTTGAACATCACAGGCTCTAAACAAACCAATTGGTCCATTGACTCCTCCTGTCATGGACAATCAAAAATTTCATTATGGAGAAAACAAAACACTAAACACCCACTTGTTCACTGGGAATAACTCCAATTACAAGGACATCTGATTCATGCCCTTGCAACTCCACACATATTGTCATGACTCTTTGGACGGCTAAGATGTCGTGCAACTATAGTCTAAAACCAACTTCCAACCATTTTGTAGTGTGCTTAAAAAGCTTTACTAAGATTCATACTCTCCAACAGAAGGAATAGCCCTTAATCAATATGCTGATTAAATCCTCCTTCTGCAAATTACTAGTATTTCCTGACCCAAGTAAGTTCTTCAAACAAAGATAGTAGTTATACATTAGTTAAGCATACTTATCCTTCAATCAGAATCTCTTTATTCAAAACCATAGACAGAACTGCCACTAATGAGTGTGGAGTTTGAATATTGAGATTCATAGTTCCAAGTACATTTAATAGACGATCATCAAAAATGATGTTCCAACATCATTTGAGACATCAGCAACATTACCACATAACTTATCTGCTTTGGTTCTAGAATCATGATCCAAGGGACTTATTTCCATCCATGCCCTTTAACAAACTCCCCATTCTCACAAAAGGATCTCACAACAGAAATATTCTCTCACTATATTTTGTAGTAAGCTTCTCACACTAGGTAAAACTGACAGCTTTCTTCTTCACACCTGTGATACTTACTAAATCTTCGACAAGACATCCAATCATGTCTGCCAAAACATTCCAAGTTAGGTTAGTGACTTGACCTTAAGCTCAACCCTTGGAGAAAACATAATATACTAGCTTCTCTTGACTAGAACCACATAGACCTAACAGGGGCATAGACAACTAGTAGCCACAGCTCAGAACATGTTGTCTGTAATCTTTACAAGCTTGAATTACATGCAAGCTTCATAACAAATACAACAATAACCATAGATAGGTTCTAAGCGCCCCCTATCATGGACAAACAAGGCTTCTGCTGAGGATGAGCACTTGGACACGAGAAGAGAAACAAGATACTTAACGCACTCAATGAGACATATCCACACTCATGTGAAAATAACTCATCCTGAATAAAATATACATACTCCAGGTCTTCTGACTTTTACAACGTCATGTCTGATACATGGCTCTACATAACCACACAAATATCCATACCTTTTTGGATATCCAAGATATCGTGAACACATACTTGGACATCATACAAACACAATCTCATACTTTCAATAGAGGAAGATCACCTTCTTCATATTACTTTTCTCTAATAATCACTACCAATTGCTGGTACTGGTAAAGTCTTCAACATAGTAGTTATGCAGTCACCAAGCATACTACTAAAGACAGGATTAGGATCTGCATCTTTTAATTTACAAAGTCGAAACTCCTTCTTTTGACAATCATGGTGATCCTCAATCTTCCATAATCATAATCCCAAACCTTCCTTTACAGAAAAAAATGATTGTTACAACATCATTTAGAACATCAACCTTTCTTCAATAATTCAGCTCATGATTTATCAACCAGAGAGATTATTATGCTTGATAGTCTTTTTTGGAGAAGATCACAAAAGATTACATCTTCTGCGACTCATTAAGGTTGATACATCCACTTGATCACCATAGAGAGAAATAAACTCTAAACAATATCTGAATCATCAGTTTAGATAGTAGATTTACATCCATACCTCAGATAAGTACTCAGCTCCCCACAAGGTATTTTTCATCAGAGGAAAAACTTCTCCACACAACTGCAGATGATACTCCTTTTCAACAGATGTTAGATCACTTGAACTGACATTCTTCTTCTTCATCGTGCAACATAAGAGGATCCTTTCAACATTCCAGACTTGGTTAGAGACTGGTCTTCAGCTCCACCATGATCAAACATTCCAACTTTTAACTCCACAATACTCACCTCACGATCTACACAACAACTTCATTTTTAGAGGAAACACACACCTAGAGATGATGTCCCGACATTAGATACAAAATTATCTATTTTTACTATGGTTTTGGGGGTAACCTCCACAGTAACTTATAATCAACTCTTGTGGGGGTTAACACAAGGAAACAAACCAACAACAACTCATCAATCTTCAGGATATGACTATGAACATATGCAGGGGATTGCACAATTCATATCTCAATAAGCTTTTCTTTGGAACTCATGTCTGAATTTGAGATGATGGATGCCATTGTCTATACCTACAGAGGAAATTCCCTCTATTAAGTCTCTGGAACAAATTCTTCTAGGCTTGACACTAAAAAATACAGACTTTTCAAAAGCATTTGTTTCCCTTGATTCTTCAAAAACAATGCCCTTCAAATTTTAACATCTTCAAATATATCATGAAATTCTGTCTGACATCATATCAACTCTTGACAAGGGGATCTTTTTCAAAAACTTCTAAGGGTACACAAAGAGAATCACTAATTATCTTCCTCAAGGGAAATTAAAACAATACTCAAGAGCATCAAACATTGTGGTTGGATCACAATACTCCTCTTTAAACATAATATGTTCTATGGCCACAATATAGATTCCATGAATCTGGTTCCTTTGAACAAAAGGATCTTCCATATACGAGCTAATCTCATATACATAAAGGGTTTGGTGGAGATTCCTTTATGAGTTCTTCTCAAGAGCATGGAGCTCAACCTTTATACTATCAAAAGCATTAAACTGACACATGCAGTAGATAAACTATTGATCGTGTCCTAATCAACCTGCACAAACTAGATGCCTCCTCTTCCAGATCAATAGTAGGTTCCAAACAAAAAGTATTCATAACATTTTTGTTCAACACCCAAAGTATTTGTGCTTCAACTAGTAGTTGCATGCCTGCTAAAATAATGTTCTCACATCCCATAGAACATCAGTTCCTTCTTCTTGGAACACACCATCCTTGACAGTCTTCAAGGTCAATATGCAGATGTATGTGAGCATCATTGATCAATCAATCTTATTGATAAATTTCTTTATGAGTGGACTTGAGAAAAATCTCAAGTATCTTGGGCACTTTTAATACGGTTGAAAATGTTAGCAAATATTTTGTTGAGGGTAACAACCTTAGTATCCTTCCCATACTTTCAGGGTTATATCAGAAACCATGCCCTTGCACCTCCACACATATTGTCATGACTCTTTGGATGGCTAAGATGTCATGCAACTATAGTCTAAAACCAACTTCCAACCATTTTTTAGTGTGCTTAAAAAGCTTTACTAAAATTCATACTCTCCAACAGAAGGAATAACCCTTAACCAATGTACTGATTAAATCCTCCATCAGCAAATTACTAGTATTTCCTGACATTAGTAAGTTCTTCAAACCAAGATAGTAGTCATACATTACTTGAGCATACTTCTCCTTCAATTAGAATCTCCTTATTCAAAACCATAGACAGAACTGCCACTAATGAGTGTGGAGTTTGAATATTGAGATTCATAGTTCCAAGTACATTTAATAGACTATCATCAAAAATGATGTTCTAACATCATTTGATATATCAGCAACATTACCACAGAACTTATCTGATTTGGTTCAAGAATCATGATCCAAGGGACTTATTTCCATCCATGCCCTTTAACAAACACCCCATTCTCACAAAAGGATCTCACAACAGAAATATTCTCTCACTATATTTTGTAGTAAGCTTCTAACACTAGGTAAAACTGGCAGCTTTCTTCTTCACACCTGTGATACTTGTTAAATCTTCGACAAGACATCCAATCATGTCTGCCAAAACATTCCAAGTTAGGTCAGTGACTTGACCTTAAGCTCAACCCTTGGAGAAAACACAATATACTAGCTTCTCTTGACTAGAACCACATAGACCTAACAGGGGCATAGACAACTAGTAGCCACAGCTCAGAACATGTTGCCTGTAATCTTCACAAGCTTGAATTACATGCAAGCTTCATAACTAATACAACAATAACCATAAATAGGTTCTAAGCTCCCCCTATCATGGACAAACAAGGCTTCTACTGAGGATGAGCACTTGGACATGAGAAGACAAACAAGAGACTTCATGCACTCAATGAAACATATCCACACTCATGTGAAAATAACTCGTCCTGAATCAGATATACATACTCCAGGTCTTCTGACTTTTACAACGTCATGTCTGATACATGGTTCTACATAACCACACAAATATCCATACCTTTTTGTATATCTAAGATATTGTGAACACATACTTGGACATCATACAAACACAAGCCTTTACTTTCAACAGAGGAAGATCACCTTCTTCATATTACTTTGCTATAATAATCACTACCAATTGCTGGTACTGGTAAAGTCTTCAACATAGTAGTTATGCAATCACCAAGCATACTACTAAAGACAGGATCAGGATCTGCATCTTTTAATTTACAAAGTCGAAACTCCTTCTTTTGACAATCATGGTGATCCTCAATCTTCCATAATCATAATCCAAAACCTTTCTTTACAGAAAAAAATGATTGTTACAAAATCATTTAGGACATCAACCTTTCTTCAATAATTCAGTTCATGATTTATCAACCAGAGAGATTATTAAGCTTGATAGTATTTTTAGGAGAAGATCACAAAAGATTACATATTCTGCAACTCATTAAGGTTGATACATCCACCTGATCACCATAGAGAGAAATTAACTCTAAACAATATCTGAATCATCAGTTCAGATAGTAGATTTGCATCCATACCTCAGATAAGTACTCAGCTCCCCACAAGGTATTTGTCATCAGAGGAAAAACTTCTCCACACAACTGCAGATGATACTCCTTTTCAACAGATGTTAGATCACTTAAACTGACATTCCTCTTCTTCACCGTGCAACACAAGAGGATCCTTTCAACATTCCAGACTTGGTCAGAGACTGGTCTTCAGCTCCACCATGATCAAACATTCCAACTTTTAACTCCACAATACTCACCTCACGATCTACACAACAACTTCCTTTTTAGAGGAAACACACACCTAGAGATGATGTCCCAACATTAGATACGACATTATCTATTCTTACTATTGTTTTGGGGGTAACCTCCACATTAACTTATAATCAACTCTTGTGGGGGTTAACACAAGGAAACAAACCAACAACAACTCATCAATCTTCAGGATAAGACTATGAACATATGCAGGGGATCCAAAATTCACATCTCAATAAGCTTTTCTTTGGACCTCATGTCTGAATTTGAGATGATGGATTCCATTGTCTATACCTACAGAGGAAATTCCCTCTATTAGGTCTCTGGAACGGATTCTTCTAGGCTTGACACTAAAAAATACAGACTTTTCAAAAGCATTTGTTTCCCTTGATTCTTAAAAAAGAACGCCCTTCAAATTTTAGCATCTTCAAAGATATCATGACATTCTGTCTGACATCATATCAACTCTTGACAAGGGGATCTTTTTCAACAACTTATGAGGGTACACAAAGAGAATCACTAATTATCTTCCTCAAGGAAAATTAAAACAATACTCAGGAGCATCAATCACTATGGTTGGATCACAATACTCCTCTTCAAACATAATATGTTCTATGGCCACAATCAAGATTCCATGAATCTGGTTCCTTTGATAAGAAGGATCTTCCATATACGAGCTAATATCATATACATAAAGGGTCTGGTGGAGATTCCTTTATGAGTTCTTCTTAAGAGCATGAAGCTCAACCTTTATACTCCCAAAAGCATTAAACTGATACGTGCAGTAGATAAACTGTTGAACGTGTCCTAATCAACCTGCACAAACTAGATGCCTCCTCTTCCATGTCAGTAGTAGGTTCCAAACAAAAAGTATTCATAACATTTTTGTTTAGCACCCAAAGAATTTGTTCTTCAACTGGTAGTTGCATGCCTGCTGAAATAATGTTCTCACATCCCATAGAACAACAGTTCCTTCTTCATGGAACACACCATCCTTGACAGTCTTCAAGGTCAATATTCAGATGTATATGAGCATCATTGATCAATCAATCTTATTGATAAATTTCTTTATGAGTGGACTTGAGATAAATCTCAAGTATCTTGGGCACTTTTAATATGGTTGAAAATGTTAGCAAATATTTTGTTGAGGGTAACAACCCTA
The DNA here is from genome assembly GCA_948472305.1 of Vicia faba. Lineage (NCBI taxonomy): Eukaryota > Viridiplantae > Streptophyta > Magnoliopsida > Fabales > Fabaceae > Vicia > Vicia faba. The sequence goes on from OX451738.1 coordinate 895,753,882, forward strand.
GTATCCTTCGCATACTTTCAGGGTTATATCAGAAACCATGCAGCAGAATATAACAAACTCTTCAACAATATTCAGACACAATGCTTAAACCACTGTCCAGGTACAAGCATGGCAACCTAGGATTGAAGAAATAAACTTTAGATACAACAACTTCCCACTAAGCTGCAGGCTTGATGGCAACAGCCAGTAACAATCCCTGTCACATATAACCAATGATCCTTGCCAAGAGATCATCCATACAGTAATATGAATTATCCAAGTTCATACCTCTTTTCAGTAAATTTTGTATTCCTTGCCCATGACCAGAAAGTACCTTCCCAGGATCTCACCCATAACAATAAAGGATGCCTGGTTTGATACCAATTAAAATTCTGGTACAACAGACTTATATGTCCTATAAGGATGTCGAGACATCTGATCTTACACAAACTCACAGGCAAGATAAAAAAGTACTAAAAAGATAAATAACACACAAGAATTTGTTTACCCAGTTCAGTGTATAATAATACCTACACTGGGGGCTACCAAGCCAGGGACAAGTCCACTAAATAGTATCAATTTGCAGACCCTACAGCTAACACTCTTGTTGATGATCTACGCACTTAATCACTAGATAATGAACCTTCTAGCTAGGTCCTTCCTAGATATGGAATATCCCCATCCCACTTCTAATCATTGCAATGATGTCTAGCAGTCAACACCTCAGTCACTGCATCAACGACCCTTCACCAAGATTCTGATCACACAGGTAGAAGTTTAGAGGACGCACTTCCATGACAACCTAGCTAATTCTCTAAGCCACACTCCACTGTTTGTTAGCTTTTCTCCTAACTAAGAACACATCCTGAAGTTACTTCAAAGCTTCCCCCAAGAACAATACACCTCTTACCTACAGGGTTCGAGGTGAACATGGTAACCTTCCCAAAACCCGGGAGGTTTACCTTGACAAAACCCTAGACTTCCACATCTTGAGCCATGTTTTTTATAGGTTACAAACCCTTCTATTTATAACCTGTTACCCAACTGGTTTTGGGCCTTCAATTACAACAAGTCAGCTGTAACAAACTACAAAAACTTCTTCCCCAAGAAAGGTCTTGAATCTTTACTTTCCTAAATAATCTGCTTATTTAGAAGGTCTTCATTCTCCTTGATTTTTGATTGAATTTTATAGACCTTTAAATATGCGTCACATAGGATACATAATATTCTCCTGAATATTCTGCCTATGTTAAGAACAAATTGAATCTTATTATTCCAGCTAAGCAGGAACTATGTCAAGACATCTTCTTCGACATGTTGTTCCAGTTGTTGAAAAAGATCAACACAACATGTTCTGACAATGTAATAGGACTTCTTGTTGTACCTAATCTTCTTATCATGTTCTTCATTTCTTCTATTATTTGTTTTACAAAACTTAAGCCAATCCTAAAGCAAGATAACTAACACGAATTTATAACAGTCAGATTCCATTGTCAGTCAATAATAACCTTCCCTAAGCATCTTCTTCGCCATCGAATGTCCATTTGCATGACTACCAGAGGAATCTTCATGGATTTCATGCATCAACATGTCTGCTTCGTGTCTATCTATGCATCTGAGCAAGGCCATGTCATGATTTCTCTTGTATAGCATAACTTCATTGAGGAAAAAGCTCCCTGGAAACCTTCTCAATGTCTTTCTATCTTTATTCGATGCACCTGCCGGGTATTCCTGAGTCTGCAGAAAATGCTTGATATCATAATACCAAGGTTTTTCATCTACTACTCCCTCTTCTACAAACATATGATCCGGTCTATCCAAACGTCACACTGTGATACGAGGCACATCATTCCAAGTATTTACTTGATACATAGAAGCCAGAGTTGCCAAAGCATCCACCATCTGATTTTCATCTCTAGGAATATGATGGAATTAAACTTTGTTAAATAAGGGTAATAGTCTTCTAGCATATCTTTGTAAGGGATCAAACCAGGGTGACAAGTATCCCATTCTCCTTAAATCTGATTTACTACCAAAGCTGAATCTCCATACACATATAGAACTTTGATTTTGATATCAATGGCCTCCTCGAGACCCATGATACAAGCCTCATACTCTGTCATATTATTAGTACAATCAAATGTCATCCTTGTAGTAAAAGGAATGTGTGATTCATGAGGAGTAACAATCACAACACCAATTCCTTTCCCATAAGCATTCACGGCTCCATCAAATACTATACCCTACCGGGATTCAGGATCAGTACCTTCCCCAGGAAAAGGTTCATTACAATCTTTCTCTTTCAGAAACATAATATCCTCATCAGGGAAATCATATTTAATAGACTGATAATCATCAATCGGTTGGTGAGCCAGATAATCCGCCAACACACTACTTTTTATATCTTTCTGAGTGTGGTATTCAATATTATATTCAGACAATAACATCTGCCAATGGGCAATTCTCCCAGTAAGAGCATGCTTTTCAAAAATATAGTTAATTGGATCCATTTCGGAAATCAACCAAGTAGTATGATTCAACATATATTACCGCAATCGCTTTGCTGCCCAGGCCAGAGCACAACATGTCTTTTCCAGCATAGAACATCGTGACTCACAATTAGCAAACTTCTTGCTGAGATAATAAATGGCATGTTCTTTCTTTCTTGTCTCATCTTATTGTCCCAAAATACATCCCATAGAACTATCTAAGACTGTCAGATACATGATCAATGGTCTTCCTTCAACAGGCGGGAGAAATCTAGGAGGTTCAAGCATATATTCTTTAATGCTTTAAAATTCCTTTTGGAAATCATCTGTCTACACATAACCTTGATCTTTCTTTAACAACTTAAGTATTGGTTCATACGTTGCAATCATATGGGAAATGAATCTGAAAATGTAATTCAGACGTCCAAGAAAACCTCTAACTTTATTTTCAGTTCTTGGCGCAGGAATTTCTTGAATTGCTTTGACTTTATCGGAATTAACTTCAATTCCTTTTTGGCTAAAAATGAAACCTAGGAATTTTCCTGATCGGACACCGAAGGTGCATTTATTTGAATTCAAGTGGAGATGATACTTCCTTAAACACGTAAACAACTTCAACAAATCTTCTAAATTACCTTCTCCGGTCTGTGATTTGGAAATCATATCATCATCACACACCATAATTTCCTTGTGTATCATATCATGGAATAGGGTTTTCATAGCCCTCTGGTATGTTGCACCATCATTCTTCAACCCGAAGGGCATCACTCTGTAACAGAATATTCCATAGGGTGTGATAAACATTGTTTTTCCATGTCCTCAGGAGCCTTTCTTATTTGATTATATCCGGAAAATCCGTCCATGAACGAGAGTACTTTGAATTTGCTGTACTATCGACCAACATATCAAATATGCATCAATGGAAAATCATCTTTTGAACTAGCTTTATTTAAATCTCTATAATCAACGCACATCCAAACTTTTACGTCTTTATTTGGTACTGAGACAATATTGAAAATCCACTGAAGGTACAGTGATGTCACAAGAAAACCGACATTAATCTGCTTTAAAACTTCTTCTTTAATTTTCACTTCCATATCAGGGTGAGTTTTTCATAATTTCTGCTTAACTAGCGGGCACTCTGGCTTCAGCAGCAAATGATGCTCCACAATATCAATATCCAAACCAGGCTTATCTTGATATGACCAAGAAAATATGTCCACATACTCTTTCAACAATTCAGTCAATCTGCTCTTCACGTTGGGATGCAACAATGCTCCAATCATGACTTCCTTTGGCTCTTCCTCTGAACCCAAATCGATTATCTCCAACGACTCTTTATATGGTTGAATGTCACTTTCCTCGCGCTCGAGAAACCATGAAACCTCCTCTTGAATCTCATCATATTCTTCTTATTTGGCCACATACACAGAAGATTCAAAGTTGGGAGAGGGTGCAGGGTCATTGTATTCAACAGGTTTTTTAATTAATCTGCACATATGATTTATGATTGCTTTTAGAAACTAACACATATATCAAGTGATCATGAAAATTTATTTTCAGTTATTATTTGTTCCAAAAGGGTTTTTTTCTGATTACCAGTTTTCAAGAAAAAGCAGAAAATAAAAACACAATTTGAGAATGAAAGACAACTTTTATTTATGATTTTAATGAGAAAAGAAAATAGATAAGCCCGTACAATATTAACAAAAACAAATTACTTTGAGACATGGATGCAAGAAGGAACATTAATAGTGACCTAGTTCTGGACTCTAACTCCAGGCATCACATAATTCAACATCTCCTTCTCTTCTTCATCTTCCACAATGGCAATGATCCCATAAACATATAGATGAAGGTATCCTTCGTTGTTGAAAATATTCTGATACTTACCTAAAGCAGTCTTCAGTTTCAAGTTCTCACATTTACCATTCTTCACAGAAAATCCCAAACCAACTTTGTTCTTGTTCAATGGCTGGTCAACAATCTGCCGCATACTTTACTAGGGCCATTACATGAAACATGTCGAGCATCTTTGAATGAAGCCATAGAATTCTCATTCTCTCTTTCGTTATCAACGGACAAAGCTTGGAACTGAGTTCCAACAGCAGCCTCATCTGCTTCCACAACACAGAAAGAGGATAAATGAGATATTAACAATGCTTGCTCTCCATTTATGATAATAACTTTTCCTTCCTGCACAAACTTCAGATTTTGGTGCAAAGATCAAGTGACAGCCCCTTCCTCGTGTTTCCATGGCCTTCCCAATAAAGATTTGTATGCAGGCACAATATCCATGACCTGGAAGGTAATCTGAAAAAGGTGTGGGCCTATGTGAATAGGCAGATCCACTTCCCCAATAACAGACTTCCTTGACCCATCAAAAGCTTTTAAAATAATGCCACTTTGGCGCATGGAAGTTCCTTGATACTTTAGTTTCATCAGCGTGCTCTTGGTATAACATTATCAATCAACACATTTGACAATGAATCATTCTTATAGTTCATGGATATATGGAGATCCAGATTGTGATTTCTTCCTTTGTTAGGCAATTCGTCATCACAAAAGCTTAGGTTATTACAAGATGTAATGTTACCTACCACATTGCTGAATTAGTGTAATGGCATATCACTTTCCATGAAGGCTTGATCCAACACTCTCATTAGATATTCCCTATGGGCAGAAGAATTCACTAGTAAGTCCAGAATTGATATCTTTGAAGGAGTCTAATAATTGATCTACAATTATGTAGTCTCTCATCTTGATATTATTCAATATATCATCCACCTCTTTTTCCGTAGAAGCACCACTAGATTCACCCACTTCTTTCTTGGGTTCAACACTTTTCCACAATCTTCTTATCAGCATTAACATTCCCTCGAATGACAGGTGCGAAAACACGACCACTGCTGGTCACTCTACTGGCTTTATAAATATTCTCGACATTAGACAAAGGATGGATGTGAACTTCCATACCATTCTCTAAAATTGTAGCATTGTACTTATATGGTACGGCTTTGTCTGATATGTAAGGAATAGAACCTGACAAGCAAATCACTACTAGAGCAACAACTAGCTTGCTACAGTATTCAATCTCAACAAGGGTGGATTCATTGAAACAAGGCACAATTACATTCACCCCTTCTTCAGAATATTTGGTCATCACAGAATCATCACTGGAGAACATATCTTCGTCTGAGGAAAAGAATTCATCTGCATAAGCATATCCATCATCTGACTCAATCTCAGCCAAGCAATCTTCAATCACATTAAACTCATGGTAATCATCCCTTTGGCCTGAAACCTTGATTGTACCATTATCCAATAACAACTAAATACATCTTTTCATAACCGAACAACCTCGAGAATCTCTGCAGCAAACCCGACAAGATCCATAGTGGTGTTCTACCCGACCTTCCATGTGGCAGAAGGTAGCATGCAATTGCACCAGATCATCATTCATATGGTTCACGTTAAAGATCCAGAATTCTCTAGGACATCCAAAGACCATGTTTACTTCTTCTTCTTATCACACCCCTGTATATCATTACTGCAAATACCACAACCAGCATGGTCATGCCTATAGTAACTAAACTCGCAAAGGTCGGTGTGCATCTTTAGCAAATCTCCTCTTACCAGGTTTATATGATAAATCCGGATGTCCCCTGGACAACCAGCAACCATGTTGACAACATTTGTTCCTCCATGCTTTGGCAAAGGATTTCTTTTACATTAGGGATGACATGCTTAAAGGACAAAAGGCTAGATCTTACAATTTTTTGTACCTCAGATTTCAGGGGATAACAATTTTACACATTGTGCCCTGGTGCACCCTGATGAAAAGCGCATGTTTGATCTTCCTCATCGTACCAAGGAAAAAGGGATGGTATAGCAGGGGGTGGCCTGGTCTGGTCTAACTTTTTCTAAATCAATGTTGGGAGCAATTCTGCATAACTCATGGGGATATAGTCAAAAGCCTCTCTCCTCTGATTCTTCCCTTGATTTCCTTGAGGGACAGGTCTTTGATAAGTGATTATGGTTGGAGTTATATTAACAACTAGAGTTACCGAAGCAACCTGTTGATAACACTGATGATTTCTTCTATGGGGATTAACTTTTCTCTCTTGAATAACAACATTTGTCTCTCCTTCTTTATTTTTAGCAAACACGTATGATGCTTTCTTCACACTGCCGGAATTTTCACTTCTTGTCAGACGACCCTCTCTTACAGCTTCTTCCAAATGAACGGCCATTCCCACCATCCCGGTAAAATCACTTTGCGCACTCACTACCATTATTTCATAATAGAATGCACCTAAAGTCTTCAGAAAAATCTTTGTCATCTCTTTTTCTTCCATTGGAGGAATCACCTAGGTGACTACTTCACGCCATCTTTGCGCATATTCTTTAAATGACTCTTATCCTTCTGCACCATGGCCTTGAGTTGACCAAAGTCAGGTTCCATGTCCACATTGTATTTGTAATTTCTAATAAACGCTTCACCCAAGTCATTGAAATTATGAATGTAGGCATTATCCAAGTTCATGTACCATTTCAACGTGGCACTAGTCAGACTGTCTTGAAAGAAGTGAATCAACATGCGTTGATCATCGGTATGAGTAGACATTATCGTCACATACATCACTAGGTGAGCACGAGGGTAAGTATTTCCCTTGTACTTCTCAAATTATGGTACTTTGTATTTCCCAGGTATTTTCATATTTGGAACTAAACACAGATCATTCACATTCTGCCCAAACAGTTCTTTTCCTCTGAGGGACTTCAACTCTTTCTTCATTTTATCAAACTGATCCTAAAAATCGTCCACTCGATCATAGACACCCAAGCTTTCACTTGTTAGATGAATAAGGCGATATATTTCATCATTAACAAATGGCATAACATTCACCGAAGGAGGTGCAACATAGTGAATCTCATTTATTGTAGCAGGAGTAATATGCACCACAGGAGATGCAGCAGCAACAACAGCTTGAGCAAGTGGAGCAACTTGAGAATTTTGATTATAACCTTCTCTCATGAAGTTCTCTGGCATTCCCCACGGATAACTCTGAGGCATATAATTTTGAACAACAATAACTGGAGTAGCAGAAACAGGAACTGTCGGAGCTTCAGAAGTAACCATTATCTGTTGAGGTTGAGCAAGTGGTGGTTGATTCTGAACAGCCAATAACGATTCCATCAAAGCAGTAAGATTGGCCACATTGGCCTTCAGACAGAAACTTCTTCGCGCAGCTCGTGATTCTCTTGTTGTAGATTATCCATCTTCCTTCATAAATTAGCCCGAGTATTGTATTGGTGAGACAGCTTGTTGAATGAAGTAAAGAAGCTCAGTAAGACACCTGGATATGAACAGAAATACAAGAAGTATGTAAAATATGATGCATGATATGTAATGCACATGATTTATTTTATTATTAATATTTCAAGGAACTCAAAGATTTATAGACAATTTGCAAATATTAAAGTAATAACACATTTGAAATACTGAAAATCTCATTATAATAACTTCAAAATGGATTACAACTTTTAGTACAAGTTTAAATAATCCAAAGTACACGTTAAGATAAGAATCTAAGATCCTAAAAAAGAAAAGCTGATGATGATCACTCCACACACTGGCGCTGCCATGTGAGTCTTGCAATCTGAGTCCTCAACAGCTTGTTTTCTTCTGCATACCTATTGGCGACCTATTTCCGATCATCAGAGTCGGGAAGTGAGTAACTAGATCCTGACTGAACACTAAAGGAAAATAAATCCTCTTGCCTCTCCATCATATCTACAACAAGACTCTTAAGAATCTCAATCAGGTCATCTTTCTCCTTCAAGTCTACACGGTAGGACACTTCTAGAGTCTGACACTTATTCTTCCAAGCCTACTTTTCCTGCTGCATCCTGACAAGGGCAAGCTAAAGCTCTTCCATATCATCTAATAGGGGAGGAGTGGTCTTCACAAACATATCAGGCATATGTTCTTCACGGGAATATGTCATCTTCAACTGAATAACTCTTGTTTGTACCCAATGAAGATAAGGCTCCAAAGAAACAACCCCTCTAGGTCCCAAGTCTTTCCTACCCTTCCTGTAAATATGACACCAAGCCTTTTCAATCTCCTATTTAGCTTCCTTATAATTTTCTCACTCTTTAAGGAAGAATCCACTCAGATGAACACTATTTGGCTTATCCCTCATCGGATATCCAAGCTGTCGTCGCGCAAGAACAGGGTTGTAGTTAATTCCTCCCTTTGTACCAACAAGAGGTACATTGAGGAAACTACCACAACTGTCGACAATCTCTACATCATGGTAAGCCTGATGATACCAAACAATATTTGAATGAGTGAGGGCCATATTCTTCGGAGCCCAACGAGGCTCCTTCCTAACATCCCAGAAAGCATCATACCTAGGTAAGTGAGAAATAAACCACTGATATAACAAAGGCGTGCAGTAAATGATCATCCCTCCATGATACAAATCCCGAAGATGAATAGAGTAATAAGCATCACACAATAATGTAGGGACTAGATTCCCAATAATAAAGATCCTGATGGCATTGATATCCACAAATTTGTCGATATTAGGAAATAAGAACAACCCGTAAGCAAGTAGAGAAAAGATGGCCTCAAAAGCAACCATACTCCTCATCCTAGCAAAGTAGCAAGCTTTCTCCAACAAGAACTGGGCGGGTAATCCTCTAATCCCTCCTTTGGTAGTCATGTGGGCTTTAACATCAGACTTCACCAAATGGATCAAAGCAGCAATCTCATGAAGTTTTGGCTCCCCCTTCAAACCAATAAAAGGACCACGACCGATAATAGGTAAACCCAGCAGATAAGAATACTCCTCCAATTTAGGCATCAACTGATAATCATGGAAAGTAAAGCATCGATACATCAGATCATAGAACTGGACCAAAGTCGAGAGAATATCCTCCTTCATCCTGAGCTTTATAAGAGAAATGATGGACCCATACTTCCTTCGAAAATCTGTAGAACTCTCGTTCTCGGGAATCAAACTCATCAACTCATTTATCTTAGTAACTTTGAAACTGTATTTCATAGTTTTTATTTTTCCAAAATCCATAGTCAAAAAGTACATGAGATATTTGAAAAGAGTCAACTTTTAAGTCCCTTGAAACAAAGTGTTTTAAAAGATGCTCATGGGTGCATGAATGCATGATACAACAATCACACACAAGATCACAAACATAGGGTTCATAGGTTCAACGTCATGAGCATGAGGTTGAAGGTACTACCCATAAGGTATGATCTAAAATTTTATCACCTTTCGGACAAGGTTCTAGAGGTTCCCATAGTCTACATCCTTCTTTCGGATATTACCAACTTCCCGATTGACTCAGTAATTAGCAATATTCTCAAGAAAAACTCGTCTGAGCATAGTATCACATGACAATCATTTCAAGATTACTCCCGCCATAGCTTCCGCACTACACCTAAAAGGCCAAGATGGGTTAAAGGTTCTACAGTCCTCAGTTTCAGCAGGCTCCCAGGTCGAAAGCAGTACGTCTTCCCGATTACTCGTTAAATGACACTACAGCCAAACCGACCTCCACTGAGTGTGGGATCTCATGTCTCCTTTTTTGGGATTACTCCCTCAAAGTTAACATGACCATACCGCTATTCCTATCTTATGTTTTCCCAAGTCTGGGTATAGGACTTATGAGAAATCACGAAGAACCTTGAAAACTAGGAAAATCCAGACAAACATATATACAACATATAATATAAAAACAAATAATAGCACATACACAAATAAACAAAGATAGGCTCAACCCACTTAGGGATGGACCAACATTTGGTCATTCTTTCCCCAGTGAAATCGCCATTTTTCTATAGCGGTAGAAATGTTGAGACTAAGTCATTAGATTGACATGACTCATACAGATCAAAATTAAAAACTACCACCATGCTTTATTGTTTCCAAAGGAATGTGAAAAGAGCGAATAACCCAAAAAAAGATGGAGATAATCTATGTTCGGGGGTTGGTAATGCAAAGGGAAGGTATTAGAACCCAAAACATCTACGGTACTCCACAAGAACCTCTTTCAAAATCTGTGTATTTTGGCTATAAATGTTGTAAAAAAAATAGATTATGGATATGAGAAAAGAATTATTTTTTATGATTTTTTTTCACCCGTCACAATTGTGAAAGTTTAGTGCCTCTGTACCACCTTCCATGCAATAGGGGACCGGGGTACTCGTAGTTCACCTTTAAATATTTTAAAACATAAGTGTGTTGGTTGATTTTAAGAGACGAGACATCATCATGTTATCATAGTGGAAAACATACTTACTACCCACGATTATGGGAAAGGACAATTTGCATCATCTCAAAGTGGAGGATATGGCTTGGATTTTAAAATCAACAAAACCTCAGTCAACACTACGAGGATTGACAAGAGTCTAATCTTTTGAGAAAAGTTTAAGGTAAAAAGCCAAAGTGGAAAAATGGTTTGAATGAGATTGATTGACTCTTAGTCTTCTCACAAAAATGTCAAAGTATTATTAAATTGATTATAGTTTGATTAAGAAAATATTTTTGAAAATGTATGGACCTAAGCCAAAGCTTATTATGAAAGTGGTTCAAGTTTAAAAACAAGAATAGTTTTCAAACAGAGGGAGAAGATTATTGAAATTAAAGAAGATGAGAGAAGATTAAGGGACTATCCTAAAGCATAAGGTAAAAGCTAAGGTAAAGAACCATTTAACCAACAAGAAGCCAACATTTGACACAATGAGTCAATGTAGAATTCCCATCCTTTGGACTTGAAATCAAACAAGCAAATATAATAGACCTCTTAAGAAAACCAAGTTTCAATTGCATTATGTCTTCGAAAATTGGGCAGAGTAACGACTGTATACAGATGAATTCCCGATCACAGGCAAAGCATGTAATCAAAACAACCCGCACACAAAGCAAACAAATAACGCAGTGTCTTGGGGTAAACCCCAAGAACTCTAGACAAAATAACAGTTGAAATCACAAGGTCTCAAGGGTAGTTCATGGTCTCTAATCCTAAGTCCAAGAAGTCCATCACTCCATAATACCAAGGATAGTAACCAAGTAGTCCCAGTACTTAAAGTTTTTTATGATTCAAGTTGATTATTAAGTATCTTTAAAAAGAAATGAAAAGCTCAAGTGATCAAAATAAAAAATGACAAAAGTAAATGCTCAAATGAGAAAAGATGAAAATAGCATGAAATGTAAATGCTAAAATAAATGTGCTTAAACTAAAGAGCATAAAGTAAAGGCACAAACCAAAGTCAATTGTTAGAAATTAGAGGTTAGTTGAATGAGCATCTTGAAACTTGCATTTGAAACTCATTAAAGGATTGATAAAATCAAAACCTCTCAACAACAAGTCTCATTTGCTTTTTGTCAAGTATATCATTCATTTTAAAATTCTCAAGGCAACAATAAATGATCAATGATGCTTAAGTGATTCACTTTGACCAAATGTTGTGAAAATTCATTAGAGGATTGATAAGACCAAAGCCTCCTAACAATGAATCTCAAGGTTATTTGATCAAAAGATTCAAATTAACATACTTGGGCTTACAAACATGGGTTTGGGCCACGAGTGATCATTTCCAGAATCGGGACAAAATTTAGAACTATGTTAAGCAATCATAAGTGGAGTTATATAGAAGTCGCACCTATTTTGAGGTTGGTCAATAGCAATCTATGTACCATATGTTTTGAGAAATGATATGTAAATTATTCTCCAATAACATTTAGTACAATAAGAAGGGAATAAGATGAAGAGGGATGGGGTAAGAATTAAACCATATTTGAACAAAAAAATTAATCAAGCCATTATTAAAAGCATTCATCCATTTTTGTGGAGTTTAACTCAACACCATGGATCCAATGATGTTAATAAAGCTCATGATCAAAATCTCATAGTCCAAGATCAACCAGAATATATACAAAATAAACTTTTAATTAATAATAAAGAAAAAGATTTTTAAAAAGATTTTTTAAAATAAAAATAAGAGGAGAAAATAGAAACTATATTCAAAATATCCAAGAAAAATAAAAAAAGACCATAGAATAATTAGAAATTAGCTCAAATATTAATATGAAAATTTTGGTGATTTTTTAAATCGGAAACTCTTTTTAAAATTAAAAGAAATTGGAAAAATAAACCAAAAATCATGAAAAATAGTAACGTTAGAAATAAAAATAAAATGAGGTCACCAATGTTTGTCAAGAGGTCATTGGATCCTTCCCTATTTTTTCCAAAATTTAAAAATTAAGAAAAGTATTTTTAAACATTTAAACCAATTCAAATAAAGTGAAAAATTATAAAAAAAATATCAAAACACAAAATAAAATTATGAAAAAATAATAATCAAAAAGAGAAAAATCAAAAGTATTTTTAAGAATTTTTTAATAATTTTTGAAGTTACAATGGATTTTTATGAATTCATGAAGCTTAAAACAAATAAAATATAAAATCAGAAATAAAAATAAAAATCAAAAAAATATAGACCAATGGATGAGTATCAAAACGTGTTAGTAAGTTAATCCAATGGATCAGACGCACTGTGCATATCATGGTCCTTACTGAATAAAGCATGAAATCAATTATTAAATCAGAATTTGAGAAAAAGCGTGGCACACTTTAATTGGTTAATATATGACACGTTGGTCATCTTTAACCTCCAGCCGCGAGATTTGTAGTTTCCTGAAATGGTAAAATTAGAACACGAGACCGGTATCATTCACTTTGTCTCTTCAAGACGATTCCAATGGTACCCTCGTGAAAAATTTATGTAAATTGTATTTCAGTCGTTTTAGAAGAGAAGTTTTGAAAAGGGATTTGAAATTTCATGGAAAAAACGTACTTCCAGTTGAAAACAATTGTTGCGACTAGAATTAGGATGATGAGAGCTTCATAACAGTATCAAAGTTTGAGAGAATTGGTTAGGGAATCTACCTATTGAAGTTTAATTGCAGAGCTCTGAAACTTGACTTGGCTAGCACGATTTAGGAAGTCTTATAGCTTAATTCTTCTTTTCTTAGCTTCAATGAGGGTCAAGGAAGGTGAATTGACAAAGAAAATGGATTGAGGAAAGCTATAAAAGAAAATTCGAAGGTGGAGAAAATTGGGTTTAATAGGAAGTTTGGCAGGGTGATTCTGGCTCTCTAAGCTTGAGGAAATGAATGAGGTATGACCCTCTATTTATAGGGAAGCTGATCGAATGCTCAAGCGTTTGAAATGATGAGATTTGTAGGGAATTCGTGTGAAGTCGCAAACAAGAAAAGTGTGACTTCTATTTTGATCAAAAACCATCCAAAGCTTGCGTTTTAATGTGTTAATCACTTCGGGAATTTCTTTAAACATGATTAGAAGAAAAGGCATGCAGAAAATTTGTGTTTAGAAGCCAAAACAAGGATTTCAAATTTTGACTTAAGGTGAAACTTCAGTTTCAAGGTACCATGTTCAAATCAATGATATGCATGATTCAGGGCATCTCAAGACTTGATTCTTGATGCATTGGAAAGATGAGATCACAAGCTTTACAATGTGCAAAGAATGGAATCAAATGGATGCTTGAGTTGAAAATTGTGAAGAGTCAAAGTTGGGAAAAAAGAGGTTGACTTTTGTACTTCAAAAAACTCTACATTTTTCTTCAAAAATGACCTATAGTGTCTTGCATCCAAACATGGCCTTCCAATTGAAATTTTCTCTTGACCAAGATATATGGTATGAAGTAGATATCTTGATTGGAATTTTGAGACTTGAACCATTTAAAATATCCAAAAAATGAGAAAGTTATGACTTGTTGAAGTTGGCAAAAATTCATGAAATTACCTATAATCTTTTGCATCCTTAGGGCATCTTCTATCCATTTTCAAACTTTGCACATAAAAGAAGAATTGAAGTTCACATCTTCAAGATAATTGTGGAAATAGAATTGGATCAAGGAGATAAAAAGTGTCCTAGTTATTATCTTTTGATGTCACATAAGGGATTTTGATGGTTTATCTAGAGGACTTGTAACCTTTCTTCATCTTTAGGTATCTTCCAAACAAACGTTTCTTGAAACTTTTGAAGTGATTTATTGGTAACTCTTTGAAGATAATCATGCCTTTGGAATCACTCAAAAATAATAAAAGATGAGCAAGATATAGCCCTTTGAAGTTCAAAACCCTAGCTCTTAGAGCAACACGATGCCTTAGGAAACCTTTTCAATTTTGACAAACCTTCTTGCAAAAATACTTTTGTCATGTAAATAGAAGTTGTTGAGGATGATAATGAGGAAACATAGAAACCATAACAACTTCCAAATATTGAGAATTGAGGAAAATATGAACTTGTGACCAAGAAATCAAGGACTTATCAATTAGGTCAAACTTCTTCAATCAACCCTTGTATCTTTGAACTATCTTTGACAACTTGAGGCATGATGAATAAAAATAGACTTTGTCATGTAATTAATTCAAGGTATCTCCAATGACGGGGCTTGAATGTCAATGAAACTTTGTTTAAGAACCCATGGGAATAATCTCATGAACCTGAAGATCAACTTGATGGAATGTATTGTGCTTTTACTTGTAACATCATCAATTAGGGAAGACATTTATCATATTTATTAGTTAAAAGGTTAATCAATACAAAACATAGATATCACAAAAATACAAGTTAAGGTGCTTAGTGATTCCCCATGAGCAAAGCTAAAGATAAGGAGAAGAACTAAACCCTAGTGTGTGATCTTGTTGTATTGTGATGGTATGACATGATATAGGAATCTTAGGGGGAAAAATTGGAGTACAACAGCATGCGTCCTGACATGTCCGAGAAGATCAAGGCTGAGGTAATTAAACAGTTCAATGTAGGTTTCTTGACAGTAACTTCATATCCCCAATGGGTTGCAAATGTTTTTCCGGTGCCGAAGAAAGACGGTAAGGTCCTTATGTGTGTAGACTACATGGATTTATATACGGAAAGCCCCAAAGACGACTTCCCACTACCGCATATTGATGCCTTAGTTGACAACACTGCTCAACACAAGGTGTTCTCCTTCATGGACGACTTCTCGGGTTACAACCAAATCAAAATGGCGTCCGAAGGCATGGAGAAGGCTACTTTTGTCACATAATGGGGCACCTTCTGTTATAAAGTCATGCCTTTTGGGCTGAAAAATGCAGGTGCAACTAATCGACGAGCTATGGTGGCTTTATTTCATGACATGATCCATCATGAGATAGAAGTCTACGTTGATGACATGATACCAAGATCACAAACAGAGGAAGAGCACCTTGATCATCTGCACAAGATGTTTGAGAGATTGAAGAAATACAAGCTGATGTTAAATCCCAACAAATACATCTTCGGGGTATCGTCTGGTAAGCTCTTAGGCTTTGTCTTACGTGGAAAAGGAATTAATGTCGAAGTTATCCAAGAAATGCCATCTCCTCATACTGAGAAGGAAGTTAGAGGTTTCTTGGGACGTCTAAACTACATTTCCTAATTCATCTCTCACTTAACTGATACTTGTGAGCCACTCTTCAAGCTGCTAAAGAAAGATCAAGTGGTAAGATGGAATGACGACTTCCAAATAGCTTTTGACAAAATCAAGGAGTGCTTGCAATAACCTCTAATTCTGATGCCACCAGTTGAAAGAAGACCTCTAATTATGTACTTAATTGTTTTAGAAAAATCAATAGGGTGTGTGCTGGGGCAACATGACGAGTCTGGTCGAAAAGAGCATGCAATATACTACCTTAGCAAAAAGTTTACCAACTGTGTAACCAGATACTCACTGCTCGAGAAAACTTGTTGCGCTTTGGCATGGGATGCTCGCCAACTAAGACAGTATATGCTGACCCATACCACTCTATTGATCTCTAAGATGGATCCAATCAAGTACATCTATGAGAAGACAGCTTTCACTGGAAGGATAGCCCGATGGTAAATGATCTTAACTGAGTACGATATCCAGTACACTACTCAAAACACAATAAAAGGAAGTGTGTTGGCAGATCATTTGGCACATTAAGCTATGGATGAATAGCAATATATGAACTTTGAATTCCCAGATGAGAATATAATGCTGATTACAAATTGTGAAAAGCCTGGACCGTATGAAGGACGTGAACAGGGATCCCGGTAAACTATGGTTTTTGATGGAACTTCTAACACACTGGGTAATGGAATCGGTGTTGTGATCATTTCCCCCGAAGGTTTCCATACGCCTTTTACTGCCAGACTTTGCTTCGATTGTACCAATAATATGGCCGAATATGAAGCGTGCATCTTGGGTCTTAAAGCTGTTGTTGACTTAAGAATCAAATTTTCAAGTGTATATGGAGACTAAGCTTTTGTCATCAGTCAAGTTAAAGGGGAGTGGGATACAAAAAATCCAAATCTTACCCCATACAGAGAACTTGTGCTAGCTTTGATTCCATACTTTGATAAGATCGCCTTTGAACACATCCCGAGAGAAGAAAATCAGTTGGCAGATGCCTTAGCTACCATGTCTTCTATGTTCAAGGTCAGATGGGACAACGAAGCTCCCTGAATTACTGTCAAAATATTTGACGAACCAGCGCACTGCTATGAGATTGACATTAATGGTGTAGAAGAGAAGCCTTTATTTCATGAGGTGAAAAGATATCTCAAAGCTCAAGAGTATCCTGAGGGAGCGTCAATTAACGATAGGTAATTCCTACGGAGATTCTCAGCCAAGTTCTTCCTGAGCAACAGAATTCTATACAGGCGTAACCATGATTCAACTTTGCTGCATTGTATGGACAAGAAGGAAGAAGGGGAGGTTATGGAGGATATGCATGACGATATCTTTGGTACTCACTCTAGTGGACATACTATAGCAAAGAAGATTCTGAGAGTTGGTTACTATTGATCGACCATGGAAACCGATTGTCATCACCACTCGAGGACTTGCCATAATTGATAAATTTATGGTGATAAGGTTCACGTGCCTCCAGTTCTTTGAATGTCATGACTGCTCCTTGGCCATTTGAAATGTGGGGCATTCACATGGTTGGAGAAATCAAGCCTACTGCCTCTAATGGACATCGTTTCATTCTTGTTACCATTGAGTACTTTACCAAGTGGGTTAAAGTAGCTTCATTTGCCTCAGTTACCAAGAATGTTGTGGCCCGGTTCATTAAGCATAACCTCATCTGCAGGTATGATATCCGTGAGAGGATCATCATTGACAATGGCACCAACCTCAACAATGCCATGATCATTGAACTCTGTATGCGGTTCAAGATTAAGCATCACAACTCTTCTCCATGCAGACCTAAGATGAATGGCATAGTGGATCTGCTAACAAGAATATAAAGAAGATTATGCAAAATATGGTGGTGACCTATAAATACTGGCAAGAAATGCTACCATTTTCTCTTCATGGCTACCGTACTTCGGCACGAAAATCAACTAGGGCAACCCCTTTCTCTTTGGTCTATGGCATGGAAGTTCTCCTGCCTATCGAAGTTAGGATTCCTTCTTTAAGGATTATGAAAGAAGCAGACCTAGACAAAGACGAATAGATTCATACAAGGTTGGATCAGTTGAATTTTCTTGACCAAAAGAGGCTGGCTATTGTTTGTCACGGTCAAATATACCAAAAATGCATGATCAAAGCTTTCAACAAAAAGATCAAGCATCAGGTATACCAGACTGGTGACTTGGTAATAAGGCGCTTCATTCTGCCACAAGGCGATCCCAGGGGAAAATGGACTCCCACTTACGAAGGGCCATTTATTGTCAAGAAAGTATTCTCGTGTGGTGATATGATGCTAACTACTATGGATGGCAAAGATTTCCCGCACCCTATGAACGCATAAATAGTCAAAAATACTACGCATAAGAATGACCCGCTAGGTTGACATACCTAAGAAAAAATATTGGCATCCTGGAAAACCAAAAAGGTTCAGGAAAAAATGGGATATATACTAAAGATTGTACACCTGGCAAGTCGAAAACTTGAAAGGGCGGCGTTGGCAAAAAAAAAGGGTATCATGCTGGACTGAAAACCCGAAAGGGGGTTCCAGGAAAAAGTTAGGGATTAAAGCGTATGACTATGTCCTGTCTGATCACTATAATCATCTTTATTACCAAGCTCAAAAGCTCAAATGACACTAGATTAGTTCAATCAGCTTCCTCCGACAGCAAGGGACGAGATGTTCGAAGACATATGGGCAATAGTAGAGTTTGAAACCCAATGAGATCACTTCCACATGGCTATATTTTTTTTTTCACTTTATACTCTTTCCATTTTAGGACAACTTCCTCTTACTAGGATTTTCGTCTCTTTGTACAAGCTCGCCTGTCTATAGGCAACTTATCAATATAAATATACTTTAAAGTACAATCTTTTTGTCTTTTCTATTTTGTTTGCAAAAACGTCCAATGATAAAAAATGAATAATCATATACATATGAACATGATTAACTGTCAACAGATATATGCATAAGAACAGGAATAAGAATTTACCCAAAATTCTAGGAGATCACCAGCGAAGTCGTTAGAGCCGCTTCTGTGAGATTATCCCCCACAGAGTAATCTACACAAATAAGGGTAAACTCCCCACAATCTCCTAGGCAGATTACTCCAATAGATAAAAGATTGTAATCTCTTTCCCGACAATATCACCAACCTACAGAGTTCCAATCAGTACAATGCATGGAATTTATCTTCTCCAGTTGATTTTATTTCTCCAAAACTGAAAAATAAACCTTGCAGAGTCCTTCTCTTTAGCAAATTCAATTTCCCTAAGAAAGTTAGTTTCCTCAGCAAATTACTTCTCCATAAACAAGGGTTTATTTCCCCATTATGGTTTATTTCCCCAATAGACCACAAATTCCCCAACTCGAGTATAATCCTCAGACTACTATAAATCGCTGAAAAAATTCTTCTCCCAGTGAAGTCATCATTATCCCCAGAAAATTGCTGCAAAACTTGGAACCCGACCAGATACCAGTTAACTTTATCCTCCTCAGACAAGTCAGAAGGTTATCCATCTCTTTTATCCCCAGTCAGGACATATAAGAATTGTCTTCCCCAAACGAGTCGAAAGTTTAACCATCTCTTTTATCCCCAGTCAGGGTATATAAGAAATAAATTCCCTAATAGAGCAACGGAGGACCAATGTTACTAAAATCTACTCCCCTAAAAGAAATTAATACATCCCATGCAGATCTTCCTCAAACAAATAACCAAGAATCCCCAGTGGAAGCATTCTAGAAAAGATTAAAGACACACATACTCTTCATCCCCAACAATAGTCAGGGACTTATTTTCCCAGACAAATATATACTTCAACAACATTTCACATTTATGCATCATAACATATGCATACGAAACGCATATGGAACAATCTCATTTTTTTGAGAACATAATTAGGCAATGCATACAACTAAATCTTTACCTTTTCAAGAAATATCAATGAATAGATAAATATCATCAACAATTTTCAACAGTTTTAGATTAATTCCTGAAACAAGACAAGGCAACTATCTGTGAACAACATGTCCAGGATTAGTTCTCGAAACAAGACAGGGAAACTATCTACGAGACCGGGTCAGAGATTAATTCCTGAAACAAGACATGGCAACTATCTCAATGGTCAACAAAAAGAAGGTTCCAGATTAAATCTTAAAATAGGATAGGACAACTATCCGGATAACCAGACACAGATTAATTTCTGAAATAAGACAGAAACTATTTGTAAAGAACAAAATTGACTGTAGATCAAATCCTGAAACGAGACGGGGCGACTATCTACATGAACTGATCACAGATTAATTCCTGAAACAAGACGGGGAAACTATTTGTGAAGAAGAAAACTAATTGTAGATCAATTCCCGAAACAGGAGGGGGCGACTATCTACATGAACTGATCACAGATTAATTCCTAAAACAAGACAGGGAAACTATTTGTGAGGAACAAAACTGATTGTAGATCAATTCCTGAAATAGGATGGGCGACTATCTACATGAACTGATTAAAGATTAACTCCCGAAATAGAACGGGGAAACTATCTTCCTTTCTTTCTCTTTGGTCAGATAAAGATCAATTCTGGAAACAGGACGGGGCGACTATCTTTATCACCAATTGTATGACCTCCCAAAATAAGACGTGTTTACCAACATAACAAATTGAAGATTAAATCCTAAAAAAGGATGGGGAAACTATTTTCCTTTCTTTATGGTTTAACAGAGATCAATTCCTGAAACAAGACGGGGCGACTATCTTTATCACCAATGGTACAAACTTCAAAAACAGGACAGGTTTACCAACAAATTGATTGTAGTATCAATTCCTGAAAAAGGATGGGGCGTCTATCTACATGACAAGCATCTACTCAAACATATTTCCCAGAAGTTCACACTGGAAAGTATTCTTCAGATACAGTCAAACGTAGACTCGTTCTGATATTTCCATCAACAGTTACTTTGGATGGCATATTTTAAGCCCATCTCTGACAACACTCCATCATCTTTCCAAATGGAATATTTAAGCCCATTCCTGGTATAATCAACAAACAATTTTATTTCATGCACAAACGAGTGCAAATTTCTGGGATCTTAACTGTTCAATCATCTTCCACGTTCAAGTCACGAATGAAAAACGAGCCAATCTTACTCTTCAGGTGTAAGAAGATTGAACAGGGGTAGCTGTTGTACCCCAATATTTTCCCTCTCATTTCTCAACACATTTCTAACGAAAAACCTCAAATGCTCAAGAAGTTTCAAGAGTTTGATCAGACAAGTTCACCTCCTAAACACTGAGCCCACAAATTAGGGTTTTGGTTTTCTCTAGCACAAATGGACTTTTGATGCTTCAGATGACTTTCATGGTTCATTATAGGTTTTCAATATTTCTCATACAAATTTTCAAGCCTTGCATCTCAATTCTGCTTAGTCAATTGCTCAGATGACTGAAAATCAGCTGTATTGGGTAAAAAGTCAATTGATACACAAAAAGTCAAACTTTGACTTTTTAGTCAACATTTCAAAGATCAAAATTCATCAAGATGCTCAAAAATATCAAACTTGATCATAAAGAATCAAGAAAGTAAATAAATTCCACAAAAAGTCAAAGTTTTCAATACTTCGAAATTTTCTAAGTGTTTTTACACTTGATAATTTAATAACTTCATGACATTTTTTCACCAATATCCAAGATGATTCAAAGAAATCTTTCAACATGAAAGTTGTAGATCTTGATGAATTCTACAATTTTGTATTATAGGATTGATGTCAAAAAGATGCTTAGATTTGAATATATAGGCTCATGAAGTCATGACATTTTTGTATAAACACTTAGAGAAATTTTCAACAAGTTTGGTCAGAATTTTGTCCCAACTTCTTAGCCAATTTTCATCAAGTCCCAATTTGATTTAGCCAAAGTGGTCAACATGAAAGTTTTAGATAATATTTCAAGCTTTCCAAAACATCTAAGAGCATGAATTTATCATACTTGAGCTAGGAATTCAAAGGCATGAAGTTGGGCATCCATTCTTGAATTACAAGTCATTT
This sequence comes from Vicia faba, assembly GCA_948472305.1. Lineage (NCBI taxonomy): Eukaryota > Viridiplantae > Streptophyta > Magnoliopsida > Fabales > Fabaceae > Vicia > Vicia faba. The sequence continues at coordinate 895,775,910 of OX451738.1, forward strand.
TGGTGAAGAACACATAATGTAATTTGCATGATATGCTGCATAATCTTGTTGTGTAGGCCTTATAACTTGCAAATCTCACCATAATTTAATGTTTACATAAACATTTGAGCTATGGTCCATTTGATTTAAGCATTGTCCGAAGCATAATTCCATTAATGGCACAAAGTTAACACTTCCATTTCTGAAAAGCATGCTTTTGCAAAATGTCAATGCATTGAGTTTAGTAATGGTTATATTTGATTACAAGCAAGCTCAAAAGCATGGAGAAAACTCTTTGCATCCAACAACTTCAAAAGATGCTTATACTTGAAACATTGAAACTATGAAAATTCATCCAACTTGGTTTTTCACTTTCAACCAAACCATAACATGCTATCTTGCAAATACGATTACTTGAACCTACCAAACCTCTTTCCTATAAATAGAGATATCAATTTTAAGATAAAAAGAGAGATGAACGAGCCCACAAAACCCCTTTACTCTCAAAAAACCAGAATTGTCCACAAAACCTCCATCTTTGAGTCTTGAAATCCAAATCTTTGAATCTCTCAAACCTTGCAAGTTTTTTCCAAAAAAATCATCCATATACTTCACATACATCATATAGAAGTTTCCTAAATACAAGAACAACTTTTGTAACATCATTATCACCATCTTTCAAACTCAAAAACAGTCCCTTGTAACTTGACTTAGTTGGAGTGATTCATCAACTTTCAACATAGAGTGAGGGTTGGCATAAATTCAAGATGGTCTAAGGGAGCTTAATCAATCATAATATTCGACCTAGAACAACTAGAAGAGGCTTCAGATTTTTATCCAAAGATAGGTAAGTTTCCTCAAACATTGATATCCTTATCCATACATCATTTGTTTTCAGTTTAAAAATAATAAAACAGGAAAAATCGAGGCATAAGAGTGCAAATATCCAAAATTTAAAGAAAATACTTCAGGAGTCCTGACACATGAGGTCATGTCACATGACACAGGCCGTGTTAGGGAGAAAATATGTAAAAAGTGCGGGGTAGATGTTGACACCGGTGCTCGTGTCTGTCGAAACAACCTGTGTCAACTTAATTGGGATTGAAAACTTGGCAACAAGGCAGGACAGGGGATGACACGGGTGCTCGTGTCACACAACACATCTCGTGTCAATTTTGTTGGGACGAGGAAAATATGCAAGGTGGCAGGACATATTCTGACACGGGTTCCTGTGTCCGGTGACACGACCCGTGTCAGCCTAGGCATTAGAAATTCTAATTTTGATATTTTTGCTATGATTTTGGGTCATTAAGGGTACACTGGACATTTTACATTGCTGGGAATTGACATTAACATCCATATTATTTTCTAAACAATTAAAAACCATTAGACTTAGGTTTTATTTTAACTTCCCTTCATTTCAATTAACTTGGTTTTCTTTTTAGGTTTTGATTAAAATAATTAGTTATCTTTTTCTTAGTTAAAACTAATTAGCTTTCTTAGGTTAATGATCAAACTTTATTTTCTATCAAAAAACTACCAAAAACAATTTCTTCTTCGTCTCTATATTTTGTGCATAATTATTATTGTAATTCATATTCAATGGTTTGTAATAGTAACTATGATTTTATTTCTTTCCCCTTATTCACAAAATTGTACCCCACATTGTCAAAGCGTTGTAATAGCGTAGGACATTTGAATTACACAATTTACCGCTTTCTTTATTATTGTTAGTAATTAGGATTTGTATGGAAAGATTTAAAATCAAACATTAGACAACCCTAATTCAAGATAAAATAATTGAATCTAACACACTTTTCAAACATGCACCTCTAGGGTAACCACACTTGTTTCCTCGGATAAAAAATTAGTCATGTCCCTCGAGCGTGAGATGTTTTAGCAAATACCCTCGATTAAAATGCCATAGTCCCTCGATGATCCTTCGACATTGCCTTAGGTAAATGATCTTAATCCCTTACGACATTTGCTAAAACATCTTACAAGTATCCTTCCATGATTGTACAATGACCCACGCCCGTCCCTCACATCCAATGATATGGCTCCTTACCAACCAATGGTAAAATAGCACTATCTAAAGGAGGAGGAAAAGAACAAAGAATTTTTTAGTAGGTAGATTGCTCGTAATTGATTTCTCACAAAAAAATCATTTCCACACTTCACACGTTCAAAACACTTTTCTAACAAACATTTTGTAACATTCTCAACAATACGAGAATCATTACAAAATAGCCTTACAATTGCGTTTTTCAAACCTCTTTCCAAACACTTATTTTCAAACAATATTTTCAAAACCAACACTTTGTATACATTCTCAACGATACAATAATCATTACAAAGTTTTCCAAACTTAGGCATTTTCAAAATATTTTCAAACTTACACAAACACAAAGCATTTCTAATGTTATCTAGAAACTAAGAGCCCATAGATAACTACAGATGAAAAGGGTGCTAACACCTCCCCTTTTCATAACCTACCCCCTAAACTCAAGAAAATTCTCAAAAAGTCGTTCCTGTTCTTTTCACCCTTTCTTTTATTGGATAAAAGAAATTTCGGTGGTGACTCTTGCTATCCACAACATTTGCGATAAAACGCAAAACACCCAAGTCAGTTTTCTCACCGTATCACACTTGACTTTGGACATCTTCTCCTCCAGGACACTTGAGGCATTGGCTATCTCAATAAAGTTCATGTGAAAGTCATGAATGTTCCCATCCTCATTCATTCTTAAGTTCTCAAACTTGGTGGTAAGAAGTTAAAGTCTTGACATCTTCAGCTTAGAGGTTTCTTCATGAGCAGTCTTCCAAATCTCCTAGCTTCTTTAGAAATAGTACAATTACTTATGAATAATAATATGTTTTTATCCACTCCATTGAACAGGGAATTGAATTATTTAAAGTTTCCTTTAGCTCACTTATCATCTTCATCATTCCGGTCTATCTCAAGCTTCAGCACCTCAGTAATATTCCCATCCTTATCTCTAGCCATTGGTGGATCCCAACCTTTGACAATAGATTTCCAAGCCTTGTTGTCCATGAATTAAATAAAATCCACCATACGATCTTTCCAGTAGTCGTAATTGGGTCCATCAAGGATGGGTAGTCTGTTCATAAATACTCCTTCCTTGTTCATTGTACTAGAAAGTATCTTCCCTGAATCTCACCCAAAGTCAGAGCATGATGCCTGCTCTGATACCAATTTAAATTCTATTATTCAGATCTCAGATGTCCTAAGAGATTTCGAGACACTGATCTCTTAACATAACACAATGACAAGGTATAATAATTAAAACTGTGCAGAAAAATAAAGGAACACGCAGAATTTTTAACCTAGTTCGATGTACAACAAACCTACACTAGGGGATACCAAGCCAATGAGGAAGTCCACTATAATATTATCAATTCGAAGCTAAACTCCCCCATTTACAACTTCTCACTTAATCACTACCCGTGCTTACTTATACCTGAGACTCACTTAGGTATGAGACCCTTCTCACTTCCCTTCCTATCACTACAATAAATAAAAATAGTTCTAGAATTTAGAAGACACTCTTCAAATACATGTAACAATTATATGCTTAAAGGCCTAAGAATGATTAACAGGACTTACAACTCAATGGAGACAATTCTTCTCTTGGAGACAATTATATAGAGGCTCACAATTAACACGACTGCATAAACCCTAAACAATCACAATTAACACACACTGATTTCCACACCCTAATTAGTTTTGTAGCCTTCTATTTAAAACAATCTTCGAGACTGGATTGGGCTTTGAAAAATGCAGTAAGACATTGCAAATAAATCTGCAAATTTATCTCCTCAAAGATAGGATATTAATCGTTAGTTTCCTAAATTATCTCCATAATTAGAAACTAAGAATACTCCTTGAATTAAACTTGAATATTCAGTAATTTAAATAAATTATATTCAAACTGTAAAAACTGTAACAGACCAGATGTCCTACTCTTCTTGTTAGGACATCGCATTCGACATTTTGAAACTACAAGTTGAGACGTCTTATTCAACATGTTGCTACCAAGTTAGCTTTACAAAAATTAATGTAAATCACAAAAACAAAGAATTAACACGATCCTTTAGAGTTTGACTTGTCTTCAGACTCTGGTCTTTCGAATTGACCTCTTCAGAGGATGATTCTTTAGATTCTAATCTTAAGATTATACATCTCAAGGATTCTTTTTGTATGTTCAATGCATTATCAAAACTGATTTTGTGTTTTGAATTTTAATCTATATCCCTACACACTTGAAAAAATGTTAGTATACTCAATTATTCTTTAAATACCTTATCATCATCCAAACATAAATGATATGGTACAAACCAATTTTGTTCCAACAAATATTTATGGTAGTCCCAAGTCTTATGTCAATTGTAAACTTCACACTCCTCTTTGTCGGTGTTGCCGAACCGACAGTTGGATCGGGATAAAACCCATACTATACTAGAGGTGGTTAAGTGGAAGTGGCGCCTTATTTTTGGTGTCTCTAGTCTTTGGAGAGATATCCTTCATGTTAACTATAATGTAACTATTTCCTCTTCTTTTTGGCGTGGTTCAGACTTAGGCTTCTGCAACTCTTCCTCCTAGTGGAAATTGGTTTCCCTTTTTGGCTATAATCAAGGAAGATCCTTTTGACTCATTCGTAGATGGTATCACTAGAAAGGTTGGATCAGGGTTTCAAATGTCTTTTTGTACTTATCTTTGGAGTGAAATGGATACCCAAAGGATAGGTTCCCTAGGTTGTTCATGATCACCGATTATTTTCAGGGGAGTTTAGGAAATGAAGGGATGTGGTTTAATGAGACCCTTATTTTGGACATAAGGAGCAAGAGACATTTCTTCATTTATGAGAAAAATTCAGTTGTTTAATTACACTTAGTCATTTGAGGTGGTTATTTTTTCCTTAGACATAAATGAGTGGGTTTGAAAGATTGTTAGATACGGTGCTTTCTTAATGTTCTTTACTTATCATTCACTTTTGGCCTATTTTATTTTTTCAAGTCACCCCTCATCTATAAGCAATCTATCTTTTCTTTTCATTTGGGGTAGTTGGACTCCTTCTAAGATGATAGTTTTCTCTTGGAAACTTATCCTTGATAGGTTTTCTTCCAAAGAGAATCTATTCAAGAGAAAGGTCATTATGGACCTTCCTCTTACTCTGTGTCCTATTTGTGGTATTTTTGTTTAGTCAACTTCTCACTTGTCTATAACTTGTGATTTAGCTAGCAGTATCTAGTATAAAATTTTCAGCTGGTTAAGGTTGTAGGTAGTTCTTCAAAGAGATCCTAGTCTTCTCTTCGAGAGTTTCCTTTCTTAAGGTGGTAGGGAAAACCATGTGAAGGATTTTCCATGATTTGGCATGTCGTGATTCAGATCATTTGGAGGGCCTGAAATGAGATTGTGTTTTCTACTTCTTTAACAAACATGAAATAAGTAGGGGGAGTAATAGTTTTTAGATTGAGAAATAATTTTTGGAGAGATCACGAGAGAAGTATTGCACCTTCATAGAACTGCATAATAACCCTATCCTTTGGATTAATAAATAGAGGATCGAGATTAGGATGTCTCTTTCCTTCACTATTTTGTATTTGATTTGAATTTTTACATTATTTAATTAATATCAATATTATTTTATTTATAAAAAAATTAGTATCACATAACCCTTAGAAAAGGGACTTGAAGCAAGTGCAATTTAAAAGCTGAAAGAAAAGACAAACTTAACTCCTGAAACCAAATAACAATCTCAATATGGATAGTCAAACCCTCATTTATTTTTTGGCTTAGATACATAGAAGAAATTGTCAACCACTCGAAAAACATAGGAATAAAAGGAAGTCTTATCAAAGTACTACTTTTCAAAATTTGAAGAGAACTTTATCCATTTACTCTTTCACGCGGAATTAACATTTCATTCCCCTTGTTATACATGGCAAAGCCACCCCCCACCCCTAAATGATGTGAAAAGACAAAATTAACCAAATCAAAAATTTACAAATTTATGGCACCACACCGAAAATTTCAAATTCCCTAGGTGATACTAGAAATTTAGAGGTGATACCGGAAATTTACTGAACAAGTAAGGAATTTACAATAGATTTGTTGAATTTCCGGTACTTTATACTGGAAATTTCAAAATATCTGTTATATTTGAACCATAAATTTTGAAATTTCCGGGTAATACATTTATCTTTTGTATTAGAAATTTCGAAATTTCCGGAGCTTAACAACATGTACCAGAAATTTTGAAATTTTTGGTAGTTCAATTTTTTTTGAAAAATACCGGAAATTTAGAAAATTCTTGTAGTACATATTTTCCTAATTTTTTTCAATGTTTCAGTGAGGATCAGGGGAAAAGATGGTTCCGTTGCGGGTAGGGTGGCCGATAGAGAAGAAGCTCAGGCTCAGTATGACGATGTACATGTTTCCGAGCTACGGGCTTGACATCTTCCTACAACCGGTTCTCATCGGAAATAGATTGATAAGTAGAAGATGCAATTTCATGCAATCCTCCATCAAGGACTTAGAGTTTCTACCACCAAAGAGGTACATACTCCTGCTCCTGTTGATGTGCCTCTAATTGAGACGATTGTTGAGCAACATATTGAGGTGGTTGTGCCTGTTGTGGAGATGACAGCTGAGTTGGAAGCTTAGCCAGCAATCGAGCAGGTTGTGGAGCCGGCAACTGGGGAGATTGTAGAGCAGGGTGAGGAGGTTGTTGAGCGTGTTGACAAGATATCCCCCACCGATACATACACAAAGACTTGTGCATCTATTGAGTCATCAGTCCACACTGATGGAGCCTTTCTATGAGGACCTTTAGATGGGTCCGTGCTTATAGGATTTGCTGACCATGTCGCTTACAGGATATGGCATGGCGGGGTATATATTTTGTTTTCTTTAATTGCATAATTTTTCAAGTGTTTGAAAGTTGATGTAGTGCCCGGTAATGAAGGTTGCTTCTCATGGTTCAAAGTTAAAGAACTTCCCAGAGAGTCCCATGCATGAGGAGGTCAGTAGTATTGTTAGAGATTTTCAGCTGCTAGAGTTCGCCTAGTGCTCCTTGACCATGTTGGACGCCTCTCAGTTGTATGTTTTTATTGAGCGGTGGCACACAGAGAGAGATCATCCTTTCATATTTCATTTGGGTAGATAAAGATCACATTGGATGATGTTGATGCCCTGTTTCACATCCCGTTCATTGGTACATTCTTCACACCTGCTCATATTAATTATGTGTGGCGGTGCCCATGGTTATGGATGATTTGAAGGTATCTGAGGTGAAGGTGCTAGAGGAGTTTGGCTTTAACCGGGGATTTCACCTTCGGATGTCTTGGTTGAGGAAATTGTACGTGGAGCTCGTGGAGGACTATAGGTATTAGGCTACCGCTAGGACGTACATGCTACATCTGATAACATGTACTCTCTTTGCAGGAAACTCTGGAGTTTACATTGTTGTTCACTACCGGTCTCTGTTTAGCACACTTGACACTCCATGTTGGGCTTGGGGAGTGGCAGCATTTACCATGTTATACACGACACTTGACGTTGCTTCTCAGTTTGAGATCAGGAAACTTGCTAGCTACCTTAGCCTTTTACAGGTATACTATAATTTATTTGATATTTTTTATTAGTTATTTGGGTGTATTAATATGATGGTTTTTTTATGCAGTGTTGAATATACGAGCACTTCCCTCACATATGTGAGTGAAAGATCCAGTGTGTCCCAATTATTGTTCCATGTGAGACGAGATCGAAGGTGAAGTAATCCCATCAAAGAGGTGTGATGGAGTATAGGAGGAGGCTCGATGCACTGACTGTAGAGGATGTTGTCTGGACACCATATAAAATTCATCGTCCTCATCGTGCATTTGAAGAGTCTAATTTGTATTCGGGACATATTAGATGGGAAAACCATGTGTCTAGACACTTTCCTGAGAGGTGTCTACGCCAATATGGTTTTGAACAGGGCATACCACATCAGTTATAAAGACTCCAGCTTATGGCATTAATAGAAGGTTTCAAAGTCACATCATCAGCTCTCCCCATGAGATCATGGATATAGCAGTTGTGGTTCAGCATCCATCACAATGCAAGGATGGATACCTGGAAAGGTTTCATAGTGTGTGACACCCTTGGTTCATACCACCGGCTGCAGCATTTGATGTTTCGGGCCTTCATGTGCCAGGGTTTATATTGAGCCTCCACAACCACCACCACCTCCAGCAGGTGATTAGAACAGCTGCCTACAGTTTATTGCAGTTCATTTAGATAACCTTATGGGTTTGGTAAACCCTAATGGTGAGATCTATACAAGTTTAGCTAGGTTATCTGACGTAGCCAGTGGAGGGCCTATGTAGATCTGTTAAATTTTGGTTGTATTATATGTATATTTTGTGACACACATACTTCTTATTTATTGCATAATATTTTTGCGATTACATGTTTTGAATTAATGATGAACATTACATAAAATAGTACAACAAAAACTAAAAACAACTAAACATGAAAACCTAGGCACTACCAAATGATTATGGACATTTCAGCATCTTGATTATGTCGTCGACAGATCCTCGGATCTCCGCATCCAACTTGATCGGACCCTTAGTTATCCTACAGAGAAATGACTTCCACATGGCCTTCATATATTCATCGGTCTACAACTTAACCATGTTGTATTTCACTCTTCGATTTGTATCAATCCAATCTTCCCGAAACTCGATCTTAATCACCCTTATGTTATAGGAATCCAGCAGTAATGCATTCAACATTTCTTTCAAGGTGGCAAGGGATGTGCTTCCATCTGGAAACTTGAATTCAATAGCAGGGTTGTTTATGTTGTACTATACTTCTTCCTTAATCAGAAATTGAGGAAGAGGCATTGTTAAAGATGTTTTTTTTTGTAGCACATACCCCTATTTATACAAATGGCGATGCATTCTAGACCACACAAATTTGTCGTTGCAATCTGAATACTTCAAAGATATCGGCAAAATCTCGATCATTAAAAAAACTTGAATACATGAGCTACCAGAAGTTTTAATATAACTCAAATTTTCGGTACTACCTGATAAATTTGAAATTTCCAAAATACCAGAAGTTTCAAATACATTACCAAAAATTTATATACCCCATAAATGTTGTCGGGGTGTACCAGAATTTTCATTTGTACCAGAAATTTCAATAACTCTAGCGAAAATTTCGTCCGAAAATTTGTTCGAACTCAACAAGGGTAACTATGGAATAAAAAAATTGGAGGGTGACATGTATAATTTGGGGGATGGGATATTAATTCCTCCTCTTTCACCGAAACCATCAAATTTTAAAATGAAATATTCTCAAACATTTTTTTATAAAAAACTCACCATAAAATGTTTAAAAAAAGTCAAGACAACTCTAAATTTAGATTTAGGCTAAAAACAAGTGATCTCTGATATTATTTATAAGAAAAAAATTAAATTTTTTAATTTATTAAATAATTAGTATATTTTATTTATTATACAGTTTATATAAACTGATTATTTAATAAATATATAAAGTAAATTTTATTTTATAAATAAGATTAGAGAAAGTGACTTTTTTTGATTTTTTGTTTGTTTTGAAGAGCACAATTTCATCATCCATAAAAAATATGTTCATTTTTCTACTTTTACTGTAAAAAATTATCATTTATTAACTATAATTTTTAATAGTATAACAAAAAATTAATATTAATCTTTAATTTAATGAACAAGTTAGAGGCAAAATTTATGTTTTCAATTTATAATTTTAATTACTTGTTTAATTTTTAAGTTAATGAAAACTACTAATAAGAAAAACAATTATTTATGAAAACATTGGTGATTTTTTTATCATATTTTTGTGTATAATTAAGAGTATTAAAATTTCAGTTTTGAAATTTTTTATCCTTAATTTCTTTTTTTGCTACATTAAAGTTGTTTTGTTGATGAAGAAAACAGGGTTGCTTCAGATATGCACTTTTGAATTTCACCAACATAAATTTGGAAGTGCACTTTCAAAAAAATATATGTTTCAAATCCAGAATTATGTTTTAACAGAGTTTATTTTTTTAACATGTTAGGTATGGTGCACCCTAATAATATTGTCAAAGCTTGTGTAAAGGTTTCAGACAAGGTCAATAAATATGATAACCCGATTAAGGTGAAGGTCGTTGATAAAATGAAGGATGTTGTGGTCAATTATGCACAACAATTTCAAACTGATAAAAGTTTCACTAATCATCAATATATGATTGAATGCATTCGAATGGAAGCTAGAAAACTTGGATTCGACATTTTGATTGAAAGGTCCGATAATGGGACTACTAAAAGGAAACCATTTGTTGTGATCACACGTGTGAGAAGTGGGAAATATGTTCCAAAAATTCGGAAGACAAAACATGATGACACGAGATCGAGGAAATGTGAGTGTCCATTTAAATTGCACGGTTATTGTAGTATAATATCATGTCTAGTATGCATAATCATGTGTTGACAACAAGCTACACAAGCATCCAATTGTATATTGGCTTAAGATGGTAGAGAAGAAATTTATTTCCGAATTTTCATTGATCAAAGTTGCACCGAGAAACATACTTGCCGGTTTGCAACGGAATAAACTGAAATGTGTCTCAAGTATCAAGTCAGTTTACAATCATCATTACAAATAAAACATTGCACAAAGAGGTCTGAGGTCCGAAATGAAACATTAATTGAAATGTTTGGACGATAACCAATATGTTTCCAGGTACAAAGTTTGTGAGGACAACATTAGTATTCATAACATTTTTTGGACTCATCGAGAAAGTATCAAGTTATTTTAACACATTCCCAACCGTCCTTATGATTGATTTGACGTACAAGACTAACAAGTATAGCCTTCCGCTTCTAGAAATTGTTAATATTACATCTACGGACAAGACATTTTCGGTTGGATTTGGTTTTTTGGAATATGCAAAAGAAGACAACATCACTCGGGCATTGGGTATATGCAAGACATTGTTGAATGATCCACAAAATATGCCTAAGGTCATTGTTATAGACAGAGATAACGCCATTATGAATATGGTTGGCACTGTGTTTCCCTCGTCAACTGCATTAATTTGTCGGTATCATATAACAAAAAATGTGATAGCACGGCTAAAACCCGCAATTGGCACCAATGAAAAAAAGGGTGAAGATGGAAACATGATCAAATATGGTGTTGTGGTCTAGAAGATAATGAGCGCATCGACTGATATTCTCAATTCTACTACCGAAGAGTTGTGTACTGAGAATATGGTATAGTTCCTATTTTAACCCAAAATTTCCCCTCTCATTTAACTCAATACATGCCTCTAGAGGTCCTCAATTACTCAAGGATGACTAAGGATTGACCAGACAAATCCTCCTCCTAAGGCAACAAGCTTCAAACTAGGGTTTCACTCCTCATCAAGATGGTTGAAGTCCAAAGGTACAAAATTATTTCCATGGTCCTAATATGTTCTCAAGATCATCCATGTCAAGTTTCATGCCTTGCACAAGAAGTTTGCTCAGTCAATTGCCCAGATGCCTGGAAATTGACTATACTAGGTCAAAAGTCAATTATGGCCCAAATACAGTCAAACTTCAAGATTTTTTGTAAACGTCAACATTTTGAAGAGATATCCATAATTTTATCAAGGTTTTATCATGATTCCTCAAGGAATGCCCCCAAATTCATCAAAACCCAAAAGTTGCTAAATTAGGGTTTCATAGGAAAAGTCAACCAAACTTTGACCAAACATAACTTCTTCATACTTTATCAGAAATTTTCCATACAAGGATCATTTTGAAAAGGATGCAATTACATACAATTCATCTTCATACCACAAGTTCAAAATATGCACTCATCAAAATATATGAATTTCTACATTATAGGTCCTTTTGAAGAGTCAACAAAAACACCTTTTGGGTCAAAGCTTCTTACATGAACATGGAAGACCCAATTGATATGAAACTAAAATGTTTGTTTAGGGTACATTCTAAGCTTTCTAAAGAGTCCAAGAACACCTCTCCAGGGTTAAAATTGAGGGAGATATGTATTGTCAAAGTTGACCAATTTTTGGAAATGTGCATGAAGTCAACATTGATCAAAATGACTTTTTTTCTAAATGGGCCCATGTTTTCTTGTTTGAAACTTGTTACTAAGATGTCCCACGACCCCTAATCTTATCCACCTATTACTTTATTATATTTATTATTTATTTTGATATTTTATTGATTTAAAGCAAAATAAATCAATTTAAATAGTAGAATAATCAAATAAAATCAAAGATTTGATTTTCTGAGCATATTATGAGTCCATGGACAGCTAGCAAATCAAAAAATTTGTGCAAGAGCCAATTGATTGGAAAATATCTTAATTTGGTCTATTTTGGAAACAAATCATACAAGACAAAGAATGAAATCAAATCTCCATAATTTGCAAAGATATGATTAGTTTTTATTGACTTAATTCATTCCAATAAAAGGATATAACATTATCAAGGAAAAAAAGAGGATTGGGGTCGTGAAAGAAGGAGGACAAGTCTCAATTTTTTGTCAAAAATGTCCAGGTCGGTTTCGATTCTACAGGCCATTTCAAGCAATTCCAAGGCCAGCAATTCGTTCCCGGACAGCTTCTGAATCCATTCCAATCATCCTCAAGCATTAAAACCTTCAGAAATCACGCCTCACAGTGCCACGGTTTGCATCTTTTTTCAAGATTCATTTTTAATGATTTATCCATCATAAACATATTTTGATCATATATCCATGCTTGTTATCATATTTGCAGTGTTTTTGATTGGTTTGATTGAAGTTTAAGTCCAGGAATGGCACGCTGCCATTGTTAGGGTTTTGAGGTCCCAAATTGGGAATTCTATATAAAGGCAAAATTGTACAAAATTAGGGGTACTATCATGCCCAAGAGATGATCTGCAATTGATCCATGCCTTTGTTTTGAATTTATTTTGCTTGTGTTGTGTTTTTGAGTTTTACAGGTTTTTAGTTACGAACAAAATCTGTCACTACAACCTATAGTGATGGAAAACTGCTATAGTTAAAAGTTCCCTATCTAAAACGACGGATCCCTGAAGTAGGTGATGGCGTGGTGCTCACTAATTCGTCCATTCAAACCATTAGGGACCCACAGCGCACGCATTTTTGACATGTGGCCATAGATCTTTATTTTCCTTATATTTATTTTATATTATTTTGTTACCAATTAACACGCTTGGTTCAGTTGGCAAGGCATCAAGGCGTGCACGTGTAGGAGGTCAGGGGTTCGATCCCTGCCTCCTACATAATATTTTTCTTCATATTTGATTGCAAATCTTGTGCACAACCCCTTCCAGGCGCCCACTATACACCCTGATATCAACCATTGGATTCATCATCAATCCAGATCAAACACCCAACGCTCAAGTCATACCATGGAGCATCTGAAAGAGTATCACACTGGATCTAGCGCGTTGACTGGGCTGAGCAAGGAATGGGCCTCACAAATTCAGTGCTACACCCCCTGGATTTCTTCTAACAGGCCCATCTCTTTTCTTTTCTATTTTAATTCTTTATATTATTTATTAATTATCTCTTTTTTCATAAAAATAACACAACAAAATTATTTTTTTATTTAATCAAAAAAATCATAAAAACATCAAAAAAAATCATTTTTTGCATAAAATATTCTATTTCTTTAATTAATTAGTTAAATTAAAATTAGGGCTATTTAATTCTTTTTATAATTAAAAATAATTAGATTTAGGGTTTAATTTTGTACATAACCTAATTAATTTTTTCTCAAAAAAACTAACCTAAACATTTTTTTAAATAGATCTTTTAGGTTTTCTAATTATTCTCGCATTTAATTCGTCGCGCACATTTTTTAATTTCCTTTTTATTATTATTGTAACTGCTCCGAGTTTGTAATAGTAATTAGGGTTTCAATTCCGCATCTTTAACTTTCGATCAAAATAATTATGTATCTGCAAAAGCCCTGTAATAGCACATGCCCACTCCTAGGGTTTACTCCACTCCGGTTGCCTTTGGTAAATGGTCATGAAGTATAGGGTTTGTTAGTGGTTGTCCTCTAGACTCGAAAGATCTAAAATGACCCATTCAGATGTTGCCTCAAAAAAATATCATTAAGGCTTTAGAATGATTACTAACATTTCCTAACATTGCTTTTGTGATCGTATTTGTCCCTTCGAATGTCGCTAAATAACTCCAATGACAATGCCACCTATTTCTCAATAATGGGATAGCATTGTCTAAAAGGAAATCGAACAGACTTTTTCAATTAGGTAGATTAGTTCCCAGGTACTTTCTCAAACAAACAAATGTTTCTCACACAAACTCTTTTCAAACAAAGTTTTCGAAAACAACTTCGGAACACTCTTGAGGATAGAAACAAGGGTTAAAACGAAGTAAAAAAAACTTTTCAAAACAAGCACACACAAGAAATTTCAAAATGAGCAAGTACCTAAGAGCCCGTAGAAAACTACGGATAGAAAGGGTGTTAACACCTTCCCTTTCTATAATCTACCCCCCCCCCCCCCCCCCCCCCCGTACACAGAAACATCTCGAAAAAGGTTTTTTCTGTTCTTTTTCCTTTTCCTTTGTTGGATGAAATAAAAGTCGGTGGCGACTGTTGCTTACCGTGACATTTTGTGAACAAAAAACGCAAACTAGTGTTAACTGTCGGTTCTACCACCGTAACAAAGAACTGGCAACTCTGTTGGGAAATAATAGAAAGTGGGGTAAACCTTAGGGTCTAGGTCATATTTAATTTCTTTCTATTGATTGTCTTGCTTCCTTTATATTTATGGGAACTGTTTGGGTTATTTTATCCTACACCCGGATCGGGAAACACCTTTTAGTTAAGTAGAAATAAACAGTGAGGGAGTTGTGCTGGGGTATACTGACACGGTTGAAGCAGTAGCTACGTTGATGTGGCACTTTGGTTGGTACCCGTAACCCTTGAGTCAATCAGGGAGATGTACGGGGCCGCCGTGTGGTGTCATCAAGCATCAAATGACCTTAGAACCTTTAATTGCACAACTTGGCAAGTAGGACGTAGCGAGATGGCCAGCTTTGGTGAATGCCCAAGGTCGACAGATACTCGATGCTACACTCATTGAGGTTTGACTCTTGAGTTTGTTTTGTTGTGAGTCAACCGCCTATTGAACGAAGCTGGGATAAAGATCGGTGATATTGAGATCCCTTTAGAACCCGGTTACATATTTATAGGACAGGTTGAACCAATCCAGCTTCAAGAGAGTATGACCTTAAAACTCAAACATGCCTTAAACCTAAGGACTTGGTGTGATTTATCTGTGTTTTCTATACCTATGATTTATCATGACATCATAAACATCATACCATAGCATATCATAATAATTGTTTCAAGGGTTTCCAGGGCCCATATTCGCTCTGTTTTGTAAGATATGGCATCCACCCGCAGGAACACTATTCATATTAACCTATTGAAAGTATCTCCCCAATTACAGTACTTGGCATTAAGGATTCCCGAAAGCTCTCCTTTCACTGAAAAGCATGGTTGGTTGCTCAACTTGGTCACTGCAAAATCTGATGAAGAAATGTTGAAAGTGTTTTTTAAGTTCTTCGATCCTCTGCATCACTATTTCACATTCCCAGATTACCCGTTAGTGCCTACTATGGAGGAATTTTCTCAGTTATTAGGGATACCCATTCTTGATCAGCTACCTTTCAGCGGTACGGAAAGACATCCCAAACCTGAATAAATTGCTAAAGCTCGATCCTTATAACGGTCCGACATAGTGACAAATTGGGAAACCAGAGGGAGTGTTCAAGGAATTCCGATTAAATTACCGTTCGAGAAGGCTTACTATTTTTGGGTTACCCTGGATCTATAAGCTTTTGAATAGGTTTTGGAGCTCCTTGTCTACGGGATGGTACTATTCCCTAATGCAGATCAACTCGTAGATGTGAGCATAATCCAGGTTTTTTGTCTCGGAATCCGGTACCTACATTACTCGGGGATATTCTACACTCTCTACAAGCTCACACTCTAAAGAGAAGGGGGACCCTCCAGTGTTGCACTCCTCTATTGGATAGGTGGTTTATTTCGCACCTACCCAGATCTACTTTGAAGAATGTATAGGGTAAAAGATGGTCTCATCGACTGATGTCCCTTACGCATTCAGACATTCATTGGTGTTCACGATTCTCGGAAGATGTTACTATCATTGATCGTTGTGGTGAATTACCTAATGTCCCTCGCTTAGGCATTAGGGGAGGAATCACTTATAACCCTTGCTTAGCATTACAATAGTGTAATTTTGTAAGAAGGGATGGTCCTCATGATACACTTTTTCAAGGAATCGCCTTCAACTATGAGAATGATGTTCAGGGTTACCGCAAAAGGTTCATACAAGCTTGGAGTATGGTACATAGGGTTGACAACAAGACACTTGGGCATAAGAATTCCATACCCCTCAAGCCTTATCTAAGATGGGAACGAGCCCGCGCTCAAACTCTATGATTCCTTATCCCGCTATCTGACCTATGATTATGGAACCATTTGCCGAGGGAGACACTCCTCATCTTGTTCTTCATCCAGACATGCCAACTGATCACGAAGAGTTACAAAAGTCATGGGTTCAGCATAAAGAGGAGCGGGATACGTTTGAAGCCCAATTCTACGCCAGCGAGAAGAAGGTCTTGGAACTCACTAGGCTACTTCATGAAGAGAGGAATTTCAACGCCTACATCACTCCAAAGAGGATGCACCCATGGGAAACCTAGTCCTCTTTTTATTTATTTGGCTTAATTGTACTCTTAAAATACATTCTTTGTAACAATTCAAATTTACTAATACAATTCGCGTTTGTTCCTTTTTGTTTAAGCAAATTTGAGCCTTTAAGAACCCTTGAAAACATTGCATACATATCATACATATCATTGCATAACAGGATTCGTAACAGGTTTCTCATCTCTTTCATTGTTTATTTCAGCAATGGCTCTTGAACAAACTTTGAAAGATCTTCAAACTCAGAACACGCAGTTCCAACAAATGACTATGGCTCTAGCCAAAGGACGGGAAGAGCTGAAGGCTCTGATTGTTAAGAAGAACACTAAGAAGACCAAGAGGACAGCCGGTGTGGCACATATGAGCAGAAGGTTCAGAGGGCCGCCAAGATGGGTTGTTGATTTAGCTTCTTCATCTAAAGAGGGAGAGAATCAAGAGGGTGAATCCAAAGAAGAGGACCCTAGTCCTAAAGAGTCTGACAATGAAACTGATTATGATGAGGAGCAGTACCCTCTGGCGGGTGAAAGGTATAAGCAGTTAGAAGAGCGTCTTAGTGCTATGGAAATCCAGAAGGTTCCTGGACTGGATTTTGAAGAGTTGGGTCTGGTCTCCGGGGTTGTCATCAACCTAAAACTCAAGGCACCGATATTTTCTAAGTATGGTGGGGTCTCTTGTCCTAAAATGCATCTCCGTTCCTATGTGAGGAAGATACAGGCTCATACTTCTGACAAAGACTTGTGGGTTCACTTCTTCCAAGACAGTCTGTCTGGTACACAACTGGATTGGTTCTATCAGCTGGAAAGAGCCAATGTTCATAATTGGGAAGACCTTGATGCTGCATTTTATAGGAAATATCACTATAATGAAGACCTCGCTCCCACCCGTACACAACTCCAAAATCTGTCTATGGGTTCGAACGAGGGTTTCAAGGATTATGCTCAGAAGTGGAGAGATTTGGCTGCAAGATTTCAACCTCCCTTGGCTGACAGGGAGCTCGTGGATATGTTTCTGGGAACTTTGACTGGGCCATTCCTTAACCATCTGATTGGAAGTTCTTCGGCGGGTTTTACTGAATTGATCTTAACAGGAGAAAGAGTGGAAGCTAGAAACCGAAGTGGAAAATTCATAAGGATGCCTCTTCTAGTTCTGCAAGGAAGTCATTTGGAGGTAAAAAGGAAGTCAGTGACGTCTATGACCAAAAGAATCAGAACCGAACCGAGCACCGTCTGGTGGTAGGGGCTGTTATAATTCCCATACTTGCACCTGCTCAGCAAAGAAACAATCAGCCAAGAGCAGAAAGACCAGCTAGACAGTTCACTCAGATCAACATGACGCTGTCTCAGGTTTTACCTCAATTACTGAAGTCCAATCTTTTTACTCTGAGGGAAGCTCCGAAGAATCTAAACACCACCTTTCCCTACTATAAACCGAATGCTCGTTGTGCTTACCATTCAGAAAGTCCAGACCATGATACCAATGACTGTTGGGCTTTGAAGAACAAAGTGCATGATCTGATTGATGCTAAGCAGATTGAATTTAGTCCCCCGGGGACTCCAAACGTGATCACTGCTACCTTGCCAAAACATGGCTAGGATGGAAAGAATTTTTGTTCATTTGAATTCTCAAGTCGTATTTTCTTATTCGAACAATTATTGTCATGTCAAAACTTTGTTATTTCAATATTGCAATATACATGTTTCTCTTGAATTAATCTGTTTTCACTATGCTTTAACCTCTCTATACTTCCTTTTCGTGATATTCAACTCTCGATTAAAAACTCTAAGCCTTAGAGGGAGGATGACGAAAATGATACAACAATCTCTACAGTATGCTTTTGAACAGACCCCGCTGACGATGTACAGACATTTTTTCAAATCCTAAACAGTGGAGTTATAAGGAAGATAATCCCTAGTCAACCCCCTTCGAGCCAAAGAAGTAGGAATTTTTCTTTTCACACAAATTAAAACCCTTAATCATAACCTGGGGAGGGTAGTTTTCTTAGTTAATTCAGAGGCGCCTTCAGTCACAATCTGCCTCTTCGTACACAATGAATGGCATCGAATACGTACTTCCAAAACAAAAGACGGTGATGGTTCTGCATAATCATTAAAGCAGACAGTCATTATCTCTCGAAATAAAAGCATATTAAGTCAAAACTTATGAAGGAGACTTAAGAGAAAAATTGGGGCTTCCCACTGATTGTAATCATAAAAGAAATAGTTAAGGCAAAAGAAGGGATAACGAAAACCTAAAAAAGAGGTTACTACAAATCCTCGACAAAAAGAAGATTACAAAAATGACTTCCTTTTCAAAACAAATGTTCGATTTCAGAATCATCACCAAGTATCATAGCAAAGATTCCAGACTCAATCAAGATCTAAACGCGCAATTAACTGAGCATGGGACTGAAGAACATCATGAAGAGCGGGTTGGCTACAAATAAAATTTGAGCCTTTATCCTTTGTTTCTTGAACCGTGAACCAGGCCACATTATAACCCTTAAAATTCCTAGCTGAAGCATGGGTTAGTTTGAGAGCATACTGTTACAAAGGTATCCTGACTCTTGTAGGATTTGTTACGAATCCTGAGTTGATATCACATTCTTGCAAATTTCATTTTACTACACAAAACAGATTTTCAAAAAAATTTCAAGACAGGAATGAGTTTTGCATTCTTTAAATGACATTGTTTGCATATGACTAATTGTTTGACAGCAGAGAAATCTGCACAATGGATATTCAATGAACAGACATCCTCTCAATGGACAGAATCACCTCAACGGGAAAGACACTTCCAATAACAGGTCTTCCATAGGCAACGGGCATGACATGATGTGTAAACACACCTGGGGCAGTCTCTCCAAAAGTACCAAATAACCAGGGGCATATCTCCATCTGAATCGCTTGGGGAATTACGCACGCATTCCAGCAACAAATCATGTGCCATCAAGAAAACATTTGACAGTACTATAACACAACACTATGGACAGTGACAACTCTCTACATCCTGAAAGCGTGAACATAGTCGTAAAATACTACGCATGAAAAAAATACCCGCTAGGTTGACAAACCTAGGCAAAAATAAGGGAATCCCAGCGAACCAAAAGGGTTCGGGAAAAAATTAGGGATAAAAAATGGAAAAATCTGTACATCCGGCAAGTCGAAAACCCAAAAGGGCGGCTTGGGCAAAAAAGGGTATTCCAGTGGGTTGAAAACCCGAAAGGGCGGTCCAGAAAAAAGTTAGGGATTTAAAACGAACGACTATGTCCTGTCACCTGTCGATCAGTGGAAGACTTATACCTTGATCAACATTCATCAAGAGCACCAGAATCGAGAAACGGTTCAGATACGATCCGGATATGGGTGTCATTCTACTACATATTCAAGAATTTCATACATTGAGAAAAAGTTCAGGTACGATCCAGAGACAGATATTATCCTGGTACATACTCCAGATTTCTCTTCTAGAAATAGTTCAGGTACGATCTAGAGATGGATGTTATCCTAGTACTTATTCCAGATTTCTCTTCTAGAAACAATTCAGGTACGATCCAGAGACAGATGTCATCCTGATACTTACTCCAGATTCTCCTTCAAATACAGTTCAGATACGATCTAGAGACGTATGTCATTCTGACACTCATTCGACACATGTTTCAAATACAGTTCAGATACGATCCAGAGACGGATTTCATTCTGACACTCATTTGACACATGTTTCAAGTACATTTCAGATACGATCTAGAGACGGATGTCATTCTGACACTCATTCAACACATGTTTCAAGTACAGTTCAGATACGATCCAAAGACGAATGTCATCCTGACACTCATTAAATACATGTTCAAGTACAATCACGACATAGATCCATCCACAAAATCTACGCATGTACTTTTTCCAGCATGGAACAAGGGGCATAGACAGTTGGAAGCAAAGTCACTATCACATACACACCCGAGATATTTACATTCCCCACACAGTAAGGACAACCAAGGTCCGACCTCCGTATCCCCAAGCAGGAATTCCTTCCCCAGCAGGTTCCTTCATAAAGATGATATCTGCATTCCCTAGCCGAGTTTTATAACCATGAGCAGTTTATAAAGCCATATCCTGAGCAGATTTTATTTCTCTGATAGCAGAATCTCAATCTCTAACAGAGCTCTTCTCTCCAGCAATAGAAGTTCATCTCCAGCTGAGTTTATTTCTCCAAATCAGCAGATCTTCCAACAAATTATCTCTCTTCCCCATAGAGTCATTCCCCCGCAGGATTATTCTCAAACACAGTCTCCTCCGGCAGAATTTTCTCAAGCAGAATGGATGTAAATTCATAGCTAATCATCTTCGGTCACTATCCCCAGCGGAAACGAAGAACTCAACTCCTTATACTCTCCAGCAGTAGTCCAGGATTTATTTTTCCCAGCTAGAGAATATCACAATAGCATTGCTTATCCATACATCATGGCATGTGCATACATATTATACAACACAATCTCATTTATTTTGAGAACATCATTACTCAATACATTTCATACATCATGACATTACATACGACTAACTCTTTACCTTTCAGTGAAAGATGCAATCAAGTTCTCACAAGTTCTCTGTGGTTCAATCAAACTGACTCCAAGGTTTCTATTCCAGTTGAAGATATTCCAACACTTTTCAAGATTTTCTCTGGTTCAGTCAAACCGACACTAAGGTTTCTATTCTAGTTGAAGATGTTCTAAGACTTTCGTCTGGTTCAGCCGAATCGCGGCTAAGATTCCCCTGATTTTTATGCTAGTCAAATTTAATCCGAGACCTCTCCCGGGTTCAGTCAAATTGATACTATGATTTCTCTCCCAGTTGAAGACAACTCGAGACCTTTCCCTGGTTCAGTCAAATCGATACTATGATTTCTATTCTAGTTCAAAAGCTATGAAGCCCGGAAACTGACCGGATAATATTCAACCAACAATGCATCATACTGTGAAGCCTGTAGCACGACCGAATAACAGTACAAAATACTACGAAGCTTGGAATCGACCAGATAATGGTATATCTCAAATTCAAGCTATGAAGCCCAGAAATCGACCAGATAATATCGTAATTTCTCCAAATTACTGAATTCTGGGACATGACCAGATAACGGTATAAGACACTGTGAAGCCTGGAGCACGACCAGATAATGGTATAAGACGCTGTGAAGGCTGGAGCACGACCAGATAGCGGCAAGAGATGCTGTGAAACCTGGAGCATGACCAGATACAAGTATGAGGTACTGCGAAGCTTAGAATTTGACCAGATAGCAATTTACTTGGCCAATTACTATTAAAGCCTGGAAACGACCGACTGTTAGTATGCCTTAAATTTAAGTTGAAACTCGGATGCGACCAAATAACCGCTTAATTTCTTCTGAAGCTTGGAGCACGACCAGATAACAGTTTTTGAGATTGCAAAGCCTGGAGCACGACTAAATAGCAAGTTTAATCTCATCTCCCCAGTAAGTCACTGTAAAACCTGAAGCACGACCAGATAGCAATTAGTCTTATTATTCTCAACAAATCACTGTAAGGCCTGGAGCACGACCAAATAGCAGTTCATTTTCATTTCCTCGACTAAGAGATGATTCCCCAATAGAGTAACGGACAACTGAAGTTCCTAAAATTCCATTTCTCCCAAGACAGAGACCAACATTCCTCAGCAAATTTCTCCTCAACGACAGGAACATGAATTCTCATCAAAGGAATATCTTGGGAAATCAACATCCTCTAGATGGCATCATTAAGCCCATCTCCGACGATTCTCCGTCATATCTTCCGGATGGAATCTTTAATCCCATCTCCAGTGACCTTCCGTCATCTCCTCCAAATGGCATCTGTA
Source organism: Vicia faba (assembly GCA_948472305.1). Lineage (NCBI taxonomy): Eukaryota > Viridiplantae > Streptophyta > Magnoliopsida > Fabales > Fabaceae > Vicia > Vicia faba. The sequence goes on from OX451738.1 coordinate 895,798,575, forward strand.
AGCCCATTCCCGATATTACCTACACAGTCCAGCACCATCTCAGACGAGTGCAAATTTCCGGGCACTCAAGTGTTCAATCATCTTCAACCTTTAGATTACGAAAGGCAGATAACCAATCTACATCCTCAGGTTTAAAAAGATTGAACAGGGGAAGCTGGTGTACCCCAAAATTTTCCCTCTCATTTCACTCAAGACATGCCTCTAGAGGTCCTCAATTGCTCAAGGATGACTAAGGATTGACCAGACAAATCCTCCTCCTAAGGCAACAAGCTTCAAACTAGGGTTTCACTCCTCATCAAGATGGTTGGAGTCCAAAGGTCCCAAATGCTTTCCTTGGTCATAAAACATGTTCTCAAGATCATCCATGTCAACTTTCATGCCTTGCAAAAGAAGTTTGCTCAGTCAATTGCCTAGATGCCTAAAAATCGACTATACTAGGTCAAATGTCAACAGTGGCCCACATACAGTCAAACTTCATGATTTTTGGTAAACAACAACATTTTGAAGAGATATCCATCATTTGATAAAGGTTTGATCATGATTCCTCAAGGAATTCCCCCAAATTCATCAAAACCCAAAAGTTGCTAAATTAGGATTTCATAGGAAAAGTCAACCAAACTTTGACCAAACATAACTTCTTCATACTTTATCAGAAATTTTCCATACATGGCTCATTCTGAAGAGAATGCAATTCCCTACAATTCATCTTCATCCCACAAGTTCAAAATATGCACTCATCAAAAGATATGAATTACTACATTATAGGTCCTTTTGAAACGTCAACAAAAACACCTTTTGGGTCAAAGCTTCTTACATGAACATGGAAGAACCAATTGATATTAAACCAAAAGGAATCTTAAGGGGACATCCTAATATTTATAAAAAGTCCAAGAACACATCTGTAGGGTTAAAATTTAGGGATATATGTATTGTCAAAGTTGACCAATTTTTTGAAATATGCATGAAGTCAACATTGATCAAAATGACTTTTTTTCTAAATGGGCCCATGTTTTCTTGTTTGAAACTTGTTCCTAAGATGGCCCATCACCCCTGGTCTTATCCACCTATTATTTTATTATTTTTATTATTTATTTTGATTTTTTATTCATTTAAAGAAAAATAAATCAATTTAAATAGTAGAATAATCAAATAAAATCAAAGATTTGATTTTATGAGCATATTATTAGCCCATGGACAGCTAGAAAATCAAAAAATTTGTGCAAGATCCAATTGATTGGAAAAGATCTTAATTTGGTCTATTTTGGAAATAAATCATACAAGACAAAGAATGAAATCAAATCTCCATAATTTGCAAAGATATGATTAATTTTTATTGACCTAATTCATTCCAATATAAGAACATAACATTCTCAAGGCAAAAAAAAAGAGGATTGGGGTCGTGAAAGAAGGAGGACAAGTCTCAATATTTTGTCAAAAAAGTGCAGGTCGGTTTTGATTCTACAGACCATTTCAAGAAATTCCAAGGCCAGCAATCCGTTCCTGGACATCTTCTGAAGCCATTCTAATCATCCTCAAGCCTTAAAACCTTCAGAAATTATGCCTTACAGTGCCATAGTTTGCATCTTTTTTCAAGATTCGTTTTCAATGATTTATCCATCATAAACATGTTTTGATCATATATCCATGCTTATTATCATATTTGCAATGTTTTTGATTGGTTTGATTGAAGTTTAAGTGCAGGAATGGCACAATGCCATTGTTAGGGTTATGAGGTCCCAAATTGGGAATTCTATATAAAGGAAAAATTGGACAAAATTAGGGGTACTATCATGCCCAGGACATTATTTGCAATTGATCCATGGCTTTGGTTTGAATTTATTCTTCTTGTGCTGTGTTTTTGAATTTTGCAGGTTTTTAGTTACGAACAAAATACCTCACTAAAACCTATAGTGACAAAAAACTACTATAGGTAAAAGTTCCCCATCTAAAACGACGAATCCCTGAAGAAGGTGATGGCTTGGTGCTCACTGATTCGACCATTCAAACTATTAGGGACCCACGTTGCACACATTTTTGACATGTGGCCATAGATCTTTATTTTCCTTATATTTATTTTGTATTATTTTGTTAACAATTAATACGCTTGGTTCAGTTGGCAAGGCTTCAAGGCATGCGCATGTAGGAGGTCAGTGGTTCGATCCCTGCCTCCTACATAATATTTTTCTTCATATTTGATTGCAGATCTTGTGCCCAACCCCTTCCAGGCGCCCACTATACACCCTAATCTCAACCATTGGATTCAACATCAATCCAGATCCAACGCCCAATGCT